>OY540844.1:16425360-17709432 GCA_961205895.1 Mythimna pallens | reverse complement strand
TTTAATATTTTCAAAAATTACTCGAGTATTGTAAAAAATTGTTTTTTTTTTCACAAAAAGTACTCGCCTTCAGATACGGTCGAAGATGGTTCTGTAGACGATTCATACCATTCTGTGGTTGATACTGAACCGGAAGTACTGCCAGATTCCGTGGTTTCTGTAGTAGACTCACTTTCCGAAAGAGTACTGTTTCCAGCTTCAGTTGATCCAGAAGCCAAGCTGCTTGATTCAATAGCTTCAGTTGTCGAATTCGTTTCTGAAGAAGTACTAGTTTCAGCACCCAAACTGCTAGACTCAGTGCCTTCTGTAGTGGATATAGCGCTGATCGTAGAGCTAGCCTCTGTTGTTTCGTCTGATTTCGAAGTAGTGTTCGATTCAACTGTGCTTGTCCCGGTTTCAACAGTAGATTCAGAACTATCTGTAGAGGATTCAGAAGTTCCAGATGATTCCGTCGATATTGTCGTTGATGATTCCTTGGTGCTTGACTGGCTTTCTGTTGGTAACAAATTGTGTCGTTCAACAGGTGAAAAGGTAATTTGTAAACACTAAAACAATTAATAGTAATGTATTGCTTGTAGACGTAGTAAGTTATATGTACATACCAGTTGGTACTGCAACAGTAGTTGTCGTGGAACCTGTAAGAACAATTCAAGAATTTTATTTTTATTCTGAATCTTACATGTTACTTATAAAAATGAATAACTCTTTATAATGTTTACTTTTTGTTATTAATTTGATTTTTATTAATTTTGTATTGACATAGGTACTTGTAACATATATATACATGGTGTGTCTGACATCGACGCACAAACGAATACCATGGATCCAGTATATGATTCAGGACCCACCAGTGGTAGAATTTTTCTTTTTGATACATCCAATATATAGTTATTATTTACTTTTATGGGGCACGCGGTGATAACCTATAAGAAATTGTAGACTAAACTATATTACAGAAAGCTTTTTTTCACATTTGCCAGTGCAATTTTTTGTGTGATCAATAGAATAATAAAATAAATATATAGTCCAAATTTTTATTTCACTCACCTGTCGGTACTGCACGCGTTGTTGTCGTTGAATCTACAAGTATATGCAAAGAGTTTCATTTCCATTCTAATAATTAATATTAATGAAAGGTAAAGTTCATCCAGTTGAAAGCCTATATTCAATTTATAGTTGGCACTTTTATAGTGGTCACCGAATACTGAACTATAAGAAAAATCCTTGAGATGTACGTTTTAGGAATGTCATTTTGATTTCAAAATAAATATCTATTACATTGTGTGGGTTAATTAATTTAAAACAACAAAATCTTTGAAATTTCTAAACTTACTCCACTTGTACTTGTACTTTTAGTTTAATCGACACTGTCAGTCACTGAAATTAAAGTAGGTACTTCTTGATTGCCAAAAAACACATTAATTTTTAGCTTATGCCCTGGTCATAATCAAATAAATTATTTTATTTACCTGTAGATCCTGTTGAAGTTTCATCGGTGTCACTTGTTTCTTTTGTATTCGTCGTCCCTGTTGAGTTAGATTCGCTTGTGCTTGTGGTATTGCTTGCATCCGTGACCGTCGATTCGGTGCTTCCAGTTTCATTAGTAATCGTTGATTCAGTGGATCCAGTCGTTTCTGTATTCGTGGATTCTGTTGATTCAGTCTTATCTGTAATCGTAGATTCAGTAGATCTCGTTGCTTCTGTAACTGTCGATTGAGTAGATCCAATTGATTCTGTAACCGTCGATTCTGTTTTTTCTGTGGAAGTAGTTTCATCTGTACCGCTAGATTCTGTCGATTCAGTCTTATCTGTAATCGTGGATTCAGTTGGACTCGAAGTCTCTGTAACTGTAGCTTCAGTGGAACGCGTTTCCTCGGTAATCGTTGATTCAGTTGGACCAGTTGATTCTGTAACCGTCGATTCTGTTTCTTCTGTGGAAGTAGTTTCATCTGTACCACCAGATACTGTAGATTCAGTCTTATCTGATACTGTCTGTTTAGTTTCAGTAGAAAGACTGCTCTCCGTGCTTTCCGTTCCTGCCTCTGTTGTTGATACTGTATCATCAGTACCTGAGGAATCAGTTAGTCCTGAACTAGTTGGGCCACTTTCACTAGTAGATCCTGTCTCCTTAGTTTCAGTAGCAAGACTGCTCTCCGTGCTTCCTGTTCCTGCCTCTGTTGTTGATCCTGTACCATCGGTATCTGAGGAACTAGTTTCTCCTGAACTCGTTGGGCCACTTTCACTTGTAGATCCTGTCTTTTTAGTTTCAGTAGAAAGACTACTCTCTGTGCTTCCTGTTCCTGCCTCTGTTGTTGATCCTGTACCCTCGGTATCTGAGGAACTAGTTTGTCCTGAACTCGTTGGGCCACTTTCACTAGTAGATCCTGTCTCCTTAGCTTCAGTAGAAATGCTGCTCTCTGTGCTTCCCGTCTTTGCCTCTGTTGTCGATCCTGTACCATCAGTATCTGAGGAACTAGTTTCTCCTGAACTCGTTGAGTCACTTTCACTTGTAGATCCTAGCTCTTTAAAGACTGTAGATTTTGTGATCTCTGTTTCTTCCACTGATGTTGGTCCTGTTGCTTTAGTTTCTGCTGAATTGGTAGAACCAGTATCGGAGCTAGTAGAACCAGTATCTTTGCTGGTCGAATTAGTATCTAAGCTTGTAGAACCAGTATCGGAGCTAGTAGAATCAGTATCAGAGCTAGTAGAACCAGTATCTAAGCTTGTAGAACCAGTATCGGAGCTAGTAGAACCAGTATCCGAGCTAGTAAATATAGTGTCTGCGGTTGGCGTGCTGTCTGTTGCTCCGGTCTCATTTAAACCAGTTGGTGGTACAACTGTAGTAGTAGTTGTTGTGTCATTGTCCTTCGATTTTGTAGTAGAATCAAGCTCTTCAGTGGTGGAATTATCACCGGAGCTAGTGTAGTTGTTAGTGGTGTAATCGGTATCGAGTGTATCATCCGAAACATTTGCAACTTTCGTCGGTGGTACAACTGTAGTAGTAGTTGTTGTGTCATTGTCCTTCGATTTTGTAGTAGAATCAGGCACTTCAGTGGTGGAAGTATCACCGGAGCCAGTATATTCGTCGGTGGTGTAATCGATATCGAGTGTAGTGAATCCTGAGCCGTCCTCTGTTGACGATCCTGAAAAATTAGAGAAATTATTTCATGTTAGTGTTTATTTTTTTACCTAACGTATTTTCTATAAGTATTTTTAAGATGTAGACGTCGAAGATATGGAAACGTAATTTTAATATTCTTACAAGTGCCTTTTCAAAGGAAGGGATGCAAGTGCAAATTTCTTTTTCATGATATCTGGTATAGGTTAATGGGAAAAATTAATCCATAAATAACCGTACCCCAATCCGTTTCAGTTTCCCAGGAAGATTCATGTTCAGCGAATCCTGCGAATAAAAATATTAAAATTGTGTCACGTTCATTTTTTTTTATGAAATATTCATTGTTTGCTTGTGTATAGAGCATTATATATAGAATATCCTTATTTTCTGTAATTATCATAACACATGTATTGACAGAAAATAAGGTCCACTTACATTAGAAATTTGCTACTGAACATCGTTGTTTAGGTAAATTTAGGACTAAGCGATTGTAAACATCGCAGAAATAGTCAAGAATTACCAGTCATTTATAATAATAATAATATAATAGTCGTGTCGGGCAATGGCTTAATAGCCAAGAGCCTCGATCAACACCTTAGGAGGCTCGCGTTAGGCGGCTGGATCAAGGGCTTGATTCAGAAAGCGGTACTCCTGGACACGGCTCGCATTGTTAGGAGGTTCCTTTCTCTGGAGCCCTGACCGCCGGTAGCTTGGACCCTATTCCCGATACCGGTGGGGTACTATTTTTTATATTTTTAAATGTTTTTTTTTGTATGATTTTGTTTAAAAAAAATTATTTAAAAATGTAATTTATATGTGTTTACAAGGAATAAAGAGAATAATAATATAATAATATTCCACAACTACCACACAACGCCCAACGCCGTCTAGTCTCAAGCTAAGCAGAGCTTGTGTTATGAGTACTAGACAACTGATGAGCATAGTTATATATTTCTAAATACATACATATTATAGATAAATTACACCCAGACACAAAATAAATGATCGTGCTCATCACAAAACATTTATCCTGGGTGGGAATCAAACCCACGACCTCCGGCATAGCAGTCAGGGCCGGTAACCACTAGACCAACAGGCCAGGCCATTTGACTTTGACTTTGACTGAATAGATTGATGTTTAAATTAAGTTTAACGCACAACATATATTATTGCTTGTGTAGTAATTTACAATCGAATCGTGTATAAGGATGCCTTCGCATATTTATTTAGTACTGGTTGACTAAGCGAACTTCGTACCGCCTAACAGTCAATGAATGTAGTATATATTTCGATATAGTCAACTGATTGCGATGAAACAACGCTTTAGTAATATATCAATTTACACACAATTTTAATGTATAAAAGTTATCGACATCGATTTCATACATTTTACGTGATGCGCGCACAACTAAAAACTTCTACAGATTTATTATATGTATAGATTTTCGCCAATTGAGATGTGTCTGGGAAAAGATTTGTGATTTAGATTGCTAAACAATTAAGATCCTCTAAATATACTAACGTAGATATATTTACATTACGTTAATTCATTTAAGAATAACACTCACCAGGGCTGTCACTCATCATCCGGTCAGTCTGAAAAAAATAAAAACTGTTCTCAAAGTATCTATTAGAAACATATTGTAGATAGCAAAAAATGGTGGCTCCAAGAATTGGGGATTATCCTACATTTAATTGTGAATTATATTTTATACTAATAAAGAAATCTTTAACTGAATACTATATAAAAATTTGTTATTAAATGAAGCAGCAATTAGTATTTCAAATATTGGAATGAGGAAAAGTATGGGTATGATGGGAACATTCTAAATCATCCTAAAATTCAAAGACATCCATCAACCCGCATTTAGCCCGCGTGATGAATTACGGTCCTTTCTCTCGCCTAGTGAGAAGGCCCGAGTCTCTGTCGTGGGAACATTATAAGACTGTTTATGCTTTCATGCCTATTATGCGGGATAGTCAAGCACACTGTTCTATTATGCGGGATAGTCAAGAACACTGTTCTATTATGCGGGATAGTCAAGCACACTGTTTTATTTCTGTATGTAACCCTAGTAGACGACTCTAAATTCAAGTTATATTCAGGTATTCAAAGGTTTTATTAAAACAACATGGCCTTACCGTCAAGATATCCAGACCGACTTCATCGTATTCATCACACTCTTCCACTTCATCTTCGTCCATGATGACTGTCGAAGTTCGGGATACTGGCAATGTCTGGTCTGGAAAGTGAAGTCAGAAGCAGAATTAAATAAAATTATAAGTAAAATTTTCTTCTTTTCTTATTACAGCACGAGCTACGTTATGAATCTAGGGATATCCCAAATAAGCGTTTATCAGGTTAAGATGAAAACTAAGTGGTCATGTTCTCGATAGATGGCGTTAGACTCAATATTTTTTAGTTTAATATATATCGATGGTAATATCAAGAACAAGGAACCGTGGAGAGCTGACCAATACTCAATTACCTTGGTCACAAGGTCCTGTGTTGCAGAACTGCGTGGAGTCGAGCACGGTTTTGCTATCACAGTCGGTGGCCTCTTTATCTCCTTGGAAGCACATAACGCGTCGGAACTGGTCACCTGTGCCGCATTTCTCAGAGCACTGTTAATTATAATGCATGATTAATATATCAAAATTTAAATTCAGAAACAATAGACTCATTTTCTAGTTTGTTACTTTGGTTTTGTTATGAGACTCGCAGGGTATTTTAAGAATGCCAAAACTCTTATGATCCTCTACTGCTCTTTTGTTAGAAGTCACCTCAAATATGCGTCTCAAATTTGGAACCCTTGTTATGGCAAGTACATTGATCGTATTGAGAATATACAAAACAGATTTATTCATTTTCTTTGCTTTCGGCTGCGTATACCATATAATTCTGATAATTACTTAAATCTTTGCAAGAAATTTCATTTACAACCACTTATAAATCGTCGTCGATTAGCAGATTGCACTTTCCTGCTAAAAATTTTATCTAATGAGATTGATTGTCCTGATCTCTTACATAAATTATGATTTAATGTCCCCCTGAGATCGGTTAGATTTAATCCACCTATCTCTATTCCTTCTTCCTCTTCTAATTACAGGCGAAACTCCTGCATAGTGCGAGCGTGTAAGGACTTTAATGTTCTTTGTAAAGAGTTCTCTTCGGACCCGTTTACTATTAAAACCTATTCGGCACGCACTCAGCTGAATGCGGACTTTTTCAAAAGTGCTAATTTTACTTAAGGGATGTTTAATTATGTTCTTTTTTTTATCGTGCTTATTAGTGATCGTAAGTTTTCTATTACTGTACCTGTTTCTACCCGTGAGAACCTGTAATTGGCTCAATGTCTCATATACTATTGTTATTCTTTTGTTATAGCTGTTGGTTCTCCTATGACTAAATAAATATTTTTTTCTGTACAATGTATGTACAGAAAAATATAAACAGTTTTTTTTTCCCATACATCAATATCAACCATAAGTGTAAAAATATCACCAGCCTTTGTATAGCAATTAAATTTTACATTGTACTTATAGTCTGTTTTTTATTTTTATTTTGCAGGAATAAAACGTGTTACGCTGAACCCAAGAAACAAGAGAAAGAAAAAAAAAAGGGGAAAAGAATGAAAAGACGAAGGAAGAAATTTTTTCGGTTGAAAAATCATCCAATGACATCCCCCGCTCTAGGCGGAGCGGGAGGGTGTGTCAGACTTTTATTGACTAAAAAACCCACTCCTATTCCATCGTTGCCTTTCATACCAGGATCGAGTCTTCCTTTCAGAATCAGACCCTTGGCCCCAGTAGGCTTGGACCCTGCTGAGCCCCTACGGTTGCTGACATCTCCTTGAGGCGCGCGCGGTCCCATATTACTTGGGGTCGGCATAACCTATTTTTCTTCCATTATAATAATAATAATTCTTTGTTTTCAGGCAATTAAGGCCCAGTGACTAGCAGACATAGAATAAAATTAAAAATAATAAACTAATACATATTAATAACATACAATAACTAATGTATGTCCAGTTCAGGAACTGTCTCCTGAGATACAGGTTCACCTAGTTCAGGAGGCAGAGAATTTATGTAATTAGTGTCACTTGTTTGCAAATAAATGATTATTATTATTATTAGTTAACTGTCACGCTATCACTGACTCACTTTTATAATGTTAATTATGTGCTTACCGCAGTCCAAGGTCCAGCGAACCACTGCGAGGGGCACTCTTCTTTGGGCACTGTGCAGGGCTTAGTGTCCGTGTACTTGGTAAGGTTGGCGCACTTGGACTCTTCCACCATTTGCACACCCTCACCGCTATCGTCTTTATAGTACATGCCGCAGAACACCTTCCTGATCTGCACTCCGTCACCGCATTTTGCTGAGCACTGTTGAAGATTGAAAACTTGTAATTAAGCTAGTATTAGTTTCAAGAAGAACAGTTGACGAGCACAAAGAATTAGCGCCATAGCTAAATTGGCAGTGAGGATATTGCTTGCCGAACAGATGTCGATAGGGCCGAAAGGTTCTGGATAGACCGCATAACGGCAGATGCAGCATTTGAAAAGCTTCCCACAAAGTAGACCGATGCCCTGGTGGCCACTCAGGCCTTGTCGATGTGGTAACACTTGGGGTAGCACAATGTCTAGCAGTGGAATTCTTTCGGCTGAAACGATAAGAGGTGGTCCATCTAATGATTTTTTATAAAGGTCTCTTCTATTTTATATGAAAAGCCATGCCAATTTTACTTTTAAATTTATACTCACTCGTTACGTCTCTCGTTCGACCCTTGTCGGCTCTTCGTCGACCTGACAGCCAGCAGCTGGTGTTTGATGTCCCCAGGACGGTTGTGGTAGAAACAGAAGCTGTCATTTACCACTTGGCGACCTATCGTTTAGTAATATATTACCTTGCTGGAGCAAGGTAGTGTACCACTGTGCCTCACAGGAAGGCAACTTGTCCTTCTGGTACTCCTCATAGTCCATAAGACGGTTGGGGTGGGTACGGAAGCTATCGTTTACCACTTGCCAATTTAGCGTCTAGTAACATATTACCTTGCTCCACTGCGTGGGGTACTGCTGCTCCTCCCAGGAAAGCAGCTTATCCTTCTGTCACTCCTCGTAGTCCACAGGACGGTTGTGGTAGGAACAGAATCTATAATTTATCAGTTTTCGATCTATCGTCTTGTAACATATTACCTTGCTCCACTGCGTGGCGTACCACTGCACCTCACAGGACGGCAGCTTATCCTTTTCGCACTCTTCGAAGTCTATTGGACGGTTGTGGTAGGAACAGAAGCTATCGTTCACCACTTGTCGGTCTATCGTCGAACACACCACTACTCGTGTACGGTTCTTTGACGTGCAGGAGTCGCACTGAAAAAAATTAAATGGTTGAGAGGATCGTCTTATTTTTGGGAGCGTAGTGCACTTGCCTCAAAGTGACGGTGCAATAAAAAATATTTGCGGAACGAAGGACCAATTTTACAGTAAATGGAAACTTGATAAAAAAAATCAAGTTCAAAATGAATTTGTAACTTATTAAACAGTTAGTTGGGCAAAAGGCAGAAAGCGCAACTACGAAACAAAATAACGTATGATTTAATTGTAACAACTTAATTAAATGTTGTAATTAAACAATATAATTTGGTTCATTTACTCACTCCAGACCAATCAGTTACGACCCAGTCGACGACTTCACAAGGCTGCAGCATGCAAGGCTGTTCCTCCTCCGGCTTTTGCTCAGTACAATCCTTCTCATCCAGCACTTCGATGCGGCCATCCTTCTTCTGATAGCAGACCACCTGCCTCGTCTGCTTACCCTCATCACACAGCTTGTCACACTAATGGAGAAATCGCTTAGTTAGAAAATTGTTAAATACAAGATTTATGTATGTGTCTTGAGGCCTTAATACCGCCGTATTCATAAAATGTAGCTTCAAAATCGCTCTATTGAATACCTTTTCATACAAGGAAAAGTGAACGGAATTAGGCCGCGTGGCAGATCACCGATGCGATGGACAGACCAGATCAAAACGGCAGTTGGTGGATTAATGAACGAGTGAGCCCAGATAGTCAGTCTGGTAGTCACCAGCTGTTGAATGTTGACCTTCTTGGCAGTTACTGTTTGATGGGTAGTTTTTCTTTTCTATACAACTGTCGTTCGTTTTTTTGAAGTAAGAAAGACTTTTGTTATTCATCAACGTGATCGCCTGATGGCTGTACTCATATGTATTTTTCTAATGTGATTTATTATGCTATAAATTCTACTGTGTACAATTTTCTTCTGTCTTTGATATCATCTCGGAAACCTCTACAAGAAGTTAACACCAGCAAGCAAAAGTGGCGGGAAGTTGTGCGGCGTACCCTGAGAGCTTCCGAAGACGTACCTTCTTAATAACCAAGACCACTCTAGCAAGAGTGAAACGACTTAGAAGAAGAGAGAGCTTCACAAAGAGTTGTTGAATTCAGCAAGCATATAAATACGTCACTAACTGTGGTAATTACTTGACAATTAAATTAAAGATGCGTGGTAGGCAGACACACTTGCACCCTTCAATCAACAATGTGCGTGTATTGCTATAATGCAATAGTGAATATGCACGCAATTTTTTTTTTGTTAAATTAAATAGTTTTTAGCTTTGGTAAACAAATTTAAAAAAAAATATCTTCATCAACAACGAAGTTCCACTTCAAAGTTGCTAATAAGGAGAAAGAGTCCGTCATAGTCTAGGCATTGACGTCAAAGGCCATGTCACCCATACGGCCGCCATAGACGGTGTCTTGGCGAGAGAGACAGATATAATTATTTGATAAAAATTGTTGTATGTGTCTTGAGGCCTTACTTTCCTGTCAATTTCGATATTGTTTTCACAATCAGTATTCTACTTTTGTATATTTATTGATAAACTGTTTAGATATAGTTACCTAACCAATATTTTTTTCGTGCATATTCCCTCTTGCAATGTACGCGTATTATTGATCGATGCTTGTCCCGCTTTCATCAATCGACGAGCAAGGTTCGACTCTTAGTGAGAGCCTTACAGTAATGAAGTTATCATAATATGATAGACGAGTAGGTACTACCCAGAACTACTTACCGGTTTCCAATGTCCAATGAACCACTTGGGGCAAGGTGCATCCTCATTACACTTCTGGAACACTTCAGGCTTTGGCCCTAGGAGGTCAAAACATTCCTTGTCTGGTACTATAGACTCGATACTGCACAGACAAATACATTGTTTTATGAGAAGCTGCACAACACTGTCATGAGATGCAGGGATTCAATGAGAAAATGACGAGGTGCTGACGATTCGGACACCACTAAATTTATTGAAGCTAAAAAAATTACGAGGTGCTGACGATTCGGACACCACTAAATTTATTGAAGCTAAAAAGTTTTAAAATATAATATATGGAAAAAAGCGTTACCAAAACTATTTTAGGGTGGATTTAAAACAGCAACTCTGTGTAATACGCTTATTTCCCCATATATTATAATCTACATTTTTTTATCTGACTGTACTATACAGTGTGTATCCGAATTGTCCGTGAAAAAAATATTGAAATAAGAATGTGCCAATTCGGACACTGTGTTCCAATATATTGTGTCCGAATCGTCAGTAACTCAAAAATGACTAA
Organism: Mythimna pallens; assembly: GCA_961205895.1. Taxonomy (NCBI): domain Eukaryota; kingdom Metazoa; phylum Arthropoda; class Insecta; order Lepidoptera; family Noctuidae; genus Mythimna; species Mythimna pallens. Next base: position 17,698,674 of record OY540844.1, on the reverse strand, counting down.
GTGCGAGTCGCAAATAAAATCACTTTTCTTGTATAAGGACCACTTTAATGTGCATGTGCACATGTGCATTTTCTGAACGTTACCTTAAAGTATTTTATAAATGATTTTAAATAAGCTATTATTTGTTGCATATAAGAGGCGAGATTAGATGCTATGCTAAACGGAAGCTTTTATGAGGCCTAAACAGATCAAAACTTTGAGTTTTAAATACACTTTATAACCTTTTCTACCTTTACTACAGTAACTATTTACTACAATATATACCTACTTATTTTCAACTGTAACAATAATTATTTAAAAAAACGGTTCATATTGTTTTCCAACATTTTAATAAAATGGTTCTGCACCCTTCTTGCACAAAATCCTTTATTCTTTGTTGTTATAGCATAGCAATAGAAATCTACATTCAGCAAAAATTTCGACTGTCTACTATTACTGTTCATGGCATACAGCCCACTGACAGACATACGAACAGACGGATGGACCCTCGGGTACCTTGAAAAGTCTTTGATACTCGTCAATTCAAATCAGTGTTATTTAAAAAACAATAGCAATGGGCTCGTTAGATTTGGCTGCTAATTTAAATACGAACAAAATACACATAATAAAATAAAACAAACCACACACACGCACACACACACACAATACACACACGAATACACACACACAGAATATATATATATATTTGGTGTACAATAAAGCATATATCTATCTATCTATATTGCTGCCATATTTCTGGTATTACAGTAAATACTTTTGTCGCATTACTTACCCATTGCTAATAATCTTCTGGCAAGTGACCTCCCTGGACCTGACGCCTCCAATGCCGCATCTCTGCGAGCACTCTCCCCAGGGTCCTTCCGCCCACTGCGCAGGGCAGGGGTCTGGACTGCAGGACTGGTTGGTGGGTGGTCTCAGACCCTCGTCGCACAGGCTATCCTCGACTACCTCTAGTTCTTCCCTAGATCTACATGTCACGTTGCGGGTTTGGAAACCTGAAAATTTTATTAATATTTAAAGCTTCATTTTAGATCGGCCTTGTAAACGCAATAAAATCTACAACTGCACAGCAATATCTCTTATAAAGCAGTCTTTTTAAATTTTATAAATTCTTGTCAACAGAAATAATACGAGTAAATTAAAACAAAAATAATACTTAAGGTTCGTACTATTCAGGGAAACGTCATCTACCGGCGCCTGCCCATATTATTAAAGCTATCATAGACGCTAAAGCGTATCGGTACTATTGAACCTAAGTTATGAGAATCTAAACAAGAGGTTTGCTCACCTCCGCCACAGGTGGCGCTGCACGGTGTGAACTCCTCGTGCACCCAATTGTATCGTTTGTCGGTCGGTGGCGCTGTGTTGTTGGGCACGCTGTACTCGTACCTGATCCCCACGTTCAGGTCTTGAAGGAGAAGCTAGAATAGAAAATAGACTAGTTACTGGACAGTTTTAAAGACCATCGCTTAGACTAGTAAGAGTCTTCATGTTCTCATTTTTATTAGTATTAATAGGCTCTCGTTTGGTCACTATCTCACCGCTGGTTATCAAGGGTAAATATTATGAAATATATTTTTAAGACAGGTATCGTATCTATTCAGAACTATAAAAAAACTGATTGAAAATCCAGAAGGGACTAAAAACGAAAAATATAATTCAAGTCATTTCTGCTCCACTTACAGATAGATAGAGAGGTTCATTGGTAGGTCCCAGGCAGCGCAGTTTGTCCGGCGCTTGGTACCCTAGCTGACTACGCTCGTAAGTCCAGGGTGCGCCGGCGATCATTAGGGTCCTCGGGAAGTCGATATGGTAGTGGCCGTTCAGGTAATAGGTGCCGTTCTTGGCTCTTAAAGCTGAAGAAATTCAAAGATTTTTTGAGTAATCTCCTTATTTCATTGCAGCACTTACACTTGCGTAATAGAACACAGACTTTTTGAAGACTTACCCAAATAATTGTTTGAAGGTTCCAGCTCTTCAATATAAATACTGGTGGAGCCTGCAGGTATCAGTAAGATGTCGTTGTACCCTAAAAGCAAAAAAAATAATTAGATTTAAAAACACAACAGGCAAGGTTTTTCTTATTCAGCGTAGAATGGACTAACGTCACTTTTACACAATGAAAGCTGCTTAGGAACGTCGCCGTCGCTTTCTTACCTTTCATGAGATCCTGAGAGTCGTAGATGCCTCCAGTGGTGCGACAGTTAGCGCCGTTTCCTCGGCACTCCCGGCACTTGTCTTCTCTCGCATTGGAATTCAACATCATATCGCAACCGACGGGCTGGAGGAAATAAAAATGGATATGCTAATCTAAAGGACCAATGAGTTCTTGCGAAGAATTCGGTGATCGATTCTTTTTAATTTAAAAGACATTAAGAAGCTTTTAGATACAGGATTATTCTTATCAAAAGGATTGTAATTAATTCAGTTTTAACTACGACTTAGCAGTTACGTATTACCTGACATATGCCATTGACACAGACGTCGAAGGAATCGTCGTTACACCTGGTGCCGTCTATAACCTGGAGCTTGTGTCGGAAGTAAAATCGCTCCCCATGTGGCATGCAGTTCAGCTCGCAAGGGTTCGGAGCCTTTGTGTATGGCATCCAACTAGGAATGACAAAAGACATTTAGAAAACTGTGTTTTTTACGTTTTATGGTTTGTGCGTTGTTAATACGTTTGACTCAGCGCCACCGCTCTCGTTAGGTGAGTAACGTACACATCTAACGAGAGCTCGACACAATATTTTCTCATACAAAATGGACATACGTTGGTAAACATTTTGCTCTACAAGCAGCTCTAGATATTTGATATTTGCAAGTGTTGTGGCGAAAAAGTTTCACAAGTAGAATTTACTATGGCTGCTTCGCGTTATGAGACATAGTGCAAATAACAACTAAAAATTTTACAAATTTGACGTCATAAACACGCTGCTGGTCCGAACGTGTTAATGGTTATAGCTATTGAAATACCAGTGACATTACTCCAAAATCTAAAATTGTTGTTACTTTCATAATTATTTTGAAAATTTGTCTTTCTCTCTTAGTCTTTAAGCATATCCTAAGATTTAAATTTAAAAAAAAAAAAAAACAAACTATGTGTAGATAATATACGTGATTTTGTTACCGACAACTTACTTATACTTGAAGCCCCTGAAGTCCTCGTCGTTGAATTCGGCGCACTGCTCAGCTCGGAAGTCGCTGGAGCCTTCAGGGCAGTCCTGCGTCTGGCACGAGAAGTACTTCGTGTCCCCTCCCGTACATAGAGGTTGGCCTTCTGGCCTGCACGAGAAAGATGTAGAATTATGATGAGAACAGAAACTGTCAAAACTTAAGAAAAAAAAGCACACCTGTGTCCTTCAGCTGCCCTTTGCGTACCAAGGGGTTTTTATTTTTCAGAAAATCCCATTTTATTTGGCCCTAGCGGGCAAAATCCACGAATATTAAATGTAGATATGCTTATTTTGCTCCGTCTTACCCAGGTTGCAAACATATCCTCTTTTGGCTGGCCACTCCTCCTCCACAGGTTCTGGAGCAGGGGGACACCTCTCCCCATTCTCCCCATGGACCACTGCCCTCTCCTCCGGGGATAATGTAGGACGCAGGTAGGTACAAACCGGCGCCTTGCCGCCTGTGTCGGGTACGGTGTTGGTGTACCTGGTAAAGTAAAATTTTTCTTTAAAATGGGACTAAATGATCAATAAAATTAGATATGGGATAGATACAGGATAAATGGGATGTGATGAAAGGTCAATAAATGATCAGTATGAACATTTATTGTCACACAAAATGCCAAAAGTTCCCTTCCATATTTATTGGTCCTTCGAACCGGATCACCGGAGTGTGACTACAAAGAAAACCAAAACTGTAAGCTGTAGCCCAAAGAAAAAGTGAAGTATCGTTTTGGAGAAAACTTTACGTCGTCAGTGAAAAACTTGATTAGTCCTACAAGTCCTACAGGATATAACAAAAAGTCATCAAGATATAATAAAATTCGTACATGTGAAGTAGTAAACGCTTGAACTTGATCAAATAAATAACATGTCCTAACGCTGCTAAGCTGCGGTGTTGAAGTGGTCATACTTGTCTTGTTTGCCAAGGTGCGTGGGGCTAACAAACATACTGTCTAGCCGCGCGTGTTTCCGATTTGGCTCGACAACTGGGCTTAAGGCTAGTTCACATACTTCATACATACAAAGACGTTGAAGAAAGGTTACTTGAAAGGATGCTTAACGAATCCATAGTATTTTTTATCCAATATAGAGTGAGAAATGAGTATATTAGAGGAAGTTTAAAAGTGGCAACATTGACTGAAAAGTTGAAAGGGAATCGTTTATCTTGGGATGGCCATGTTAAGAGGAGGGATGAAACGCATGTTACTAAAAGAGTTATGAGTACAAATGTAGATGAATAGTGAGGGAGAGGGAGGCCAAAGAATAGATGGATGGATTGTGTGAGAAGTGATATGAAAGAAAACGGAGTTAGTGATAGCGTAACAGGTGACAGGACAGAATAAAAAAACTGGTTGCGCTGACCCCAAATAAAAGGGAAAATGATGACGATGATATATCCATGATGATATACCTCAAAAAAAAAACAATATTAAAAAGTGACGGTAACTCGGACTGTCTGTCTGTTACTTCATCACGACTTAACAGCTGATCGGATATGGATGAAATCGGGCACACGAAAAGACTTGTGAGTCCTGGATTAGGACATACGAGCATGTTTTCTTGGGATGATTTACACGCGGGCAAAGCTACTGGCAGAAGCTAATAAAGTAGAATTTAAATTATATCAGTAAGAATGACAGATTACCTATTTGAACTACTTATAGTTGTTTAGAATGCTTTAGTTGAAGTATCTAAAATTTTGTATTTTTTAACTACAACAACACTTTTTATACACAGTGTATACCAGTTTACTGTTTACTTCGTTTTTGTACGAGATAAAGTAAGAAATATTAGCTATATACTTAAGAAAGAAATATGCCTCCTAATAAACAACCAGAAAAGAGTAAAACCGGAAAATCTAGCGGAGACTCGAACTACATTTATCGATATTTTTTATTCAATTGAAGTTGCCATAAATATAAACAACGTGTCCAATAGACAGCTATTAAACAGTAAAAACTAATATTAACAAGTATAAGCTAGAACTAAATCAGTTCATAAAAATGGTGGGTTGATGAAGACGCGCCACCCGCCGCGTTTATTAGGTAACGCTCGGTGTGAAACAGCTCTTAGGAATAAAACGCGCGTCACCGCTGGGTGTATGTAAAATGTTATGAAGATAAACCACTTGTAGAACATTACCGACGGTACGTGAGTGTTGCAACGTTGCACTGCGGACGATGAGCACTTGGGAAGATGGGCCGGAGTTGGGATGAAAGAGATGCATTTTTTATGTAATCTTTAAATGAGAGCAGAGGTGGCCGAGTGTCGCAGGTTCAAACTCAGCTAGGCGCATTACTTTGTGTAATTTATTTCATCACCACTGCTCTCAAAACGGGGAAGGAAAACATCGTTAGGAAACCGGCATGTCCTAGAACCAAACATTCAAAGACATATGATAATCCACCGACACGCACTTGGCCCGCGTGGTGGATTATGGCCCATTCTCTCTCCTAGAGAGGAGGCCTGAGTCCAGTAGTGGGAACACATTAAAAGGCTGATTATGCTTATGCTTTAAATTACTGAATCAATTCAGAGTGTGGAACTCTCCACCACGCCAGCATCAGTGTTTCCCACCATTATATATTATTACCCATCAGTCTTGATAGCAAGAGTTAATAGACATATTCTATTCACTTCCGCTCATCGTAGACTACTGTCATCGCTACGATATCAACAAATTACAGTAAAGCGCCTGCCTAGGTTTGTACCAAGATGACCTCGTTAATCAGTAGAAATAGTAGCGTAACTATAGGGTGGAAAAGTTTTCAAAATGTCACAGGCCCCAGATCCCGTGGTGCCCCCGATCCGTGAGACCGCAAGCTCAAAAGAAGTAACCTAACAAAAATAAGTAAAAATTATAAAATTTATAATATAAGTACTTAAACTAATTAAATTAAGACAACCTAAAAACCATACACAAATTCAAATAAATTTTTAAGATTTATTGAAAAGGCAATTTCCTGTAGCATTTTGCCAGCTTACCACCCTACTGTTACGCCACTGGGAAGCCCACCTTTAGAGATGAAATAGAAGTCTTCTAGTATTAGAGAACTTGCTGATTTATTAATAATAAAGAATCATTTTATGACTGTACTTCAGTGATTAGTCCTAGTTAAATTATAACGTAACAATTTTTCTGGGGCCCATCCAATGATTTTGCCACGGGCCTCAGACGGTATTACGCCACTGAGTAGAAATGAAAATAAATACTTTTGTCTATCATCTATAAATTAACACCATTCATCTAATCGCACTTGTCCTTACGGACCATCAAGTCCGGCCCACACTTGTATAATAAGCGAAGGTGCTCATTGATGAAGTGTAGTCACAGGTTGTAGGTGACAGTTTATTTTCCTTTCGTCCACTCGATACTCCGTCTGTCGGTGACAAGCGACAGCAGGAAACGACCACCATTCAAGTTTAATTAGTCTAAAGAGGTGAGTAATGGATGAAGAAATATGCTGATTGAGTAAACTTTTGAAGTTAAAAAGTTAAAGGCTTTGAAAAACTTAAGCTAGGTGAAATTAGTCATGAGAAGTAATTCTTTTAATTACAAGTCACGAATTGCATACTCTTTTTTGTATTATTATTATTAAGTATATACTTTTTTTAAAGTGAGAAATCATCTAATATCTTCTCGCGATCTAAGGAGGAGCGCGAGGGCATGGCAGACTTTTACTCACTAAAACCACACCTATGTTCCTTTTTTGCCTTTGCGTTCCAGGACCACTGGTTTCCCTTTCGGGAGTCAACCCTGGATTATTATATACTTGCGTTTGACTACTATCTCACCTGATGGTAAGTGATGATGAGGTCAACGATGGAGCACACTTATTTAGAAGTAACAAATTCATCCTTATATAAAGACTCCTAGATTGTAGCTATCAGGAAAGTATAGTCTCCGGTAGGGAATTCCTTTCCATAGCTGTACGCAGAATATATGTGTTCCCAAAACGTTTGGTGCTCAGGGGTGGGAATTAGAGGGGTTCAGCTTCAGCTCTTTAAAGACTACGTGAGTGAGCGTACACAGAGCTTTAAGATAGATGGATTCTTCAGTGATGAACGCAAAGTCACCTACGGCGTGCTTCAGGGCAGCGTACTTGGTCCGACACTCTACAACGACAACGATTCAACGATTTGGGTATGCTCACGCTTCCTAAGGGCAAAATTATAAGTTTTGCTGATGACACAGTCCTTCTTTTTAGTGCCAATTCCTGGTCCTATGTATATTCGTACGCCCAGAAGTAATAAATTCAACCTTATATAAAGACTCGTAGATTGTAGCTATCAGGAAAGTATAGACTCTGGTAGGGAATTCCTTTCCGTAGCAGTACGCATATGTGTTTCCAAAACGTTTTGTGCTCAGGGGTGGGATGTCCACCATGTCTCGGTGGCTATTCGCCGTACGTCTACTGATCCGATAACAGAATGGGCTTGGTGAAATTAAAAATGCGGTTTCGACGCACACTCTCAAAATTGAACACGGTGTCTACGCTCTAGATTTCGAAGCTGTGCCTCGACTAGTGCATCATTGCTGCTGATCCTCTTAGCTCATTTTTTAATACACTTATCTGGTAGATTTCTTTCAGAGAGCAGACTTCCCTATAAACTTGCGCTTGATAGAGGTTGACCAGCTGTTCCGGCGTGAAGTGTTTCCTTTGATAGGATCTCCAAATTTTTGGCAGCTCGATGGATACGCCTTTGAGGCGTATCCATCGAGCTGCCAAAAATTTAACAGTGTAACAGTAGTGTCGTAAACATGCTTAAAGGTACCGGTAGGTAAAGGTAGGTATAAGTAGGTAAAGGTTTTTGCCGAGAGTACGACTCTTCAATAATAATTTCTAACAATGTACTTATTCCTTTTTTTTAAAAAGATTTCACAAGGCATCCGAATTCCGATGGAATCAGTTAGTTATTGATCGTCACCATCCTACTAATGTCTGATCATCTATAATAACTGTCTAAAACAATGTAATTGATCTAAATAAACGAAACAATGCAGTATCCATCATCTAAAAATAAATGATTACAAACGATATACCACGTGTCTAAAGTTAAAGAAATGATAAATTCGTATGTTGATCATCCAGAAATAGTAGTTACTGGGCAATAGAGGAAGAGGGGGGACGATGAACGTGTGCCCATCAGAAGGCGCCAACCCTGATTAGATTTATGGCCATACTCATGTTTTTCTATTAGTTTTGATTAGGGCTGTCAGTTTACTCATTTATATTTAGATTTTCAATAGGTGTCTTAAATTCTAACTATAAGCGCCTACATCGATAGAAGAACGTGCTCTTCATAAAAATGCAGCCACTAAATATTAATGTTGTCAACTGTGCTATAAATATCGGAATGCATACTTGTCTTAGTCATACATTTTTCCGGGTCTAGTAACAGGACCCTGAGTCTCTCTATTATTTGAAGGACTACATTCAATATTTTTGGCTAAATCTACTAAACAAATATAAAGGGAGTAAGGATTCCTACTTATCTTCAAAGATATAATAATAATATAATAATATTCCACAACTAACACACAACACCGCCTAGTCCCAAGCTAAGCAGAGCTTGTGTTATGGGTACTAGACAACTGATAAACATACTTATATATTTTTAAATACATACATATTATAGATAAATTACACCCAGACACAGAACAAATGATCAGATCAGTAGGAAGTTTTACTTACTAAAACAAATGTGAAATAATCTGTTAATTGCTGAGACCTAAAAGTCGGGTATACTGACCTTTTTTATTTTATTATTGTTAGGTTCGTGTTTGACCACGTTTTTATTTGATGCTAACTTAAATGTTTTGAACTACTTATAAGTTAACAATAAGGCCGCTATCTCACTAGCGTTTTTGTATCGCAAGTTTCTTGCGTACACCTATAACCACGACGTTAACGTCACGTCTGCTCAGCGTTGGCGCTGCGCTGACGTTGGAGAAGTGCCAACGCTCGTAAAACGCCAGTGGGATAGTGGCCTAAGATACAACACTATGCATATATTCCTTACTCAGGCCTGTTGGTCTAGTGGTTATTGGCCCTGACTGCTATGCCAGAGGTCGTGAGTTCGATTCCCACCCTGGACAAATGTTTGTGTGATGAGCACGATCATTTTTCTGTGTCTGGGTGTAATTTATTTATAATATGTATGTATTTAGAAATATATAAGTATGTTTATCAGTTGTCTAGTACTCATAACACAAGCTCTGCTTAGCTTGGGACTAGACGGCGTTGTGTGATAGTTGTGGAATATTATATTAATCAATAGGTTATTTAGGACCTCAGATACAAAAAGAACTGTATGTTTTACTCGGGTCAAACTGCATTTAATTTAGTTTCTATACTTACTTATATAGATATATTCTTTATTATACACCATAAACAAATTAGTAGCTTAAAATTAATAGGCAATAATAAATTGTCAGCCCTAGCTGTAATACCCTAAGTAATGAAACGGGTCGGCTCACATGATCTCACGCTGTGACTGCCACAAGTTTTCATCAAACGCGTCACTCAAAGGAATCCAATGAAACATACTCGGCGTAATTGTAATAAGGCTATGTTTATTAATTTTGGGCTATTTTATTAAAGTGGTTATTTTTAACCAGTAAGGTACCTAGTGATAATATTTTCGGGGCAAACTTGGCCAGGACAGTGAGGCTTAAACGGAGAAGGGAGAGGTCCAGCAAGGAATACAATGTAGGTTAACAAAAAAAATGGAGAGCAGTGGTGGCCGAGTGGTAACGGCCTCGACTTACGAGCGGGTCGCGGGTTCAAGCCCAGCCAGGCGCATTACTTTGTGTAATTTATTTCATCACCACTGCTCTCCTAACGGTGAAGGAAAACATCGTGAGGAAACCGGCATGTCCTAGAACCTAAAAATTCGAAGACATGTGACATTCACCAACCCGCACTGGGCCCGCGTGGTGGATTATGGCCCATTCCCTCTCCTAAAGAGGCCTGAGTCCCAGCAGTGGGAACATTAAAAGGCTGATTATGCTTATGCTTATTAAAATTTTTGGTCCTTATTATTAACTTGGGTTAATAAGGACCACGTCATACACTGATCCCACCTTGGCTCGTTTATGTTGAAGGTTTAACCCCTCGAGATCTCTATCTCCTTAATTCAAACAGCTTTAAGTGTCAAGGTATTCTAAGGTATTCGGTTTACATTTCGAGCATCTTCTCGCATTTTTTTTTTTGTGCTATAATAATAATAATAATAATCTTTATTTTTACATAAGACGTTTAGAAACAATTTTATTGAAGTCCCTGGCTCCTGTGCTAGGTGATTAACCTGTGTTACAGAAGCCAGTGCCCTCTCCCGGGAGAAATACAATTAGTTCTTATGCAATGGATATGAATACATGAAAAATAGTATAAATCGCATGACACTTTAGGTATAGTATAAACCTATACCTAAAGTGTCATGCGATATTTGAGAAGTTAAGAGTTCTACGCAAATTTAGTAATACATAAATTATTCTAATGGCGCCAAAAGACCTTTAAACTGAATATTTAACGTCAGACATCGTAGATCTTGAAATAGGCATAACAAATCATAAGTTGAAATAACCCCTTAAAAAAAAACTATCATCTATTTCTAAATTGACCACCAATAAATCTAAATCAGAACAAGAGTACCAACACCTCTTAGCCACTTTAAAAATTGTTAAATTACTTACAATAAAATAACTTCGTGAATTTATTTATGAAAATCGTCAATCATGTATTGGTGATCACATAAATGTCGGCTGCTAATTCGCGAGTGCGATACGATGATTGAAATATTCCAACGGCGGCTGGTTGCGGTCGTTAGTGTCATAAACTAGGGATGTAATTCTAGTCATCTCGGCGGAGGCGGAGGTAGGTGAAAAAAAAAAATAATGATGAGAAAAAACCAGCCAAGTGCAAGTCGAACTCACGAAGAGGGTTTTTATATGTTGTTTATAAACGCAAGCTTCTCACTTATAGACTTTCCTGTCAAAAAAAAGTAAATAACTATTTTAGCTTTTTTTAAAACAGAATTTTCGTATAAATCTACTTATAATATATCCTCTGTGGCGGCTTAGTACAATACACACACAACACGGCCTACAATATCGGGGTACCAATTTCTATGTCGAACAGCACAGTTTGAACAAAAATCCTTTTTGCACTCTGATCTGATAGTGACCCTCGTCCATATTGCAAATTCATTTACTTATGTTACACGTCCAAGTTTGGATTCTAGATATTCATATGTGGCACCTCAACTCCATCAGTCCAGTAGATTTCGGAGCAAATTGGCTGTTAACGACTCACGAGTGAGCCCATACCTAAGCGTTCCAATTTTTCCCAAGGATTTATAAAAAAATCGCTTACAAGTCAGTTAATTTTATAATAAACTGGCTGCACTAAATAGTAGCTGACATTATACGGAACCAGAGAAACAAAAACTAGAAACTTCGAGGTTACCACTGTCGTACCTACATAATAGCCAATTTTCTTTACTAAACTGCACTACTATTGGGTGCTTGACGCATTTTTATTATTTATATAAAAAAATAACTTTATAAAAAATTGCAAATAAAAATAATTTTTCAAATCCGTTTAAAATTAAGTGAGATAGAAACTTTTTAAATCTCAAATGTCAAGTGCCAGAATGAGGATGAACAAACTACGACGTGTCGTCATCACCATTAGGTTACGCGCGTAGAAAAGAGATAGCGAAATGTTCCCACCACGCGCGCCCACTCTTCTTCATATAAATATTTGTAATGCTAATTACTGTTTTGATCGAATAATCAAGTTTTATGCTGTTTTCAGAATAGCATTTATTTTTAGTGTTAATTGTTGTTTAGTACAAAAATAAACCCAGGCAAGAACCTCATTCACTAAAAACGGATGCGGAGGTTGATTGGTTGATTTCTTGCGAAGCAATTTGGAGGCGGAGGAGCAGTTTCGTCACAACACTAGCTCAAAGTATGAACGCATGTTCCCAGTCGCGGTCCCTCAATTTATAGACCAGTGTCAAGGTTTGGCGGTCGACGCTCTCTAAGATTAGATCGAATGCGATTTGATCTATTTCATTTGCGTATACACAAACAAAATCACGCCTTCCTCCCATGGGAGTAGGTAGAAACTATCTATCTTCCGCAAAATGACCTGTATTAGTTTACATTATTCATATCTTCTGTCCACGGCACTGATAAATTAATCAGGAACATTATAACTTCAACACTAATTCCTTTTGATGTGCCGTGCTTCACCGAGGGTATGCATGCCTGGAGATTCGCTTGCCCGAATACAAATCCGCCCGATAGCCCTTCTTCCCAGAGGCGCTGGGATGAGCCGCTCTGCGAAGTAGTTCAGGAAAACCTAATCTTGACATCTGATACTACTGCAGAGTGTGCGCGCCTACTGACTGTGGAAGAGTGGGAGTCGGGCCTCTGGCTTCACGCACTACCATCGTCGAACATAGGCGCCTTGTTCGACGATACAACTTTTCGCCTAACTGTCTCCCTACGCCTAGGCGCTCCTTGCTGTTCGCCTCATCGCTGCCACTGTGGCGAAGTTGTCAACAGCCTCGGTGACCACGGTCTGTCATGCAGTGGCAACGTGGGACGCATAGCGCGACACGCGAATATTAATGACATTATTGTCCCTTGCCCTTGTCACCGTCGGCGTTCCGGCTGTTTTGGAACTTCATGGCCTGGCACGTGACGATGGTAAGAGACCAGACTGTGCCTTTATTTCCATGGAAGATGGGTAGGCCTTTAGTGTGAGACGCTACCTGTGTCGATACTCTTGCGTCTTCCCATCTTCCTAGATCGTCGCGCAGTGCTGGTGCTGTCGCAGTGGCTGCAGAGAACCTCAAGCGGCGAAAATATAACAACCCCGTCGGCAGTTATATTTTTGAGCCGTTTGGTGTTGCGACTCGTAGGCTCGTAGGGGTCCGAGTGCTCATGCGCTTTTTAAAAAATTATCCAAACGGCTAGTTGACACTTCGCGTGACCCAAGGGCTGGCTTTTACCTCGGTCAGAGATTAAGCATTGCCATACAACGTGGCAATACCACCAGTCTTTTGGGCACACTTCAAGTCGACAGCGTTGCGGAGGAATTTTTTGACGCCATATTTTAGATAGGAGTTATTGTGTATATATTATGTAATTTTAATTACTTAAGTGTTTTTATTTTTCTTGTTCTATCTTTGTGAACTGGTTTCCACACTTAGTCCTCGGTGAACCATTGTGCTTGGGCCATGGCGGCCATCTTTCCAACTAGTCTACCTCTCTCCAAAAGCAGATGAGTCCTTTCAGTTGCTTCACGGCGTCTAACGAATTTAGTGCTCCCAAGGTTCGTGTTCTTATTTCACTGACGGCTGTGCACTTGAGGAACACATGCGCGACAGTTTCCTCTGACTCCATGCATGCATGCTCTGTACACAGGACTATCCGTGATATTCATTGTGAAGAAATGTCTATTCAGTGAGCAGGTAGAAATTATGAAACACCACCTGTCACGAATGTACGATCCATTTCTTTTGAGGGTGGAATATCGTCAAATAACTTCTCCCGCTTTGGGTGCAGTGAGAGTGATGTCAGACTTTTACCCACTTGGGTTCCTTTAGGTGCCCTTTGCGTTTTAGTGCCACGGTAACTCTTTCAAACATCGCAGTCCTAGCAGGCGTCCGAAGGGTCAATCCTCACATACTATTTTGCAAAATATCCTGGATCCGCCCTTGCCCCTCTTTTTAATTTAGATTGAAAGTCAATTAGTGACTTTATTACAGAAATTAGATTTATGGTAGACATCGTGTATGACTGGCGACCACGACTGTAGAAAAAAGAAGTAGGTATACAAGCTTCAGCCAGCGGCTTCGCCTGCGTTAAGGTAGAAAATTATCCCAAGCAAACATGTGACAGAACAGTGACTTAATTTCAATTTATATTTTTTTAAATTAGTTTTTATTTTATTTTAATTATTATTACTTATCTACATTGTGCTCACATATTAGAAGCGACAAGAAATATTTAACCAAGATTTATGTAACTCATAATATGATTTAAAAGAGTGTCCATGGAGTTTCTTGCACGTTCTTCTCCATAGAGATCTACGCTTTGGAACGTGCAATTTAGCTACACTTGTATTTTTGTTTTTGACTGACCGACATTTTGACAATTCAAAAGTGCCTGTAATTGGTCTATTTGAAATCAACGTTTCTGATTTCTGATTTCATGCTCCTGGGTTGAAATATATCCTATAAATATTATTCCAGGACAAATCTAAATATGAAAATCCGCTCAGCCGTTTAAGGTGAAAGAGTAACAAATATGTGCTACGGTATTGTTCGAAAGGGGGACGTTCTGAACGAATTTAATTGGAAAAAGTTGGACACTCCCTCTCGCTCTACCCAGAGCAGGAGAAAGTAATTCGATGATTTCCCTACCTCGAAAAGAAAAGGAGTATAAACAAAATGATTTGTAAGTACCGTGGCATATAATTATTACAATTTATAAAAAGCAAAATTATCACACAAAGACACTTGTATCAATTTTTAGTTTATGTAAGGGTTATATATATATTATATTTTATTTACCACCATCCGTGCGTCACTGCGGAGTGCCAGCTGAAAATCAGCGCTGGGTGTCTGACGCCCAGCAATTGCTGAGTTGGCGACCCTTTCGTTTCGGGCACGCTCAGCGCTACTATATTGTAAATCTGTTTTTTATTTTTTTTGTGTTGTTGCTTATTGTATTGCCTACATCGAATAAATTCTATTCTATTCTATTCTATTCTATTCTATTCTATTCTATTCTATTCTATTCTATTCTATTCTATTCTATTCTATTCTATTCTATTCTATTCTATTCTATTCTATTCTATTCTATTCTATTCTATTCTATTCTATTCTATTCTATTCTATTCTATTCTATTCTATTCTATTCTATTCTATTCTATGTACAATACTTACTCATACAAACAAAATCTCGCCTTTGCTATATAAAGTGTGAAGTGTGATGTATGTGGTAGATAGAAATTTAAGGCATAGAAAATATACTTACATTATGTGCGTAATGATGCCTCGACGCCGTCCATGTTATACAATTACTTAATACGATTGCTGCCAGGAGCAGCGATCTGAAACAATAAAACAAGTTATTTAGTTAAAGATATATTTTAAATATTGCTTGACTGCGATCCCACCTGATGGCAATCGTTGATGGTGAGGTGCACTAGTTTATTAAGAGCCTATTCACTCTAGCCTTGATTATACCTAAATTATAATCGGACGGGAAGACCGCAGCAGGCAAGTTTTCCAGTCGCTCGATGTGCGCGGTATAAACGACCGTCCGGACCGCAGAGGTTTCAACAACGTAGGGATACTCGCCGTTCGTCGGGTTGTCCGATAGTAGAAAAAAGATGGTGGAATCAAGTCATGCAATACCCACACACACTCACCGTCCTACGCGTATAATACACGCCCTTATACACCCCGATAAGAAAAATAAGTTACAATCATAATTCAAGCACTGAAACTTTACTTAAATGCATTTAAGTAGCGCTTATATTAAGAAATTAGTAATCCTAATTGTAGGTTTTTTTTTATTGAAAATCATCTTATGACAAATCCCGATCTTGGGCGGAGCGCGAGATAGTGTCAGACTTTTACTGACTAAAAACCCACTCCTGTTCCTTCGTTGCCTTCGTCCCAGGGCCCGGGTTTCGTTTTCACACTACCCATGGCCCCAGTAGGCTTCGACCCTGCTGGGCCCCTACGATTTGCTGACATCTCCCTGAGGCGCGCGTGGAACAATACGCGCCGTCGACGACTTGGGCTCGGTCCGGACGGTTACCGGACGGTCGAACGGCGGGCCACCCATTGCCCGCCGTCCGCAAGCCCGCGCCTACGGTGGCCGGAAATCGAGATCGGAATCCCGGCGGCGATTGGGGCGTGAGGACCGTTGCCGTTGCCTCACGCGATCGGCCGCCTCCTTTGCTAGCATTACTGCTTCGCCAAAGCAGGCGACCGCCTGCCACTCCTCCTCGCTCCGGACCATGGCCTGTACCAAGACCCGGCGATCCTAATTGTAGGTAAATATAAACTGCAACTAGCCTGCGTCTTAGCCCGCGTACAAAACGCTCAGGAATAAAGCAGGTTTCTATTGGTGAAAATATTTTAGTAATCGGACCAGTACTTTTAGATAATACCTCCTACAAACAAAAAAACACACTTATCCTCTTTACAATATTAGTGTAGATATGGGCATCAACGCACTACATTGGTAGCGTATCAGTATTGATATCTACGCAAGTTCACACAAACACGCTAGTGAGGCAATCAAGATTTATCAAGAATTTATTTAATGAAAATAGTTACTTTCTTTATCCTAAAATATTTTTTGATTATTTAAGGATAAAAAAATTAATCTGTAATCTGTAAATATAGTATAGCTCAAAGTAGAGTTTACATATATTTGAATATCATCATCATCGGAAGCCCTTGCCCTTGTCCCGTTTTATTTGGGGTCGGCACAATACATTCCTTTTTTCCATTCTGTCCTGTCACTCGTCACGCTATCACTAACTCCCTTTCTTTCATATCACTTCTCACACAATCCATCCATCTTTTCTTTGGCCTGCCCTCCCTCACCATCCATCCACATGTAAACTCATAATTCTTTTAGCTACATGCGTTTCATCCCTCCTCTTCACATGATCATACCAAAACAGATGATTCCGTATACAACATATTCGAATATAAAAAAGCGAAATACCACTCACTGATTAATCACGAAATCTCAGAAACTATAACACCTACAAACTTTAAATTTGGCAATTTATGAAACTCCACTAAGGGGGTAAAACGGGTGTTGGACTTTTGTGTGGAGAAACCTACTTTCACGCGGGCGAAGCTGCTGGCATAAGCTAGTATTCGAATAATCACAAATGTTCCTTTAAATATAAATAGCTCCAAGATAACATGTGATTAATAGCAGTACAAAACAAAAACGGACACTATCGAATTAAAACGAAAATAACATATTTATCGACTTCAAGCATCTAAGTACAGTCTGAAAGACCAATTATAAGGGGTAATGGTATGTAAATAAATGTTTAATCAAAGCCAGGGGCGCCGACTCCGTGGGTGCTCAGGGGCTCGAGCACCCATGAGAAATAAACAGTGGGTGCCGAGCACACCTGAGAGTAGATATCAAGAAATAGATCAGTAATCGCCTTTTATGTAACGTATAAATTATAATATTTCTTGATAATAAAAATTAACTTCATTTTTATATAGGGTGACTGGTAATTAGTGACCGATACTTAAACACGTGATTGTACTCATGATTACAAACAACTTTCCCAAAGAAACTTTTTTTTTATACTAATTAGTTCAATCACAATAACAAAACCAGCTGTTTTAAACTTTGATTTTTGCGTGCGCCTTCACCCGATCAGCTGTTAGCAGCGCGGTGACCGCGCCCGCGTTATCGATGACGTAAGCAACGTAACATGTTTCGGTAAAATAATATCCAAAGACTAGTAATTGCGTACACTTTACGCGAGTGCGCTACGCTACAATAAATTAGGTTTAAAAAAAAATTCTTTGGGAAAGTTGTTTGTCATTATGAGTACAATCACGTATTTAAGTATCGGTCACTAATTACCAGTCACTCTATATAATGGTTTCATTTAATATTTTTATCAAATATAATTAGTAATTAAGTACGCAGTATGTAAATAGGAAATTTACTTAGACCGACAAGTCGATCAGTGTGCATTTCTCTTCTCACACTTCGCCACTTTTTGGAGTCATCAAATGAGCATGAGCACCCATGAGGTTTTCTAAAAGCCGGCGCCACTGATCGAAGCGTTTATCTTCGGTGTCGTCTGTCGAACGCCGAAACGTCGATAGAATTGGTCGATAAAGGACTCATGGGTATAACTGTACTTTTGGGCTGGTGTCGATAACATCTCTATTACGTGATAGATCGAGTTAGAAGAGGCCAGCGATTTGTAGTAGAGTGGTAGTAGTAGTAGAGTATTTAATTTCTTAGGATCTTCTATGACTCAACATTAAGACGTGAAGTTTTGGAGAAGCAAATTAATCTTTAGGAAAAGCTCCAAATACTTCCGTTGAAAAGAGTGGATCCTTCGACTAGACTAGAGGGTGTTAATATATTTATTTACTTATTCATTTATTAAAACTTTATGAACCCCAAATATGGAAACAAAATAAATAAACATACGTTCTGCAAATAGTTTCCACATATTATGCAATCGAACCAATCCGCGCTTCTTTTATGAGTCACGCATTGAAAACTGAAGCGAGTCCCACGGGACACTGTTCCTTAGTACCGCAATGAAAGCGAAGACTTAATTACCCTCCATGGCCAGACAAAGGCTGGTCCCTCACAAACTGACAGTAACTTCATTACATCGTTATAATTAATACCAAAGTAATCTGAGTCGGAATAACATATCATTGCCCTTTAATACTGTTAATTAGTCAGCATGACGGTTTGGTTATAAAAGTGTTATGAGCAATTAAAAACTGGGCAATTGCGAGTTGGACTCGCACACTGAGGATTCCGTACAAACTTACCAATGTGAATAGTTCAGTTCTCGAATGGGGTCTCGAAGATTTTTCCGAATCGCAAAAAAGTATTTCGTTTTCGTGACGTAACAACAAATTTCAGGGTTTTGAGTCAATGGGAAGTACCATAAGAATTTAGATTCTCTTGAGAGTGTCGAAATGTACTTTTTTTGCCAACCCGCACAGGGCTCGCGTAGTGAATTAGGGTCCATTCCCTCTCCTAGAGAGAAAGCATGATTCCCAGCAGTCCCACATTACAAAGGCTGATTATGTAAGCATATTAAAATTATTCTATACTTTTTTGTGACATAAACGGCCGTAACTTTTTTCCCATTAACTTAGAAGTTTGATGAAACCTCCACGCGTTCCCGAGATAAAGGGTCTTGACAGACAGACAGACAACAAAGTGATCCTATAAGGCGGGGATGGCAAACCTAAGGCATGTGCCAGTAGAGGCACGCGGCAAAATAATTCGGGCACGTTGGTGAAAGAAGTACAATATGTAGGTGATTTGAAACACTAGTAATCACACCAATTTTTTTTATACATTCAGATTGAATAGACAAACCACTGTAAATATTACGATATACGAATTTTGTTTGCTAATTAAAAGTTAATATAATTTAGTTGAATAGTTGAGCAGTGGTGGCCGAGTGGTAACGGTCCCGAATTACGAGTGTAGGTCGCGGGTTAAAACCAACCAGGCGCATTACTTTGTGTAATTTATTTCATCACCACTGCTCTAAAAACGGTGAAGGAAAACATCGTGGGGAAACCGGCATGTCCTAGAACTAAAAATTCGAAGACATGTGACATCCACCAAACCGCTCTGGGCCCGCGTGGTGGATTACGGCCCATTCCCTCTCCTACAGAGGAGGCCTGAGTCCCAACAGTGGGAACATTATAAGGCTGACTATGATATGCTATGCTATATAATTTGTTCATTAAATCACTAAGCCAAGATTCTTTGGCGGGCACGCAATGAATTTTTTAAAATATTTTTAGTGGCACGTTCTCATAAGGGTTCCGTTTTTTCCTTTTGAGGTACGAAACCCTAAAAATCATTGAGAGCACTTTGTGGCTCTTGGGTTGTGGCTTTGCACCGATGTGTTGTTCGATTGCTACATAAGACAATTCGTGAAGTGCAGGTAATATGGGTGAAGCACTAAATACAAATTAGAATGGCGAAACGCGACATTACGTATAATATCGTATCTTTACAGGTACCTAAGGCTAATGTATCTTTAGAGGCAGGCTTATGAGTAGCAGGGCTGTGGGATTTCTCAAAATAGTAATCGCGGTCCTGGAATACAAAGGGTAACTGGAGATACACGGGTGGGTTTTATCAATAAAAGTCCGACACTCCCAAGCCAAAAGAAGGCCCAAGGCGGGAGAAGTACCAACAAAAATAAAAAGAAGTATGGGGGTTCAGGAAGAAAAGTTCCTTAGGACACCTATCTTTTTTAAACATTGTATGCATAATATGTGTTTTTGTAAGTCGGGATATCATCTAATGACTTCTCCCGCTCTAAGATGGAGCTCTACTCGGGCTCGGTCCTTGTAGGACAAGCGGACGGCGAGCTACCCATTGCCCGTTGTCCGCAAGCCCGCGTCAACGGTGTCCGGAGATCACTCTGCGATTCTCCGTGACCGCGGCCTGCACCAGAGTCCGACGCGAGAGGTCGCTTATATGTATGAGTGTGTGTATGTTCTTTTAGGCAATCTTTTACGCTCTTATCTATGGAGTATGTTCTCTAAAATAATAAACAGATAATTTCTACTTTCACGTAAACAAAGCGGCTGGCAAAAGCGAGTCCTCCATAAAAAGATAGGTACTACGACCAGATAGATATTGTTTGGAGAACAACTATCAGATGATTGTTACTTCTAGCAAACTGCAAGCTGGGCTGTAGATTTTAGAGGAAAGGCTACAATTAATAAGACCCGTTGAATGATATAATATAAGATTTTTCATGCAAAACTGGGTGAGCTGCAAAAACAACATTATGACCACGATTTTCAAAACACTTATTTGACTTCTAAGTATTTTATTATTGTAAATTGAATTCTGTTATTTATTTATTTGACAAATTTATTTTATAAATTATTTATCGAATTAAATCTTTCATCTTTCATTGTAGATATTATTTATTGAAATTAATCTGACCTTGTATTATTATTATTTTTTTTATTTTAAAATTGCAAATGAAATGTCATTTAATATAATGTATAGCGACGGCGAAGTGACAAGAACTCCTAACTGTCGAAGGCAAAAAAAAATTGTCTTAAAAACGTTAGGAGGTGATACTAAAAATTTAATGTTAGTTTAGTTAGGAAGTGTTTCCACAATTTAATTTGGTGCAGTTGCAACTAAGTATTCGCTTCAGAGATTTCACAAAAACATGCGGAAACACATTTGAATTAAAGCGCTGAAAAGTAATTTTCTCGAAAAATGTTATATAGTCGGTATTGGCACTTCGCCGTCGATAGGTAATTTAATCTAATTTAACTATGGGTATTCCGAGCCTGAAATAAATGAATTTATTTTTATTTATTATCATTATAATTAATTGGTATGATTCAGAAATGAACAGACAAACTGATCTTATCTTACGTCTAGCCTATCAGACAATTCATCATATCCAAACATGAAGGAATTGAAGGTCAATCTCAAAAGGACCAACTTCCTTAATACTATGGTCCTCAGACATCACTTAGGCTACCAAGGATGAGTCTGAATAATTTGAATATTACGATGCAAATGCTACCATCGTATGTCACAAAACGAATGCACAATTACATATCGATAATGATTCATGGAGCCAGATAAGGGTCGGTAATTCGATTTTAAGACGATGGTATCCGGTCGCTATGTGTATATTTAATTCGGTTGTGATTATTTTGTAGTGTGATTAGCAAAGTGCATTGATGTGTTACGAATAATAATAATATGCACGTATTGTTTCGCTTTTTTAGGTCCTCGGATTAGACAAGCCAAATATTCGAAGGAGGTCAAACTGTGCACACACTTGTCCGGTCAAGTGTGCTTGTTCATATGTGTGACGATAAGTTGCCCCTGAGGTCTTTAGCTTCATTTTGGGGTTCCGTTCCTCAGTCGGCAAAAATGGAACCCTTAAAGGATCACTTGGTTGTTCGTCTGTCAAGACCAATTTTCTCGGGGACACGTAGAATTGCTAAGCTAAATTAATATCGAACACTCAAATCTGATACCCTTTGGTCCAGTGCAAAAATGAAACTTCTAAGTGAACACAATCTAAAGATAATTAGGCCATTTATACTCCGTTTAGGCGCATATTTTGTAAGGAAATCAAAACTTTAGAGTGTTTCCCGTTGATCTAGAATCCTATTTCGCAAGAAGCAAGATCTTATATAAAGCACAAGTTTTTATTATTAAGTATTATTTTAGATAGGCTTGCGTTTGATCACTATCTCACCTGATGGTAAGCGATGATGTGGCCGACGATGGAGCACACTTGCTTAGAAGTAACCTATTCACTCTTGACTCGAAAGACCCTTCAGTTGTAGCTATGTAACCGAAACACATACTCTAGCAGGGAATTCCACTCCTTAGCTGTACGCATAATGAATGTTTCCCAAAACAAATAAAGGAAAAAGTCAGAAAATCGTATATTTATAGTTACTTACATCACAAAACTAATTACATTTTTTCTGTGTAATGTAAGTTTGCACGAAACCCTAGGTGCGCAAGTCCGACTCGCAGTTGACTAGTTTTTTCTATAGAACTTACCTACTGGCTATTTTGAAATCACTCTAATAAAATTATATAAGCAAAAATGTGTATGTATGTGTATGTGTAAATTCTCACTCCTAGAAAGGCCTGAGTCCTGGCTGTGAGAACATTATTATGTAAGGTTGACAACGCTCTAATGCTTATAATATGCCATGTCTTTGAATAGCCCATATGATAGCTTTTATCTCGGCAGCTGAAGTCGATGGATGGATAGCTAGAAAGATATAATTCTTCGTATACACAGATGTTATCAAAGTATACACCTAAATGAGCCAGAGAACTAAGTTCGGTAAAAAAATGTTAACATTTGAAGGAGCACAGTTTTTATAACAAAAACCCCCATTTATAAAAAAATTTACGCTCATTCAATGCATTCAAGAACCAACTAGCACAATATATAAGAAACAATTATAAAATATCTACTTAAAGACTGAATGCATTGAATGAGTTTAACAACTTACGTACGCGGTGACGAACCCTTGTTATATATTAATTTAGTATAAGGAAAAATTGTTCTCAAGTAAGTGACTTTGTGTCTTTTTTGAGAAATAAATATCTTTAAACCTAGATACTATGTACCATCAAGAGGAATGATTGAAAATCGGAAGATCTTTCCTCTCCGTATGAAGTTTGCAGTACTTTTTGCAGAATTTTAGAATAAACAAAATCCCAAATCGAAATCGGTTAACAAGAGTCTTTCATTTCTGCCAAGAATTCTTTGTAACTGCTAAATAAATAGCGATGAATTACGACAAGTGTAAACAGAAACTAAGGTGAACACTCTAACTCAAAGGGTGCCGCGGACAGCTTCAATCTTTGCCAATAAACAGTCGCAAGCGCATGATTTGTTAGAACAAAGACCTGTGACTACTCATTTTGAAATCATTCGCGAATTTATTGGAGAAGAGAAGCAAAACTATGCGCAAGAATTTCACTTTTTTTGTAGGTTTGGGAAATCATCCAATGACTTCTCCGGCTCTAGGGCGGAGCGAGAAGGCGTGTCAGACTTTTACTGACTAAAAGAAAGAACATAGGAGTGGGCTCCCTATGTTATTTTTTGCCTTGTGTTCCAGGACCCCAGGGTTCCCTTTCAGACCACCCACGGAAGAATTTCACTGGAAATTAGACAGTATCTTAACTTTATTTAACAACACTCTATTCTAAGAGACTTGACCACTTCATTTGGTCTGACTTTTTATTAAATCGCCAAATATATTGGTACTATGTAACCAATCGTTATCTTCTTTCGAAAACACCGGAACAAACTCAGAAGTCAAAGTCTCTTTTAAAGTCCATACAGTAATATTTAATGGTCAAATTAAATATTACTGTATGGACCTGTAATTGAGAACCATTCAGATTAGTCTGAGATGGTCTTTTGAAGAAAGAACCGTACAGATTTGAGTGGACCTGTCTAGTCAGTGCAAGCATTTGTCAGTATTCGTAAAGCTCAACTCAGGACTACTAAGGAGCTCAACGACTTGACGAACAATACCAAGGAAAGGACATTTGGGTAGATTTAAAGACACACATACATATCTTTACAGCTCGTATATATTTAAAACTAAATCAATTACTGTAGTTGTCCCAATCTTTAGCAAACTTTAACCTGTATCTATGTTATTTATTTATTTTTATTTATTATTTATTTATTAAAACTTCATGCAACACAAAAGTACAAAGGCGGACTTAATGCCTTAGGCATTCTCTACCTAGGATGTTATTGGATGATTTTCTAACAATTTGTTATGTTTCTTTGCAAAAACGGTTGCGTCATGTGTTTTAACATTTAAACGTGACCGACTGAATATAACACCCGTTTGTTGTCAAGTCAAATATTGTAGTGAAAACAAACGACTGTCGACTAACACTGGTTGCCGTAGTTGGTAACTAACAACTAGTAGTTATGTAACGACTGGCCTGTTAGTTAGTGGTTAGTGGCCCTGACTGCAGGAGATCGTGGGTTCGAATCCCACCCAAGACAAATATTTGTGTGGTGAGTACGATCATTTGTTCTGTGTCTGGGTGTAACAGTTATCTAGTACTCATAGCACAAGCCCTGCTTAGTTTGGGACTAGAGTGATGGTTGGCAGCGTTGTGTGAAAGTTGTGGAATTCTACATGTATTAATAAATTGTGCCTGTAAGGTAAGGACCGAGCCCTATTTATCTACGACGCGTAGTGGTCCACGCGAGCTTCAAAGAAACGTCAGTATTCGAAAGGTTGATTGATGTATGATATACTCGTTTAGTATCAGTAATATCTTACCTACGTTGGTGAGGTTTTTAGGAATAATAGCACCAGCCAATGGCTAGTGTTGCCATACCTCCGGATAAAACCGGACAAAGACATGCTTTTTGGTTGCGTGTGCGGCAAAATAGGGTAGTGTACGGCCTGTCTGGCTTTAGTAAGGTTTTTTAAATTAGACCATTTGTTTTACATTTGTCAAGCGTTAGTTACATACCTAAGTAATAAATTGTTTACTAGCAGAACACTGGGTAACAAATAAGTGAAACTCTGACTCCTGAACTTGTTAGGTGCCTGTATTTCAGGAGCCAAATAATGAAGTTACCGCTCCGCTCCTATTCTACCTTCACTGCCTACCTGTTACGGCACTGCCCCCTAGCCAAGTTACAACTGTTTCGTTTCTATTCTCTTTTCGTCGACCGCCTCGAGTCGGCCAGACCTTCCATTCCTTTGTTCTGACGTCATTTCAACGCTTAGTCACGTGGTCAGAACAAAGGAATAGGAGGCGAAATCGAAACGAAACGGTTGTAACTTGGCTAGGGTGCCCCCCTAGCCAAGTTACAACCGCTGTCAGTAATATCCAAGACATACTTTGGAAGTAGGTAAGAATTAAATTGAAATAACAACACTGATACTTGCCAGAATTTGGAGCCACGACCTCAAGCATGAGAGTGGAGGCCTACACTACTATATTGAGGATAATAAAAGTCTTTTGAATCTGGATGGCAAAACCAGCTACTACCTGCCTTTGAGATATAGGATCGTCATGTATAAGGGTTTTATTACAACCCCATGTTTTATAACAACTAGCTCAATAAAAGCTGTTAAATCTACACGAATACGAAAGGACAATTTTCCTGCATCCTCTCCAGAACAGCTACATCCTGACATCCTACACCACTTCCTAGTAATCAGCCTGGTATAATTAATTGCCTGTGTCGGCCACGGCACCCGACACCACACGTAATGACGGGGCATCCGTCCGACATGTCCCTGTCAATTAGTTGGCTGACAGACTTGATGATGGTGGAGCTGAGAAAGCTTACTTGATCAAGACATTACGATGGTGTTTTTTTTTTTGATAATCGTCAAATGACTTGTCCTGCTCTATGGAGAGAGAGGACGTACCAGACTTTAACAGACAAAAACCTACCCATGTTCTTTCATTTCTCTCTCGTTCCCGCCTGAAACACAGGTTGACCTAAGTTCAGCCATACAACACTTAAGAACTCGAATCTATTTTTAAGACAAAAACTGGGTAAATGCGAGTCGGACTCGCGCACTGAGGGTTCCGTACAAACTTACCTATATAAATAGTTAAATTCCCGAATTTAGTCTCGATGATTTTTCCGAATCGCAAAAAAGTTTTTTTTTTTTTTGTTCACGTAACAACCAATTTACTGTTTTCATATTTATTCCTCTATTTGTGCTATAAGTCCTTGCTTATGCCAAATTTTAGGATTTAAGTAGCCTATGAATTTTGATTCCCTTGAGTGTTGAAAATACGTTTTTTACTACAAAAACAGCTGTATCTTTTTTTACAAAATCATTTAAAAAAAAGATACGACAGGTATCTTTTTTTTTCGTTAACTTAGAAGTTGGTTTTTTTCACAGCTTGAAGCAATGGTGATGAAATAAACTACAAAAAGTAATGTGCCTAACTGGATTTGAGCCTAAGACTTACTCTTAAGTCGAGGCCAGTACTGCTCAATATAAATCGGAAAAAGGCCCAAGAAATCTGACTTCATTGTAGTTCAATGCATAACGTTATGGTGGGCGTATAAAGCGAGTATACCGATTACCGTCACTGCGGTCCTTATACCCGCAGGCCACCACTATACTTCGTGATATAAAACAATAAACATGTCATCAAGACAATAAAATACTAGACCAATCCCAATGCAGACCAGCTAACATAGACATTTGCAACACAACTCCTGCGCAGTAAAGGAACCGTTAAAGCGTCATTTACATGTACGTGCGCCAGAGGCCGCCACCGGCGCATACGTTTAATTTCGCCATGATATCACTATGACACTACACCTAATAATAAACCGTCATAAATTTCATCGGAGTCCAGTCCTCTATCGAATATTAATAAGTGCATACATTGACACTATATTGTGTGAGACTAACAAATCAGTCGAAGGTGGGTAGTTAGCCGTTTGTATGCAAGAGCTTTTGTTGAAGAGTTATAG
Source organism: Mythimna pallens (assembly GCA_961205895.1). NCBI lineage: Eukaryota > Metazoa > Arthropoda > Insecta > Lepidoptera > Noctuidae > Mythimna > Mythimna pallens. Next base: position 17,671,688 of record OY540844.1, on the reverse strand, counting down.
TGATTGGATGGTAAAGAATGGAGATTTTTTTTTAAAAGCAACGACGTCTAGGAGTTTTTTTAATGGTGGGTGGGCCATCACCCACCAGTAAAAAAAACTCCCAGACGTAGTTAAGGTATCAACCTCTCATGCATGAGATTGCGGGTTGAAAACCGAGCAAGTATCTACCAATGTGAATCGTCCATTGTTGGACACAGGCCTCCCCCAAGCGTCTCCACAACGACCGATCCTGTGCGTCTCGCGTCCACCGCATTCCCGCGACTCTCACCAGGTCTTCGGTCCACCTTGTGGGAGGCCTTCTAACGCTGCGTTGGAAGGCGGTGCGCAGTCGCCACTCTAGAACCTTTCGGCCCCATCGAACATCCGTTCTACGAGCAATGTGCCCTGCCCACATATACATACTTTCATAATATGTACTTTCTGAGTTTACCCAAAACTTTACTGGTACCCTGTGCCTCGAAAAGTACGTAAAGCCGATCTTTGACAGTCGTTACAGGTAGTCAGATGCCAGAAAGTCTGGCCAAGGAGTATCGTGTTGTCCAGTAACTGGGATGTGGTGGTCTGATAGGCAGTCGGCTGAATACCCGTGTTTTGATTCCATCCAAAACACGGGTATTCAGCCGTAGTTTTAGCGGACCCCAAGTTGGTTGGGAAAAGACTAGGGAAATGATAGAGTCATTGGAATTACAGAAGAAGAATAGTACATTTTGATACAACTGGAGAAAGCTTGTCATTGAGACAGAGACTGAAATCAAGGTTGCAGTTATAGAGCCGAGTGCTGCTGCAGTAACTTTCCACGTTTTTCAATACAAATACCAACGAAGATATAAATAAACAGGAGTTGACGCGCGACTCACGGGGGTTGCTCAGCGCCCAGCCTGAAACGATAAATACCTACAACAAATTATAAGGAGGCGAGCTCACTTACTTTTCCGCACTAATGCGAAAAACTGTAAATTACGTGCCTAAATGCGGTAGAGGTAAGCGCGGATTTACGAGTAAGTGTATAGAAAAAGTACTTAAAGCTACGGACGATTTGGCGAATAATTTAAACAAGGAACTTCAATATACCGGTTTTTCTTCTTCTTTTCGTGTCGATGTACTCTAACCAAATTTTTCTGACCAGTATTTGGCAACATCTATGACTCTGTTATTGGCCTGGTATAGATCCTGAAAATCCATCCTGAAAGTCAAAAAAGACAAAGAGAAAGGATGGACAGCATAGCAAATGTCACATGACGCAATTTACCGGTAAATGCCTCTAATGATCAAAATATGGTCATTATTGAGCTTCTAGCTTAAAAAGGAAATTGGAAAAACAGCAGATTAGATTACTGAAACGAACACTGAAACTATGCAGATACATCGGGGGGCACGGCAGTGCCCCCGCCAAGCCGAGCGCGAAGCAAACACTACCGTACCATCCTTTACTAGAACCATTTCGCCGCATTTTCAGGCCCCTATTTGAGAACCTCTGGATAAGACGCAGAAATTATCGTCATCCAGTAAGCTATAATCACATACTCAAAATCTAAAATTTCAACGGCCAAGTCACACAACATTAACTATAAAAATAAAACAATCGCAGTAAGGAACCTTAGACTTGGCACGCTTTGTCTAGATTTCATTACTTTTTAGAGATAAACAAGCAGTTCCATCGAGGCTTGGCTAGTTTTTTACAGAATGTTTTGGTGGGATTAATAATTGTCTTGGCATTAGTCAGTCATTAAAAGTTTTTCCCAGCTTTATTAAGTGCATTTACAAAGATTTAGAAGCTGTCTTCTTTATAGCAAGACATTTTAATCTACAGAACCACTAATGCAGTTGTCAGTAACACCAGGCCAAAACTCTTAAAATCTATCAATAGTTTCCCATTAAAAGTTATTTATGTAATAGTTAAATTATGTAAAGAGGTGTGATGGCGATGCGGTGCGCGCGCGCCGTTTCCGACGCGCGACGCGACCGCCCGCGATGCTGACGCCGGCGCGTCTGCGGATAGACGATTAGCATTCGCACAGCGATATGCTAAAAATAACAGTTAGATTATCGCAATGTTTAATCGATTTGAATTTAGAAGCTACACTTTTTTGTGGCGGTTCTTTTTATTTCAGATTGCAGATGGCGCTGATAGGCGTATTTGGCATGCTGGAAGCCAAAACAGTAGGTGGTCTAAATTTATACCGTATGTCTATATTTAGTCAAAATAAATTAGTTAGCGTAACTACAGACATGATAAATTCGTACCGATTTCAAACAACGATAGCAAAAAATATTAAATTACATCTCCGGCTTTCCGCTAATTTCCGCGTCAAAAATGTATTTTATTTTATTTATTAGGTACATTATCTTAATTTTACTATGAGAAGTCTCTAGCAATTTGACTTTTTTTTTTTCAAAAGTTTAAAATTTTTTGAAAAGCCAATATGCTATGAAGATGCAAATCATAGAGTTTCATACGTATTTGTTCACAGTCTGTTCCTCGTTGACCCAGCAAACAACCGTGTTTACACTGTCCATCGAAAGCTTTCAACCCATTAGGGTACACAAGCGAGCTTCGAAAACACTTCTGCTTGGCCTGATTACGCAGTAAGGAATTGACATTAAATAAATACAAGAAATCATTATTATAAACAGACAAGGAGTGTTTTCAGTTTAGCGCTCTGACACCAACAGATTTAGGATATGTTGTTAGTTAATGGACCTGGGGTCATGGTAAAGACCCTAGTGGTCTTTACCATGACCGTGTCAAAATGTCAGACGAGCCAACAAGAGAAATGGAGTTATAACTACACCTTATATAGCTCCATCCCTTAAACAGTTCAGTTTGGTTCACATTAAGAGCTCGTGGTAACCTCTGGGATGCTATGGCTATGAAAATTCGGATACCGGTTTCGGATACCAGGATTACCAGCTAGTTTCGGATAATTTCGGTTACTGATATTAAAATTACAAAAGTAAAATTCAGATACCTATAAAGTTAGATTTTGACTTATTTCTAGTTTAGATAAATAGTCATTTCATCTGTTGGTCTAGTAGTTAGTAATGACATGATAACATTTGTCTTGGGTTCGATTCCCACCCAAGACAAATGTTTGTGTGATGAGCACGATCATTTATTCTGTGGAGTTTGATGATGATGATTTATGTAAGTATTTAGAAATATAGAAGTATGTTTATCGGTTGTCTAGTTACTAGTACTCACGCCACAAGCTTGCGCCGCAAGTTTGGGACTAGATGGTGTTGTGTAAAAGTTGCGAAATATTATTATTTGTTTGGCCGGGCAAAACAAACAAAAACCAGTCGTAGCCTGTCATTTAGACAACGCCTTTATCCGAACTTTTATGTCAGTTTCGGTTACGTAGCGCGTACGTATAAAAATATCTCGTAACCGTTTATATTTCGGATATCCTATAGTTTCGATTACGGTTATGGACTTTCAACAAAAGTTCAAAAAGCTGAAAATATACGCCACCCAAATGTTATTTTTTTTTAAATTGGGAATTCATCTAATGACAAATCCCGCGCTTGGGCGGAGCGGGACATAGTGTCAGACTTTTACTGACTAAAAACCCACTCCTGTTCCTTCGTTGCCTTCGTCCCAGGGCCCCGGGTTTCGTTTTCACACTACCCATGGCCCCAGTAGGCTTCGACCCTGCTGGGCCCCTACGATTTGATCACCCTGAGGCGCGCGTGGAATGTGACGTGGTATAATTTTGAGTGGGAAACCATCAAATAACTTTGTCCCGCTCTGGGTGGAGATAGAAGGAATGTCAGACTTTTGCAAAGGGCAACCCACCTGTTGCCCTTTGAGTTACAAGCTCGTGGTGCCTCTTTCAATAATCCCGCAACCCTGGCCGAATTGGTTAAAACCACATTTTGACATTTCCACCATCGTTAACGCTATCAAAATGCATAGTTTTATCAATCCTTATTCGGTAGTCAACCCTGCTCGGCTCTAGAAAATAAAAAAAAATCTTGATCAAACGACAAGCATAATATTTTTTTTTTCATCTAACCGTACCTAATGAATCATCGTGACGTACCTAATAATTACGAAGCCACCAAACTTCGTCTTAAAAAATAATACACAGCTTGGTAACAATTGAATTTAATACATTTCAATTAATAATACAAGATTAGCATTGGCGCCTTAGCTTCATCTAGTTCACTCAAAGATTACTAGAACTGTCAACGGCCTCAGAATTCGTTAATTGTTCTTTGGATTATATTAACGTTGACATCGATTGACTAATTAGGCACACACACTAAGACACGCGGCTTAATAGACAACAATTGCTATTAATGTCTTTCGCTAAGAACCCAGCTGGAATTAATCTCCATAATCTTTGCTTGGCTATACATTTGAGTTAGTTAGACAGCTGTAATTACCAGATTATTATTAAAGAAAGCCGACAAAATAGCTTGAAGTTCTAAAGATTACTTCTTGTGATCCTAAAGGACCAACAGGTCATTTTTTGGCAACCTCTTTAATGTAATCTAAAAACTTTTTTAGGCATTGTTGAATAGCCTTCTAAGATTTTATGTGTCCCTCCCTGGTAGATGTGGGCCAATCATTACCACATTGAAATACTATTATTTAAAGTTTTATTTTTTCTGGAATTAATTTCGACATAGTAAAAATATATCCCCTCGGGGATTTTGACTAATTGAATCACAAAAATACAAAGCATATTACAAAACGCACAAAGCCGTTGAACACCTACATGCCATTGTCTTGCTATCTAGCTGTCAAATTTTGCTACTAGGGAGGTACATGCGTATCTGCAACGCCCAATCCATTTATGATAACCTAGTATTTTCAACTTGTAGGTACATCTATTTGATTTAACTTTTCTGTTTTCGTTACCACCGAATGCATATTCGTAACAAAATCTGAGCTGACAAATATAATTTTAATAAAAAATCATTAATTTACAATTTTGTCGAATTAAAGCTGTAATAAGTTGTCGTGTAAGCGTATTTAAATCCATTAATCTGCCTCAAAGTGATTGTCATTCAATTTAATTCAAATTATGAAGTGAAGTAATCGGATTACATGTTGAACGCGCTCGTCGTCGTCATGGTGTCGCGAAATCGCTTTTGGTTTGATGAGTTCATTGTTACGCGGATTAAATGGTCGTGGAATGGAAATTCATATTTGTATATTTATAGTTTTTTTTTCTGTATTAATTTTCAATGAATGTCCAATAATTTTCGGGATTGTTCGAAAGATTTCCCGCTAAAAAAAGGAAATGGCCAGCGATTAAGCAAAGACCTTAGGTCCCTAGTGGCCTAGCGACCCACGATTGAAATTGCAATTGCGATTTTTTACCCTAGGTTTAAAAAATCTTTTTATTTGAGATGTCATTAAATGACTCATGTTCTCAGCGTAGAGGGAGAGAATGACAGACTTTTACTGACTACAACGCGTTCCCATGATACAAGTAGTGTCGCAACCTATTTTATTTAGATTATGATAGGAGAATTTTTCGCTAGTTCAGAAAGAGGTGCAAACCTCTTAGAAATCAGGTTTTAGGGCCCCACTTAACTCTTCGGTAGTTACGCCAGTGTAGGTATCTTGTTTGATCTAAAATCCAGACTAGATAACACTCTTCAAGCCTTCGAATCTATACATGTAATAAATCTGTAGTTAGTACGTTTTAGTTGTATGCGCATCATATAAAATGCACGAAATCGATGTAGGTAACTTTTGTACATTAAAATTGTGTGTAACTTGATATATTTCTTAAGCTTCTTTTCATCGCAATCGGTTGACTATATTCAGTGGTACGAAGTTCCCCGGGTCAACTAGTTTTATAATAAATTGAATAATTGAACTATGACTATGAAGCAGTAGATACTGTAAAATGTCAGTATAAATATAGTCTTAGTAACTATTAGTCATGGCAGTAAACAATTTAATACTTACACCTGCTTATATTCACGTAGCTGATTCACTAACTATAAAGAGAAACATTAAACACCGAGTAAATTGTGTATCGGTTGAAAACAACGCAGACATGCGTGTGAGCCATTAATAAATATTGTTGAATCTATTTTTTATCCAAAATCTATCTTTCACTAGCCACTCTAAGTGCATAACTAGGGTTAACAACCTTCTAAGATTTTATTGAAGTCTTCAAAATGATCCGGAAAATTCTTATTTGACAAGCAGAAACAAAACGAAAAAGATGAAGAGTGAAGCTAATTGGTTTAAAATCGATTTTAAAATGTGTCAGGTTTATGTAAAAAGAACAATTCTTTTAACACAAATGTGACTGAAAGATCTGCTCTTTGAGACAAAGCGCTCGCTGAACAAAATTCGCTGATATTTTTTTTTTTAAATATACCTAGAGAATAATTACCATTGCCTGCGTTACGAATATATTTTTTTTATTACTAGCTATGGTGGTAAAAATCTTTGAAATTCTCGGCTTTACTCAGTAGTTTATAACAAAATGCATGTATACACTTAAACCTTCTTGATGTCTCTGTCTACTAGTGAAAACTCTATAAAAAACCGTTTAGCAGTTTCTGAGTTTGTCATGAACACACAGACGCGTTGAGGGTCCTTGTTTTACGAGTATGTAAGGATTTTAAATGTGTGTGAGCGTATAATTTACGTATTTATTACATTACAAATGAAAAACGAACTCCAAAAAAATAAATAAAAATAAAACTAAATACCCCATTGGTCAACTGTCAACCCTACATCCGTTAGTCTAAGGCGTTGATTGATTGCTTATCCAGATTTTTAGTGTTCCTACGCATGCACCCACGAACTGGAGGTTAATGTTCCGACTTGCGTTACAGCGAACATAAAACACGGTCGCGAATCTATGAGAATATTGCCCCGGAGCCATTTGGTAGAACACTACCATTGGCTATGTACTATGCAATAGCATAGTATGACAAATCCGATATAAAGACTGGATTAGTCATCTTTAGTCAAATTTAGTTCGATACAATTTGATAGATTTGTTTTCTCTTAGTTTTGATTTGACATGGTGTTAAGGCTGTCTGGAAACAGTCTAGTCATTCTTTGAATGAATTCTAGACTCCGCAAAAAGCGTGAAATGATGAGAGTATAGGAAACTGGCTGAAAAAAATACACGGTAAAGTTTAATTTCTTTTATTGAAACTCGGGGGTCAGAGATACTTTTTCTAGAAGAACATTGCAATGGTTTAGAGATTTTTTTTTACATCACGGAAAAAAGATCTCATTTACATTTTTTGGGTGAGAAATAATCAAATAACTTCTCTCGCTTTGGGTGGAACGAGAGGTAGTTTTTTTTTTCGGATGGCAAAATCATCTCATGACATCCCTCGCTTTTGGGCGGAGCGCGAGGTAGAGTCCGACTTTAACTGACTAAAATCCACCCGTGTTCCTTCAGTTGCCGTTTGAGTTCCAGGACCTCAGTGCCTCTTCCTCCTAATTTGCCACAGTTTTAAAAAGACAAAGGTTCTCATTTGCCTTGTTTTTCGAGTTACCGCTAAGCAGAAAAAATAAATTGAGAACGAAAATAGCAATGTTACTTATTTTAATACACAACGCTTGCAATTTAAATATCTACTCACAAGCTTCTGTAAAAATAGGCTTCTCCATATAAACTTTGAACCCCCGTTTCATTCCATTAGGGGATGAATTTTGGAAAATCATCTCTTAGTGCTCGCCTATGCCTAAAAAAGAAACGTTGTGCAAAATTTCGCGTTCCTAGTCTCAATAGTTTTGGCTGTGCGTTGGTATGTCAGTCAGTCAGTTTCTCCTTTTATATATATAGACTAGCTTCTGCCAGCTGCTTCGCACGCGGAAAGAAGGTTTTCATCATACAAACTTCGGACCCCCGTTTCATCCCCATAGGGTGTGAATTTTGAAAAATCCTCTCTTAGTGCTCGCCTACGTCATAAAAGGAACCTATGTGCAAAATTTCACGCTCCTAATCCCAGTAGATTCGGCTGTGCGTTGATATGTCAGTCAGTGTTCTCCTTTTATATATATATAGATTAAGATACAAAAAGACGTGAAAGAATAATTAGAAATTACATCGTTTGTCTATATAGTTTTCGCAACAACAGTACACGAATAGCTGGCATAGGGCCGCCAAGCTCGTAAAACCGCCCTGCGAATTAGCATTAAAATCTTCAAAGAAAGCAATGTAAAACTAAACAAATTGTACTATTCTAAACCGTTACTATGTGGTACAAACCTCAAAACAGAAATTTCTACTTACTGTAGAATACAAAATGGTACTACTGAACTGAAGACAATGACTATTGAGGGTTTTATTTTTTCGGGTGTGAAAATCATCTCATGACATCCCCCGCTTTTGGGCGGAGCGCGAGATAGTGTCAGACTTTTACTGAGTAAAAACCCACTCCTGTTCCTTCTTTGCCATTTGTTTTCCAGGGCCCCGGGGATCTCTTTCGCATCACCCATGGCCCCAGTAGGCTTCCACCCTGTTGGGCCCCTACGGTTGCTGACATCTCCTTGAGGCGCGCGTGGAACACTACGCGCCGTCGACGACTTGGGCTCGGTCCGGACGGTTACCGGACGATCGGACGGCGAGCCACCCATTGCTCGCCGTCCGCAAGCCCGCCCCTACGGTGGCTGGAAATCGGGATCGGAATCCCGGCGGCGGTTGGGGCGTGAGGACCGTTGCCGTTGCCTCACGCGATCGGCTGCCTCCTTTGCTAGCATTACTGCTTCGCAGAAGAAGGCTACCGCCTGCCACTCCTCCACTATTGATAGGTATTTCGCGAGGAAAGTGAATGACTATAATATAGGTGTGTGTAACTCTTTACTAAACTGACTCGCTGTTCCGAAACATTTTAGTGTTCCGGAAGATTGGAACATCAGTAATGTTCTAAGTGCATCATTTGGAACAATTGGAACACTGAAACTCTCTCTCTTCTTTACTTTAAGTGACCAGCAGTCTTTTTAAAATTCAATATTATTTTAAAACTATTTTGAAATCAAAATTCAATTATTATAATAATCGAATGTTAGTTTGCATATACCTATATTTGTGTGTACTACCCGACTATGTGCGGGACATAGAAAACTTTTCACCCGTGATAAGCTTCCGTCGTGTCGTACAGTTTGTCGAATTTCGCTCTAGCAAAACCGTTCTCAGAAACTACTACAAAATATTACTGAAATCCATTGCGTTTTGGATTGTAGCACGAAATCACAAGTCAAGTACGAATACGAGTCATTGCTCTGGTAAACAGGAACACAATGTTTATGTGTTTAAATAAAATACACTAAAATCGCGAAAAGATTCAAGATGTAGCTAAATATACGACTTGGCCTCTACACTATTGATTTTATAGAATTAGAAAAACTAAAACAGATTGCTACTTACTTTAAAAATAGCTTTTTTTCTACTCCTCTTATACATGGTATGTTTTTATTTTTCAACTCTACGTTCGCAGATTATGTTGAAAGAAATTCCGAATATAGTGGGGTAACTTTGGCCTTGGGGTATAACTTTGACAGAAGCTTAAAGGAACATGAGAAACTGTGTTTACTGTGTTTCTATTGGTTAATGACTTAGGGTTACTTTACGGTTTATTTAGAACAAAAGCTTCACCTTTGCTTTGTACCCATTTTTCTGTTTGCCTCTTCTTATATTTATTTTAATTAACTCATTATGACTCCCTAAGTATACCTTTTCCATACACGTTTGTCTTCTACATGTCATACGCTTGTAAATGTCTGCATACAAAGTAATAAACGCACTACATCCAGAAAGTAGTATGTATAAAATCAGCTACTAGTTATTTTTAAAATAGCAATTTTTTTTATCATTACGTTATCTATATAATATGTAAAAAAGAATAGCTGTTTGTTAGACTCGCTAAAACTCAAAAACTGCTGGACCGATTTGGCTAATTTTGGTCTTGAAATATTCGAGATAGTCCAGGGAAGGTTTAAACGGTGAGGAAAAATTGAAAAAAAATCACGAAAAAATATGTCCTAATACAACGCCATCTCTAATTAAAATGTCATTATATAATGAATTAATAATTCTGTTGTTGTTCTGTTAATAATAATAAATAATATTCCACAACTATCACACAACGCCGTCTAGTCTCAAGCTAAGCAGAGCTTGTGTTATGAGTACTAGAAAACTGATAAACATAATTATATTTATAAATACATACATATTATAGATAAATTACACCCAGACACAGAACAAATGATCGTGCTCATCACACAAACATTTGTCCTGGAACCCACGATCTCCGGCATAGCAGTCAGGGCCACTAACTACTAGACCAACAGGCCAGTAGATAGCGTTATCCTTACTATTAGGCGGTACGAAGTTCGCCGGGTCAGCTAGTTCTTTATAAATTTTTATTGCGTCACTAGTGTGTTTGGCTGTGCGTGGGTAGATACCAATACCAATGCGCTAGCAATGTAGTGCGTCGATGCCCATATTATTTGCCTACTATTAGGATATTGCTCGTAGAAAAGATGGTCGATGGAGACGAAAGGTTCTGGAGTGGCGACAATCAACGTACCGAAAGACGCAGCGTTGGAAGGCTTCCCCTCAAGATGGATCGATAACTGGGTGAGGATCGCGGGAATCCGATGGATGCAAGACGCGCAGGATCAGTTGTTATGGCGACACTTAGGGGAGGCCTATATCCAACAGTAGACATCTTTTGGCTGAAATGATTATGGTGATAAAAATAAACAATACATAATTAAAATTTAAGTGCTTAAATTATGATTGTAACTCATTAAACTGTATAGATATAGGTGCATTATGCCAGTGACATGTTGTTATAAACTTTTATATACCTACATAAATAACAAAGACTAGTCAGCCAATCTGAAATAGATTCTCTGAATTGTAATTACAGCTAACAAAGATACAATTTCAAGCAACTCTAGTAGTCTTACTTTTTTTACAAGTAAATTGATATTCCATGTCCGCATGCTTTTGAGTACAATGAACTGGCAATCTAGATTCTAACTTCATATGTGCTTAATATTACTTCACACCCTATTTTAAAAGATGTACCTAATCATAAAGGTGTGTTCTAACCGGATGTTTTGAATGAAGTTCAGTAGCTGTTTGCCACAAATTGACTCCTATTGGTTAGTGGGATGTAAAATTGGTGTAGTTTTTATCTCATCTGTAGTGTTATTTCTACTGAATAATATACTGTGGTATCATTGAAACCAGCGCGATCATGGTATAATGAAGCTGAGAATTTTAGTGCAATAAAGCCTACCTACTAATTTAACACTATTTTTATCGGCATTTATTATAATCTTATAGATTAAGTAAATCAAAAGTATAAAAGGCCATCAGTTATGAAAATTATAAATTCGTTTATTATTGCTTTTTCACAAATCAATGTAGGTAATCAATGGTCGTACCATTCGAGTCAACGCATCATTGACTTCTCGAGATTCTTCTTCTTCAGATTTCTAATATTGACATAATATTATTTACAATTTATTCATAAATATAGGTAATGACTATTTACAATTTTTTTACATCATCTTTATCATGTTACTTTAATGATTTTTTTTATTGAATATTGATTAAGATTATGAATTACTAACTATTTGTTAGAAATTATTGCTCTTGATTTACTTAGTGTTAATTTACTGTTTGAGATTTACTATGTATCATTTATGGATGATATGAATTAATTAATGTAGGTACGACAAAATTCAAAAACAATGAAAATTGTTAATATGAAATAAATAAATAAAAAGTCTCTGTGACTAACATAGTCGTATTGAGCTATGTAATACTTTAGTTATAAAACCGAGCATATAATAAATAACGTCTTGTATGATGGATCTATTAAACGGAACAGATGTCCAACTTTCGATTTTATTATCGGGACAATTGTCAATATGTCTGTATGCATGTCTGTATTGGAAACGTGTTCACAAGTTTTACGATTGAGTGGTAAAATTTTACGAGTATGATGCTGTAGATACTGGATCGTGGACCAGTGAGGGGAAAGATGTCTTACTGTCTGTACTCCGTTTAGTAGCTGTGGTGATGATAAAAGAAGGATAGATAATAACAAAAGAAGGAACTTAGTGTTCTATTTTTAATTTTGCTGAACACTAAGAATCACTTGTGTATCCTCAGGGGTGCGATCACACACTCGCACACACATACATATCTGTAGGCCATATAAATATTTGTTCCGTGTAAGAATCGAGCTACATACATGCAGAGCAGCCAATCACTCGACTACTGCGCCAAACATATTGTAGTTTTTTTTTATTATGCATATCCTCGCGTTTGACCACTATCGCCGCTGATGGTAAGCGATGATACGGCCGACAATGGAGCACGTTTGCCTAGAAGCAACCTATTCACTCTTGCCTTGACTCTTAGTTAACAGGAAACACAGACACAGGCAGGGAATCCCACTCCTTAGCTAATTATAATTATATTATTATAATATTCCACAACTATCACACAACGCCGTCTAGTCCCAAGCTAAGCAGAGCTTGTGTTAGGGGTACTAGACAACTGATAAACATACTTATATATTTCTAAATACATACATATATAGATAAATTACACCCAGACACAGAACAAATGATCGTGCTCATCATACAAACATTTGTCCTGAGTGGGAATCGAACCCACGACCTCCGGCATAGCAGTCAGGGCCCACTAGACCAACAGGCCAGTCAAGTAGCTGTACCTGTACGCATAATGAATGTGTTCCCAAAATGCTTTGTGCCCATATGACAAAGTTTTGAATCCACAAATAGTACCGCTTTAACTGATGACATAATTTTGACAAAAACTCTTTGAACGCCACTATTTTACTAAAGTAGAGATAAATAGATGGCGTATAAAAAATAGATGGCGTCATATGAGAAAACAAACTTCTATCAATAGTTTTTTTGCACTCGTTAGGCAAATCATAAACGTTAGCAACCTGATTCGGACAGTGATATATTAAATTTTCATGTAGGCGGTAATCAGGAGGATTAGCATTAGAACTTGGACCTGGCACATGTCACTACAGATAGTCTTTATAGTCCAAACTCGTTTTAGCTCTCATAAGCAAGGACTTTGGATGAGCTAAACGAATTATCAACTGAAAACATAGGTGACGTGGTTTTTTAACCAATGTTGAGGGATTGTTTGAAGGAGATACCGTTACCATGGAACCCAAAGGGCAACTTAATGTACACCAGTGAGTTTAGTCAGTAAAATTCTTATACTTTCTGATGCTCCAACCTGAGTGAAAAAAGTTATTTGATGATTTAAAAGTGAAAAAAGGCATCCAACTCGACATACATTTTCACTGTTTTTTTTATACAACCGCTCTTACGCGATTATGACGTTATTACACATTTTTCATTACTTAGATATTACAAATTACGGAAATTAATACGGAAACACAGTATCTTGTGGATATTATCTAGGCTTCTATTGAAATCAATTTATAAATTTGTATAAAACTAATCCAGTAAAGACCTCCAGTAGGTGGTTGTTTTCTGTTTGCAGCATTTTAATTTTTGAAGTGATTGACTGACAATGGAGCCTCCGAAATCTAAATAATTTTGTTCTTATAAAATAAAGAATACCAATACTTTTTTGAGCTTTTGCTCTAAATTTTCCAAAAACTTTTCGGTAAGAGTAAGTATCGATACTTTTCAATCGATACCGAGTAAGTATCGATACTTGACAACAACAACACAAGGGCAACTGAAGGAGCACTGTGGGCTAACAAAACTTTCATTTTACAAATTGTCTTTATGGATGAAACGATACCATTGAGATATCGATATTTTTACTCTATACTGCCCCCCTAGCCAAGTTACGATCGTTTCGTTTGCGTCGAACGCCTCGAGTAGGCTACGCCTCCGATTCCTTTGTTCTGACCACGTGGCTGAGCGTTGAGATGACGTCCAGACAACTGTACCTCAAATAAGAATCAGTTTAGTGTATCTAGTCTCTTAGATTCTCTTAGATACAAAAGTTGTGAAAGTCGGGTGCGGCGTTTAGTGTGTGGGTGATGTCCAAAAACGTTTAACGAATTAAAGCTATGCCTATTTATGTAGAATTGATTTATAAGCGTCATGAAATCAGGCTTAAGTTTTATTGGGACTACGGGAGATGTGATATATTGACGGTTGAAGCTAATGCGTGATCACCAAATACGTCTGCTAAGTGTAGTGACATGATTACTGAAGATTACGGCAGTTTGCCATTTTATTGTGAGGAATATATACTAATATTATAATGCTGTAGAGTTTGTTTGTTTATTTGAATGCGCAAATTGCAGGAAATACCTACTGGTATGAATTATGAAATTCGCATCAGACTAAAAACTTTGCTGATTTATGGAAGGTATATAGGCTATATAATATCATCACATTGCAATCAAAAACGAGACAGCTAGTATATAAAACCCGGGGCCCCGGGATGAAGGCAAAGAAGGAACAGGAGAGGGTTTTTAGTCAGTAAAATTCTGACACTATCTCCCGCTCCGCCCAAGAGCTAGATTGGATTTGTAATTAGATGACTTTCCCACCTAAAAAAAAAAGCTAGTATATTTTTTTTTAATTATATGTATGAACTAGTGCTTGACTGCGATCCCACCTGATGATAAGCAGTTATGCAATCGACAAATCGGTTTAATGTCTTCCCTTCCATACTTTTTTTTGGTGGGATATCCTAAAATGCCTGTCCTTACCGCTCTGTGTGGAGCGAGACGGAATGACAGACTTATACTGACTACCCGCCTTTAAAGGAAAAAGCCGACGAAAACTTCCACCACTGGGGGTCCAGAATCATGTACTGGATCCGTGGTATTCGTTTGTGTGTCGATGTCAAAGACACCCTGTATGTTACTCGAGATATTGAATAACTAAAAAAACATACAGATACAAACATACAGATACATTCAGAAACTTTCGCCTTTAATATAGCTATTAATTTGTTTATCACACCACCCAAACTTACAACAAAGTCTGCATCAGCAGTTGCATAAGCCAGTCCTACCGTTTGAAACTGTAGACACAATTCTCTTCTGTACATCCTTAAGCTAGAACTACATTAGACCGACGCACACGTGTAACACGCCTGATTTGTACGTAGAACGACGTCGCGTGGCGTGGATCAAGTGTAGCTCTACAAGTCTAGTTTCCATATAAAATTTATGGAGACCGACGCGCCCAGTTCGGCGTGTGTAGCACACGTTTGCGCAGTGTAGTTATAGCTTTATGCTATATTTTCGTTTCTCTATTCAGTTCTTCGACTTCCATTCGTTTCAACACATACCACCTACAGTACATTGTTGCTGAATCAATACAATGAGAGACCTGATGAAATTGCTGATAACGTTTACAATACACATTGATGTTACAGGGTCAGCTTATAGAATTATTTTTATAGGAATTTTAGATATGAAAGCAAATACTTTTATTTATTTACACAGTACGAAAATGTGTTTGGACTTGACTTTTCACGGGAGTCTTCGAGACGTAAAATTTGTTTTATTTTCTTACTTCTATATAATCCAAGAACAAGGAATTATTCTTGGATTATGTAGGTATCTTTTGAAGTTAGTTTTGCTATGACTGAAAACCAGCGCCGTAGACTCATCGCATTTTGCGTGTGGTCACGGCATTATGCTGAGCGTTCGGCCGTTTTGCGCAGATGTGGCGCATATTTCTTTCACGTAATATACTTACGATTTGTTAGTTCAAAATTTGCGCCTTGTTCCGCCAAATAAAATGTATTTCTTTCTCTTTTTTTTTTCTTTTTTGACTAGCTGGATATTTCTTGTTTTTTTTTTTAAATCTAGAGTTAATGACTGAAAACATTGTAAAATTGTTATTATAAAATGACTAGCTTCTGCCAGCTGCTTCACCCGCGTGAATGTAGGTTACTCCATACAAATTTTAGAACCCCTGTTTCATCCCGTTAGGGGCTGAATTTTGGAAAATCCTTTCTTAGTGCTGGCCTACGTCGTAAAAGGAAGGCTTGTGCAAAATTTCACGCTCCAAGTCCCAGCGTTGATATGTTAGTCAGTCAGTTTCTCCTTTTACAAACATAATATAGATTATTTTAAAGAATAACTTTACTGTGGAGTTTCTTGCCGGTTCTTCTCCATAAAAAACTACCAATTGAAACCGTATACTAGCTGCTGACATTTTATAAGTACACATTTAGGCCTAGCCTAAGGCCTAAAAATGAAAATTGAATTATTTTATTATTTATTATTTTATTCTAAAATGTTAAGGAAAATTATAAACTAAGCCCCACAAAACCGTTACAACGGTTTGACTGTGGTCGGTGAGTCTCTGGTCACTCGTACTTCGTATTTAAAATAAATATTATAATTACATAACTTGCACATAACACATTTCTAAATAATATCTTTTTAATTTACTTCTAAATCTATTTATCGATTGCTGAAGCTTTTTCTCATCAATCTGACAATCCTTTTCTAAACATTTCACTTTTTTCCTCGTTATATTAACGTAGTACGTTCAATTTGGTCTTGATTTTGAAGAAGATATACCTACCTATAGAGGCTACATTATTCTTAAGACATTTAATTTAAATAAGTAGGCCTATTTAAACTAATTGTCCTAAGAATTCTGTGTACGATTTGCGATTCCAAAATCTAGCCCAATTAACACTTGAATTATAAGGTCAACTAAAACGAGCTTCGTCGGTGGCTACCGCAAAAATAAAGCCTTGTTAGATAGGGTTATTAATGGACTCCAACCTAATGAGTCTATTCCCAAATTAGGTACTTAGATGATGATTGATGAAGATTACTTCGTTAGTATTTAATAATACTATAAATCAAAACCTAAATTAGAGCTAAACGGTTTTTAGATCCAAACTATCTTGTAAGCTGTAGTTATTTCTACATCAACGTCTTGATTTAACAAAAGCTTTTTTAGTATTCCTTTACGATCAACACTGTGATTTCGTCCGTTAATGGACTCAACTACATTAAACGCGCCCTCTGGCCATAACGTTTTAAAGGACCTGGCAATTTTATTATCATATTTATTGGCTGGATGGACGTTAATCCAGACGAGGAACAAAAAACTATTTTCAGTATGACAACGTAAACTAGTGTACCTATAATAATCGACTTAGCAACATAAACAGCCAATAATATTAGCACTAAATAGGTACATGACTTCTTTGTGAGTCGTTGGATGTCATATGTCTTCAAATATTTCTTTAGAGAACACACTAGTTTCCTCACAATGACCCAGATTACCATATTTTTAACTAGTATTATCAATATGAGTGACGTAACCTATTGTATCTTGGACCACCCAACGATCATCCAGATGAATTATTAATCCAAGATCATTTACCAGATGCGTCCCCAAATGTCTCTATGACACACACGTATAACATCTTAATTGCAATTTAGGTGCCATTATTAATTCCACATGGGAATTAGGTCTCAGTCGAGCTTAGCCTGAAAGCACTAACAAATTGATTTACGACCCGTAACTGCAATTGTATAGTCGCTCACGAAAATAGGTTGACTATTTTGGAGACTGTTGTACTTTTATAGTCCTAGATTACGCGCTAATTGACGTAGAATGATGATCTTTAGACTTATGGTGTCCTGGTTTTTAGGTAATAAGATCACTGCTTATTTTTTTGTTCTAAATTATTTAGCCTTTAGGACAGCACCCTTTTTGTTAAATAATCTACAATTTACTTACTTGAAGTTTTGTGAGTGGCTTAATTTTGGCAAGCACCACAAATTTTCTCTATGAATTTTTTCGAAAATGCTGTGTTTTCAAGTGAGCATGATAGAATTCGGGACACAAAATAGACAACCATAGTCAACTAGAAACAAAACAAATAGAACTATTGCTAAGCAACTCTAAAGAGACAATTGTTCAGGGCTGACCTGCTTTATATCTCTTGATAAAACGAGAGTGAATCATCCATAAAATAACGTGCATACAAAGTAACTCGAGTCCTAAAATATCATCTAGGCCGATGCAGTTTTTTCCAAGGAAACCACCACGACAATTCATAGTTAAACAAACTGTTATAGCTGTCAAAACAAGGATAACTAACAATACAAATAATCCAATCATCCAATAAAATGTATGGAGTCACCAAAATGATTTGGCACTCATTCAATTTTGACACTTAGCTTTCAGAGCCATGTATGACCTAGAAGTTGTTAATGCTACAAATATGGATGATAAATTGACACTGTTAGTACTTGTACGTGGGTACAATACTAATAATTTCTAACAAATACATGACATCGTTACTGTAGAACTAAAGTTGACTAATGAAGCGGCGTTTGTTAGTTAGACGATCTAATTGTCCACTTATGGCTTCCACTTTCTTTAGAACACCGCCTCCCACGGCCATTTATTTAGATCTAAAGATCTGTCTACACTACCAAGATATACCGACCATCTGACCAATGTATAAAGTTTAAGTCCATTTCTCGTTGAATACAAGAGTCCAATGAAAGTTGTATCTATGATGGTGGAGTAATGGAATTCTTTCACGTTGTCGGTCCAGGGGCAATAAATTGTATCAGAGAACAAACATTCTTTTGATCAGGTCCCGACGCATAATGATGTATGTGTTAAATAAGCTCTTGTTTAGTGAAAATATTAATTTAACTGCTCGTACGATGAGTCAACGTTTGAATAGAAGCTTGAATTACATTAGGAACTGAGTGCAAACGATGTGTGTTTGCATATCGTAAGTGCAATTTATGGTTTTGTAATGTTTGGGCTTGTTTTCGTCGAACTGCTTGCCTTCTCATGAAAACCAACCAACAAGGATAACTCATTTGAGTTATGATGAATTAAGATATGAAAAAAAGGACCTTAAGCTATTCACGCAGAATACACCAATAAATCGGCCTACATGAAATAAAACAGAATATGTGAAGAACAAAAGACATGATACAATCTTTTTATAATATTAAAAACTAACTTATCTTGGAGACACACCACAATAGTTTATTGTAGGAAGTAGGAACAGCGAAATAGACAATTTAATGGAGGAGACAACGAGATTAGAAGGCGTTCTAGCGGTTTGACGTCACGTCGCCTTTTCTTGTTAAAAATAAAATTAATCAATTTGAGGATTACTGTGAGAATTCCTGACATGGCTATGGTCGAATTATTTTATAGGATTTATAACTACGTCAACTTTAAAGAATTTACAGTGTTGTCGTGTAAAAAAGCTCAACTGAATATATGATTTATTTATAAGAAGCCCCATTGCATTATTCGTATATATTGATTTGAATTTCTGATACATGTAAAAGGGATGCATGAATGATATCAACAAGATTGAATCTATTGAATAAGTTAAAGTATTTTGGAATATTGATTTTATAAAATATAAACCGCTTGATTTCTAGAGTAGAAATTAATCTTTGTTTGTACTCAATGTGAGTGTGGTGCTCCTGTTCAAAACACCTGCACTTTGGAGGATTTGATGAGTGCTACCGATGCTGCCATTAATGTAGCCACCTATTGGATCCAAACAGTTTGACCAGTTTACCATCGAATCGAAAAGAAGAAGAAGAATCTTTATTAGTCGGAAAATCTTTTCGAGCAAATTTTAGATTTTGTCATGGTGTTTGAGATTCTCTTATTATTTTAAGGGACCCTAATGAAATCTAATTTAAGCGGACCTAGATAGGTTACGGGTGGACAAGTCTAGACAAATTTGACGGTTCTAATCAATTAGTACCGCGCCGTAACAGTTGACTGAGTCGGGCATCGAACCCAGGACCGGGACGTCAGATATCAGGAACTTGAACTTCTTTGTTTCGTTTATGAGGTCAATAGCTTATTGTTCGGCGACATTTGTGCGGAAGATAATAGTGAATCATTATATTTGCTTATTGTGAAACTTCACGCAGTAAGATCACGCATTTTTGTAGGAGCGGCTATCATTCTTTTGCTGAAAAAAACGTTACTGCATGAACTATGACGTTATTCAGATATGTATTGTTTCCTTTCGTGACAGTAAAGATCTTTTCTATAATCAACGATGAATCACTATTGTCATCAACGATTTTACGGATCTGTTTATTCCAATTTGTACTTTATAGAGCATTTGTTTCATCGTTTATAACAAATTTAGGTTTACTGTTCATGGACGCGTATTTTCATAAACGCGTATTCGTCATTATACCCTTGATGTTGTCGTGTTGTCACTTGACGAATCAGCAACGTCGCGTCGTGCTGTAGTTTCATTGCAGCTTCGTCGACTGAGTTTTATAGTTTTGCTTTTATAAAACTCCTTGGAGTACGCCTACTCACAGCTTATGCTGTAGGCGTACTCCAAGCTTAAAATGAAGAATACGCATATATGAAGCTACACGTTCGTGGACAGTAAGCCTAAATGTCGTAAGAATATAGAATGAGTACCTAGGTATTGTAGTTTTTGTCTATGTTATTTACTTTACTAAAACCTAAGTTGGCAGCTATTATTATTTTCTGCGGGTCTATTAATGAAATATTAATTGTTTCATCCATATATTATCTTCATTTTGATGGTTGTTGTTATCTTTTACTATAGCTGTTCACGGATCATTTGTGATTTTATTAACTCTTATTCTGATCAGTAAAATGGGTATCAAGATTTTATTACTCGTGGCTCTAAAACAAGGTGATGACTGCATTTCTTTTTTATGGTTAAATTTTTCTTTTCCATCTATATGGCTTAATTTGAGTCTTCTTTTATTAATTGCTTTAAATTAGTTTGTTCTTTCAGATTTCGTTTGCCTTTTCCATTTTATGTGTTTGAATTAAAACATGGTTCTGATATTATTTTTTTCAACTTTTACGGTAAAAATAGTGTAATTATTCTATTGACTTGCCTTACGGTCTTCTAGTAAGATTTTAATTTATAAGTCTATCAATTACTGAACCATTAAACCTCCAATTTACATGCCAGCCTTGCCCACCTTAAATAAAATGTCCATAAAAATAATACCTAAAATGCCCTCACCATTCAACCTGTACATTTTTTGCCGTCATCATTAGTTAACCCTGCGGAGGCACGTCCTCTTCTCGGGAGGTCTAAAGAGTCTGTGTGTGGTTCCCTAAAAACTTCGGCTCGCCGCGAAAGGGTTAGGGTCATTACATAGTAAATAGACTTTTTGGTGAGCGTTTTAGTAAAGGAAGGGTTCTTGGGTGGCGAAAAATATAGTTACGATGAAATAGTAGTGACAGTATTTCTTTAGAAGAGCTAGAAGCTAAACCATAAGCTGCCTAACCAACACCAGTCAGATTAAAATATATAGTTTTTTTTTTTAAGATAATTTTACAAGACTGTTAACTCTCGCTGATTTAGATACAAATCATAATCTTTAGACAAAGTACTTTCAACATTTACCAATAAAAGCAAAATTGTTTTTACTTATTTTCCAGATAAAACATAAGTACAGCGACATAGTTTGAAAGATTTACCGCGGCCCCGGAACGCAAAGTGCTACTGAAGGAACACAGCTGGTTTTTTTTAGCAAAAGTCTGACACTCCCGCTCCACTCGGAGCAAGAGAAGACATTTGAGGATATCCTACCAATAAACATTACTTCAAGTATAGATAACGGAGACATTTTGCTTCAACCCCAAATGACCCCTTGAAGGCCGATTGTACATACGTCTGTACAACTTGAACGACCTAGAAAAACGCTTAAAGCTAGAACTACATTAGACCGACGCACACGTGTGAGACGCCTGATTTGTACGTAGAACGACGTCGCGTGGCGTGGATCTAGTGTAGCTCTACAAGTCTAGTTTCCAAATAAAATGTATGGAGACCGACGCGCCCAGATCGGCGTGTGTGGCACACGTGTGCGCAGTGTAGTTCTAGCTTTATGCTATATTTTCGTTTCTCTATTCAGTTCTTTGACTTCCATTCGTTTCAACACATACTACCTACAGTACAGTTTGCTTTCTATATCTTTGTTTTTCCTAGAAAAATCCAAAAAAAGTATTTTTATTGGTGATTTTCTTAAAAACAAGCAATTACGTAATAATAATACCCCCGGGCGCCCGAGGGGATAAATTGGAGCAAGATAATGATGATCCCAGACTAGTATTTAATGCTACCTATCCTACAATCTCCAATGCTCTAAAATGCAGTCGGATTATAAACATCGTCATCTTGGGTAGCAATTGATAAAATAGCTTTATAAGTAGAATCTGATGAAATTTTCCAAATCGCTGAATCCGTCACCATGTGTGTAGGCCGTCGTTAGTAAAGTGACTTGGCATCTTTAAACCTTTATGCTAATATTGTTATTATAGAGACATTACCACTGCATCTTTAATAAATACAGCTTGTACAAGATTACAACCTTATGAACTGTAATATTTGATGATTGAGTTATTATTGACTGGCCTGTTGGTCTAGTAGTTAGTGGCCCTGACTGCTATGCCGGAGGTCGTGGGTTCGATTCCCACCCAGGACAAATGTTTGTGTGATGAGCACGATCATTTGTTCTGTGTCTGGGTGAAATTTATCTATAATATGTATTGTATGTATTTAGAAATATATAAGTATGTTTATCAGTTGTCTAGTACTCATAACACAAGCTCTGCTTAGCTTAGCTAGACGGCGTTGTGTGATAGTTGTGGAATATTATTATATATTAACCCATAACCTGGAAATTATTGATTTTTGTTGGCTGTCGTGGTAAAGCGTATTTTTATTTTTATTAGCTGCTGATAGCGGTTTCAGCCTCGTGATAGAAGAAAATTATCCCAAGGGAACATAGGCCCGGGATGTAAAGTTCCCTATTTTTCTTTAGGTGGGAAAATAATCTAATGACAAATATCGCTCTTGGGCGGAGCGGGAGATAGTGTCAGACTTTTACTGAATAAAAACCGGGCCCCGGGTTTCGTTTTCGCACTACCCATGGCCCCAGTAGGCTTCGACCCTGCTGGGCCCCTACGATTTGCTGACATCTCCTTGAGGCGCGCGTGGAACAATACGCGCCCTCGACGGCTTGGGCTCGGTCCGGACGGTTACCGGACGGTCGGACGGCCAGCCACCCATTGCTTGCCGTCCGCAAGCCTGCGCCTACGGTGACCGGAAATCGGGATCGAAATCCCGGCGGCGGTTAGGGCGTGAGGACCGCTGCCTCACGCGATCCGCCGCCTCCTTTGCAAGCATTACTGCTTCGCAGAAGAAGGCGACCGCCTGCCATTCCTCCTCGCTCCGGACCATAGCCTGTACCAACGCCCGGCGCGAGAGATCGCCGCCGCCGATCGCCCCCGAGGACACGGCGTTGCTCTGCCCAAGCGGGGCACACCTCCACCGTTTGCTCCACCCTGTCCTCTGGGCGGTCCACACAGTGGCGACACGCGGGCGTCGCTTCCGCGCGAATCCGGAGCAGGAACTTCCCGAACTTACCGTGTCCGGTGTGGACCTGCGTCATGCGGAAGGCGAATGACGCCGTGTTGCCCTTCCAGTCACTCCTCAAAGAGGGGACTTACCGCCGTAATTACGGCGTGCCCACTGGGCCCGCGTGGTGG
Source organism: Mythimna pallens (assembly GCA_961205895.1). Taxonomy (NCBI): domain Eukaryota; kingdom Metazoa; phylum Arthropoda; class Insecta; order Lepidoptera; family Noctuidae; genus Mythimna; species Mythimna pallens. The sequence continues at coordinate 17,648,155 of OY540844.1, read as the reverse complement.
ATTACGGCCTATTGCCCCTAAATAGAGAGGAGGCCTGACCCCCAACAGTGGGAACATTATGAGGCCGACTATGCTATGCCATAGGTTAGAAAAAAAATAAAGCTACCAAATCACTGGATGCATTCCTTAGAGGAAGTGCTGCCATCGAGGTTCGATCATGTCAAGCAGAGAATTTAATTAGAAGGAGAATGGAGAAGCCATTGCCAAGCTATGGGATATAGCGTAAGCTAATAAAAGAAAGATACGACAACCATGTAAGCAACTTAAATTTGGTCCTATATGTTTGTGTTGTTTGGGGACCAAAAACTGAATTGGTCCTTATGATAGAATAAATTAAGCATCAAGGAGTATTTCCCTATTATTTCTTTGAAGGGCATAATATCGAACAGATATTAGACAATAAAGCAATAACTCATATCGTGAAGTACTTATCTTGAGAGAAGTTCAATGCTAGCGTTCAAACAGCGCGGTATATCAATTTATTTTGACGTCCTGTCACTCGCAATGCGCGTAAGACAGACGTAACAAATCTGAGTAATGGTTCCGTCGCTACACGGACAATTTTTAATGTTCAATAATTGCACTTTATAGACTTAGTTATTTTGCTGAACAAATATTTTGACTGCACTGTTTATAAAAGAAGAAAGCTTTTTTTTTATTAGAAACATTTTTCGTTTTATGACAACAGTCAAATCTCCTAGCGTTCTCTTTTCATGATGAGTCGTATCCCATTGAATTAAAGCTCAATTTTGTTTAAAAAACCTTACACAATAATGTTATCAAAAATATTCACGAGTCATGTCCACAGGTGTTTGATTCACACATAGGGTCATCACCGGGGTCCATGTGAGAGCCTTATCACCTGTTCCTTGGGATCATACCTGTGGCAAGATGCCAGCCGCCTACCAGGATACTAGTAGATATCAGAAGATTGCTAGCAAGTTTACCTGTCGGCTGGCGCATGCGTCCTACAGCCCACCTGCCTACTACCTGTCCTGTAAACCAATTTAGAAAGAACCCTCCCACAGCAGCATGAGCCCTTTGATATTGAAGATTTAACTTAGTTGAGAAGGGTGGGGAGGTCTGGTTACAATGGTGGCCGTGTTAACGCATGCGTTCTGGTTGCCTCGGTTACCTGGCGTGTCGTATCGTTTATTTGGCACGCGACAACGGCACGCGATGGACAGGGACTTGTGTAAACAAAACTGGTTTAGAATATACAATATCGAATTGTTTGAGGTGTTTTGATTTAGTTATTTTTTCAGAAGGATGTAACCTTGTGACGACGAGACCATAACAACTACGAGTACGATTGACGTTAGTGATTAAAACTGTTTGCAAAAGTTTAGATTGACGTAAAACAGATCCCCTTAGGATATTAAGCAAATGCATATATATTTTTCTCTTTCGGCAACAAATAACTTGTGTTTGACACGATTATGAATACAGAACAATAAAGTGATAACCAAGTTCATTTTCGTCATCATCATCATTATCATTACAGCCGAAAGACGTCCATTATTGAACATAGGCCACCCCCAAGAGTCGCCACAACGAACGGTCCTGTGCGTCTCGCATCCATCGGATTCCCGTGACTCTCATAGTCTCATCAGGAAATAGGTCTACATTGTGGGAGGACTTCCAACGCTGCGTCAAAAATCCTTCTGCGCTTATTAGTACTATGCCAATACTATATTAGCTGGATATATCCTTAATTACTGAAATAATAAACGTTTCGAATTCTCATTCCAGGAAGAGATTAAAGCCAAGCACTCCAAAACGTTTTCTTGCAATTACACTAAATTCAAATTGACATTTGCATCTTGATTACATAACCCCCCGAGGGTTCCTTGCTCTTTTTACCAGGAGTGCAGTCACCCCAGGAGACATGGCCTTGAGGGCTGGCCATAATATTTCAGCAATAAAGAGGTAATTACGTCAGGCGGCGAGACACGCCTTCGTTATTAACTGGTCCCTGTAGGCTAGGAGACAGGGTGTAGTTAGATTTGTTATGTTGTAAAATAGTGTAGACAAATTGAAAAATTAAACTGACATTACGTATATTTTTTTATATGTCTAGATAGAATACTCTATCGTTCATCTTTGTAGCACAGCTCTTTTACAATACTACTAAATAATAATAACACAATGGCGAAAAGGAGCAATGATGGCTAAGTGGTAACGGCCCCGATTTACGAGTCGTACGTCACTGGTTCAACCCCACTTTACATCACTACTGCTCTAAACGGTAAAGAAAAAATCCGTGAGTAAATCGGCCATGTGTGTGTGCCAAAAAACAAATATATGTGACGTCCACCAGCCCGAACTGGGCCCGCGAGACAGGAGTTACCTTTCCTTCTCCTAGAGATGAGTCCTGAATGCAGTGGGAACATTATAAGACTGGTTTATGCTTATTTATTATTAATGGCGTACCTACTTATAAGAACGCATTTTTCATTTTTGTCTTGCACAACTTCAGCAAACTAATATGAAGACAATTTTTTTCAAAACAAAACACAAAACATTATAAAAGATATAAAAGAAATTAAGAAGTCACTGCTGCCTTTTATGAAAGTCCATTCAAAATGGTTCCCCGTCTCTAAGACTATGCTCGTAAGCGCAGCGTATAATGATGAAAGCGATGAGACGTGCCGCGTGATAATGCTCTCCTGGTCACGCCTACTGGCTTAATAATGAAACGTCACTTTTATTAGCGCCGCCAGACACCTAATGACAACTAACCTTATACCTAAGGTATAATTTGGTATTTATTTATTTATTTAAACTTTATTGTACACCAAGATTACAATTTATAAAAGGAAAACATAAAATAAAAAATACACAATTGGCGGCCTTATCGCACTCGGCGATTTCTTCCAGTCAACCTGGAATTGCATTACACGTGTAATTTTTCATCACCTAATAAAGTGAAACCTACCGTTGATTTTTGGCCTTAAAGTTCTAGATTTCCCAAAAACCCTAACTTAGAACTTAGAGCTTAGCCAAGTTCTCGTTAGATGGCGATATATCGATATATATTGAGTACAGCGCCATCTAACGAGAACCAGTTTTCAGTATATGAGAGTATTATGATTTCTAGATGGTATTTGCTAAAATCAGACATTCCAATTTATTGAATTTATTCAAATGCTTGCCTCAAAATCCTCCTGATTCGCAAAATACAGTTACAGTGAGATGTTAGCATCTGCTGGAGTATAGACAGGAGTTGTAGGTCGCGGGTTCAAACCCAGCCAGGCGCATTACTTTGTATAATTTATTTCATCACCACTGCTCTCAAAACGGTGAAGGAAAACATCGTGAGGAAACCGGCATGTCCTAGAACCAAAATTCGAAGACACGTGACATTCACCAACCCGCCCTGGGCCCGCGTGGTGGATTACGGCCCATTCCCTCTCCTAGACAGGAGGCTTGAGTCCTGGCAGTGGGAACATTAAAAGGCTGATTATTTTTATGCTTATAGACAGGAGTTAGTTTAGGTATTTTTGGCTGAGGACCACGAACTACGTAAGTTTCAAAAAAACGGCCTTCTTACCATGACTTGGGTATATGTCAGGCGTGTGAGCGAAAAAGAAAGATGGAGCTATACTCCCTATATAGCTCCATCCTTTTTACAGTCCAGTTTAGGTCGTCAAATAGATTGCATTAAGACTTGAGAGCTCGTAAAGGCCCTACGCCTCGGATCTTCAACTCAACAGGAATGTTTAAAAAAACTTTCGAAAGATATTCTAAATATACATGTATAAAGCTGTCAACCAAACTTAAGTGGCAATGGGCAGGGCATATTGGTCGCAAAGCGGATGGCCGTTGGGGCCGAAAGGTTCTGGAATGGCGACCACGTACCGGAAGATGTAGCGTTGGAAAGCCCCCTACAAGGTGGACTGATGACTTGGTAACGGTTGCGGGAGTCCTATGGATAGGTACGAGACGCAAAGGGCCGCACATTGTGGCGACACTTGGGGGAGGCCTATGTCCAGCAGTGGACGTCTTTCGGCTGAAATGATGATGATGATGATGAAAGCTCTCAACTTTTCCGAACTATTTTTTCTGATTATATAAATTTTACTGAATTTTTGCAAGACATTGGCAACCCTTGAAGGTCAACCACGTGTTGCTAATGTCCGCAGACTGTCTTTTAAAATTTAAAGCATAAAATTACAGGTTTATTGCCTTCATATGTTACAACTCACAAGTTACAGGTTCGTATCTCGTATTGTACGGTAATCTTTTGACTCCTTTTTATTACTTTTTAAATGTCTCGAAGCTAAAAAAATTCAAATGTTTTGAAAATTTTAGTTACCATAGGTTCTTGCTTATATAACAACAAACAACAACAACAACAATAACATTCCACATCTATCACACAACGCCGTCTAGACCCAAGCTAAGCAAGCCCAAGCTTGTGTTGTACTGTATATCTACAATATAAGTTAGTTTTACCTTTACAAATATCTTGAGCTTTACGCATCACTTTTCACATAGATAATAATTTAAATCTACGGGTCTTCCAACATTTTTAAATGTAGGGATTCATATATAACCATTTATTATAAGTTTGTTTACCAGATTTGAAAGTTAATGTTAAGTTCTTCATAAACTAAACTTAGAACCAACCTTGTTTTGAGACAATAATAAAACTCCATTATACTTATCTACTTCGGTTCATAAATATAATTCTGATGCAAGGTTACTAGTATCGCGATTTACATGAGACGGACCGTGAAACAGCAGATTTTTCAAATATATGAATAAACTTAATATTTAAAGTGATATGATTTATCATTTTCAAAATTTGTATATAATTTTTTTTTGAGCTTAGTTTTTTTTGTAATACATATATAAAAATATATTTTTGCGAGTGCCTTTTTAGTATTTATTGTGTGTGTGTGTGTGTGGTTTAAATATATTTCCAGAGTTTTTGAAAGCAATAACTTGGCAACCCTATTTTTATAGGTAGAGGAGATCAAAACCTGATAAACGTCAAAACATTGCTGAGCAGTTTTTTTTTTATCCTGGTACAATAAGACCATTAAATCTACTTGGTACCCTATTATTCCCATATTAGAACATTTTTATAGACATCCATATTAGTGTAGAATAATGTTGTAACCAGAATAGGGTTCTTACAGCTTTGTAAATAGGAGAGAAGATCAAATTAGCAGAAGCTTATGTTCGTTTAACCACAAATTACTTAATGGAGGCCTCGAAGTGGAGACTGTGTAATTTTATGTGCAGTAAATTGGATGCTGATAGAGCAACTTACTTTTTAAGTTTTTTATCACAAGGATTGGACATTTCATCAACTATCACAAAAAATACAAACACTCAAATAAAATTTAATGTTAATTCAGTAAACGGAAATTAATTGGTCCAAAAACCAAGGCTTTTCTATGATCGCGCGGGACTAAAGATAAAAATTTCTCAACTATCTTGTTTCCTAAAACTATCTTGAATGACAAAGATAATATATGCAAAGAAACTATTACGTCACCTGTAGTACCAGGGTAGCACAACTCAAAAGATATAGTCAGCCCTCAAAGCGCGTAATCTTGAAGTAGTATCGCAGCCGCGGTAACCGCACACTCGTACACTATCATGTAACCCTTGTATGGAGTGCTATCGCGAGAGAGATCTTTACACGTAACACGCACATCGAGTTTACAAGAAGCTGAGATGAAAATAATACCAAAATAAGAATGTTGGTTTTTGAGATTCATTTAAAGCGACAATGTGACGTGTTCATATTTTATTTAACCTAACAGGGAAAATCCAGAGTGCTAATCGTTAATTATAATTTGCTGAACTCAATCTATAGGACTGCATGTATAATTTTCAATATTTTTATAAAAGGACTACAGCTCTTAAGAAAATGTTGAAAAAGCTCCTGCTAATCGCGAGTTTTATAATGCGCAAAAATATATTGTCAACTGCAGTAAACAGAATCAGGAAATATAGGTATGTTATTCTTCAGCATAAATAGTAGATAGATAATGTGTTCAAAATATAATACAGTTAATTTAGTACGATAGATAATCACCAATCCATCACCAATTTCATCAACAATTTAACCATCATCAATTTTACCTTTATAGTGTTTGAATTTTATAGTCAAATCTGTAGATTTAAGTAAATCAGTAAAATGCTTCATATGCTTCATTTGCTGATATATAATCAATTGCCTGCAGGTATTTCTGGTGACCTGACTATAGGGAGCTTCAAGCTTTTTATTCTTTTGACGAAATTATGATTTAATTTAATTTAACAATTTGTGATTTGACTTCGATTTATTTATTTTCTTTTATTTGTTTGACATTGTAATGTAATCATTTGTTAACGAAATATAATGTAACATTCTGTATATGACTTGTAAGAATCCCTTTCCAATAACCTACTATGACTATGTTGCAAGTCTTGAGTCTTTGTGCATCTCTCTTTGTGCGTCTTTTGTATGTAGTCCAAGAGTGACCGCGCTTTAGGTTCTGTAATCCTTTTATAATAATTCCAAAGTACTGTATCTGATGTTGTTTTTACGATATAACCTATTGATTACTCATAATACCTGCTAATAAATTTTCCAATGACCAAAACACGTCGGTATCAATTCCATCTTCACTATGAATTACAAAAAGCATATTCACATTAACAGATACATATCTGAGCACCCTTGGTAACCACTACTTAGGATAAAATGTTAAAAAGAGGATAAAAACGAGTTATTTTTAATCCAACCCCTCGGGATCCTGTTGCGTAGGAGTCTCGGAGATTTGGACAAAAATAAAATTCAACACTCACAAAAAACTGAGAACGTGCCGTTAGTAATTAAGTTAAATTAATAGTGAAAACGTTTTGGTATGTCTTTTTAAGATTTGTTGCAGGATTTCTATTAATGTTGTCTGTTTATAAAAAAGGAGTTAAGTGTGGTACAGACGAAGAATTGGTTATTTGCTGTCATCTAGCTCGAATTAGTTGATGTTATTGAAATTTGTAGTAAAAAAAGAGTATTTTAAAGCAACAGGAATCATACTAATACTATTAAGGCGAAAGTTCGTGAGTAAGTATATTGTTTATGAGTGTGTATATATTCTTTCTTCTTCATGAACGAAATGCTGAACGGATTTCGATTTTGATGATACTACCAAGTATCAAGTAGTAGTATACTTGATACACGGGTAGATCATGTTCTGTAGCAGCACATAGGATACTTTTTATCCAAAGAGTAGGTTCCCTTAGGATAACTTTCTACTATGACGTGGGCCTAGCACTGGCATACACTAGTCTTAAATAAATAAAAAAACAACATTTTGAATTAGCCATTACGTTTCCAAAGCTCATAAATAATAGCACATATTGAAAATGGAGCACAATTTACGAAACATACACCAACAATCGTAAAAGTAGAACTAATAATAATTAGGCAATTACCTAGTAATTAATAATTAGTCCAGAAACAACGCCAAGCAATTAGTTTCGGTTTGTTAGAAGCAAATATTATTATCGGCTGATATACTGAGACGTTTGATGTTCGACTGGGACAAGTATTTACTGAAATAAAATTCATTATATGCCAAAGATCTCGTATTTTGCAATAAATCGTAAAGCAAATGCAATAGAACTGAAAGTTACTTCGCCAGTATTTACATAAGTATGTACAATGTACATAGTGTTATTTAAGTAGTTTTCATAAATAAAATGCTTAGTTCAATCAATTTTCAGTAAGTTACATTAGTAGTAACAGTAATGATTAAGGAGTTACTAATTCGAAGGTCGATTTATAAGTAAGTAAACGTTTTAAAAATAATCATTATTGCAAAAATGAATGGTGACAAAAAAATTAGAATACAAAATATATCATAAGAATTTAAAACTACGGTCAATGACAAATATTACAATTAAATAATTCATAAAATCAGAATACAAAAAATAATAATATATCCCTTTACAATTCAGTTTAGCTCGTCAAATGGATCGCGTTATCAGCTCTTGTTAGGGCCTCTGTATTCCACTATATAGTCGCATTGCAACATATTCTTAAATATTTTTCCCGATGTCAAGAGGTTGGTCTATTTTTGACCAAAAAAACCGTACATTATGAATCCATTCACGGTTAATTGAATTCTCTCAAAGGGATGTGGTAGCACTTCCTTCTCAGAAGCCTGGGGTGATATAAAAAGATTCTTTTCATCCGTTTCATCCTTTAACACTTTACTTTTTAAGTTTTTAACTCCTTAGTCAAATGTCCTTCTGATTTATTTGTAGTTTATGAGTTAATGCTTCCGTATTCAAATCTTGTGAGAAATTTGAAGTAACGAAAGAAACAGTAGGAAAAGGATTCTTAGTATTGTCAAAAATGACCTGTAAAGTGTATTAATAAATAATATTTTGTATATTTTATACTCGAAATATTTTTGTTATCTTTTTTCAGGGACACAATCACAATAGATAAGTACATAAAGGTTTTTTTAAAGATTTTTTGAATTTTGGCGTTGACTTGTCAAATCGGTTGTTGTTACCCTGTCTTTTATACTTTGGACCTCTAGAAGGCGTTTTTGATATCCTTCCTTAATTGTATAATAATCAGCCTTTTAATGTTCCCACTGCTGGAACTCAGGCCTCCTCTCTCTAGGAGAGGCAATGGGCCGTAATCCACCTTGCCCAGTGCGGATTGGCAAATGTCACATGTGTTCGATTTTTTGGTTTTAGGACATGCCGGTTTCCTCACGATGTTTTCCTTCATCGTTTTGAAAACAGTGGTGATGAAATAAATTAGGTACACAAAGTGATGCGCCTGGCTGGGTTTGAACCAGCTACCTACAACTCGTAAGTCGAGGTCACATTGTAACCTTTTTAATTTTTTTTTCTTTGAATCCGAGCTTACCAGGGGTAATGTTAACATGACGTATTAAAATATCAGTCATGCAACCGAGAAAGAAGAATGGAGCTATACACCCTATAGAGCTCCATCCCTTTAACAGTCCAGTTTAGGTCGTAAAATGGACCGCGTTAAAAACTCGTGGTACCATGCGTACGCACGCATTCCCACATGCGTGCGGCCGTCCTTCGAGGGATCCGCACAATGGTCTACCTGCTGTACTTACCATATCCGGGGAGGACTTTCAACATTTAAAAAAAGAACGTAAATGAATGAATACACGATATTGATCGCTCGGCGCCACTATATAGAATATTGGAGCGGATTTCCACGCAAACTGATATTCTCTTCCGCCGCCCACCGCCGCTATAGTGGTCAGGGACAGCGCCACGTTGTCATAGATTCGCATTCATACGAATTCAATGACAATTGTCGTATCTATGCGTGCCTATTCAGATTATGGTCAAGCAGTGTAATCTAATATTTAACATTTAACTTATTTTCTAAATCTAATGTTTAAATTATTTTTAATCCTAAACACATTATATAATATTTGCACACCATGACAATATGGTAATCTGTTAGCACAACTCCATTGATTGTAACACCTTGCATGCATTGTTTTGTATAATAATTGTATGTACTCTCATTTTTGAGCAAATAAATGAAATCTGAATCTGAATATGTACGATTTAGTACCTACTTGATAACATGTATTAGATTGGATTGTTATTTTTCTGTAACTGCAAAGTTGTTTTTACTTAAAAAAACCAGACATTATAAAAAAAGATGTAGGAATAAATAAATATAATCAAAGATTACACTGAAAAGCATGAATGCTTTAAGTTTATAGACTCTTATTATACTTCTACATTATAAATATATTAAAGGTACAATGGACCTACAATTAAGGTATTTATGGAAAACCATAACTAACCTTTAACCTAAAACTTTCCCCGATTATCACTTTTACCACTTTCTTACCATCATTATGACACTTATATTACACAAAAATCGTCAAGTAATTTAAAATTACAAAGTTTTACCTTTCAAGCCCTTTGAAGCCAGTGATAGTAAATTCCAGCTAGTAAAAATATTGTGCTATAAAATATGGGAAGGTGAACAATCTAATAAATGGTACGATAAAAATTCTACGGGTATTAAAAAATATAATGTACCGGGTGGCCCGACGTGACGTCACGGGATTAGATGTGATTTACACACACGCTTACGGGATCTAAGTACCAGGGTAGCAGGATAGTAGCGGCGTTTGTTACCTGCAAAGAGAGGGTTAACATTAATAATGTGGTCGTAAAACTCGTAAATAATGTTGTTTGATTAAGTAAGAGGGTGTCTCGTAAATATCTTATAATTAATGAGGTAAATTATGTGATAATTTGGCCTTAGAAATAAAATTATTAAAATCAGTTAGACTCGCTACACGCAGCATTTAAAACCACACAAATCAAACATTTTGTTGAAAAAGTAATGCATTGTTTGACATTGACCGCTGTGTGCCTACTTATGACGTCACTGTACTCAAATATGGCGCGGAGCTGACATACGGTGCTTGACATAATTGCATAAATAAAGTTTTTTCACTAAAGTCAACATACGTAACAAACATTTTTTTTCGTGCGCTTGGTGCGAAAGAACTTTGTTTTCTGCAAATATTTATTAAATACATACAGCTAAAAGATGTTATAAAATTTTGTAATTTTTAATTAGTAAAAAGCGTACATAAATTATACGGTCAAAATATGTTGGTCACTCTGATGTTGGCTATCCGAACTGTTGAGCATACTTGAAAAGACACGCATTACGCATTCTTAGAAAAATTACTGCGCAGCCAATTTTTTTTGAAATTCGGAGCTGTCAGACAAAACGAATTATCTTGTAACCTTTACATTTAATTCCAAGTAAAAATCATATATTTGCAATAGAAAAATGTAACTGAAACTGACACTTTGAAAACAAAATTATAAATTTTAAACTTCGAACACCACTTACTAGGTACTTTTTTACCGAGCTTCTTAAATCAATTTTACTTGTCAGAGCTCCGCCATTTTTGCGAATTCAAAGTGTTATCTTGCCATGAACGTTTCCGGTGTTGCCATATGTAACTAGACTGTTATTTATACTTGGCCGACAATATAATGAGACAATATATTTATGTTATACTGGGACTATTCTTGTGAAAACATGTGATAACTATAGTTACAATGACGCCTATTTGTCTGTATATTCGCTTAGCTTAGAACAGACGTCGATCCATACAGCTGCTAAATTGCATATACAAAAGTAACTAAATCTATTTTTTTTTAAATTGATATTCACTAGTGCTTGACTGCGATCCCAGGTAAGCAGTAATGCAATCGTTGATGGTGAGGCGCACTAGTTTATTATGAGTCTGTTCACTCTAGTCTTGAATACACCTTAATTATAATCTGACGGTAAGACAGCAGCAGGCAGATTGTTCCAGTCCTTCGATGTACTCAGTATTTATTTATTTATTTAATTCTTTTCGCACACCAAAGTGCGGCATTTTCTACCAGTCAACCTTTGGGTGTTGCAGAAACAAATTGTGGTAGGTACAATATTAAAAATTACATATTATTTATAACACATTATATTTTATAAAAATATATACTCGTACCTATATACTATAAATACAATATACATAATATATCTATAAGTCCTCAAACTAGAAAGAAGGAAAAAAAAGGGAATAAGTACACGAATAAGATTTTCGGCAAATCAAAAGTTCGTAAACGTTACTCACGAGTTCTAAAACAAACTCTCCTTGAAATGAACTTTACGCGAAACGGTAAAAGAAAAGCTTCAAACTGGTTGTGTAGTGTGCGACCTTCAACAAATATTGTGGTACTCTGCAGTCGAGGGTTTAACTCGAAGCTAACAGTCCGCATCGCAATGTAGACACAAGAGTACAGTCAACCACACGTAAATATTAACAATTTGACCCAAAAGACGTCTTGCTTCTGTTACTGTAAGTACGATTTCGCAGTTCAAATGTCATTCCAACGTGCAGTTGACCGTAAAAGACCGAAATGTGACCGCTAGTTGCCAACACTTGCCACTTAGCGAGACATTATGTCTGACAGACAATATTTAAATTGATTTTAGAAACAAGTAGTGAGCACATCTACGTTTAATTTCTTTTATTTGATTTTTTTGTTTGAAGTTGCGATATGCAAATTTTATTTTATTATTTGTATGAACGGCGATGTCAGGTATTGTGTAGTATAAGCGCTCGTAATAAGAGCTATATCGTAGATCCGTATTTATTGAGCACTTATTACGAGCGATCTATATCTGTTTATTAAAAAAAAACTGTAAGTTTAGCAAATAGCCACGCTAAAAAATCTATTAATACCACTCACTCTCCAACTACATTGATTTACTATTAAGTTTATGATAACAACTATTTCTTTTAATGACAACAATTTCTGTCTAATCTATAATTTTAGTTCTAATAACAACCTCTGTTCCGATTCTAACCGCGACGTGTGAGGTTTCCAAAATATAAAGCCTCCATGGAAGAAAGAGACAGGAAGATCCACATTTTCCTACCCGTTCTAACGTTCCACACTTGTGTGAAAATGTGTCCGCATACGAGAACTTAGATGAGCATTTGAATAACGGATCTGTGTGCTCGTATATTACTACGAATATTAGAAACCTACGTTAGCATCATATGTGTGCACGTGTTAGAAAAAAAACAGCGTTTGCTTAGCAAATTCTAATCTCTACACATACTCATGTACCAAGGCACCAGAAACCGTTAGGAAGTATCACATGTATGCCTCCCCACTAGACATAACACACGCTATAACCACACACGCATCGCATATCGAAGGGGTTGAGCGTACGTGGCCCCTAACCTCAATCCACACACACTTGCTTGCAGGCAGACGAAACAACCCCTCTAGTCAGGTGCGAACGAGACAACATAGTCATCTGGCTCATAGCGTTAGAAAGAGTTAGATATGGGGCGCGCATTGCGGAGGCACAAGACAAGTTTGAGTCTGCGCATCTTGAGTCTATTCTACTAAGGGTGAATTCGTAAACCGCTCCCGAAGACTGGAAACCTGGTAGTTGTTTTCCATTTTAGGACAAAACTCGATAAAAAAGGGCGCTTGGGTGAGGGGACCTCATGGGGCCTGAGGGATCAAGCTAATCGTGCTTAGGGGTTGAAGGGTGCGTAGGCCAGTGCGGTGAAAAGTGAGGGTGTGTGGCCGTCTAGACAGGCCTCTTGTTTGTGTGCGTAGAACAAAGTAGGCGTCCGTCGTCACACGGCGCCGTTTTTCTTTCAGGGAAAGTTTCAGTTTATGTTTTCACATAACTTAGAAACTTGGGTTAATTTAATGAAAATCTTTTCAAAAGTTCAAAGCAAACTTTAATTAAATTTAAAATATATCACTTTCACTTCTTATCAAAACGAAGAGGTATTTGCGTTTACTTTGTATCTCTACAAAGAGAACTGGAAATTCAAAATACGCAAAAAAAAAACAGCTTTAACACATAACACTCTCTTAAAACTAAACACTGATTTTGTGTGGCATGCAATTTACCTTTTCAGAAGTTTAATATGGCACTTATTTCTGCATCTGGCTGATTTGCATTCAATTTTCATAACTTTCGCATGGATTCATACGCATTCCGAGACAATAGGTTATTAAGAACTAGCTTCTGCCAGCGGCTTTTCCCGCGTGAAAATAGGTTTTCCCATACAAACATTGGACCCCTGTTTCATCCCATTAGGGGCTGAATTTTAAAAAATCATCTTAATGCTCGCCTACGTCCTAAAAGGAAGCCTTGTGCAGAATTTCATGTCCCTAGTCCTAGTAGTTTCTGCTGTGCGTTGATATGTCAGTCAGTCAGTTTCTCCTTTTATGTAAATAGATTACAACCAGTAAAAAATATTGCTATTTTACTGATATCCAACCACTTACTAGGTGTTAAATCTAGCTAAGAATTAATTACACCAAAATGCAGTAAAGAAGACCCATCTATGCATCGATGTCTTTCTATCAATTGCACACATCGAATTTTGAGTGACTTAAGGTCAAAGCCCCAATCAGTGAAACGCATCGTATGGCCCATACTATACGCATTACAGTGTAATGAGGTCATAGGCTCATTGGACCGCGAAATGCGACCATTATTATCCCAAACGATTTCGAACTAAGTATTTCAATGACTTAATTTGAATGTATGATGGCTGATGAGCCTATACAGTACAAAGTTGATTGAGGTTTTAACATAGGAATTAGAATCATTTGTATTGTAGGTAATTTTGTAGTTGATTAGTTTGTAAAACTGTGAAACAGGTGATTGATGTATGATGTCGCGTTTAAGTGTTCCATCTCTATAATAACTCGTGGGGAATTGGATGTGTTCTCATAAATCATAACCGTCATTCCTACACGTCAGGAGTTAGTGAGAGATTCTTCGTTTTGAAAATGGGTAACAAATGCTAAGTATCTATGTATCTTTTATTAGTTAACCACCACAATTCCCAAGAGTATAGCTTAACTCGCGTATACAATAATCATAATACACGATCTATGGCTGCTGGTAGATTCAATGTACCCAGAGTCACCAATTACTTTGGTGACAAAACACTTAAAAAGAGAATACCATACCTATTGAACAGTCTGCCGGCAGACATAAGGAGTGAAACAAACACATATAGATTTAGACGTAAATTAAAATTATATTATTTACAAATGTTTTAAGTTTTAGTTATATAAGTGTAAGTTTAAATAAAATGATAAGTGATTCGTTTATTTACATTTAAAAATAGTAACTATAATTACAATAAAATAAAATAAATAAATGCCCAGTCTTTTGGGCACATTAACAGTCGACAGCGATGTGGAAGAGTTTTTTGACGCCATATTTTAGTTTTAGTTAGTTGTAATTAGATTAGGGTTTTTATTATTATTTATTTTATTTTATTGTAATTAAATAAAATTAATTTAAAGTACATTTAAGTATGTCTAGAGACTCACCGACCCCACAGTCAAACCATTGCAACAGTTTTGTGGGGCTTAACTTATAAGTTACTTATTTTTTTGGAATAAAGGTAAATAAATAAAAAATATTGATTTCATTGCGACATCTATGGCGCTACATAAGAACAAAAAAATTTTTAATTTTGCATCGCGCAATTAAAGTTCTCCGCGCGATTAGAATGTATACAAAACAGCCCGAAATTAACCATCGGGCAGTTGCCCGATTCAGACATAACACACGTCAGGTCGGATGATCCTCTCTTTTCAACGGAGGTTTGTGGAACTTTACACTCTGTTCCACATACCTCTAAACTGATGACGGTCTGGTCGTACAGACTGGTGGTGGTAGTAACTCATCATCATCTTCCTGCCCTTGTCCCGTGTTATTTGGGGTCGGCGCAACATGTTTGTGGTAGTAACAGATTTTTAAAATTTAAATGTGGGTCTTCTAAAATGACATGCAACAGGTGGCAGAACTGAGTTGTCAGTCAACCTTATGTGTCATCATCAGTACGTTTTCAAAGTAGAAGACCTTTTGACCTTTGATCAACCGGTATTGTTAATTATCTTGAAGCCTCATTGGCAGATATGTACCTACTATCCTTATTAATTTTTTTTTCGGTGTGAAACATGTGTGAAATCATCAAATAACCCCTCTCGCTCTGTGTGGTGTGAGAGGGAGTGTCAGACTTCTACTGACTAAAACCCACTTGTGTTCCTTCAGTTGCCCTTTGCGTTCTAAGGCCACGGTACATCTTTTGAAGTATCCGTCTGCCCTGGCTTCCGTGTTCATACATTTTTTTTTTATAGATATAAACCAGTGCTTGACTGCGATCCCACCCGATGGTAAGCAGTAATGCAATCATTGATAGTGAGGCGCACGATAATTTATTAAGAGCATATTAACTCTAACCTTGAAGACACCTAAATTATAGTTGGACGGGAAGACCGCAGCAGGCAAATTGTTCCCGTCCAACATAATTATGTAATTCGAGTAATGTAGCACATCAACAAAACAAATAGATAAATAAAACACACAAATAAAGAAATATGTGTCACTGTAAAACCATCAGAAATTAAATTGTGCATTATCGACTTTCAATACAGATTGTAAAACAGCTATGAAATTACGCGTCTATTTACTTGTCCGTCGCGTGCAGAGCGCATGCGTGATCCGCCATGTTGACTTAACTGTCAAATGCATTGTCAACTTGACGCCTTGTTGCAAGTTCCAATTAGATGGTCAGAGATTTTTGTGCTTGCCTACTTTGTTTCAATTAACTGTATTAGGGCTCTGATTTCGGCCCATTAAATAGAATCAATCCTTTATTTAATAATTTTAAGAATGCATTGTGAATGACAGTTGACAGTTTCGTCATTTAGCTACACTGGCTATTTATAATGGCAGAGAGTCTTTTTAATTTTAACATTTAAGTCCCGTTTTGTTACACTTTAAGTTAAAAAAACTTAACCCGTTAGTTGCCACGTCAGGCACACACTACAATTGCTATAGGATGGCGCGGGTGGCAGCTGTCGGATTCATACAATGTCCCTTTCGCATCTATCCTTTTCTCTTATCATAAAAATGCATATTTTTGTCCTACCCATGCTATATAATATAATAATAATAATATAATAATATTTATTCAAAATTCTTTACAGGATAAAGTAATACAGTCTTAAATATAAATCTTAATTCTGAGTCTTACGTGCCTGAACTAGGAAATCCTGTGTTTCAGGCGAAAAGAGCTAAAATAATTTAAAATTAACAAATAATCAAAAGGATTTTATAGTACAATACAAACGTGTACCCATGCTATATAAAACAGACCAGCTCGTTAAAAAATAAAAGGCCCGTTTTGACATTTGAGAAAAACCCTACAATGTAACTTGGAACGAAACTGAAAGAAATAATAATTAGGAGTCCGGTATAGTAGTAGCTATTTTAGTAGTAGCTACGCTACACCGGACAAGCCGCTAGGTAGGTAGTCAAAATACAAATGTCAAAACGGGCTTTTTATTTTTTAACAACTTTAGTGTAGATTCGACCTATAAAATGTTTAGTTCGGCAATATTAAAAGAGTAAAATAAAATCATTTGGATAACGATAGATGATGAGCAAATATCTTATTATAGTCGTCCCCCGCGATTTTGGTTACTGCTCCGCTGCCATTGAATAAAGCGTGATGTAATAATTATAACCTTTAGCTTTCCTAGATAAATGAGCTATTCAATACTAAAAGATTTTTTCAATTTGAACCAGTAGTTCTTGTGATTAGCGCGTACAATCAAATCAACAAACAAACTCTTCAGCTTTATAATAACCTACCATCGTTATTAAAAAGAACACAACTAATTTTTTTTCGAAATTAAGTTAAATACCTACATAGGTATTCCAAATAAATTAAATATGTATTCGCAATCAGAAAAAAATCTGATTCCGAATACGTTTTCGAAAAATAATTTTGTTGTGCCCTTTTTAATAAAGACGGCAGTATTAGTAGGTATCTAATAGATGTACTCCTCCATACAGCGTAAGCTGGAAACATCTAGCGCAGTTTCTGGAATACATTTCCTTTATATCAAAATAATCGAAGTTGCTAAAACGGTGGTTTCAAGGATAATAAAACTAGGCGGAAAGTTGCATCAAGTTCCAAAGTCATTTTTAAATATCTACATATTCCAAATAAGTTAAATATGTAATAAATCAGAATATGTAATTAGGTAACAAAATTTAAAAAAAAAATGTTAGTTATGCCCTTTTTAATAAGATGTGTTGTATCTTCCATCATCAGTCATTATTGTCAAAAATGCCAGTAAATGAAAAATCTGGTTTTTATAAACCAAACAATGTTATTGATCATCAAATAAGTACCGAGTGAAATGTAGTAATAGCAAAACGGACTCCAATAAGAAAACATTCACCCAGCAATCAGTGCAATGTTTATTTGACTTGTTGCTGTCAATAGCTCATTTGATTATAAAGCTGGATAACAATAAAGTTTGCTTTTACTATGTCCAAGTATTTATTTATTTATTTAAACTTTAAGCACAGTGGTTATGGGAATGATACCACGCCAAAAGTTGGTTTTATATAGACATTTATTGAGACTATTTTTAATTTATTACTGATAAGCTCGAGCTTGCCCATTATCTTACCTGCCGCCCTAGCCAAGTTACGATCGTTTCGTTTGCGTCGAACGCCTCTCACGTGACTGAGCTTTGAGATGACGTCAGAACAAAGGAATCGGAGGCGTGGCCTACTCGAGGCGTTCGACGCAAACGAGACGATCGTAACTTGGCTAGCGAGGAAGGTAAGATAATGGCCAAGCGCGAGCGGGGTGCTGGTAATACCGAAGCGGCAATGTGGTCAACGTTGGAGCACTCTTGACTAGTAGTCTCTCGTGTCTAATATTTACTCTTGACTTTAATATCCCAAGTTGTAGCTATGCCCTTCAGGATTTTGCCTGCTAAGAAGACTATGTTCGAAATCCCTATCAGTTACAATCATGTCAAGAAAGTCCTAGAGTTTCTTCTAAATACTTGTGGCTACTACATTACAAACCACGAACTAATTAAAAGCTAGACACCGGAAATTTGTGAGCTTACTAAAGTTAATGTTTTAATTAATTATCTAAGTACTAGCATCATCAATCCGCCTGCCAACTCGTTAATTAATGAAATATCCTGCCAGGATCGCTCGTTACCGCGATTTATGGAAATAACTCATGATCTCCTGAACATCTCATCATCTATCTACTCGTGATAGCCACATAAACTCAACTAAAAATATGCCTCAACAACAAAACTATAATTCAGCCTTAATTCAGATAAGTACCTACCGAAGTAAAATAAAACTACTTATTTAATTTTTTTCATAGGCGATTGTTACCTACTTTTAATGTAAGTACCTACTTACAAACTTACCCGGATTTCTTATGAATTCCAAATATAGAAAAATGCGTTCTTCAATATTTTATCACAATTATTTATTTTCATAATAAAATAACGAAATGAAAAGAAAAATAAAACACAATCGAAGCTCGAATAAAAGCAATCATTAAAATTAATTGAATTTAGAACGCACTCTAGCATTGGCCATAAATAAATAACACCCAATAGAAAAGATCAAAGAGGTTCATCACACCTCCTTAGATCCTTGATTCCCTGGCTCAGTGACTCATATAAATCATGGCCGAAAACATTCAAAACTAAAATTAACCTTACAAAAGAAATGTTTAATAAGCGGTTTAAGAAAAAAAAATACTTAAATAATTTCCCTTTCTAAAGAATGCTGGCCGTATCCCGTAGGAATGTGGCACTATCCCTTTTTATTATTATACCCGTCTCTTTCTAACGCTGTCACAGGTCAAACTGGTTAACTTTGATTAATGACTTCACTATTTTTTTCATTAACTGGATGAATACTCATGTAATTAAACCTCTGTGATAATATTATACTTTTTACGATTCCCTTGTATCGTGACAATGTTTTTTAATGTGAGCTAATAGTGACTTAGTATAAACTAACCTGAGCAAAAAAAAAAAAAAAAATACTGACAAGGTAAGTAATTCAGTCGTGTAAACTCATATCCTTTCTCCTATCTAAATTAGAAATGTTTGCCTGTGTATGCGTGAAACAAACGAATGAAACAGAATACATGTAATTTACAACCATTTTACAACGTACAACCCCTACTACAATATCCGCCCCGTCCATTCACGAACATTCGCCATTCAACCCGAGCGGAGAGCTCCTACAAATGTCTGTAAGCCTGGTAGTTTCAGCACAACGTTACGTCACCATTTTGTCGTCCCGATTCCGCATGCAAGTTGTGTTGTTAAATATGTGTAACTAGTAGCTAAAAGTAACATGAATAAGCTATTTTATATTATATTCAGTCAAACATTTTATCGTTTCCAATAAACTGTTTTATATTCAGACGTCGTATTATTTATTATTTTTATTACATCATTATCATCTTTGCACTGGTCCAGCCTGATAGCAAATTTTATAGATAATAAACATTTAATACCAAGTTGGTTGAACACATGAACGGATGAACAAATCAACTACCTAATGCTAACAATGACGTAACGCCAGATTTAGCTTAAAATGAACGAAAATAAACTGCAAAATTCCGCTGGCGTAATAGGAAAAGTCATAAAACATTTTCTAAACATCCTATCTATGGTACAGAAATTAGGCTAGCATAAGCAACTGTCCAGTCAAGATTCATGGGTCAGCGTAAGCTGGAAACATCTGGCGCAGTTCCTGGAATGCAATTCCGTTGTATCAAAAGAATCGAAGTTGCTAAATCAGTGGTTTCAAGAACAATAAAACTTGGCGGGAAGTTGCATCAAGTTCCAAAGTCATTTATAGCTCATGGAGTGTTGTTGAGGAATTGGCTCTGCCAATAAAAAAAATCTTTATAGTTAATACGTAAGTAAATAAGAAAAGTTTATTTAAGAGATCGTACAAAAAATGGACCAAACAGGATTGAAGAAACGAGGCGCTAACACAAATGTTTACCAGCCATATTTCCGATCGTAATAGTGACTCATTTTCGTAGTCATTCATGAGATATTTGTATTTAACCCGTTTTGCGTGAAATTATAGTAAAACAAACAGGCAGGTATGTGAATGTATTCCATCTAATTTGTAATGAAAAACAGAGTGTTCCCGTGACCCAATTTCGACGTAGACAGGTTTACATTATAACATACAATATTTATTTGCTCAATCTGAAAACAGTAAAGCATGCTCAGCTCTTTCGCGATCCCAATTTTGCGAGTATAGTTACTATGCGAAAGATATTAGGCCGTTAACAACTTACTTTTAGCATCCGTCTTCACAAACAATTTATTTATTTTACAATTATTTTAAGAATTGGATATATGGGTATTTAGTTTAAGACCAACATAATAAACCCAAAGCAGTAACATGCTGATTGAATGAAATAGCGGAATGACGTGAGCAATTAAAAACATGGTGAATGCGTGTTTAAACTGAGAAGTAAAAATGGCTGTTTGACGTCTATTGCATAGAGAATATATCGTCGCCCTCCCCGCTAACCGTCGTATCTCACAAACTGTCGTATCTGCACTGACATTACCTACGTGTTCATAACGTTCTTTCGAATAAGTTCTCTCTAATCGTCGTGTCGATGCCGTTTACCGTTTAGGAGATAATCACATATTTTGTTTTGCGTAAGTGCAAAAGGAGGGTAAAAATATTCTCTCTACTTGTCGTAAGAACATACTACAGTTAGTAAGATTTCTTTTTTTTCGTCACGATTACAAATGACTGAAGTATGTACATATGGCACTTAGTTAGAATTTTTTCTACGATGTTTATACATTTTATTTTAAATTTACGTCGTATAGATCAAAGCTTTTTTTACAAATATGAACCTTATTTCCATAGCATTAAGTGAAGTCACACTGCGATACGCACGGGGTGTACGGGTGGGTGTATAGCGACTGACCCCAAACTATTCAGTTGAAAAATTCTTTGTAGAGTGACACTGAAGCATCAACAAGAGAAGACTTTGTTTAGATCAGAAAGAAATAAATGTAAAATAGCATCACAGCAGAACCCAACCACAATACAATGTGCTGCATTTGACCTCCAACAAGTCATAAGCGTGCCTATTAGCAATGAAAATGCTGTTTTTTATAAACGTAGTCTTTCAACCTACAATTTCACAATTTATGATATGTATTCTGGAGCCTGTTCGTGTTGTACATGGCATGAAGGAGCAAGCAAAAGAGGGTCGTCAGAAATTTCGACTTCTTTGTATGACTTTCTCAAGAAGAGTGACGCAAAAGGCATCAATATTGCTTACCTGTTTGCTGATGGATTCAGTGGGCAGAACAAAAATTCCATCGTGGCATCGACCTTCCTGTATTAGCCTCTTCGCACGCCTTTCCACTGAGTCCTAAGCTGCTAGATGGCATTTTGCAGCACCAGCCCGTATGTGACTGCAGTACTCCACACACGATCGGACCTGTGCTTTGTATAAACGTTAGAAGCTGTTCCGGTGTGAAGTAACGTCGGACCTTTGCAAGAACGCCTAGTTTTCTAGCAGTTACCTTGGCTTTAGACTCAATGTACCGCTCAAAATTGAGGTCTAAAGAGATTTCGACTCCCAAGAGCTGAAGGCGGTCGGTGCACTCCAGGGATACATTCCGAAAAACAGGAGCCATGGTGAACAGGCTCCTTTTGGCGGTGAACAGATACGCTTGTATTTTGGCGGCGTTGAATTCTGCCAGATTGGTTTGTCCCCACTTGAAGACTGCCTGAATAGAGACATTCGTACGCTCTACCATAGCCTCTCGTTCGGACCGGATTAGTTCCTTACTAGCCCGAGCACCTGGAAGGTATCTCTCTACAACTGTGCTATCATCTGCATACCCATAAATACCGGGTATCAGCAGATCGTTAATATGAAGCAGGAAAAGAGTTGCAGAGAGAACTGACCCCTGAGGAACTCCAGCATTAGTGGTCATGGGCTCTGATGAGCATCCATCGACTACAACTCGGAGAGACCGTTCACTCAGGAAGTCTTTTACGCAGTTAATCAGAGCAGGGGAAAAGCCGTACGCTGGAAGCTTACTCAAAAGGCTGGCGTGCCATACCCTGTCGAAGGCCTTCAAGACGTCTAAGGAGACAGCAATTGCTTCTCTATTCTTTTCGAAGGCCTCGCCCCACATGTGAGTAGTATACACTAGTAGGTCCCCAGTAGACCGATTGTGGCGAAACCCGTACTGTCGGTCACTGAGGAGATTGTTACCTTCCAGGTATGCCTTGAGGCGCCAGTTCAATACACGCTACATAATCTTGCAGAGTATGGAGTCTATTGAAATCGGCCTATAGTTTGCAGGATCGGCACGACTGCCCTTTTTGGGCACGGGTTGCACGTTGGCAAACTTTCAGGACTTGGGCACTATACCAGTCCTAAATGAGAGGCGATATAAGCGTATGGAGAGGCAACAGGAGATAACTCGGGTGCACATGCCTTGAGAACTATTGCTGGTATACCATCTGGTCCACTCGCTTTATTCACGTCTAGACGACACAGTGCTCTCAAAACTTCTCTGTTCCTTATGCGAACCTCGGGCATCAAAGTGTTGCAGTGAGGTAGAGTCGGTGGAGTAGCACTACTAGTATCAAGACGAGAATTATGGGTGAAGAGAGATGCAAAGAGTATGTCATAAACAATGCCATAAATATTCAAGAAATCACTTTACGTTGCTCCGTGCCATGTCAAGGACAAAGCGAAGGACCATCGGCCGTCTCTCTCCGTACACAGCACCATCGGCCCTTGAAAACAAGTGGGGACATTTTTGTACCTAGCCAATTACCTCCAATTTTTAGATTGGCACATAAACCGTACGTAGTGAATGTTCTTACATACACTGATTTCCTCGACTTCAAAAAATTTTCACCCGACCTATGCATGCTTTCTATCCGTAAAGACGATGAGGGCCGCTACTTGAACTAGACAGA
The DNA here is from genome assembly GCA_961205895.1 of Mythimna pallens. Lineage (NCBI taxonomy): Eukaryota > Metazoa > Arthropoda > Insecta > Lepidoptera > Noctuidae > Mythimna > Mythimna pallens. The sequence continues at coordinate 17,624,718 of OY540844.1, read as the reverse complement.
AATGATGGAATTTTCTGTCAAGAAAACTGAACCACAAACGATTTTTTAAGAATAGCCACGGTGAAGAGATTTCACGTTCTCTTTCTCTTAGGAGACAGGTCTCTGTGTTCTTAAGAGAGATTATAGGACTTCTTAATCCGACACCGCCCAAAATTTCGATGGAAAATAAAATGACGCTGTCACTAACAACAGGAGACACCCCAGTCATTAAGTTGCCGGAGCCAGTGGCATTTTATTCATCACTTTCTCACTAATTACTCATGTCATTATAATTTTTTACTATTTTTCAATTTACTAGCTGGTTGTGGATTTTAAAATTTAGCTCTTACGTTAATATTAAGAGGTTGTTTACCTATAACATAAATATTAACCTGATTTCTAGTTCCTATGTTCAGTAAATAAGAATGTTAACTGACGCTTTAATCCTAGGTAAAGCAAGTCCAATTAAAGATTAATATTTTTGCAAAGAGTGATTGTGATATTAAATTACTTAACTACATATTATAAGACCATTTGTTCTTAGAATAAGCATGATAAGATACACAAGTAGGTAAAGACTTAAAATATTAAATAAATACACTTTATTTGAAATAAGGTTGAGTTTAAATTCATTTCATTAGGTACTAGTTTAAACATAGAGTACACAGCTAAATTGCCAAATATGTAAAAAAAGAATATTTTTAAAGTCCTTAAAAGTAACTTGTAACTTTTTAAGCTTACGAAAGAACTTTACTATTGCTTTTAATAAATTTATATGATATTAATAAACTTTTATTTATATTTTATACCAAATAACCACGTCATAACAGACACAAGTCATGAAACAAAGTTCTCACAGAGAGACGTATCTGCTTCAAATTAATATAAATAAATAAATAGATACCTTAGGGCTTTAAGGCCACTACTAGCTTAAAGAATAAGCCAAGAGCAATATAAAAAACTTATTAATTCATTGATAAAGCCACAACTAACGCAACTACAGGAACATGATTGTAACGCCCGACCGAAAAACGGTTGCCCTGGAAAATTATCAATTTGCTAGTTAGGACAGTTAGCCGGGAGGGTGACGATATATTATGTTAGGCATCTGACAATTGAAATATGATTTGGAAATAATTTATAAGTTTTATGCAAATTGGACTTGCAAAGGCAATATAAAACTTGCAAAGGCAAGCTCCATTAAACTACTACTTAAATATTTCACTATTTTAAAAGGCATTCACATGAAAAGTTTCATAACTTAGAAAATGAGAATGTAGTTAAATTTGCTTCGTTATGATGAATAGCTACGTATTTCAGTTACTCAATACCTTTAAAGATGTTACAATGTTGCTTCTTCCACAATCTCTCCAAAAGTGCATTACACGCGTTCTCACATAAAATCTCTCCCGACAACTTGCGCAAGAGTGTATAGGGCCGTTCCTAATTTTATCGACATAGTGTTGTAAGTAACGTTTATCGACCATTAGGCATCATGCGTTACTTTGCTCTAATTGCTCGATTAATACGCCGCTTCTTCAATAAAACTTAAAATACATTTTAATCTACGACGTTATAAAGATATTACCTACATTAATTTCAGTATCAAAATATTTCCGTTGGTTTTGTATTTTTATATCGTTAAGAAAAATTAGGAGCTCGTTAATGTTATGGTTTTGTTGCAAAACATTTCATTTTAGTATAGATCTTATACACATCACATCATTCTATATTTTTTATATATAGAATGTCTCTGAAATGGGTAGTCATATTTTAAATAAAGTTTCTACCCATAGAATTAACCGCTTTCTGAAAAACGTTACAGTCAATTCAAAAAATAAAATTGGACCTCCCAACCCCCCCCCCCCCTCCCCCCTCCCTTACTTTGTTCAGCTGATGATAAATTTATTAACGGCAAGTTCAATTTTTTTATTTTAGGAATTCACTACGACTTCTTTAAATAAAGTTGTTCATTTCCATAGGCAGTTAAAATTATGATAACCCATTTCCGTTACAGCCTATATGTAAGCTTTTGTATCTGATAAAAAAATAAGCCTCACCATGGGGAATCACTTATCTAATTTCAGTGCTGATGCATACTTACTAAGTCATCGAGATCCAAAGTTTATCGATTCAGTTTCATATTTCATACCTATTTATTCTCATGATACTTAATGTGAATTCAGACTCAGGTCTATCTATATTTTAATGACCCTTGAATAACCAAATATCTAACCACAGTTTACAACAAACTAATCCCACATGTGCTAGACCAAATTATACCAATTAATTAAGTGAAGAATTCCACAATTCCGGCAAGTTACGTCAGCAAAAAGTTATTCAAGGTCCTCTACCATGTAGCTGATCACTGAAACATATTTTTTTAAATTCGTTTTGAAAAAGCTTAAAAGGTCTTTATATCGTGCGAGGCTAACAAGTAAATATGAATAGGATAAATGGTAATACAAGAAGTATCGTAAAGCCAGGAAATTAAGGTGATTAAGAAACAGAAAATTCTCCTCTCATCCTTAATATACAAAATTGTATTAACTTTAAACGAAAAAATTTAGAAACCGTACAAGTTAAATATCAACTTTCAAGAGATGATAAAGATGTCACCGCAATAAGACATATTTTATTTATTTTATTTTATTTTATTTTAATAAGTACAGTGACAGACTACAGACTAAGACAATCAGCACAATTAAAAATAACATACAGTACATAAATCTGAAGTCCAATTATTGCTGTACTACAACACTACTAAAAATGCAAATGCAAATAAATAAAATCTATCGATCTTCTTCAGTTCAACATTCCATACCAATGCGTAAGGAGTAAGTATGTTTATCCATTTATCTAAAGCACTAAGATCAAGAATACAAGCTGACTATTCAGGGCATGTTCTAATATTACTATTGGGAGTGTGAGTGTCAATAAATTTTATGTTTATGACACATATCGTCGCCCTCCCCGCTAACCGTCGTATCTCACAAACTGTCGTATCTGCACTGACATTACCTACGTGTTCATAACGTTCTTTCGAATAAGTTCTCTCTAATCGTCGTGTCGATGCCGTTTACCGTTTAGGAGATAATCACATATTTTGTTTTGCGTAAGTGCAAAAGGAGGGTAAAAATATTCTCTCTACTTGTCGTAAGAACATACTACAGTTAGTAAGATTTCTTTTTTTTCGTCACGATTACAAATGACTGAAGTATGTACATATGGCACTTAGTTAGAATTTTTTCTACGATGTTTATACATTTTATTTTAAATTTACGTCGTATAGATCAAAGCTTTTTTTACAAATATGAACCTTATTTCCATAGCATTAAGTGAAGTCACACTGCGATACGCACGGGGTGTACGGGTGGGTGTATAGCGACTGACCCCAAACTATTCAGTTGAAAAATTCTTTGTAGAGTGACACTGAAGCATCAACAAGAGAAGACTTTGTTTAGATCAGAAAGAAATAAATGTAAAATAGCATCACAGCAGAACCCAACCACAATACAATGTGCTGCATTTGACCTCCAACAAGTCATAAGCGTGCCTATTAGCAATGAAAATGCTGTTTTTTATAAACGTAGTCTTTCAACCTACAATTTCACAATTTATGATATGTATTCTGGAGCCTGTTCGTGTTGTACATGGCATGAAGGAGCAAGCAAAAGAGGGTCGTCAGAAATTTCGACTTCTTTGTATGACTTTCTCAAGAAGAGTGACGCAAAAGGCATCAATATTGCTTACCTGTTTGCTGATGGATTCAGTGGGCAGAACAAAAATTCCATCGTGGCATCGACCTTCCTGTATTAGCCTCTTCGCACGCCTTTCCACTGAGTCCTAAGCTGCTAGATGGCATTTTGCAGCACCAGCCCGTATGTGACTGCAGTACTCCACACACGATCGGACCTGTGCTTTGTATAAACGTTAGAAGCTGTTCCGGTGTGAAGTAACGTCGGACCTTTGCAAGAACGCCTAGTTTTCTAGCAGTTACCTTGGCTTTAGACTCAATGTACCGCTCAAAATTGAGGTCTAAAGAGATTTCGACTCCCAAGAGCTGAAGGCGGTCGGTGCACTCCAGGGATACATTCCGAAAAACAGGAGCCATGGTGAACAGGCTCCTTTTGGCGGTGAACAGATACGCTTGTATTTTGGCGGCGTTGAATTCTGCCAGATTGGTTTGTCCCCACTTGAAGACTGCCTGAATAGAGACATTCGTACGCTCTACCATAGCCTCTCGTTCGGACCGGATTAGTTCCTTACTAGCCCGAGCACCTGGAAGGTATCTCTCTACAACTGTGCTATCATCTGCATACCCATAAATACCGGGTATCAGCAGATCGTTAATATGAAGCAGGAAAAGAGTTGCAGAGAGAACTGACCCCTGAGGAACTCCAGCATTAGTGGTCATGGGCTCTGATGAGCATCCATCGACTACAACTCGGAGAGACCGTTCACTCAGGAAGTCTTTTACGCAGTTAATCAGAGCAGGGGAAAAGCCGTACGCTGGAAGCTTACTCAAAAGGCTGGCGTGCCATACCCTGTCGAAGGCCTTCAAGACGTCTAAGGAGACAGCAATTGCTTCTCTATTCTTTTCGAAGGCCTCGCCCCACATGTGAGTAGTATACACTAGTAGGTCCCCAGTAGACCGATTGTGGCGAAACCCGTACTGTCGGTCACTGAGGAGATTGTTACCTTCCAGGTATGCCTTGAGGCGCCAGTTCAATACACGCTACATAATCTTGCAGAGTATGGAGTCTATTGAAATCGGCCTATAGTTTGCAGGATCGGCACGACTGCCCTTTTTGGGCACGGGTTGCACGTTGGCAAACTTTCAGGACTTGGGCACTATACCAGTCCTAAATGAGAGGCGATATAAGCGTATGGAGAGGCAACAGGAGATAACTCGGGTGCACATGCCTTGAGAACTATTGCTGGTATACCATCTGGTCCACTCGCTTTATTCACGTCTAGACGACACAGTGCTCTCAAAACTTCTCTGTTCCTTATGCGAACCTCGGGCATCAAAGTGTTGCAGTGAGGTAGAGTCGGTGGAGTAGCACTACTAGTATCAAGACGAGAATTATGGGTGAAGAGAGATGCAAAGAGTATGTCATAAACAATGCCATAAATATTCAAGAAATCACTTTACGTTGCTCCGTGCCATGTCAAGGACAAAGCGAAGGACCATCGGCCGTCTCTCTCCGTACACAGCACCATCGGCCCTTGAAAACAAGTGGGGACATTTTTGTACCTAGCCAATTACCTCCAATTTTTAGATTGGCACATAAACCGTACGTAGTGAATGTTCTTACATACACTGATTTCCTCGACTTCAAAAAATTTTCACCCGACCTATGCATGCTTTCTATCCGTAAAGACGATGAGGGCCGCTACTTGAACTAGACAGAAATGATGGAATTTTCTGTCAAGAAAACTGAACCACAAACGATTTTTTAAGAATAGCCACGGTGAAGAGATTTCACGTTCTCTTTCTCTTAGGAGACAGGTCTCTGTGTTCTTAAGAGAGATTATAGGACTTCTTAATCCGACACCGCCCAAAATTTCGATGGAAAATAAAATGACGCTGTCACTAACAACAGGAGACACCCCAGTCATTAAGTTGCCGGAGCCAGTGGCATTTTATTCATCACTTTCTCACTAATTACTCATGTCATTATAATTTTTTACTATTTTTCAATTTACTAGCTGGTTGTGGATTTTAAAATTTAGCTCTTACGTTAATATTAAGAGGTTGTTTACCTATAACATAAATATTAACCTGATTTCTAGTTCCTATGTTCAGTAAATAAGAATGTTAACTGACGCTTTAATCCTAGGTAAAGCAAGTCCAATTAAAGATTAATATTTTTGCAAAGAGTGATTGTGATATTAAATTACTTAACTACATATTATAAGACCATTTGTTCTTAGAATAAGCATGATAAGATACACAAGTAGGTAAAGACTTAAAATATTAAATAAATACACTTTATTTGAAATAAGGTTGAGTTTAAATTCATTTCATTAGGTACTAGTTTAAACATAGAGTACACAGCTAAATTGCCAAATATGTAAAAAAAGAATATTTTTAAAGTCCTTAAAAGTAACTTGTAACTTTTTAAGCTTACGAAAGAACTTTACTATTGCTTTTAATAAATTTATATGATATTAATAAACTTTTATTTATATTTTATACCAAATAACCACGTCATAACAGACACAAGTCATGAAACAAAGTTCTCACAGAGAGACGTATCTGCTTCAAATTAATATAAATAAATAAATAGATACCTTAGGGCTTTAAGGCCACTACTAGCTTAAAGAATAAGCCAAGAGCAATATAAAAAACTTATTAATTCATTGATAAAGCCACAACTAACGCAACTACAGGAACATGATTGTAACGCCCGACCGAAAAACGGTTGCCCTGGAAAATTATCAATTTGCTAGTTAGGACAGTTAGCCGGGAGGGTGACGATATAACAGTGTCACAGGCGAGAGCTCAGGCTGAGGGCACATCAAAGACTTGGCAGTAAACCTGATTGGTGCCGACTTTAAACTCGCTACTTAGAAATAGTACGGCGGAGATGCATGCAAGACTCGAATATGGCCAAGTACTTAAATTGAACCAAGACCAATTTGTATATGGCTTAGCTGTAGGGGTCAATGTGGTTGGTTATCTTTAGATTTAAAACCAACTTCTTCATGAGTTTTAAGTTAAACTAATGCTAACTATTCCATCGTATTTTTATTTAAAAATTCCTTTTAAATTTTGCTCTCCGACTCTTTAAAGCGGCTTAGGGCTCCTTTCAATATGTGTTTTATGTCTACGTACATATTCTATTGATATTTCAATTCACAATGTATTCTTTATAACTTATTACCTCAATACTTGTATTTCAATCTGCACGTATATTTTTATGATGATATCTAATATCCATTCTCTTGTTACTAAACCTGTCAATTGTTCCATTATTCGCTCTCATAAAACGCTCCACAATATTATTTTATTACTTAAAAGAAGAAAAAGATTCTTTATTACAGGATAATAAATTCTGCGGGATAGCACGTGTGCTGTGCGCTATGTCGTCCGCATTATGCGATGCAGTAAAAATAAAGGGTTCCATGGCGTTCACTTTTACACTCAATAATGCATTATTACTGGCAAGTAACTACGTAATATACAACAAGATTTTCTTCTTCAAGTGTGCAAGGATACATCTTATTTATAGCGATCTTGTTAGCTGTAATGACGTTTGAGAGATGACGTCTCGTTAAACGGACCTGTATCGCAAGTAACTCTGCATTCGTTTAATAGTACATGTCTTCAGTAATGGAGGGGGTTCTCACCAGTCATATGCACTGGAGCATATGCTGAACATGACTTGAATTTATTTAGATTGACAACGTAGGAGTAATTGCAGCAAGCATCATTAGTTTTTGACTTGCCTATCCATCAAATATGTTGAAAGATGTAGTCTCAGCTGAAGCTTTCGACACACTTTATAATTAATAATGTGTCAAATCAAAATATATACCTATGCTTATAAAATAAAAAAAGATGTTTTGTTAAAAAAAGTAGAAAACACAAGTACAGTAAAACACTACAAACCATTTTTTAAGTGACTAAAAGAATCAAACCACAATTTTGAAAGCATCCAAACCCAAATTCAAACATTTCTTTTAAAACTTTACAAAATTCGTCTAATCCGACACAAGTTCCGTGTAAAAGTAATTTAATAAGGCACCGCGCGACCGTGGGACCAGCCATTAGTGCGCCCGCGCATTTAAAAGTGCATCAGCGCGTAGCACTCCTGTAACACAGATCATTAAGATACGGCCTACAGAAAAAATATGGAGACGAACGGTTTTTTGTGGATCATTATCAGAAAGCTGCTACATTCACAGCTGGGATTGTTTCAAGTTTTTGTGTTCTATCATCAGGGACTTACTACTATTGGTTGATTTATCCATTGACTCCTTACATAGATGGGAATTTCCAGCTTCCACATCAGATTGCTTATCAAGCATTCATCGTTGTTCTTTTGTAGTCAAACCTGTTGCATTGAATGGATAAAAGTAAACATTTCCAAACCGAACATTCTTTTCGTTACTCCTACGTCCCTTAAGACATCCGTCTGATGCGGACTATAACTTAGTAGTCCCTTTTGTTACTCTCTCACAGTAAGGAAATGTTTATACGTTACGTCACTCCAGATTCCCACAACTGCCACCGGTTGAGAAATTAGTCCAAGCTACGGCGTTTCCATTAGTTTTATTTTGCTTGATTAATTATAGAAAGTCACGGTAATTGTAGGAAGATCGTTACGCTTGGGTTCATATTGCAAAACATACACTGCCCCCGCATTACCGTACCGCATTTGTCAAAGGGCTGAAGATTTGTTAGTAAACATTGTTGTCGCACAATGAAAATGAAAGTCGCGAATCGTAAACTTTGCTGGGTATATTGTGCAACGCTACATTAAACATCTGACATGGAGATGTAACCAAAGAAATCTTTCGTATGCATCTGAAATATCTATTAATAACTTTATTGCTTATAAATTTTCTTTATTTACTACAAAATAAGTAATCCATAAAATCATTGATTCGAGATTACAAAACAAGGAGATTTTTTCTAGTCACCTGCTTGCTCCTGTTTTGTACCAAGCAAACATAAACTAACAGGAATAGTGAAGTATCCGTAGCACCAGAGCAATCGTTGTGTGAACCAAAGTTTGGTTCAGTGTTTCCCGCTCAATCGCTGACTTCAAATCGCTTCAAACGCGTCTGTTCTTAATTGGGATAATATCATCCAAAATGCAAAAGAACTATCACAATATCCCGTCTCCATAACAACAAGATCAAAAGTTCAGTATTAACGGGAATCAGGAACGGGTATTTCTAGTCCTAGTTTCGATGTCTTAACTTCGCCGACCTCTGAGCTCCTAGTAATAAAGTTCAAAGTAGTGTGGTTTGCACGTGCGATATCGAATTTCTGACCGTTATCTATGGTCAGACCACCGACATTGGGTTTCCGACTGACTGGATACTGGTAATGCTTCCAAGGCTGGCAAGCTGGCTTTTTGATAGAACTAACCGATACGAGCTGCGAAACGGTTTCTTTGAGTTGCGGTAATATGGTGTTGATAGCGTCTTAATGGACATGACAGTTGCGCTACACGTACAGGTAACTGTTATTTAATTTTGCACACGACGACAAAATTTAAGCATAACCACAGAGGCAAAAACCCGCATTTACTTTAAAATCTTTTTACTATTTAAACACGTCAAATCAATCAGCACTCTACTTAATTATCCTCCCATTCATCATTTAAAAGGAACAAAAAATGAAACTTAAACCAAAATAATACATTTCGAGAAATCAAGCGAAAGCCGATTATTAGCGAACCCAACCTAACGCGAGGAGACGGACCGTATCTGGCGCCTACAACCGGCCATAAATTCGTAGCCACCCAATTTTTTTTTTTATTCTCTTCTGTCGGTTGCCGGGCAAAGGACTGGCCTAGTTTTTAAAACAATGAAAACATACTTATATGTCATGTAGGTACACGTTGCTGACAGATGCATCCACATGGCCGACGATGAGTACAGGCGCGAGCTAAAGCCATTAATGTTAAACAAATATAATCCAAATTAGACGCCCACGATATAAAAAAAAAACTGAAAGCAATTAGGAACGTGGAAGACATTATCGTGATGTTTTTTTAAGTCGTTTAGTATACTTATGGTTATACAATCGCAAAGAGACTTAAGGTTCATGTGGGGACTAATCCTAAGCTTAGAATTTCTAGAAAACTACTAGCAATAAACTATGTAATTAGTACTAACTGCACTTCGCAGATGGCTGCTTATATAGCCAATAAATATTCAAATAAAATGTAGTTATAACTCAAAAAAAACACACAATTAAAACTCGTAACTGTTTAACAACGAAAACTGTTCACTATTTTTGCAACTATACGATCAAAAAATTCATCTATAATTTTGTGTAAAGTCAAAACATTTACGCTCGAAACAGTACGTAAAGCCTTCTATAAAATTACGTAAATTATCATCAAGTTCATAAAGTAGTCAACACATGGTTTACGAACAGTGAATAATTAGTCTAGACCAGAACTCAGTGGTTACATTTGGTCTAATGTAAACTAAGGAACAATGTTTATGTCTGCATGACTGGTGATGTAACGCAGACTCTAAAATATGGGATTTACATCATACTTGAGTTAGATCATACTTTTCAGAAGAATCTGGCTTAGATACAGTTTTTGAAGGATGTTTGAAATAATAGTTCTTTTTACTCACAATCATTTAAATAGACTATTTTATTACCCATCATTTTGGACATTATTAGTCGCTATAGAGCACATATAACATTGAGTATTGCATTGACCTTTTTCTCATGATAAGACAATGCGTGATTTTCGTCATGAGCTGAAGATGAAGAATCGAACGATACGTAAAACTAACATCCCCAGACTAATAATTTTAATAAAGTTGCTGAAGCTAAACATGGTTTAAATAAATAAGACGAGTATAAGCTTTAGCCTATATTTACTTACTAGCTTCTGCCAGCGGCTTCGCCCGCGTGAAAAAAGTTTTCTCCATACAAATCTTGGACCCTCAGTTCATTCCCTTAGGGGGTGAATTTTGGAAAATCCTCTCTTAGTGCTTGTCTACGTCATAAAAGGAAACCTTCTGCAAATTTTTACGCTCTTAGTTCAAGCAGTTTTGGCTGTGCATTGATATGTCAGTCAGTCAGTTTTTCCTTTTATATATAGAGATAATTAGCTATATTACACTAACAATATTTGTAGTGCACAAAATGAGCTATCCGTGTATTCTATTCAAATGAGACAAGCTACAAAACTACTTAAGACTAAAGTCCAACAGAATGAACTGACTGAACTGACTGAATGAACTGTTTGTTAAGAACTAAAAACAAATATAGCAAATAAATCATTACCTGGCTGATGAAATATATATATATATATATACTACAGCAGTATTCTCTGGGAAGCGCCTATTATAAAAATACTATTTAAATGTCGAAGAAGAATGAACATGAATGCTGGACTTATCCGCTGATATATGTTAGAAAAATTTGCAAAGAAACTGAATTAATGGTCGATATGATCCATAAAGATCTTGTTTTGATTGCTCTACTTCAGGGGCAATCTACAGCTGCTTGATTCATACATTGACCTGCATAGTGATTCATATAGAGACGCAAGTAAACAAGACATATAAATCTATACATAACCACTGATGACTATGCTGACGAATAGTGAGAAATGACCATTTAATTTATTACGAGCAAAGTATTATGTAAATTAAACCATATACGCGAATAATCTTGTATTGTAGTGCATAGCAGTCATTTGTTTAACAACGATTTGTTGTGAAACTAGGCCGCAGAGCAATGAATACTGCTGTATACTAAAACACTTCTGTTCCTATCAACTTAATGCTCAGGCTTACATATACAAATAACGTGTCATGAAAAAGCAAAATGTATAACATTGGTCAAACCATTGCCCCATTTTTTCTAGCATCAATAAAATCAAATATTTATAATAAAATTATGCGCAATCACTTCAACATCTAATTTATTATTTGAGCCTTCAGTTCCATCAGTCAATTTTAAAGCTGTAAAATAACCATCACTGTTGAACAATGCTTCTTACAGATATAATTATGAGAATTCAGAACAATATACTCAAATCTAGACTATGTTCAATAGACCTGTTATTCTAGTAGAATAGATTCTAGGGCATAAGAGTAGCAATACCAAGCTAATTGTGAGAACTATTCAATTACACGTAAATTAGAACTGATTGAGACGATTTTCTAATTGCATTAGTTAGTTTGCAGCTATTTTTCTAGTAGACTACTGGGTTGACAAGTTAATATGCTATTTAATCATTACCACCTTATGAATTAATGTACTATATTTGTTTCGCAGTGCATTGCGTGCGCCTCATTCTCGTTTTTCCGAATAGGGTAAGGTGAGTTTACTTGTTTGCTTTACATCGCTTCGATTTCATGTTTACCTGGTACTGATGTTTACATTTTATACAATAATAATATAACAGCTATGGATATTTTGCTAAACGTAACGTTGTATATGGTATGTATTACCGTGTGTTTGTGTGAGTATCTTTACTTTCGGTTCCAACTGTAGCCTCATTATATTTGAATGTATCCTTTTTGTCTATATCCTTTTCTTTCTCTATGTTTCATGTACTTTTCTAACGATATAACTATATTTAAGATCTAAGATCCTCTGTCATCGGCTCCTCTTAAGAGAGTTTAGAAATAATGACACATTGTAAGGAAGGCAATCATTTTTTAATTTTGAAATGAACAGATTTTTCGGATAGACGCGAGTAATTCTTATAGCTATGTAAAGGAGTAATTCGTAAAAATAAAACCTACACTAATATACAAATTGATAAGCCTTTTTTTATTATCGCCGATCTCTACCTACTATGACATTCTAATGTTTCAACTTAGTAACAATTGATGTTCAAAAGGTTTTTTCGCTTCATTGAAAGACTGAAAATTAGTCTTTACTCCAAATAAATCAATTCACCGTTCAAATGCCTCAACGGAAGACAAAACATCTTTTTAATCAACAAATAGGACCCAAACGTTAAATAACAACAATAATTCATTCCTATCTCTGAAACTGCCCAAGCAACTTAATAAACGGACCAAATATCGAGCAATAAATCAATTCCTGTTATCATTACAGATTTTCAAGGCACGTGTCTCGCTTCCTTCCTCTATGGACGGCAATGCACGAAAACGACTTAGTTTGTGGGCTATTTTAGGAGCTATCAAGCTTAGGGTTGTCGCGAATGACATGTTCACGAGATTTAAGTACTATATGTCAGGGCCGATGCATGCCAACGCTGCGTAATTGATCAGAAAAATTACCGCATTCCTGGAAAGCAAAGAGTAACGAAAGAACATGGTTGGTTTTGGTGAGTAAAATTCTGACACCCTCTCGCTTCACCTTAAGCCGGATACAGGTGCTTTATGTCAGTAAATATTAATACTGGAATAATTTTATTATGCCTTAATATTTACAATGTCCACTTGGAGTTTAGCTATGCCCATTAGGTATTACTTATTTATTGCTTATAAGTCTCTACATTTGCCTTATGCATAAGTCGGACTTTTCGTCATCCCCAGCCTAATTTAATCCACTGCTAAGAATAATCTTCTATTTTTTCAGATATTTAGATTGATATCAGAGAAAATATTAAGTAATTTCCTATACCTTGTAATAAAACCTAAATAAAAAATACCCAGCTCCTATAAATCGGCTACAAAAGATTTTAACCGTGCAATCAAATCGCAAAATACTTTTTACTACCGTAATTTCGTTTTTTACTGCAGCCCTAAATTAATTTGACTTATTCCCTGGTACAAGAACACTTTGAATCGTATCTGGGGCACCGGGAAGAGACGTAAAAATACCGTAAACCTTATAATAATCATTACTGTTAACTTTAATACTTTCCCAGCAAGTGATGTTGATTGATTCTCGCCTTTAAACATTTATAACATCATTAAGTGTCGTTATTTTGTAATTGAGTTTCATGGAATCATGTACCTGATATAATGATGAGTATTCTACAACAGCTAGAGTATTAGAGCTTAATTTTATTCAGACTAAACACAACAATGTACATACATATGGAACCTTTGAAGACTTTACTAGCAGGAACTAACTCCGGTCACCGATGGTAGAATAGTGAATATCGGTTGTTATAAGAAATAAACTGTACATTTCTGTATAGTTTTCTATAACTATACTTATATGTTACTGACGGCGTTCCACATCCAGACGTGCCAATAGAGGTGTGTATGCAGTAGCAATAGCTTCGATTGTTTAGTGAAAAAGTTTAAAAAGGAATCCAGATCTTGTCAGATCTTGTCTTGTCTTATGTTGATCTTGTCTTGTTGATCTTACCTTCTTGTTATTTGTCTTGTGTTTTGTCTTGTTTTGATAGTTACCGCTGTTAGCGACTAGACCAGCTCCATTGTACCCATAGATTTAAGTTTCTGTGAACTTTTTACTATTTTGGAGTACAATAAATTTTATTCTATTCTATTCTGATATATAGCACATATTGGCAAACACAAAAAATATGGTCAGCTAGATGAAAGGTGTATTAAGGGCAAAACTTACCCCTTCCGTCTCAGGCCCACAGAACACCTACTATGGGTTTTTTGGTAGGATTGGTTCGAATGAAATTCAGTGACTGTTTTGATTATTCACAAATTCATTACTAGTGTATCCAATAGTTATAAATTTGCGAATAATGTGATGTAAAATTGGTGTAGTTTTATATTTCAAGTGTCTTCCTAATACGACAATATGTGAAATCATTGAAATAGGTGCGATCTCGGTAAAATGGAGCTGAAAATTTTATTGTACTAAGTATCTCAGTGAAGATTGCTGAGAAGGCTGACTCGATACATTTGTTGCCGAATACTGCAAAAACATTAAAATGCGTTAAATATTAAAACCAAAAACACTACAAACGTGTTTTTTTTTTCGGCTAGATGGAGCCAATTCTACACGGCTCCATCTTTTCAGTCTGTGACCGTGCCGATATCCGAGCACCTCGAGCTTCTTGGGGTAACGCTATCATCTACCGTCAATTTTGGCTCTTACATCGAGGCAAAGGCTCAACTGGCTGTCAAAAATTAGGGATCTTAGCAAAGGTGAGACAGTACTACAAGCCGGAGCAGCTGCTCAACTTTTATCAACCGCAAGTTCGATCGTGTAATCGTGCATTTCGGGGAGTGTGCATTGGAATTGCACAAGTTAATTCCGCCAAGTCGGTTCCATCATCGGACCTCTAGACAGTACAAAGCGTTTTGGGTACACATTCATTACCTATGCGTATAGCTAAGGAGTGGAATTCCCTGCCGGAGTCTGTGTTTCCTGATAGCTATAACCTAACGGTCTTTAAGTCAAGAGTTAATAATATACAATCAGTGCGCAGCCAAAACAAAAAAACACAAACTTTTAAGGTCAAAATTCACCACCTTCACCAATTTCAGGCCCACACGATACCTACGGCAATGTGTGCCAGCCTAGTACCTTGTTTATAAATTTGGCCTGGAGTCTGTGCCTGTATTTCAGTATGTGTCCTACCCTTTTCCTCTACGAATGGGATCTGTTATATTCTACTGTTTGTGTTAACCTGGTAGCAATGTTTTTAAAACATTTCGTAGTCTGGACCTGAACTTGATTAAGGTACTGAAAAATAAGCACTACTTTTATTTCTCTCATTCATGACTTTTCAGCCACTACTTCAAAGATATATGTGTGGCAGGTCGATTATTCTATCTATTTCCGTACTCATCAAATCCAGCTCACTTGGCTGAGTAGAATGAAAATTGCTACACTGGCAGTCTTTGGCATCTGGCATCTTTTCAGCTGGTGTTGATGTGATAACTCTCATGTTATACAGTTGAAAAGTTAGCTAATCTCTGGGATGCTGAACGTGCGTGATACTGGTTCGAAATAAAAAATAAAAAATTTAATGCTGGATAGACTAGTTATCGAAGAAGGCAAAGAGGCTATATTGCTAGCAATAGGAGCGAATAGAATTTAAAAGTAAAATCAAACTGATTTGTTTTTTTTTTTTCACTTATAACCCAGACTCGAAGAAATAAAAGCCGTTAAAAGACATGAATTGAATGTAAAAATAAAGATAACGTCATACAAAATAAACAATAATATTAATAAAATATCTTGCCAGGCTTTAGTAAATTCATAATCTAAGTACATGAATATGGAGGAAGCTAATAAACATTTCCTAACAAGATAGTTACATTCGATAGTGAATTTATTAAAGCTTGTTTCCATACGATTAATGGTTGAGCTGTTAAGTCATAGGTCGGGCTTTCACTAGTATGTGACCCTACGCATCTACCTTTACTTATAGGAACCTAGTACACGATCAGATTTAATTTAAAAGATATTGTTTACCTTTCCATTTTAATAGTGCTTCGTTTTCAGTAGTATTCTTAATTCATCATCATCGTCTTCCTGCCCTCGTCCCGTGCTATTTGGGGCGGCGCAACACGTTTTTTTCTTCCTTATATTTTTAGTATTCTTAATTACGGTTTTAAATATGTTTTTATCAAAGCTTTTGTCGTCCAATATGAAACTAGACTCAAATATATCAAACTCATTACCATCTTTAAGTCGTTTTACATTTCAATCATCTAAAATAATCAGATACAGATTGCATAACGAAAGTCTGGGAAATTATTTTTATTTGAATCTAAAAGATTTAAATCAAAAATAATTTCTTACTTAGACTTGCTTATTAAATATTATTCAACAAATGTTTGGTTTACCAGTCGAACTAAAAAAAAATAATTTAGGACAGGAAAATCATTGACACCAAATAATTTTGGATAAAATATAATATAATAATAATATTCACACAACGCCGTCTAGTCCCAAGCTAAGCAGAGCTTGTGTTATGAGTACTAGATAACTGATAAACATACTTAAATATTTCTAAATACATACATATTAGAGATAAATTACACCTAGACACAGAACAAATGATCGTGCTCATCACACAAATATTTGTCCTGGGTGGGAATCGAACCCACGACCTCCGGCATAGCAGTCAGGGTCACTAACCACTAGACCAACAGGCCAGTCAATGGATAGTTGCGCAATATTGTCAGCAGTTAAGCACCGGTTCAGAATGCTTAAAGTTGCTAAAAAGCCACAACAATGGAGTGATAAAGTTTACTATAAATTACAATAATAGAAGTATGGTCGTGAGTTCCTACACTAATGATTGGGACACACTTAAAGTATTATATTGTGTGGTGTTGGAGTTACACGTATTTCAGTGACATTATATTCGTATTGTTTGACGCAAATATATCAATCGTTTCGAACTTTAAAGTGCTTTCGTTTGTAAGTTTTGCTTTAACAATGTCTGGTAACTTCATGATCTTCACGAATTTTTAATAACCGTCTACAATTCTATATGATTCTACATAATTAATACAGGCCTTCACCGAGCCTCGCTACAACGACTGGTCCTGCGGTTCTCAAAACCACCAGATTCCTAAGATCTTTATCATGTCGTCAATCTATTTTAATAACATTATAGTCTTCTTTTAATCAATGATTTTTTTAAGTTACTTTCTCTACTTCTCCAAGTTCCTTACAAATGTCATTGACGAAATTGTCCGAAGGTACTTAATGATAAACAAGCTTGCCCTGCTAACATGTCTAATTCGATATGTACCGTAGCCCGTACCGGCCCGAACAACGGGCCGTTTCCGTGTTTCCCAAATCAATTACACCATTTACCGCCATACGGTATACCCGGGAAAGAATTTAGGTGAACTTTTCCGAGTCATTTTATATAGTTTGCGTAATACATGCCTGTTATGGATGTGCTGTTTTGACAGATGGACTATAAAAGTTGTTATGCTTAAGTTATGACACCTATAACTAAAGGAGATTAATCTCAAAAGTTCGCGTCTGACACAGTTTTGTAATGTTTAAACATACATTGTTAAAAAAAAATGGTTTTATAAACACATATGGACGGCCTGTAGGACAGACAAAATGTTTCATTTTTTGTCCATCGGCGGAAATACAAACACGGTTAGAACAATGGCTTCACTTGTTTTGGTTGAATATCGTCACAAAGTTTATAATAGTCGGCCGTTGTCTACCGCGCTCCGTCCGTCAGTCCCAGGATGTGACTCAAAGAACGTGACAATATAACAGTAAAAAATGCTTTTATATTTGCATGTGTAAATTGTTGCTTCTTAATGTCAAGTAGCCTGTACACCTTGCCGGTTACATTCAACTTTTGGTCAAGTTCATGACCCTCTCTCAGTAAGCTAGAGCGAGAAGAAACAATAACTACCCTTGAACTTGCCTCGCTCTCCTTCCCTCGTAATCGATAAATTAACCCCGACATAGTGCGTCACTGTTCCAACGAAGAATGTCACCCGAGGTACCAGGAGTTCATAGGTAATAAACTGATAATACCGTGACGAAATGGTTACCTATGGAGACTACAAGAGATATAACAGACTGATTGGTAATTGAGTGCGTTCCTTCAAATGGAAACGGTTTTGCCCCGAATAGCTTAGGGGTCAAATGGGGTGGTTTGCGAATAATCGAACCTTAAAGTTTTTTTTTAAATTGTCTACCTCACGATGAAAAATTGCTGATTGTGAGACATTACACTAAAATGTAAAGCTCATCACACTAAAATCTACCTACTAAAATGTAAAGGCGAAAGTTCGTGAGTGAGTGTGTACGTTTGGTACTTCTTCACACTCGAAAGGCTGCCCGGATTTGGATTAAAGGCATAAGGATACACCATATCCTAGAATAGCATATATGAGACTTTTTTATCCCGGGTGTATGTTTGCTTGTGATATTTTTTTTAATTTCACACGGGCGCAGCTGCTAGCAGAAGCTACTGAACGATTCATACTAGTATTTGAAGTGGCCTTTCTTTACAAAGACTCTTTACATCGTGAAAATGTATGAAAAATCAATCTATTTTTAGGACTACAGCAAACTTTTGTATGTCATTCTGACATTTCTAAGCTTCAATGTGTGAAAACTGTATGTAATCGTTGGTGTCATGGTGTGCACATGACAGATAATGTGAATGGAGGCATAGGATTGGCGTATGGACATAGAATGTATCGCGCATGTGTGCGCGGTGCGGGCGTGCGGCGCTCTAACGCCCGGCAACTACCAGGCGCCCAGAATACAGCAAGAGCCCTTTGTTATTGTTCCACAACGTGAGAAAGAGACGGAAGATAGGTTGTAACCGCGGAAAGTTGGGGTGGATTGGGGAAAACTTTTACATGTGTGCATGCATCTGTACATATTGTAACGTGAAAAGTTAGCAAATTGACATAGTTCATAAAGACTACCTTAATTTATGATTTACATTTTAAGTTTCCACGATTTTATTGGTTAACGATTTTCGTACGCATAATCCGCTAAACCATTTCCTGTAATTCAAAACAAGACTACATGTTATTCTAAAATTTTGTTTGACTAATAGACACATTAGTATGTGTCTTGGCTAGGAGTATAAAAGAACAATGGATATCAGACAAATACTGTATCCATTTATTTACCTGTTCTGGAATATAAATTATACATTGTCAAAATGATGACATAGACAAAAAAAAAACAATTGACCTGTCGCGAATATATTGATTAACATATATGCTCATCAAAATAATATAGTTATATATATTTTGCAGAAAATAAAATTTACGTAATGTTTAGTATCTTCTAATAGTAAATGCCTGTGTGAACGTAAAAAATATGTAGCCTATGTCAGTGATTTATTAGCATTCTATTGGTGAAAGATTTTTTTAAATCGGCACAGGAGTTAATTGATTACAAACAAAAATAAAAAAATGAAAATCTTTCCTATATATAATATTATGTATAGAAGTGTGGATTGTAGGTTTCTAAAATATTGTTATTCATTTCCTTAAAAAGATTAAAACTGTAGGTTAGTTTTATCTAAATGTGAACATATGTGAAGTATAATTTGAAATTATACACGTTTGCACAGGTTAAGGAAAGTCCTTTGAACTCTAAAATAGTGTAATACCAACAACTTAGATCATTATGTTCTTCCGGGAAAGCCTTATAAGGCTTTACAAAATTAACGCGGTAGACTGCGTGTGTCTTGTGTACTTAGTTTTGAGCTTAGTGGGAATACAAATCCGCAGTTGTTTTTGTTTTAACTGTGAATTAATTTAAGAAAGAAAATAAGTAAATGTATTTGGTTACAGTCACCATGTACTCATAACCGAATTAAAAAGAGATACTTAATATTAATAAAAAAAAACACTATACTGTCACTGTCACTGTCAGCTATGCTGCTACACCAAAAATATTGATTTCATCAATGTTGCCAGACAGATGCTGTCTGATGCTGATCTTTGAATGAATTCACCAAAACAAAGTTTTATCTTATAACTGCAGTTACCATGTTTTCAGTCATGAGTGCAGAATAATTATACAGAAGACCGGTACATGAGACTTATTTGTTAGACAGGATATCGCGAAACAAAAATTTATATGTTTTTATTTTTGGAACTTTCCCTAGTGTTTCTGTCTAATACTTATTAGTGTTACAATCATTGGCGTATCTAAGGTAATTTTTCGGGTGTCTGGCCCCGACATGCTACATTCTTGTATGAAGTTATGAGTATTTTGGCGCCCATCAAACAATTTCGAATCAACCAACATTCTGGTGTGGGCGCTAGACCATACTAGGGTGGGCACAGCCCACTCGGTTCCTATAGAGGACTATATAGGGAGTATGTTAAAATAGATAGTGATGTCACAAACGTTTAAAAATAACACAATCAAGCTAACGCAGAATCATGCTAACCTGCTTAATTTTGGTTCATATAAGCTTCCGCACAAAACGTACTACCTACCGACCCACTTAAGGGTCGACAATCAATAACCCAGATCCCAGTCATTCAATAACCACTATATTTACTTTAATTTCTTTATACAAACAAACGGCCATTAATCATTATAATGTTATTATGAACAGTACTTCACACGAAGGGATATAAGTGTTATTCTGACTAACTCAAGTAATTTACCAACAACTTTACAATATTATAGTAAAATAAACAATTTCCTATAATAAGCGTTCATAGGGACATCAAGTTCTAAATCAAATAATAAACTGATTGCAAACCCTAATAAGATTCAGCATAACGCAGTTGTGGTTGTGAAGTTATGAAACGTTATGTTTAATAAGGAAATTATAGACCGCTATTCTGTAATTTTCTTCCAATCTATGTATAAAGGAATGCTTGGCTAGGAAATTACTTGACACAGTAAGAATTAATGAACAATAGTGTCAATATTTGTTTGTGCGCACAAAATGCGTAGGTACTAGTGCGATTTTTTTTCTTTCCTTATAATTCGCTCACATTCGCTTAACAACATTAACAATAATACAACAAACAACGACAAATCGACAGCAATAACAACAGCACAATCTATGATTCCATTCTTAAACGCATGTATGAAAAGACAATACATTACAAGAAAAAAAAAATGTCTCAGAAAACGTGTCTATAACATTGAAGATAAACATGTCTAAGCCTCGGTAGACCTTTTTCATCGTGGGGTAAATAGCCTTCGAAATAATTTTTTAGAGAAAGTTTTAACCTTTCCTTAACAAGTCCCCATTACCAATTTACGCCTACACCCAAATCGGTTACAATAACTAGATAAACTCCTAATGAACACGTAATTGAAGCACCTACGTCGGCACGTAGACAATTAACTATGCATCTTTTGAGTTTATTGGTTTAATAAAATCTGTGAAATATAATAAAAGTAATATTTAGTAAATAACTGCCATATTTTTGTAGGAACAATATAAAAAATCTGAAAAGAAAAGTATAATTTATTTTATACAGAAAAAAAATAAAAGAGTTTTCTAAATTGTCTGCAGCATTTTGACATATCTCATTCGACACATTTGAATGTTCGCGTTGTTGCCAATGTAATCTAACTCACTCCCTCGCGGCCTCGTTGTAATGGATTCTGTAACCGTAGCGACGACGCTGTCGGCCGGGAAACGGGACCGGACTCCCGTATTACCGAGCATCCCAAGGGACCTTGTAAATACCGTGTAACATCGACTAGGACCGCATGACTCACAAGGATGCGAAGGTTTACATCTTGAACACGCGCGATGTAAATAATTGGCCAGTTTTAAGCGTGCCTTTTGCACGTTTACTATCTACTTATTTTTATTTTTAACTCACATCCACATGAGAGATTAACTACGCAGGGCTCGGAACTTTAATTTAATGGGGAGATAAAGGGCAGCCTTTGATGGTATAAGTGTATACTTACGATCGTTGCGTGACTTTTAAGCGCAGATACAGATTAAACTTGTAGAAAATAGTAAAACATGTCATTTTTCAATTGAACTTAAGTGTGAATTATACTAAAACAATAATATTAATAAGAAAGTAAATAAATAAAAAAATCTTTATTTCGATATCTTACTCATTTCAGCGCTACTTCTTATGAACTTATTTTAAATGTATTGTACACAATGCTAAAATTTTACATTAAAAAAAATGTATTTATCATATCAGGCTGGGCGTTAAGCGACCCCCACGAGTCGCCAGTCAACCCGCGTTTATTTAGTTATTCGTAAGTGTAATGAAAAACGCCGGTTGATATACGAGGAAATTAGTCGCTGCAGCACTCGGCTCACGGCTGCGAATTCTGCCTCGGTCACAGAATAAGAAATAGTTCGGTCGCAATTACAAAATTTCTCCACTTGTATCAAAATGTACTATTTCCTTACAGTTACATTTTCTTAGAGCTCTCATCAAATCTCATTACCTGTTCGCATACCTTTTTCGTTTTTTGCTCATTGCCTTAAGTATGAGATGAAACACTACGTTTTGGAGCATAAAGAAAGAGTCTGAAATCATCGACCAGTATATACTTATTATATTATCTTATGTCTAAAATAAGTAAAAGTTTAGGCGCATCGAACTTCTAAGAAAGGCTATCATTAGTTAGGTCGGAAGAATAAATAAATACCCAGTACCACCAGTAATGGCGGGGGAGCGTGTAGTGAAGCGCGTGAAATATTACCTTGGCGGGAAAATTTACGATGGACCGACCAGCAGCGATAGCGAAAGTACAATGTGTGGAAATTCTGTGATCCGCGTAACTTACTAATCATTTCAGCAAGCAAATGAAGGGTTATTTAGTCAACGAAAGAAAACGATACGGTAAAGAAACGAGTTTAATTTATTGGTTGATGTTGAAACTTATTTATTTATCTTCAGTATTTCGTGCTAAGATAACAATCTAAATGATTGGCTACAAGATTACAAGGCTACGATGAACTATGAACAAAAATTATTTGAGGACTTACCTTCCATTCCCGGTTTCTTGGGGGTAATTTAGCACTGTGTATGTCTTGCTTGAAATCTTGTCAAACTTTAATATTAAAATCAAATTCCGATTCTGTAACATAAGTGTAGGTAGGTATCTACTGAAGCAACTTTATTGATTTTTTTCTAACAATAAATTGTTTTCTTCTCATCAAAGAAACTTTGTATTTTTATCTCGCCTTTCCCAGAAAGGGACTAGTAAGTGTAGCTTTACTTTCGTTCTGGGAGTTAACAATGTCACAAATATCAAAGCAGCTCAAGTGGATCGTAATTGTTTTATTACTTTCTCTTATTTTTTTGTAAGAGTTAGAATTATAAACACCCTTTCGTTTTACTAATATCACCTTCCAATTCTTTAATACGAAAATTGTACCCATAGCTGACCTTGAAAATAAAATCTCCCTAACCATATAAAAAGGCGAACCATAATCATCTTATATCCCTCCCTTCCCCAACAGTTTTTAAAGAAAGCATCCAAGTCGCCAAAATCACCGAAACGTCTACGAAAGTACTAGGCGGGCAGTAACCGGCAGGAGATCGGCTATAGTCTATGAGAGCCAATCGCATGGAAGATGTGAATATTGTCGTAAAACGTAGCGCGGCTTGTCAAACGCATGCACTCGCCCCGCCGCGCCGCGCACTGCGGGTGATTTGGCGCGCATTATTGGTAAACCGCTTTAGGGTTGTCGAACAAATGAATTATAGGCTTAACAAGTTTGTTAATTTAATTAAACTGCTATTAAGTACCTATTTTTATGTGCGGATTACTTAATTTATAGGCAGCAAAAGTTGTAATTATTTCTTTAGAAAAACAAAGCTAATAAATTAGAATAAAAAAGCATCAAAAATTTTGTCCAAGTTTTACAATGAAACAATTTTCCCAAAGGTTCGAAAGAAGATATTTCTCAAATGGCCAGGATATGGGAAGCCTTAAGTCATCCTCCCTACTACTAGATGGACAGATGACCTGGTGAAGGTCGTGAGAATACTCAGATGTAACTTGTTCAGAACCAAAGGCTATGTTTAACGGTAGACGTCTTGTGGCTACACGGCACTTTCGTACACTCGTATCTGTGGTAACATATTGACCTTAACAAGCTGACCTAGCTTAGTACGGGCTTTCAATAGAATACGAGGCCAACTTATATTTGTTACTTAGGTGCAACCTACTGTAATTTACTCCCACAGGAGGTTTAAAACTCACAAAAACTAAGCAACCACTTAAATTTAACTCTTTAGTCAAAAAAGTGTCACAAAAAGCCGAGTGACATGAACTCTATCATCATTGACAACCTTGTCGCAAGTGCATGTGTCCACCCCCTAAAGTGACAACATGTGCGCCCCGGCTGCGCCCGCGCATAGACACAGGACGCTCCCATCGTCTATGATCATTGGGAACTTTCATATTGACATCGTTATGGAGTCAATTAGTGCATGTGACGGGAGATCAATGTGTGGGATGTGTTATGTAAGTAATGGATCACTAATAATAAATTTGTTGTTAGTGATATTCCGGTTCTTAAACTTATGTTACATGGACCTATTGCATATAAAGCATAATATGTCCGTATTTCTCGAAGGGTCAAGCAAAAGTGCATTGATGGTTTACCTTTATATCGTTTTTATAAGCGTTCTCTTTACGGAGTGGCGACCGCGCACCCGAAGACGCAGCGCATCGTTGAAAGGCCTCCCACAAGGTGCACCGATGACCTGGTGAGGGTCACGGGAATCCGATGGATGCGAGATGCAGAGGACTGTTCGTTGTGGCAACACTTGGGGAGGCGTATGTCCAACAGTGGACGTCTTTCGGCCGAGGTGATGATGATGCTGACGATGATTGATATATTTGTCATATAGATAAATAGAATACTGTTTATCATGTAGGTACTTACACCATTTGAAGAACAGAAAATACTCTTTCCGCCTAAAAATTTAGGGTCATGTTCATCGCTTAATTTTTTTTTCTATAGTCATCAGAAGCGTCGACTCCGTGAGTGCTCGGGGGCTCGAGCACCCATGAGAAATAAACAGTGGGTGCCGAGCACCCCTGAGAATAGACATCAAAAAACAGATCAGTAATCGCCTTTTAGGAGGTTACGTATAAATTATAATGTTTCTTGATAATAAAAACTAGTTTAATTTTTATGTAATGGTTTCATTTTATATTTTTATCAAACATAATCAGTAATTAAGTAGGTACGCAGTATGTAAGTAGGACATTTATTTATTTGTCACTCGATCAGTGCGCATTTCTCTTTACATACTTCGCTAGTTTTTCGAGTCATCAAATGACCATGAGCCCCCATGAGGTTTTCTAAAAGCCGGCGCCCCTGATAATCATACGAGTATTCTGATCCATGGAGCAATTCTGATTATTAAATAATTCCGAAGTATACGGATGGATGGAGAGGGAGAGGAAGGCCAAAGAAAAGATGGCTGGATGTGTGAAGAGTACATAAAAGAAAAGGGAGTTACTGATAGCATGGCGGGTAACAGGAGAAAAAAGAAGAAAAAACGTGTTGTGACGACCCCAAGTAACATGGGACAAGGGCAGAAAGATAATTCCGAAGTACCTACCAAATAAAAAATGTAAAATGGTACTCATTGACATGTCTATCAAATATTTGTGTACCAAAAGATTTACAAAAAATACTGTCTAACAGACCGACTTTAAGTAAATGGCACATTATCTACAGTCCAGGAGAAAATACGGTCTAGTACCACACACTTCTTAACTCAAGACGAGAATATACCCCAATCCCACAATTACTTACAACGCAAGTTTCAACTCAAAGTTATTCATTCGCAAAAAAAATAAACGACCAGTTATTTCTCCGTACCATTTCGGCGAGCACACATTACACGCGGAAGTAAGTCCTAAACAAGAAGTGAACAGTCGTCTCCGGGCCGTTAACGCCGTTTCCAGCGCACATATAACTTTACACCGCCATGCCGGTTAGCCCAACAAAACACAAAGCTCTTCTGCTAATTTTGAACTTGCTAAAACGTTATTGTCGTTTTGGTCACCATTCAATTGTTGACTTACAAAACGTAGAGTTATAAGTCGTGTTAAGTTTTTGGTTTCTGAAGCGGTTGAGGACAAACTTGGAGGTTATAATCTGTTTATAACCTTATTAGATTAATAAGGAATAAATTGATTACACTTCTGCTTTTTTTTTAACTGGGGTATCATTAGGGAATGCAATCTCGCAAGCGCGGCATCCCGCACTCTGAAAGATGAAACGTTAAATGTTATATTTTATCGCTCCTGATTATTTGTACCTTTAGACATCTATTAAATTGAATTGTTAAACTCTAACTCAAAATTATTTATAATTTCACATGCCTACATGGGCACTTATAAGTCAGAAGTAAGCGCACGGTTACAATTGGTGGTTTCCTATTGAGAAGAACCCTCAAGAAACTCTATGATTATCTACTTACTCTTTAAAAAAAAATTATTGGTTCACCAACAACTGTTTACACTGCTAAAGGTGACATGAAATAAATAGTGTACAATTGTGTAACGTAACAATCACTGATACACCATTAAAATGATTGTTTCTACAATATTTCTATATTACAATATTAATAGTTAATTAATAACTCCAGTTAATAATAAAAATATTTTGAAATTAACTTAGGGTGAAAACTGGGTACCCGATGAAATTCGAATTATCTTATTTTTTTTTTGCAATTTGTACGGGCACTGACCCCTTTCTTTTGTTTTGATTTAACCTATTTCTTCTTCATGTTCCTGCCTTTGTCCCATATTACTTGGGGTCGGCGCAACACGTTTTGTGACCTACAAAACGCAAAAAACTTAAACCCACAAAAAAGGTGCGGGATCCCACACTGGCGGGACTCGATTCCCCAGGTATCATAGACCAGCATCGCCCATGTGGAAGAAGAAAATGTGCAGCCTATTTCACTTAGTAATAAAGTAGTAAAATTTCTTTCCCCAGTAATCCTACTGGTGAAAGAGATTTTACTACTACTACAAGTAGTTTTTGAATGTATTTATTACAAACAAAAATACCAATCCTTTCTTTCTGTAATATAATACGTTTGACTAAAGTATTAATATGATACAAATACGGTTGTTGATGACACTTGAATTTGTACAGAGTGTGAAAAGATCCATGTTGATCACAAAAAACGTCATCAACACATTCGGTAAACGTTTTTCATCAAACAATAACACATGATTTAACACCTGTGATGTTTGCTGAAGTTTTCTCAAGTCAAATAATAGATGATCTGTTTTAAAAAAACGGCAATTACATTGGTAAAGACCTATGATAGAGTTTCTTGCACGTTCTTCTCCATAGAGATCTACGCTTTGAAACGTGCAATTTAGCTTCACTTGTATTTTTTTTTTTGACTGACCGACATTTTGACAATTCAAAACTGCCTGTAATGAAATAAACGTTTCTGATTTCTGATATAATAATTATAATATTAATATTCCACAACTATCACACAACGCTGTCTAGTCCCAAGCTAAACAGAGCTTGTGTTATGGGTACTAGAAAACTGATAAACATACTTATATATTTCTAAATACATACACATATAGATAAATTACACCCAGACACAGATCAAATGATCGTGCTCATCACACAAATATTTGTTCTGGGTGGGAATCGAACCCACGAGCTCTGGCATAGCAGTCAGGGCCACTAACCACTAGACCAACAGGCCAGTAAATTAGTATAGAAGTATACATAAAATCCGTTTAACTTAAAAAATAATACACTTGTGTCAACTGTTATCAAATATGCACTACAAGGACAAAATAGAACTTGAATTTGGACACCATCGTCACTGGTAGAGTTAGCTCAGATGTGTTTACATGGCAGCGCCATCTATCTCTTGTCAAACTTTTTCTGTAATCACGTCTTCAAATAATTGTAGCTAATGCAGCTTCTGCTTTTTTGCTTTCAAGAATTTTTCCAAAAAATTTACCGAAATTTTCAAAACTCTTATGTAAGTATTTTTGTTTATATGCAAAAAATGACAAAAGGGTGGCCGGCACGTGTGGGATTTGAACCCACGACCTTCACGTTTCAACCCCGTACGTGACGCTCTGTAAACACATCTGAGCTAACTCTGCCAGTGACAACAGTGTCCAAATTCACGTCCTTTTTTGTCCTTGTAGTGCTTGTTCGACAACAGTTGACACAAATGTTTTTTTTATTTTTATTTAACGGATATTATATACCTATTGAAGAACCTCTACCTTAGGTTGAAATCAACCTAACAAAAAATAATTATCTTTATGTAGCCATTTTTACTTTCGTGACTAAGATTTTAAATTGTAATAGGTAGGCAACATTTTCTTTAGCAAATGTTGCCCCTTCATAAATTACAATCGTCCATTCATAATGTCTTTATCGAAATAATCTATAATCATCAACAATTAATGACTTCGTGCTGCCACTCCCATAACTAATGAACCAAAAATGACAAAAATGTATAAAGCGCTTGATCTAGTTAGAGCAAACATTAAATAGCTAATCTTAATATACGCTAGAGGAGTCGAGCTCTTACTCGACTCCTCTAGCGTATACGCGGAACTCGAATTCATGTAGTGTGGAACTCTAGAGGAGCCGAGCACTACCGACAATACACGACTTTAACCGTTCTCAAGGACACGAATTTACACGATAAACTCAAATCGATCTCCGTTCCTTCGTCCTTGAAGTACTTGACCGACATTCTCAAAGAAACAAACATTCTCCCGCCAGTAATAGTTTGATAATATAAACTAACGAACTTACAAACATGCTATAAACGTCTATTTCGATGCCCACGCGTTGCCACACACCCTTCGTATAGTCATGGTTGCCCTAAAGAGTGTACAGTATAAAAGGGGACATAAAGTGCTTCAGAAAGTTAGTAAGACAGAAAAATAATTTAGTTGCGTTATATTTTTTCATATCAGCCTGATCTTTAGAAAACTATCTACATACCTAATGGCTTTCAAATAACTATTTATGACGGAAAATAAATATAATAAGTATTAAAATATAATCACAATAATAGAGTACCTACGATAAGATATGGTCAAAATATATTATGATGGCCACTCTGAAATTGGCGATTCCTAAAAATAATTATTGCGCAGTTAATTGTTCGAAGTTCAGAGCGGTCAAGATATTTCAACCCTGTACAGGTTGCCAACACGTTACTTTATCAATAGAACCCATCTAAAAATATGTATTTCTCCTAATAAATCAGTATTTTACTTGCAATAAAAAATACAAACTCTGGCGCCAGACCTAAATCTAAATCTTAAAAAAAACTTTGATACGAAATTCCAAAGCAATGGATGCATAAAAAACCAAATTCAAATTGTATGCAGTATCGTAAATAATTACTTATGCATTTAAAATTAAGATTCCCATCGTACCCAAGCGGATTATTTTTCTATTAGAATGATGATTAGAATTAATTAAATTAAGTATGTGTGAATCTTAAGATTCTACAAGTAAGTTGTGATTGCGACAGCCCTGCCTGTTCGGCATTCCGTTTCTCGAATCCCGTGTTCCCTCAGCTAGCTACAACGATGGCAGATGCAACCTTGACCGATTTGGTCCAGCCGACAGGTTGCCTTAGGTTTCTGCGAGTACCAGGGTAGCATAAATGTACCTAGGTTTATCTAACGTACCAGTTATCAATGAAATTGTTTTCACGGAAGGGCATTGACTTATGATAGGGCATCAATAGGCCTTGACATTTTAAGTGCAACAAAGTCAACAGAGATACAACCGGTTTCTGAATTTAAATCTCGACTTATTTATATATATTATCTTCTATATTCTAACTATAACCCCAAATAACACGGGACAAGGGCAGGAAGATGATGATGATATATTATTTTTTACTATGTAATTTTTCTATATTATTTCTATTTATGTATAAAAATCAATTGCTGTTGATAGGTTTCGGTAAAACTCAAAAATGGCTTAGCCGATTTTTTTTTTTTGTATTACAAGTCTTAGTTAAATCTACATGAAGTAAAAACGTCATTGTTTAATATAAATTAGCTAAATATATTGTTTTGAGTCATAATTAGTTTAAAAAAAAAACTATTTTCTTTCTTATTTTCATTGTTAGGAACAATTCGTCTTCTTTTTCCATTTGCCACTACTCAGATACTTCACACAGAGACGAGCAAAATTGAAGAACTGGATTCTGATTAAACTTTTTTCATTCACGATTCGTAAATAAATTAAATGATAAAAATAAGTTGTTTTGTTTACACTACCCAATTTCTTCGATTTGACAGTATGACCTGACATAACAACATGGCAATTGATCATATTCGGCATACAGGCGGCAGGTAGCTTGTCCAAATAATGACGAAAGCAAAAAAAAAACTTCATCCTAGGTATTAAGACTTTTTATTGAAACACAAATGGCGGTATCCGAAATAACCCCAAGTATGTTTTGATTTTTGATTGTTAATTGCAAAAAATAGCATTTTTTTTTTAATTTGTGCTATAAAATAACTTTACGTTATAGGAGTAGAAAAAACATCATTACAAAATCTTGAACCGCAATCATAAAATGCCGCGGTATGAGCAGCGAATCCGTCACTTGGGACATTGTCTGGGCTATATCAGATTTGTAGGTTAGTTTGGTTTATCATTGAGCAATCGTTTCCCGTCGTGAGCATTGTGCAAGCGAGCTTTTATTGCAAACCTAAATGTGCAATCTACGTAAGTACGTAACTGCTACAGCTTTGAAGGACTACTTAAATATTTTCTTGTACAACTAACTACCTACTACAACTATTTAACTAAAATAACTTTAAGTTCGAAAGTCGGTGTTTCTATAATAGTTTTGTCTCTTATTAACTCGTTATTTAACACCGAGTTCCAAAATTAAAGTTATTTAGCACTTTTCAGTGTTTTTTTTTTTTACTTTGAAGTCGGTTGTATTATTTTTGGCAAGTGCATTCATCCATACCTTCCATTGTTCCCTTCTCTGGGGCACATAATGCCAATTCCTAAAAAAAGACAGACATCGCGAAGTCGTCCCGCCGTCTCTTACATGTCTTATCTTTACTTACTCCAGTGTTGTTATAGCAGAAACACTATTTTTTATGAATGACAACCCCTTCCATCATTTTTATCTTCCGTATTCATTCATTTTGGAGTTTTGGCGGGATTTTTCGAGTAAAGTGACTGTTTTAATTATTATTCGCAAATTGATTCCTAGTGTACGTGGACATTGTTTTTTAAAATTGGTGTAGTTTTGTATCTCAAGCAGCTGGACAATATGTGGAATCATTGACGCAGGCGCGATTTCTGTAAAATGGAACTGAGAAATTACTGTAGTATTGACTACCACAACGAAGTTTGCCGAGAAGGCCGACTGGATTCATTTGCTGCAAAAACAATCAGCGTTCTAATTTTTTTTTTTCCTTTATTTCCTAAACTTGACACTGGCTAACCGAGCGAAGCAAAATAAAATTAAAATTAAAAAAACACTTCATGCTAATAATTAATTACTTGAACCTTACTCCTGACAGTAACCACCAACTATACAAGCTATGTTTGTTACATGACTTGTCTTGTTAGAATGCGCTCCTCTCAGCATTTTGTTCCAGGAATCATGTTTTAGTTACCAGGGAAGCAGGATCTTTTGATCGTGTTATACAAGGAACTTACAACATGGATTTATAGTGGACTTCGCTGAAATTTCGACAAACCAAGGATTGCTACTTGCACGCTTGTAGACTGCTATTTATAAACGTGTTAAAATGTTTAGTTCAGTTACAGGTTACAGAGATAGTGAGCATGAGATTCTCATGTTCTTCTATAGTGCGAGTTGATTCGAGTTAAATACTAAAGATAAGAAGAATAAAATCCTTTTTTTCTGTTTAGGAGAAAAATACGTATCTGGATGGAAAACGAACTGGATTCTGATTAAACTTTTTTCGTTCACAGTTCGTAAATAAATTAAATTTCTTGTTTTAATCACCATAATAATTCTTCGATTTGACAGTTTGACGTGACGTCACAACATGGCAATCGATCCTATTCTTATTTGGAACGCATTGTAAAAAATATTTGTTTTTACTACTCTTGTCTATCTCGTCTTACATTCGAATTAACAATTCAAGATCATTTTAATTCATTGCCGAAAAAGTAAGTATCAACTTAGCCATGCGTATTTTTTTTTTTGTTTTGTATAGGCTCGCGTTTAACCATTATCTCACCTGATAGTAAGCGATGATGTGGCCGACGATGGAGCACGCTTACCTAGAAGTAACCTATTCATTCTTGACTTATAGTTTTTTTTTTTATTTTTTTTTATTTGTTTATTATTAATACATAACAATACAGGATAGTCTTAGTTACATAGCAACTAAAAAACCACTAAGGTTTAAACTTGTGCTATCATGAATCCATCTCAACATCGAAACTATACAAAATGAGTTTTTTTATATTTGTACGTTATTGTCGATAACAATTTTTTTTTTTTTTTTAATCTTATGGTCCGCAAACAAGTAAAAAAAAAAAAAAACATTATTAAATAATATTTAAGTAATATTGATAAGTAAGATCCCTAGGTTGTGTAGCTATCGAGAAACAGGCGCCGGCAATTTTAATGTAATATTTTATTATTTTTAAAAAGTTAGGTTTCAATCGAATTTGAATTTTGTCACGTCTTTTAGTCTAAAATTTGATATCTATCTCAAATTCTTGATTACAGATTATAGGTAGTTTGATCTTTACCTTTTGACTAGCCTGTTGGTCTAGTAGTTAGTGGCCCTAACTGGTTGGGACTAGACGGCGTTGTGTGATAGTTGTGAAATATTATTATTATTAATACATACTCGTATAATACTAATATCTTTGCACAAATTAAAGTAAAAACCGCAGTGTCTGACTAAAAATAATATAAAACAGATGTCACTAACAATAACAATAAACATTCCAATGTCTCCACGCCCGCGATAAAGTAGTTTTATCGAAATGAATTGACATATTAACCAGTAAATTATGCATCATTTACTGCAAAAATGATGTGAAAAAAAACCATCACAATCAGTCAAAAGGAATTTATGAGCACATATTTGCCAAAAAAAAAAAAGTAAGACAAAAAATGGCTTCATCCTAGACTAATTTTATTTAAAGCTACTCTATAAAGTCTAGACTTAACAGCTCAGTCTAAGCTGTGTCTCGTTTGTACCTAGAATTACCAGGACGGCATAGCTGACCGGGAGGTTTGTTAACACTAGGTTTACTTTCAATACCTACTCACACATGCGAGTTTTAACAAGGTAAACCAACTGGAATTTCAACAAGACGTTTTATATTGATGACGGGATTTTGGTCCCGTCTTGTAATCTTGTGTCAATTATTTATAAACTACTTGTGTACTTTCTGCTGATACAAAATTATTTATGAATAGTAAACTTATTGCAACGTATCTGATCTAATACCGGTAATTAGTAAACGTGTGTTTTTACTAAGCGCATAGTTAAAATGCATCGCGTTATCTCTCCGGCCCTTAATTCTCACATAGTCAGTCGTATCGATACGTGCAATGCTTTTAAACGGAAGTAAGAGCTTTGAGTTGACACATGAGACATATTGTTAATACCTAGTCGTGGTACTGAATAAATTTATTTATTTATTTTAACTTTATGCACAGCACATAGGACTTAATGCAACAAGGCATTCTCTTCTAGTCAACCTTTGGGTTAAAAAAGACTACGCCAGTATGGTAGGTGTACTCAATAAATAAAAAACAAGAGATATATGAATTGATTTGTTTTATATAAATTGGTTTGCCGGGTGACACTTCAAAAAACTGCGTTACGCTCCGCTCACGTTATGCGCTCACAATGAGAGCGAGTGAGAGGCACGCGTCCCTTCCACTCGGGCATGGTTAGCCCGCCTAAGAGCGAGAGAGACAGACATAATTCATCCTTCTTCCTACTATACGAATGAATATTCACATTAAAATTATTTTACCACTCAAAGTCGTTGTCACGTAAAACTTTCGCCCGTATACCGACTTTACAGGCAACCAATTTTTTTATTTAATTTTTTTTACATAATTTCGTCTAAAAAGCAGATTCATATAGTATTTGGAGGAGTGATAACCATACTGAAAGACTAGAGTCTAAAGCGTTGCAGGGTCAAAACTGATATATAATGAGCACGCCTAAGCAAAGAAATCACTTCATTTTCGTAATTTTTAATCATAAGATAGTATCTTAAATAATGTAGCTTCTTGCACAGTTTGCCATTTCTTGTACGAAATTACAAATTAAATAGGCATTCAGCACACTGAACTAGAACTGAAGATTTCTCCGTCTCTTAGACGGAGAAATCTATTGAATATTTATGATGTTTTTGTCCCTGCTAAAGCTGCTATATTTTTGTGTCCCTGCTATATTTTTGTGACCCTGCTATTTTTTTTTTTTAAGTTTGGAATTCATCAAAATGACTTCTCGCGCTCTGGGTGGAGCAGGAGGGCGTGTCAGACTTTTACTGACTAAAACCACACCTGTATCCTTCAATTACCCGTTGCCTAGGACTACGGGTTTCCCTTTCAGAAATTCTCCACGGTCCTAGCTAGCATCTAGGGCATCGGCCTTGCTGGGCCCCTACGGTTTGCTGACGTCTCTTTGAGGAGCGCGAGGATCACTACGCGCTGTCGACGACTGGGCTCGGTCCGGTTAGTTACCGAACAGCCGGACGGCGAGCTACCCAGTGCTCGACGTCTGCAAGCCCGCGGCTACCGTGGCTGGTAGTCGGGGTCGGAATTACGGCGGTAGGGCGTAAGGACCTTTGTTCCCTCACGCGTGCAGCCTCCTCCTTCGCTAGCATTACTGCTTCGCAGAAGGAGGCGACCGCCTGCCATTTCTCCTTGCTCCGGACCATAGCCTGAACCAGGGCCCGGCGCAAAAGGTCGCTGCCACCAATTGCCTCCACGAGGACACGGCAGTGTTCCGCCTAAGCGGGGCACACCTCCACCGTATGCTCCACCGTGTCCTCTGGGTTGTGTCCCTGCTAAAGCTGCTATATTTTTCTTGGTATGGGAAATCATCAAATAATTTCTTCCGCTCTGGGTAGAGCGAGAGGAATGTCAGACTTTTACTGACTAAAACCCACCACTGGTGTTCCTCCTGTAGTTCTTTAACCTTCCAGGTAAATAGATACGAAAAAAAATAAAATATAAACCATAGAATCATATAGATACCCTGTACCTAAAGTCAGTAAAATTTCCTATGGGTAGTAAATAATACCTATATGCATATATGTAACTTGTCTCAATACGTTATGAAATGGTACAATAGTAAGCGAATATCATCGGTGTAGAACAGATGACCCAATTTGACCAAAAGTTCTAAACTATAGCCAATAGAATGTTAGCGAATAGCTCATTGTCTGTCTGTTTGTTTTGCGTCGTCGATTGTTCTATGTCGATACGATATTGGTTTATTGACCCCTCTCAGCTCGTAAGCGAAAGCGACTTAACTTGGAGATTTCTTATTTGTCGTGTCGAGTCCCGGTATGGTGATGAAAATGGTCTAAAATGAAACAAATATTTCTCAATACACCTACTCGAAATACCGCTCTTACTCCTACCGCACTTAGGCACGCAATCAACTATTTGCTGCACTAGTGTGGAAAAGTGCACGAGCTCGCCCCGCCACGATTTACTACATTTATCGTATCAGGCTAGACGCTAAGCGTCCCCTACGAGTCGCCGGCGCCAGTCAATTCCCATTTATTTATTTCTTTGTAAGTGTATTGAAAAGCGTCGTTTGACACACATGGAAATTTATCACTGCAGCACTGGGCACCATAATACCCTCACCTGCGGCTCGGACGAATTCCGCCTCGGTCGCAATGAAAATTTTTATCCAATAGTATCAAAATGCAATATACTATACTCTATTCGCGATAGCATTAGACAGTAGTTTATAATATTCGTTGCACTTTGTAATAAAAGTACAATATTATACATATATAATGTGCTTTACTACAGTTAAGATTGTTGCTGAATTTATTATAATCAACTTATAAAACAACTGTTATACTTAAATGAATTCATTTGAACTATCCATCTTCTGAATTTATGAGGCTTTTAATTAAATAAATTATTTAGCATGTTTCTTCAATTGCCCTTTGTGTTCCACGGCTGCAGTAACTCTTTTTGTAGAATCCCGCAATATAAGGATTAGAATAAGACTTGTGTTGTCTGCTAGTTGCATGACGCTTATTGTAAAATATGGAAAAATATACTTTTCAATACATTTACTCGAAAACCCGCTCTTATCCCACCGCTTTTAGGCACGCTATAGACTGCTTTCCGCACTAGTGCAGAAATAGCGCGTGCTCTCCACATTTATCGTATCAGACTGGGCGCGCGTCGACCCCCGCAAGTCGCTGGTCAATCCTCGTTTATTCATTTCTTCGTAAGTGTATTGAAAAAAGTCGTTTGAGACACGTGCAAATTTGTCACTGTAACCCTCGGCTCCATAACAAACTCGCCTACGACTCGTGTGAATTCCGCCTCGGTCGCAATGACAAACTTTCTGCACTTGTATCAAAATGTACTATTTTATTTAATTAAACAAGATTAACTCACGACGACACACAAAAAGCGTGTCAGTTTCTGTCCAAAACATACGTCGTGACGTTAAATCAAAACAAAGACTCATGTTGTATTACAAAACGAAGGATACGGAAACACGATCAGATTAACACAAGAGTAAGAAAGAAATGATTCAAATAAACACGAAAACTTAACATCATTACAGACTGTATCGAAGCGGCGGATATCAATCAAAACTTGGAAAGAAACGAACGCATTCTTTGCCTATCTGCTTATGAATAAGCTCGGTTGGTTCACCCGTGCATTTCAAAAGTTAAACATTGTCTTCATCTCAACACAAAGAGCTTTAAAGAAAATTACCAAACGGGACATAACAACAAAAACAAACATTAAACTGAAAGCGAAATTTCAAAGAAATCGCGTGCGCAATCCTAACGCTACTGTTTGCAAAAACTTTAAAATCTAACCTTATATAGTTAAGGAAAATGAAACTTTAAGCTAAAGGGATAGTATTGTTATTAAATTGTTGTGAAAAGAAAGGCTTTTCTGTCGTTATCTAAATCTTCTAAGAGTTTAATTATACGGGTCCCTGCCACAAAACCGACAATGAATTTATGCATGAAGGGACGGAGAATTTCTCCTCTCGAATCGCCGGGATCTTGTATAAAAGGAACAATAGTCTTTAGTTTTAATCTCGAGTTATTTTTTTAATATATTTTTTGGACGGGATCGGGTTCGTGTGAGAGTGGATTTACGACTTATGAGCTGGATAGGGCTGCCTCAGGGATGAGATTTGAGACCTTATCAGGTGCGAAGTTGAAGTTATGGCTTTATTAAGATAAGATGGGCTGTAAAAAGTGATTATCTTACATTTCGAAGAATCAGGAGGAGCTTGCGGTTAAAATAAATCCATAAAAAAATTCTATGTTAGTAAAAAAGCTGCCAAGTGTCGTACTTATTCCAGTCAAAAGTGGTGAGATCGATGTCCACGTCGAGTATTCTAGATACCTTTCACTGTCCGTCAACAAACAACCCGATAGCTGACTCGGCGGACTTCGTACGTACCGCATAATAGTCAATGAATGTTGAGCTAAACTGTCAAAGGATAACGCCATCTACTGGTATTACCATAACCGCACAATTCATTTTATAATGACATTTTAATTAGAGATGGCGTTGTATTATATAAGTTTTTCCATATTTTCTAACCGTTTAAACCTTTCCTGGACTATCTCGAATATTTCAAGACCAAAATTAGGCAAATCTTCCGGCCGTTCACGAGTTCGTTTCGAGACTAACGAACAGCTATTCATTTTTACATATATACTTAGATATATTTCTATTTTCTGATCTGTGGATGGATGACTATCTTAATATAGCGAGTTTTCTCCGTAACTCGAAAAGTACGTTAAACCATTAGACCCAGCTGGTATTTGTAGATTTTTGACAGTCATTTCGGATAGTCAGCAGCCAGGGAAACAGACACCAGCCTCGCTAAAGGGTAACGTGTTACCCAATTACTGGCTGGGAGCCTATTTAGGAACAGTGGTGGTGGAGCGCATTACTTTTTTAATTTATTTCATCACCACTGCTCTCAAAACGGTGAAGGAAAACATCTTGAGGAAACCGGCATGTCCTAGAACCAAAAATTCGAAGACATGTGACATTCACCAACTGCACTGGGCCCGCGGGGCGGGGTGTACGGGTCGTTCCCTCTCAGAGAAGATCTGAGTCCCAGCAGTGGGAACATTATAAGGTCGATTATGCTATGCTATACGTTACCCGAAAAGGCTGATTATGCTTATCGTGAGGTCAGATAGCCAGTCATTCTATGTAAAATATAGGTATCCAGCTGCAGCTGATTAGACTGGAAATATCTCCAACATTGTTGGGAAAAGTCTAGGGAGACGGACAGTTGGTGAAGTGTATCGTTCGTGTAGTGTAGTGTGTGTGTGTGTTGTGTGTGTGTGTTGTGTGTGTGTGTTGTGTGTGTAGTGTGTGTGTGTGTGTGTGTATGTGTTGTGTGTGTAGTGAATCGTTAGAGTGTAAATGAATGAAATGAATGAAGATGAATACAAATGAAAAAAGCTCAAATATGCTAAGGTACTAATACCCAATGTCAGTAAAGTGATAGCTCGGAAACTTCGAGACAAAACTGTTTTAATTAAAAAACTATTAAAACTGAATTCAGATAATGTAGGAAACTGCTTCCTTATTAACGTGTATGGTAATTAGTATCTAGACAAAATCTAGTAAAGCTCTTTGGCTCTGCGAATTACCTTTATCTAATTTCCTGATAGATAAAGATATTATAATACAAGCTTCTGCCTGCGGCTTCGACCGCTATTAGTAAATTATAAGAAGGGAACCGAAACATACTCCTGAAATAAAAAATCTATTGTCTATTTGTCAAATTTATTTGGATGAAATTTTCTCTCTCCTTTCAGTCCTTTGAGCACTCGATACAAACTATCGTTTTTAGGGTTCCGTACCTCAAAAGGAAAAAACGGCACCCTTATACTTTATTGTCCGTCCGTCTGTCTGTCTGTCAAGACCTTTTTATTTCAGAAACGCGTGGAGGCATCAAGTTGAAATTAAAACCGTATAGTAAATTAAACCGTCCCTTGAAGCTGTGAAAAAATCAAACTTCTAAGTTAACGAAAAAAAAGATAGCAAAAAACGTACATTTCAACACTCTCAAAGGAATCAAAATTCATAGGGTACTTCCCGTTGACCCAGAATCCTGAAATTGGGCATAAAGCAAGGAGTTATAGTATAGATATAGGAATAAATCTGAACACTGTAAATTTGAAATTACGTCACAAAAAAAAACATTTTTTACAATTCGGAAAAATCTTCGTAACTCAATTCGGGAATCGAACTGTTTTCGTAAGTAAATTTGTGCGGAACCGTCAGAGCATGAGTCCGATTCGCACTTGTTATAGTGTAATTACAGGCCCTTAGAAATCTTAGTTACGAAATAACCGTTAGTGCTAAATACATGGAATCATAAAATAATTAACATTTCCATATTAGTGCCTTTATGATATTCGACGAGTTTCTGAATTTCATCAACAAGTATTATATTTCCAATCACATTAAGAAATTAGCATTAGTGAAGGAAATTGTGTTTCTTTTGAGTGCCTTAGTAGGTGTAGGATTAATCCTTAGGTCTCTAATGAGGATTTAACTTAACTTTGAATTACTGTAGGTAACCCTATAAATTCATATTTTGTTCTATTTTGTGGCAGTCCTCTATTGGTTGGGTTGCGGACGGCGAGCAATGGGTGGCTCGCCGTCCGCACGTACCTTTCAAGTTTGTACGGAACCCTCAGTGCGCGAGTCCGACTCGCACTTGCCCGAGTTTTTTTTTTTTGTAATCCTCGTTTTAAAAAATAAGCATTCCTTTTCTTACCACGTGCTGACCCTACACCCGTCCCTTCACCCTTACATCCCCTCCCACAGCTGACAAGACATGAACTGTGCTCACGATTTGCGTGTGATTCTGATCGATGCGTACGCGCAGAAAACGACGCCACTTTGCAATTTACCGAAATTACACACGGCTGGTTCATTTCTAAAGTTATTTTAGTAACTGTTGCCAAGTGTGTAATTGCTTTATTATCTAATTAACGTGATACATAGGTATGTGTGAAAGTATTTGGTATGCGCATTGTTAAAACTTTCTTGTTAGTAGGTAAATGCACTCTGATGTTATTTTTATAGATGGCAAAAGCTTTCCCGAAAGAAGAACTTTATGGTCTGATTTTCATGAATTTATTTTTAACTGGACAAAGTATCCATTGCAGGGGAGCACGAGCTCTTAGCTTCCATACATGATGGCCTTTTGTACCTATGCGACTCTACTGGTTACGCCATCCCAGCCTTTCGTACTGTGCTGACGGAAATATAACAATATCGCCGGCATCGTGTGCCCTATGGCCCAAGAAATTGCCGGCGAGTGCTTATACACTATTTAAAAAAATATCCAAACGCTTAGTTTTATAGTCTGAGTCTGAGAAGCTGTGCAATACACAACTATCTTTTACCTATTAATTAAACTTTGCCATACAAGTGGTTACGTGGCAATGCCGCCAAACTTTTAGGCAGACCTCTTGACGTCAGTAACATAGAGGATTTTTTTGATATTATTTGTATATTTTTTGATATTAGTTGTAATTTTTTTGATATTATTTGTATATTTTTTTGATATTATTTGTATATTTTAAGTTACATATTATTTTAATAGCAGTTTTTTATTTAAATGTCTTTACCTTAAATATTTATCAATAATCCCGTTTCTTATTAATATAAGATACCTACAGTATTTCAGATATAACATTTCTGTTATCTGCCGACGACGCCTAATCTAGTGTTGAACGCAATCAATATCCGTTGAATGTTATGATACTTTCCGAGTCTGGCTCGATTGCCGGCCGGCGAAATAATGGCGTCAATACAAATGATATTACTGCTTGTATTG
Source organism: Mythimna pallens (assembly GCA_961205895.1). Classification (NCBI taxonomy): domain Eukaryota; kingdom Metazoa; phylum Arthropoda; class Insecta; order Lepidoptera; family Noctuidae; genus Mythimna; species Mythimna pallens. Next base: position 17,583,614 of record OY540844.1, on the reverse strand, counting down.
TTTCATTATTCTTTTAGACTATGTGAGTAACAAAGCTCACAACGTTTCTGTAAATTAATACTAACCTATTTACTTCTGAACAGTAGGGACTTACTAAGGAGTTTTTTTTATTTTGTTTGAAAGTAAAATTAAGAATGACAACGAGAAAAATCTGCCTGTCTGTCGTTTTAAAGCATAAAAATCTAAGCAAGTACTAGTATACTTGCGGTAAATATATTTTACTTATGAAAACACATTTAAGTCTCAAAAAATTCGAAAAAATAAAACGTATACACAACGTAAACGTGTACATACAAAATATAATGATTTTAAATGTAGTTCGGTTAAGAAAGTTTTATTTAGTTTTCGATTCATTGAAAAAAATAGTAATAAGTAATATAATATTACATAAAATCTCAGGCACTCTTTTTTTTAAATTAAGACCCAATAGTTTTCAAGACCTAAACAAAAAAGTTTAAAATAAAATTTTTCTTCGGCTAAATACCAATATGTACCTAATCCAACTTAAATCCAAAACGCTTAAAAACTAAGCCTACCTGAAGTTAAAAGCCGTCATCTTTACACCACCATGCCCGTATTACATATAGTTCAACAACACTGAAGCACACCACAATACAGTCAGGCACAAAAATAAAAAAGGAAAAAATGTTTGAAATGAAAAATAAAAAAAGGAATATTTTAAAATTCCCGCCGAACTGCGCGCGTTTGCGCAAGCGCGCGGGCAGTGAAGTGACTGGTGGGCTTCACTAGAGTGCGTCTTACGCAGCCTCCGACAAACGGAGTGTCTGTCGGACTCTTGCGCATCCTCGCCGCCCCACCATACCCGCCATTCATGAAAACGATCAATGGAGCGAGCTTCGAGGCAAACTTCCAGCTTTTTCAAGTTAAACAATGGGGCTTTTGCAAATATTCTTAATGACAGTTTATCTTTTTTTTTGTGAGCTTTTTATAAATATAAGTCATAAAATTTTTGTGAGATTTTGTGGTGCCATTAATAGCACTCACACAGTTCGCTTATTGACTTATTACTTTAAAATTACACACATGATAGATAAGAGTAGGTAGCTGCGTAGAATTACATAGAACTACGTTATTTCGTCATGTTTTTTTTTTCTGTGTGTATGTTGACTGACCATATTAATAAAAAAAAATAAAAGTAGATCACAAATACACAGTTTATACATTTTACTCTTTTATCGATTATATATCAAAGCACAATATATACGATTGAAATACGATATGAAAGTTAAGACAAATTAAGCAGAATAATGTACTGGTGTAAATCAGTAAGATTATAAGAATAGAAAGTAGTTATTTTAGAATTTTTAAACAAGCAAAAACTTATATGACTGTATAGTGGTGAAAAGAGTTTTTCTTATATTGCCACAATACATACGTAGCCCCAATTTATACAAAAAACAGGGCAAGTGCGAGTCGGACTCTCGCCCTGAGGGTTCAGAACAAACCTATCTATTTAAACAGTTCAATTCCTGAATGGAGTTTCGAAGATTTTTCGAATCGCAATTTTTTTTTGTGACGTAACAACCAATTTACTGTTTTCAGATTTATTCCTATATCTGTCCTATAAGACTTTGCTTTATGCCAAATTTCAGGATTCTGGGTTAGAGGGAACTACTCTATGAATTTTGATTTCCTTGAGACTGTCGAAATATACGTTTTTTGCGACATAAATGGCCGTATCTTTCTTTTTCGTTAACTTAGAAATTTAATTTTTTCACAGCTTTAAGAAACCACAAACTTGTGTGCATCGAGAAGAGGAAAGCTGGTAAACTTATACTTGAAATTTTGCGGATGCCGAGGCCACATATCCGGATGGGACGCGTGGCTTGCTGCTATGCTCGGTCGTCCAAGGCCACATTTAGGATCGAAGTTAGTGTGTTTCTAATAATTTGATCGAATTTTTCCAAAAGTTGTAGGTGCTTCCTAAGATGGAAGGAGCGAAGGATTATGTTAATTTTGGCCCAAAACAACAGTATCGAATGAGTGTGAAAGCCGAATGCCTATTAATTTTGAAAAGTCTTTACGTTACGTTTACGTCACTAAAATTTTGTAATTTTTTTTAATTACTGTAGGAAAAGATTTATCAAAAATTCAGTCCAGGAGGTGAAAAGAATTTCTATCGGTGATATTTGGTGCTATTGAGTTAAATATTGCTAAAGAAAAAATAAAAAAGGACATGAATCATCTCAGGTTTGCAGATTACCTACGTAGCCATATTTGCTAAAACAGTTTTTTTTAGGTGGGAAATCAGCAAATGACTTCTCCCGCCCTTGGGCGGTGCGAAAGGGAGTGTTGACTTTTAGTTACTAAAACCCACTCCTATGTTCCTTCTTTGCCTTGCGTTCCAGGGCCTTAGGGCTCACTTTCACTTACCCAATGCCCCAGTAGGCTCCGACCCTGCTGGGCCTTTACGGTTTGCTGACATCTCCTGGAGGCGCGCGTGGAACACTACGCGCCGTTGACAACTTAGGCTCGATTAGGACGGTTACCGGACGACCGGACAGCATGGTACCCAATTGCTCGCCGTCCGCAAGCCTACGCTTAAGGTGGCTGGAAATCGGGATCCCAGCGGCTGTGGCGTTAGGGCCGCCTCACGCGTGTGAAAGAGACGACCGCCTGCCATTCCTCCTCGCTACGAACCATGGCCTGTACCAGGGCCTGGCGCGAGAAGTCGTTACCGCCGATCGCTCCCACGAAGACACGGGGGTGCTCTTGTTAGAACAGCTATAGAACTCAAGAATAATATGCTCTATTCTAGATCAATTAAGTACAAACATTGGTTTAGAAATAACAATGATCATGAAATAGACAGATAGAAACATTAAATGAAAGATGTTCTGGTAGCTAAAATAAATTTTATTATAGATACAAACACGAAATTGGAGAAATCTGTTATGGATACAGATACCGGCACAGATCTTGAGCGTTGACTTCTACAGTTCTACTTGCGTAGAAACACACAGACAGAAGTGTATATCACTAAAGAGATGCGGGGGCGGGGAGTGCAATCCTTGTACAGTGATTGGCTCGCCGATGTTGTACGATGCGCAAAGCGATCCCCGCTCTTTCGCCGAGCGCTCAAGATTCGTGCCGCTATCTGTTCCTGTCTTTTATCTAGTTTACTGTACAGCTGCCAAACGAGGACTTACACGAACAGAATAAAACAAAAAATAAAAAAGTCATGAAATAAAGATCGACAAAATAAATAAAATTAGGAATCACACTAATATTAATATAAAGGCGTAAGCTTGTGTGTGTATGTTTGTTACATCTTCATTCTCGAACAGCAAAAAGGATTTCGATAAAACTTGGCAGACGGGTATACCATGTACTTGGTATTTACTATAGTTCATTAGCGTTGATAATATTATGTATTAAGAGTTTCAAAATTAATATCAATAATTCTTAGCAAGGTATTCAAGCGGCAAGCTACCTGTGCTTGCCACTTGCCTACGTCCCTAATTGATTTTTTTTTAAATAAAATTAACACACTTATAATTAAAAGAGTAGGTACTGTAATAGGTGAGACGCAATGAAAGGCTTCTGGTTACATTTAAAATTTTAAACTTTTTAATTTTTTTATTTTGTATTAAGCACTTTTAAATACATTTTGCATATAAATTATGTCTTGACTTTTATATTACGTCTCCCTTTTTTTTTGTTTTAGGGGGTAAACTTTCAAAAGGCGTCTGGACTGTTGGGGAAAAGACCAGGGAGTGTGGGACTTTTACCTCACTAAAACCACCCCGGTGATCACCATCAGCACATGGAAGAAGGCCCCGAGATCTCTTAAAAGACCACCCCGGAAGCCCCTCTGTACAACGCCTGCTAGGGCACATCCCTGAGGAGACTGTGAGAGGTCTCCCCTTAGCCTCGGTGTGCACGGTAACACGTGATCACTGTGCACCGTGTTTCCTGAAGTCACTTAGCGGGCAGACCGAGTCCTCACTCTGAGAGACTGTGACATCGGAGTCCCGCCTACCTTAAATGTTGCATGCGGGGTTTCAGCGTTTTAGGCGTATCTATCGTTTTAACATGTATCCATCCTAAACTTTTTAAAACATAAACCTTAAAAGGCTATATAAAGCCCATAGGCTATAGGCTTTAAAGGCTTTAAAGGCTATATAGGTTATAAAGGCTTATATGCTAGTTAATAATAACTGTGACCTACATAGGTACCACAGTCCGTATAATAAAGTTAATATTTAATTTCTGTTTTTCGATTTTTAAAACTTTATTATCTACTCCCAAACTAAAATGCAAGGAAGAATGAAATCATTGTGGGAAGTTTCGGTTTCGAGACTGTTGCCGAAATTCGGTTTCGGTTTCAGTCGTAAAAACCAGTTACGGTCGGACACTACTTGCTTATAATACTAACAATATTTGAAATTTCAGTTATAACAAAATGATAAGCAGACGGATATTTCAGGAGATAAATAGTTTACAGTGGTGATTTACATTGAAATATTTAAATTATTTCAAGGACAGTTATATGTTTTGCGGCTACACTGGGAATTACCGACTCCAACATAGTCAAAAATCCGGCCAAGTGCGGACTCGCGCATGTAGGATTCCGTACCATACATATAAAAAAAAGGCAAAAATTATCACGTTTGTTGTATGGGAGCCCTAATTAAATACTTATATTATTCTGCTTTTTTATAATTTGTCGCTATAGTGAAAACAGAAATACATTATCAATGAAAATTTTAGCTGTCTAGCTATCACCGTTAATGAGATACAGCCGGGTGACATAGACAAATGGACAACGGATAGTAATAGGGTCCTGATTTTACCGTGTGGTTACAGAACCTTAATAAAGGATAGCAGGTGATAAGTTAGAAATAATTTGTATTATCATGCAAAGTGGCTACAGAGGCCGTAACAAATGCCTAGGGTTAGCCAAAGGCCTACAGGTAGTATAGCCGTAAAGTGTAACGGCAACGTAGCCTAAGCGTAATGGCAATGTAGCTCAAGGCGTAGCGGCAACGTAGCCCAAGCGTAGCAGCAACGTAGGTCAAAGTGTAGTGCCAGCGGCAGCGTAGCGAGTTCTAAAAAAACCGTAGCCGATAGTGTTGTAGTAGGCCGGGCGTGCTACAAGAACCGTAGCAGAAGCGTAACTGTAGCGCAGACGTAGCCGTGTACTACGGAAACCGGCGTAGATTCTTCATAAATATAAGTACCTTAGTAGCGCCCTTTGTTATAGTGTTCCAGTAGTGTTCTATTTAGAAGTCTCTCTTTAAACAATTTAGCAACAAAATTGTAAATGAAAAACTTTACCGTAGTAACAATCAAAGTATTTAGTTTTAAAATATTTATAAAAAAACTTTGTAATCTCGCGTTTCATAACACTTTTAGCGATGTCACATCCTTTAAAGTCTAGATTAAAGTAGTATCATATTATGTAATTTTTATATTTAAATTGCAATAACAAAACTGGTGCCTTACCATGACGTGTTAATAATATGTCAGTTGCGCGACCGAGAAAGGGGAGGGATGGAGTTATAACTAGAGCGGAGCGTGAGGGCGTTTCCAGATTTTTACTCACTAAAACCACACAGGCTATGTCCCTTCTTTGCCCCGCCTGAGCAGAGCACCGCCGTGTCCTCGTGGGGACGATCGGTGGCAGCGATCTCTCGCGCCGGTCCTCGGTACAGGCCATGGTCCGGAGCGAGGAAGAGTGGCAGGCGGTCGCCTCCTTCTGCGAAGTAGTAATGCTAGCAAAGGAGAAGGCCGCACATGCACGTGCGAGGCAATGGCCCTCGCGCCCCAGCCGCCGCGATTCCGATCCCGATTTCCGGCCACCGTAGGCATGGGCTTTCAACGGGAGGCCTTCCAACGCTGCGTCTTCCGGTACGTGGTCGCCACTCCAGAACCTTTCGTCCTCATCGACCATCTGTTCTGCGAGTTATGGAAGATCTCACGGCGTTGTGTCATGTAGGCATGTATCTATGTAGATATAGCCGTATAGAGTATACAACACTATTTTAGTAGGTATATGCAAATCAATAATAAATAATCATTTATCTACGTCTGCCCTGTTGGTCTAGTGGTTAGTGGCCCTGACTGCTATATCGGAGGTTGTGGGTTCGATTCCCACCCAGGACAAATGTTTGTGTAATGAGCACGATCATTTGTTCTATGTCTGGGTTTCATTTATCTATATATGTACGTATTTAGAAATATATAAGTATGTTTATCAGTTGTCTAGTACCCATAATACAAGCTCTGCTTAGCTTGGGACTAGACGGCGTTGTGTGATAGTTGTGGAATAAATAAACCAAAAAAAAAAAAAAAAAACATTTAATATACAGATCTTAAATAAGGTTACAGGTCGCTATGTTATGCATAGAGGCGTACAAATATGTTTGCATGCATAGAGATGCAGGTATGTCAGAATCAATGTCAACATCTTCCTGCCCTTGTCCCGTTTTATTTGGGGTCCGCGCAACACGTTTTTTTCTTCCAATCTGTCCTGTCACTCGTCACGCTATCACTAACTCCATTTTATTTAATATCAGTGCTTACACAATCCATCCATATGTCAAAATTAATGATGATAAAATAATTTAAAAAAAAAATGACACAATTTGGAGTAATGTCAATGTGCGAAATCTGAATATGGTTTGTTCAGAATCAGGAACTGAATCGATTCTAATAATTTTTACTCCATTGTTTTTTTTCCCAAATATAATTAAAAAAGGTCACAAGTTGGACACAGCAGGTCATAGCGGGCATTAGGCACCAGCGCGCAGCTGGATGCAGGAGCAAACAACCCCTCAGTCGCCCGGATGACCCGGTTACCATGTATTTTTGCGGACAACCGGATAACATAATAGTTGGTATATCTATTCTATGGTCTATAAGTAAATCTATTCCTGTATTCGCCTTTGTCTCTCTCTTTTATTGCACCTACCACCATTCTTCTCTGCATCACCCAAAGATTGACTGGTAGAAAATGCCTAAGGCATTAAGTCCACCTCTGTACGTTTGTGTGCATAAAGCATTAAATAAATAAATAATAAGCTTATAACTTTGTGATTTTTCATGATGCAGTTATAAAATTTTGTACATAGATTCTTTACATAAAAATACTAGACACGTGTAATGTTGTAGATAAAAACTACATTGTGCTAATCACTGGTCTTCCCTACATGAGTATGTCCCAGTATCCTGTAGATGTGGAAATAATTAAGTAATCGTATGATTTTATATGTCTAAATATACCTAACTTTGTTTCATATCACACGCGTCATGCTTAGAACTTCCTAACTTTATCAATTGGCAGAGAACTACACCATTTTATTGTACACATTTTCAGTGTAATATTTTTTTTTTTTTTTATTATTGTTAGGCTCACGTTTGACCACTATCTAACCTGTTGGTAAGCTTTGATGTGTCCGATGATGGAGCACGCTTGCCTAGAAGTAACCTATTCACTCTTGGCTTAAAGACCCCTAGGTTGTAGCTATCACGGAACACAGACTCCGGCAGGGAATTCCACTCCTTAGCTGTACGCATTATGAATGTGTTCCCAAAACGCTTTGTACGTATGGGTGGGATGTCCACCATGTACTGATGGCGCAACGCCGTACGTCTCGTGGTTCGATGATGGAACGGACTTGGTGGAATTAAATTGTGCAATTCCAACGCATACTCCCCGAAGTGTAATCAATAGAAAACCGACAGGCTAGCAACTCGGCGCGATGCTCAAGGCTTTGGAGTTTTGATTCGACAAATGCATCATCACCGATGATCCTCTTGGCTCGCATCTCCTGACAATTTTCATTTGAGGATTTGTTGATGAATCTAAGTCTGATTAAGAATCGGGCATACAAGTTACTACTAAAGGGCACTGTGGTTTTTAGGGTTCCGTACCAAAAGGGTAAAAACGGGACCCTATGCTAAGAATCCACTCTCCACTATTCGTCTGTCTGTCACCAGACTGTATCTCATGAACCGTGTTAGCTAGACAGTTAAAATTTACACAGACGATGTATTTCTGTTGCCGCTATAATAACAAATATTAAAACAGAACAACATAAACATATAAGTGGGGCTTCCATACAACAAACGTGATATTTTGGCTGTTTTTTGCTATGGACAGTACGGAACAATTCGTGTGCGAGTTCGACTTGTACTTGGTCGGCTTTTTATTCCAATCAGAACGAGAGAAATCATTTGATATTTTCACCACATGAATCTGAAGATCCTTCTTAAACGAAAAATAATTGCGAAGTATGGCCTACTTTATTCTTGGCAATTAAATTGAATTGACAACTTTCAAAATGAAAAAGACTAGTACTAAACCAGATCTAGACTTAGAGACTTTATTTCAATATGTCTAACTAGCTTCTACCAGCGGCTTCGCCCGCGTGAAAGAAAGCTTTTCCGTATAAAAATTGGACCCCCGTTTCATCCCCTTATTGTGTGAATTTCGAAAAATCCTTTCTTAGTGCTCGCCTACGTCATAAAAGGAAACCTTGTGCAAAATTTCACGCTCCTAGTCCCAGTTTAGCTATGCGTTGGTATGTCAGTCAGTCTGTTTCTCCTTTTATATAGATTAAGATTATATTGAGTGTATTAATCAAGACAGAAATTTATGTTAAAAACAAACTCTGTAATAAATTACAATTATTATTATGCTTATCAAACTGTTACACGTGACCAGACACAATCACGTGCCGGTTAGGGAGGCAACACAAGGGCCGTCCAGAAACATCGATCTCACCACGTATCATAGGCGAATTTTGGCAAAATTTCGCAATTCCCCGATAACTAGAATAGGCGTACCGGGAAGCATATATAGCAATCTGTTTGCGCAACACATACGCTTTGCGGATGCGAGCGTGGGCTTATTATCGCATCCGCGCACGACTGTCGAGTGCCGTCGATGAGAGTAACTAGCATATTGATTCTTTTAATTAACTTCGTATTTCTTCATTACTTAAACAGCAGTCATTTAAGGCCTTCTGGGATGAAGAAAGAAACCAAAATCCATATTTGTACACATGTATTTTATAATCTTATAGCAACGCACTAAGGTGCAGCGGACTATACTCTTATGGTAGGCACTTTGTGTCGAAAATTGCCACAGAAGCAAGTAAAAGTGACAATGGGCCGTAAAAAAGATGGCTGTTGAAGTGGACGTGTTATTGAATTATAGAAAGCTGAGGTAAGATGGCCTTTATCGTACGTGGATCAATCATCTTCTTAAAGTGTCTGGTTAAATACTAAAATCAAAAAATTTAAGGCCTCGAATGATTGTAAATATTTATATTATAATACAATTTAAAAAATCCTAACAAAATGGCATGTGCAATGGCAAAAGTCCGCTTGCAGACTGATAATAATATTCAATTCACTATGCCCACATATATGCACACATATACAGTTGAATCAGCGATATGTGGGCGTAGTTTCCATTAAGTACATCAATAAATGTACCTAAATGGAAAAATTTATGCAATTTTTTCAGAAAATATAAGTTTCATGTTTAATTGGTGTTCCAGATTTGGTTAAGGTCAATCTAATCTACAAAGCCTTGAGCCAGACTTTCGGTATTTTAAAGGATACATCTTGGAGTGTGTGCCTTTCGGTATTTTAAATGATGCATCTTGGAGTGTGTGGAGGAGCAGGAATTGCATGACTTGATTCCCCCATCTCCTTTTTACCATCGGACATCGGACTTGGCGTACAGCTAGTTTCCGCCCCTACGTTGTTGAAACCTTTACGGTTGGGACTAAGCGTTTCGCCTCGTCGTTTATACCGCGTACATCAAAGGACTGAAACAATTTGCCTGCTGCGGTCTTCCCGTACGATTATAATTTAGATGTCTTCAAGGCTAGAGCGAATAGGCTCTTAACTAGTACGCCTCACAATGATTGCATCACTGCTTACCATCAGGTAGGATCGCAGTCAAGCACTAGTTTATATCAATTAATAAAATAACAAAAATATATATTCTAAATCACTGTCCCACACCGTGACAGAGGCTTTCTACCGTAGGTGCGTCCACAAACACAAATCTCGCACATGAACACACACTCCCGGAACTACAGTGAGTCAAACAAATATTTGTAATGCGCGGGAACCACCTTGGAGACTGCCTAGTCTTAAACATCATGTGTATCTGTGTGCCAAATAAACGTGTTTTTCTCTCTTTCTTTCTTTCATTCTGCTGTAATATAAAAAATCTTTTTACAAAAAAAATACAACCGACTTCAAGTGTTTTTTTTTTACAAAACACTGAAAAGTGCAAAATAACTTTAGTTTCGGAAGTCCGTAATAAATAACGAAAAGACAAAACTATTATAGACACACCGACTTACGAAATTGATTGTATTATTTTTTGTAAAAACTTTTCATTTTACACTTTTTAGTTATGGTACCTACCACCACTAAAAAGTACCCCTCAGCCATACTTAAATACCTTATAGCCAGACCAAGTTTAGTATTATTAGAATTGTCATGAGATGCACCTCATGACAATTCTAATAATAGTAAACACGGTAAGATTAAATTAATTTATTACAGAGTTCCGGTGCCCAGCTTCAGGCTTCATCTTTGATTTCCCCTATTATTTCAGTCAGTCATCGACTACACGTATAAATAAAGCAGTTTTACTTGTTATAACAGTTCTGCTGTGATCCTATGAGTAGTTCTGTTCAATATCTTCGAAGTTCATGATCAGATCATAATAATATTTCTATGGGACCAACATGGAAGCATAACCTTTCAATAAAAAAAAATGTTCAATATCGTTCCACAATTGACCGAGAATTCGGTGAACATACATAAAAAAATAAGCGTACATTCAGCCGAACATAGAACCTCCTTCTTTTTGAAGTCGGTTAAAAACGAGAAAAAACACCTTGTATTATATTCTATTACTTGACTTCGTAAAGCATTTGGTCATGTGAAGAGGAAGGATGAAGCGCATGTTACTAAAAGAGTTATGAGTTTACATGTGGATGGATGGAGAGGGAAAAGGAGACCAAAGAAAAGATGGATGGATTGTGTGAAGAGTGATATGAAAGAAAAGGAAGTGATAGCATGACGAATGACAACGCAGAATGGAAGAAAAAAACATGTTGCGCCGACCCCAAATAACACGGGACAAGGGCAGGAAGATGATGACTTGACTTCGTAAAGCCTAACAGTCAATGATTGTAGTAGGTATATCTTTCGATATAGTCGTTATATATCAAGTTACATACAATTTTAATGTATAAAAGTTATCTACATCGATTTCGTATATTTTATGTAATGCGCGCACAATTAAAAACTTCTACAGATCTATTATATGTATAGATTTATAGTTTTATAGCAGTGCCTGTAGAAAAACCAAAAGACAAGTAGAGAACAGTGTTACCAGACTTACGCAGTTTAAAAATAAATAAATATATAACATTATCACTTATAAATAGAATTTTTACTGGTGCATTTGGTGTGTATAAGCATAACCAGCCTTTTAATGTTCCCACTGCTGGGACTCAGGCCTCCTCTCTCTAGGACAGAGATTGGGCCGTAATCCACCACGCGGGTCCAGTGCGGGTTGGTGAATGTCACATGTCTTAGAATATATTTTGTATGTATATTTTGGTGTGTGCATATTTTGACACAATTTGGCCGGGGAGGGATTTTTTGCAGCCTATTGTCGAATTCTTTTCTCACAAATTTATAAAAAGCAAGTTTGAGAAGTACTGGATTTTGAATCCCATCAAGTCCTAGACCTCTTGTGGAGCGGTTTGCTTCTCTCTGATAATCTATTTCGCCTATTCTGCTAGCAAAGAGGGATGGGTTAAATAAGTCATATCTCGTATATGCTTGGCCGGGGTCTGCTAGGCCGCTGAGCGATAGTGACTCGAGTTTTTATATCATACCGTGTGCTCTGAGATGTCATGGGTCCTCTCCAAGCATTTCCCAAAGTATGTTTGTTTCAGTGCGACGTGGGAAGTCACCTGCAGCTTTAAGTGCCATCCTGTGTTGTCTTTCCAGTTTTATCAGTTTGCTTTTGCTGTATCTCGGTAGCAATTGGATGAGTCCATAATCGACTACTGGCAACAAGCACGCCTGTATGACCAGCAGCTTTATTTCGATGTTCACCTTCGATAAGTATCCTATGATCAAGTTTAGGGCACCTTCACTTACTCGTTTAAATTTTTCAACTCTTTCTTTAGTGTGTTTGTTTATTGATAGCCTCTTGTCGAATATAACGCCAAGGTATTTTACTACGTTGGATGTATTTTCTATATCCGCTATTCAGTTTTCTCGCCTGCGGCTTTTGTGGGAAAACATTATACACTCCGTTTCAACGGAGTTAATGAATATACTTATTGTTTAATATTATTTATCAGAACTTTAACTGACATGATATTATTTAAATAATCATTCCTAGTAATTATTAAGATTTTTAGTATTTAATTAAATAATAATAATCTTGTCCACGTCATTGTCAATCTTAGGCCGTATCTTGGCCACTCCCTTTGTTAACCTTACCTCAGTTGACGTCCGAGGTCCTGGGACGAAGGCAACAAAGGAACAGGAGTGGGTTTTTAGTCAGTAAAAGTCTGACACTATCTCCCGCTCCGCCCAAGAGCGAGATTTGTCATTAGATGACTTCCCACCTTAAAAAAAAAAACTCAGTTGACGTAGAGATTCAATGAAAAATACTAATAAATTGTATGTAAATTATCTTTATTTTATTTGTTTTATCTATCTCTGAAGTTTTTATTATTATTTATTTATAATATTGTTGACCACACGGAAATTTTCATTAGAAATCGCGGGAAGATCCATATTATTATATTATTTAATAAATGATGCATTGCATATGTGTTTGAATAAACTTAAAAAAAAAAAAAAAATTAAAATTTCTTTAATTCAGACCCATAAATAGTCCATAAACTTAAACAGACATGATTGAATTTTAATCTCGGCGGCTATGACCGATATCAATATGTTTTTTTTTGCGACTATTATTTTCTTCTTTTCTTTATTGTATGTATTTTATTTCTAATTTTGCCTTTTACAAATCAATGGCTGCAGCAGCTTTCTGAGGACGTATAAAAAAAAGAAACCGAAAAATCGTAAGTAAGCATGTAAGTACTTTGTAAAATAAACCAAATGACAATTATTTTTTTTTAAGTTCTTCTTCTTAGCGTGTCGATAGCAGAACTAGTTAAATTCCTTGCCTGGCCCAGTATTCGGCCACGACAATGCCGTCCGCTGATGCTGTCATTTGGTACCCTACGTGAACAGGTAAGATTCTGGGATGACACATTACAATGTCACAAAAAAGCGTTATTTTAATAAAAACCGTTCTAGGCTCTCTAGACCCTCGCCTCAACTCGGTTCTTAATACCGCATCGACGGTAATCACTAACATTACACACTTGCACCATGTACTACATATTACAAAACGCTTACAGACAGTTTCCTGTAAAAATAAATATCGTCGGGTGTTACTTTGAAAGAGCAGTACCGATGACTATTCTGATTGTTGGCTAATATTTTTACCACAATATCACGAGCATATTATTCATAGCTACATACCATTGATACAGCGGAAAAGCTGATAATTTAATAAATTGTGCATTGCATATGTGCAATAGAGAATAAACTTAAACAACCATGATTGCATTTTAATCTCGGCGGCCATGACCGATATCAATAATATTTTATTTGCGTCTGTTATATTCTTTATTATATGTATTTTTAATTCTGTTCTTTACAAATCACTTTTAGCAGCAGCTTTCTTAAAACTTATAAAAAAACAAAACTGAAAAATCGTAAGTAAGCATGTACTTCGCAGAATAAACCAAATGACTGTTTTTTTTTACGTCAGCCATAAATAATGGTAGATTCTGAGATTACTTATTACTTACAATGTCATTAAAAAAGCGTTATTTTATCATTGTAGGCGTTAACAAAGATCTCTTTAGAAATACTGATGAAATCTGTACACCTACTGCTATCCTAGTACATACAAGTCGGTAGCTAGGAGATTTCTATTTACGTTTTTTTTGAAGTGAGAAATCGTCAAATACGCTCCCCGTAGAGCGAGAGGGTATGTCAGACTTTTACTGACTAAAACCACTCACCTGTGTCCTTCAGTTGCCCTTTGCGTTCTAGGACTACGGGTTTCCCCTTCAGAAATTCCCCGCGGTCCTAGCTAGCGGGCATCGGCCCTGCTGGGCCCCTACGGTTTGCTGACATCTCTTTGGGGGGCGCGGGGGGACGGCGAGTTATACCCATTTTGCTCAACGTCCGCACGCCCTCGTCGTGGTCGGAATTCCGGCGGCGGTTGAGGCGTGAGGACCGTTGCCTCACGCAATCGGCCTCCTCCTTTGCTAGCATTACTGCTTCGCAGAAGAAGGGAACCACCTGCCATTCCTCCTTGCTCCGCACCATAGCCCGAGCCAGGGAACAATCCAACATACTTACGAAAGTAGCAAATATGGCCCTTAAAAACGCTCTTACTGAAGCTTACACTATTACCTACTTCATGTTCATCAATTCATTAACATTGTTCATCACCAAGTAGATGCTATTTTTTAAATCCGTCTTAGTTTGAAATGTGCCATGTGAAGGTTTCACAGACCAAAGAGTCTTTGCAACGAAACAATTTATACTACTGGCAGAAATAGACAAAAAGACCTACAAAACATTGCACCGTGCACTGTCACCTTCTGACTTAACATCACCATTTTCTTAGTTTTTCATGGGTTTTTCTAAATCTTTAGTCCCGTTATATTATAAAATACAAAATTAATCATGAGTGCCGCACCGGGTTGTGATAACCTGAAACAAGAACGACTCGGGTGCGATGTTTGTCGTACCATCAACTTGGCGAAACATCTGAAACGATCGAAGCCAGACATGCAGATTTATGAAAAATGTACACCCAGCGAAAAGTTCTGTCCTGCGAGCCCACGTAATTATCTTGAACTATATAAAAAATAAATACACAATAATGGCAAAGAACGCACAATATTTTGCTACTCATATACAAGAATTGAAACGAACATTTTGCTGCGAAGTTTCGCCCAAAAATACTAGGAGACCAGCATTTAAAAGCGCCACTTCTAACCTCACCTCAACATACTTTCAATGTGTCTAAATTCCTCGACAGTCTTTCACAGATGTATTTCAACTAGGTCACACCGATGAATTCCTATGAAAATTTATAACCTGCATACCTAGCATGTAACATAATTTCCTTTCTGCACGTTTTTTTAAATGTATTTTTTATAAACAGATCTGAAAATCATCTTCATAATTTATTACCTTTGCTACAGAATATATTTCAGAACTTGCTCTGCGTTTTGTCTGAACATCTAAACTTCCTTCTAGCTGAGTACTGAGAAGTTTTAGATAACAAACAACGGTATAACACTAACAGACAAACCTGTTAAATTGTTTCTAACAAGAGCTAGTTAAATGCATAAACGTTTCAAAGTAATCTAATCAATATTATAGTGACCATTGAAAAAAATATTTAGTGGTCATCATAGCTTTTATTGGCTATGTACCTAATGTATAAGGAATTTTGCTGAAAAAACATACTGAAGTCTTAGAATAGACAGCCTATTTATAAGATATGACCTCATAAATTCGTCATTCTAGTAGCTATTTGAGAGATTGTATGACAACAAACTTGGTTACGAAAAAATAAGTTGCCTGCTCATTATGTGTCTCGCATCGCTTTCAAATTTTATTGTGCCTAAATAAAAGCAAAGATGGCAACTTTGACTTTATATAGGCACAATAAAATTTATAAACCCAAAGTTACAAAATATCGCCTAAAAGTTTCCCATTCCTAGCTTCCTAGGATGTCTGAATTGGTACATTGTATGGCAGTGAGTCAGCTGAACGAGCACAATATAAAATCTTACGTGAATTCTATTTTAGTTCGCAGATAACACTGACCGAGCTAGTGTCAGTGACTCCATTCTCACTGCATGGCCCGACATAATAGAATTTTAGTGACGTGTTTCTACTTCATTCAAATCGTTAATTGAATAAAAATTGACAATAAAATTCCAATTGTTCAATGAAATTAATCGCCTGTCGGTAATTTTAATATTTTAGAAAACCGTTTTTGGTCTTCTAGTATCTCTTTAGTATTAATTAAATCTATGCTTTTAAAACTCTAAACAAATTACTTTATTATTTTAACAAAGCATCTTCCAAGCAATGAAACAAATATGTTCATTGAAATATTAATGTATATATACCGAATTGGTAAGTTATTACACGATCTTACAAAAATCATTATTGTTTCATCGACGTTGTAAGCAAAAAACAACTTTCATTCGTAACAAAAAAAAAACAGAAATGTCCAATACACCAGGACATTATAACTCAGATTAGGTGAAATGTAAAGTTCAATATCGAAAAAAATACCTCCCGCTACAATAGCCAGAAAGAGATGTAACATGGTAATTAAAATATATCTGTCTCTTTTGTATCAATGAAGCAGCCGTGTAATAGGTGACTGACCTACATTTTACGAACAAGCTTCCTAGTTGGTATGGTGCCCTGGTGATTATTACAAATTATGTAATGTCTCCTAAATGCTCTCAAACTTTTACCAGGCACTCGATTCTCGAGTTACATGGATGTTACTTGTAAATCGCAATGTACCACCCATAAGTACCATCGTATCGATATTTTTTCCAAGTTCTGTTTAATTTGATGCTAAATGGTGACGCAAATTTATACTTGTTAACTCCGACACTGGTGTAAAATTACTTCTATATTACCCAAAATAAATATAAAAAAATAAATATAAAAAAATATTTTAAAAAATAAACAAAGTAATTGTTCTTTCCTATGTTGATTGGTATCGTTCATCGCGGAAAATTGAATTGTTCCCCAGATCATCCGCTGAATCCTACATGCATCAAAGTTTGCAGCAAAGAAGAGTACAAGCTTAGAAAAGGTGGCCAAACTGTTGCTTTACCAAGTATACCTCACTACGTACACGGAAAGCTTATGTACGCCGTCAAAGTTGGTGAAACATATCTCTTTTAGTAAATGCTGTCCTAGTAGTAATTAAGATTTGCTATGCTGTAATCCTTATCCTTAAGGTTGAAATTCAAAGATTAAGAATTCTCGTTTGACATTCAAAATTATCTTTTAGATTGATTTGTGTTTGAATAAAATTGGCTATTATATTATTTTAATATACAATATTTATTGATTAAGAATAATCTGTGTTACCATAGAATCATCAAGTTTTTACAGAAAATAATGAAGTAACGTAGCGTAGACAAGTAAAGTCCTACAAGTCCACCTTCACTACACCTAATATTGGCTTTTAATCAAGGTCATATAAATCACAAGGTGTTAAACTGATAACGATACTCTTCCACAATGTAAAACTACATATACGATTATGTATACCTACTTCTTTACATAATACAATCTATGTTGTTTGCAAAACTTAATGCAACCTCCTCTACATTTCACCGTCATTAGTAGTGATTGAATCAATTTACAGTTTGTCCATCTCCTCAACAGGCTGGCATCATAGTAGGTGCTATATACTTCACGTACTCGCAAGGAGTGTGGGGCGACCAACGAGACGTCATAGAATGCGTTCGCCGTTGGCAAGAATACGTACGCAGCATCAACACGAGACGCCCGCCAGTCTTCGATCAATGCGGTAACGTTATTGTAAGTACAAACAACTAATCAAAATTGAACTAGAAGTTCCCGGCTATAAGACTCAGATTCAAGTACGTTCATGCTGCTACTGAAATATTTGTACCTGCTCACGACTCATGTCTCCCTAGTAGAAGTAGTTACGTCACTAGTCGTTCGATCAACTTTACCGACTCGGCAATTCGGTGCAATTGCTATCGCAGTCGGTTATCGCTCTGTGTAATCAGAAGTTTGATACCCTAAAAAAGCAATGCTATAAATTATTTGTCTTAGCTCATTTAAAAAAAATATTTAATAAGAAACAACGTAAATAGACTATTCTAAAATCGGTAAAATAATAAATAATTAAAGTAAGCTGTTAAAATTTTTGCTTTTGATGCTTATGGTACATAAGTACTTAATCAAATATAGTAATTAATTAAAAATATTATTATAAAATAAAAATTAATTTTATCGACCAAATCAAATAAAATAATTCATCGGTAAACAAACATTCTAATCATGCCTCAATAGCCATATCGTACGATTACAGCTCTATACTTATTAACTTCTACTACAAAAAAAAAAATTGAACGGAATGTGTAACATCTCCTTGCAAAGTCTGCGAGCCTAGTAAAAGGGAGGCTGTCTCGCAATCGGCGCGTGCCATTCGCATCAGCACTACTCGCTTTCGCAAAACGTCTGCCCACAATGAAAGCCATCCGCGCATTGGCCCAGCGGTTTGACTTGTCCTGCCCATGTAGGTACCTACCTGCACAAGTCACGCAAAATCGCTACTCGAGTCGCAAGGCATAGCAGCTTTCTAAACTGCCTCTACACGTTCCGTCTTCCGTCCATTGATTCAACACTCAGTACAAATATAAAAATAGCATAAAATTGAACCAATGGACATGCCCATAGGATATTGGCAGAGACAGCGGCTAATGTAAGTGTTGTAACAGATCCAATACAGAAAGACTATTCCGGTACTCCACCGACCGCTGCCAGCCTAGTAAATGTACGCTACGCTCAGCAGACACTATGGCACAGTGAAGTCACGCCCCTACTTTTCTTTTCGTAGGCGAAAATTCCTGCTAACCTTTCCTAGTGTTATGATATCCTAGTGTTCACACGTCAGTTACATACGAGGGACGCCGTTCATCGCATAGTATTGGTTCATTCATTCTCCCCCCTCAATGAGTTCGTATACGCATTGAATGGAAGAAACAAGTGTCCGGTTGTTATCTACACCCACTTAAACAAATACAGCAAAAAATTGTGTTGAAATAAAACGCCAATACCTAATTATATTAAAACGTGGTAGATTAACACTGTCTAGTCAATTTACGAGTTGAATAACAGGTTGGATAACTTGTTACATATTTGCAATTACCGTTAAGTATATTTTTAAAACTATTACTAACTACCCTGTGTATGTTAGGTAATCTAATTTAGGTATTATTGTCACCTCAGCGTGACATAGGATACCTTTCTTTAAAATATATACATAAAAGAGGATCTAGGTTAAACTCTATTAACTACAAGAGTTCAACGAAAATGGATTTTCAATTGCGGTACCTCTTCAATAAATAATTAAAATATGATTATTATTTAATTTTTTCTATCAAATGCCTATTGCGAAACAATTGAAACAGATAATTAGGTCACATCCGTATCCTAAAGGCCAAAGTCATACGGATAACGAAATTCAATGCCATAACTGACACATTTCATGATACGTTTCAATTCCCTTCTGGGATCCTTGCACAAGCACGCAGTGGGAGGCAGGGGATCTATGGTGATCAACATCATTTATAAAACCAGTAATGTAATACCCAAGCAGCACGCAAGCGTTTTAAACATCAATAAATCAGCTAATTTACAGCTTACAGCTGTCTATGGCTGTACAATTGTGTATAACACAGATTTAGGCTGCATAAAGGGATCCGCGTAAGTTTATTATTGTTTATCAGAGTATTATTTAAGCTGCGTTTGTAATTAAAGCTGTATACAGGCTGTATATTGCATGTAACTACTTCCATTAATACAGTTCTAAGAGTAAAAAATATTTATACTTAAGTGAGTATCTGTAGAGTTAATGCTCCATTGTACACCAATATACAGCTTTTATATAGCTTAGAGTACACACATGGGCCTTTATGCAGCTGTTATGCAGCTACTATACAACACTATCTCCACTAACAATTAATGCTGTATAATTAAAAGCCCTTTTTATAAGAGCTGTATAAACGCTTATACAGTCTTTAAACAGCTTACTGACAACGGAAGGAGCATCCTACGCGCTAATAACTGCCTGGTAATAAATGGGGTCATATCACTGACATTGTTACGTTACAAGAATGAAAAACTGCGCTTGGTTACACAGACCAACAGTGGCCTGTAAGCCTACGCAAAGCAGTATAGATTATTATTTCGCTTAATTTGGCATTTATAGTTCTATTTTCGTAGCAGCACGATAAAAGATTTAAATGGTTTTTAACATGACCGACCTAATAAAAATGTAACATTATTTTATTTAAAATCTAATTGTTGTGTCATTTCCGTTATCAGACAGAACACGGATATGACGGTGGCAACACAGAAAGGCGAATAAATATTAATATGGGAACTGTGAGTGAAATGTCCCAGTTCCACGGAGCACTGATAAATTGCTTTGGTTTCAGAAAAAAGATACAGTGGAGAATGTGATGGGGCCCGTGTATACTTTGTACAAAAGCGCAGTGACTACTTGTTTTGCTGGTAATGTAATATGCATTAATCTTCAATATACTTAAACTAGATTCTGCCAGCGGCTTCGCCCG
Organism: Mythimna pallens; assembly: GCA_961205895.1. Taxonomy (NCBI): domain Eukaryota; kingdom Metazoa; phylum Arthropoda; class Insecta; order Lepidoptera; family Noctuidae; genus Mythimna; species Mythimna pallens. Next base: position 17,563,119 of record OY540844.1, on the reverse strand, counting down.
TGTTTTAGTAGGTTTCTCCATACAAACTTTTGACCCTCGTTTCGTCCCCTTACGGGGTGAATTTTGAAAAATCCTCTCTAAGTGCTCGCATACGTCTTAAAAGAAAACTTTTTGAAAAATTTCATGCTCCGAGTCCCAGTAGTTCCGGCTGTGCGTTGATATGTCAGTCAGTCAGTTTCTTCTTAAGGCTAATGGTGTTTCTCTTCAACAGGTGTGGTCAAGGTGCCGATCCTTATCAAATGTGCTTACTTTGACTATATCAACGCTCTAGAAAAGAAGAAAGATGATCTAGAGAAGGAAAAGAAAATAAAGAAATAATTACCACTAAGCGGCTTGACGTGGAGTTTTGTATTGTCACTAAAATTGTCTAGTTAGATTGTAACGAGACTGAATTCTATAAGATTCACCCTTTTTGTACATGTCCGAAGCATTGGTTGACAATCAATCAACATTTTCACGGTAGTTTTTGTGGATTCGTCAAAATATAATTTTGAAAAAATGTCAATCTATAAAAAAAGGTACCTACCTAATGAAAAATGTTAACTATGTTTACTTCGTGCTTTCTGTAAAAAAAAATGGTTTCCAACCTCATAAATGAGACAATTTTAATATGGGTTTTAATAAAAAATAATAAGCTTATAAAACATATTGTATAGTTTTCTTTTTGTTGAAAACCAAAATTAATACGAATTTAATTTTTGCAGTTTTTTTTTCATATTTTACTCAGTTTAATAAACAACACACACAATCAGTTTTGTTTTTAAGCATTTTAGTCTCTTTAAAATAAATTACCCGAGCCCAATTCGAAATAGGTATCGAAACATTCAAAGAGATATCTCCTTCATCTCTCAGATATCAAAAGTTAAGAGGAGAGTCCCTTCTTACAGTTTTCAAAATTTCTAAAAATACACCGCACTAATGAATTACACAAAAAATAATAATAATGAAGAACCTAAATAGATGAAATATTTACAAACCGATCCTTAAAGCTTCGCGGTAAAACTGTTGGAATTTTAAGAAATTTTGAAAAGTAAGTGCCTTTTTCACTCGCCTATCGTCAACATCAAGCATGGTTTAAAAGCTTGTTGCTTCATCTAACGCAATCCAACGCGATGTTTGATGAAGAGGCAATGCAAAATAAGAGATAACGCCTCGCCTGATAACTCTGTTGGCACTCGGTAATTCCGTGATTTACTCGAATATTTCATAAAACTTGTTTTCTTTTTAATTTGATATAAACTAGTGCTTGATTGCGATCCCACCTGATAGTAAGCAGTGATGCAATCGTTGATGGTGAGACGCACTAGTTTATTAAGAGCTTATTCACTCAGCCTTGAAGACACCCAAATTATAATCGGATGGGAATATCTCAACTTTAAAATTTTCGACACCTGTGCCTCCCAATCAATTTTAGTATGTATTTACCAAATGAAGAACTTGAAATTCCTAACTATACAATAGCAAATAAGGGCCTGGCCACCATTAATGTGGATATCTCTGCTGCCTACGCCTAAGGTCCGAAGCGTGAAGCTCGAAGAGCGCAGGGTTTTCATCGGGGGAACCACCAGCCAGCATGTACTCCAAGTGTCTGATGTAACATATGGCTATCCTGGAATTAAAAAATTACATTATTAGATGTTTCTTCATGTCTTTTGATGTCTTTGAGAGTATTGGTATCCCAGTGGTAACGGCCCCAACTTACGAGTTTTATATCGCGGGTTCAAACCTAGCCAGGTGCATTACTATGTAATTTTCATCACCATTTCTCTCAAAACGCTAAAGGAAAACACCGTAAGGAAACCAGCATGTCCTAGAACCAGAAATTCGAAGACGTAACGTCCACCAATCTGCACTGGGCCCGCGTGGCGGCCCATGCCTTCCTAGAGAGGAGGCCTGAGTCCGAGCAGTGGGAACATTATCAGTGACGGATTAAGACTACTTGATGCCCTAAGCAATCTACGCCTGCGGGCCTCCCTATCCGTATGTCAACTAGAATCGGTCTTTAAACCTTTACCGCCTAAAACATTAGTTTTTTGTAAAATAAGGTGATGAGATGTAACGTTCCTTAGAAGTGGAGTAGGTGCGACAACAATAAAAATCAAAGCATAATTTATTTATTAGGGGTTAAAGTGTGAAATTGTCGATTTGTACTGAAAAATTGAAATTCGTTTTTTTTTTCATTTAACTTATAATATGTATTTATTTAATCAAAATAATTACCATTATTATCTATATATTGCTGCCATCTAACAGGGAGGTCATTTATGCCTTTGAGATAGAACTCTGGAGATCTAGATTCGACAAACTGTGTGAAAGCCATTTGTACTGCCTCCTGAGAAGAAAACTTTTTATCAAGTAGAAAATTGTCCAAATCTTGAAAAAATGGTAGTCCATTGGAGGAAGGTCTGGCGAATACGGAGGGTGACAAATGGTTTCTAATTACAGTTCCTGTAGAGTTAAAATGGTTTCTCGTGCTGTATGAGGTCTCGCGTTATCATGGAGCAATAATGGTGAAGATTGATTCATGAGTCGGGGCTGTTTCACTTCTAGTTTTGCTATCATTGTTCGGAGTTTAGCACAGTAGACATCTGCCGTTATTGCTTGACTAGATCGGAGAAAGCTATAGTGAATAACACCATGCTGAGACCACCAAACAGTTACCATTACCTTTTTATTAGTAAGCTTTGCTTTAGGACACTGTTGCGGCGTTTGACCTGGGGTCAGCCATTGCATATTTGTCACATGTCACAATTCGATCCAATATTCCTTCATTTCTGTATCGATCAACAAGACAACATAAGTTTCAACACGAGTTTCTTTCTGCAGATCAGTCAAATCGTTAGGCACCCATTTTCATATTTTTATATTGTTGGTAAGGTAAAGTTAAATCATGCCGCTAATTCCTAGGTAGTTTGGCTCGGATGGGCTTCCACCATCTCTTTCAATACATTGTTATTCACCTGTGTGAGCGGTCTTCCACGTGGTACGTTCTTCAAATAAAATCCATCCATGATGGAGCTGGAAGGTAGGCACAGGAACTCCGTAATTAATCAATGTATCCTAGCTGTGTTTGGGCTTATTAGAATTGCCATGAGATGCACTTTGGCTATAAGGTACTATCGAACTGATCTGATGATGAAGCCGGAAGGTAGAAGGTAGACACAGGAACTTCATAATAAAATAATGTAACCTAGCAGTGTTTGGGTTAATTGGAATTGTCATGAGAATAGGCAATCTGGTTATAAGTGTATCGCAACTAAAAAGTGTGAAATAAAAAAACTTAAAAAAAAAATAGTTTTGGAAGTCGGTGTTAAATAAGAAACAAAAAATACCGAGAAACACCGACTTCCGAAATTAAAGTTATTTTGATTCTTTTAGTGTTTTTTTTTAGTGTAGTCGGTTATTTTATTTTTTGTAAAGTGTTTTTTTTTTTTAAAGTAGAACTTCATAGGTACCTACTATGTGAAAAAAGTTTCACTCAAAAATCTCAAACCATGAAGGTTTTATGTCAATTCGAAGTACCATTACAATAAAACGGCAATTTCATACTTTAACACCTATTATTACGTATGCATAGAAGCCGGCAGGCACAATTACTCAAAAAACAAAACATTTGATTGAAACAGATTTGTGGGGGGGGCCGCGGGGTAGGGGTTGTTTGGCTGATCGCAATTCCGGTGCATTTGAATTGCCGAATGCACTATAGCAGCGAGTAGGCAAGCGGCAGCGGGGTTTTGACTCTAGGTCGGACTCTATGTCAACTTAAAACCCGTTAGTCCTAGAAACTTTTTTTGGTGTGGTTTTTGGTGACATGAGAGTGAGACGTGATGCCCTAAGGACGGATTTTTTTGTGCTTCTTCTGGTTTCCCCAGACATGATGCCCTAGGCAATTGCTTAATTTGATTAAGGGTTAATCCGTCACTGAACATTACAAGGCTGATTAGTATATGTTATGCTACTAGCCTTCGCCCGCAGCTTCACCCGTGTACGTTAAAATATAACTAATAAGATCCCAGAGCGATCTGACATAAGTGTGAAAATATAACATGGATTTAACCTTAGGTTCTCAGTAGCGTCTCACGTGCTTTGAATACCTGTGTGCTTGTGGGGCTCCCCCTTGGGGCCCCTGGGCAGATACCAGGAGAGAAAGGGAACTAAAAATAAAGAGTTAATGGCTGATTTTTATATAATTATGTTTCATAGAATGTTATTCTAAACTAGTATCACAAGTGTCGGACACTTTCTATGGACCGAAACTTCTGTCAGACGCTTTAGGGAACCACAAAAAATATAAATGATCTTTACTTATTTTTACATGTCTGATTTTTAAATATATTAATAAGATAATTATTACCAAGTTAGGTATTTTATTAGTCACACAACATCCCCTAATTGTAGTGACCAAACACTAATGTGGACTCGGAATGGCCATCGATTTTTTGCATTTGAGATAAGGAGATCCTCGAAAGGTTAAAATAGCGATAATGTTGTCGCAATACATGATCTCCTAGTACCTTACCATGACGTGTAAAATGTCAAGCGTGAGAGCAAGAAAGAGGGATGGAGCTATACCTCCTATATACCTCCATCCCTTTAACAATTCAGTTTAGGTCGTCAAATGGATCATGTTAAGAGCTTGTAGTAGTAGTGGTGCTCTGGGCAGTTCAGTCATGCTATTCTTTAAGAAAACAGCCTTGAGCGCAACGCTGGCCGCAGCGACGAAATCCAATTACGTACATAGGATTAACGATATAATATAGGTTCATTGAAAGAAAGACTCGGACCTGGTACAAAAGGCAACGAAGGAACAGGAGTGGGTTTTTATTCAGTAAAAGTCTGACACGCCCTCTTGCTCCACCCAAGAGCGGGCGGTGTCATTGGATGATTTTCCCACCTACAAAAATATATTATATAGGTCCACTGGATTGTTAATCCTATGTAGGTACGTATTTGAATTTCGTCGATGCGACCAGCGCTGCGCTCAAGGTTGTTTTTCTTAGAGAATAGCACTGCTAGTCAGTCCTGCTACCACCTTGCTGATAAGCTAATATGTCCTCATATACCTTAGCGTCATCATTTACAGCTGAACAGCTGTCGCCATAAAGTTCCTTGCGATATAAACGAAGTTCTCTCACCTAAGACACTCAATCTTGGAGTATTTTTTCTTAGAAGGTTTGGTGACGGGCAGCTTGGAGCGCAGCAGATCGAAGGCGCGGTTCATATCCCTCATTCGCGTGCGTTCTCTGTCACATGCCGTTTTCTTGTATTCTGAAATGGGAAAATTTGAATCCTCGTATAATAAGAATTTCAGTAGATTTTTCTTTACCTTCTACTTTGCTTAATTAATATTGATACGAGCGTTCACACTTGGTAGGAGATAAAATGGGAAATCATCAGAAATAGTGTAACTGCTGACAGGATAGAAAAGAAGAAAGAAGACGTGTTACGCCGATCTCAAGTGATATGGCAGAATTTCCCGATTTAACTTAATAAACCTATAGTACATTCTGATACAAGTGCAGAAAGTTTGTCATTGCGACCGAGGCTGAATTCGCACGAGCCGTAGGCGAGTGTGCTATGGAGCCGAGGGCTACAATGACAAATTTGCACGTGTATCAAACGACTTTTTTCAATACACTTACAAAATGAATAAACGGGGGTCGACCGGTGACTCGAGGGAGACAATGCGCGCCCAGCCGGATACGATAAATGTAATAACATATTGTGGCAGGGGACAGCACGCGCACTTTTCTGCACTAGTGCGGAAAACAGTCTATTGCGTGCCTAAAAGCGGTGGGATAAGAGCGGGTTTTCGAGTAAGTGTATTGAAAATAAATTGAGGAGAGTGGTTTGTAATTCAATATGCAGGCCCAAAGAAGTTCGAGAATTGCTATTACCAGTTATAATTCGATCGCTTCTAGACACGAATGATATTGTCTAAGCTAGAAATATCAGCAATCGATGCCTGTCGCATATTCTCAAATCGGTGACACTAACTAGATATGTCTAAACAATATACGGTCGCTAAAATACACGATTTGCGTACAATTATGGTTGAATTCCCTGCCAAAATTGTGTTTCCTGATAGCTACAACGCCCATTTTAGTCAATAGTATAAAATAGGTTACTTCTAGGCAAGAGTGTTCAAACGTAGCCACATCATCGCGTACTATCAAGTGAGATACCAAATGGTCAAACGTGAGCCCTTTTTAAGAATAAAAGCCCGCCCTAGCCAAGTTACAACCGTTTCGTTTCGATTCTCTTTTCATCGATCGCCTCGTGTTGGCCACGCCTCCGATTCCTTTATTCTGACGTCATCTCAACGCTCAGTCACGTGGTCAGAACAGAGGAATAGGAGGCGTGGCCAACTCGAGGCGATCAACGAAAAGAGAAACAAAACGGTTGTAACTTGGCAAGGGGGGGTAGGTGTGACTTGTTTTACCCGAAGAACTAACTAGCTATACAATTTGTACATTCACATTGTTCCAGTTATGTTTAACTGCCTTGTTATAGAGTGGGAGCCTATTGCCACCAAAGGGGCACAAATCCTGACTGTTATGCCCCTACAGGTACCTAGGAATCGAACCTAGGAATTAATACCTAGCATTCACTCTTGCGCGCATATAAAAATACACTACCTTCTAGGCCAAGCTCAAATTCGTGTAGTGTCGCTCGTCCCTCTAGAGTCGGTCCACACTACTCGAATTTGAGCTCGGCTCGTGCTCCACTTGTGCTTGGCTCCTCTAGCGTAGACCCACCACCTCAAGATTGTCGGAAAAGCAAACACAGTATGATAATAACACAAGATAAATTGATACCTACCTTTCTCAAGCTGCATGGCCCTCTCCTTCCAGTTAGTAATGGCGTCTTGGTTGGGATCATCTGTTCCATATTTAGAGGTATCCTGCGATTCATGAGAATAATCTAAAGACGACTCGGAGTTAGCAGGCTCCGTTATGTTGACTGCATCTCTAAAGTCTTGTTCGTAGTACCTGGAACCTTTAATGTGGAAGGAAGAACTTCAAGATTAGGCTTCTGTTAAGACATACCTCGCTAAATACAAAAGGAATAATATGTCCAACATACCAAAGTGTCTCAAGTTTACATGTGGATGGATGGAGAGGCAGAGGGAGACCAAAGAAAAGATGGATGGATTGTGTGAAGAGTGATATGAAAGAAAAGGAAGTTAGTGATAGCATGACGAATGACAAGGCAGGATAGAAGAAAAAAACATGTTGCGAATGCAAATAACACGGGACAAGGGCAGGAAGATGATGATGACCACAGTGTCTCAAGGCGAAAGCGACGGCTGAAATGATGATGATGATGATGATGAATATGACCGCTAATCGCTATTTGCAGTTAGGCAGATATGTGGTGCGGGCCAAAACTTATTTTGCCTAACTTGGTAGAGTCCAAAAGGTAGATAATGTCTTTATACAACCTGGGGACTTACCATGAAGGGTTAAAATGTTAGTCTTTCAGGCTAGAAAGAGGGTTGGAGCTATAGGTACACCCTTTAACAGTTCAGTGTAGGTCGTAACATGGATCGAGTTAAGAGCTTGTGGTAGCACTACTGATCCTGAAAATGTATCTGTACCACATAGATTTTCCTGCACATCTATAATATAAAAATGAATCGCAAAATGTGTTGGTAAGCGCATAACTCAACAACGCCTGGACCAATTTGGCCAATTCTTTTTTTTAAATGTTCGTTGAAGTTCAAGGATGGTTTTTACGGCGAGAAAAATTCGAATAGAGTAGGGTAGAGTAGGGTAGAGTAGGGTAGATTGGAATTTCAAAAGCATAGGTACACTGTATACCCTGAAATGTTCTCTGAGTGGTATCGAAGTGCATTTGAAAGTAAGTAAGTACTTAGTAAAAAGGCAATGCGCAGTTAGCAACGTAGAAACTCGCCACACTAAGTAAACAAAACTGAATCATCAGGGCATCTATATTATTTTAATTCTTTAGTTTTTCTAAGAAAGAAGACAATATTCTTACCTTCAGAAGCGCTGTGATCCAATTCATGCGGTCTAAAATAAGAAATCCTTCTAGGTTCGTAATCCTCTAACACATAAGACCTGTGATAGGATATTGTTTTATCATATTTCTTATGAGAAAACGTGTGTTCTTCTTTCGGCTTGTCATCTTGACGACCTATTTCTAGAATGACGCGATCTTCTGCCTCCCTCTTTTCTTCGTCATCTTTTACCATTGTGTAGTTCGCTATGAGGGGGAGAGGCGCCTCATCTTCATAGCTTTGATTGTACATTGCACTTGTGAATAACACTTTAGTTTAATTACCACTCTTTTATGATCCTGTAAGGATTTCTGTTTTTATTTTTCCAGCTGTAACAATTGGTTCAACAAGTTCTTATTACAACAACGTGGCAGATGAAATGCCAACTGTTCCAATAATCACTTTTAAAGTTTATCAAAAGTCTTTTCTTCAGTCGCTTTTATACAAAAGACACTACAGTTTTAGAGTTAATCATGTAAACATATGCTACAAGTTTCTAGAACCTTCTATACTTTTCGAAGAAGTCAAAACTCACAAGGAAATTCAAACTTTTCCATTTGAAAAAAACACAGTGCCTACATTATCACATTTCTGATTTCCCAGGACCAAACTAAACTGCTAATCACCAAAACTTTGTACAATTTTCTTGTGTCTAAACACCCGTCCACTACCTGTTTAACCTGAGGACTGTGTCATCTACATTTCAGTTCTATTGTGATGCATATTCGATCAAAGTGGCGATGTGTGTACAAGTGTGTGCTACAATTTTTAGTTTTCACCAAGGAGGGCCGTTTTCATTGTCTCGGCGTCTTTTGTTGGCTGTTTGCTTTGTACGGAACTTATGAGACACCCATGGTGTCTTCTAAGTAGATTAAATACCTTCTTTTTGTATGTTAATGTGTGAATGTTTATCTTAAAGAGTTTTTTAGAGTTCTGTAACCTCGGTCGGCAATACGGAACCTACTAGTACTAGTATCACTTTGTTGTCCGTCTGTCTGAGTGTCACGCCCCTTATTCTCAGGGAAGCGTAGAGGTATCAAACTGAAATTAATATCAATAATAGATATGTAAGGCTGCATATCTATTATTGATATTAATTGGTGCCCCTTAGTACTGAAAATTTAAACTTCTAAGTTAACACAAACAAAATATAAGGCCTTTTTTATGCTCCATAATCTGACACTCACAAGAAAATAAAACCTATAGGCAGTGGCGGATTAGCTATATAACAAGAGTAGCAAATGCCTCAGGCCCCGCGCAATCGGGGGCCCCGCATGTTCGAGGATCCTGCACTTGGAACGCAAAAAAATGTAGTCTATATAAATAAGTATATCGAAATCCGAATACAGGCTGATTATTATTTCATTGAATATGATAGTCAATCTCTTAGATTTTCCTCATTATCGTACTTTCCACGTACCTTACCCGATATTAAAATCCAAGGGGTTATTGGTAATTGAGATAAGAATGAGAAGTATTTAATAGGTCTACACAGGAGCCGCTTGGTCGAATTTGCTACAAGCCCCGCGCTGGATTAATCCGCCACTGCCTATAGGGTACTTTCTGTTGATCTAGGATCCTGAAATTTGGCAAGAAGCAAGACCATAAAGCACAAGAAAAAGTCTAACAACTGAAGATTTTTAGTTACATCGCAAAATAATTACTTTTATAGGTACTTATTTTTGCGATTCGGAAAAATCTTCGAAAATATTGTAATATTTATAGGTAAGTCTATTCGGAACCCTCGGTAGGAGAGTCCAACTCGCACTTGACTGGTTATGGAGAACTGGTTGTGTTCTGTAGCTAGACTTATGTTGTGCCGATTTGAGTTGCCTATATTAGCCGGCCTTTAAATTACATTAGGTACCGGCTAATAAAGGTAGCTCTACCAGATTTTAGACTAAACTAAAAAGCCAGCTTAGTGTGAGACTATTTGAATTTCATTGGCTACTACATCAAGCGTTCAGAACAGTGTCACATTATTGATTATTGACCCTCCCCGACTTCTAATTAATTTATTTATTTGGATCAGATATCAGAGCAGTGGTGGCCAAGTGGTAACGGCCCCGACTTACGAATTGTAGGTCACGGGTTCAAACCCAGACAGGCGCATTACTTTGTGTAAAATATTTCATTACCACTGCTCTCAAAACGGTGTAGGAAATCATCGTGACAAAACCGGCATGTCCTAGAACCAAAAAATTCGAAGACATGTGACATTCACCAACCCGCACTGGGCCCGTGTGGTGAATTACGACCCATTCCCTCTCCTAGAGAGGTGGCCTTAGTCCCAGCAGTGGGAACATTAAAAAATTGTTAGTATGATCTTGAAATACTATGTTAGTAATTAATAACTAAAAGTGACTTAATCCTCTGGGTAAGGTTCCACACCAGAGTGCGGTCAAACTTACAGGCTATCATTTTTAGGATGCTAATGCTGCTGCTGTCACGCAGTTTGCTGCGCAGGTTTGTGCCAATTTGAAATTATATACCTACAATCTACATGCACCTTCCTCGTTGATTGCTCTTTCTTTCAGTGAAGATTGCATCAAAATCCTCTGCGTAGTTTAGGAGTTAGCGGATAAAAAGACACAAGAGGAAACCTACTACTATGAAAGGCGAAAGACCAGGGATCGCTTTGCGCATCGTATACATCGGCGAGCCAATCACTGTACAAGGATTGCATTACCCGCCGCCGCATCTCTTTTCTTCTGCGTGCGAACTGCGCAAGTAGAAATGTAGAAGTCAGCGCTCAAGATCCGTGCCGGTATCCATAAAGATTATAATATGAAAGACCCGAGAAAAAATATAATAAAAAAAAAACAAATTCATCAATTGTACGTTGTATTTATTGAAATAAATAAATTATTTTATGCTTATAGCACAGCCATGTACATAATCCAGGATTTTTCGCTTTCCAATCCATCTTACAATCCACTCTTGCGCAGCAAAATACTTTGAGATAGGCGCGAGCTACATGAGATCTTATCAATTGGCTGGCAATACTGAGCTTAGAGTACTAATCCCGCTTTATTTGGAAACTTAGGCTTTTTGCACACTTACTTTTACATGGAGAAGTTCCCGACCAATAATTTCTGGAAATGCTCACGAAGGAAATTACCTCCATGTAAATAAGAGTTACAGACATATGTAAGTACAGACATCATCATCAAATGGTTGCCCCCTTTTTCTAAAGTATTTTAATATGAGAGGATTACCCAATTGATGCAGCTAGCTGTACAAAGTATAAACTTAGCCTTAATACATACTGATTGTAAAGAAGACGGACAAGCCTAAGGGCGGATTTCACCATTAAAACTAACCACGTTTTAACGTTTGGCTCGCATAATCGCGTTTAGCCGCTGTCACTAGTGTCACTTGTCTGTATTTTTAGAAGTGACACTAGTGACTGCGGCTAAACGCGATTATGCGAGCCAAACGTTAAAACGCGATTAGTTTTATTGGTGAATTTTGCCCTCATAAACTACACATTTATGTAATTTAATTACATTATCTGTATAAAAAGACGCCGTATACCTATAGTGTAGTTTTAATTTTCCAGTGATTTTCTTTAGAAACCTTGCTAGCTATTCAGTGAACTAACTTCTACTAAGTATGAAAAATCTGTTACACTAGGCATAAGAAAATACAACACACATAGTGTATGATATTGGTTATATTTATTTAGGGCGAAAACACAAAACTGCGATGCGACGTCGCATAGCAAAAATCTACGAGCACGCACGACGCATCGCAATAACTTGTGAATTGATTCACATCACACATTGTACGGTCACCTGAACCGATAGTTTGCCGCACGAAATCGCATCGCAGGTTTATGCGATGTTGCTTATTATCGCAACGCATCGCATCAGTTTTCTTGCGGGAGCCCTTACTTACAAAATTTTTAAGTTTTATAAACTAAAGCAATAAAAAATGGAGTGACAATACACGGTATTTCTCGGCAGAATAAATTAGGAAGCCGGCTCCAACATAAGAATTGGGAAAAAGCTAGCCTTTTCGTCAATTGATTCTCTGTGGAATCTAGATTTCACATGGTTGAAAGATCGCCTGTCATTGGTTGATTTAGTTTGTGTCACGACTCCGCTTAGTTCTGATTGGTTATGACGTCGCTTTGCGGTTTTCGGTCCTGGTTTTGCTCACACTGAGATCACTCTATTTATTATTACTTCATGGGTGAAATACTATAATAAATAATCAATAAACTTTTACTACTTATTTAATAATATGTCTTAACTTTAATCGCTATTGAGTATACCTAGTATGTTTGAAGCAAATAATTTATTAAAACAATATTGTGACAAAAAGCTCAAAATAATTAAGCAATTTTACAACATTGTTCAAATTATCTAAATGAATTTAAAATGAACACAACCGTTTTAATGTAAATTAAAAGATTTCAGTTCAAAAATAGCTATCTTATTTTAATGTCAAAAATCGTGATTATTTTCATACTTTCATATTGCCTGCAAATCCTAGATATTAACGACGATATAACCTATTTATATAAGATTTCTTTTATGGATTATTTCGGGCTTGCTTCTTTAATTTGTTGATGTTTGGGAAACTGCCCGAGAGATGATTTCGAACTGTTGTTTAAATTCAAATCGCGCGGAGAACTTGCGCGAAGCAGTGTTTCGCAGTTTAGTTCGAACGTGTCGCCATAGATGTCGCTACAGGTTTATTTAAATCGTAAAGTATTGTTTCCGTAAAATATTCGGATTTCCGCCATCAAGTGGCAGAGCCTTCATCATGCACGTTAAAGAGCTTATCGCTGATTTCAAACGACATTATTTGACAAAAAAAAAACAATCCCAAAATAATCCACAACACCTCGCCCGTACCTTCAAGGCACACTGACCAAGTCAGTCTTAGGTTGAACAAAAAAAAACCACGTAATCAAAAAATACTTCATAGTCTAGTGGTGATCTACAACTTGATGGGCCTGATCTTGAAGAAGCTTTGTACCACTTCGTCCGTGATCTTGGCTCTGCGCTGCTGGTACGCCTGGATCCAGGGGGTTATGACTTCTATAGCTTCTCTCTTCAATTCTCCTGTTAGCATGACTCCTGATTCGTATTCTTGCTTTATCTATAAAAGTAGTAACATTTTTATAATGGAAATTTTTTAAGCTTTCTCCACCGAAACTAATACTAAAACTAACTCTAGGGTATAAATGAGACCATATCAAAGAATAAACTGGCATTATGAATTATTTTTCAATTAACTTTATTTTTATTTTTTTCTTCCATACAAAATAATTCGATAAATTCACAATTATTTATGTAAAAACACCCTTACGTGAAATATGACCGCGTAAATATGTAATGTCACTTGTTTATTTGCAAACTAATTTTTTGCGGTCTATGTATACTGCTTATGTATCAATTCATATATATACTTTCCTGTTGCTTCACAAAAGTCTATAGTAGGTCTATATACTTAAAAGCAAATACCTAATTGTAGTTAACCCTTTTCAAAAATGGCAAATTACAAGGAAACTACATGAAGTTGCGAGAGCAGTGGTGGCCGAGTGGTACGGCCCCGACTTACAAGTTGTAGGTCGCGGGTTCAAACCCAGCCAGGCGCATTACTTTGTGTAATTTATTTCATCACCACTGCTCTCAAAACGGTAAATGAAAACATCGTGAGGAAACCGGCATGTCCTAGAACAAAAAAATCGAAGACATGTGACTTTCACCAACCCGCAGTGGGCCCGCGTGGTGGATTACGGCCCATTTCCTTTCCCTAGAAAGGGAGCCTGAGTCCCAGCTGCGGAAAAATTAAAAGGATTATATGAAGTTGTATATTTACCTCTGCTAGCCTGTCATCATCTTCCAAGAAGAAGGTGAGGTACTTGAACGATATGTCCACATCGGTGTTACCACCCTTCAATCTGTGTTCTTCTACCGTCGCTTGCCCACCCGAAAACGCGAATTTGTTGATCTGTGGAATAAAAATACGATGTTTTTTATAACTGACTAATTTTGAAAAATTAGGCAAGTGCTTATCTTTAGATTACGTTGACATAGTAGTTTGATTTTATCGCTGCTGCTTTGGGTACCAGACCAGAGTATTTAATCTTAATTTCAGATTCATACATTCATACCTTCATGCGTTCCTGGGAAAAAGGGTCTTGACAAACGGACAGACAGACAGACGGACAACAAAGCGATTCTACAAGGAAAGAAAGAAAAAAGAACGAAAAATTTTATTTGGCGGAAAAGACGCAAACTTAAGACTTAACTTACAGATTACAAACATTTTCCATGAAAAAAAAAATATATGCGCCACGTCCGCGCAAAACGGCCGAACGCTCAGCATAGTGCCGTGTCCACACGCAAAATGCGACGAGTCCACTAGGGTTCCGTTTTTGCCGACTTGGGTACGGAACTTTAAAAAGAATAACATGCCTCATACATGAAGTTGAGACTTATCCTTTTCCAATGACTAGATTTTTTATGCGGTTGAGAAATCAAATAACTCGTTTTGGGTGGAGCCAGTGTCAAACTTTTACCGAACAAAACGCAACCATGCTACATTACATGACTTGATTCTGTCATCACCTTTCTACCATCGGACAAGCAGACGTACAGCGAGTATCCACCCTTACATTGTTAACACCTCTACGGTACGGATTAAGCGTTTCGCCTCGTCGTTTATACCGCATACATCGAAGAACTGGAACAATTTTCTGCTGCCTGGTGCGGTCTTCCTGCCCGATTATAATTTAGGTGTATTCAAAGTTAAATTGAATAGGCTCTTAACAAACTAGTGCATTACACCATCAACGATTGCATCACTGCTTACAATCAGATGGGATCGCAATATACATAATTTAAAAAAAAAATGCTCTTTCTGTTGACTTGCTAGTTGCTGTACAGGTATGAATAAATCCAAAAATCATACCTTATTCTTAATTTGCTTCGGGCTATCATTCAAGAAGATGGACGCGTTGGGATCGCTGGCAGACATCTTCTGCTGCGCTCCCTGCAAGGCGGGCAGGAACGTGGAATGAATGAGGGCTGTCTTCGGCATCTTGAGGCGAGCGGCCACGTCCCGCGTCATGCGGAAGTACGGGTCCTGGTCAATGGCGCAGGGAACTAAGCAAGGTACCTGCGAAATTTTCAATAAATAATTCAATATTATGAAAAGTTACTTTTAGTGTTCAGTCAGACTAGAAACGCGGGCGAGGGCGGGTGTGGCGCGGAAAACATAAGAATTTATTTGGAGTTTCCATAATGGGCATCACGTGCCGGGAAGCGGCGCGGGCTGCTCGACGCGAGACGCGCGCGGGCTACTCACGCCATAGCACGCTCCTACAAGTGACCACAGTGAGTTCAGTGTCGGAGTTAGGTATTTTAAAACCGAAAAAAAATCTTTTGCTTTTTCAGATACATATTTCTTGCATTTCAGGCTTAATAAAATATATAAAAATACTCACAACTTTATTATCAAATATGAAGGGGAAGCTAGTGGAGAATGCTGGCGCAGCTTCTACCGAGGGGAAAGTGATCTTGCCGATGACGTCAGAGTCGCCGAAGCCGAAAATACCCTTCACCTGGTTGAACGTCACGCACTTCTGTATCCTCACCATGTTTTGATAGAATGCTGGGCACTGGCTGAAAAAGTAATAATGTTGCCAGAAACTGATGGAAGACACCAATAAAATATTGTACTACAAGTAATAATAGGAGTGATATTACAAAGTACAATGCGTTCCAAATAAGGATAGGATAGATTGCCATGTTGTGACGTCACGTCATACTGTCAAATCACAAGAAATTGTGCAAAATTGAAGAACTCGGAGATGAGCAAAATTTAGGAACTGGATTCTGATTAAACTTTTTTCGTTCACAGTTATATAATAATTCTTCGATAAATATTTTACTAAATAATAAAACAGAACAAGCAATAAAATAAATAAATGAGAATTTTAATATTTGTAACTCACCCAATAAAATCTAAATTATTGAATATAAATGTGTTTTCCACATCAAATCCCACAGCTACGATATCCTTAGCATTATTGTATGCCATCTTACGAGCATCCTCGATCTTCAGGTCTCTCCAGAGAACCTTCTCGTCATCTGTCAGTTGGATTATCAATGGTACATTGAATACATCTTGGAGCCATCTGCAATATTAAACTATTTGTTAGTAATGCTACAGGAAAAGCTGACAATGAATTTGTGAATCTGTAAGAACTATTTTTTAATCAAGTTTGTACACCCGATTCCACCATTGACATAAAAATTAAGTTGAGGAAAAATTGTGCTTTGGACGTTTTTAAATAATAATATACTTGCATTGTGCAGGAAAAAAAAACACAGATCTCATTTTCAAGATTCTGAGATTGACTCAAAGAAAACTGATATCCAGCATCACAGGTCCAGCTTTAACATATCTTAATATCTACCAGAATGATTATAGAATAAAGTATTAGCACACTCTACTCACTTAGTAAACATGAAAGGTATCATATGCCCAATATGCATGCTCTCTGAAGACGGCCCTCGACCCGTGTACAAGTAGAACTTTTTGCCATTCTCGTGAAGTGTAAGAATGGTGTGAAGATCACGGTGTGAGAAGAATATACCGCGCCGTAGGAAGTGGTGAGCTAGAAATAATAGGATTTAAACTGCTGTATTTTTAAAAATCTAGATTGCTTATCCTATTTTGAAAGTTAATAACATTTCGTTATTTACCTTTCTTTCCTGTTACTTTCTCAAATCTCTGTAATAATTCGTCATCTATCTTTGAACTCCCAAATTTCTCTGAAAAGTAAGTTGAAAAACTATTAACAACAATATTTATATTAAAAAAATATAGCAATTGCCGCATGTATGACAGAGCATCATACATAAGTATGTTTATGTATAAATTGTGTTACTTTTGTGGTGTACGATAAAGTTTATTCTATTCTATCACTGAGTATATCAGAATCCGAGCGAAGCCAAAGCGAGCCACTAGTTTAAAATAAAAAATTAACTTAATATTTGTATGAGCAATTTTATCCTTACTAATTAACTTCTCATAGTCAATTCCAGTCTCTGACTTTCCTGTAACAGTCCATGGGTCCACAAAATCTTCATCTTCAGTCGCAAGTTTATTTATTTGCTCTGTTACGAAATCTGCCATGGTGATCTAAAACCAATATAAAAAAAATGTTTCTATTTGAAAATTTCGTGTAGAATGACAAAGATCACATGTTTGGGCACTCAATTTAAACTAGTAAATAGTTTCTTAATTACTAATTAGTGTCGTTTACAGCAAATCTTTCTAAAGTGTATACGAATAAATAAATATGGTTTAGATGTGCATAATAGCTAGCCGAAATAACAACTGTAAAGGTTAGGTTTGCCACAATCTTACAACTTACTTGTTACGTTCTATGAGTAATACCTGTAATATTTTAATACGTTTCTGTTCACAATATTGCACTTAATCAAGTAAAAGCTGATGCAATTTTTTTGAGAAAAAGTCAACATCGATCGCCTATGCGGCGCTGTCACACATTCACACTGTCAAAAACGTTTTGTTTACCTTGAGACTCATTGCGAATTTTGTGATATTATTTTACTTAATATTTCTATAGAATTAAATCAATCCTTTTTGTAAATCCTATTTATTTTATTATTTTCAAAATTCTCTCATTATTTTGATTTTTAGTCAAACATTGCCGCATTTTACTTAAAAATAACAAAACGCCCGTAACTACTACCATGAATCTCAATGTTGCTATTTCAATAGCACCAAACACAACCCTATACATTTCTCGGCAATCGTTTATTTTACGTTTATGCAGGAAAGTACTAATTTATCAAAGAATTTTATAAATTTTAATTATTATAAAGAAATTTAATCAAAAAAAACTTTATAAAAAAAAATATAATAATATCTACTCTGGAAGTTAAACTACTATGTAAACATTATTTTTGTGATCTGCAGAGCAAGCGTGACAAACGTCAAAATTTGTCAATAATACGTTTCAGTGATCACAATTTTTTTGCTGTATTTATGATAGGGAGTAGGATAAGCTCGCATTTCTTTGTCTGAAAATTTTATGGAGATTTTGTGTTAAACAAGCCCGTGTGTTGGTGTTCTTGATGGTGTCCGGTGACGATTCAAATGGTGGCCGTTTGTCGCGTAAAACTACGAGGTCTCCGAACCGTAAGTCCAAAAAGGCAGACGCAGACCTAGCAAAGGGGTCAGCGTTGCGAAATGACTCGCAACCTTCTGTCCATAAAAGGAATCTTTACGTCGTTTCTTTCCCAATCATTATTCTGTTTAACGTGCTAAGATCAATTTTGTATCAACTTTTTATAATTTTTAAATATTTGTATACGGCGTCGCATCGGTTTATGCACAAGCCTCGTAAGGCAGGCGAGTGTAACTTGGAAGTGGTTGTGAAGGACGGTATAGTGTCTACGGAGCTCGCCCCCAGTGAGGAGATGTCTCACATACACAATGTTGGGCCCGGGGACCCGCTGTTGGCCAAACAGAAACACCATCACCGGAAAGCTTTTGAGTACATATCAAAGGCCCTTAAGATTGATGAAGAAAATGAAGGTAAGTAATAGTAAATAATCCATAATAATATTTTGGTTCGTCCGATAAAGTGGTTTCGGTCATTGTGTAGAAAATAGGATTTTTATTTTCTTATTAGACAAGTAGCATTTTTTTCTAAAAGATAAAAATCAGGAACCAAGTTTTGAAAAACATTTTCGTTCTCAAATAGATTATAAAACTTAATTAATTAATATCTACTACATTCAGTAATACAACTTAAAAATAATCTTGGCATGACGTCTTGCCGTTACTGTATGAATAAAAACATTTAATTCTGACTAATTGATAATTAAAATGTGTAAAGTGCTCTTTGTTTTCACTTCCCAGATGTAGAGTTTGACTAAATTAAAAAATAAAAAGTATATTATCATACACATTTTGGTTGATATAAAAATATGGAAACAGATCTTTGCTAAGCATGTAGAAAAATGTTAAAAAAAAAATCACACACACAAACAAAGTCACAATCTAAAACAAAGGTTTTCTTAACAAAGAACTGAGTTGAAAATTCTTCTAAACATTTCATTCTTTATTCATTCATCAACACAAACATGTTATAACTGAAAACAGTAATAAGTCAAAGTAGAGATATAAGAAGTGGTCACCATCCTGAACAGTAGTATTTTTTACTCTTTTATTTTGCAGTAAAATATAAATATTATAACTAGCTACTTATTTATGATGAATGCGAAACGCACAGGACCGTTCATTGTGGCGACACTTGGGGGGAGGCCTATGTCCAACAGTGAACGTCTTTCGGCTGAAATGATGATGATAGCAACAAAGGTACACTATTATTGGCTGAGGATGTTTGAAAGAGTTACGGCAGCCATGGAAAGCAAAGGGCTACTGAAGGAACACAGGTGGGTTATGTCAGTAAAAGTATGACACTCCCTCGCTCCAGAGGTGGGGCTATTTGATGGTTTCCCACATAAAATACGAAAAAAAATCGTCACTGTTGTACTTACTAAAAATCTGGAGAGAATAGACATAACAAAGGAAAGATGGATGGATTGTGTGAGAAGTGATATGAAATAAAAAGGAGTTAGTGATAGCATGACATGTGACAGGACAGAATGGAAGAAAAAAACGTGTCGCGCCGACCTCAAATAAAACGAGACGATGATGAGGGTCATATAAAGAAGCTGAGGCTCATTCATCATCATCCTCATTTCAGCTGAAAGTTGTTCACTGTTGAACATCTGCTTACCCAAGTGTCGCGATAACGACCGGTCTTGTGTGTCTCGCATCCATCGGATTCCCGTAGTAGTGGATTCCCCTCTCACCAAGATGTGGTCCACCTTGTGGGAGACGCTGTTCAACGCTGAGGCTTGTTAATCAATAATATCGCTTACCATCAGGTGAAATAGTGGTCAAACGCGAGCCTACCATTAATAAAAAGAAAAAAAAAAGTAGTTATAATGCCAAAATAGAATCTTACCATCTAGTTACAATAAACAATGGTGTTGCTAACCTAAGGTAGCCCGTATATCCTAGCTACCTTGTAACATACCTACAAAACAAATTGACCTCTCCTACAGGACAAAAAGAATTAGCTATAGAGCTTTACAAGAAAGGCATATATGAGCTAGAACGAGGAATCGCAGTGGACTGCTGGGGCGGCCGCGGTGACGCCTGGCAGCGTGCGCAACGACTACACGACAAAATGAAGACCAACCTAGGCATGGCTAAGGACCGACTGCACTTCCTTGGTATGAGATAATATTATAATAACCCAATCAGAATCACCGCCACAACTCCAAGCTATGAACCCAACTACGCTATTTTATTTTGAAAGTGGAAATTGGCTGAATGTTTGCATGCAATGCTTCTTTTGTTTCCTTTCAAACATATATACACAACTTATCCTACAGTTTCTATTGAATATAATTTTATATTCCCCAATGTAGCCAGCCTAGTTGCGCTCAGTAAGTTGGGCGTAGACAGTGAGCCCGAACGGAGCGACAAAAAGCCCACGGAGTCACCTCTGAAGGCCCGACGGCTAGAGAAGTCGAAGACGACGTTACTCGCGCATACAGAGAGTAACAGTGGTCAATCAAAGCCGCCGAACGAAGGTAGACACCAGCAACTAATGCTTCATGAAATTACGCTTCGTTTGACGTAACCTAATGCAAAATTCTATCAGAAATTCAACTAACATCTGTGTAATATGATTGTTATAACACCACACGACATTGGAAACTAATTGGACTGTTTTGTTTTTAATTTTATTGTCAGTGTTTGCATGGGTTGAACTGCCTACCATCATTACAGCTTGCAATTTGTTTTTTTTTTAATTCTTTAACACAGCGTGATGTGTTTGATTCTGTATTTCTGTTATGTGTTACGCTTTTCGCTGCATCTATACATAAGGGCATTAAATGTTACAAAACACGTCCATTAAAAATATTCGTTTAAGGTATTACCGTCCCGACATAATCTTCATCAATCACTAATTTATATGCAGAGTGCATAAAGGTACAAGTTGGTAGCCGACTGCACGCAGCAGCAGCAGACGACATGTCATCGCTTCATGTCGTCACGACACGTCGTAGCGTCATGTCGCTGCAGTCATGATTTCAAACCCGACTGCAGACGGCAACAGCAGATGTCATCCAGTTGGTTCCGAGTGCTCCGTGGAACAAGATGTCTGACGTGTTCGAGAATAATCGTCGTGTCGTTGTGGTCCGGCATCAGCGGCACTACTGATCTGCGGTCGGACGACACTGCCGTCTCCCGCTCGACGACGCGTCGCTAACTACGGAGGGAATTTCATAGAAATACGTATAAACCAGTAGTGTCGCTGCGACACGTCGTCTGCTGCTGCTGCATGCAGTCGGTTACCAACTTGTACCTTTAACCAACATTGGCTTGGTCTCCAAAGGAAAATGTACTTCAAATATATATATAATGTAGTTGTCTATGTATGGACGCAGTATATCTTGCATAGTAACTAGCTCGGTAGTCGGCATATATTTATTAGCACAGCGCACTACTCGGACATGTAATACGTCATTAGACTATATTATCTGTGTTTAGAGCCTAGAATCCTAGATTTCCAGTTCGTCAACACGGTCGTACAGAACATTGGAAATTAGGATATTAACTTTTCATGTTCACTTTCGACTACTAGTCAGGTTAGGTAGTTCAAAAAGGTTTACAGCATGCATCTATGATAAAATGCTTCGTCTGGCCATTTTCCCGAATAAAAAATAGTTCGGAAACGTGCGCAAGCGCAATTTGCGTCAAATTACGTATGTTCATTGAATAAATTTCCTTTTCCTTATAGATAAGACATTTATCTTTAAATTATGCAACTTTCCCTCGAGTAAAACAAATACGTAATGACAATATGCGGTAAAACAGCAAGATAAGTGCAAGGTCTTGTTTAATCATCCACATTTATGCAAAAAAATATCTATAAATAGTTATATCCTTGAAGTGAACAAAACTGGTTCATACTTCATATTCATAGCTTTAATTTATCGACCGAAAAATGTTATGCTAATCGTCGGATCCTAGGTTAGTTGGTCTCAGTTCACTTGCTTTGGATGGCCAGCGAGGAGAGTAGGGGGGACGCAATCATGCGCACAGAACGCACACGCGCGATCTTTTACATACGACTTGTTTTTCCCTAACATCTCGTTACGGTTCAGTTGGCAATGTGCGTAGCTACTGTTTCAATAAATTCCTGACTAATGTATAATGTTACAGAGTCGAAAGTTATGTTCGGCTGCACAGTTGACTGCGTACGGAGGAAGTGAGGTACAGTTTTTTCATGAAAATCAGAGGGTTGACTTTGAACCCTTCACGGTGAAAGGAGCGTTTTATTTTGGATCGTTAACCCCAGTATCGTATGTCGTTGAAAGGTCATCTATTCCACTCAGCGCCATCGAAATAAAAGTAGCTAAAAATCTGACGAACGTTGAAAAGAACAAGTTTTTTTTTCATAGAAAACATTTAGCGTCGGGCGCCGCATTCACGCGAACGGGGCAATAAAGTCAATTTTAAATAACGTCAATCATTCAAAAATTGTTTCACGGAGTTTAGATAAACATAGACGGTTAGTCTCGCACAATTTCGCGGCGGCTTCACAGCTAATGGGCCTTCAAAATTTGTTAGACTAAACTGAGGGAAACGGCTTATTACAGTGTTACACCTCGTTTGGTTTGTCGTGGGCGACGTTTACTACTGACCTTATTAACACCGTGGTCATTGAGATTTACCCATGCAACACATTTACTTTACTGTTTCTACTGGAACTTCCAACTGCGATTCTTTTAAGCATCTCATCCATAGGCAGTGGGGACGTTTGAAAGACTTACCGTGACCCCATGGAGTTTCTTGCACATTCTTCAAGATAGAGATGTTTTTTTTTATAGGTGGGAAATCATCCTATGACTTCTCTCGCTCTTAGGCGGAGCGTGTCAGACTTTTTCTGACTAAAACCCACTCCTGTTCCTTTCCGGCTCCCGGGGAACACTTCTCCATGCTATGTTATATCTGAGTATGGTTTCCGCACTTAGTCCTATGCGGACCATTGTACGTGGACACTTCTCTACAGAGATGCAAACTTTGGAATGTGCAATTAGCTTCCTTTTTTTTACTGACTGACTTCTTGATGAGTCAAAAGTGCCTGTATATGGTTTATTTGAAATTAATGCTTTGATTCTGACTCTGAAGGAGCATAGGTGGCTTTTAATTTTAATCAGTAAAAGTCTGGCTCCACCCTAGAGCGCGAGAGTCATTTGCCTCAATTCCAACCTCTAAATAAGGCGTCTCGTCCATGAAAGAGTCTAATTTTAGACTCAACCCCTCTTAGAGCAGACTACCTCGTCTACAAAGGCCAAGAGACTACTCTACACGTACTACGGTATATCACCTACCACCGGTATATTTAATTTAATTCTGAAATTAAACTAATCTAAAGTGTCTAAAATCATAAGATATTTAAGTTAATTCTGAAATTAAACTAATCTAAAGTGTCTAAAATCAACGCGCTTTTCAACTTCAATCCACTTCATATCGATATTACTTCTATATTTATTTTGTCCCATAAACCTAAGACCGTGACGGTGTACACTCCCATCGAAAACCGTTAAAGCAATCAATTTAATGGTAACAAAATGTCGTGGAACCTTTCTACCAAAGAGCTTGGTACAATCCACATTTACCTACAACGAGACGTTGAAACGGCCGGAGCCTATTTTAAAGGGGGATCAGACGAATGACGATTCATTTTTCGACGATCATTTGCGGCTTTCATTCGGCGTCTTTCGATATGAAACATTTACACATTGAATGGAAGAAAAGTGCCGAATGATTTCATTAGATGACTTGTGTGATGTTTGATTTAAGCATTCGGATTTCCAAAAAGAAAGAAAAGTGAACCGTTTGAACACAAGGAGAACGTTCACTCGGGTTCGCCTATTAGATCTCGACTCCTGTAACACGCAACTAATTCCAAGATTCTCGACGTCATTCGACGACATTTTTAAAGAATAGGCACGTGAATGTTCACTTCCCCAGCAGCCGAGATTACGATCCCGATTTCCGGCCACCGTAGGCGCGAGCTTGCGGACGGCGAGCAATGGGTAGCTCACCGTCCGACCGTCCTGTAACCGACCGGACCGAGCCCAAGTCGTCGACGGCGCGTAGTGTTCCACGTGCGCATCAAAGAGATGTCAGCAACCGTAGGGGCCCAGCAGGGTCGAAGCCTACTGGGGCCATGGGTGATGCGAAAGAGATCCCCGGGGCCCTGGAAAAATGGCAAAGAAGGAACAGGAGTGGGTTTTTAGTCAGTAAATGTCTGACACTATCTCTCGCTCCGCCCAAGAGCGGGGGATGTCATTAGATGATTTTCCCACCCGAAAAAAAAAAGTGAATGTTCACTTCTATATCATTACAGCTAAACCTTGTCAACATGGAATGAAAAAAAAAATGAAGCACGCACTCCAGTGAACATTCTTTCGAGTGAACCGTCTGATACCACCTTAAAGAAAGTTTTCACTATCATTTCATATAAAAAAGCACCTTTCCACAAAGTATCCATCTCGCGAGATACGATACTCTGTCGGTCCAAACGGTCGTTGACCCACTGACATTGGCACTGGCCCCCTTTATAACCACTCGATTCAATCAATCGATTCGGTTAAATCTGTCGATTTAAACTTGGGTGCTGGCTAAATTGAAATAGCCATTCTATTTATTGCTGCTGTTTAGTCATTCCTAAAGCGTGTGTCGTGTGGAAATTAGTCATAGAGTAATAAGATAAAAAATGACCGCCTCCTTGGTCTTGTCATAGATTCACAAGCGCTAGTCCATTTTTTTTTAATTTTTTTAAGAGTGGAAAGTCATCAAATGAATCCTTTCGCTGTGGTGAGAAAACTCTTATTAGATTTCTTGTAGGTATAAAGCTAGAACTACACTGGGCACACGTGTGCCACACACGCCGAACTGGGCGCGTCGGTCTCCATACATTTTATTTGGATACTAGACTTGTAGAGCTACACTAGATCCACGCCACGCGATGTCGTTCTACGTACAAATCAGGCGTGTTACACGTGTGCGTCAGTCTAATGTACTTCTAGCTTCACGAACTTCAGGGCTCCAGTTGTTATAGTTGTGTAATTTATGGCAAATTGTTTCCCCTTAGCCCTTTTTGCCGTGGTATATCAAATGACTCCTCCCGCTCTAAGAGGAGCAAGAAGAATGTCAGATTTTCACAGACTTAAACACACACAGTGTTCCTTCTTATACCGTTAGCGTGCCAGAGCCGCGGTGACTCATTCGAACGATCCCGCATCGACTGTCTGCTAATCAAGAGTTTCGATCCCAAATTCGGGGACATTCTTATAGTTATTAGATTTCTTAAATCAGGAACTTCTAGATTCGAGTTTTATCCAATTTGTAACAAATGGGGAACCACTTGCCCGGTTCTATGGACTTAAATCCGCTAGTATGCCCACGGTTAAGTCCGTGTACTGAAATTCCGTTTTTAGAAGATATTGGCTGTAAGAGGGTTTTTGATGGCCAGTACTTTGGGGATAATACCTATAGGTAGGTAGGCGTTATGGCTGTGATGTTATTCATTCTTGCTACCTATTTAGTAATCTATATATCTATTTATATATATATAAAATAAGAAACTGACTGACTGACATATCAACGCACAGCCGAAACTACAGGGCCTAGGAGCGTGAAATTTTGCACAAGGTTTCCTTTTATGACGTAGGCGAGCACTAAGAGAGGATTTTCCTAAATTCAACCCCTAAGGGGATGAAATGGGTGTCCAAAGTTTCTATGGAGAAACCGACTTTGACGCGGGCGAAGCCGCTGGCGGAAGCTAGTATTATATAAAAGGAGAAACTGACTGACTGACATATCAACGCACAGCCATAACTACTGTGACTAGAAGCGTGAAATTTTGCACAAGGCATCCTTTTATGACGTAGTCGAGCACTAAGAAAGGATTTTTTGAAATTCAACCCCTAAGGGGATGAAATGGGGGTCTAAAGTTTGTATGAAGAAACCTTTCACGCGGGTGAAGCCGCTGGCAGAAGCTAGTCAGGTAGAAGTAGCTTAAATGTGTCCTTTTGTGTTAGCATGCAATGCAGAAATAACAGAGAGATTAGCAAAATTGAAAATCTACAATCGTTAACGCAAATAGACAACTTCAAATGTAAGGGAATGACGTCATCTAAACGCTCAGTCACGTGGTCAGAAAAAGAAATCGGAGGCGTTGCCGACTCGAGGCGATCGACGAAAGAGTATCGAAACGAAACGGTCGTAACTTGGCTAGGCCTGATGATACATATTTTTTTTCTGCAAAACAGACATTGTATATCTTTGTATTAGTTATTTAAAGTTAAGGAGACTACACTTGAATGATTATTTATGTTCGTTATCCTTGATATAAGCGTGTGTTGACTATAGGTAGGCATTCTGTTGTGTGTATATAACATATATTGTGTAGTTATGTTTTGTGAGGTGAATGGGATATATTGCATGTAAATTTGACATATTGTAGTCCACAGGTAACACTGGGGTAAACGGATTCTGTAGGTTAAGCCTAACTTTCAAATAATCATGATTAGTGTAGAAATGTCGTAACAATTCTGCACTTTTTCAATTTCTACGCAATTTCTTAGTCTTTCCGAAAACTTTCTTGTAGGTAGTTCTTATTTAGCGTAGTTGTAGTGTTTTAGAAAAATTTTATTAACATGTATTTTATCTTCAAACACAATAAACAAAAAAAAAAAATTCAATAATAATATTGTTATTTAAAACAGCTGCAAATAATTAACTAATTACCAAAAAAAAACGGTTTTACGCTGACACGGGTATTTTTATCTAATTATTTTTATCAGTAGCTTTATTCAGTTTTGCAATGATATTAAGTAATATGATATAGTGTTTAGATATTGTGTATTTGGATATATATCAGTATTAATGTTCACAAACTTATATCACTTAAACTGACTGACTGATATATCAACACACAGTCGAAACTACTTGCACGAGGCTTCCTTTTATGACGTAGGCTAAGAGAGGATTTTTGTAAATTTGGTCTAAAAGGGCAAAAACCCATAAAACGTTTGTGGGGTGTTTTTTTTGTTTTCACATTACTTAACTGACTGACATATTGCCAACGCACTAAGAGACTAAGAGACAACACAGCCAAAACTACTGGGCGTACGAGTTTGAAATTTTGCACAAGGTTTTCATTTATGACGTAGACGAGCACTAAGAGAGGATTTTCCAAGACTCACATCCTAAAAGAATGAAACGGGTGTCCAAAGTTTTTATGATAAAATCTTCCTGCGCACGGGCGAAGCCGCTGGCATTAGCTGGTACAAAATAAAACATAAAAGATTTAAAAGCTGAACAACTAAATTTTTTATCGAAAGCATTTTAACAAAGTAAGCAGCAATATGCCGCCAGCAAAGCCACCTTTTCGAGCAGCGCGGCCTAAAGTTTGCACGGTAAACAAACTAGAATTGATTTTGTTAAAATACTCATCTGGACTAACCCAAATTGGTGGGTTTAAATATAAAAGTCGCTTCAGTTTGTAACCTAGTTTCCAAATAGTCGGCCATAAACATAACCATATCGTTGACTTTTAAATTCAAAAATAGAACAGAAAAAAAGTAAAGCAGTATTTTGGTCACATAATATTCTTCTATATTCTTCGTAATTTTCTTAAGGACACCCAACTGGTGCCCTTAAAGAAAATCCTTAGGCTCCGACTTAAATTTTCACTGTTTTTCATATAACCGCTCTTACGCGATTATAACGAACACGGAATTACCGAATGCTAACATAGTTTTCAGCGTTATCTCACTTTTGCATTGCGTTGCCTTTTCGCCAAACATCGTGTTGGATTGCGTTAGATGAAGGTTCTTGACAGACAGACAGACGGACGAATAACAAAGTAATCCTATAAGGTTTCCGTTTTTTCCGATGGTTTTTTCCTTTTGAGGTACGGAACCCTAAAAATTATTAAAAAAGACAACAAATCGAATAAAAACCAAATTAAAACAATTAAATTATAAAATAAGTATTATAAGTAATATTGATAACAAATAAACCGAGAAAATATTGCAGGATATAAAATCAATTAATTTTAAACCAATCTTGGGTATAGTGATAGGAATTGTGAATCATCTCAATTCGAGTTGAACCAAATGCCATTGCCCTAAAAAGTCGGGATGCGTCATCATCTAATGCACTAACAATGTCACAATTAATATCATGGAAATAAAGACCGATTAACACTGCTATAATCATGGACTATATCTTATAGCTTTTACTAACCTCTTGATATAAGGGTAAAACCAGGATAAAAACAAAGCCTCGGAGGCGCTCAGTGTTCCACGAGCACCTCTAAGAGATGTCAGCAAAACCGTAGAGGCCCTGCAGGGTCTAAGCCTACTGGGGCCACGGGTTCGCTTCCGAAAAGGAAACCCGGGGTCCTGGAAGCAAAAAAAAAAAAGAACATAGGAGTGGATTTTAATCGGTAAAAGTCTGACATGCCCTCTCGCTTTGCCATTACCAGAGGTCGGAATTAGGTAGAATTATTTAAGTACTTACACAGATTTCATACAGTGAAATAATAATGTGGATATACCTCAAATCCCGAGATTAATTTTATTTTAAAGAGCAGATTCTTTTTTTATAACTAAAAATAAATATAGCAGAAAAAAATTCTCCCTGCATTAATGATGAGGAGGAGGAAGTGTATAAACTTGCTAACCACTCCTCAGTTGACGTAGAGCGATCTTTTTCAACGGATTCTGGAGCGGACACACTTCCTGTGTATAAGTTTGTTAACCTCACCTTAGTTGACGTAGAGAAATCTTTTTCAATGAAAAATACAAATAAAAGTTGTATGTTAATTATCTTTGTTTTATTGGTCTTATCTATCTCTGAGATTTTTATTATTATTTATATGTAATATTGTTGGCCATACGGGATTTTTCATTAGAAATCCCGGGAAGATCCATATTAATATCAACATTTCGATGCAAGTACATGAATAACTCTATCTAATACCGACCTGTAATGGATTACCCACCTAAAAAAAACCTTTTATGTTATGGTCCACCACCAAAAGTCACTCGACGGACGCAGAACTTAGTTAGGATATTAGTAGTGAAGCCCTTTATCAAAGTCACGATATGAAGGGTCGTGACATAACATTACATTAGCATTAGTTCCATACGGTGTGGTAATGTTCATAAACGTTTACTCCCAAAACAATTAATCAAACACGTAAGTAACAACATGTTTCTTCAATCTGAAAGCTCTTAACCATTCTCTAATGACCCCATCTTCAGTCGCAGGCCGCAAGCTCACGACAGCTGGTCGACGGGTGCCCAGTGGAGGGGGCGGTGGACCTCTGATGAAGTCGCAGACCCTGCCCAGGTCCATGGGCAGGTCATCGTCACAGCCGAACAGCTCGAATGGGAGCTATAGTAGACATCCTGTGAAGCCTGCGTCCACACCACCCGCTGTTAAACGACAGCTTTCAGTGAGTAGACGTGTTTATATTAGTGATAAGGAGCCATTCATATATTACGTAAGACGATTTAGGGGGGGAGGGGGGTCGAATATATTTTAGTTTTTCTTATAAGGGGAAGGGAGTCTTGATAGTTCTTATGTAACATCACAAAAATACGCAGTTAAGATTTTGAGAAATGTGCCGATGTGCGCTCGGCTCGGATACACGCCACTTTGCTTGTGAACTAGACGTTACTTGTTGTACGTAAACAACACACTAGTAAACGTAAAAATTGATAATTGTAAAAAATAAATATCAAAACCAACCAAACGTGTATTCATCATTTTTTCTTTAGATTTTTACGTAATAAATATTAAACAGGGGGGAGACGGGTCCGGCGTATTCTTATTTTTTCTCATTTAGTGGGGAGGGGGTCAAAAAATAGTAAAAATCGTCTTACGTAATAAATGTATGGCCTCGTGAAAAACACTAGCTCCTATAATAAAGTGTACACTCGCGCAGGAGTCTGGGAATTCGTAAATATGTATGAAAAAAAACATGGCCTTTCTCCACCAACTCGATTGGCTTTTGGCCCTTCATTATATGATGTTAAAATGCGACAAGTGATTGCCCAGGCTAATTGAAGCTGATCGAGTATGAAGGCGAAAAACTTTTAGGTTCGATGTCTTGTGATTTCTGATAATGCTATGCTAGTGTTATTATTTCAATCAATTGATTCTGCCTGTTCATTGGTATTAAGAAGTATATTTAATAAGTATGCAGTAGGTACAAACTGGAGTTAGTACTGCAAAATGTGGTTAAAACAATGGCCTACATGTTTTGCCATAATTAGATAGTGGCGTACAAAGTATGAAATTTCATACTATGTGCGCACAAGTGGTTACCGAAACTAGTTCGACATTTTAATTAAGATAAAAATAAAACTACAAAAATTAAGTGATGTATGAATTATAAAAATAAAACAGGAACTACATTAGACCGACGCACACGTGGACCACGGCAAAAAAGGGCTAAGGGGAAACAGTTTGCCATAAATTACACAACTATAACAACTGGAGCCCTGAAGTTCGTGAAGCTAGAACTACATTAGACTGACGCACACGTGTAACACGCTTGATTGTACGTAGAGTCGCGTCGCGTGGTGTGGATCTAGTGTAGCTCTACAAGTCTAGTTGCCAAATAAAATGTATGGAGACCGACGCGCCCAGATGGGCGTACGTGGCCCACCTGTGCCCAATGTAGTTCTAAGTTCTATAGATGTACTTGTTAAATTAAATTAGGTAAATAGTAAACTAAATCAATTAATAATCCATTTAACGAATGACTTTACAGATCATAATATAAAATTAATGAAAATCTATTTCTATCCGATATAGGCGCTCTTCACAGTAATGCTCAAAGTTAGTTCGCGCAATTTCATTTTTTTTTTTTACATTTTTCAGTTCAGTGTCAAGTTTTTTGTTGGTTAAAATATGACTGGCGGGCGCAATACGTATTTATTTACAAAATTATAAACCTTAAAATCATCAATACAAACCTTTCAGTATGTAGGGGCCCAGCAGGGTCAAAGCCTACTGGGGCCATGGGTTAAGTGAAAATGAATCCCCGGGGCCCTGGAACGCAAGGCAAAGAAGGAACAAACGAGTGGGTTTTAGTCAGTAAAAGTCTGACAAGACCTGCTCCGCCCAAGGACAGGAAAAGTCATTAGATGATTTCTCACCTAAAAGAAAAAAAACGCTTTCAATTCGTATATATATATTCCCTATTGTATGACTTTTTCGTGAAATAGCCGTTTAATAAAGTTGGCTTCAGAAAATCACTGTTTTATGGAACTAAATGGGAGTAAGGGCCTTAATCAACATACAACTTGACTCTGACGTTCAAAATGCAAAAAAACTTAAGAATATTTGAATTTTGCGGGCTACCCTAGCTCTTTCAATTTAAGTTTAATTAGTAATTTTAGATCCAAAAATTCTAAAGGGATATCTCAATAAAATGAGCATTATATGCTAACCAAACTTCAAAATCTAGAAAGTCGCCGCAAGATGTTCGTAACTATTAAAACATGTCTCAATAAAAATGCTGTTTAGCTGCCAAAGTTTTTTGTACTTAGCAAAACTCATAAGCGCTCAAACACTTTAAAAAAACTCATAAGCGCTCAATAACTTTAAAAATACGCCAAAGACGGCCATTGTCCTGTATCTACTTCAATAAAAACTTTGTGGAGATCATTATTGTTAACTGGCACGTGGATATCGCCAATATAACAATAACATGGAGTTTTTTAGGGATCCGTACCCAAAGGATAAAAACGGGGCCCTATTACTAAGACTCCACTGTCAGTCTATCTGTCACCAGGCTGTATCTCATGAACTATGATAGCTAGACAGTTAAAATTTTCACAGATGATGCATTTCTGTTGCCGCTACAAAATACCATAAACAATAAAATAAATATTCAAGTGGGCTCCCGTACAATAAGTGTTGTTTTTTTTTGGCCGTTTTTTGCTCGATATTTATAACGGCAACAGGAAAATGGTACGGAACCCTTCATGCGCGACTCCGACTCGCACTTGGCCGGTTTTTTTTAAGTCGCAAGAACACCCAGTTGTCCCTTACACTGGTAAAAAATTTAGATGGACGTTAGCAAAAAATACACGTGAATCGACCGTAAAAAGCGTCGAATATACTTCAATAAAAAAAAAAACATTTTTTTTTCATTACACGTTTTTGTCGTGCGTTATAGTACTGATAAAGACTATTCCAAGAAGCTAAAACACGATAGGGTTATTTTGTAGCGTTCAATAGTTCCTGTAGCCACTATCCAACTTCATCATCAGCAAAGCTACCACGAGCTTTGACCGCGATCCATTTTACGACTTAAACTGAACTTTAAAAGGGATGGAACTATATAGAGTGTATAGCTCCATACCGCTTTCTCGCTCGCTCGATTGGCATTTTAAAACGCCATGGCTAGTCCTCTGACCAGCTCCATGGTACCATGTCATTGCATTGTCATTCAAGTTACACAGGTATACCAGATGGTCGATCGATTAGGGGTAAGTGTTTCAATAGAACATTTCGATTCAACTGGAGAAACTTTGTCTGTGGAGTTATAGAGCCGAGTGCTGCAGTGACAAATTTCCACGTGTATCAAACGACGTTTTGCAATACACTTACGAAGAAATAAATAAACGGGGGCTGTCCGGTGACTCGTGGGAGCTGCTTGCGCCTAGCCTGATACGATAAATACAATAAATTATGGCTGGGGCTTACTGGAGCTCTTTTCCGCACTAGTGCGGAAAACAATAAATTGCTTGCGTAAAAGTGGTAGGCGTAGGAATGAATTTTTGAGTGTGTGGAAAATTCATTTGAAAGATTCGTTCTAAAAAAAAAACAAAAGTACTCGTACATACATACAAACATAGCAATGAAAGCTTGTAATAAAAAGGTGTTTGTTCTAGTTCCTGCTGTCACGTGGATCGATGATACGTTAACCTGCACTAGTCGCGGTTACTTCGTACAAAAGTATCGCGTTTCGTTTCCGTCTTTACAGAATATGCCACATGCAGTGTACAATCACGTGCAAAAAGACGTAACTGGGCCACGGGACAAAGGTTTTCCTTCATTTCTTTTGATAGTATACATGATTCTGCGCTTCTTCTGTTCGATTTTCGAAAAAGACTTACGGTTATTCCACTATCATCCTCATGGTCCGCCTAAGCCCTCTTTGGTGTTTCAGGCCTCAAAATACAGATCCTATTAGGTTAAAAAATGGCCACACGAAGGGTTTCGTACTACAATATTATTAAAATTTAATTAAAGAAAGAAAGAAAAGAAACAAAGAAAACATTTATTTGAGACTCGCACAGGACAAACAACGATAAAATAAAAAAAAAATTAGACCGAATAGTCCATATATTGTTAGTGTATTAATAATAGAAAGTGCTTATATACTACACTAGCTTCTGCCAGCGGCTTCGCCCGCGTGAAAATAGGTTTCTCTATACAAACTTTGGACCCCCGTTTTATCTCCTTAGGGTGTGAATTTTTTAAAATCAACTCTTAATGCTCGCCTACGTCATAAAAGGAAGCCTTGTGCAAAATTTCACATTCCTTTTCCCAGTATTTTTAGCTGTGCGTTGATATAGTGTTATTAGTAACCTATAGCTAATTCCACCCAGTGTGTCTGGATGGGGCAATCCGGCCTGTCACCAATCATTTTCAGGATACTGTTACGAGTGTTGCGCAAGCGTTGCAGTAGTATCGAGCAAAAAAGCGCCGACAAAATACCGGTTTTTGTATAAAAGGAAACTCCCCTTTAACTTTAACGGCAAATCGGCAACAGAAATATACATTCTGAGAAAATTTCAGCCTGTGCGGTATGAGATAGGTACAGCCCGCTGATAGACGGACTGACAAACAGCGGTGGCTTAGTAATAGGACGTTGGCAAGAAACTCTAAAAATACCTACCTCTACCAGCACTTAGTAAAATTTCAAAGTGATTTGCTCGTAGAGTTTTTTGATAAAGCATAAAGGAGGGTCTATTCTAGTGTATGGGTCTATGCTATGCTAGTAGCCCACCGGCATCGGCAACAGGGTTCTAGCTACCGGTGGTCAGGGCTCCTGAGAGAGGAACCTCCGAACAATACACGCCGTGTCTAAGAGAACTGTTTTTTGGATCAAGCCCTTGATCCAACTGCCCAACGAGAGCCTCCTCAGATGTTGGTCGAGGCTCTTTGATATTAATCCATTGGCCGTTACGACTATCGGCACAATGATTGCTCCATCCACTCCCACATGTCGAGAACCTCGCGAGCCAAGTCATGATACTTAGTTTGCTTATCTTTCTCAGCTTTCACGAGGTACTCGTTATGAGGGACCGCTATATCAACAATCACTGTGCGACGCTCTGGTCGATCTATCACCACTATATCTGGCTTATTGGAAACAATAGTACTGTCCTGTTATTATTCTCGTTTCGGCTCCTCTAGCGTAGAACCACCTTTAAAAGATACTAAAATTTAGAGCATAGAGCTATCTGATAAATTGAGATTCAAAGGTAATATGAATGTCAGACTTGGCTCGACCTTGAGAACTCTGGAACTTTTTACTGTAAAAAAAGTTACGAGACTTGGCATGATATCAATACTAACT
Source organism: Mythimna pallens (assembly GCA_961205895.1). NCBI lineage: Eukaryota > Metazoa > Arthropoda > Insecta > Lepidoptera > Noctuidae > Mythimna > Mythimna pallens. Next base: position 17,528,323 of record OY540844.1, on the reverse strand, counting down.
TCTGCCAACGGTTTTGCTCGCAAAACTCATGAAAATAATTTATGGCCTCAGGGATGGTGCAACTATGCACATATTGTTGTTGTTAGACTATTATGTCTCACTGCTGGGCGACGGCCTCCGTCTTCTTTTTCCACACACGTCTGCCCTCAGCCATTGCGTGTCAGTCACTCCGGTAGTTGTCAAGCTCATCTCACCATCCTTGCCTTGGTCTGTCGCGATGTCGCCTTGCGTTTTATGAGACCCAATAAGTGGCTCTTCTCGCCCACAGATCACCTAACATACGCCAGACGTCATGTCTGGCCTAATCCTTCTTCAAAATAGGAGCTTTACCCGGAAAGAAGCTACATATCAGTAAACAAATTCACAGTTTGTTCAGTAGTTTCAGAGATTACCCCCTATATACAAACTTACAAATTTTAACTCTTTTAAAGACTAATGTACAGATGAATATTTTTGAAGGTAAGAATCGGCGGGCACACGAGCGACGCCGCCCCTCTTTTACAGCCCCCCGATTCGTTGAAATATTTGCGGTACGGCGCCGCAACACATCGTGCCCCGGCCCTTAGTGTAGATAATATAGGTAAACGACACGCTTAGTGCAGTGGTTCAGCGATGGATTGCTACGCTGCGTGTGGCGGGTTCTATTCCCACACAGAACAAATTTATTTATGGCCTACAGTTGCACAATACACAAACACTTAGGTACTTAGGCACTTATGTATTGAAACTGTAGCGACATCTATGGCGTCACTCTGGCTCCAAACAACGGCCTCTCGTCGCAAGACACATAAAAGGGGACAGGCACAATATCTGCCATCCGCATCCCCAAAAAACAAGAGTATGTACTTACCTACTCTACTAGTGAACTGGCTTGGTGGGAATAACTCAATCATTGTTTGAAAATTAAGCATTATCAGTGATCAAAAGATATTTTCTATAGTTATAGAATAATATTGCTTGAGAATATTTTAAACTTCAATCTATTCAAATTGGCTTTTAAATTAGTTTCTAAAAACTTATTTCGAATCTATATGAAAAATCACCAATTGGCATCTTCATTCATTCAAAATTCACCCCGAAATTCATTTTAATTACAAAAATACACTACAAAATGTACAAGTGTCTGTTTTATAGTACATAAATGTTATTATTCATTGTGTGGCGGAAACCATAGCGATATTGCCTTCACCTACTCAATGAATCACAATTGATTGCACAGATGCAATAAAAACAATCCTGCTATAGTATGCAATCCTAGTACCTACCTACTTTTGTTTGTTCTGCTAAGACCTACTTAAAATCTTCGAAGCACGATGATCTACAAAGATAAAATCAATTAGAATGACCAACTAGAAAATAATTAAGAAAAAGTAAATACAAATCTGGGTTTCTGACACAGATCGTACTAGATTGGCAGGAAGTCTTTCGTTTTTATTTAATTGAAAAACTTCCTCAATTAGCTAGGGTTGTCGTATCGACAAAAAAGAAGTCTGTTTTGATCTAATAATTTGTGTTATTTTCATTTTTATTAAGCTATTAGTTGGTGCACGCGTTTGCAGTTCTATTTTTCAAGGAATTCTTTTTCTAAAATAAAAGTAGTCAAGTTACACCTTATAGCTAGCCTTATACCAACTATCTATCAGTGAAAGTTCTGCCCAAAGTCGGTCCTGCCGTTTCGGAGATTAACTGGAACAAACGAGACAGACAGATTTTAAAATTACGTTTTTGTTATAGTTATCGAATAGGTATACTCGTAAAAAAATACTTTGTATTACAAACAGACACTACAATTTTATTTATACATATATAGGTAGATATATGTATTTATGCCTGTAGCGGAGTTTATCAGAGTTCTTCCCGCGATTAGAACATAACATACCACAGTCCGAAAAACAACTATCGGGTAATTGCCCGGACTAGACACAATACCCGTCTGGTTGGAGGATCCTCTCTTTTTAATGGAGGTTTGCAGGACTTTTGATCCTGTTCCACATACTTCTTTGTGCCTACCCCTTCAGGGAAAACGGGCGTGATATTTTCATCTATTTACTAAACTACTAACTGTTCACTTCTTTTGATCCCACACATTAACATTTCCATCCATCTAACCTACGATCATCGTCAATTCGCGTCTCAAATCAGAGCGCATACCAGGTACCATCCAACGGGTCGCCAGTCCGACGCGTCGTGGGAGGAGGCTCTCAACGCGGCACCCCCACCAGGAGCAGAACACCCCAGTCGACCCTCAGCGTGCGTGGGGTGGACCCCAAACTCGTCCAGCTGATTCTGGACGAGATTGTGGAAGGTGGCCCTAAGGTGCACTGGGAAGATATTGCGGGACAAGATGTAAGTGAATTGTTTTATTTTATTACCAACTAGCTTTTGCCCGCAGCTTCGCTCGCGTACATTAAATATAGCCTGTGTCACTCAGGAATAAAGCAGCTTTCTATCGAAATTTTAGCAATCGGACCGGGACTTTCAGAGATTACATCCTACAAACAAAAAAACAAAGGAGATTGACCAAAAGCAGTCTAGCAAAGATGCATGAACAACAATCAAATTATTATAGAAATTATTTGCTTATTTTTTTACAAGCTTTTCACTTCAGGAATTTTGTTGTCGTATCCGGAAATATGATTTTAAGATAAACAGTAAATTAACGATTGCTAGGTATATTTCCATAGAATGTCATGATTGACTTTTCGTTCTCTTCATTTGTGCGAGTCACGTAAGTATGAACCTTTAGACAAAAACATCTCAAAAATGATATCAAACTCATAAATATAGCTAAATAATTAGTAATGCCATAACCATAACGTACTACGTTACGATATTTTTTTTTTTTAAGTTTTGTCTCATGCAGATGCAACTGTCAAGCCAGATGACAGACGCGAGACGGAGCGGTCGATAGGGATGGCGATTCTTCCTAAACAAGACCGATTTTTAAATCTATTCGAAACGAAGTCTAAAGAATCGTTTCAGTTATAAATCGAGTTCTATTAGATCGATTTCCTAAAGATAGATTTGATGATCCACTTGTGGATCAACGCACGTATTTCATGACTGATGAATAATCGAGTGTATAACATTCACTTAAAAATTAACTTATGGAAAATAGGTGCTTTGATGGTTTAAACAATAATATGGCTGTGTAATAAAACCACTCGCTTCAGTATAAAATAATATATTTATTACTTAATCAATCACTTTTGAATTGTCATGGGCACGTCATCATGGCGGTAAATCCGAGAAGACTTATAGCGATATGAAGAGTGGCTGGGAAAACGTTATAGTTCTAACATTAAATACCTAATAACTACTACATGAAAAGTCTGTTCATAATTATGTATTTTATACCATTAAATACATTAGTGAGGTACCTTATTTATTTGTGTATAGATCTGGGATAAATTGAAGTTAATAAATAATCTCTATCTGACTGAAGTTGTCGTTTTATTTCGATGTTGTGACATCAACGCTGCAAGGCCATAAAAAGCAGGAATAATTACATTTTATTTTTCAATTAGCAGCTGTTTTCTTGTTTTGTTTTTAACTAACATTGTTGTTTTGTACCTACATGAGTGATCAGTGGTCATTTTATAAGTTGCGAGTGGGTTTGCCATAATTTGTAGGCTATCTCCGTATTTGTTTAATTACTTCAAAACTCGGGTTTATGTTTGAAAATGAACACTTTTATTTAATAGTATTTAAAGCGTAGTCTATAGCAAATAAAGATTTATTGTGCTTCAACTTTAGACGGATTTCCATACATTGTTGGTCATGATCCTTTAACTCTTTATAATATTAGTGTACATTGTTTACTTATATATAAGACTAGCTTCTGATACCGGCTTCACTCACGTGAAATTAGGTTTCTCCATACAAAATTCTGAAGAGAAGAATTTTGGAAAATCCTTTCTTATTCTTTGTATAGCGACATCGTTGGCGTCACATAAGAACTAATCCTGCAACGCGCAGTTAAAGTTCTCCGCGCGATTTGAACATATAGAACAGCCCGAAATCATCTATCGGACAGTTGCCTACCAGACATAACACCTGTCTGGTCGGAGGATCCTCCCTTTTCAGCGGAGGTTTGCGGGACTTTACAGACTGTTCCGCTTACTTTCAAATTTGTATATGTCGTGGGCAGATCTTAGAATTGACCACTTCAACTAAAACTGGCCAGATCGTTGAAACCTTAACATTTGATGATATGTCAATCCTCGTTTGGCCATAAAATTGATGAAGGATTTCTATGATACTAAAAGGTCTAAAGAAAGTAGGCCTAACGAGGATTTACATAACATCAAACTTTAACGTTAAAAACGATCTGGCCAGTTTTACTTGGCCATTTCAAGAAGTGATCAATTTCTATGATCTGGCCACGACATACATATGTACCTATCATAAAGGAATCTCTGTGCAAAATTTCAGCATTCTAGGTCCTAGAGTTTGGGCTGGGTTGACGAGTCAGTGAGTCAGAACTTTGCTTTTTATATATACAGATTTACAGATAGCTTAAAATTACAGTACCTATGGGGTGACCTATGCTCAGCGGGGTTCGAACAGAGTTCATTTGGGTAGTTGAATAATTTTTTTTTTGTTATCTGGGTCATAAAGTAACACTATCCAAAAGCGCAAATAGAAAGAATCTTTCAAATCTGTTCATTATTAAAGAAGTTAAAAACATTTTAAATCAAGTGGAACGGGAAATTGTTAAGTAACAGAATAAGGAAGCACAAACTCACATGTGACGTCACTGCCATTAGCGAGATGTCCCTACCACACCCCCACTATTCCTCATTAAAAATATTTAAAATAAAAATTTCTGCTTCATTTAATAACCAATATTGATGCTGTTCTCAGAAAAAGATTTCTAAAGGCCATATACACTACTCGATATTCAGACAGTCTTAGTCGATGTCGCGTAGTTTAATAAGGGTTAGACCGGTCTTACTCGGAACAAAAAACAAGACAGGCTGAATATCGTGTGCTGAATATCGCGTAGTGTAATAGGCCCTTAATTTTGTACAAAAATTAGCACTGGAAAGTACCTAATATTTAGCCTATACTTCCCCACTGCTTGTCGAAGTCCACCCCCCAGCCTTTTCTAGGCATTCTTTTCTCGAGCAACCTCGAACAACAGTAGGCATGTACGTCATCTCGCCATCTCTTCCCAGGTCACCCACCTTGTGGAGATTTACCCAGCGGTCAATCTGTCAATCTGACGTAACCCACCCAATCCCATTTTAGCGTGGCAGCCTTTTTCCCACGTCTATATGATCAATTAAAATAAATTGCCAAACAACGAAACTGCAACAACAACTAAAAAGCTCCAAACAAAAATGCTCTTCTATCAGCCCGATGCGGTTTGTGTCAGTTATTTAATTTCAGTCTCGGATTTGATATCGAAAAACGTTAAATAGAACTTTTTTGTAACAAGAAAACAAAGTGGTGCTACAAGAAACTAGTTTCGGACCACGAGTCAGCGGTTCCAGTTCCAATGTAGGTTTCCCTTACTGGATGTCCATGAAAACTTCTAAAACTATGCAGAAGTTAATTATATCAATATATCACACACACGAAAGAAGTCGTTGATGACCTACCAATTAAAAAAAAAACCTGTTATTCATCTAAACCCTCATGAATCACTCTGTCTCGTAGTGTTAGTTGTGTAATTTCGACCGGGTGCTAAGTCTTGCTGAAAAGTCCATGATATGTTCTCATAAATGGCGTCTGATGGCATAGAAAAGCCTCTTGAAGGTACCCTAAACAGAGGCTTTACTACGCCGTCTAAGACAGTATATAATAATATAATAATAATATTCCACAACTTTCACACAACGCCGTCTAGTCCCAAGCTAAGCAGAGCTTGTGTTATGGGTACTAGACAACTGATAAACATACTTATATATTCCTAAATACATACATATATAGATAAATTAAACCCAGACACAGAACAAATGATCATACTCATCACACAAACATTTGTCCTGGGTGGGAATCGAACCCACGACCTCCGGCATAGCAGTCAGGGTCACTAACCACTAGACCAACAGGTCAGTATATTGATACACTATAAGTTTTCAACCCCCTTTTTCACAAAAATATACCTTGGTCGCTCCCCACCAAACCATATTGTTAAAACCACATGTAAATCCGTCAATCTGTTTTTTTTTTGGTTGGAAAATTATCTTATGACATCCCCCGCTCTCGGGTGGAGCGGGAGATAATGTCAGACTTTTACTGACTAAAAACCCACTCCCGTTCCTTCTTTGCGTTCTTTGCGCCCCAGTGCCCCGGGTTTCTATTTCACACTACCCGTTGCCCCAGTAAGTAGGCTTCGACCCTGCTGGGCCCTACGATTTGCTGATATCTTCTTGAGGCGCGCGTGGAACAGTACGCGCCTCGGCTCTTGGGCTCGGTCCGGACGGTCGTACGGCGAGCCACCCATTTCTCGCCGTCCGCAATCCGTCAATCCGTTCAGTATTTTTTGAGTTTATCACACACAGACAGACTGGCAGACACGGCCCCACCGTGTCTGTCAGTCTGTCTGTGTTGTACTTTTAGGATTGTAAATTCTTTCAATCCATTCAAAAGTTGTCTCGTAGATATCGCTACCAACATTTATGTTACTATTTTCGTATGCAATAAATTTTATTCTATTCTATTCTGCCATATCTATTTGACATTTGCGTAGTGCTTAGTCTTATTGTCTGACGATTATTTAGCACGTGCCTGCTCGTAACGTCGCAATGCTAATACGCGAAAACCAAAACCGATCATAGACATGGCGTGCTGCCAAATCCAGCCCTCTGATTAACTCGGCGCGTAGTTTTATACGTGCGCCTCAAAGAGATGTCAGCAAAACCATAAAGGCCTAGCAGGGCCGATGCATACTAGGGCCATGAGACGATTTCTGAAAAGGTAACCCGTGATCCTAGAACGCAAAGGGTAACTGAAAAACATATTAAGTTGTGGTTTTAGTTACTAAGGCCGCTATCCTACTAGCGTTTAGCGTTAATAAGGCAACGTCTGCACAGCGTCGGCGCTACATAGCGCGACGTTAACGTTGCGCAACCGCAAGCTATTAAAAATCTTTTAACTAGGTATAAAACGGGCAGGCTCGGATATAGTGATTGTTTATGTTACAAAAGACTCGCGACGTCAACGTCGCGTACACGTGACGTTGTCGCTGCTCAAACGTTCGGTAAACGCAAACGCTAGAAAAACGCCAGTGGGATAGCGGCCTAAAAGCCTAACACACCATCTCGCTCCGCCCCAGAGCAGGAGAAGTAATTAGATGATTGCCCACCTCAAAAAAAAGCCCTCGAATTAACTACCGTTCAACAAGCCTAAACTTCCCGACCTATCAGAAACCTTGCTTACTTTATTTACTTTTTGCGTGTATCACAAATAGCTTAGCATTGTTTAATCTCAGTGTCAAAAGCATGAAATCCGATCATACAATAGTTAAACTGACCTCCAATTGAATTATTTAGTTAAGTCGTGAGGTAACTGCAGTTTTGTAAAGTAAACTTGTTCATTGACCTTATAAGTAACGGTGCAACGCGGACACATCGAATGTTGTCGGAGACAGGCGTTACATAAAGGCATTTTCTATCGATCACGTCTGCTCTCCTGGTCATAGAAATTGTAAAACTGTCCTTTTTTGACGTCTTTCTGCGAGTACATTTTGAGAATTAATTTAATGACCAGGCGTTACATAAAGGCATTATCCGTCCATAACGTCATGCTGTCCTGGTCAAAGAAATAGTAAAACTGTACTTTTTGACATATTTCTGCGGGTCCATTTTGGTTTTAATTTAATGACCAGTATCTAAGAATGCCTTTCGAACTTTTTGGCCTCTTATCAATGGTTCTACTTATTTAATAGGTGTTGTTTACCACCATACCTACTTACTTTTTTCGAGACATAATCACAACTTATTTCTACGCGATACTGTGCTATCTCCTCAAATATAAACTACCCTAAAGCTGGAGAAGTTGATGATTTGCTAGTTGATTCTTTGAAACCGGGAGAACATCTCATTCATCTGGCCTAGTTTTCGTGCCTATCTATTATATGTCGTAAGCCACTGGGCGCAAAAGTGCCTTTAATACATTTAGTGATCGGGGAAAACTATTATACAAATAAAAATATCAAATTGTAAAGAAAAAGCTATGCCTGATGAATGAGACACTCTCTCGACTTCAAAGAATCACCCTCCTACCTCAGCACGGATGATGTTTCATATGTCCCACTATCAGTAGTCCACATCTGTGCTAAGCTGTAGTAGGCACGTTAATTTGTGATATTTTTATTCCTCATCAACACTTTCCTGCCGTTGTCCCATTTTATTTGGGGTTGGCGCAACACATTTTTTTCTTCCATTTTGTCCCGTCACCCCTCACGCTATCAGTAACTCCCTTTTCTTTACACTTCTCATACATCCAATATTTTTGTTCTTACGGTCGAAAAAACAATGTTTTTGTAAATATATAATAATAGAGCAAGACTCATTTTTAGTGGGATTCATCAGTCGGATAACTTAGTTTGCCATACTTACAATTTTATACCCAGATCATTTTCTAATATAAAGTGTGGACTGGACTCGAGCCAAACTGTCTCAAGCAACATAGCTCTTTAGCCCTCAAAGTAAATTGACCATTGCAAAGCCGCAAAGCGATCAATAATATACCAGGCAAGCATAATGACAGTGGCGTTGACCCTTTACAATTTAATTTACCCAATTCGATTCATGTAAAGGACTTTAAAGGTCCCCTTTTCCATTAACTGATTAGGTTCTAATTTAATCAGCAGTGGGCAGGGCACATTGCTCGCAGAACAGATGGTCGTTGAGGCCGAAAGGTTCTGAAGTGGTGACCTCGCACCGGAAAACGCAGCATTGGAAGTCCTCTCACAAGGTAGACCGATAACCTGGTTAAGGGTCGCGGAGTCCGATGGATGCGAGACGCACATGACTGTTGGTTGTGACGAAACTTGGAACGATGATATAAGTTTTGAAAGGCGATCATAACATTTACCCCTACAAATATTTGGGCACGCCATAATCATGGCTATAAGTTTTCTCTTTGTGGAGTGGACGCAGATCCTCACTGGACGGTAAATTCGGAAGGTTCTAGCACCGGATTCAAGCGGAAGAAACGCCCGAGTGTCACCATTGTGTGAACCGCCCGGAGGACACGGTGGATCATACGGTGGAGCTGGACTCCTCAAAAAGCGTTCAGCAAACCGTAGGGATCCAGCAGGGCCGATGCTCGCTAGGGCCGTGGGGATTTTCTGAAAAGGAAATCCGTGGTCCTATAACGCAAAGGGCAACTGAAAGACACAGGTCTAGTTTTGGCCAGTAAAAGTCTGACACGCCCTTTCGCTCCAACCTAGGGCGGAAGAAGTCACTGGGTGATTTCTGACCTACAAATACAAATATTATCACAGTGAAAGTTTACTCTATTAACAGAAAATAAAACTGCAAATAAAAACCAGACACAGACCAATTAGGTGAGTGTATAGAAATCGATTCCGATTTTAAGATTGCTGAAAAAAGTTATACCAACACTTTTTGCGTCGTAATAAATCAAACAACATAATTATAATATCTTAAACGTCTTTGGAAAAGAAATGTGTTAACAATTTGAATAGATTTTTTTATCTAATCATCCTTTTAAGAGGCAATCAAAGTCGTAACTATTATTAATAAATATTAATCACCTTGTAACTTTCTTTTTTGCATTTTCAACGTTCTCAATAATCAACTAAGTATTGTCTATTAATCACAAAGTTCAGTGGGTTCAAAAATTTACAGATATTTGAGATATTTGAGTGGCTGTCACTGAGTCTTAACATCGTTGTACATTTGTTTCGAAAAGAATGAGCTGGTAGATATCTTATATTTTTTTAGATGGGAAATAATCTAATTACTATTGAAATAGTGTCAGAAATTTACTGACTTTTACTGACCCTTTGCGTTTCAGGGCCGCGCTAACTCTTTCTAACAATACCGCTGCCCTAGCAGACATCCACTCTAACCCGTCCATTTTTGTGACATATTTTCGAGGCGCGCGTTGGGCATGACATTCCAGCGCATTAGACTCAGGCTTGGTCCTTATGAACGGTGAGCCACCCACTCGCTGTACACCAGCCCGCGCCTATGGTGGCCGGAAATAACCCCGCGACTCCCAACGCCCGGGGCGTCTCGTCTCCTGCGAAATATAGTAGAAACCTATTGGCACTCTCTCTGTCAATCTCAAACACTACAAACGTATGGAAAAGGATCACATCGTGTTCCTGTGTTTGACGATGTGAAATCGTCATACGCATTGAGCATTCGTTATAACTGCCCGTTCCTTCTTTGGCTAAGAAAAAAATGTGTACGTTAAACCGCAGTGTAATTCAGTTGATAGAGAAAATTTCGCAGATCTGCGTTTTATTTAGCCAGATGAACGTTGTAACTTTTAAAACTACAGTACCGAAACAATATTACTTACTACGACTAGTGGAGCAGAAATTCGCCGCCTTTTTCCGCAAATATGAATCCTTTGCATTCGCTAAGCACACAATCGCCGCCCGGATAGATGAGAGACTTGAGACACCATTACTTAATAACATCATACCTATAACCGCCAACGGCCTGATGGCCAAAAGTCTCGACGACGCGGTTGGATCAAATGCATGATACAGCAGTACTCCTCGATACGGCTCGCAATGTGAGGAGGTTCCTGTCTCTGGAGCCCTAACTACCGCTAGTCTGTATCGGTTGCATTTGCTTTGCCGTAATATGCCTAAGGTGAGGGGCCAGACTAAGAGAGATACAATCCGCAGGGCAGTTTTGTGGCGAACTATTGGGCATTAGCGACCCCACGGACCCGAGGATGTATAATCCAGTAAGGTGCTGGTAAGTATCGTAACCGTACTTCCGGGATTGTCCTGATAGCTGTGGTAACACCTACACCTCAAGAAACCTCTCCACTCCTCAAGAAACTCAGGATATGTTGCCCTCTTGGTGCTACGTCAAAAACTAGTAAAAATCGTCTTGCGTATTAAATGAATGGCAGGTATGAATGAATGGAGCGTGGCAGTTGAGAGTGTGTCAAGCTCACTCAAATGTCTCGCTGATGGTGGCGCGTATCATTCAGTTCCCTTTCAAAATGGTTGAGCTAATTCCACTTATGTTGAGAGTATTCCACTCTTTAGCATTTGACAGTATTAGTACCAGGACTGTCTGTTTATTATTAATAGCCTAGATTCATTGTGTTTAAAGGAACGTCGCCGTCGTCGTGTCGATATAGTTGTTTTGTGAGTTCTTACGACATATCTTAAAAGATATGCGTGACCTACCGAAGCGTATTCAACCGACTTTGATTTGATTTCTATTGTTCTACTGTCGTTCTATTGTTGTCTTCTTGTAATCGATCGTGAGTTCAAGACTAAATTTTTGTAGGTAATATTTATGGCCATGAAAGCACGAATAATTTCATTCATAATAATAATAAACACACGTTTGATATAATAGTGTTTTTGTTATTTTTCTTGATAAGAATCGAGACAAGATTCTATTCCCGGATTTCTGAATTATGCATTTGAACTTTGAAGTTGAGTGTTTTGAGTTAAGAACGTATCAAACCCTACTTAAGTGCCAAATTTTTACAGCCCTGCGTTCAAAAATGAGGTTAGAGTTAACTCTAATGACGTCATCAGGGTAGATACTCTAACTTCGCATTTTTTAACGCAAACGTAGAGTTCATCTGTCAATGCCAAGCAAGTGTCATTTATGGACGCTTACACCAACCTACCCTGCTCGGAGTTAGAGTTAGTTAGGTTAACTCTAGGCCTTTTGAGTACCTTAATTAGAGACACTATAGAAAAACAATGACGGGGTTTAATGAACTAGGGTAGCTACTCAAGTTATAAAAGAACGACCCTGGGTTGCAACTCGAAGCATTTTTGAAATGTAACAGTAACGACCCTACCCTACTCTGGTTATTTTTGAACGCAGGGCAGGTTTTCAAATCAGAAATCAGATTCAATTTGTATTTTTGGTGTACAATAAAGAATATATCTATCTATCGGGGGTATTTAGGGCGGATTTCTGATTTAAGTATTTTGGATTGAGAACGTGACAAACCCTACTTAAATGCCAAATTTTGACAGGTTTTCAGGCTAAAGTAGAGCTTGAGAAATACTCAACTTTAAATGCTTAAATTTAAAATTGGGGGTTAATCATCTAATTTGATTTAGTTTAGTTTTTTTTGTAATACTGTTCAAGACGAGACGAACTTGCTTTGCCACGAGAAATTAGTAGTGGTAATAAATATTAGAAATTATTTAATTAAAATCTCCCGCCATCAAACGAAAGCTGTATATGTCTAATGTTTATTACTATAGTTTTCTCTTTGTATAATTTGTTTGTCAAGTGGTCACAAGTTTACTTCAGTAGGTTTTTCTATTAGAAAATTTACTCCATTTTATCCCTGACTAGCGGACCCGGCGAACTTCGTACCGCCTAATAGTAAGGATAACGCCATCTACTGGCATTACCAGAACAGCATAATTCATTTTATAATGACATTTTAATTAGAGATGGTGGATTTTTTTCGTGATTTTTTTCCATTGTTTCTCACCGTTTAAACCTTCCCTGGACTATCACGAATTTTCAAGACCAAAATTTGCCAAATCGGTCCAGCCATTCTCGAGTTTTAGCCAGACTTAAGAACAGCTATTCATTTATATTATATAGATTAGCAGCAAACCCACAAGCTGGACCGATGACCTGGTGAGGGTCGCGGGAATCCGATGGATGAGAGACGCACAGGACCGGGCATTATGGCGATACTTGAGGGAGGCCTATGTCCAACGGTGGACGTCTTTCGGCTGAAATAATGATGATAACATTTATTGAATAAACCCATATGTGATCCCTTAGTTGCCCTTCACGTTCCAGGGCCAGAGTAACTCTTTCCCGCAAGAATACATGCGTGATGTTATTTTACTATTTCTTTTTGCTTGTAGGCAGCCAAGCAAGCACTCCAAGAGATGGTAGTGCTGCCGTCTCTGAGGCCAGAACTCTTCACTGGACTGAGGTCTCCAGCGAGAGGACTATTACTCTTTGGACCTCCAGGAAATGGTAACTATATCTGTCTGTCTATTTTCAATTAACTGTGTATATTTATCATTTTTATGATAAATTATTTTAGAGTTCCGTATCCGAAGGGTGCCAGCAGCTAATATTAAGCCTTCCCTGTCCGTCCGTTTGTCAGCGGATTGTATATCATAAACCGTAAGAGGTTGAAGATGTATTTATTTGTTTTAAGAAAATGTATTTCTATTGCCGCTATAACATCAAACAATAATATTAAAACAAATTAAAAAAAAACCAGGCAAGTGCGAGTCGGACTCACGCACTGGGGGTTCCGTACAAACTTACTAATGAAAACGGTTTTCATAAGTCAGTTTTCAAAATACGAAGATTTTCCATAACGCAAGTTTTTTTTGTGACATAACTAATCTGTCTGTCAAGACCAAAGAGGCTTGACAGACAAATTAGTTCGGGAACGCGTGGGGTTAATCTCGGGAACGCGTGGAGGTATCGAGTTCAAATTATAACCATATATATACTCAGGTCTGCGGTCCCTTGAAGCTGTGAAAAAATTACTAATTTAACGAAAAAAAAAGTTGTATCCGTTTATTTCGCAAAAAACGTATATTTCGACACTCGGGAATCAAAATTCATAGGGTATCCCGTTGGCCTAGAATCCTGAAATTTAGCATGAAGCAAGGTCTCATAGCACAAGTATAGGAAAAAATCTGAAAACCGTAAATTTGCAGTTACATCACAAAAAAAAAAACTTTTTTTATGATTCGGAAGAATCTTCGTAACTTAATTCGGGAATTGAATTGTTTTCATAGGTAAGTTTGTACGGAACCCTTAGTGCGCGAGTCCAACTCGCACTTACCCGGTTTTTTGTACTTCTAATCACACATTTTACTGTCAAATTTACCTATTTATTTTAGTTTGTTGTTTGTTTCGTTTTTGTTTTAGTATAGCTGTCAAACAAAATACTTTCCTGTCAATAACTTCTTCACTGAAATACTCGATTATGTATCCACTTCCGTGTAAGCAGGACTACACAAAACATTCTCAAGCTCATGCTGCGTATAACATTAGTCGTTACACTTTGAAAAGCGCGAGTCATCTGACTTTATGTTATGTCATTGACATGAAGTTAATTGCAATAATTTATGTGCGCTCGTTAAATGCAGAATGGCTAAGTGACCGTAAGAGCCGTAAAAACTTTAGTATTATCTCTTCTAGAAACTAATTTAAAGGCCCTCGAAATAAATAAACTAGCTGTAAAGGGGTGACCAGATGGTTGCAAACCAACGTCCCAACCAAGGCGACCTTGCTAGTTTCAATCCGTGTAGACAGCAGCCTTCGACGCCTTTGGTTAGGTGACGCGTTTTCCCAACCACCGAACATGTTGGAGCGTGGTTTACATCCATGTAGCCGCAACACAAACCAAACACATTAACCAAGGTCACCTTGGTTGGAATGCTAGCTTGCAACCGTCTGATCACCCCTTTAATCTCAATATCTGTAGCCAGCCTGTGTGCAGTCCCACTGCTGACCAAAGGCCGTCCTCCATTCTTTCTATCGTGCCCTACCACGACCTCTTAACACGATCCATTTGACGACCTAAACTGAACTGTTAAAGGAATATAGCTATATAGGGTGACTGGTAATTAGTGTACGATACTTAAACACGTGATTGTGCTCATGATAACCAACAACTTTTACTATGGGAACAAACCTGAAATCGCGAAAAAATATCAGCTGTTCAGTACATTTATGTTTGCCTAATGCACTGAGCAGCTGATGTTTCTTTCGCGATTTCGGCTTTGCTCCCATAATAAAAATTGTTTGTTATCATGAGCACAATCACGTGTTTAAGTATCGTACACTAATTTCCAGTCACCCTATTATTTGTGTAATCCCAGGTAAAACGCTGCTAGCCCGGTGCGTAGCGGCCGAGTGTTCGGCGACATTCTTCTCCATATCCGCGGCGACCTTAACGAGCAAGTATGTCGGCGAGGGTGAAAAGATGGTGCGAGCGCTCTTCCAGGTCGCCAGAGAACTGCAGGTGAGATAGAAATGACGAAGTCTTTAATTAACCAGCTTAAGAGTACTGTTGGATGCGTCCATCATAACACCCCAGCCACAATACATTCTCTGACCAAGATTTATGTAACTCATAATATGATTTAAAAGAGTGTCCATGGAGTTTCTTGCACGTTCTTCTCCATAGAGATCTACGCTTTGGAACGTGCAATTTAGCTTCACTTGTTTTTTTTTTGACTGACCGACCTTTTGACAATTCAAAAGTGCCTGTAATTGGTCTATTTGAAATAAACGTTTCTGATTTATGATTTCTGCTTGACACAGGGATCCTCCTAACGTTGTCACAATGACCCGTCCTTTTTTTGAGGTGGGGAATCATTTAATGACTTCTTTCGCTCTTGGGCGGCGCGAGAGGGTGAGTCAGACTTAAACCATACCTGTATCATGGAATTGCCCTTTGCCTTCAAGGACCATGAGTTTATAGTGCTCTGCCTAAGCAAAGCACACCTCTACCGTATCCCCCGGGCGGTTCGCACAATAGTGACGCCTGGGCGTTACTTTCACAGCAACCTGTTCTGTGTCTTTCATCCAGCAGATAAGGGGCTATGCTGGGTGTCTTAACCAGGTCGTGTTTTTCAAGAAACAGTTCGACGATGCGTTTATCGTACTGAAAATAATTATCTCTAGCAGCAATAGAAAGAAGAGTTAAGGTTTATTAAGACCTGTTCCTGTATATCCTAGGAGTAAGTGTTACCCAGTAACTGGGGTTGTGGAGGTCTGATACACAGGTATTCAGCTGCATCCAGGTAGACTGGAAGCCGAGACCGAGCTAGTTGGGAAAAGGCTAGGTAGTTGATGATGATGAGAACCTGTTCAAAATTCAACCTAATTTTAACTTTAAACGTGTTTCTATTTGGATCCACTGGTAATATAGATTAGTCAAATGATTTAATGCTCTGAAAACTAGAAATTACTTTATCTGCCCTTAGAGGGCTGCTCCAAGTTAGCTCGCGAAATTTTTCAGATCAGTGTCAAGTTGTACGTTGATTAAAATATGATTGGCGGGCGTAATACGTGTTTATTTATGGACTTATAATCATTAAAATCATCAATACAACCTTCTCAGTTTACACCGTAGGCGTGGGCTTGTGAACGGCGAGCAATGTGTAACTCGCCGTCCGAACCGAGCCCGAGTCGTCGACGGTGCGTAGTGTTCCTCGCGCGCCTCAATATGTTAGCAAAACCGTAGTGGCCCAACAGGGTCGAAGCCTACTGGGGCCATGAGTTCGTTTCTGAAAGGAAAACCCGAGGCCCTGGAACGCAAAGCGAAGAAGGAACATACATAACAGACTTTTACTGACTAAACCCACTCCGGTTTAGTCAGTAAAAGTCTGACACGCCCTCAAACTCCGCCTTAGAGAGAAATCATTGAATGTTTACCCACCTAAACAAAAACCTCAGTTCGTCTT
Organism: Mythimna pallens; assembly: GCA_961205895.1. NCBI lineage: Eukaryota > Metazoa > Arthropoda > Insecta > Lepidoptera > Noctuidae > Mythimna > Mythimna pallens. Next base: position 17,511,717 of record OY540844.1, on the reverse strand, counting down.
ACAGTATTGAGTTAGTTTATCATGAAATAGCCATTAGCTACCGTTAGACGATACAATTAAAATGTCTCAAGTCTTGCAAATAATTAGCGCTCACGCGACACTTACTCGTTATCTCGCTAACAATATAGCAAGTCGTCGACCTCCTTTCGAACGCATACTCGTGATAAAAAACTTATTGAACATTTGAATGCAGTTTCAAATGGGTAGGTTCTTTTAAGTACTTTGTTAAGGTCTTTTTTGCATAGCATTGGTAGGATGACAACCGTAGGGGCCCAACAGGGTCGAAGCCTACTGGGGCCATGGGTGATGCGAAAGAGATCCCCGGGGCCCTGGAAAACAAATGGCAAAGAAGGAACAGGAGTGGGTTTTTAGTCAGTAAAAGTCTGACACTATCTCGCGCTCCGCTCAAGAGCGGGGGATGTCATGAGATGGTTTTCCCATCCGAAAAAAAAAAAAATGGGTAGGATGACAGCACGACGAAAATATGCATCTTTAAGGCCCTAACTTCAGGAGTTAGGGCCTTGCTATAAAACAGTGAACTTCTGAAGCCTACTCCTCGTACAAAATATATGTTTTTTATAGATTCATGTACAACATTATAAAATTTGCCAAAAAAAAAAAAATTTTAACCACATGATATTTTTTGGCTTGTTCTCCCTACCCCTTTCAAACGGCTATGATCTTTAGAAATATGTTTACACAAAAAAAAATGCTGTTAAGTGGTCTTCAAAATGTACATAGCATAATTATGTAAATCAATTAATATTTTGCAAGGAAAATGGATTTAAAGGTCAGCGGGGTCAACTCAAAAACTTATAAAAGCGATTTTAAACATTCTTTCAGAACGCTTCTTTATCACTGAAAACCATAATATTTATTTATTTTATAATTTATGAATTTTTACGTTGATCGGCCTTTCAGAAATCGGGTGTTAGTGAGGAATAATTTAAAATCCTACAAATCGATAGTTCTTCAAATCAAACCTAAAAAAATAATTTCAATAAAACTCTTGAAACTTAGTGAGAAATAATTTAAAATTCGTAAATCTAATATTCTTCTAATGGAATATATCTCAGCTCGATGCATATTATAAAACAGCTAGTAAAATAAAATCATTGTTGGTATAGTGTTTAATGCGTTTACACAGTTGGGTCCAATCGCCAGGCATATTAAGTTTTTCTATCGGGAAATTCCCAATAGCGACACGAAGTCCTAATTCGTGCCCGCTCATGGGCATTAGACACGCATATGTCACGTGGTACATATAACATAGCTGGCGAAATCCGCCCTTCAGTGTTATGTCATTTTATCGATGTTGGTTTAGTAAAGGTTACCAACGGTATTTTTTTTTTGTAGTTGGGAAAATCATCCAACAACATCCCCCGCTCTTGCGCGACGCGCGAGAGGGCGTGTCAGACTTTTACTGACTAAAAACACACTCCTGTTCCTTCGTTGCCTTTCGTACCAGGGATGAGTCTTCCTTTCAGAAGCAGACCCTTGACCCAAGTAGGCTTCGACCCTGCTAGGCCCCTACTGTTTGCTGACATCTGCTTGAGGCACGTGTGGAACAACACGCGCCGTCGACGACTTGAGCTCAGTCCGGACGGTTACCGGACGGTCGGACGGCGAGCTACCCATTGCTCGCCGTCCGCAAGCCCCCGTACTAACGCTATTTGGCACCTAAATTTTATTTGTGTGTGGCTAATTAATGCATTGGCAATATCACCCCACACTAGGAATAAAGCGCCTATTACACCACTTGATATTCAGACAGTCTTAGTCTATGTTTATCTATTTGTCTCATCGTTCTGGTTCATTCCTTTACACGACATTGGCGTAAGGGCTATATTTCACCAGGACACCATGGTGGCGCGACCAGTTGCGCCGCCATGGTGTTCGTAAGCTACCAAACTAGACACCATCCAGACACCACAGTCGCTACACCACACTGAGACAGTATCAAAATGGACCTTAAGTGCAGGCGTCCGACTTGGTCGCGCCGCCAAATTGGTTGCGCGACCAAACGGACACCAGGTGAGTAACTCTCTATAGAGCTGTATACATTTTGTTGGTCGCTTGCAGCAACCATGGTGTCCCGGTGAAATATAGCCCTAAGTTGCTCATTTTCTTGTGTGAAGCTACATAGGCTAAGACTGTCTGAATATCAAGTGGTGTAAATAGGCGCTTAACTCCTGTGTCGTGGGTACGTTCACAAACATGTAAACTAACATACACAATACACCCAGACCCTGAACACCTATCTGTAGGTCATACAAATATTTGTTCCGTGCGGGAATCGAAATACATCAACTCGCAGCGCAGCAGCCAATTGCTCAACCACTGCGCCAACCGTGCCATGCATACTTTAGGGGATAAAAATGCTCATCATGACTATATTTTACCACAGAACCTTCCCTGAAATAGAAAACTAATAAGCAGAGGTCGGAATTAAGTATTTATGTAGTTAGGAGTTATTTATGTACTTGCATCGAAATGTTGATATTAATATGGATCTTCCCGAAATTTCTAATGGAAAATCCCGTGTGTCCGACAATATTACAAATAAATAATAATAAAAACCTCAGAGATAGAAAAGATAAATAAAACAAAGATAATTAACATACAATTTTTGAATTTCTCCGAACGTTTAAAATCCTTTGAAGAAGATCGCTCTACGTCAACTGAGCTGTGGTTAGCAAATTTATACACTTCCTCTTCCTTGTAATTTTTCCTTTTTAGGGTTCCGTTTTTGGGCTATCAAAAGGAAAAAAACGGAACCCTTATAGGATCACTTAGTTGTCCGTCTGTCTGTCTGTCTGTCAAGACCCTTTATCTCAGGAACGCATGGACGTATCGAGTTCAAATTAAAACCATATACTTAGGTCTGCGGTGCCTTGAAGCTGTGAAAAAATCAAGCTTCTAAGTTAACGGAAAAATAAGATAATTTGGTTTATGACGTAAAATACGTTTATTTCGACACTCAAGGTAACGAAATTCTAGAGCACTTCCTGTTGACCCAGAATACTGAAATTTTGGAAAAAGCAAGGTCTTATAACACAAGTATAAATCTGAAAACAGAAAATTTGTTGTTACGTCACATTTTTTTTTTGTGATTTGGAAAAAACTTCGAGACTCCAATCAGGAATTGTATAGGTAAATTCGTACGGAACCCTCAGGGCGCGAGTCCGACTCGCACTTGCCCAGTTTTTTAATTTTCATGAGTATTTTTATACCTAGAAAGATTGCCAACGATTTAAAAATCACAATTGGTTTGACCCTCAAAATATTTCATGTTCACGATCAAACTACAGAATATTAATAACAATATCGTATATTTTAAAACTAGGCTGTACAGCACGAGGCTGAATGCACCACTTATGTGCTCCAATTAAAAAAGAAAGGTCGAAACAATCGGTCAAGTATGAATGAAAGTGATTTCCGGATTATTGGTTTTCAACTGATTGATTTTTCAATGAAACTTATAAGTCTATTTACAGTTAATAAAAGTACTGCATGTTTTAAACTTTTTCTTGTAGATGTTCTGGTAAAGTTTCGTTTAGAATCGTTGTATTAGTACTTTAGTTTTTCTTATGTTACTTTTCTCATTGTGTGTAGTGATTACGCATTAAATGAGTCCGTATGCATTTAAGCGGAAGTTGCGAAATTACTCTCTACACAAATAGCAGAATCATCTCAAAACTCCTATACTGTGTATATTTTATTAAAAATTTAGACAAAAATAATTTAAACAAATTTATGCACCTGCCATATTGTCTCTCCACTACCCTAAGTTGACTCGTAGAGATTGCCTAAGGCATAAAGTTCGCCTTTGTACCTTTAGTTGCATGAAGATTAAATAAATATTAGGCCTCTTCCCATTCCTTCCGTTGTTCCCAGCCCTAAGCCACTTCTTGCCAATTCTTAAGAAAGGCATCTTAGTCGTCCCGTCATCCTTCTTGGTCTGCTGCGACCCCGTCGTGCAATTTCATGGCACCAACTTTGTGTTTTACTGGCCCACCGCTTGATAGGTATGCGGCAGACATGTCTATCCCAGTTCTATTTAAGCAGGGCAGCCTTCTGAGCCACATCAACAACTCTTTAGTAAACTAAAAACGTAAATTGTGCCGTATGTATCAAAATTGAATCTACGGAATTGTTCAAAAGAGTTACCGCGGCCCTGAAACACAAAAAGCAACTGAAAGAACACGTTGGGTATTAGTCTGTAAAAGTCTGACACTACTCACTCCACCCAGAGCTGGAAGGAGTTATTTTATAATTTCCCGTCGAAAAAAAAACTAAACTATGACCATATAAATATCATCTCAGTATCAAAGCTGCCAATTTTATAAAAATGTCTCTTTAAATCAAGATTAACCTTTTAACCGCTTTTATTCCGCCAGGGTCGCACATCCACGACATTTTAGACATTGTCTAAAATACAAATAAAGCATTTTATTATTATTAAATACTCCATCTCGTCAGCTCTTCTGTCACCTGTGAGGATTGAAGAGCTATGCGAGATAGAGTACCCAGTCACAAACACACGACCATGACGAAAACACTCGTCGGACTAGTCAGACGCAAGTGGTTAATGGGTTAAATCTTAAATCCCTCCTTTCCACAGCCCGCGATAATCTTCGTAGATGAAGTGGACTCGCTGCTATGCGAGCGATCGTCGGGCGAGCACGAAGCGTCTCGGCGACTGAAGACGGAGTTCCTGGTCGAGTTCGACGGGTTACCGGCTGCCGGCGCCGACCGGCTCATCGTGATGGCCGCCACGAACCGGCCGCAGGAGCTGGATGAGGCGGCACTGAGGTAAAAGAGTAGCAGGATGTTCATATTTGAAAAATTTTTTTTTTTTTTTTTCAATATTAATTGATGACACGGTGAGTAGAACCTAAAAAACCAATTGCAACCATATTTCAATGTGTTTATGCAATATCAATTAAACTATACTCCATTCGCAATATGATTAGACATATTTAAACAAACTTTTTTACTGTCCGTTCAACCGGTTTTGACTTCTATTTCGTAGAAATAAGGATGGCATTAAAAGCAAAAAGGAGTTAAAATACCAACTTTTAACTGCAACCGTCATTTTTCGTGCCACTAACGCAATAAAAGTCAAAATCGGTTATGTCTAATCTTATTATAAATGGAGTTTATTAGTACAGATTACTATTAGGAGTCTACTGATGAAATTTGCCTTTGCTATTGGTAACGATTGATTTTGCGTTAGTAGTTATAAACTTCTTAATCAGTACCAGTGTTGATTCTATGTAAGCATATACGAGTACATAAACCAAAATGACTGACATTTTGACGGCAATTTCACTACTATTTCTTCTCCGCAGACGCTTCCCCAAACGCGTGTACGTGTGCCTCCCAGACGTGCGCACGCGCATGTCCCTCATCCGGCGCGTGCTGGCGCGAGGCGCGGCCGCGGCCACCATCAGCGACCAGGAGCTGGCGCGCCTGGCTGCGCTCACGGACGGCTACTCGGGAAGCGATCTCACCGCGCTCTGCCGGGATGCCGCGCTCGGCCCTATTAGAGGTGAGACTCATAGTGCTACTAGTACTGTACTTCAGCGACAAGGAGCTGGTCCGCTAGCCGTGCTGTGATGAAGACTATTACACGTCTCTTTTTCTATTATTACTAGTGGTCTCCGTCAATGAGTAGGAGCAAATACTTTAACTAGGTAAACTGCCACATACATCAACAAAACACCTTTACGTCTATGGCAAGAAAAAAAGTTAATGATTTCGACTAAACTAGTAAGTAGACAAAAATCAAAACCCCCGGGCTGGTGGACTGCTAGATATTTTCCTGGCGGAAACTGCCAAAAGCATTAGTCCACCTATGGTCCCAACCCAGGAACCCATACTTGCACCCTTTCTTTTAAGGTGGGAATTCATCTAATGACTTCCCAAGCCCTAGGGTGGAACGGGAGGGGGCGTATCAGACTTACTGACTAAAATCACACCTAGGTTCCTCAGTTGCCCTTTGCTTTCTAGGACTACGGGTTTCCTTTTCAGAAGAAGTTTTCCCATGGCCCTAACAGGCATCGGCCTTGCTGTGCCCCTACGGATTTGTGTGTGCACGACTCGGGCTTGATCCTTATAGGACGATAGGACGGTGAGCTACCCATGTTTCGTCGTCCGCAAGCCCGCGCCTATGGTGGACAAAGATTTCTCTTCGATTCCCGACGCTTAGGGCGTCTTCTGTCGCAATGGTTGGGGTTTGAGATGTACATTCCCTTAATCTTGCGGCCTCATCCCATTCCCTCTAGCTCCGGACCATGATCTGAACCAGGGCTCGGCGCAAATACTTACACCTTGCGATCTCTACTTTATCTGTCGCCATCTTAAACATACGAGGCATGTATCAGAACTTGAATGGAAACTGTAACATACTAACATGTATAATCAATAATCACGTAACGCATGCATCTGGCAACACCTGTTTATCACGCAATACCTTGACCCGCTTTTACGCCAAATGTCTTCAAGTTATAAACTCATAAAAATATAACGGAACACAATATAACTGACGCCCACGACATATTTTGTGGGCGAAATTAAAAACAACTGTCTTAAGAGCGCACTGAGAGATAACACTTTATTATAGGTTGGCTTTTAATTCTCTCGCAATATTTAGTTAAAGTTCATCCCCAGAAATATTTCGAGTGCGAGTCCTTATGGATACACGTTGACTTTTAATTTAAAGACAATCTTTCTGGGGATGAAAATTCTTAAGGATACAGGATGAATTTTAATTTAAAGTTTTAAATAAATTTAAATCTATCTGGGTATGAAAATATTTAAGGATACAGGGTGATATTTAATTTAAAGACAATCTTTCTGGGGGTGGAAGTACTCAAGAATTTTAACAACTTTCACAAAGGGAACAATCCTGAGTCTAAAAATACATAAAATAGCATTTCCTTACATTTTCTAGAGTTATGCGGTCAGCTTTATTTTTTCATATTACTGAATTGTTGATATTCCTGAGTCCTTCTGAGACTTCCATTCTCTAAAATATTTCCAAATTAAGTCTTCCTGTATATCTTGAAAAAACAAGACACGTGTTTCACACATTTTAACAATTATTTTACATTTCTCCATACTTTTGTGTGCATGTTTGTTACTTCTTTACGCTCGAACGGCTGAACGGATTTGGATGAAATTAGGCACATGGGTAAACAATGTTCTGGAGTAGCACAGGATACTTTTTATTCCTGGAGTATGTTCCCTTTGGTCAATTTTCGAGCAAAGCTGCTGACAACAGCTAGTTTAATTGATAAATATCCTACAACTGGACATAGTTCACCCGTGTTACGTTTTATCCAAATCTGTTTAGCCGTTAAGACGTAAAATGGTAATAAACAGATCGACAGGTAGATAGATTTGCTTTAGCATTTAAAAAATTAATACCAAGTTACCACGGCCTAAACACAAGCTATGCACTATATAATTATTTGTAAATCGCCTTTTAGCATAAATCAAACGGTCGATAAACTCTATGACATGTCGTAGGTGGCGGCCGCTGCACGACTGACAACTTTCAGTTCTTCTTGTGATGTAATGTGGTGTATGATTAATCCTAAAGTTTTTCTTAGTAGTGATTACAATATCTAAAGTAGATGATTATATTATTGTCATTACGAAACACGAGCATGCGATCAAGTCGAGATCGAGTGTAGGCATTGATTTACATAGGTAAGTTTGTACGGAACTGTCAGTGCACGAGTCCGACTCGCACTTACCCAGTTTTTTTTTTTTAATTTTGTCTCACACTATATGATTTACTCTTGTATCTTGGGGGCATTAAAAATCATGTAAACTCATATTCAGAAGACGCCCAGACTCGGACCAACTAGCTATCTGTAAGCCATATAATTACTACTGCACTATCTGTACCGTCATTGGTTTCCTAGAAATACTACCAGTTTCCATCATTGGTTCTTATTACATCCCTCCGATGTACGGTTGACCATACGTTCCCGTGGTGTTATTTTTCTGCAGTATTAATAAAACCTTATCATTTCTTTTACAGAACTAGATCCCGAGGAAGTGAAGTGCCTGGACCTCTCGCTAGTCCGAGCAATCACGTTCCAAGATTTCATGGATGCCCTCAAGAGGATCCGGCCGTCCGTGTCGCCGCACAGCCTGGTGGCGTACGAGAAGTGGTCGGTTCAATACGGAGACCTGGGCCTATGAAGAGTTGATTATACAGGTAATAAGAATAATTGGATTCTTATGCTAGAGACACTAAGAGAAGAATTATTAAAGCATCTTAATTATTTAAAAGTTTCATAAAGAAACTAAGTTGCGCTTCCAAGAATAATTTCGTTTCACACGGCGACGCGATCCAATGTGTGACGTCACATGACCCTTTACCATTTTGGTGAAATAAAAAAATCACTACCAATAAATAAAAAATAAGTAGATGTACGTAAACTAAGATCAAATGACGACATTCTCCAGTGAGAGAGTCATTTACTGATGAATTTTCAAAATGTTTTCTCTGATTTATTAGTGTTGATATATATTTTAATTCCATTTCGTTAAATATGTTTCTCCATTAATTAGTTATTATTACCATAAATCGAGAAAATAAGCGTGAAGCAGGCTCAGGACCGAACGGAATGGCAGCGCACTATGGACGTCCTCTGGCCCATCTAGGTGACCCAGGAACATAATTCCAGTACTTTGTATCTGAGGGACGCGAGACGCACAGCCCCCAGCCAAGTTACAGCCGTTTCATTTCGATTCTCTTTTCGTTGATCGCCTCGAGTCGACCACGCCTCCTATTCCTTTGTTCTGACCACGTGATTGAGCGTTGAGATGACGTCAGAATAAAGAATTCAGAGGCGTGGCCTACTCGAGGCGATCAACGAAAAGAGAATCGAAACGAAACGGTTGTAACTTGGCTAGGGGGGCAGGCCCGGTCGTTATAGTGACGCTTGGGGGAAGCCTTTGTCTATCAATGGACGTCTTTTGGTTGACATGATGATGATGACCGCTCATTGTAACACCCTATTCATTTTAAGCTCCTACTGAAACTATATTTATGGTGTACAACAATAAAGAGTATATCTATCTATGATAACTTTGTAGACATTCTGTGCCTCATTGGAAACTCTTACTAATATTTGTATACGGCTCATTACACCCAACCGTCTTTTTGTACCTTCTCTTTAACGTTATGGAAAAATTGGAAGCTGTTACCCATTAAATAATGCCTCTTCAAATGAGGAAAAACTCAAACGTATTTTATCAAGAAGCTGATGAGACGTGACGCGACCTTTTTCGCTGTAATAAAATTCATCTCTTCTTACAGGTATCGGTTGTAAACTCAAAGTAACGGTGAGTCATTAAATTAAGAGAATAGACAATAGAAAGTACGATGTTGATTTACAGTTGATAATATTTATCACGCAAATTCATCGCTCAAATTTTTTATACATTTATTTTACCCTGCCTCGGCTGCACTTGCAGCTAAAATTACAGTAGCCATATTCCTTTTTGGATCTCCTAAAATCACAAACATTCCCTAAGTGTAGCCGAAGCAAACCGAATGAGTTTCTTTACAATTGACATGTTTTTAACAAATTCGTTGTATGTGTGAAGTTAACCGCATCTAGTCAAAATTGTTGACTGTTTTCGCGAGTGCACAGTCCAATAAAATAGTGATGCCCAATCGATTTATTTTATCGATGTTTGCCGTAATCGATTTTACGTGTAATGTAATACTTGCCATGCAATATGTCAATGTTGAAGCTTTTGATATTGAATAGTTTTAAAAAAGAAATAATTATTTGTAACTTAATCGCAATCAAAATTAAATAGTCACAGTTTTATTCCCTTGGGAGAACACTAAAACATGAAATATGTGTTTAAAGAAACGATTAAGTTATAAATAATGATTTTACCAAATGTCCAAACTCCACTAAAATAGTCCTTAACGGGTGATGTCAAATAATATAACCCGAATCATTAAAGAAGCTGCTTTCTATATATCTAAATATAAAAGAAATCGCTTTTGCTCCAAACGCTTCTGTATTGAGTCGGGTTACATTAGCCCTCATAGTACCCGTCCAGTCAAAAGGAACGTTGAAATGTGGTCTCTATGTGGAGGTCTAGAGAATGTATTTTTTATTACCTTGCTTCCTTTTGGCTTGTTCGGCTTCGTTCCGCTTTTTATACGAAGGACTGAATATAATAAATGTGGAATTTGATGGAAATGTTAATATTGTTTGAACACTATAATTTTTTGCAATGAGAAAGCTTTGGTTCGCTTTTAGAATTTTACTCCATTGCATATTATAATCTCCTAGTACGTAGCCACTTATACAGACTTTTTATTATGTAATCAATAATTCAAAATTACATCATAATAATGTAATATGAAATTCAAGGTACTCATAGATTTTGTTACCATTTTTATAGAATAAAATATTTAATCACAATTTATCAGCTGAACAAAATAATGAAATCGTTGTACAAAATGCGTTTACCTTTTAGTATTACCTCATAATTTTGTATATTTGAATTAATTGCAATTAATGTTATTATAGCTTAATGAAATTATTATATTTTATTTAATTGTGTTTTAGTGTCGACAACCTTATCCTGTAGGAGTAATATGTAATGCTGGGCGCGTAATTTTACACGATAATGTACACATTTTGCGTCAGTGACCTTTTAAAACATCACCCGAATATATATTAAACTAATAATGAATTTTCACGTAATTATTTTAACTACGTATATACTTATATAATACTGTAATCTCACATACAATGTAGTTAGTTATAATATAGAACCATTGTTATATATTCCAGTATGTCACACAAAATGCGAATATTTTAGGTGACTTGGTGCCCAAAAATATTTATAATTAAGATTTAATGGAAAATGTACACAAGGTTGTCGATAACTTGGAAAGTAGGTTAGTATGTAGCACTGCCCAGTGTTTTTAGAATAATTCTTAGTTTTCAAATTATTCAAGTATTTATACAGTTCGGCTAGCACAGTTTTATAAAATTAAAATTTTTAATTCATCGTAAAACTGCGCAAGTCAAAATAAAATTTTCATTTTAAAATTGTTATCAAAATGTACTTAATTAATCTAATTCTGTTGATTTTATTATTTTTATTATTAGAAGAAGAATTTATTATCTTGCCGCAATTGCGAAATAGTGAAGTTATGATTTGTTAAAATAGTATGCTGCAAATCTTATGAATGAATACATTTTTAAACGACAGTCGAAAACGGGTAGCACTTTACTTCCTTTAAATTAGCAGAAAGAATTAGAATCGTTTGCTCAAAATGTTGTATTGGAAACGATGATTCTGAACGTGTTGAAATGATAATATATTTTCATAATAGTTTGTTACAAATTGTCTATCTCTTGGATTGAAAGTTATTTAATGGAAATGATCAATTACAGGACCATGCAGTTGTATGTTACTTGTAGAATTGTCATAGAGTGCCATTTAGTGATGCACAAGAGCATCATGCTAAGACCTGTCGAAACATGTTAATATACAGGTTGATTTAGATCTTGCTGGCAATATAGATGGGGGTGAAAGTAGACGTGATTATACAACATGTAACTGGAATAATGCACTCTTATTACTCTTACCCAATTAGAATTATTATACACTCTAGTAAAGCAATTATGATTTATCAAGAATTTATCAAAATAGGTAATTTTTTATCCTAAAAGTACCTAATCAAAAAGTAAAAATAGGTTAAAGATATTACCTATTTTTAATATAACTTAAATCGATTCTGTAACCGATTTTGAACATACTAATTTCAGGATACAGTGCGGTTGTTCTTTTACATATTGTATATTACTTTCGTGGGACCAACCGAAACTTTACTAAAGTACACAAAAATGCCAGTACAAATAAACACAACAGAAGTTACGCGTGTTCCATAATAATAATAAAAACAGAATACTTTCACCCCCTAAAATATTGCCACTGAATTTGAAGTCAGCCTGTACGTGTTCTGATTGTTGTGTCAATAATATCTAAGATTAAAACTGAAAAATAATGTATGCGATGTGTGTCTCGATAGTTCTGCTTTACCAGAAAGTCGTACTTCGAGTTAACACAATTATACAATACGCTTATCTAAATAAAATATCAAATATCTTCCAAAAACCAAAGTACGATTAAAACATTAATTTACTGGTCAGCCAATTTGGGAGTTACAGTAACTTGGAATACAATATTTAATAACCTTAAAAAAAACTACATGGTTTTCTTTATACACTACTTCGTGAATAAGTTTTTTTGTAAACACAAACCTTCCTCTAACCACAAATTGAAAGAATTATCCAACTTATACCACGTGTTTTTGTATAGATAAGCTTTTACTTTTCAAATCTTTCAAGTAATTGGTAAAGTTAATGTTTTCATGGTACCGTAACTCCCACTGAAAACCGCTCAACAACTTCTAATGTATCGTGAAACTTTTAAATTGGTGGCAAAGATAATTGTGCACGTCCCTCGCTAGCTTTTTGCTCTATTCAAAAAGTTGTAGGTCATGGCTGATATTTTTTGTCCGAACATAGTTATTTGACACATATATGTCACATATGTCGTTGAACAGCCAACATCCTTGATGTAACACCGGGTCCAGAAGCCATATAATTGTATTAGAAAGCTACCTACGATTATAGTTGTAACATATTTTTGAGTAATATTTTATTTTAAAAAATAAATCTTATTACATTCAGCGTCTGATACTAAACAAATTTTATTTGATTTCATAAGGCAAAAACATTGCTTAAAAGTGTTTCACAAATTATTTATATCGTTAAAAATGACAAAAAACGATTCTCCTGAAAAAATGCACTTTTTACCTTAGGAGGCGTCGATTCTGACTGTGTGGATAGATTCACGTCACGATATCGCTTCATATTATAATAATAATAATTCTTTATTTTCAGGCAACTAAGACCCATAGACAAAATACATAGAATAATCTTAAAAATAATAAACTAATACATATTAAGAACATACAAAAACTAATCTATTTATTTTTACAAACTACTACACGCGAAGTTTATCAAGTCACAATATATTGGAAGTTGTGTAACGGGTTTTCAGCTTTATGTCAGCTCGATATCGTGTTAGCCAAAAGTTAAATAGTTTTTGTAACGATAGTTAACAGTTTTCCTAAAAAGACAGCGATATAGAAATTAGTGCAGTTATTGTAGCATTTAACGTAACTAGTTATAGTTAATGTAACACGTAGTTTCTGCCCGATATGTTTACGCTTATATTTCTGTTGTGACGTGATTCTGAAATGCTGAATGGAATAGTGATAGTAGGTAGAGGATGAAAATTGTAGATGCACTTGAGTTCAGCTTCTTATATTCTTGAAATGTCAAAGGCCAAATATGATGGCCAAAGATTTGAGTCGCAAAATACTAGTGACGTAGTTAGTTGTTAAATTGGAGGAGTATCTTAGCCGCTTTATTTGCTGGATTTGTACCATATGAATAAATCAAACTTTGGAATGAAAGCACAAGACTATAAGGGAAGCATATCAAGGAGGGGTCGGTTGCACGACCAAAAACATATCCGGATAAGTTTGAACAATTATGAAGGTTTACGAGAGGTTACATTAAGGATCACGCCACAACAAGCTGTAGATATGCCCTTTATAGATAGTGCCACAACTCCTAGTGTTAAACTGGATGACTAATTTAGCTTTCTAAGCCTATATAGTCCACTGAAATTTTGAACAAAATAGAGTGACGCTATTATCTCAAAATTTAAAGGATGTTGTAATCAAATATTTGCATAAGAAAGAATAAAGATAGTATGATTGAGAACACTATACTCCTTTCGCAATAAGATTAGACATTTAAACAAACGTTTTTTACTATCTGTTCAAACTATTTTGACTTCTATTCCGTAGTCTTAAGGATGGCATTAAAAGCAAAAAAGTGATTACTGATAGGCAGTAAAAAAAGGTTTGTATAAATGTCTAGTCTAATTGCGAATGGAGTATACGTAGGTAACATAGCAACTAGATCAATTAAAAGCAATAATTTAGTCAACGTATGCTTCAGTGTATAGTCTTTTAATAAATATTCGCATTTCAGTGGACAGAAAGGCGTTTAGATAGAATAATTCCCTTAAATCTTGAAACCCGTCATACACTACTTAGGATGCAATGAATTTAAGAATGAGAAGCAGGTTTTTAGGAAAAGGTACATTTAGAATAAGAAGGATATTTTATTATGGATGTAAGAGTGTGTGTGTAATTGTATGGTTATTGGAAAGTTTAGATTAAGGTTATATTTAGAAAGAGTGCGGAATTTTTTGATTTTTGGTTAAAAGCTTACCACTTTTGGGTAGCGCTTCGGCGTGTCTTTGAATACTTGATCCTTTTTATATTGATCAGATTGAGTTTTCTGAATGTACTTCACTTGTTTCCGATTTCGTGTAGATGTCGTCTGGTGTAAACTACGGGATCGAGCGTAGCCATTTTGTCGTTAGATAGCGTTAAACTGGCATTTTCAGTTTTTGTGTATGGAATTATTATTGAGTTATTGAAATTGGTCATATTATTACCTCAAATTCCACCTGATTTTGACTTTTATAACTCTAACTATAGTTAGAGTCAAAACAAAATAAACTATAAATGTTGAGTTCAGCGCCATCTAGTGAACACATGGTATGATTATTGACGACAATTAAGAAATATTGGTTGATCGAACGAATGAAATACCCAATATTACTCTTTCGATGTGCACCGTAGTGTATGGCTGCGGTTAACTCGTAAACTTTTTTAGTAAAAAAAAAAAAATTTTAAGTCAAGTGTGCAAGCGTAGAGTTAAAATAACGTTGTGATTTTTCATACAATCGTTTTTTAATGTTTCGGTTGTTATTTTGGAAGAAATTTTTCGATTATAGCGCGTTATGTCATAAAATTTTAGAAGTTTGTGTGTTCGTAAGTTTTTTTTACTAGTTACGTTACGTTTCGGTTGAAAATGTGAAGTTTGAATATTTTGATTGTTCAAGTACCTATCTGGAAAATCTTTATGTTAAAACGAAAAACATGAAACACAATGTTCTAAAAATCACAAGCAAGAAATAGTTTATTCACTGCATCTTCGCGGCCTTTCACTAAATAATAAATCCCGACTAATTTTAGCCGACAAAAGCTTTAATATTTGTGTCACGCGATACTTTAACATCAATACTAACTCCACAATGATATTACACAAATAGTATAATGTAAATTGTCTGTTACTACAACTAAATAAATTTAAAAAAAAACTTCAAACTTCAGCTTAAAGTTTCTGTAAGTTCTGTCCGTATACTGAAGCAGATATAGATTATTCTTTCAAAGTAAAGAGGTATTTGAATATCTTTGGGCACAGGCTTAACATCGCGGTTTGGCGCTTCCATCGTGTAATGTCACAGCGCCACCGTTATAGGGCATGACGTCGCGCCGCACCAACTAGTGACTGGCTCCTCGTCAGTCGTTTGTTTCGCTAGAATATCTGAAGAGCTATTAAACACTGTCTTTTGCACTTTCAGCATACAATAAATGACATTTCTTCAACAAATCCAGTCAATATACGAGTCGATTTTTTTTTAGTGAATCACCGCACAGTGATGCGGCTCGACGGCGACGTCGTGCCTTGTTCAAATCAAAGCAATTATTTCAAATGAACTATTTACAAGCACTTTTGAACTGCATAATTTCCAAAGCCTAGATATCTTTGGAGAGGAACGTGCAAGAAACTTCATGGACATTCTTTTAAATTATGTTATACATAATTGTGTTACAAATATCTCGCTTACATATTTGTGAGAACAATATAAACAAACAAAGTAAAAAAAAAACAACTACGAGATATAGAAATTAAAATAAGCCACTGGCAGTTAAAAGGTGACCTGTCTGAACTGACTGCGTCCGTTCACGACATGACGCGTATATAAGAACCATTCAGATCGACGATGTTACGGTGGAGGCGCCGTACTGTGGTCTTGATGCCCTTACGGTAGTATTGATGCTAAAGTATAACGTGCACCTTATACATAATAACATTTTTATAAATACATTTACTGCACGCACATATACACAGACTATCACTAAAAGAAATCAAACTTATGAATCACACCTCTTCATTTAAGAATTTACTATTAATCATATAACGCTAGTTAGGCAATCGCTAGCTAAATTTTGGTTTGAAATTATAATGGATTTAAAATAAAATGTTAACAAGGAAATACCACTTAATTGCTCTCTCGCTAAATACCTAATTGATGAATGAGTATGTAAGTTTCAGAAAACATAAGGGCTTTTTGGGTATTAAATCGAAATCAGAATCATAATATAAAGAAATTGAAACAAAAAAAGCTATAATACATCTGATATTGATCAGCTCTACATCCTCAGATACATTATAATGTCCCCCGACATGATACGCAACGCTGTCAAAGTTTTGGGAACACATTCATTGCGCGTATGTACAGCTAAGGAGCGGAATTCCCTGCCGGAGTCTGTATTTCCTAATAACTACAACTTGGGAATATTTAAGTCAAGAGTGAATAGGTTACTTCTATGCAAGCGTGCTCCATCGTCGACCACATCGTCGCTTTCCATCAGGTGAGATAGTGGTCAAGAGCGTTTTAAAATCTTGAGGGACAAGTTGCGGGACACTGGGCAACGTTGCAGCGTCACGCAGATTGAGCGCTGCGCGTCATGTTAGGGAACACTTGGTTAAATGATAAATACCTTTGGTAACACAACTTTATAAATCTTGCAAAGATCTAAACCCTATTAATATTTTCTAATATTCTTATCAGGTCATGCTCTGCATCGCTGTGATATGGATAATAAAACCCAATGCCTTATTTATTTTATGCGCACTATATTAAATCACAATTAATAGGGTTACGTCGACTTTACGTGTCTGTCTGTCATGCAAACTGAAAAATGAATATATTATTGACTTGGTGATTTAAATTTAAAATTAAATGAAGATTCTATGATTTATTTATTGCTTTTTTTCATGGTGATTTATTTAAATAGGTTGACTTTGTGTTCATTGGCGAGCTTTCTGAGATAAAAGTACTTACAAGTTAGACGATCTTTTAGCTATGAGATGTTCAGTATGTTCACCGCCAAATACATTGTAGCTATGGGATGTTCATCCCCAACTATATGGCCAAGAAATTTAAAGTCAGCCTGTATTATGAATTCGTGTGACAGACAGTCGTAAAAAAACTTGTTATTTCAAATAAAATGAGCTTCGTAACAAATAAGTAACGACATGCGACTGATTGTTACCTTGTAAAGATATTTCAAAATTATTTCCTAAGTCGTTTTGATGTGATTGTTTTAAAAGATTAAGGTGTTAAATGGAAGAACGGTACGGTTCACGCTTTATTGCTAAATAAATGTATGTAAGAGACATTGAAAGAAAATTGTAGTTATTCAGATAATGTACTTCTAATGTTTCAGGCCTATTTATAAAGAAATGATATTTACACGGGAGATTGTTGTATTTTTTGTATTGAGTGTTTTAGAATATGTTATAAGAATGAGCTGCTTTTACTAAGTGTCTTCGTACAATGTAATGTGGGGTGAAACTCGTGGCAAATGGTTTCTCAAAGTTAGTTTTTGTATTGTGTTATCTTTCCTATATAAATAGGCCTCAAGTCTCCTATTTATTGCGAATGGAAATTCTAAAACGTGGTTGTAATTGTTTTTACATGTTCGCCTTTATGCTAATTGTTATTTTTAATTTAAGCGCACGAATTTATCAATTTGACTAAAAATACTAAAACTTTTGAGTCTTGTACACACTTTGGGATATTAGAATATGTACGTTTTTTCAAACTTTGCTGTTTTATTTTTATCGAGTCGCTGGCGATGATTCGTAATAGTCTTAATATAACATACTATACGAATACTAGCAAATAAATTGTACTAAGATTTCATAAAGTGTGTACAAGTCTTTAGTTAAGTGTCGTTGAGTGTTACAAACGAGAAAAAAAAATGATAATATTTTTTCATACTTAAGCACACTTTCGCCTAAACTGTCGTGAATGTTACACTAAGCATATGTGATACCTACACGGTTTATAAATAAATAATAATAATTTGTGAATATTGTGTTTTATTATGTGTTGAGTTGTTAACCCGGATCTGAACTGCAAAGTAAGAGAGAAAAGGAAATACATTTATTTATATCAAAAATAAATTTCTTTCTGCCACTACGCAGCGTTCTCGTCCAGATCTGAAAATAATGAGTGAGATTATGCACTTGAGACATTTCTATGGTTTTTTTTTTTTATTATTTCTATGGTGGAGTAAGGCCTTACTGTTCACGGACGTGTTGCTTCATAGACGCGTATTCGTGTCACAAATCTAACATACGCGTGTTGTACGTCTCGTGACCGTTCACGGCCTTGCCGCTGTGAGCGGTAGCTAAGCGCGGGGCGGCGAGCGGTAAATCAAAAGTATGAAAATATTTGAAGCACGTCAAGAGACGCCGCTCATAGCACCGCGCGTCCTTTTCCCGATGCCGCCCTGCTCGCCGCTAAGACCGAAGTAATGAACGGAACGCCGAGAAAGAAATATTCTCCAGAGTGACACCCAATTAATTTTTTCTTAAGTTCTTTTTTGCATATTACAGGCCAGTGTCAAGTTATTAATGTTGATTAAAATATGATTTACGGTCTCGCGACTGAACTACAAAATGCAAAAAACGTAAGTAAATCTGAATACCGGGCTACCTTCCCGCTTTCTCCTTAAAATAAATCAGAAAAGTAGTTACTAGAAGATAGAATTTATCTAGTGAAGAAAATTTATCTAGCCTGTTTTGTCCTGCAGCTGGGGATAGGCCAGTAATTTTTCACACAGTTCTGTTTTACTATTGCGGTCACAAAAAAAAAGATATTGGCTTATTAATTTTTTACTTAAAAAACAATCAATTTTTCTGTTTTCCATGTACTTCTGTTGTTGTACTTCCATGTACTTCTGTTTTCCATGACTTGTAACTAGGATTATTTCACTCACTCACTAGATATCGCAAGTAAAAGAATACCAACCGCGTGATGGATTATGGCCCGTTCCCTCTCCTAGAGAGGAGGCCTAAGTCCCAACAATGGGAACATTTTAGGGCCAATTATGCTAAAAGAATTAAGAAGTTTATCCTTTTTTTCCTTCCAAGAATAAAACAATAAATAAAGTTGAATAAGTCGTGATTTATTTACTCATGGCTAGACTAATAACGGTTCTTTTTAGCAGGAGTGCATCTCATGTTCCCCGGATTTGGCCTAGTTTAAAGGGCGCCCGGGCGGGGTTTCTATGCAGTGGTCTACAATTTTCAAGCCAAGGTACGCCACCGACAGACATCAGCCGCTGTACTGGAGGTAGCATTACGTCATAAGTTATTTATTCATTCGTATAACATAGATGTAATACTACAATAATAATGGTGTGGCAAGGTAATAAACAGAGCGATATATTATGGCAGATGCAGAGGGCGTACAAATTTTTGTGAGAAAATATATCATAATTATTATCATGAATGAAAATAAATTCCTAAATTTGACTTATGATATAATTTGATCATTTTGTTTATTGACTTGTTTATAAAAAAAAAAAAATGACTGGGTTCTGTCGTTCTATTCTCTAAGGCCTTTATTTAGCCTTGAGCGCAACGCTGGCCGCAGCGACGAAATCCAAATACGCACATAGGATTAACAATCCAATGTATAGGTATTGGATTGTTAATCCTATGTACGTATTTGGTTTTCTTAAAGAATAGCACTGCTGAGCTCCAAAATTCGCGGTTTTTATGCTTCTTGTCCTGATTCCCAGGTTTTAGAGATGACAATACCTACATAATTTCACAAGATGACAATAGAGACATCATAAGTTTTTATATTGTAGAAAATAACCTCACATGTTTTTTTTTTTATTTGTGCACACAGGAACAATTCAGGTGATACAAAAATATAAATGACTTATTGTTCTGCCACCCCTCCCTCCTTGTCGTACTCCTCAATGCTGAAGTTCGTGACTTCCCTGCTTCATCACTTTCATTCGAAAAGTATTCCCTCCATCTATTTCTCTGGCGGTATGAAGGGCATTGTATAGCATAGAATCAAGAGCGATGCGGATCCTGGTCAGACCAACGTATTGGCCTGCGTCCACGAGACTTTTCGGCGGGTGTTCTGGCACAGTAGGTAAGTGGCAAAAAATTAGTCAAGTCAAAGTCAAAAGTTTTTATTTCACATAGGCCTACATGGGCACTTATAAAACGTCAGAAGCTAGTGCACGGTTCCAAATTGGTCGTTTCCTATGGAGAAGAACCGGCAAGAAACACCATGGTTACTCTTTTAAAAAAGTGATTGTTAGTAAAATATATGTTCATCTAACAATAACATCTAGCTGATCTAGAATAAAAAAGCAATATTAGGCCACTACGCTCGGTGCTTCAGTGTAGGTACCTATGTTGTCGTCTTATTTCGTCTGATTTAATACTGCAAAGTAGGAATACGACATTCGCAGGATCTGAAACAAACGGGTATTTATTGAATTGTACTAGGTAGTTGCAAAATTATTATTTCCTATGCCCATTTTATCCCACAGCTAGGGGAAAGACCTCCCTCCCTCTTTTCCACATAATGCTGTGTTTGCTTTTTTTGTGTCAGTATGGGCATTCTTTATCTTATTCTTTCGGGAACGGGAACCGCTCTATGAATTTTGATTTCCTTGAGAGTGTCGAAATGTAAGTTTTTTGCGACATAAACGACGTTATCATTTTTTTTTTCGTTAACTTTGAAGTTTGATTTTTTCACAGCATGAAAAGACCGCAGCCTTGATTATATGGTTTTAATTTCAACTCGATACCTCGACGCGTTCCCGAGATAAAAGGTCTTGACAGACAGACAGACTGATGGACAATAAAGTGATTCTATAAGGGTTCCGGTTTTTTCCTTTTGAGGTACGGAACCCTAAAAATTCTAAAAGCCCTAGTAGTTTAAGTAAAATAACTCCGTACTGACCGCTACAAACGTAGGTCGGGACAGAGATATGTAGTGTCCCGCTTTAAATATGATGGGTTTCTTCATACGTTCCATGGCTATGAACAGAGCTCGATTGAACTTCGTGTCTTGCTCGTACCACGGGCACTGGTATAACCATTCTCGGAGATTTTCACTCTGAAAGGAGATATAGAACTTGAAGTACTAGGTGGCGATGATCATGGCTGTCTGCTTTGTAGCTAAAACATCGCTTTACATTGTATAAAAAGAAATGGCCTGTAAAAAGTACCTACAGACAGTGGCGTAGCTACCAAAAGGTTAGGGGCCCCTGATAACCAACCCCTCATTGAACTAACCAATCATTTTCCTATCTTCGAAATCTAAATAAAAGTAGTTGCAACACTACTTTAATTATGGCAACTCGTTTTAGGCACTAAAAGTCTTACACTCCCTCCCGGTCCACCCAAAGCAGATGCTCATTTGATGATTTCCCACGTAAAATAGGGGCCCCAGTTTTTTTTATTGCCTTGTGGTCACCTAGCTACGCCACTGTCTACAGAAGTGACACCCTGCCATGTTTGAAAAGTAGATCTATAGACTTTTTTTACGACCAAATTAAGTAGACTTGGCATCATTTTGTTTTCTAAAAGCATTTTTTTTGTTATACAGTATGATGATTTTAGTCACTCAAGGTTTCTGAACTACTACGTACTTACATGCAATTACAAAGTGAAAGCTCTGGGCCATATTCTTGCTAGATGGCGCTAAACTTGCAAACAGCGTTACACATAAGCACAATTTTTTTTGTTAAAGACGAGCTTTATGGCAATAATTTGACTAATTTCAATGGTCGCTTAAGTTCTAACACGTAAGTCAAAATCGGAAACTTTCTGGAGGACGAATAAATTGTTTAGTAGCACGTAACAAAGTTTTGAGAAAAAAACAGACTTTCGCACTGTTGCTCTGGGAGTACAACTGATTTACGCGGTTTTGAGAAAAAAACTGACTTTCACTCTGTTGCTATAGAAGTACAACTAAGTCAGTTATCTTGAGAAAAAACTGACTAACGCTCTGTTGCTATGGAAGTACAACTGAGTTACGCGGTTTTACTGTAGCTTTTCTATCCAACACTGGCATACCCATCTTTTTTTATGTTAAATGACTGGTGACCGTTGTTTCAATTCCTCGTAATTGATGTCGTCAAACGCTGCATTGTTCGATTTCCCATCGAATTATATACATACCGTATTTTATCATGGAATGACTTTTGTGGTACTAGAACTTACGAATATGCGACGAAATACCATTTCCTCGACTAAATCCCATATAATAAAAACAAAAACTACTTAAAGATTTTGATTTCAGCGCCATCTAGCGACAAAATAACCACTGAACAGGTCTCTGTGATAAATACCCTTATAGTAAGCTCATGACCGCACCAGCAGTACAGGAACAGCTGTGACAGCATAGTGACCATGTAGTTTACCATTGAGAAGAACTGCACGCTGTTGGGTTCTACCTACAATTAAACGCTCATTAAAATGCTATCAAATATAGAATTAGAGATATGTGAGAAGATTGTACTTTAGAGGTACATATGCAGAACAAGGTGTAAAGTCCGCAAACCCGAAAAATTATTACTTTTTTTAACCCATACGCGAAGTATCTGAACCCTGACGAAGAAGATTTAAATGCGCGAGTAGCGTGTGATGGCGTTTTATATCGGCTTTTAGTGGACAGTTCGGGCCACAAGAAGCGAGCAGCGGCGAGCTGTAGCGTGTGGCGGCCACCCGGCGTCAACCGTGTGCGGTTTCATATAAAATATATAAAACCTACAGGAAATATGCCGCGGTGACGGCGTGGTTGTGGCCGGTGGCCCGTATGTGTGTGGCGACCCTAATTGCGCGATGTCGGATTTCGTAGTTTAGTTCCTTTATGAAGTTATAGATGTCGCTACAATACCTACTATAGAAATCCTCAATCCAATGTTACAGATGATAGCAACCGTGCCAGTCAGTTGGAAGAATATATTTATATGATACGTGTTCTCACATAGTTGGATGAACCTGCAAGAAATAGAAGACTTTAACTACTTATGTTTTACCTAGAAACGAATGAGGAGATGGAAAAACAACTCATTCGGACAGAGTAGAACATGAAAGGTAAGTGTAATTATCGTTAATATTTTTTTTGTCTTATTTATTTGTATATTGGGTTTTAGGGTTCCGTAGTCAACTAGGAGCTACTTCGCGCTGTTAAGATTTTTCCTGAGTTGATGGCCCGACCCCATCAACTCAGGAATGAGCTATTATATTGTCGAATTTTTCGGTTGGTCTCTCGTTGGCATAAATTAGTGGTAAGTATTTGTTCTTGCGGAACCCTACACTGAACGTGGCCCGACAAGCTCTTGGCCGGTTTTTTTTTATCATATTATTCACCTAGTTATAAGTGCATGCCCTGGGGTCCTGTCAGAAAAAACCCTTTATATAAATTTGATTTATATTGTAACTGTCTGTGTATCCTGTTTTAGAAATTCACATAAACAAATAGATAAATATAGCCTCGTAATAGTCCATTGGGTACTACTAACTAACCTTTCAACATTCTGATGCTGTTTAATACATTCAACAAGTAATTCATTATTAATTTTAATTATCTTCTTACGAATTTCCTCAGACTTTACCGAATCAAACACGTACTGTATCTGAAACCAGTAAACAAAAGTTAAAGCATGATAAAATGCTTATTAATGTTAAAGCTGATTTTAATAATCAGCAAAAAGTCAGTTGATCATCTGCCAATATAAAAGAGTTTTTCTTTGACGATCACTTTTCGAATAGGTACCTAATTGGATTTGCATTACCTACATATACTGGACTATACAAAGATACTCCTACACCCTGGAAGATTTCCTACTAATTAAATATGATTGTAAATCTTTCATGGAGTAAAAGTTTTCATAAATATTAATGTATGAGAAAAAATTCAGATTTTCAAAGATTTATAGCGACTTCATGTATTGTGAGTTACTTCTTCGTTCAACGGTATGTTTTCATTTTCTTTCTTTATTTTTTACACATGAGATCCAGTAGCTGGCAAAAAGCTAACATTAAGCTTTGTCTAATCCAATATAATTTGATAGTGACTTTCACCACTTTTACGAGTGCCTATGTGATTTTCGGAGAGTGTGCGCGGGAATTGCATAGCTTGATTCCACCATCTAATTTCTACCATCGGACAACCCGAAGACGTACGGCGAGTGTCCACCTTTACGTTGTTGAAACCTCGCCTCGATATTAATACCGCGTACATCGAAGGACTGGAACAATTTGCCTGCTACGGTCTTCCCGTCCAATTATAATTAAGTTGTCATCAAGGCTTGAGTATAGACATAGACTATTAATACACTAGTGCGCCTCACCACCAACGATTGCATCACTGCTTACCATCAACTGGGATCGCAGTCAAGCACATAGTATATCAATTAAAAAAAGTGCTTGACATTAATCATGACCCCGTTTCCGATTCGCTTTTACCAACCTTCTGAATCTTATCCATGGTAATCTCAAGCTGTCCACATCCGAACATGATCATGGACACGGCAACACTGTCCACGGATATAAAGATTAAGGCACTGATGTAGATGCTGACCATCTGGTACACGTACCCCAGCTCATAGTCAGGTGACTTCAGAGGGGTTACTGGCATCCTGGAAAAAATGGCGTCAGAAGACATAGTCGATTAAAGAAGAATTGCATAGACAGATTCATATTGGCAGATGTTGCTCTTTTTGTTTTTGACTTTCTGACAACCAAGTGATAAGGTATGTTTTTCATGCGTTTCTATGTATATTTGTAAATTTCTTTATTACTTCGTATTATCCAAACTGCTGCATGGATTTCGACAGTATAGATATCGTTAGATTCGTCTTAAAAACCCAAGCGTAGGTGGCAAAATCATCCAATGACATCCCGCGCTCTTGGGTGGAGCGAGAGAGCGTGTCAGATCTTTACTAACTAAAAACCCACTCCGGTTCCTTTGTTGCCTTTCACACCAGGACCGATTTTTCCTTACGTTAAAGTTACATATGTTTCCATTTAATTAGGAATAATATTCTATAGTCGGGTTTTAGTTTTAACTTTGTGTTAGTTTAGCTTGTTATTGCTTTCTTTCCTAATCTTTCCCACTATTTAGACTAAGATTAGAAATTGTGTCTTCTTATTCTGTGACCAGTTTATAATCTAGTTGGCGTGGGCAAAGTGTGTCATCTTTGCGATTGGAACATTTGTATCTGAATCACTGAAATGTTCCGAAACAGTGATATGTATCATTTGGAACATCGGCTCAAAAGATACAATCGGAACATCGAAACATTGGCTCACAAGATACAAACGGAACATTTGGAACATCGGCTCAAAAGATACAACGGAACATTGAAACATCGGCTCACAAGATACAAATGAACATTTGGAACAACGGCACAAAAGATACGAACACAGACACTGACTTTTATGAGTCGTGATTTGTTATGTTGCGCCCTATACACCAACAGTTTTATTTAATTGAATTTTGATTTGAGAATAATTTAAAGCAGATGTTTTTAGTTCAGTTTTAAATTTACACTATTTACGTTTTAATTTGAATTAAAAAAAACTGCAGGTCACTTAAAGTATAAAATGTTTCAGTGTTTCAATTGTTCTAAATAAATGATGTATTTAAAACATTACTGCTGTTCTAATCTTTCGGAACACTAAAATGATTCAGAACAGTTAGTCGGTTCAGCAAAGAGTTACACATGCCTATAATCTAGCTTTGCATCTCTTCAATATGGCCAAATTTTGCTTACCAGATCCTGAAAGGAAAGGAGCGCTTACTAGCTTCGTCGAACAGCGGTATCATGGCCCATAGCGAGCAAGTGGTCGTGGCGCTCATCAAGAAGAACAGACACAGACGCTTAATCTTGCGAGCTTGAGCCGCTAAGATTCTGATGAAGGGAAAATACTATTTAAGCTATTATAGACATCGAACTGCTTTTGGGTCCTGGTTCTAGGTACCAATACTACCAACGCATCTTGTGTTGTAACTTCAACCTGACCGCATATAGCATAGTCAGCCTTAAAAGTATAGTCACCGCTGGTATTCAGGCCTCTTCTCTGGGAGATGAATTGGGCCGCAATACCACCATGCGGGCCCAGTGCGGGTTGGTTGGATGTCACATGTCTTCGAATTTTTGGTTCTGGAACATGCTGGTTTCCTCACGATGTTTTCCGTCACCGTTTTGAGAATAATGGTGATGAAATAAATTACACAAAGTATTGCGCCTGAATGGGTTTGAACCCACGATCTACTTACAACTCGTAAGTCGGGGCCGTTACCACTCGGCTACCACTGTTCTCTCAACCTGACCGCATGAATAGGGTGAATTAATACATTGGCAATCTTTTAAGAGATGAAAAGGATGGCCCCTCTGAAATTGACTGAAAAAGAGCAGTTCGCAAAAAGTTGTCAAGATGCGAACAAGCATAAATGTACTGAATCAACTGTTTTTAGGGTTCCGTAACTCAAAAGAAAAAAACGGAACCCATAAAGGATCACTTTGTTGTCCGTCCGTATGTCTGTCTATCTGTCAAGACCCTTTATATCAGGAACGCGTGGAGGTATCGAGTTGAAATTAAAACCATATAGTCAAGTGTGCGGTCCCTTGATGCTGTGAAAAGATCAAACTCTAAGTTATCGAAAAAAAAAGATACATATCTTTGAAACTTCATTCAGGAACTGGACTGTTTACATAGGTAGGTTAGTACGGAACCCTCAGTGCGCGAGCCCGACTCGCACTTGCCCACTTGCAAACTGATTAAAAAATATATATATTACTATTATGTATAATTAGTTACAATATCTCTACTTACTTCTCATGCTCAGTAGATTTTGGCTCAAAAATCTCGCAGTCCATGATCCCTAGCAACTCGATCAAACTTTTCTTATTGACCATGAAGGCTGTGGACTTGTAACACAAGGATGCCTGAGTAAATAGTAAAAATGAGGCTTCGGAGACCGCGTCAATATCGCCCCAAACGTTCATTATATAGATAATCTCGAATAGAAGGAAAGAGTATTGCGTCGACATGATGAGAAACAAGTAAAGTTTTCGTAAAATAATGTAGTTGTTAGGATGAGGCCAGACTCCAAACGCGCTGAGTATGTTTTTTGGTCGGCCCAGGAATAGTGATGAGTTTTTTACTGCCATTTTTACGAATATGTCAGAAGTAACGAACACTGTGTATTGAGCGAGTGTTTCATCTTCTTTCTAACACAATTTCTTTGGCTTGAACATATATTTGTACCTATTTCCAAAATGCTGTTGAATATTTCAACAGTTTGAAGTTTTAAACGTTCAAGTTTGCAAAGTTTTAATCACTGTTGATACGTTGATGTGTTATAAATTGTAGACATTGTACTAATTGCTTAAGTTTGTACTAATTGCTTAAAAGGAAACTGAAGTGTTTTTCTTTCATAGAAACATTATATTAGTTGTTTAAACACATTCTCTTCATGTTATGGAGATTATTCGACTCCCGTGTAGTTTTTTTTTTCGTTGATAAAATCACCTTATGATTGGGAGATAGTGTCAGACTTTTACTGACAAAAACCTACTCCTGTTCCTTCGTTGCCTTTCGTAGCACGGCCGAGTCTTCCTTTCAGAATTAGGCCTTTGGCCCCAGTAGGCTTCAACCTGCGGCCCTAAAGTTGCTGACATCTCCTTGAGGCGCGCATGGAACAGTACGCGCCATCGACGACTTGGGCTCGGTCCGGACGGTTACCGGACGGTCGGACGGCGAGCTACCCATTGTTCGCCTGAATTTTGAATTGCATTGAATTACTCCTGTATCGTGCGTGCAGAAACATGTAGGTATAAGTCGTGGCTAGATCTTAGAATCGATCACTCCATGTTAAGGCCAACTAAAACTGGTCAGATCGTTTAAACTTTAACATTTGTTGTTTGTTTTTGTTAAACGAGGATTGAAATATCATCAAACTTTAACGTTTAAAACGATCTGGCCAGTTTTACTTGGCCATATCATGAAACGATCAATTTCTAAGACCTAGCCACGACATATACATATACAAGACACCCAGATCCGGAACACCTATCTGTAGGTCATACAAATATTTGTTCCGTGCGGGAATCGAACCCGCGACCTGCAGCGTTGCAGCCAATCGCTCAACCACTGCGCCAACCGTACTAGAACCGCCGTGATTAAAACTTTTTGCAATTATAAACTTCTACACCAAAGCGAAGTTAGTTAAAAGGTGATAATTAAAATAATTCACACGTGACGCATTTGTTTTCTATGATTTAGTTCACACGCTGGATGTCGCAGTTAAAAGAAGAATTGTTGTTCTGACGACGATAAACAAAGAATAAAACACTAAATAAGTGCTGATTCATTTAATCCTTACTCATGGCTAAATACTAATTAGGCATCTAACTATTTCTAATCTCAGAAGATGATCTGTTCAAGAAAAGTACCTCAAATTAAATAACTTAACTTGTGCATAAAAGTACAATTTAGGTGGTGCAAAAATATAAGTGTCTCTGTGTTCAGACACAGTGTCATACAACTATTAGTTAAATATAGGTGAATCTACTGAATTTATTACAGAAATCCCCACCGACAAATCGCCACCAGTGGGAGTGATGTGAGTGTGACAAATCACCACCAGTGGGAGTGATGTGAGTGTGACAAATCACCACCAGTGGGAGTGATGTGAGTGTGACAAATCACCACCAGTGGGAGTGATGTGAGTGTGACAAATCACCACCAGTGGGAGTGATGTGAGTGTGACAAATCACCACCAGTGGGAGTGATGTGAGTGTGACAAATCACCACCAGTGGGAGTGATGTGAGTGTGACAAATCACCACCAGTGGGAGTGATGTGAGTGTGACAAATCACCCCCAGTGAGGATTACTATTATTGTTTTCCAGAAAGGGGATTTTTGGAGAAATAAGTAACAACCAGTGATCCAATAATCTTTAAATATTTTTGTTTCAATTCAATTGTTGTCAATATTTTTAATGTAAAATAAACTTATCCGTATAAAAAAAAATATAGTGAAAGTTGATTATAATTACTTACTCATTTAATTAAACGTATCCATTTTATCGTATCTATTTTTTTTTTTGTTTAATAATTTAGAAAAAATCGTATCTGGTTGGGTAACAATCCTATAGATAGGTACCTATTTTTCCAAAAATCCCCACTGGGCTGATTTTATTTAACTAATGGAGATTTCTTGATGGAATTTTCCTTCAAGCTTAAAATTCGGAACTACTACTTGAAGTCCTCTCAACCTTAGTTTGGTCTTCGTCATAATTGTTATTTTTAAGTTCTCCTAATTATAATGTATTTATTAGTTTATAATATTAGCGTATTATTATTGTAACTTAATTTAATAATACTACATTCCACTTGATATTTATCTGTTATTTATTTATTGTGCAGACCTACCACAGTGTTGTCTCTTTTAACCCAAAAATTGACTGGTAGGGAATACCCTGTTGCATTAAGTCCGCCTATGTACCACTACTGTACATGAAGTTTAAATAAATAAATAAATAATAAATAAATTTCTGAAATAAAAATAGCAATCCCCACTGGTGGGCATTTGTCGGTGGGGATTTCTGGTATCCTACTGAACAATATAAGGTAGCTGTACACTTGGTGATGCAGTGTACATTATTATCGTCTTATTTCGTCTGATTCAACACTGCAAAGTATGAATACGACATTCGCAGGATCTGCAACAAACAGCATATCAACGTATCAAGAAGGGGAATTGCAAAGAGATTCTAACTAAAAGAATGAAGGAAGATACTAACTGCAACAAAAGTCTGTCGCGACAGGATAATGTAGTGTCCCGCGCGTAGAACAAGAGGGCGATTGATACGCATCATAGCAAAACACAGTTCTCGTTTGAATTTCACGTCTTGCTCATACCAGAAGCATTTGTAGAGCACTGAGTGGAGATCTTCACTCTGAAAATGGTAAATATTAGCCAGGAAAAGATGGTGATGAAATTATCCTGTGGCCACTAATACAAGAAACCTTTAAACCCTTATCGGCCCGCGTCGGATTGTTCCGACGAATGTTTTCGCATCCTATTCGCCAGGGTCTTTGTGTTTGCGTCTGGGTACTCCATCTCGTTTAGCTCTTCATTCCCCATTGGTGACAGAAGAGCTGACGAGATGGAGTTTTGATCGTGGATGTGCGACCCTGGTGGAATAAACGCGAGAGTGTTTGTCGGATTTAATAATAATAATCTTTATTGGCATAAATAATACATGACATGCATTTTATGAATTCCTTACCTCCTGCGCTAGTATATACTGTATTAAAGGAGCTAGTGTTCTTCCCCTTATCAATAGATTATAATTTATGGCACATAATGATACAAGATAAAATGGAAACAATAAAAAAAAAACAAAAAAAAAAATTAAGTAGGTATATATAAAATTAAAATCAATTATTAAAATACAAAATAATATAAAAATAAAATAAATAATAAATCAAAATTTATAATTGGTCTAAAATTAAAATTTGAAACAATATCAAAATTATAATAAAAACCAAAATCATAATGAAATTAAAACCAAAAATATAATCAAAATTAAAATTATATATTATCCGACGTAGGCGGTTAAAAGTTTAATATTTTCACAACTGTAAAGATTGGACAAGAATAACTACCAAGCTTACGAATTAACTGAGAAAAACGGCAAAGACGTGTGGTTACTTTGGTAATTGGTTAAGTCCAATCTACAAAGCTGTGAGCACAAACGTAGGGTAGCCAGTCTTTCGATATTTTATAGGATGCATTTTGGAGAGTGTGCGCGGGAATTGCATGACTTGATTTCACCATCTCCTTTCTACCATCGGACAACCCGACGCACGGCGAGTATCCACCCTTACGTTGTTGAAACCTCTACGGTTCGGACTAAGCGTTTTGCCTTGTCTCTTATACCGCGTATATCGAAGGGTCGGAACAATTTACTTGCTGTGTGTCTTCCTGTTCGATTATAATTTAGGTTTCTTCAAGGCTAGAGTGAATAGGTACTTAATAAACTAGTGCGCCTCACCACCACCGATAGCATCACTGCTTACCATCAGGTGGGATCGAAGTTAAGCACTAAATTATATATAAAAAAAAACTTACAGTAGCAGTAAGTTCATGTCCACACCAGCAGCACACAAAGAGTTGGCTGATCATCACCGACAAATAAGTAAAGATGGAGAAGAACTGCATGCTGCGCCAATCCACCTGATTAATCATTGTCATTTTAGTGTTAATGCACACTACAACTTGGTACGACGGTTTTGGTCCGTCGTACAGGATCGAACTTGTTACGACGGACCAAACTTACGCTAAGTCAAACTCAACTTTAGTACAAAACACGCCGGACCAAACCCATCATACCAAATTCGAGCGTGTGTTAACACAATTAAGGTCATAGCTCATTAGAGTCACCCGACACCCGACCAGCACTGCCCTGCCTCATATGCTGAGATAGGAGCCGTTTTGGCCTCGCACTGGTCCTTTATTTAATATATTGTCTATTATTATTTTTAAGTTAAGTATTTATAGATTAAGCTGTTACTTTTTATTTTATCGTTGTTTGTCCTGTGCGAGTCTCAAATAAATGTTTTCTTTCTTTTCTTTCTTTCTTTCCTCAGATAGTTAGTATATTTTTGTACGGAGAACTACGGGTATACGCTCATCGACTCCGGAGCGCCTTGCCTGCGTGATGACCACGTGCGAACGGCTAGTGGATCACTCGGCGGTCACCCGTTGTTCCACGTTTGCTTGCATTGCCTCAAAGATCCCAAATGAACCGTGAGCTGTACGCGAGTGGTTCACGCGCGAGAACGATGCATCGGCTGCACACCGCTTCCCTTCCCTTCATTCCTAACCTTGACCAACTACTCATCTTTTCGCCGACAACGCAATGTACACTCGTTGGCCACGCGACGTTTACTGATTGACACGCCTTATCAAACCATGGACCACCTGTCGACAACGAGTGGACACCGAGCAACGAGGTGATGCTGGTCTGATGTCGGGTGGGGCTATTGAGCTAACCTAATATTTAATAAAAATAAGCAACCTTTATCTATTGTGTATATGTATCTATTACACCGGCTACTTACTTTTCAAAGTGTAATTCACAGGGGCGCCGACTCCGTGGGTGCTCGAGCACCCATGAGAAATAAACAATGGGTGCCGAGCACCCCTGAGAATAGACATCAAGAAACAGATCAGTAATCGCCTTTTAGGAATGGCCGTTTTTTCATTACCCGACGAACCGTTTAGCGCAGTGGTTTAGAGTGCCGGTTGAGACGCAATTGTCGCGGGTTCGATTCCCGCAACAACACAAATGTTTGTTGATGAAACAGATATTTATATTTGGACTGGGTATTTGTGGTATCTTCTTTATTCCTGGTTTCCATAGTCCAAGAGAATACCTTAGTTTGGGACCAGGACAATGTTTGTGATGTTGTCTCAATTTATTATTTATTAACGAATAGGGTAACGGATGCCAGTTACTGATCGGATATCCGTTATCAAAATGTCGATCAATGTGCATTTCTCATCTCACACTTCGCCACTTTTCGAGTCATCAAATGAGCATGAGCACCCAGGAGGTTTTCTAAAAGCCGGCGCCCCTGGTAATTCATAAACTAAGTAACGTAAAGTAGTTAGGTAGGTACTTACAACTAAGATCATCAAAGCCGACATGCAAATGATTCCAACACTGCCGACAAGTTGGAACAGCAAATACGGGTGGTAAGCATTTTCCACAAGTTCTGTGAACCTGAAAAAATCCGCGGTATTTTTTTAAAAAAAGGTTCCTCACCCTGAATTATAATATATTACTTCAATATTGTGGGTGCGTTCATACACATTTGAACTCGCATACAAAAGACACTCGGACCCGAAAGAACCATCTGTAGCACGTAATAAATCAGGACGGCCACCAGTCTGTATGCATTGAAGCGGATGTTGCGAAATTATTTTCTGCACCAATAGTGAAGTCGTCTCAAAAACCCCTTTCTTTTACTTTATATAAATATATATAATATTTAATTATATATCTATGTTTTTTTGTATATATACATACTTTTGAACCCTTATTTTCTTAATAATGTTTTATATTTTTATGCACTTGCCATTTTTTTCTTTTCACCACCCTAGGTGCGCTTTTGTACTTGTTTTGTTGCATGAATTTTTAATAAATAAATGCTTGTACACAAGCACAATGGCACAAGCATTTATTACGTGCGGGAGTCGAACCTAACTATATTTTAAGCACTAACTATATTTTGAGCACTAACTATATTTTAAGCACTATGTTTTGAGCACTAACTATAGACGACGGAACGTTTTGTGGCATTTACGGTTTAAAACAAATAAAGGAGAGGAAATTAACCCGTACATTTTCATGGGGTGGCACGGGCCTCGAATTAAAGTCAACTTTCGTGGGCGGTACGGGGCCTCGAACTAAACCCAACTTTCATGGGCATTACGGGGCCTCGAATTAAACTCGACTTTCATGGGCGTTACGGGGCTTCGAATTAAACTCAACTTTCATGGGCGTTACGGAGCCTCGAATTAAACTCAACTTTCATGGGCGTTACGGGGCCTCGTTTCATGGAGCGGATGCATTATTCTGGTTACAGGCATGGTAGGTATGCATACATGTATGGTTTCGGTTCTCGCCATATCGCAAGTGACCAACACACATCGACTTATCCAACACAATACAGATTAAAGGTATACAATACACAAATTCAGCATCACTTACTTTACAATAGCTTGATGGTGTTTGATACAATTTACGAGCTTGTTGTAGTTCTTAGCTAAAGCTTCGTCCACCTCCCTAGTGCCCCGTTGTCCATTTATCGAAGTTATCTACAAAGATTTAAAGAAACAACATAACATCACCCATGTATTGTTTGTTTTTGTACTGTATATATTTTATTTAAGTTCCTATTCGTAATTTTATTTTTCATCATCATCATCATCATTTCAGCCGAAAGACGTCCACTTTTAGACATAGGCCTCCCCTAAATGTCCCGCGACCCTCACCAGGTCATCGGTCCACCTTGTGGGAGACCTTCCAACGCTGCGTCTTCCGGTACGTGGTCGCCATTCCAGAACCTTTCGTCCCCATCGACCATCTGTTCTGCGAGCAATATGCCCTGCCCATTGCCACTTAAGTTTGGCGATTCTTCGGGCTATGTCCGTAACCTTGGTTCTCCTGCGGATATTTTCATTTCTGACGCGATCACGCAAGGAAACTCCAAGCATAGCCCTTTCCATTGCCCTTTAAGTGACTTTAAGCCTTCTGATGAGGCTCATTGTAAGCATTTTATTTTTAATGTACAATAAAGAATATATCTATCCATTTATCATGTATTATCTTAAAGGTAAAGGGAGAGAAGTTACGTACAAGATGAAATACCTACATAACATTTAATAAACTAAAAGACACCAATTTTGTGTTATAAGGGCCAACCGCTCGATCATCTTGCGGCAGACATATCCAGCTCATTCCTACTCCCGGCGGGTTCTCATGGTGAAATGGCGACAGCGACTGTCGCGACCCAGTGCTGGGCACGCCACAATTATGGCGATAAGTCCCCTCTTTGAGGCGTGGTTGGAAAGACCTCACGGCGTCCTCACCTTCCGCATGACGCAGGTTCTCACCGAACACGGGAAGTTCGGGAAGTTCCTGCACCGAATTCGTGCGGAAGCGACGCCCGGGTGTCGCCACTGTGTGGACCGACCGGAGGACACGGTGGAGCACACGGTGGAGGTGTGCCCCGCTTGGGAAGAGCAACGCCGTGTCCTCGTGAGGGCGATCGGCGGCGGCGATCTCTCGCGCCGGGCTTTGGTACAGGCCATGGTCCGGAGCGAGGAGGAGTGGCAGGCGGTCGCCTCCTTCTGCGAAGCAGTGATGCTAGCAAAGGAGGCGGCCGATCGCGTGAGGCAACGGCAACGGTCCTCACGCCCCAACCGCCGCCGGGATTCCGATCCCGATTTCCGGCCACCGTAGGCGTGGGCTTGCGGACGGCAGGCAATGGGTGGCCCGCCGTCCGACCGTCCGGTAACCGTCCGGACCAAGCCCAAGACGTCGACGGCGCGTATTGTTCCACGCGCGCCTCAGGGAGTTGTCAGCAATTGTAGGGGCCCAGCAGGGTCGAAGCCTACTGGGGCCATGGGTAGTGTGAAAACGAAACCCGGACCCTGGGACGAAGGCAACGAAGGAACAGGAGTGGGTTTTTAGTCAGTAAGAGTCTGACACTATCTCTCGCTCCGCCCAAGAGCGGGATTTGTCATAAGATGATTTTCCCACCTAAAAAAAAAAAAAAAAGCTCATTCCTACTTAAGCTGGGGACCCTTCTGAGCCACCTCAACGATCTTTGTTTTGAAGTGCAGTATTGTTTTTCGAACGGGATCCATGGGTTAACACCAAATGTGCTGCGCCCCATAGCATGTTGGTAAACCTTGAGTTTGTACATAAAAATTGGTGCCCTGAAATCGTGAGACGGGGTCGCGGCAGACCACGAGGGAGATAGCAAGACGACTTAGATGCCTTCCTATGGAATTACTAAGAAGTGGCCTAGAGCCAGGAACAATGGAAGTAATGCAGAGAGGCCTTTGCCCAGCTGTAGAACAGTACAAGCTATTACACTATTATGACTAATGACTAAATAATAATGACTGATTAATGATTATGGCAGATGGAGGCTAATAGCTGATTATGGTGACTAATGTAGACGTCATCAGCTCAAAACCTAGTTCCAAAGTGCTAACTATCAAATAAGTACCTATCAAGTAAGTATCTGTAATTTCTGCCAATCACTATGCTAGATGGTCTAATTTGGAACAAATAAAAATTAAGAACTACAAAAAATTCCATTATATTTTGGCCCATCTCAAATTTGTTTCTGACATCTAGTTTTCTATACCTATACAACATTAGTTTTAGTATATGCGAAACCCGAAATACGTGTCGAGTATTTTTATGTACAAAATTTCATAACTGTATCATGAATAATCACAAAGTATAATCACAAATACTTGGTCACGGGCCATCCGGGCGTTTGAGAGGTTGTTTTGCTCCCGCATCCAGCTGTGCGCTGGCGCCTAATGTCCGCTATGACCTCCCGTGACCTGAGTTGTACTTAGTGTCAGTGGTGTCCAAATTGCGACCTTTTTTAAATGTTTTTGGGAAAAAAATATAACATGGTGTAAAAATTATTGGAATCGATTCAGTTACTGATTCTGAACAAATCATAATCAGGTTTCATATATACTAAAAATAATGTTGTATATAAAAGGAGAAACTGACTGACTGACTGACTGACATATTAACGCACAGCCGAAACTACTGGGACTAGGAGCGTGAAATTTTGCACAAGGTTTCCTTTTATGACGTAAGCGAGCACATAGAGAACTTTTCATAATTCACCCTTTATGGAGATGAAACGGGGGTCCAAATTTTGTATGGAGAAACTCACTTCACGCGGGCGAAGACGCTGGCAGAAGCTAGTAATTGGCAAAAATTCAAATTACTCACACTCAAAATCTTCTCCTTGATGATATCAATCTGGGCGCACCCGAAGATTACTGAGGAGAAGGCGACGCTGTCCACTCCAAAGTACATATAGGCGCTCATGCAGATCGTGACCAGCTGGAAGGTGTACCCGATGTAATACTGAACAGTCTTCTCCGGACTTAATGGCATCCTGATTGAATAAAATGAAACTTTAGAATAAAAATACACTTTTCGATTTTTATTTTGAGAAAACATTCGAGTAACCTTTTAAAATATTAATAGCGACTGATATTCTTACTGTTTCAAGGAAAAACAATTTTGTGTCTTCCAATGGCATACATGTAATGTAAGCAAGTCATGAAGGAACAATGTGTTTAATTAGAATCTGCAGTCGACTACTTCTGCTCTGAGGTTTGTCAGAATTCCAGAAGATTTAGATGAAAGAAAGATGGACATCTATCGAGAGCTGGGCAACAACTCATAAGATCACTACTTCATCTTAGTCGGGCACTCTTGTTAGAGTTGTCGTGGCTGTTGTTAATGAACAGGACTGCGGCGTGCCCTTGTGGTTTTGCCTCCAAGGCTGCGGTATGTCGAGCGATGTCTCTCCATTTCTAACGATAAGATCACTTACCACATGTCAAACGGGAACTTTCGGTCAGCATCGTCAAACAAAGGTTTTAGTGCCCACATTCCGCATGTTATTTGAGAGCTCACCATGAAAGCGAGCAGCAATCGCTTGATACGCGCAGCCTGTAATTTTAATATACTAATGGGAAAACTTTCTGCCAAGTCCTTTTTAGAAAATAACAGCCCCCCTAGCCAAGTTACGATCGTTTCGTTTGCGTCGAACGCCTCGAGTAGGCTACGCCTCCGATTCCTTTGTTCTGACGTCATCTCAACGCTCAGTCACGTGGTCAGAATAAAGGAATCGGAGGTGTGGCCTACTCGAGGCGTTCGACGCAAACGAAACGATCGTAACTTGGCTAGAGGGGCAGATGTAGTACCGGAGTACAAATAATTTTCTACAAGAAAAAATATCTTTATCGAGTAGTTCAATGTTGCAAATAAGCCTTTGGTTAGTTCCATTACAGCTAGGGGACCCTCAAAATAAAAAAAAATATGTGTACTCCGGCAATTCAACTACATTCTGGAACCTACTTTTCATGAGTAACATTCTCTGGCATGAAAATCTCTGAATCCATACGCCTCAACAACTCCTTCAACATTCCGATATTCATCTGGAAAACGGTCACTTTTAAGCAAAGACAAGCTTGCGTAAACAACAAATAGGACGCTTGCGAAACAGCATCCAAGTCTCCCCATACTTGGATGATGTAAATGATTTGGAAAATAAGGAATAAATATTGCAGGGTCATCATAAAAGCTCTGTAGATTGCATGAATATTGAATCCATTTTCTACCGGCACCCAAACTCCTAAAAACTTCATTACAAACTTTGCTCTATTCAGAAAAAGGTCTTCCGACGAAGTCATGTTGCCTAAATCAACGATTGAAATGTGTAATTCCTATCTAAATTAAATACCCTGTAGCAAACGTAATCTTCTATTTTTGGGTACTTAGTAAAATAACGAAATTATAGTAAACAACCTGTTAAAAGCGACCCAATTGATGTAGTAGATATCTACTTGGCTGGACGATAATTGGCATGTTTCGCATGATACTCGTACTTATACAGGCTGATGTCTGATTGAGAATTTTCATAGAAAATAACTTCACATTTGACATTTTGACCACTAAGGGGGTTACCATGACGTTCAAAGTAAGATTGTTTCATTCTTATTTCAGTGTGGGTAAGAGACAGAGCTATACAGGTTGTCCAGCGCCATCTCTTACCCACACTGGAAATAAGAATGAAACAATCTTACTTTAAACGTCATGGCACAGGTCTTGGTCTTGCGATAGCGTAACAAGTAGTCTCTGACTAATATGAAAGAGATTGATGTTAGAGACATGCCAAGAATGGGTATGGGTTTCAAAAAGTTTTTTTAATCATAGGTAAGTTTGTACGGAACCCTCAGTGTGCGAGTCCGACTCGCTCTTGCCCAGTATTTTTATATAGCCTCTTTTTTATAATGTGAATGTGAGAACACTGTAGATACTCCACGAATCCTTAGATTACGATACTTAGATTCTATTACGACGACTCACTTTTTTATAATGATTATTTTTATTGTGCACAATATTGACTGGTCTAAACTGTTCTTATCTATTAATACTGTAATATGAAAATATTGTAACATCAACCATTTTTGTTTTAAAGAGTAACCATGGAGTTTCTTGCCGGTTCTTCTCCATAGGAAACGACCAATTTGGAACCGTGCACTAGCTTCTGACGTTTTATAAGTGCCCATGTAGGCCTATGTGAAATAAAAATATTTTGATTTTGAACGTAATATTATGACGGTTACATAACGTAAACAATAAAAACATGAAATGTCAAAGTATAGTTTTGGGACATCCTATATAGTCATTTACTGTGAATTTCATTTTCTAGTAGGGATCCATTTATCTAGTTATTGTTAAATAACATAATAAGATCAAAATGATAGTGTAACAACGACTGACTCAATCCTTTGTTTGTATTCCGTTTAAAGTACCTAATGGGCCAATTAAAGTTAACTAGACTTATTAAAATATGGTGATTTAGATTAGATTGTAAAAGTATTTTATTTCATATCTAAGAAAATATAAATGTTGCCACTTTGTTTTGTTTTATTATTGAAGATAATAATAAAATCATCATGCCCCACGCGTATTCCATGCCACTCACCAGACATCGGGCTGGTACTAAAAAAACCTTGTGAGATTTTTTAACTGGACTTTGGTCTTAACTGGACTGGGCTCAATTCTAGGTCTTTGGAAGGTTCTCCCTACAAATACCCGGATCGAACCCAGTCTAAATCTGTAACATTATCATCATCATTTCAGCCAAAAGACGCCCACTGCTGGACATAGGCCTTGCCCAAGTTTCGCCGCAACGAACGGTCCTGTGCGTCTCACATCCATTGCATTTCCGTGACTCTCACCAGGTTATCGATCCAGTTGTAACCCGATCACTAAAAACTCAGAGGTCTTTGGTTAAATTGGTGACTATTCTAGTTCACAATTTACTATGTACGGTCATTTTGATTGTAGAAAAGTTACGGGCGCGGGCGGTGCGTCAAGCCGGATATTAGGAACAAAAATAGGTTTAATGACAAATAACCATGTATTCATGCTTTATGCATTTATAATTGTATTTTTTGCGTCTTTATTTTGTATCCATTTCATAACTTGAAGAGTTTGTTTTATAAAATATTGGCAAGTGTTTCCGAACCATAAACTTGACGTGTGATGTGTCAGGCTGACGTCAATAAAGTTAAATGTCAAAATGATCGCCGTAGGGATTAGCGATCAAAATAGTTAATTTAAACACTTTCCAACAATTTCCCTCAATAATGGTGCCTTCATAATACAATGATAGTGACACGTTAGCATGGAGAATAGTATAATGGAGTTTACATTGCCGCCGGCGCCACGGGGGCTATGCTTCGACAGAAATGATTTTGTCAAGGTATTTTCGCCGATTTCCATGTAATTAAACGTTTTAATCAGTTGATTGGGCTTGACATATTTTCTAAACTCGTTAGTGATTATTTCAGACGAATTTCTCCGTCGATAACTTTTTAGCGGAGCATCAAAATGTGGCATCATTAGAGACAATGCGAGATGACCTGGGAGTGTACTTAAAAGTCCTAAGGCTAGCGATGATAGAGCTTATAAACAAGGACTACGCGAACTTCGTTAATCTATGCGCTACTCTCATCGGGTTTGACAAAGCTATCGTGAAAATACAGGTGCCATTAGGACAGTTGAATGATGAAGTTATTGTGAGTAAAATCTCTTTTCTTTAATTAACTTATTCAGTATCAATACTAGATTATCATGGTCCATGTAGTGTAAACCTGCTTTAGTTTTAATTTCCTTTGTGTTGCTGTCACAAGAGTATCTTACATTTTTGACCTAAAATATTTTATGTGCATTCTTTGCACAATTTGATTACTATTTTATATTTCTATTTGTTATTTATTAAATTACCTCCTTGTAGAGTGTTAAACAATGCTTAGAAGAAGCAATGAAAGAGTTGTCAATGTGGATGAGTCAGAGGCATGGCCTGCAGAAGAAGAAGCAGCTGCTCAAACACTATAGCCAAACAATTAATTGCCTGAAAACACTAGACAATATCCTTAAGAATATAACTCTTAAAAAGAAGCAAGAGCAGGTAGCTCTAGCTGACCGTGCAGCCATGCAGTACAACCAGTTGAAGTTTTCCATTTCAAAGTGTGACAGTATAATAAAACCTGAGCATAAACTACAGTATAATGAAGTAGGGCGAAATCTAATTCACACCCTCAATGAATTATTGTTCAAGTTTTGGAATGGGAGCGATGAAGAGAACCTCCTCAAGACACTTACAACGCTTGCATCTTTAGATCGAGTCAAAGAGTCTGAAATGCTTATAAGAAAGCAAGCAGTTGCTCCTTTGTTACAAGATATCATCAATGAACCAAGTTTACAGAAAAGCAAAGACGGACTACAAGGAATATACGAAAGAATCTTGTCTTTATTAGACACCAAACTGAAACTACTCTTAACAGTGACACAACATTCCAAACTATCTTTTCTTGTTAAGAAATATAGGTTTTTAGTCAACTGCTTTTGGTGCGAAGTTGAAAATAGGTTGGAGGTCAATCTAGCATCGATTTTTGCTCCTGGCAACCCTCAGATATTTTACAGGAGGTATAGTGAAAGCATTCAGTTTATAAGGAAACTTGAAGGGTACTGTTCCGCTGATGACATCAAGTTAATGCATGATAGTGCTGAGTACAAGAGCTTCCAAAGAAGGTGGAACTTGCCAGTCTATTTCCAGATTCGGTTTCAGGAAATTGCAGGTAAATAAATAAAAAAATTGTTTTGATTTTCAACGAAATGTTTTAAAAATTGCAGTTCTTTTTAGGCAATGTAGTGTTTTTTAACTATAAAAAACTCTCTAGAAGAGGGAATGAGCCTTAATCCACCACGCAGGCCCAGTGCGGTTTGGTGAATGTCACATGTCTTCGAATTTTTGGTTGGTGACATGCGAATGGTTCTGACATGTTAGCTTCCTCTCGATGTTTTCCTTCACCGTTTTGAGAGCAATGGTTATGAAATAAATTACACAAAGTAATGCGCCTGGCTGGGTTTGAACCCGCGACGTACAACTACGTAAGTCGGGGCCGTTACCACTCGGCCACCACTGCTCTCTACTATCTGTAGGCCATACTACTATTTGTTCCACGCGGGAATCGAACCCGCGACATGCGTGACGCATGTCGCAGTGCACCCGTCAATCACTCAACCACTGCGCCAACCGTGCGGTATATGGTAGAACAGACGTTGATTCAAATTGTTCACAATGTTATCGTATCTTATTTTATCGCTTACAATTAGGTTTCTGGGCCACTGTTGTAGGTGTCGTAAACAGTATAGGACCCATTCATGTACAATTTAGACGTCCATTGTCTAAATGGAACATTAGCCGTTGCCCCCTTGCGTAGTTATAGTGATTATTTAACAAGAGGAAATAACAAATCACCTTATTTTGGACCTACGCCAGATTCCCGAACCATTCCCACTTCAACATTGTTGATAGGACAGACATTACCATTCTCACCTGATTAACATTTCAAGAATGTGTTTATAAAATGTACAAACAATCGCAGGAAGTTTCGAGGCGGCGCTTCAGAAGAACCCTACCGTGGAAAACAACGATGAATTTGTGCTGAGAGAAACGCACAAATGTTGGAATGCGACCCAGGAGTGCTGGTCGGATGGGGTCTACATTGAGGCCCTCGCACACAAGTTCTGGAAGCTAACTCTTCAACTGTTATCGCGGTACGCCACGTGGGCTAAGGCATATTGTACACAGGTAATAAACATTATGTGTCGGCGATATGTAACCGCAATCGAAAGTGCTGATAATACTCTTGTATGCACTGATAAGCATTATGAAATGTACCTGATTTATCGTTAAGCTAATGGGCACTTGTAAAGCCCTAAGCTCTTCAATGCGATAGTTTAGTCTCAAGGCCCTTTTGTGAGTAATCAAATGCAAATTAATTCAAATGACAAAAACAAGCCGTAGTAATTTGTAGTTAAAGATAAATAAAATAAACGCGATTACGTCATACTATAATAGGTTAGCATTAATTTAAAGAACACTGTGTTTTCAACAACAAAGTCATTTTATACCCATTCATGTAAACGCAAATAGTACATTTTGATACAGGTGGAGTAAGTTTGTCATTGCTACTGAGACGGAATTCGCCCGAGCCGTAGGTGAGGGTGTTATGGAGCCGAGTGCTGCATTTACACGTGTATCAAACGACGTTTTTCAATGCACTTAGGAAGATATAAATATAAATAGGGGTTGATGTGTCACTCGTGGCGGAAGCGAGCTCACGCACTTTTCCACACTAGTGCGAAAAACAATAAATTGCGTAAGCGGCAGAGATAAGAGTGGGTTTTCGACTAAATGTATTGAAAATGATTTATCAATAATGTAATGCAATCTATTCATTTGATGTTTTCAGAGAATACCAACACAAAAGTTTGAACCAACAAATGTAAATAAAAACCTAATTGACAACAGTATTAACATCTATGTGGACATACAGACCCTACTCAGAAGGTTGCCACAGTTATTGGAGCTGGTCCAGACAAAAATACCCATTGACAACAAAGATCTCCTTGGACAAAGCTTGGGATCTTCTGAACGGGCACTACAAGGTACAAAGGAGAACATAAAAGAATGTATAGTGAATGAATTATTTGAAAATTTCAATGTTCACTTGAAGCAAGTCAGTGACATACCACGGTTGTACAGGAAGACCAACCGCAGCGTACCCACCAAGCCTTGTACCTACATAGACGTAGTGTCCAATGCTTTAAAGGAGTTCAACCAGGAAGCTTCCACAAAACTGGATGATGCATTTACTATGCAGTTATTCGAATCGCTTTTCAATGTTATGACTGTTTCGTAAGTGTTAATCTCATTAAAAGATTTTCATTAAAACTGATAAACTAAATCATATTGTGTCACAAGTTCAAAGCATTAATTTATCTGCATATCATAAATTCGTATTTAAATGCTGAATGATACGTAACTTAATAAAATTTATTCCTTATCTACATTATATG
This sequence comes from Mythimna pallens, assembly GCA_961205895.1. NCBI lineage: Eukaryota > Metazoa > Arthropoda > Insecta > Lepidoptera > Noctuidae > Mythimna > Mythimna pallens. The sequence goes on along the minus strand of OY540844.1, from coordinate 17,467,803 downwards.
ATAAGTCTTTATAAATAGAATATGTGTTCCAGATACTACAAATATGTAGAGGATGTTTTGACCTCGGTGCAGAGGACTGAGGAGTCACTGAGAAGACTGAAGCAAATACGAGAGATGAGTTCGCCTGCGAGCAGCGACAGCGCGGGCGTGACGGACGGCGATAAGATCCGCCTGCAGCTCAACGTGGACGTGGTCTCGTACGGCGCCCTGGCGCGCACACTCCGCCTCAATGTAAATAGTGTTCACAAGTTCACAGAACTATCCAGTATGGTAACGGAAGCTGTAAAAAATATAGATATTAAATGATATGCCCAGTTGTTTATTAAGTTTTTTTTGTATAACCTGTAGTATATATGTAATTATAATGTAATATAGTAACTATATTTCTAGCAATAAAAGATTTTATTTTTTAACATAAACATGTATTTGATCAGCTGAATAAAAATTGTATGATTTGAAAAAATAGAAACCATTCACTTATCACTTAAATTAATTAACAAGATAAAATCTTACTAATACTATTTGTGTGGAACAAAATATTTCATAATTGTGTTCGGTTTAGCTTTGTTCGTGGTTCTGGGACTACTCCTCGGCATCTCTGAGCTGGAGGGGTTCTTCCACATGGCCTTCAGTTCCTTCTGCATCTCATCAGGAAGTGCACTGAACACTTCCTTGTCGACGTAACTGGGACAGTCGTCGCAGTTCTGCTCCTCACAGTCTCTCATAGTATCTGATGTGTCAGATAGGTTGTCTTTCGCGGGACTGGCACGCGGGGTGAGTGAACGGTCACGGGAATTCAGTCTTAGCTCAGATACCTTCTCCAGCTCTTTTGAGTTTAGTCTGAGTTCACCAACTTTTAGTTTACTTGGAGATGCAACCTCTTCTTTAGACAAACATCGTCTTTTTGCTATCCAGTTAACTTTTTTAGGTTTTTTTGGTGATGGCTCAACTTCGGCGTCGGAGAGATCAGTCGTTGTGCTACTGCTCGGCGACACAGCGGAGTAGTCCATAGGCGAAGAGGAGGTATCACATTCGTTTTGTAAATTAAGCACAGATTGGACGGAAATATCATTCATTAAGTAGTTCACTATAGATCCTCTGCCGGTCATGCGTTCCTGGAACTTAGTGAATGCCAATCCCACTAAAGTTAAATGGAATGGTTTGGTCAAATCAATTAGCTTGTTGAATAATCTCATAATGATGCTCATCAGTTTCTGTTGGCCAGTCTCAGTTATTGTTAGTGCACCACTGCTGAGAGTGAAGATGGAAGGAGAGATCTGACTTTGTCTTGACTCTCTGTGACTGCTCAACCTCTTGGCATCCTTCTTTCTTAGTGTAACTCTTAAAGAGACTGGGATGCGCCCATCTTCCCTCACAAGGACCATCAGCCTTTGCAGCAGAGCAGTGAACTTATCTTCTACCTCACTCCTCACACTTACAATCTTGAAACTATCTTCTAGGCCTATACTCTGAGGCTTGCCAGTTTGTTTCACTGGAGTATTATCTTCACCTAAGCTTAATTCTTTCAATCTAACAGCCATATCACTGCTGAAGTGCTTTTTCAACACATCTATAGATGCTTGTTGTAAGTCACTCACAGTTACAATATTGTTAGATATAAGTGCTTCTGTAGTTTTAGAACCAATGCTTGGAATGCTACGAACACTCTGTAAAGTGGACATGAAACTGGTCCCATGTTCAGGGAAAATAGTAGTTTGGTCATTAGGCTTATTTTGGGGACAGATTAGTTTAGCTAACAACTTGTTGTGTGCAATACCAGCACAAGTTGTGAAACTTAGATCTTCATATATCTTTTTTCTCATCTCACTAGCTATTTGTGATGTTACTTTGAGTCTGGTGTGGCAGCCACACGGGCAATCGATGCTGGGTTCACTGTATGCATGGCCAGCAAGAGTGACATTACTAACGTTTACAGATTTCATCTTTTCTTGTACTAAGTTTGTGACATCAATAAAATTTTCATCCATACCCAATTTCTCCACTGGACATTTCCAACATTGTAACACTGCAAAAATCTTATTGGAGGCAGTTCTGTAGTTGTGCAAATCTTCACCATTGATAAGTTTTAAATTGGGACAAACTTTTAGCGCGTCGGTAACAAGCATACATTTCTGCACGCCGTACTTCCTGGCCTCGTAGTTGCTAGTTACAACAAAGTTCTTCTGTTGTACGCCGAGCGGAACCGACCGCAACTCGGGATTCCGTACCATCTCCACTTGAGCATAGAAACAATCTACATCGATGTGAATAATGCACCGAGCGTGTTCGCTATCAACATCGTTGTAATGAGAACAGCCAGATTCCATATTCCTGCAAAATAAAGCATAGTTTAGTCAGAATTTACTTTGTTCCAACTTAGTTTTACCTGTTGCGATACAATGTTATGAAAAATTAACAAATACCGTACCTATCGTCCATGACCGTACCATTGAAAGATGAAATATATTTTGTAGTATGTAAATATGCTTTTTGGGGTAGAAATTACTGCTTTTCTTTCATAAATATCCAAAATATTGATATTTTATATTGGACAATCACGACACATCAACAGAGGCAATGTTACCACTCAAAAAAAAAATTTCCCCCGTATTTTTTTTCAAGGTTTTTTGGTTGACATGTAATCTTAATGTTTTTCGATTATGTAAACATATCAAGCAAATAACTTTCCAGTGAAATGGTGATTTTAGGCTTATATTCATTACAACAGTGTCCTCTTCAGTTTAATTCTAGTTTCCATATAATCGACTAATTCTATCGATATCATTATCAATTTTGACACATGACATTTCAATCCACTATCACAATACGTCATTTTCACGAAAGTGGGTTGAAGTGGGTGTTCATATTCAATACAACTAACAAATAAACAGCTAAATACCGGAATTTACAGTTATGAACACCTGAAATCCGACAATGGAGGGGCTGCCTTCAGGTGATATACAGGCTAAGTACCAGAAATTGGCGACGGAGTATTCAAAAGTGTGTGTCTTGGCTAAGGTGATGCGGTAAAACGATCGGCAATTTGGTGAATTTGTTGTTTCCGTTGTTGCAGTTGCGGGTGCATGTGAAGGTGCTAAAAAAGGGGGTTCTAGACGAGCAAGCAAAGTCGAATGAGCTGCGAGATACGTTAAAAGAGAAGGAGAAATCTCTGAGGAAAGGGGAGTTGGAGATAGATTCACTGACATTCAGAAACCAGCAGTTGACGCGGCGCGTGTCCGTCCTTCAGGATGAACTCGACGCGTTACAGGTTAGTTGCATCATGAATCAACATAAAAACAATGCCCAATTGCTGTGCAGCATTCCTAATCAACATCTGATACTGAACTTATCACAATTCTCCATAGATTCTGTTATCTTTGTTTTGTATCATTCATCAAATAATATTTCCAGGTAGCTGGGATGCTACTTTAGTTTGCCTTGAGCTCAATGATTTGCTCTAATAATTCAAAGTTTCTATAAGATTTGAACATAGATAGTGATGCAACATCATAACATTTTGATGTACACTTAGAATTTTTTAAATAATAGTAACTGTTACACTATAGGTTAATTAACTTTTTATTAAAATGAATAATATTATATAAACACATGCAACTATGTTATAGTTGAAGCTGACTAAGAAATCAAAGAGTAAAGGTGATGACAAGCAGCCGACTGTGAGCAGTGCTGCAGCTTTGGACTCGGGACTCTTCCAGGAAGAGCTACAAAAGAAAATCATTGAGAATGCACAGTATGCCTCACAGGTATGCTTCTAAAAATGATTAATTGTCCTTCTAAGATCATTTAGAATACACATTCAGCCTATTTCCCTAAGGGCTATATTACACCGGAACACCAATTAGTTGCGCCGCCATGGTGTCCGTAAGCTACCAAACTAGACGTCATACAGACATTACAGTCGCTACACCACACTGAGATAGTATCAAAAAAGACCTAAAGTGCACGCGTCCGAATTGGTTGCACTGCCAAATTGGTTGCGCAACCAAATGGACACCAGGTGATTAACTCTCTCTATAGAGCTGTATACATTTTGTTGGTAGCGGCGACTGGTCGCGTCGCCATGGTGTCCCAGTGAAATATAGCCATAATAAAACTCTCTTAAACAAATTCTGTCTTTACCATAAAAGTCTGCAATGGAATTTAAGGGGAATCCCACTTGACATATAAAAAACTGAGGGTAAATTTCCCTCAGTTAGTTCGGCCTGTTGGTCTAGTGGTTAGTGGCCCTAACTGCTATGACCGAGGTTGTGGGTTTGATTCCCACCCAGTACTAATTTTTGTGTGATGAATATGATCATTTGTTCTGCGTCTGGGTGTAATTTATCTATAATATGTATGTATTTAGAAATATATAAGTATGTTTATCAGTTGTCTAGTACTCATAACACAAGCTCTGCTTAGCTTGGGATTACAACAAAATGAGTTTATTACCCTTTTAAAGGGGCATTATTAATACAAGGCAATGGTAGTTGCTAAAATCGGACAGTCCACTTCGTCAAATTATTGCTTTAACATCATTTAACGCCCAAGAGAGGGTGAAGTCATTGGATGAATTCCCACCGAAAAAAAAATCAAATTCTGATTTAACTTTTAAAGTTTTCCGTGAAGTTTCTGTGAATTGGTAGTTTGTTTAATATAGTACCCATTGTTACAGTAAAATACTTTAATTGGCAACTTTACACTCCACACTGATGGTAATTGGTGTATGACTAATACACACAGTTATTGTGTGGTGCTCTTAATGGTGCTAGTTACCAGATAATAACACACATAACAAAATATACACAATCATCAAAAAAAATTGTTTTTAAGATAGACTCATTTACTTGCTCTTAAAAGGGAAACCTTTGAGACAAGAGTGAATAGGTTACTTCTAGGTAAGCGAGCTCCATCGTCGACCGCATCGTTGCTTTCCATCAGGTGAGATAGCGGTCAAGCGCGAACCTATCAAAAATTAAAAAAAATATTATCAATGTCTTCCAAAACCAGTCAGTGATGTCTAAATTAATTCTAAGATGAAATTGAGAAAAGCAAGAAATTACAAATCATTTCATGAGTCACCTTGGTTGTTGCCTGAATTTGAACGATTGGGTTTTCTCAATTTTTGCACAACATTGTTTATATTGTTTTTTTTTTAATGGCCACACTAGGACTTATTTCCTAAAAGACTCAACATACAAGACACTCAGACCCAGAATATGTTTTCTGCGGGGGAATCGAACCCGCGACATGCAGTGCAGCAGCCAATCGCTCAAGCATTTATAAACAACTAGGTTCTACTAGCGGCTTCGCCCGCGTGAAAGTACAATACAAAGTCCATACAAACTGGACCATTCTTAGCGGATGTCTGCACCCTATAAACCTACAAAATATTAAGTTTGTAGGTTTTATAGTTTCGGAGACTTCGTGAATAATCAGTGAGTGGTATTTCGGTTTTATATACTTATATATTTTTTTTTCTTACTCTCACGCTTGGGCAGAGGCCTCCCTCCACTCTTTCCACCTATTGCAAACAAAAAAACCAAAAAAAAATGCACACTTGCCCAACCAAAAAAAAATAATCTACTCTACTTACAATCTCTTACAGCTATCAGACAGAGTATTCGAAGTATCTCAGCTGAGGGCATCCCTAGAAGACTACCAGAGACTAATAAGCGAGAGTGACAGTAAATATAAGTGCGAGATAGCCAAGCTGAAGAACAAAAACCAAGAGCTGCAGTACGCTCTAGAAGAGGCGCAGAGGGAGAGGATAGGAGGGACGCCCAGTAAGATACACTTGGCTACCAGCAGTCAGGCGGCCAGCTGTAATGGGGACTTTTTATCGGAAGGAGGGAGTTTGGTAAGATTTAAATAAGCAAACCGTAGGCATGGTACTAATAGAAAGCGATTATCGCGCGCAATAGCTATCGTCACGTCAAAAACTTAGTTCAGCGCTATGTGTCGGCGCGACGACGCGTTTTGCTATGCTGAACAAAATAATGTGACGATAGCATATCCGTACCATGATCGCTTCCTAATAGGACGAAGCTTAATGTGAGAACGTGTCTGTTAAATCTTATATTCTTACACTTGTTTACGGGTGCTGACTGTTGTAATGTAACATGCAAGGTAACATGAAAGGAGCGGACGCAGCGCGCGCACGAACCAGACATGTAACCTACTTACATAGTTGAAATGCTTTGTTCGCGCGTGTAGTGTGCACGGTTCAGGTGGACAAGGCGTCCACATTATGGGAATTCTGTTACATTGCGACAATGTGGATGGCAAATTCTTTCATTGCGTGTTACATTGCATGTAACGTTACAGCAGTCTGTACCCGGCTTTAGATTTTTTTTTAAAAGGCAGTTTTAATTGTATATCTGTCTTTTATTACCTTGAGTACAGTATGGCCGAAATATCTTGGCCACCCTGGGGCGTTACCATGACGGATAAAAATGTCAGAAGTGCGAGCCAGAAAGATGGATGGAACTATACACCCTATATCTATAGCTCCATCCCTTGAACAGTTCAGTTTAGATCGTCAAATGGAGCGCTTTAAGAGCTCCCGGTAGTCTCCGAAGTTCGAACAATTGGCTGCGGAGTAATTCTTTTAGTGTCGCCGCACATAAGCCGCATGTCACAGCCACAAAGGCCACCATGAAAAGCTAGAAGCGGCCACAAAGGAAGCTAAAGCGCGCGACAGCCACTTGTTGCCGGTGACTGCTACTTTTTTTAACCCATACACCCAGTATCATTGAACTCTGACGAAGAAAATTTAAATACGCGAGTGGCGAGTAACAGCGTTTAGTGGCCAGTGCGGGCCACAAGAAGCGAGCAGCGGCGATTTGTAGCGTGTGGCGGCCACCGGCCACCGGCGTCCACCGTGTACGCCAAATCCATATAAAATATTTGAGAACTATAGGAAATATGCCTGTGGCGGCGTTTTGTGGTGGTGGCTGGTGGCCCGTGTGCGGCGACCCTTAAAGAATCATATGGCGAATGCGTATTGCGTATTTTTTTCAAGCATACGCAATAGTTCAGAATACCAACTTCAGAGTGGATAACATATTTTGACCATTTGTAAATTATAGTTGCATTGACACGTCTTTAGCTGTTACACTGATTACAAACAAAATTTTCATGACCTATTACGACTATTAGTTACAATTTAAACTTAAACATACTTTTAACCCTTTAAGCGCTCGCATCGTTTTGGTCCGACGAGTGTTTTCGCGTCCTATTCGCCAGGGTCGAGTGTTAGCGACTAGGCACTCAAATATACAATATAATATAATATATAATATTCCACAACTATCACACGACGCCGTCTAGTCCCAAGCTAAGCAGAGCTTGTGTTATGAGTACTACACAACTGATAAGCATATTTATATATGTCTAAATACATACTTATACAGATAAATTACACACAAACACAGAACAAATGATCGTGCTCATCACACAAATATTTGTCCTGGGTGGGAATCGAATCCATGACCTCCGGCATAGCAGTCAGGGCCACTAACCAACAGACCAGTCAACTCTATCTCGCTTAGGTCTTCAATCTCCATAGATGACGAATTGACCAGATGGAGTATTTGATCATGGATGTGCAACCCTGGTGGAATAAACCCGAGAGTGCTTGTCGGATATATGTAGGCGGTTGAAGGCAGTGTAGAGAAATTCATTCCATATTTCATGATTCACTTTTGTTTGCAGGTGGGAAGTGAGGATGCGCTCAGTTCTGTAGATGACTTGAATGTTACTGAGCAACTTAGTATGAAAGCACATTCATTAGACCAGGTAAGCACGCTTTTATACATCCATGTTTTGTCTATTCAACACTTTCATTGCAAAAACGAAGCATGGCCCATAAAAATCAATCATAAAAACATTGTATGTGCAAGAAACTGTGTGTTTTTGTTATAAACTGCAACAATTTGCCTGCTGCGGTCTTCCCGTCCGATTATAATTTCACCTAAATTAGGCTACCCTTCAAGGCTAGAGTGGCAAGTCTCTTAATAAACTAATGCGTCTCACCATCAACGATTGCATCTCTGCTTACCATCAGCTGGGATCGCAGTCACGCACTAGTTTATATCAATTAAAAATAAAACTTGCCTACGATACAGCGACTAGAGTGGCATTTTCTCGTTTATCGATACAAATTAAACGTATAGTCAAGTGATGAAATGAACTGTTGAAAATCGACTCAACCACTAACAGCACAGCTGACGTCGTTTGGCAATTTATCACATTCTCTCTCTTAGAGAAGTGGCATGATTCCCAGCAATGGGAACATTATAAGGTTGATTTGTGTAAGTTATTTCATCACCACTGCTCTAAAAACGATGAAGGCAAACATCGTGAGGAACCGGCATGTCCTAGAACCAAAAATTCGAAGACATGTGACATCTAACATGCACTGAGTCGGCGTGGTGAATGAACTGTATCATTCTTAAAGAGGAGGCATGACTCCCAGCAATGAGAACATAAGGCTGTATTAATCAGTCCTATGTTCTTTTTTAAAAAACTTTTTTTGCGGTTCGGTAAAATTTTCGAACTGAATTCGGGAATCGGAACTGTTTTCATAGGTAAGTTTGTACGGAACCCTCAGTGCGCGAGTCATCGCACTTACCCTATTTTTTTTTGTCTATATTGAGAAGAATCCCTTAGCAATAAATAAAAATATTTTTTTCAGGAAAATCAAAAACTAAGAATGGAGTTCGAAATGCTAAAAATGGAAAACGAGACCCTTAAATTAGAAGTAGCAAAGTACATATCGGCGTCCCAAAGACGGCGAGGCGATGGTCACGACTCTGGGGACTTCAATACCTTCGGGGAGACCTCCATGGATGCCGAGGGCAGGGTCACGGGGCTCCTGGGCAGCCTACAAGTACCCTTCTTACTGAATCAAGAAGTGGAGACGAGAGAGGAACGGATGAAGACGTATTTTAGAAATAAGATTAGTGACCTGAAAACTGAAAAGGAAGAATTGAAGAGTAAGACTGAACATTATGTTAAAGAGGTATGTGTCATCGTCATCATTATTTCAGCCGAAAGACGTCCACTGCTGGACACAGGCCTCCCCCAAGTGTAGCCACAATGACCGGTCCTGTGCGTCTCGCATTTATCAGAAGCTATCCCTCTACCATCACCAGGTCATCGGTCTACCTTGTGTGAGGCCTTCCATGACCTACCGGCCCCATCGACCATCTGTTTTGCGATCAATTAAGTTTGGCGATTTTAGGGTTCACATTATTATTATTATTATAAAGGGATGTTGCCCTACTCTAAGAATTACTCTTGTATCCGTAATTGTGTCCACAAACATATAACACAAGACAACCAGACCCAGAACATATATCTGTATGCAGGGGCGCCGACTCCGTGGATGCTCGGGGGCTCGGGTACCCATGAGAAATAAACAGTGGGTGCTGAGCATCTCTGAGAAATAGACATCAAGAAACAGATCAATAATTGCCTTTTAGGGATGGGCGTTTTTTCCTTACCTGACGACCCGTTTAGTGCAGTGGTTTGTACGCCGGTTGAGACGCAAGGGTCGCGGGTTCGATTCTCGCACCAACACAAATGTTTGTTGATGAAACAGATATTTGTGTTTGGTCTGGGTGTTTGTTGTTGTACCTTCGTTGTTCCGCAGTATGTAAGTAGGACATTTATTTATTTGTCGGTCGATCACTGTGCATTTCTCTTCTCACACTTCGCCACTTTTTCGAGTCATCAAATGAGCATGAGCACCCATGAGGTTTTCTAAAAACCGGCGCCCCTGTCTGTATGCCATATAAATACTTGTTCTGTACGAGAATCGAACCCACGACACGAACGGAAAATCATCAAATGGCCTTTTTTTTAATTTATTTTATTAATTTGTTACATCAAGAATCATTTATAACATCTGCCAAACTGCATAGCAGTTTGTCGGCAGGCACCGGTTGTGCTAAGTGATGATGTGGTCGACGGTGGAGCACTCTTGAGAAGAAACCTAATTACTCTCGAATTAAAGAACGTCAGGTCGTAGCTATTCCACTCCTTAGCTGTACGCACAATGAATGTGTTCCCTAATTGATTTGTCAACTAAAATTAAACGTAAAAAAAAATGGAGAAATAAAATTAACGATATGTCTTACGGCTACGCCCAATAGATCTAGTACAGCATAATGCCAGTATGGTGTATGGTAGTATGTCCCCCACCCTCTCTCTATGGGTGGAGCGCGAGAGGTGGATTTTATTCAGTAAGTTTAGCTTTTTACTGACTAAAATCCACCCGTGTTCTTTGAGTTGCCCTTTGCGTTCGAGTGCCGAGGTAAATCCTGCGAACATTCCAGCAGATTTCGTAAAATAACTAAATGACTTGCCGGTATTTACAACGTTGCCGTAATGCTATCTTTACACATGGCGTCATTTCCGTCACCGATCGATTCAACCATCAAGGTCATAGCTTTGAAACTGTTTGGAAACGTAGCGTTCAGTTATTTTTGCCTAGCTCTCCCACGCGGTTTCGCACGCGTCTTTGGTTACTGTTCAGGTTCCGTAGGTCATAGCTTGATGTTATGTAGCTTATACTATTTGACATGAATCTGGCAATTATATATAGTGTTTTTTTTTCCAAAACGACAGGGAGTTCCAGTGACTAACTCCTAAAAGTATTCTGTCATAATATCGAGTACCGAGTATCGAGTATCGAGTAGTTCGATAATTGAATCTCCTAATTTTACATGACCTAAAGTCATATGTCCTAAGTTTTGTGTTAAATAATGTTTATTATTCCGAATGTTTATTTATAATATTTTATGTCCTAAAACATTTGCTAAAAATTAGATTTGAGTGACAGAAACGAATCGCTGTAAATCCGACTCCACGCAGTCTTGTCTGCCCTACCCCTAGAGTGTAATTTAAAATCGTGTAGGTCCGGAGGGGCGAAGCGGCCCGCGAGTTGAGGAGAGTTGACAGGGAGTTCCAGAGATTAGCACGTTTAATAAATAAAAAAAACGAGTGTGCTTATGACCACACGACTAAAGTGAAACTTCTTTCGCTCCATCTGTATGTATATATATATATATGTGTGTACAATATATACATGTATACACATATACATATATTAATTTTCTACAAATATTTAAATTTATTTCATGGTTTCATTGGTAAATTAATATTTTTGCATAGATCTTCTATTTTTATTCATCATTTTCATTATTGGATACATCAGTAATTACTGTGGTTGATTGTAAAACCGAGACAATAGGCTTACGGTATGAGAAATAAGATACATAAATTTTAGAATTAAAATTAGACAGATTGGCTATGAGAGGAAGAGAGAAAGAAAATGTGCGCGCGCACTGCTGTCTCTTGCTTATATCCCCACTTAACTTCCGTTCGCCTTGCCCGATCACACTTTCCGTAACGCTTACGTCACGCGTTTTCCAGCTTACTCCCCAAGTCAAGCGTGCGTAAAGAAGTTTCACTTCAAAAAAACTTTCGCTGTTATACTATTTTATTAAATTCAAGATGCCACGTAGCTCTGGCCGTATAGTTTATAATTTGCTACATATATTCTTGAGCTAATAAATAAACCCTCAATTAATGATTCGAACTCTCAGTTCCGGTAATGTAAACAAAAACACACATAGTCAGTCCGTAAATCAAACATGGTTTCTTTAGAGGAGAGCAGAAATAAAATGAGAAGCAAAATTAAAACATAAAATTTTGGAAGAAGTATTTGCTAGCTTTTTTCTTTCAGAATTATTGAAGCGAAGCACACGAGCCTTCTTAATCCAGTATAATATCATCCACCTTCAAACCGCCAATTATATCAATGATCGCACCGCCAAAAATGACTTACACAATATTAGAACTTCACCCTTTTTTGACAGACGGACAGACGGGTAACAAAGTGATCCTATAAGGGTTTCGTTTTACTGACTTAGGAACGGAACCCTAGAAAATTATTGTGCCACCCTTCTTTTCATGACTTTGCCTATTATATACTAATATGTAACACCTCCACAGTGTGAGATGCTGCGTCTCCGGTTCGAAGAGATGGAGCGCGACAAGCAGACGGACCAACACACGCTGAGTGAGAAACACAACACTATCAGTAGACTGGTGAGTCACGCGCGTGTTATTTGTGCTCCGACTGATAATAAAGCCTGATTAAATGAAATAGGTTTACGTATATTTAAAACTATACTCCATTCGCAATAAAATTGGACATTTAAAAAAGAGCAGTGGTGGCCGAGTGGTAACGGCCCCAACTTACGAGTTGTAGGTTGCGGGTTCAAACCCAGCCAAGCGCATTACTTTGTGTAATTTATTTCATCACCACTGCTTTCAAAACGGTGAAAGAAAACATCGTGAGGAAACCGGCATGTCCTAGAACCAAAAATTCGAAGACATGTAACATCCACCTACCCGCACTGGGAACGCGTGGTGGATTACGGCCCATTTTCTCTCCTAGAGAGGAGGCCTGAGTTCCAGCAGTGGGAACACTATAAGGCTGACTATGCTATAATATGCTTATGCTATACTATTTAAAAATCTTTATTTACTGTCCGTCGCGTTATAACCATTAAAATCATCAATACATCACTCTCAATCCAGTTAACCCTTTTGAATAACTTTTTCATGAATTACCCTCGGTTTCTGATTTAAGCATTCGAAGTTGAGAATTATTCAAACTCTACTTTGCCCTGAAATCTGTCAAAATTTGGCAGTTAAGTATGGTTTGAGACGTTCTTAAGTCAAAATACTCAATTCAAAAATCCCCTCATAGTCGCTTTCACCTAAAAATTCACACACTTTTTTTTGCGGTAATATAAGTCGTATCATTTATCTCAATGAATCATCCTGTATATGTGTTTATATTGTTATCACTCGCTTCTATATTACTCGTTACTCTGAAGTTTTATACCACACTATTCACATGGCCAGATAGCGCCAAATGAGGTCATTGTGTTATGTCATCGATCGATACAAAGCTTATGAATGTACTCGTAATGTGACTGGCCTGACCCTGCCTGCTTTGCCGGAGACCGTGGGTTCGATTCCCACCCAGGACAAATGTTTGTGCGATGAGCACGATCATTTGTACTGTGGCTGGGTTTAATTTATCTATAATATGTATGTATTTAGAAATATATAAGTATGTTTATCAGTTGTCTAGTACTCATAACACAAGCTCTGCTTAGCTTGGGACTAGACGGCGTTGTGTGATAGTTGTGAATTATTACATTAATGTTATGTCGGCACAAACTTTGACAATGTTCCGCAATAAGAACTCACTTTTAAGAACAGGCATATATGGTGAAGGGAGGTAAGCTGGGGCGATTGGGTTGAGCCCACTCCAGTATAGACTTACACCCACCACTGGATGTTCAGCAGCCGATTCCAAATTCTATAATGGACGTCAAAACACTGATCACTTCACACAAAAATCAGGCGTATCAGGGACCTGGCCCTCCCTTGAAAAATAACTATAAATACGCCAATACTTAAGAAAAGACGAACGAGAACTCGGCGTTATTTTTTGCAAAAGGGAAGTTAAACTTAAGAAAAACTCGTCTCCTTATTTGTCATTGAACCATTAGCTTGTAAAAATAAGAACCCATTACTGAATAATTAACTCTCACTCACAGGAAGAAGAGCTCCACTCGACGTCGCACAATTACGAAGAACAGATGTCGGTGCTGACGGAACACGTGGCCGGGCTCAATGAGCAGCTCACGCGGCAGCACGACGAGATACAGCAGCTCAAACACACGCTGCAAAACAGAAGGAAATAGGTAGCTAGCGACGTGGGCGGGGAGAGGGGGACATGCGTTTGTTGAAAGTTCACGCGGCGTGGGCGCTGCACTAAACTGACGCTAACGCCACGTCAACGTGATTTACAAGACAAAATCAAGAAAAGTTAAATAGCTGGTTTATTTGACTATTAATATTATTATTATTGGTTTATTACACACTGAGCGGAAGAAAAGGTCGTAGACAATAACTTAAAGTCTATTACATCTTACTATGCTTAACAAATAAGAATTGACTTGTTCGCCATGTTGTGACGTCATAGCTGTCAAATCGAATCAGAATTATTAGTTTTTTTTTTTAAATTACATTTATATTTTACGAATCATGAATAAAAAAGTTTAATGAGAATCTAGTTCTTCAATTGCAGTGATTCTATATCACTGTGTGAAGTGTCTGAGTAGTCGGTAGCCAATGGGCGAAGGCGAATTGTTGCCAATAATGAAACTAAGAAAGAAAATAGTTTTTTTTTAAACTAATTATGACTTTATTTAACTGAAAAAATGACGGTTTTTTTTTTCACTTAGATTTAACTAAGACTCGGTTAAAAAAGTAAAAAAGAAAAAAAAAACGTTATTGATATACAAATAAATTTTCTTTGCAAACCGTACTTTTCAAGTAACATTTGATAGTTAAAGGTCATTGACGTTCCTATTTTTATTTGAATCGCAGTGTACGTTATATCAGCGTATATGTTCACGCAGCGTCAACGCTTACGCTGGAAATACGTCCAGTGTAAAGAATTTTTAAAAGATTTGAAGCTGACAGACTTTTATTTATTTTTATTTATTTATTTATACTCGGAGCAGCATCTCTGTAACACGGCCAATCATTTCTTTATTATTTTATCCCCCTCTTCAAATACGTCCACGTAAACGTACATATTGTATAATGTTAATAATATCGATGTAATGTATAAAGGAAGTAGTTTAAATGTATGGTCAAATGATCAAAATGTACAGAATGGAGTCTTCGTATTCAGTAAGGTTATATTTGAAATAACTTAATGGACAGCAAAGTCGGTAAATTCGCATCAGTCTTACTACCCAGTTACTGGGTTGTGGAATTCAGATAGGCTCCACGTAAAATATTGGTATCCAACTGTAAACGGTTACACTTGAGGCCGACGCTATCATAGTTGAGTAACGACTATACTCCATTCGCAATGAGATTAGACATTTAAACAAAGCTTTTTTACTGTCCGTTCAACCAATTTTGACTTTTATTGCGTTGGTGGCATGACAAATGGTGGCTGCAGTAAATAGTTGTTTTTTTTAGGTGGGAAATCATCTAATGACATCTACCGCCATTGGGCTGAGCGCGAGGGCGTGTCAGGTTTTACTGACTAAAACCCACTCCTGTTGCTTACACTCGGTTACCGGACGGTCGGACAGCGAGCTACCCATTGCTCGCCGTCCGCAAGCCCGCGCCTACGGTGGCTGGAAATCAGGATCGGAATCCTGGCAGCTGGGGCGTGAAGGCATTCCCTCGCGCGTGCGGCCGCCTCCTGTGCTAGCATTACTGCTTCGCAGAAGGAGGCGATCGCCTGCCACTCCTCCTAGCTTTAGACCATGGCTTGTAACCACTTTTTTGCTTTTAACGCCATCCTTATGTCTACGGAATAGAAGTCAAAATCGATTGAACGGACAGTAAAAAGAAGTTTGTTTTAATGTCTAATCTTATTGCGAATGGAGTATAGGCAGGCTATACTATTTGCAAAATGGATTTGCTCATCTCTATCCTAATATTCTCTCACTCTTATCACTCTTCTATACACGGCGAATGTCTATCACAAAGAAATTGTATAAAATGTAAAAATTGTTGAAAAGTCGTTGAATAAAAGAAATTGTACACCCTGCATATTGTATAAATTTTATAAAATATTTATGTGTGTTTAGAAAATCATGTTGCATATAGGTAACCAGGCATATTTTAAAATTATCAAAAAACAAATCTTTTGAAGATCGGAATGCACATGCTATTTTGGATTTAAAAAAAAACGGTGTGTACCTAAGACTATACGACAAAACCGAAAACTTCAACAAGGTGAAGTTAATTATATAAAATTCAACTTTTTATTAACTGTATTTATAAATTACTAGCTGACCTGGCGAACTTCGTACCGCCTAATAGTAAGGATAACGCCATCTACTGGCATTACCAGAACAGCATAATTCATTTTAAAATGACATTTTAATTAGAGATGGCGTTTTTTTCGTGTTTTTTTTTTACATTTTTTCACCGTTAAAACCTTCCCTGGACTATCACGAATATTTCAAGACCAAAATTAGCCAAATCAAATGAGTTTTACTCAAGAACGGCTGGACCGCGAGACTAACGAACAGCTATTAATTTTTATATAATAAGAAGATTATCATTTACTACGAGCAAGAATGGCAGTGACGCGTTGGATATATCTTTCTCGCTCCCTTAGTCGACTCGAGCCGATCTTACCCGAATATACATACATACATATTACATAGCCAAGAGGGACGGCTCTGTCTCATCACGTGTTAAAATTTCAGGCGTGAGAGCGAGAAAAAGGGATGGAACTATTAATCCAATATAGCTCTATCACTCTAACAGTTCAGCCGTTACTAAAGAAGTTATCACTTCAGAAAAACGTGTAGCGAAGGTCGTATGACCGTTTGAACACCAGACAGTAATAGCATGTGTATTTTAGCGGTGTCGTCCTTTTTGTCGTCGTGTGCTTAGAAAGCAATTATCGCCTAAATACGCCATCGTCACGCCGACAGTGGGCACTTTCCAGTTTTGCTGATGAAATGAACGCGACGATCGCGTATTCGCGCGGTGATTTAGACGATACTGGATGTCAATTGTTTTTTCTTTTATGCTGTCTAAAAATATATGCAAGTTATTATTTTACTATCTGTATAAATTTGGAGATTATTGTTGCTTATAAGTTGTACGCTAAGAAGCAGTGTATCAGGGAATCTTGAATTTTTAGACATATCGAACAATAGATAAATGAAATACTGCTAAGCGCGTCGAATTATTTACACTGGCAACATTTACATCGACGCCATATTGCAGCAAAACTTTTTGGGATTATTCGGAATATTCTCTTAATTCTAGATTCTCTCTGTCACCCTAATTTGCAAAAAACTCCTTCCTAAATCTATGTCAAATTGAAAGTTAGTCTAGTCTCTTATTCTTTGCATTCCTATCACCCAGATGATAACGCAAACGAAAAGTATTTTGGCCTATCGGATGTATGTACATAAATGTATTAAATTCGGCTAGTGATTTGTGCTTTAGTTAGTCAATTAATGTTAAAGCATTCGTTTTGGTTTATTTTGTACTGCGTCTCAAAGTTATAGGTAGAAAAATAAAAATATTCAGGGCATAGTGCCAATTATGACAGGTTGTTTTTTTTTCTCGTTCAGTATTGGGAAATACGAATGCATAAGTGATACTGGGATCTCGGCAGTAAATCTGTTTTTTTTTAAATGGCATATAATTTTTTTGGCTAAGTGTGAGTTGTCAACAACAAACATTGTCAATTTTTTTTGTCGATTGGTTTTTGATTGGTCCATTTCAATCGATCCGATCCGAAACGTAGAATTAAAAAAAAAAAACATTTTGACATACTTGGCACTGTCTGTATTTATTATTCCCACTATATTAGTTTTACTTACTTTTATATAAATCGGCTTCCATACGTTGGCCGTTTAAGAACAGAGAAATGAGATATATTATTATATATTGGCCCTTATTTGCGGCTATTCTGTAAATTAGCTGGTTAATCATGGAGCATTGAGATTACAACCGACGTCCAGACTGTTACTCTACAAAGTGTTTATAAGTTAATGTGCTTATCCTAAGTTATTAATATTTAAGCGAAAAAATATGCAATGACTATGAATATGTAATTATATGTATAAAAAGTGGTGTAGACTTTGTGCGAGTATTTAAATGTTAAACGAAAAACTGTATATTATTATCCGAAGGGGTACGAGGTCCCTGCATTAGAGATGTATGTAATGTAAAAAATATCGATACATACCTTATGTATCGATATTTTTTTTTGCTTGAATCGTTTCTTGTGCTGTATTAAATACTTCATCTGCAAACACAAGCTATCTGCAACCAAAAAATAAAATAGATTCGGTTACGCTCGAAAAAGCTTTACAACCGTTTCTATAAAAATAAGGCTTACTGTGCATGGACGCATACATTCATAGACGCGTATTCGTCACTATACGCCTGCTCACAACTTACATAAAAAATTATGAAACTGTCGACGAAGCGGCAACGTCGTGCTATCGTATCGTTGACAAAGTTTCAATGACGAATACGCGTCTGTACACCCCTAGTTTTTAATTAGTACAAAAAAGAAATGGGGCTCTCTCCGTACCCGTTACTGATCATATTTTTGTAGTCAAAAGTAAAAAAAAAAACGAAGTCCACGAAAATTTGTCATAATTGATAAATTCATAATAGAATCAATCATTCATAACAATTTTATTGTTACTAGAAATTACTACGCGCAGTGTTTTTTTCCATTTTGATCGTCATTTATTTATTCATAATCAATAGCCTGTGCAATATTTCCATAAATTGAGTGACATTTTGGGATATAAAGAAACGCTAATAACTTTTCTGTTTATGAATATTATTTATTGAGACTTTACTTAAAAAACAAGACCTTTTCTAATAAGCCCTTTAAGTATTTGTACTAATTAAAAATTAGCGGTGTATAGCTACGCTTCTATCCACGTAGGCCTAAGGCGACGACAAAATGAATTTCCGTAATACATGCACCCCATTGGGTTTTCAACTCTAAGAGCTCATCCGAAAGTTGCAATTTCAACAACACTGTATTGTCTAGGCGTCGTCTGGTGTTAGAAAAAGGTCATTAGATCAATGTAAGATGTATTTAACTACTCGCAATCAGTCCTTGCGTATACATAATGTATAAATAAGATAAATAAATTATCAATAAATAGTTTTGAATACTTAAGTTTTTTTATTCATCATTTCAGCCGAAAGGCGTCTACTGTTGGACATCGACCTCCCCAAGTGTCGCCATAATGACCGGTCCTGTGCGTCTCGATTCGACACAAACATAAAACTGTAATTTTATTTATTCCTAATGTCTCATTGAAAATATGTTGAAAAACGTAGTTTGATATGCGTGAAACGATCGTATTTTTCATACAAAGTGCGCGGTGCGGCGAACAGTCGACAACATGACGGTAGCGTCACAAGCACCACGTGTTCAATTCGGTGTAGAATAGCGCATCACTGGCATACAAACAAACACACGGCAGACAGATACGTTTTCAATTTAGGTGCTTGTTGTCGGACTGTCAACGTACTACAACCGACCGGCTGCGGCACAGTTAACGTGCAGCAGCGGTCCGACATGAAAAGTCTAAGGGCCAACGCTGCGTTAAGCGGGCGCACGCGTGACTATGTGCGTGTGACGTGTGCGGCGGTCCCCATAGCGGAAACCGGATTATTCCCTGCGCAACGTCGCTAGTTCAACTTTAACGGTGTGCATGTAGTCGTGTCGATGGATAATGTCGACACGACTACATGCACACTTTAATCTATTATTACGTAGCAAAACGACTGCCCGCGACGGGTGCCCGCGCAGCGAGCCGCGACGGTACACTTTTGTATAGGACCGCGTGGGTGATCGCGTAACAGTACGTTACTAAGTACTCTGTGCGCGTAACGCTGCGTCGTCGGCCCTAAATTGAAAGCACCCTTACACGCCACTATAGGGGGGACGAGTTATTAGATGACATCCTACCTCAAAAATAAAAATTATAATGTCGAACTTGGCCCTCTCGTATCAAAATCTTTAACATAACATCAAACACAAACTACGTCTCAACTTGACTTTCTGATGTGTAATGGTGGTGCGATATCGCATAGATTTTAAAGGCACATGTAGCGATGCGACATACAATTAGACTGATTTACTTCGCTGACAAATTGACAGAAACGTGTCGCAGCAGACAGTGAATGGTGTGTGTTTAGCCAAAACTGGGCCCACGTTGTTTGAAGGCCGTTATATTATCGATCGCATTTCCATGGTAACCAAGTTGATATTGGTGGACTCAGTCGTGTAGGGTGGATTTTGAGGTTAGTATCTGGCATGCAATAGACCAAAATGTTGTGTTTGTATACCGGCAACGACCGCCTATATCTGGTATCTGACTTATAGATTTTATGTAGATCCCTGTTACCGGCAATCTGTATAAATTCAGGTATTCTATACATTGCCTAGGTATTGACCTAGGAAAGAAAGAAAGAAAACACGTTTATTTGGCACACAGGTACACACAATGAAATAACAATTATAAAGAAACTTAAGTACTAAGTAACTTAAAAATATTAAATACTTAAACTTAAAAATACATCAACATTGTGTGTCTCACGGCTGCGCCAAATAGGTCCAGTTCAGCATAATGCCAGGCCACTACGTAGCAGTTGCCTGACGCTGGTTTTCAACTGAACCTTGATATGAGTCTACGGATGTTTAACAGTTGGATTAGTGTGTAAAAAATATATATTATATATGTAGGTATAAATTAGTGTGTAGTAAATGATAAATAATAGATAGGTGTTTAGTGTTATATATATATATATATAACAGGAAAAAACATATACTAAAAATAAAAAAGTAATCATTAAAATTATACGTAAATTCGATAGCACAGTCCTTGCGGCTAACAAAAAAAAAACCATCCTAAGCGATTCAACTCACCGTAGTTCGTGTTATTTTTAAAAATTATCTCTATGCCTTGGGTAGCTGAGCGCAACAGACACAACTTGTCTAAACGCATTCAGGTAAATAGATATATATAAAAAAAAGTAAATACAAAAAAGTAATAAAAAAAGCAAACTCATTGTTGAGTTAAGCTCGCCTTTGTACATAAACTGTATTGTATCACCGTGTATTATGTATGTTTTGTGTACAATAAAGAATTAAGAATAAATATGGGGTATTAGAAGAAAAAAAAACATTACGATCAGATTATGAAGTTGTCAGTGAAACTAAAATAATGTAACAGTGAAACCAAGTGAGTGTAATTATGTGTAAGTATTAAAGGTAAATATCGCAAATTTATAGTAATAACCATTCAAATGATCGAGTGACCAACGTATAGGTACATAAACTTTACTTATACCACTTTTTCTCAATTGCAGGTCATAATGACTTTGCCATGCCACAAAAAAGGACGATCACTGCAATTCGAGGAGGATGAAAGGCGAAGCCGTAACCGATTGCAAGTACCGGCTGCAAATAGGTCCCTGCAGCGGGCGCAAAGAGACGAGGCAGCAATAAGGGATAAACGATACCCTAGAAAACCTAACCACCCACATATTGTAGCTATGTATGAACTGTTTTTTTTATTATTATAGTGAAACATATTTATTAATTAATATTATGACCGAAGACAATTTATTTAAAACTGGCACGTATATTATATTAATGAAACGTTTAAATTGGTTAGGTTTAACTTTCGCTGCGCATCGATTAAAAGCTGCCGTAAACGTCTTCCAAAGGTATTAATCGTGTTTATTGCTTTAATAGACGGTGGCAGGTTATTACAAATTTTGGATGCTGCGTAACGAAAACTGCCTCTATATGGGGCTGCGATGAGAGTTGCTGTGAACATTGCCTTCTTCCGCATTCACGTCTACTTGTGATCCAGCTCAGCTTGTTGTAGAGGTAGTCTGGCTTTTGGAATTTAATCACACTGAATAGAAGCCATGCCAGGTGTAGTTCGATTTAATTTTAAGGGTAAAGTGCTTGTTAAGGAATGGCGTTATATGGCTTCGGGGAAGAATCTTATAACAAGCCAGTCTGTTCGAGCCAGTAGGCGCGGGCCGTACACCGTGACTGCATAATTCAATCTGGACAAAACCAGACTTCCCACAAGCTGCTCCCGAAGTGTTTCGGATAGTTACGGCCTCATTTTATATAGAACTTTTAGGCGATAAAAACAGTTTCTTACCGAGTCGGCGACATGCTTTTCGAAACGAAGGTCTTTGTCCATAATAAGACCAAGGTTTCTTGCTTCATAGACTCTGTCTATCGGTTCGTCCATTAATTCGAGTGAAAACGTAGCGGGTAGTTTAGCTAACTGTTGCTTAGAGCCAAGTATCATAAATTTGGTTTTAGTTGGGTTTAACGACAGACAATTTTCCTCGGACCAGTTTGCAATTCTGCGAAGATCGTCGTTTAGGTTTTTTATGGCATTATCATACTCGTCGGGATAAAAAGATATGTAAAGCTGGACATCATCAGCGTATACTTGCACTTCTGGAGGCATTTAATAATATCCGCGCAATACAAGATAAAGAATATTGGACTTAAGATAGACCCTTGCGGCCCTACTCTCTCTATAGAACTAAGTGCCCATTTTAGAGTGGTGCCATCCCTCAAACGTAAATCCACAAAATTGCTTCCTATCACTGAGGTAGCTCCGGAACCATTCCACAGCACCAGGGTTAAACCCATAATATCTTAACTTCGATAATAGTAATTGACAATTGTATATTAATTGCGTCAAATGCCTGGGAAAAATCAAGCAGGACCAGACACATACACATTTCCTTATCTTGGGCAGATAACACATTATCAGTTACATCCAGTAAAGTAATAGAGGTACTTCGCTGCTTTCTGAAACCTGATTGCTAGTCTGGCAATATGTTATTCTGCTCCAAAAAAAGTGTTAGTTGGTCACACACGACCCTCTCCAGTACCTACCTTAGATAAACATGGCAAGATGCTAATAGGTCGCAGGTGTTTTGGATCAACCGGATTTGAATTATTGGGTAAGGGCTTAACTTAGAAGAATTTAGAAGTCATTATTGAGCAGTTTATTATGGCCGTAATAGCATTTAGTGTATGGGGTAGGGTCATGACAATCATGTCCAGGGTGATGTGATCACAACCCTCGGCATTACTTCTAAGGTTGGAGATAATGCGAGAGATGTCAGCCTGCTCCACTGGAACGATTGAAAAAGTAGCCTCACCATGTTTGTGATTATCGTAATCAGTCAACAGTGACATGCTTGCCACCTTGCTATCAGGAACTGTCAAAAAGTTATTATTAATTAGATCAGGATCTGTGAAGTGCGACGGAAGGTCTTTTCTAGAATTAGTAGTCAATAACGTGGTCTTTAGATTTTTCCATAGTAATTTTGGATTTTTAATATGATTGTTTATGTTTTGCTCATTTTTTCACTATACAAAGATCTTACCACTAAGGTTTTTAATTCTTTGTAGTATTCGCCTTTTGAATACAAATTTGTTTTCCGGTAACTAGTAAGTGCGTCATCCCGTAAACGCATCATTAGCTTAATCGTGTCAGTAATCCAGGGATACGACTTTTCTTTTATTGTGCTTGTCTTCACTGGTGCATGAACATCAAATAAAGAAGTAATGAGACGGTTAAAAAAAACTCACCATGTCATTGACATTTTCAAACTTTGAAATGTTTCCAAGACAGAGAAGCTGTAAATCCGTGTTAAAGCTGTCTAAACAAATGTTTTTAAGTGGCCTAAATTTAGCGACGTATGGTTTAAACCTATCCTGTTTCACATTAAATTCCCCAACTATGACTGAGTGGCCGTTGATTGAACCAAAAGATTCAACTGACGTATATCTTGCTATCAGGTCGGTACACAGTAAGTCAATGAGAGTTTCACTGGTAGCTGTGGAGTGTGTAGGAGTTGCGACCAGTTGAGTAAGGCTGAGGCTGTGCAGAAACTCGTTAATTTTTCTGGTTTTTATTCCGTTTGTGTCCAGCAAGTCAACATTAAAATTACCGAGTAATATGTAATTGTCACGATGTCCTAATGAGCTTAGATAATCTGTTATGGCATCCAGAAAAAGAACAAGATCAAGCCAGGGTGGCCGGTAGGCGGTACCAATAGCAATTTTCTTGCCGTTCATTGTGAGCGTTAGCCACATCTGCTTAACCGATTCGAACCTAGGATCGACCGCGGGAGAACAAATACGCGCGCTCAGTCCTCGCCGGAGAAAGAAGCAAACTCCCCCACCTCTACCCGAGCGAACACTCGCCGGTCGCGGTGTGTGACGCAGTCGATAGGCAATGTATGAAATATGAATATTATTGTCCATTACATACTTTACCGAGGTAATGTATACAATTCCTAGGGATTGTATAGAGTACCTGCTAGTACACCGGCAATGTGTAAAATAAATAGATTTTGGTCTATATATATATAACCGTGGCTAGAACTGTGTTAGACTGACGCACACGTGGACCACGCCTGATTTGTACGTAGAACGACGTCGCGTGGCGTGGATCTAGTGTAGCTACAAGTCTAGTTTCCATATAAAATGAATGGAGACCGACGCACTCAGATCGGCGTACGTGGTCCGCGTGTGCGCTAATATGTAGTTCTACCTTCAATGTTAACTGATCTACCTAAAAATGACGGGCAAATGAAATATCTTCATGTGAAAAAGACGAGAGCATCCCGAAGAAATTGACGTAATTTTAGGGTACCCCGACACCTACAGATTAGGTTAGAAAGATAAGGCGGGAGCGGAGCGGAGCCTTAATTTAAGCCCCGTGGACAGAAATAGGACCAGAGTACCTATAAATAATAAAATTAACGTGAAATTAAAAAATATTCTGGCTATAAGTAACATGATGGAATTTGCTTACTCAGGTCCTATTTCTTTTTGTGGGCTTTAAACAAAGGCTTCTATTTCTGAGAGGTTATAAAAAACAATATAGCCTTTGTGAATATTTTCCTTCTAACCTAACCTGCCCTTGTCGGGGTGCCCTAAAATTACATCACCTTCTTCCCTGCTCTAGTCTTTTACACATTACCGACTGCACATTCGGTATTGATAGGCAAAGTATAAAATAAATAATATTTCATACATTACCTACATATTTTAGCTATTCTATACATTGCCTAGGTATTGTATAGAATACTATTAAATCATACGCTAGGATTATACAGATTGCAGGTAACATCTACATAACAATTTCGACCACCTCTGTGAGCTGTTAGCGGCAAAAAGTTATTCTATTAAAAGTTATCAGATGAGGCGTATATGAAATCTGTGATCGTTACTTACCGCCGTAGCAGATTTGATTTCTGTAAAAGTAATTGGACAGGTCAAGAAATAAAAACTCTCGTTATATGCACAACTTTGTATTATAACGATAATCATAAGCACCTTATAATATGTCATCTGTTACAATATTTGTTTTCAACAGTTACATTATCGTTATAAATATTTATACAAAATTTATCAATTTGTTGAACAGCGTTTTGCAAATAATTCGCTAAAGTGAGGTCATTTGTCGATCATGCGTCTCGCGAACAAACAAGTTCAGCAAGTAACTGTCGGGACTGTATAAGTATATCAAAACATTGCACTCGATTGCTTACCAGAAGCGTATTGCAAAATATTCCATATTCATTAAGTTTATTTTATATTATTATACCTTAATTTTAAAATCGTTTATATTATAGTCCGACAGTCACTTGCTGTATTGAAAACTGGTGGTAGATAGAACAAGTATTTGATACTATCGACTGGAATTAAGGCCTTGTGGTGGAAATTCTCCTCTGGACGAGAATAGATTTCTAAGCTTGGCGTTAACATAACGAGATCAGAAACATGAAGCTGTGTCTGTTTCACTAATGAAGTACACTGTAACAACGAGAGCTCTAAATACTAATATAAATGCTTTATGAGCTATCGTAGCGATATTTGCAACAGCAGAATCAAGTTTAAAAACCTATTTCTGCGTCAGGAGCCGGCCTCCTACGACAATAGTGGCGTGCGCCTGTAACGTGAAACTGTACAATTAACATTACGTCATTTTACATATCTTTGCAAATAACTATAAATATAAAAGTTACAAAATCTAGCGTTAGTCGATAGTATCGGACACTGCGTTAAAAACACTTGATAATTCCCTTTCAGTCGTCACTCGATAACATGGGTAAGTTTATGTTAAAAATAAAAAAATAAATAACTACATACATAGGTGCTCTGCATCTCATCCATTCTCTCATTCCCGAAGCTCATCTAATACATTTTATACATACATTACACATCATATGTTAAGTCGACTGTTTGAAATGGCTTCAAAACAAACTCCTTTGGCACTCTATACACACAAAATAATAAAACTTAAATAAATCGAAATACGTCACCGTAGTGCCTTGCGTTTAAATAAAAATACTTCATAAAGGCAGATAGGCATATATTCTTTGTAAATAATTCTAACATACGTCGAATGTACACACGGACACATATTCAGCTTACACTGTGGAAAATATTGTGTATTCTAAGTTACCTATAAACTTCTAGAGCGAATGTGTAACAAGCGAGTTTAGAATGCAAGAAGCGGCTAGCACACCGTAGTCTTCACATTTATCAAATAGTTTTATTTACCGTAGGACGGCTGAATTACGATTTATTAAAATCCTAAAATATCATTAACCGTCACTTATGTGTCTACTTATTTAGTTAGGTATTAGGTGTAGTGACATAAGCTAAATATGTTTCCGTTCTATATCTTAGGCGAGAATAATCGAAACACAGTATTTTAAATTATTTAAAAAATGATTAAAATGAGACGCTACGTCGTTAGTTGTGCAGGTATTCTCTCGCCCGTTATACAAAGTCGACTAAAATATATGACATAAATATCTATCGTTTGACATAAAAATATACTTAACATGATTGTGGAATCTTTATAGAAAAATATTTATGTCAAACAGATAGACTGTATAAATATGTGTTCATGTATTTGGTTTCTATTAGATAATAAATTAAACATTCAAATAGAGTCGGGAGGCTATCAATTGTGATCAATAGATTGATGGAAACTTAAATTTTCTATCATTTACTGTATATTCTCGATCACAGTTGATGCGTCCGCGTTCTAAAACAGTATGGCTTTTAAATCAACATGATTATAAATCTAAATAAAGTTTAAATTAATACACGATTTGGGCTAAAATGTTTCAAAACATTTCGTTGGTGGTCCTGGCGTGGAATGGTGTTTAAACCTGTCACATATTATAAAGTTATAATAATAAAAGAACGAGTAAAACCGAGTCGCTTTGTGATGCGAGTTGAAAATGATACATCCTGAAATGACGAGAATTGAACTGCAGGAGAACAAACATATTTGTATCAACACAGATTTCTGAAAAGCTTTCAAAGTCTGATCACTAAAACTGTTCTCCAACATCAGAATACATTGATAAGGCGTTCAGAAACCTGAGGCCAGTACAGACAAACGGGGGTGAAAAGTAACGCTTGGGAGGATAGAAACAAAAGTTTGATAGATACCATATTTTTAGCTGACCTTCGTACCGCCTAACAGTCAATGAATGTAATGTATCTTTCGATATAGTCAACTGATTGCGATGAAACAAAGGCGTAATATATCAAGTTACACACAATTCTACTGTATAAAAGTTATCTACATCGATTTCGTACATTTTACGTGATGCGCTCTCAACTAAAAACTTCCACAGATTTATTATAATTATGTATAGATAAAGCATTGATATTTTAAG
This sequence comes from Mythimna pallens, assembly GCA_961205895.1. NCBI lineage: Eukaryota > Metazoa > Arthropoda > Insecta > Lepidoptera > Noctuidae > Mythimna > Mythimna pallens. The sequence goes on along the minus strand of OY540844.1, from coordinate 17,440,416 downwards.
TATAACTTTCAATAATAAATTTCTGTATATAAATGCTGCAAACATTTAAAAAAAAACGTGAACACCCACCATCAAAGTTTTGGTTCTATCCATGTTTCTATTAACCCCGTTTGGCGATGTTCTACTCCTCAAAAGTTCAGTAGGTAAGTAAGCAATCATAAAGTATTCGTGAGAACCATAGAAAGAAAACTACATCTCAGTCACTCATAATTTGCATCACTTCTCCATATATTACAGGCCGACACCGCGACGAATGATAGAAACTCCTTTTATTACATTATAATACAATAACAGCAGTGCTTTGAGTACATTTAAGTAGCAATTTTTATAGCGTGATAACCGACCAATCACAAGCCAAAACGCAAAGGCACACGGCTTCTGATTGGTCGGTGACTACGCGATCCGAACGCGTCTGTCGACCCAAGTGGATATAAAACATCAACAAAAGGACACTACCGTAATAATATATGTGTACTAACTAATCAATATCGAGCACAATGCGTCACTCGTGTCACTCATATAGCGTCCTCTCGCTCGCACACTCTGTGACCGCGGTGGTGCCAGCGGTCAAATGTCCGGCACTTTAGAAACACGTCTTGGCATAAATTCTTGGTTTAATTTTGTCTGTATGGTAGCTCAATATCGTAGAGGCCGTTGACAAATCTGTTTGTATATTCACATTTTGTATGTGTTAAGTTTTTGGGGTGGAATTGATGTTGTGAGCCTGTTAGCTTGCTATGCTAGCAATCTAGCCTTACTTGGGATCTTTTCTGGCCGTCATCCACCAGATATTTATTCATTGAAAGCTATCGGAGTGTAATGGAACCGTTGTTCCTCAGCAATTCCTGCGGCATTGGGCTCTGTGATGAACACTTATGTTCCGTCGTAGTGCAGTGCGGCGCGCGGACGCTAGCACTGGTTGACGTCGGGCGGCGTCGGGAGGAAGGCGTCGGCGCGCTTGTGCTCGATCAGCGCCTTCACCGTCGTGGAGTCCGCCGGCAGCTCCGACTTCTTGCGTAGTAAGGGTTTGCTCGCGTTGTAGCCTTGTTTTCGGAGCTATGGAGGAGATGAACGTGTTAATTGTGTAGTAATAAATAAGCAGTCTGCGTTCAAAAATCATGATTTGGCTTCCCAAGTCGTAACCTACGTCGCGACTTCGTTGTCGTCATATATAAAGTTGTACACTTACACCTATTAATATATTTAACTAGCTTTTGCCCGCGGCTTCGCTCCCGTCAACTGACTACTCTACTCTACTCTACTCTACCCTACTCTACCCTACTCTACCTTACTCTACCCTACTCTACCCTACTCTACCCTACTCTACCCTACTCTACCCTACTCTACCCTACTCTACCCTACTCTACCCTACTCTACCCTACTCTACCCTACTCTACCCTACTCTACCCTACTCTACCCTACTCTACCCTACTCTACCCTACTCTATTTGATTTTTTCTCGCCGTAAAAACCATCCTTGCACTTCAACGAACATTTTAAAAAAAGAATTGGCCAAATTGGTCCAGGCGTTGTTGAGTTATGCGCTTACCAACACATTTTGCGATTCATTTTTATATTATAGATTGATGAGGTCGAAAAATTTTGTATTAGCGATCGCGTACAATGAGACGCTTTGTATCCGCTGTGTGATCCAGTCATGGTGCGAAAAGCCCAATATCAGAAAAATAGTGTGCAACGGAGGACTCAGTATTGGGTAAATAAGAGCTGTAGAAAAAAGCCTGAAAAATGCCTTTCTGAATTATTGTTGCCCAGAATCAGTCACTGTACGATCAATAAATACAACATTTTATTTTTAGTAAATGCAAAACCTGAATATAGTTTGTTCAGAATCAGTAACTGAATTGATTCCAATAATTTTTACATCATGTTATATTTTTTCTCACCATTTTTAAATATTTAATATTTATATTTAAAAATGGTCACAAGTTGGACACCACCAACACTAAGTACAACACAGGTCACGGCAGGTCATAGCGGGCATTACGCACCAGCGCACAGCTGGGTGCGGGAGCGAAACAATCTCTCAGTCGCCCGGATGGCCTGGTGACCATGTATTTGTGCGGACAACCAGGTTAAATAACAAGCTTTTAACTTTGTGATTTTTTCACTTGACAGGCCTTTTTGTCTAGACTTTAGTGGTTAGTGGCCCTGACTGCTATGCCAGAGGTCGTGGGTTCGATTCCCACCCAGAACAAATGTTTGTGTGATGAGCACGATCATTAGTTCTGTCTCTGGGTGTAATTTATCTATGATATGTATATATTCAATATGTATGTATTTAGAAATGTATAAGTATGTTTATCAGTAATTGTCTAGTACTCATAGCACAAATTCAGCTTAAGTTCAGTTTAGATGGCGTTGTGTGAAAGTTGTAAAATATTATATTTATTTTTCAGTTATGAAATTTTGTACATATAGATTTTTTACATAAAAATATTAGACACGTTTTTCGGGTTTCCTATATACTAAAACTAATGTAGTATAGTAGGGTACCTCGTGCGCCTCCTGCTCGATGCGCTGGTAGGTGAGGCCGCTCAGCTCGTCCTTGGGCTCCCCGGAGACCACGCGCGCCTTCGCCTCCAGCGCCTGCCACACTTCCTCGCGTTGAATTAGACGCTCGCGTTCCCTGGACGAGACAACATTATTGTAGTGGTATTATATGAACAGTTTATGGGTAAACGGATAGGAAGATTACGCTTCAGAAAATTATTCCATAGATAATATATTATGTACTAGCTTCTGCCCGCAGCTTCACTCGCGTAAACGTAGGTTTCTCCATACAAACTTTGGACCCCAACTTCACCCTCTTATGGAGTGAATTTTGGAAAATCCAGTCTCAGTGCTCGCCTACGTCATAAAAGGAAACCTTGTGCAAAATTGCACGCTCCTAATCCCAATAGTTTCGGCTGTGCGTTGATATGTCAGCCAGTCAGTTTCTCCTTTTATATTACAGATGTATTGTCGTATATTTGGGTACTTTTCAATTTTATTTAACAGCTACTAGGAAATATATTATGCCTATAATGTCACTCAGTGATAAAGTAGCATTCTACTGGTAAAAGAATTTTCAAAATCGATCCAGCTGTTTTTGAGTTTATTCATTACGAACATAAATAAATACGAGAAAGATTCACATACTGAAACGTGACGTCACGGCCATTAAATTACGCGCGTACAAGCATTTATCGCTTGATAACGAGATGTTTCCACCACATCCTTACTTCTAGGAAAGAAGTGCGAAATCTGTTAAAACACCATTTAGCTACTGTTTCGAAAAACATTCTTCCCATCTCAAAAACTAGAAATTGGTAAAAAATGAACGTTTGGCAGCTGGATAAACTATGATCTTTACGGCTTCGCCAACCACGCTGAAAACCAGCGCTGTGGTCGTCACATTACGCAGGGGCTTTATGCTGAGCGTTCGGTCGGTTTGCGCGGATGTGACGCATATTTCCCCTATACATATAACGAAGTCATGATAGCCCAGTCGTGGTCGGGTGCCTTGACCACAGGGCTCTTATGAATGTGGTTGTGGGTTCGAAACCGGGCACGTATCAATGTTTAATCTTTCAATTCATATGTACTTTTCTAAGTTTATCTAGGAGATTACTTACACCGCGTATCTCGGAAAAAAGTACGTATCTTTGACAGTTGTTACAGGTAGTCAATCGCCAGAAAGTCTGAACATTAGTTTATCCAAGGATTATAGTGTTGCCCAAAACTGGGTTGTGGAGGTCTAATAGGCAGTCACTTCATGTAAAACACAAGTATTCAGTCACATCTAGCTAGACTGGAACCCGATCCCAAGCTAGTTCGGAATGGGTTAGGTTAGAATGATTATACTTGTAAGCCAGTCTTAAGATTGCGTCATTTCGCGTAAATAATCCATTTTTCATTCTGTCTATCTTTTACTATAATAATAATCGCTTACATTACCATCACAAAATCATAACACACACACACACAATAAAATAACAAATACAATTACAAACAACATGTGGTCTTGTTCTGTGTTTAATTCATTTCTGTATGTACAAATTTAATTAAACCCCAAGCGAACACCGGCGTTCGCTCTCTCATTGTCTTTCTATTGTGTCTCTAAATTACGGTATTCGAAAGGTTAAATACGTAATATGTATTTACAGATTCCGATAGCTGAGTAAGTGAACCATACAGCAAAGGTTCAGGTGCTGACAATCGAACCTCTGTGCGAATGCCCTCAGGATGCCGTTGGCGCTAGTCCGAACTCACTAAGACACTAACATAGTGAGTTCGGCTTAGCGCATCCTTTGCTATCACTTACTTTTGTTTCTCCTGCTTGTACTGCTGCGTGCACTCGTCGAAGAGCTTCTGGTTCATCTCCATGAAGAGCTTGAGCGCGTTGTACACGAGCCCATGGATGGTCTTGTTCCAGTGGCTCTTGGTGTTGCGGTACAGCGACGGGAACATGATGGGGAGGATGTGCGTCGCGTTGTCCGAGATCAGCGACATTATGTATTCGTTGTTCCAGTAGTAGAGGGCGCGTTCTGCTACCTGGAAAGATTATTTATAGATATGTCTTTGTTATTCATTCGAGAGTAATTTCAACAGGAAAGTTGTTAATAAGGAACACAAGCGAAAACTTTTGCTGCTATGCTATATCGTACCCTTATTGCAAAAACCAACTAAATGCACCAACATTTTTGTATTATTAGATTATGTTATTACTTTTTGATATTCAATTAAATTTGTAGGTTATTTTTGTCGAAGCTATATTTGTAAACTAGCTTCTGCCAGCGGCTTTGCTCGCGTGAAACTAGGTTTCTCCATACAAACTTTGGACCCCGGTTTCACCCCCTTATAAGTTGAATTTCCAAAAATCCCTTCTTAGTGCTCACTTACGTCATAAAAGGAAGCTTTGTGCAAAATTTCAAGTCCCAGTTGTTTCGGCTGTGCGTTGATATGTCAGTCAGTTTCTCATTTTATATATATAGATAAGTGTCGTAGCTAATAACCGGTTTTACCTGTAGATTCATCTTCATGAGACGAATGGATGAATGAATTTAACTTTAATTTGGGTAAAAAATGCAGATAGTGGGTTTTTGCAATAACGGTACGATATATCATTAAATTTAATGCATATAAATCCCTATTTCCCTTGGTCACGCCATAACTTAAGAATGACTACAGATTTCATACATACTTTTAATACTTTGTGGGAGGTTCATAAGGAAAGAAAAAATTAGAAAAATACGACTATTTATCTTTCGCGTGTATAACAGTTCATACCCACAGGACAACGTATGTGTTTCGTATTTCTACAATAGTAATTAAAATATAGCCAATAGCCATTAAAATATAATTTCATTATGATGTGATATTACTTTATTCATGTTATAGTTATTAAGTTCTGTGTTAATATATAATTATTATTATTTCACACAACTATCACACAACGCCGTCTAGTCCCAAGCTAAGCAGAGCTTGTGCTATGAGAACTAAACAACTGATAAACATACTTAAATATTTCTTAATACATACATATTATAGATAAATTACACCCAGACACAGAACAAATAATCGTGCTCATCACACAAACAATTGTCCTGGGTGGGAATCGAACCAGCGACCTCCGGCTTAGCAGTCAGGGCCACTAATCACTCGACCAACAAGTCAATCAAAATTTCCTGCGCCCTGGACGGGTAGGTCGCATAAAGTGCTTACGTTAAAATTACTGAAAAGAAATAATAATCCAAATAGTTCCCACATTTACAATAAAAGATTCATCAATCATCATCCTCCTCAGATGGTATGGACATGTTAGCAGGAGAAGCGAGAGCAATGTCGTAAAGATTGCACTAAACCTGCCACAACAAAGAAAGGCAAAGGTCGCCCACCATTGACCTGGAGATCTAGAACCCAGAGAGACTTTAAGTTAGCCCATTTGCCAAAGCCGACCAACCAGGATACGATATCCTGACGCCGTGAAGAGAACCGACCCAAAATAATGGGAACAGGAAAAGACAAAGAAGAACAAGAAATCAACATCTTCATGCCCTTGTCACGTGTTATTTGTGGTCGGCGCAATACGTTTTTTTTCTTCCATTCGCTCTTATCACTCATCCCGCTACCACTAACTCCCTTTCCTTTCGTATCACTCATCACACAATTCATCCATCTTTTCTTTGGCCTCCGTCTCCCTCACCATCCATCCACATGTATACTCATAACTCTTTTAGTGTTTCATCCCTTCTCTTTACCAAGACAAACGAAAGAAAAAAATGTATACAAAATGTCACTATACCTGGAAGTGCGGACTGGAGACGCACTTGGCGAGCTGCTTGAACAGCGGGTCCATGATCTTCTGGAACTCAGCCGGCTCGATCACGTCCAGGATCTCCTCCATCTCGTTCAGGAACATCACCTCCTTGGGCGAGTGCGTCTTCGGCCAGTATTTTAGTAATGCCCTGAAATTCGGGAAATTTATATTTTTATTCTTTTGCTATATTAAGGTGAAAGTTAAGGACCCGAATGTGTCCACGTTCTCGCTAGATGACGCTGAACTCAACATTTTAGTTTATTTTGTATACTATTTCTATACATTTTAGTTTAATTGTTTTTGAGAGCATCAAAATTAGTTAACAAATGAAGCAACAGTTAGCATTTCAAATTTAATATTGTTATAAAAAAGACGGGTCGTGATAGGAACAACTCGCTATCTCTTTTGCACACACGTAACCTAATGGCGGTGACGTCACATTTCAGTATTTGCATCCTTATTCTGTTATTAGACTGTTTCCCTTTCTACCAGATTTGAATTATAAACTCTTAGACTTAACAATCAAGGAAATAGTATCCGCGGAAATCGGCCATTCCACACTATTGTCTCTAATGTGTGTTTCATCTCAGGGTAGTCGGCTAGGAAACACCGGCCTTATCTAGTTTAAATTGACGAAAAAAATTACGTGTAAAAGTATTTTTTAAAAACCTATTTGTTAGATAAATATCATTTATTATTTATCATTTACCATTCGTCATTTATAACTAGCGACCCGTCCTAGCTTAGCTTGTGCTGTACATACCTAACAACAGGTTGCGTGAGCGAGGGGTCCTTTTCTAGGAACTGCACGACACAATAGGCGAGCTGCGGGTGATACACCGACAGTGACTTCGCCTTGTGCAGCGGCAGCAGTACCTGCAAGTAATATAAATAATTAATTAGATTTTATTTGTTACACGTTCTTTTTATTGTAGGATTGAAACCACTTCGTGGTCTTTAAGTCAAGAGTGAATAGATTACTTCTAGGCAAGCGTGCTGCATCGTCAACCGCAAGATCGCTTACCATCAGGTGAGATAGAGATCAAACGCGAGCTAATCTATATATCAAAATAACATTTTTATTCGATATCTATGACAAAAATGTAATTTAAAAAAAAAAAAATCTGTTGATCTGTCTATCCGTTTGTTCCGGCTTATCTCCGAAACGGCAGGGTCGATTTCGACGGGGCTTTCATTGACAGATAGCTGATGTTATAGGCGTCCATTACACAAGTCATGCAAGCGTCAATCAAAACCATTACTCATGAATGATGTTTGAATGACGGAATTTTATCGCCATACGTTTTTCGTCATGGAAACGTCAATCATCGCATTAAACGGTAGGTTTTTCATCAGTCAAAATATTTGACTGTGGCAAAACTGACAGCAAAACCTATCGTGTAATGGACGCCATAAGGAGTTACTTAGGCACTACTGCATTAATTTTAGAAAAAAAAATAAGAGATCCGCGCAAAAAAAGACTTGAAATTGTTTTTCTTCTTCTTTTTCATGGCAAAACTTTCCGATCACGGTTCTTCGCTCTCTCCTTCTCTCTCCTGCCATCTCCTTCCTGATCTGCCGCAGCCCCGCGTCGCTGTGTCCGGGCATCAATCCTGTGTCGGGCTCACAGCTCGTTAAACATGCGGCAGACTTGTCCTGCCCAGTCCCATTTAAGTTGGGCGGCCTTTTGAGCCACATCAAAAATTTGCGTTTTGGAGCGCAGTGTAGTGTTTCGAACATGGTCTATTACATCAACATAAAACATAGTCTGTGTTGTGCAAAAAAATCATTTTCCCCTTAATATACATATTCTAATAACACAGAAACACAATACAGATAATATCTATACCCATATCACCTCGTCGGCCTGTACACTTACACCGCGCTTACACCTGAGAAGGTAATTGCCGCTTCGTTACCAACATTATGAAACACACCGGGGGACGCGATGCCTATTCTATTTGCATAATTCCATTAGCCTTTTCGATAAAAAAATGAGTTTTTTTTTATGATCGTGCGTAGTTGAAATTAATTTCTAATTCAGTTCGATACCAATTTCTTTTTTTTTTGAGGTGTCAAATCATCATCTTCCGGGCGTGTCAGACTTTTACTGACTAAAACTACATCTGTGTCTTTCAGTTGCCCGACTGAGTTCTAAGACCGCAGGTTTTTTTTTTTCAGAAATTCCTCGAGTCGACGGGTATCGACCCTGCTGGCCCTCTACGGCATTGCTGATACATTATCTCTTTTGCACGTGAAACACTATGCGCCGTCAACGACTTGGGCTTGGCCCGGATGGTTATCGGACGACGAGCTACCCATTGCTCATCGTCCGCAAGCCCGCACCTACGGTGGCCGGTAATTGTCCTGCGATTCACGACGCCCGGAGCTGCTCCTGTCGCAGCGGCTGGGACGTAAGGATGTCCTTTCCCTCACTCTTGCGACCGCCTCTTTCGCTAGTATTACTGCTTCGAAGGAGGCTCCCGCATCCCATTCCCTCTCGCTCCAGACAGGGCCCGGCGCGAAGTTCGATACCTTTGTGACGCTGTCTCGTAGATAAACAAGTATATAGATATATTAAGTGCTCACCCTCAACAGGAACATTTTGTGTTCCTCTTTCAGCGGCAACGCGAACCCGTTGATGATGGAGCCGAGTATCTCCAGCAGCTCCGCGATGCCGTTGTGATGCTCCGTCTCGTATATAAACCTGGACATACAATAATCACATTAATAATATTATAAAGACGAAAGTTTGTATGTATACAATCAAATCTGCATGGTTTTCATATGATTTGACCATTACATGTTTGCTGTACTTTGACCCCTGAGTTTGTTTCGGTGTTTTTTCTCAGGGTAGTCAGCTAGGAAACACCGGCCTCATCTAGTTTAAATTGACGTGTAAAAGTGTTTTTAAAAACCTATTTGCAAAATAAATATTATTTATACATAATAATGACGCACATTTACCTAATTATTTTCCGAATTTCCTTTAATTACCAACTTTTATCTACTATGGATGTTTCACATCACTCTTCAGTCCTTCTGGGCCACATTCTAAGATATGTTGGATAGTTTTACTTTTGAAAAAAAAAATATAATTATAATTTACCTACTTTTTTTAATTTTTTTTTTTGGGTGGGAAAATCATCTTATGACAAATCCCGCTCTTGGGCGGAACGGGAGATAGTGTCAGACTTTTTCTGATTAAAAACCCACTCCTGTTCCTTCGCTGCCTTCGTCCCAGGGCCCCGGGTTTCGTTTTCACACTACCCATGGCCCCAGTAGCCTTATAACCTAACTACGTACATTATGTATTTGCAAAAACAAATACACGTAGGCGTCGAAGTACTTTTCCACGTCTCTTACATATGGGTTCGACGGAAACGTGCCCGAAAGACTGGCGACATTGAATAGAATAGAATAAACTTTATTGCACACCAAAATAGTAACACAACTTGCCACGCCACATTGACATTGCCACGTTGAATGGCAATGCTAATTTTAGGGCAAAGAATGAGGTAGTCCTTTGGAGGTATGAAGAACAGAGAGTAAGTCCCGCAAACTTCCGTTGAAAAGGGAGGATCCTCCGACCAGACGGATGATATGTCTGATGGGCAACTGCCCGATAGATGATTTCGGGCTGTTCTATATGTTCTAATCGCACGGAGAACTTTAATTGCGCAATGCAGTCTTAGTTCTTATGTGACGCCATAGATGTCGCTGTAGATGAAAGATACGAATTTGAAATCTTTTGAACGTTTTTCGTCCGCGGCTTTAAGTTATAATCATCATTCATCATCATTTCAGCCAAAAGACGTCCACTATTGGACATAAGGATCCCCCGTGTCGCCATAACGACCGGCCTTGTGCGTCTCGCATCCATCGGATTCTTCAGGTCATCGACCCACCTTGTGGGAGAGGCCTTCCAACGTTACGTCTTCCGGAACCATTCCAGAACCTATCATCCCCATCGAACATCTGTTCTGAGAGCAATGTGTCCTGCCCACACCACTTAAGTTTACGAATTCTTCGAGCTATGTAGGTAATCTTAGTTCTCCTGCGGATATCTTCATTTCTGAAGTGATCACGCAAGGAAACTCCGAACATAGCCCTTTCCATTGCCTCTTGGCTGATTAAGTCTTCTGATGAGGCCCATTGTAAGCGACCACGTAAGTTATAATATCACTACAATATTATAAAGGCATAAATTTTAGTGTACATATATCTGTATGTTTGTTACTTCTCGGATTTCGATGACACTTGGTACACGGGTAGACTACGGTAGAATACGTTCCCTTGGGATAATTTTCTACTACACGGAGGCGAAGCCGATGGAAGCAACTAGTAGGATATAACTCGTAAAGTAAGGACGAATCTGTATATTTACATAGAAAGCGATTTTCACATATGCACGTCGGTTGTATACAGTTATGCAATTGAACTATAAATTGGATTATTCCACTCGCCCGTTGCGTCATTGTTTTTGCGGTTCGTGGAGAAGTGGGATATTTGATTGGTTGCAAGGGGATACTAAAATGATATAGGTTTGTATGCTACCATGTTACATGAACGACTTACATCTGGAAATCAGTAAGGCAATAAATGTAAAGAACTGCTGACTGCTGAAGAGATACTTTCTAGATTGCAATACGATCTAGAAAGTATCTTTTGTATCGTTCGCCTAAAATTATGTTTTGGCGCCGAGTTAACAACTATTGATAAAAATAGATAATTAAATATTTATTAAATCTTATTTACATAGTATAAAATTAAGCCGCTTTATGCGCCTGTTTGTTACTAAAACACTCAACGAATTTTGGTGCAGTTTTTATTCAAATCTGGTAGAAAGGGAAACTGTCTAATAACAGAATAAGGATGCACATACTGAAATGTGACGTCACCGCCATTAGGTTACGTGTGTGCAAAAGAGATAGCGAGTTGATCCCATCACGACCCGTCTTTCTTATAACAATATTAAATTTGAAACGCTAACTGTTGCTTCATTTGTTAACTAATTTTGATGCTGTTGAAAAGATTTCTTTTTAATATTGTAAAAAAACATAGGCAAGTACCTAATTGAAAATATGCAAATGATATTGGCGTTCTCAGCTCTTTAACCATATTCAATGTGACATAGCAATAAAAACATATTTTCTGATAGTAATGTATTTTAAACTAAAGTCACCTTTAGCTCCACAACGAAGTGCGGACATTGAGTTACGTATTTAATGTTATCACGTGAATGAACAACGAGATGCAATTAGTTATTATTGTCCGTCACGTTTCCTTATACATTATTTATTATAAATAGAATCGTATCTATGGACTGAAGATAAATAAAAACTATTCAAATCTATGTTACTGTGGTATAACGCGACATAGTTTAAAACTGAAATATTTTTATTTCACGTAGGCTATGGGCACTTATAACACGTCAGAAGCTAGTGCACGGTCCCAAATTAGTCGTTTGCTATGGAGAAGAACCGGCAAAAACTTCATGGTTACCTACTCTTTAAAAGAAAGGGGTTGATGTTACAATATTTCCATATTACAGTATTAATTGATACTATGTAAAGACAGTGTAGACCAGTCAATATTGTACCCAAAAGCACAATAGTCCGGTATATTTAGACATTCGAAGGTGCATAAAATCCCAACAAGCTGAAAATCAGTAAAATTGTTCATAACATAATTATAAATAATATTTAAAAGTTCCCCATCATTCCCGTGTATGGAATTTTTTTTATTCAAGGTCAAAAACTCAAAAAAAATAGTTTTTCGCGATTTTCAGTAAAAGGATAAGTTTTATCATAAAAGTACCTTAGACAAAAATTGTAGATCATAAAATTATCTATAAAAAATGGATCAATACTTTTTCCTACGAGCCACCGTTTCTGAGTTAAAACGATTCAAAAAGTTATAAAAGTTGTTATCGTCATAATATGCATGAGTAGGGTACTCATATCGATAACAACTGTAGTCACTGTCACTGTACTAAAAATAAAGCTATAAATTATTTAAAAAAAAAAAACAAGAAAAATAAATTATAAATTATTTTATATTTAAATTCTCTTAATGATAAAAGGTCAGTAGTTAATGAATAATGACTAAAATAGGCTGTTCTAATAGTTTTTAGCTCGCTCAGCTCGTTCTAGCATTTTCTACATAAGACGACAACAAAAACTTAAACCTATTCAATAACCTTCAGATTGATAAAATCAACGAGCTCATTATCATTTTCGAGGCCTCTCAAAGCACTATTTATATGCTAGTAGAAGTGATGTTGTACAAAAAAAAACAAACTTCAAAAATATTTGATATTAGGACTAGCTAAGGGCGCCCACAAATTAGCGCATAACAAAGCAGTGCGGCGTCAGCGCTGCAGCCGCGCTGCCGTCGCGGCTAATTTGAAGGCGCCCTAAGCCACTGGTGCAAAGTCCCGCAAACCTCCGTTGACACAGGAGGATCCTCATACCAGACCAGAGATTATTATATCTGGATCGGCAACTGCACGACAGTAGATTTCGGGCAGTCGTATGTGTTCTAATCGCGCGGAGAGCTCTAATGCGCACCTCTTTCTGGGTTGGCCTCAACGGCACTTTCCAACTTCAAAAACTTATTTTTATAGTGATTAGAGCGTATCGATACATCTAATCTATGCAAGGACTTTTCAGTTTAGTTTAACTTTTATTAGAAGAAATAGTACTCATTTCATTTCAAAGGAAGTAAATAAAGAGTACGGACATATAAAAAAGAGTGTCATAATTTTAAAAAGACATTTTTTGATACTTTTTGGTGCACATACCAATTTTTCATTGTTTTAAAAAACAATTATATGACTCCAAGCAGTCTAACTCTAAGTTTAGATCAGAAGCTCATTTTTAATCAATTTCAATGAAGCCCTGTTTCTCTCTTCTCGCCACTTCATATTCATGAAAATATTTAGTTGACTTTATTTGGTTACGAATAGGTATGGTATAGCATCATAAATTATGTGACTGGCACTAGCATAGTAAACACACTGTAAAAAAGAGTATTTTGGCATCCTCTATTAGTGTTATAGATTTATAGAGTACACCTAAAATCTACATGATATAGAGTACAATACTGTGGCACTCTGCGACGGTAGCTGAGAGATTTGGGATCTTCAATGAAATACTTGGCAGTTTTCTAAAATTTTCTTCAAGAATTCAATATTAGTACATCGCGCTACAATGGTTATGTCCGAACTGCAAAAAACTAGACAGTTACTTAATTTTCAAACCTATTCTAGCCTATTCAGATTCAAGCGAACGCCGGCGTTCGCGCGGCGTGACGTCATCGGTCGAAGGTCAAGCGAACGCCGGCGTTCGCTCTCTCCCACTTCATTGTAGGCCCTATTTTCAAATTTTCAACACTTAGAGAGTTTGTATGAACAAGTTTGATTACTTACGTTCTTGGATAAATTGCCTATAAATTGAACGCATTATATTTTATAGTCTCTACCTTCAAATTTTTTTTTTTCGTTTTTATTTGTAAAACGTCATATTCCCGCCACAATTTTGTTTATGGCGCCCCTGCAGTTTGACAGTTCTTCACCGTTCGTGTACGGTCGAAAGGCTAGAACAACAAAATCCTTAAAAGTATATTTTACATGCCAGTTCGTTAACCTAACTCATGCGATCTCCTTTCGATATCACAATACTCTATTTAGGTATGTATAGTATGTACGGTTGGCAGCCCTACCTATATGTGACTTTTATCAGCATCAATCATAGGTTTGGTTTCCGTTCAAAACAGATGCTGCACATGGATACGTAGGTACTACATGTTTTATTGATATCGTAAAAGAAACAATTGATACACGCCTTCTAACACTTGTACTTGCATATTGAATGCAATTGTTATCAAACCATCAGCCCTAATCGATCCATTGTCTTACTCTCTTATTACAAGGAGTATTTTTTTTTCTGTTTAAGTTTTTGGCTTGGATACTAAGTCCTTTAAGCCATGTCTTCGCATGAATAGTTCATGAGTTTACAATTAGAATGCGGATGCAACACATTCTAATATTTTTGTAGTATTTGGCAGTCAGCCTTTTCGGCAAATTAAAGAGCAGTGGTGGCCGAGTGGTAACGGCCCCGATTTACGAGTTGTAGGTCGCGGGTTCAAACCCAGCTAGGCGTGTAATTTATTTCATCACCACTACTCTCAAAACGGTGAAGGAAAACATCGTGAGGAAACCGGCATGCAAAAATATACTCCTTAAACTCGATCCTCTTTCATCGGTACCTATTTAGAGAGACTAATAGTATTTGAATGTTGTAATTAAATTGATTTCTATACTTCTGGACTAAAGTAGATTATTTTCTTTTCAGTTTTTTATTTTTAGTTATTTTACCGTAGTGGGGTTATTTATTTATTTTTTATTTTACACTTTTTAATTACGATTATAATAGGATGGTGAATTCCGCATTTTTTGTTACGTTTATTATAAATTCCGTACACAGTCTAATTCAGTCGGTATTCTATTCTTTGTTATTAAAAGATTACATTATATTGCCTGTCTTTTTTTTACAGGTCCTGTATGAAAATTTCTTTTGTAATCTAAATATCAATATTAATCAGTCTATTTTAGACGTAGGTACATTTATCACTTTAATGTAGTAACATTTTAAACTCACGTATTTTGTATAAGTACATTTTTTTTTTTAATATGGTGCCATTACTATATATACAATTTTAGATTGAGCGCGTACGTATGCGAGTTCGATTCCCACACGAAACAAATATTTGTATGGCCTACGGGTGTTTTAAATATCGTGCGGATTTCATCACGCATGCGGAATTGCTCCGCATACAAAGAATTTTACAAAGCAAAAAAGGCGTCCCGCGTGCGTATTCCACGCAATACAATAAATACTTGTATGGAATGGACATTTGCGGGGGTTACGCGTGCGGGGCAATCCCGCATGCGTGATCAAAGCCGCACGATGGTTGGTCTGGGTGTCCTGTGAGTTAACATGATTGTGAACGCACCCACGATACATGTATTTAAAAAAGGAAAGAAAAGAATTATGGCCAGCCCCTAACTTCTACCGCTCTAGGCAGAGTAAGACTGTAGAACGTGTCAGACGTTTACTGTCTAAAACCCACCTGTATTCATTCAGTTGCCCTTTGCGTTCCAAGGCCACGAAAACTGTCTCGAAAAATCCGGCAACTTTAGCAAATATGGCAAGAATGGAATGACCTAATTAATAGCTTAACATGTATTTTCACCGACTCACCTATAGAACACATTATTGATCTGTTTCCTTATGTAGGCGCGCAGTACTAAGAATTTTCCGTATATCCTGTGTAGTGTCGTCTTTAGGAAGTCTCGTTCCCGTGGGTCTTCTGAATCGAACAGTTCTAGTAGCTGTGGACAATGCAGAACAGATTCTGTTAATTAAAAAGAAACAAGTTACTCGCGTGGAGTCACCTAAAGAAAGGGTGTAAGGTAAGACTGAGGAAAGTATCGAAAGTACATACAGGCCTTCTTTGCGTCAGTCCTCACACCTGCGTTCGTAAGGGATAGGCAGATTTGTACACTCACATTAAACATAACAACATAATCGGCCTTGTAATGAGAACATTACAAGGCCGATGGCTGGGCCAAGGCTGCTGGGACTCAAGCCTCCTCTCAAGGAGAATCAATTGGACCTCAATCCACCACACGGGCCCAGTGCGGATTGATGGATGTCACATGTCTGAGTTTTTGGTTCTAGAATATGCGGGTTTCCTCACGATGTTTTTCTTCACCGTTTTGAGAGCAATGGTGATGAAATAAATAAATAAAGTAATGCATCTGGCTGGGTTTAAAATCGCTTTTTAAAAAGCGCCAATTTTCAAACGTTTTGAAAACGATTGTGTTTGATTGCGATTGCGTTTTGAGACGATGTTTGCTACTTATTCACGGTCTAACGGCTGAACGGATGTCGATGATAGTTGGTACCTAACCCAGGAGCGCTAATTATATCTTTATCAAACATAATTAGTAATTAAGTAGAAGAAGAAAGAAAGAAAAACTGTTTATCGCAAGTACGCAGTATGTTAGTAGGACATTTATTTATTTGTCTGTCGTTCAGTGTGCATTTATCTTCTCACACTTCGCCACTTTTTCGAGTCATCAAGCACCCATGAGGTTTTCTAAAAGCCGGCGCCCATGACCTAACCTGTCCTGGAATAGCACATAGGATACTATTTATTCCAGGACTATGATTTCTTGGAATAATTTTCTACTACCACGCGGGCGAAGCCGCTGGCAGCAGCTAGTTGAGTATGATTTCCTGTAAAATGCTAGTTGGTTTTGTTAGTCATTCAATCAATGCTGTTAACACGCGATCCGATGATCAGAGACTTGTACATGCTTTCCTAACGAGGGATAGAGCCTGGCCACATTACCACGGCGCGGCATCGTTAAGAGCGTCCACTACATACATTTCCATACAACCGCTCTCACGTGTTTATGACGTCATTTTATTACACATCATTCTCTAGATATTTTGGAAACATACTCGTATCTTGTGGATATTATCTAACGTACTATTGAAATCAAAGCATACATTTTGCGTGAATTTTGGCCCTTCATATTGTATTCATAAATTAAAAATATATAAACTAAGTATAGAGAAAACTTCCAAATTTTAACGTTTAAAAAAAAATCTATTTTTCTTGGAAAAGTTTTGTGAAATATTCGAGTAAATGACAGAATTACCGAATGCCAACAGAGCATTCAGGCTTTATCTCTCATCGCATTGCGTTCGATTGCGTTGGATTGTATTGGATGGCTGGATTTCGTTGAATGAAACAACTGGCTTTTAAACCATGCTCACGTTGGCGATAGACAATGGGGAAGGGCCCACTTAACGTGAAACGGCGCGGTGTCTAACTACGGGACGTTGTCGTATCGATACGGTGTTGTGCTGTGTTGAGATGAAAGCGCTAGAGTAACCCGCAAAATTCAAGTTTTCTTAAGTATTTTGCAGGTCAGACTTAAGTTATCATCATCGTTATTTCAGCCAAAAGACGTCCAATGCTGGACATAGGCCTCCACCAAGTGTCGCCATAATGAACGGTCGTGTGCGTTTCGCATCCATCGGACTCCCGCAACCGTTACCAACTCATCGGTCCACCTTGTCAAACTTAAGTACACATTGCTCGCAGAACGGATGGCCGTTGGGGCCGAAAGGTTCTGGAATGGCGACCACGTACCGGAAGACGTAGCGTTAGAAGGCCTTCAACAAGGTGGACCGATGACTTAGACCTAAGTTGAATGTTGATTAAAATATGATTCGAGGCGTAATATGTATTAATTTAAGGAATTATAATCATTAAAATCAAATAGCTGAAGATCCATGTTGTGTTTTCATTTTAAGTTATTCGGTAGAGACTAGTTAACATTTTTATATTATTTTATTAAATATATATATAATATTTTATTATTGATTTGCTCGCGTTTAACCACCATTATTATTTTATTGTTGTTTTTACTGTGCTAGTGCTTATTGTTAATCTCACGTTTGACCTCTATCTCGCCTGATGTTAAGCGATGATGTGGTCGACGGTGGACCACGCTTGCCTAGAAGTAACACTTGACTTAAAAACACCCCTTTTTATAGGTGGGAAATCATCCAATGACTCCTCTCGCGGGCCGGGACCGCGTATTAGACTTTTACTGACTGAAACCCGTTCCTATCACATATTCGTTCCAGGACCCCGGCGTTCTCTTTCGCACAACCCATGGTCCCAGAAGGCTTTAACCCTGCTGGGCCCCTAAGGTTTGCTGATATCTCTTTGAGGTGCGTTTGGAACACTACGCGCCGTGAAACACCCTTAGGTTGTAGCTATCAGGAAAAACAGACTCCAGCAGAGAATTCCACTCCTTATCTATACGCACAATAAATAGTCTCTACACATATATAACAAATTGCTTGTTTACCAAGTAACGTAGACAGTTGATCCCCTAACACAGAAAAAAGCTCAGATTTTACAAAGACGACCTTGTTAGCATTCAAGTGTTGCTTTTTTTTTCCACTATTAACATTCCACACCTTTCACCACAAAAAGGAGGTTTCGTAAACGAAAAGATCAAAGCGAGCAAAAAGTTTGTATTCACATGATTCTTGTCGTAAACAAATGGAGTATTGCGATGAAAGATTCATTGAAATCGATCATGTAAGGTTAAGCAACAGCGTTTGGTGGAGCGAGAGCATCGGCAGCGGTGAGCATCATTAATCATTCATTCCATCATGGAATCATCATCAAGGAAGTTTATGTTGCAGAGTACTAGCTGACCCGTGCCCAGTTTACTGGACGTCAAACATATAAGCTAGAACTACACTAGACCGACGCACACGTGGACCACGCCTGATTTGTACGTAGAACGATGTCGCGTGGCGTGGATCTAATGTAGCTCTACAAGTCTAGTTGCCATATAAAATGTATGGAGACCGACGCGTCCAGATTGGCGTACGTGGCACACGACGTGTGCGCAGTATAGTTAGTATTTTTACCGATTTCTCGGTCAATTGTGGACAGGTTTTGAAAATTATTTTGTATATTTTTCATCACTTGACGCTAAAAAAATAATTATGCCGGCAAATCTGCTAAAACTTTTTAAATGAATCTAAGATGGGATATCTTGCAACGTTACAAAAACAAATGTTATTAAAAAGTGAAATCTTTAAAAATTGAGCTAGGACCGATTGCTACAATACGGCCTACCGTAACTTGACGGCCCTGAACATAGGCTCTGCGAGCTTTAGCGCATGTACACTCGTAAAAAAAACTGTTATTGACATTAATTTTTTTAAACCAAATTCGGAATAAAATTTACTAATACAGGGACCAAGTACAAATAAAACAAATATTAAAACACTTTCGAGACAGAAAGCTACAAAAATAACTTATGAATTAAAGAAACAAACCTAACACTACACAAAAAACTTAACAATTTATTAATAACAACCAACGAAAACTTTTGTCACCGCCTGTGCTCAAGACAGAGACAGGGATACGAAAATAACACCAATCTTAACGTGTGAGTGAGACATATTACTGCGTACCGAACATTGCCGAATAAGTACGAAGCTTTACGAAGTTACCGAAGAGAGATGTCCAATACGCGTGTCTGATGGTGTTGTTTAATCGATTTCAATTAAGTTATAAAAATATATTTATATTCAATTTTCTATGGAGGTTTAAAATATATAATATAAAATATATAATAATATAAATAACTGATATTTAACAAAATCATGTCTTTCAACCAAGAAAATAAAATTTTATTAGTTTTTTTTTTCATTAAAGTCGAAATCTCGTTTACTAACGACAACATTCACTATGTTTGTAAATCTATTTCGTTCAATATCTCATAGAAACAAAAATAAATTCCAAATCGATAAAAATCGATTGCGATATTTGATTGAATAAAGGGTCGATTGTATTTACATAGAGTCAATCTCTAGCCTAGATCTCCGCCCCGCGCACGTCGCCTCATGCCAACATTTTGTTCCTAAAAAACGTTCGTGCGCAGCCTTCTGCGCAAAGTTCAGGCTCGCCAAAATACGCCGGCCGTATTATAGTTCGAGTTACTCACGATTCGGACACAGTATCCAAATTGGCACATTTAAAACTTTTTTATCTGACCGTAATAAACAGCTTCAATAAATTTGGCGGTGCAAGGTGTCCGAATATATAGTGTCCGAATCGTCTGTAACTCGCTAGTTCACAGTCGTTATGCCATTCAGGAATAATGTAGCTTTACAATGGTGAAAGAATTTTTAAAATCGTTTTGTCCGTGTCCCCCGCTACCGCGCACGCTACGCTCGCCGCTGTTAAATGGATGTAACCTTATTGTTTCCATGACAGCGGGTGAACACATAGATATGTTGAAGTTGATGTCTGTATGAGGAGGTTTAAGGCATGCGACATTATGTTATTGATTTTTTGCGTCTATTTATGACTTGTTGTTGAATTGATATGATTACGTACTCTTTAGCTAAGTGGAGGTGTATTGAAGTAATAGGTACATTTCAGATCGATCTGTTATTAGGATAGGCTGATGTTTAACTATCTATGTGGGCTGCGTATGACAACTGAAGGAAACAGGTTGTTTTTTTAGGTAGAAAATCATCCAATTATTTCGGGAGATCTTTCAAAGTTTGACATTTTTACTGACTAAACCTACTCCTTCTCACAACAGTTCTCAGTCTCTTTCGCACAACCCATGGCCCCAGTAACACAACCCATGGCCTCAGTAAACACGGGCGGGTTTTAGGCAATAAAACTCTGATATTCACCCACCATAGAGCGGGAGGAGTTTTTTAATAACATCATCGTCTTCCAGTCCTTGTCCCATATCAGTTGGGGTCGACGCAACATGTTTTTTTTTTTCATCCATTCTGTCCTATCACCCGTCAAGTTATCACTAAACACCTTCTTTTACTTTCATATCACTCCTCACACAATCCATCCATATTTTCTTTGGCATTCCTCTCCATCCATCCACGTGTATACTCAGAACTCTTTTAGTAACATGCGTTTCATCCTTCCTCTTCACGTGACCATACCATGACAAACGATTCCCTTATATGTTGTTATTTGATGAAATCCCACCACAAAAAAAAAAAATAAGGGTGGTGAATTAGTCTGTTGAATTGAAACCCGCGTAGGTTTCAATTTAATAGACTATTTATAACTGAAACCTCAAGTTAAGAACATGGTTAATACTGATTGTGTCAGAGAGATTAATCTGTTCAAAAGTTATATAATTATAACTTTCTTGCTGGTCTTGTGGCAAGTGCGACTGCTGTGCGAAGAATCGTGGACTCAATTCCAGGGGCCCAAGACTACTATTTTTATAAATTCGTCATTCCAACACGATCCCATTGTCATTTTGCTAAAAGTTCGTAATCTGCTATTCCATAATGATCGATCATTGATCGGTCAATGGTCTCGCGTACTAGAGTTGCGGTAGAATGACAATATCGAGCTTATTTAAAGCAATGACTGCACAATGACGTTTTAATGGTAGGTCACTGATCAAAGGAATTGTCAAAATGATTTTTTCGTTTGGTTGGTTCTGATGTTTATTCTTAAAAGTATCTAACAATTTTTAGGACCGTTAAACGTTCGCAGCGCGGACGTTGCCATGGAAATAGTTTACCCATAGGCATCCAAGCGCACATCTACACTCGCATCATTTTACGAATTTTTGTGATCTTGCGTAAGAATTATCCTTCCCTCCCACCCCCTTGTAAGAAAAAAATAAGATATGTTAACCTCCCCTCTAAATCGTCTTACGTAATAAACGAATGGACCCTATTCCCTCTCGCTCAGAGTGGGTGGAGCTATTTGATAATGTCCCAACACAAAAAATAGAAAATGTTAGCAAAGGCGGCCGATCGCGTGAAGCAGCGGTCCTCACGCCCTAACCGCCGCCCCGCCGGGATTCCGATCGCGCGGACGGCGAGCAATGGGTGGCTCGACGTCCGACCGTCCGGTAACCGTCCGGACCTAGCCCAAGTCGTCGACGGCGCGTATTGTTCCACGCGCGCCTGAGGGAGATGTCAGCAAATCGTAGGGGGCCAGCAAGGTCAAAGCCTACTGGGGTCATGGGTAGGGTGAAAACGAAACCCGGGACCCTGGGACGAAGGAACAGGAGTGGGCTTTTAGTCAGTAAAAGTCTGACACTATCTCTCGCTCCACCCAAGAGCGAGATTTGACATTAAATGATTTTCCCACCTTAAAAAAAAATAGAACCTATAGTAAACCCGCTTTTCGCCATGCCCACTCAATCTTAACAGCATTTTCCAAACAAGGTGTGAAATTCAAAGAATGTGCAACACAATTTTTCCGCTCGTAAATTGATTTTCGATGATAAAACATAATGTTAGCGTGGAAAATGTGGAATGTGAATTCATTGTTATTAATTTTATTACATGGTTGATTGCGTTCCGTTTCGTTGGGACTTTAAAAATTAAGAAATATATTTATAACTTAAAATTCAACATTTGTATGTAGGAAAATTTTATTTGGACGAAGTTTTGTCAACGCATTAATCAAGTAAACTCTTGGTTTGTCTTACACAAGTTATACTATTTAGTACCATAGACGATTATGTATACCTGACTCCTTAATGCTTTGAATCATCTCAGAATTCCAAGCATATTTTGTTTCTTTTATTGATTTCATCAAATAACGCCCGCTCTGGGTGAAGTGAGAGGGCGTGTCAGATTTTTACTGACAACAAACCCACCTGAGTTCCTTCAGTTGCCCTGTATGTTCCAAAGTAGGTACCTCTTTCTAACAATTACGCAGCCCTTGCGGACGGCGAGCAATGGGTAGCCCGCCGTCCGACAATCCGGTAACCGTCCGGACCGAGCTCAAGTCGTCGACGGCGCGTATTGTTCCACGCGCGCCTCAGGGAGATGTCAGCAAATCGTAGGGGCCCAGCAGGATCGAAGCCTACTGGGCCCATGGGTAGTGTGAAAACGAAACCCGGGGCCTTGGGACGAAGGCAACGAAGGAACAGGAGTGGGTTTTTAGTCAGTAAAAGTCTGACACTATCTCTCGCTCCGCCCAAGAGCGGGATTTGTCATAAGATGATTTTGCCACCAAAAAAAAAGCCCTATTTATATTAAATATTTTAATCATTAGTAAATTAGTCATCAATCAAACTAAATTATGCCCGACACTGCTTGCATCTCTGTTGTAAGAAATGTGATTTATTTTTCTTAATATTTTCACGAAATATCGAGATACGCTTTGCAGTCATACACCGAGGGTAAGACCTAATTAGCTTACAGAAACCGGCTACATTCAATTCATCAGTGGAGCTATAGAGAATATCCCGTAACAGCACACGCATGAGGAGATCTCACTCAACCAATCAGCGCTCAAAGAACGGCAGCCATTGATAAATCAAAGAGGTATATAAATCACTCAGCAAGCGAGGATTGCTCTCAATAACGCGATCAAGGGCGACAGATGAATGTAGGCAGAATTGTTAGCTTACATTATATTGAATAGGACGTGTTTATGTAGAGCTAGTTTCGAAAATAGGTTAAAAGTTTTCTAAATCTTATAACCAGAGGTCGGAATTAGGCAGAGTTAACATGTACTTGCACCGATTTCATACAGCAAATAAAGTAGATATGCCTCAAATTCCGAGATTAGTAAAGTAAATATGCCTCAAATCCCGAGATTAATAAAGTAGATATGCCTCAAATCCCGAGATTAATAAAGTAGATATGCCTCAAATCCAGAGATTAATAAAGTAGATATGCCTCAAATCCCGAGATTAATAAAGTAGATATGCCTCAAATCCAAAGATAAATAAAGTAGATATGCCTCAAATCCCGAGATTAATAAAGTAGATATGCCTCAAACCCCGAAATTAATTTTCAAGAGCAGATTTTATTTTATGACTAACAGAAATATAGCAGAAAAAAATTCTTCCTGCTCAACGACGTGGAGGAGGAAATGTATAAATTTGTTAACCTTACCTCAGTTGACGTAGAGAGATCTTTTTCAATGAAAAATATTAATAAAAAATGTATGATCTTTGTTTTATTTGTCTTATCTATCTCTAAGGTTTTTATTTTTATTTATTTGTAATATTACTGGCCACAAGGGATTTTTCATTAGAAATCCCGGGAAGGTCCATATTAATATCAACATTTCGATGCAAGTACATGAATAACTCTACCTAATTCCGACCCCTGCTTATAACTGAAAGTGTATGAGCGTGTGTATATTTGTTACTTCCAGTAAACTGTAATTTTGTTCTTTTTTACTTTGTTTTTCTATCCGTTGTGCTGTCTGTCCCATACATAACATACATCATCATCATCATCATCTTCCTGCCCTTGTCCCGTGTTATTTGGGGTCGGCGCAACATGTTTTTTTCTTCCATTCTGCCCTGTCACTCGTCATGCTATCACTAACTTCCTTTCTTTCATATCACTCTTCACACAATCCATACATAACATACATAATCAGCCTTTTAATGATCCCACTGCTGGGACTCAGGCCTCCTCTCTCTAGGAGAAGGAATGGGCCGCAATCCACCACGCGGGCCCAGTGCGCATTGGTGCTGTCTGTCCCGAATAAAAGTATTTGTATTCTATTCTAATATTTATCTTTTCTAACAAAGTTTTCAGTCTTAGCCGTACTAGCTCACTGTTCACCAGAACTTCGTTTGAATACATGTGTATTCACAGTAAGTTTCTAACATGGGTAGTTTGTATCTACGAACTATCCATGTTAGAAACTTAGAGTACTTGAGTTTTGTAAAACTTTCCGTGTGTATTTTAAAACCCAGTAAGAAAAACATCTGCTGGGTTTCATAGTTTTACCCGACTGCGACAAAGCCCTGAATGCCTGAATGCTATAGTCTATAAGTCAAACAAGATATTCGTTTTATATTAAAAATACCCGCGAATTCGTCCGTGATTTTGTGCGCGTCAGACTCATAAAACAATGCTATTTGGTCACAAAGTCAATTTTTTTTTTGTGCTGTACCCTAATTATTTTTCTCAAATAAAAGTAGCATAATTTACTCCTTATAACACCAATTATTTACCAGTGAAAGTCCTGTCAAAATCGGTCCAGCCGTTTGGGAGATTAGCCGGAAAAAACCGACAGCCAGTGAGATAAAAATTTAAAAAATTGCATATTTGTTATGGGTATCGAATACACTTTCATGTGTAATTAGTAAAAAACTGTTATTTTAATATTACAAAAAGACACTTCACCTTCAATTTTATTATTATACATGTATATAAAGATATTATATAGCTCTATTTGTCACAGCAATTACCGTGGTAAAACGTTGATGAGGCGAAGTACATAATTTTCAATGGTGCTATTGTGGTAATATAATGTAATTTATTAATTGACTGACTAACTGAACTACGTCGCCATGCCCGTGCCGGTTTCCATCTTCTATTTATACTAGTGGTCCCGACAAAGGTCCTGCTCGAAGGCTGGTTTTCCATCAGAAAAAAAATATTAAGAACCCGATTGTAGTGCTACCTACCGGATTGAATTTCCAAATCTAAATTTTTAAAACCCCAAATATACACACAAAATTTGATTCAAATCGTTCAAGCCATTTAGGAGGAGTTACAAACCCTCAAACAGAAGAATTATGTTAGTAGATAAATAATAGAACTATATTAATTACTAGTTTTTGCCCGTGGCTTCGCTCCCGTCTAGGGATTGCAATCCGGATTTTTCGAACTTTTGTGATTTTTAAGTTGATTTGATATAACTGAAATAAATAGCATAAATAATTTAAAATATGTGTTAATTCACTCAATTCACAGCACGATAGAATAAAATCAACTAAAATAATCCCCAAAACTGTTAGGCATCAGTAATTTTTCCCGTTTAAAAATGATTAGATGAATTTATAAATTCAATAAATTCATGTAATCATTTTCACCTGACTACTCTACCCTACTTTACCCCACTCTACCCTACCGAGTTACCTAACCTTCCCTGTAAGCTGGTAAACAAAACAAAAAGTATTAATATTGGTTCAGTTAAAGCGTGACCAGGAGAAATAGGGGTTCATTTTTATATATCTAAAGAAGATATGATAATGTAGCATTTTTCTGTTGGGAATATCTTGGTAGCAAGCACAGAAATCTTAATTAAGATTGCAAGTCTTTGATTTTTACTGGAAAAAGGTTGTTTCCTACGGCTACTAAATGGCACAAGCGTAAAGCTCGAGAATGGAAAAGACACCATATTTTCAAAAGCTTAATATTTGTTTAGAAGAACCGACAGGTAGCCACACTAGCTGGAACCGTGTTTTGTGTCGTTATTCTTGTAAAAAGATAATAAAAACATTTTTTGTACCAAATAAATGATGTCTCTGTCTTTTCTGCCCCAGGTTTAATGATAAATGATATTTGAAAATACTATATTAAAGTAAGTAATTTGGTATTTAGCAGTTTGTCCAGTAACCTTCAAAGTTCAGGTACAATCAATAAAATAATATCTATAGGACATCGATGGAAGACAATAAACGACACATTACCGAAATCGGTGTAAGTTTTTAACAGGGTCCTTTTTCACTCGCCTATCGTCAACATCGAGCATGGTTTAAAAGCTTGTTACTTTATCTAACGCAATCCAACGCGAGGTTTGACGAAAAGGCAACGCGAAAAAATAGAGATAACGCCTGAAAACTCTGTTAGCATTCGGTGATTCCGTGATTTACTCAAATATTATAAAAAATTGGTGTCATTCAGAATCTTGATTAAATTTGCAAGGCTTCTTTCTATTGTTATACTTTTCTGTCTTTTTTAATTTTTGTGTCAATTATGAAGTGTTACAGTTCATGCAAAATAATAGATTTTCAGAGATATTTGCATTTGAAAAAGACTGAAAGAAAATTTGAATGGACAGCACAGTTGGTGAAGTGGTTTAGCGATTTACTGCTGCGCTGCGTGTCGCGGGTTCGATTCCCGCACGGATAAAATGTTTGTATGACCTACAGATAGGTGTTTCAGCGTGGGGGCAAAGTTAAAAAATAATAATTAGCGGTCTACTCTGGCACTTTCACTTTAAGAGTCACCATGGCCCTGAAACGCAAAGGGAAACTGAAGGAACTCAGGTGGGTTTAGCGTAGCAAGTTAATTCATGATTTCTCATCTAAAAAACTGGGCAAGTGCAAGTCGGACTCGCGCACTGAGGGTTCCGTCCAAACTTACCTATGAAAACAGTTTGATTCCCGAATTGAGTTACGAAGATTTTTGTGACGTACCTGCAAATTTTACAGTTTTCGGTTTTTTCCTACGCTTGTGCTAAAACTGTGATTTTTTCACAGCTTTAAGGGACCTCAGACCTGAGTATATGGTTTTAATTTCAACTCGATACCTACATGTGTTCCCGAGATAAAGGGTCTTGACAGACAGATAGACAGACGGACAACAAAGTGATCCTATAAGGGTTCCGTTTTTTCCTTTTGAGGTACAAAATCCTAAAAATATGGCTACACATTGTACAAGTTTATTCCACACCCATATTTTCAACCAGTATCAGTTACTAGTACTACAAATCAATCGCTAAGCGGAATTGCTTTCAATAACACGATGAGGGGCAAGAAGACTGATGGCGAATAATGTACATATGTACATTTACTATGTATATTCAGTCGTTATAGAAAATAGTCTGTTGTTCACATCGAGCAATTTGACAAAGCAATTACTGAGATATCTACATTGTTGTTCAAGCGAAATATGTAATATTCTTTGTTGTGATCCTAACTTCCTAAGTACCCATTTGTTTTGTTTTTTTTTTTGTTATTGAGGGACTTGTGACTTTTCTTTATTAACTTATCTAGTCCTTGGTTTTGTCGTTTTTAGGGTTCCGTACTTACCTCAAAAGGAAAAAACGGAATTCTTATAGAATTACTTTGTTGCCCGTCTGTATGTCTGTCTGCCAAAACCTTTTATCTCGGGAACGCGTGAAGGTATCGAGTTGAAATTAAAACAACATCTCAGGTCTGCGTTCCCTTAAAGCTGTGAAAAAATCAAACTTCTAAGTTAACGAATAAAAAAGATATGGCTGTTTATGACGCAAAAAATGATGCTCTCTAAGGTATCAAAATTCATAGGGTACTTTCCATTGACCCAGAATCCTGAAATTTGGCATAAAGCAAGGTCTTATAGCACAGATATAGGAATAAATCTGAAAACAGAAAATTTGTTTGTTATCTACGTCACAAAAAAAATCTTTGAGACAGCAGGCAATTCGGAAAAATCTTTGAGACTCCATTTAGGAATTGCTTGGGATAATTTTCTACTTTCACTCATACGGCGGCGGCGCCGTTGGCAAATCTTAAATACTTTTTTTTACAAAAAGTCTCCGGGTGGAGCGAGAGGCTCCACCCAGACTTTTTACTGACTAGGAGAGTATGACTTTTACTGACTAAGATCCACTTGTGTTCGTTCAGTTGCCTTTTGAGTTCTAGGGACCCCATTTTACACCATAAGGGCTTTATGTATTTACAGTGACAATGAGTATATTAGAGGAACTTTGAAAGTGGCGCCAGTGACTGTAAAGTTAAAAGGAAATCGGTTGTCTTGGCATGGTCATGTGAAGAGGAGGGATGAAGCGGATATTACTAAAAGAGTTCTGAGTATATATGTAGATGGATGGAGAGGGTGGACAAAGAAAAGATGAATGGATTGTGTGAGGAGTGATATGAAAGAAAAGGGAGTTAGTGATAGTTTGACGGCTGACAGACAGAATGGAAGAAAAAGCGTGTTGCGCCGACCCCAAGTAATATGGGATAAGGGCAGGAAGAAGAAGTGACAATATAGTCATCATGACTATTTGGAAAAGTCGATACTTACTAATTGAATGTTTTGTTAGCCTTCGTAATTAATCTTAACAAGTATCCGTTACTATATTTTTATCAAACTACGCAAACTTGTTCCACATTTTCAATTGATCTAAATTAAGCTATGCGTAATCGTCACTGATAATCTCTTGTATTCGACTATTTTTATCTTTATTGATAACGCTTGTAAACAATCGAAATTGACGTCAGCATTAGCATAGATAAAGTAAGAAACATACGGTTCGCGCTTGGCCGCTATCTCATTTGATGGAAAGCGACGATATGCGGTCGACGATGGAGCGCGCTTAACGATTTGGCCAATTTGATCAGCAACTTTCCAGTTGAGACAAGCACTCTTTTGAACGATAAAAAAAAAAAAAACAAAAACAATTGACTGTCAAATCAAATCACTATCGGACTAACCTGTAAAACAAACTTTTGGTCGATATACTTCTTGGCGATGTTGGGCTGGAAATCAGGCGACTCCAGTAGCCGCAGGAACAGCTCGTAGACCAGCTGGAGGTGAGGCCATGCCGCTTCTAGCGTGGGCTCATCTTCCTCAGGGTCGAACTCGGCACCGTTCGGGTTTGAGGAGGGCGGTAGTGTCCGGAATAGGTTTATCGCGAACTGTGGACAAGAGAAAAATTAAGTTATTGTTTAAACAGGAAAGAACTACATTAGACCGACGCACACGTGGACCACGCCCGATTTGTACGTAGCGGCGCGTCGGGTGGCGTGGATCTAATGTAGCTCTGCAAGTCTAGTTGCCAAATAAAATGTATGGAGACCGACGCGCTAAGATGTGTAGTGCAGTACGTGGCCCAAGTGTGCGCAATGTAGTTCTACCTTTACACTAGCTCATGCCAGCGGCTTCGCCTGTTTGAAAGTAGTTAATTATCCCAAGGGAACCTTCTTATTATCATCTTCCTCAATGTGTTTTTTTAAAGGTAAATCATCCAATGACTTCTTTCGCTCTAGGGCGGAATGGGAGGGGGCGTGTCAGACTTTTACTGAGTAAAACCATACCTATGTTCCTTCTTTGCCTTGCGTTCCAGGACCACGGCATTTCCTTTCAGACTACCCATGGTTCCTCTTATTGCTCTCGTCCCGTTTTATTTTGGGTCGGTGCAACACATTTTTTTCTACCATTCTGTCCCGTCACCCGTCACGCTATCACTAACTCTCGAGGCAAAAATAATCCTATGTGTTTTTCCAGGACATGGTCTTCCCGTTGGCGTTTAGCCATTACACACTGACTATCTATAACGGTACACAGAGATTTAGCCATTCTGATGGCCCTTCGAGTATGGAAACCTAAAAAGAACTTTTCATGGAAAGACAGAAGGCAATTATGTAAGACAACATAACCGAGATATAAAGAAAACCGTTGCGAATAATAATAGTTTTTTTTTCGGCGGCTTGGCTTCCGTGGTTTACCCACAGTAACCAACCAATTTTGTGGAATGGATTTTTGCTATTGCAGATGAAAAAATTATGGATCTTGATTTTGAAAAAAGAAAAAAAACGATTGTTTTTTTCAAAATTTCGATTATTTTTTTTTAATAGGTACCTAACCTTTTTTATACATATTATTAGCTAATATATATCACTTTTTTTAAATTTTATTCACAGTATAATATATATTATTGTGTGCCTTTTGGCAAAGATCTCCCTTTCACTTTTATTTCAAACACTTTCCAATCCTGTCGCTGCTTTTACCAAGTCATCTTCCCATCTCCTGAAAATTATTCAACATTTCTTTCACTTTCCCTCTTTTGTATACAATAGTGCAACTTACTTGTTCCATGGCTCTTCTCTTCTAATTATATAGCTAGCCCATTTCCACTTTAGCGTTTTTAATTTTAACCGACATGAAAAGGTTACAAACAGACAGTCACTTTCGCTCATTTACAATATTAGTATGGATTAATAAACAAAGGAACAGTCCAAAATTATGTCAATATAAACTAGCAGAACGTCTAGATTCGTAATGCATT
Organism: Mythimna pallens; assembly: GCA_961205895.1. Taxonomy (NCBI): domain Eukaryota; kingdom Metazoa; phylum Arthropoda; class Insecta; order Lepidoptera; family Noctuidae; genus Mythimna; species Mythimna pallens. The sequence goes on along the minus strand of OY540844.1, from coordinate 17,409,720 downwards.
CTTAGTTCTCAATCATCATCATCGTCAATTCATAGACAATTTGTAAATAGACAATCGCCATTCAATAGTTAAGCGCTATTGTCCTTGTTCGTGAATTCAACTGGTCAAATAAATCAATTGATATAGAATAACATAGCTATAGTCTGTTTATTTTGATAGTCACATTTTGACGGGTGCAAAGTAAATAAAGTTATCTGCAAATTTGCGATTTTCTGATAATTAGCATTACTATGTGAATAATAAGCAGTTATTTAGTGAATTTTGAAAAATATTGCTAAAACAACAACTATCATTTCTACAATTTTGACACTTGAAAGACGATTTTTCATGTCTTAGAAAATGAATATTTAGTAAGTTTCTGCAACTATCAGAAAATCGCAAAATTGCAGATCACTTTATTTACTTTGCACTCGTCGATTTGGTAAAGAAAATAGGATGGAACGTGGATGAAGCAAAAATTATTTGGAAGAATCATGGGTGTTGGAACAGGTATAAGTATATGTATGTTTAAGGACGTATCGATTGTAAAGGTAAGCCGAGTATTTATTAGGCAACATTTGTTATGGTCAAGTGCTCCAACAGACATTGCGACAAACCTTTATTATACGTCCATAGACGTCTTTACGTTTATACGTCTTTTCTTTTGGGGTGGGATTTCATTAAATATTTTTTCCGCTCAGGGTAGAGCGAGATTACTTTCAATCTGTTAACGATTAAAACCCACCCTTATTCCTTCAGTTGTCCTTTACGTTCTAGGGCCGGGGTAACTCTTTCGAAAAAATCCGTAAAACTGATGAAATGTCTACGCATAAAGTAAAATTCGTAAAACAATTTTAACAAATATAATTTATTTCTCTCATAAAGGTACTCGTACATTGTAACAAGTTTATTATATAAATTTTGCCTGAAGAATAAAACCTTTGTGAGAGCTGGAGTCTGAACTAGGTTCGAGACCTGTATGATAGATCTCCAGGCTCACACCCTTTGAAAACAATCGCATTTTGCGGCACATAAACATGAATCTTACGTTGTAAGATAACATAAAAACGCCTTATTAACGGTCTACACTGTAATATATATAGAAATATAGAGTTTCCATGCAGTTTCTTGCCCGTTCTTCTCCATAGGAAACGACCAATTGGAACCGTGCTCTAGCTTCTGACGTTTTATAAGTGCCCATGTAGGCCTATGTAAAATACAATAATTTGTAAATGTAAAACTCCATGCCTGGGACCGTTTCAGCCTTAAATGAGAACAATTTAAGCTGTAATTCAGGAAAAATCACAGCTAAAGTTATTTGAGGTATGTGGTATTTTATTAAGGGGAGAAATCATCAAATGACTTCTCCCGCTCTAGGCCGAAGCGAGAGGGTGTGCCAGACTTTTACTGACTAAAACCACACTTATGTTCCTGCTTTGCCTTTCCAGGACCCCGGGTTTTTCTTACGGAAGTCAACTAATGGTTGCAAAAGGTGTGGTAAGTTAATAAAAAAATCGGTAAGTTAAAAATACACAGTACCTACAACTATCTTACAATATTCTATCCGTACCTATAGTCCGGTAGGTAGCACCAGACAATCGGAAAGGTCTTCATTAATAATTCCCTGAACAAAACCTTGGCCTTCCGAATATTCTGCGTTTCGGAGGCCTCTGCTAATAATAAACGATTGTGACTTTTATGTGTTCATTCATGTCCTTGATCTATTTATAAGGCCGTGATGAAACACTTGGTAAAATGTAAGTCAAGAACGCAGAGCTAGGTAGAAAGAGGTTTTTGAATCAAAAACTGATTAGATATTACTTGGAAACTTACTTTGCTTGTTTGCTTAACTTACGAGGGTTTGGTCATCCAACCAATGCTGCAAAAGAGTCACTGTGGCCCTCGCACTAAAGAAACACTGTGGGTTTAGTCAGTAAAAGCCTGATACTCCTCCTCGGTCCACCCAAAGCGGGAGAAGTCATTTGATCCCAGGTAAAAAAGGTTTGGTCATATTCAAAGATGAATGAAAGTCAACATATTATTCTGTACATGCGGTATTCAGACGGCCATGCACAGACCTTATGGGTGATGTTCTTTAAAAATCCTGGCCTTCGTGTCTTTAGCTTAATGCTAGAACTACACTACGCGAACGTGTTCTACTGGGCGCGTCGGTCTCCTTACATTTTATATGGAAACTACACTTGTAGAGCTACACTTGATCCACGCCACGCGATGTCGTTCTACGTACAAATCAGGTGTGTTACACGTTTGCGTCGATCTAATGTAGTTCTAGCTTTATTCAAAACAAAAATTCTTTGAGTCAACTTTTTTCAGGTATTAACCCCTTTGCGCTACCCTTACATTAGAGTGGCACAGATGGCAAAATGTGTAGGCTTCCGGCCCGTGAACTGGTATGCACAAGAGGTCCCTCATATTTACTACAAAAATTATAATAAAATCAATTAATCAAAGTTCAATTATGACATTAATAAAACCATTAAAATGCGTGTTTTTTTTTTCAAATCAGTCTTTATTATTGTTACTTTCTGAAAATAAATGATTTCCAAAAAAAGAGGAGTTCTCAAGTCGTCTAATTGCTTTTTTTTATCTTGATCGTTCCGGATAATGTTCAGCGATATCTTAGTCAAATGTTAACCGATTTTGTTTTTTTTTTTTGTTTGGAGTAGTTTTGCCCCTAGATTGTCCCATTTAAATTTGGTGAAGACCGAAGATGTGTAAAGTTCACTCTAGTATATAATTATGTTCTTTTTATTATTAGGGTTGATCTATTCGCGCATGACATTTTTTAAGGACCAATTTTGATGATTCTTTTTGTGTCGGTTTTACACCGTGATAATCTTTGCGTTGCGTTGTTACATCGTACAATGGTGCGACGTCGTTTTTTTTTGATGCGATGCCGTAACGCAGTGTTGTGGCCTCGCCCTATGAGGTATTGAGTCCGATGGCCTATCAATAATGCTTGCTAGAATAAATCAAAGACGCAAAACAATACAAAACACACAGTGACGGATTAACCCTTAATCAAATTAAGCAATTGCCTAGGGCATCACGTCTGGGGGGCACCAGAAGAAGCACAAAAAATATCCGTCCTTAGGGCATCACGTCTCACTCTCACGTCACCAAAAAAAGTTTCTAGGACTTAGGACTAGGCTTGATAATTCACGCGTTTACTGTTTGGTGGCCTCAGCATGGTGTTATTTACTATAGCTTTCTTCGATCTGGTCAAGCAATAACGGCAGATGTCTACTGTGCCGAACTCGGAACAATGATAGCAAAACTAGCAGTGAAACAGCCCCGACGTACGAATCAATCTTCGCCATTATTGCTCCATGATAACGCGAGACTTCATACAGCACGAGAAACCGTTTTAAACCTACAGGACCTGCAATTAGAAACCATTCGTCACCCTCGGTATTCGCCAGACCTTGCTGTAACGGACTACCATTTTTTTCGTGGTTGTGACAATTTTCTACGTGATAAAAAGTTTTCTTCTCAGGAGTCAGTACAAAATGCTTTCACACAGTTTGTCGAATCTAAATCACCATAGTTCTATCGCAAAGGCATAAATGACCTTCCTATTAGATGGCAGCAATGTATAGGTAATAATGGTAATTATTTTGATTAAATAAATATGTTAAATGAAAAAAAAAAAACAATTTTTCAGTATAAATCGGCAATTTCATACTTTAACCCTTACCTAATAAATAAATTATGCTTTGATTTTATTGTTGTTGCACCTACTCCACTTCTAAGGTACGTTACATCTCATCACCTTATTTTACAAAAAACTGACGACATACGGATAGGGGGGCCCGCAGGCGTAGATTGCTTAGGGCATCAAGTAGTCTTAATCCGTCACTGAAAACACATAATAAACAAATATTCAGTTCTTTGTTACCTGAACCAAACCCAAAAAAGTTCCGCAAACAATTTTCCTTTGTTCAGTGCATTTAAGCGCGTAGGCTTGGATACTTTTCAAAGAAAAATTTAGGGTACTTAAAGAAAAGTTGAAAGTAAATGAATAGCTAGTATTTTGAGGGCGGCTGGAACATTCTTGATCTTTGAAAACAATTCGTGTTTCATGAAGTGTGAGCGCAAGGGACTTACAATGTTCGTTGTGGCGTGATTGACTCGAAATTAAGGAGGTTTTGTTGAACATTTTAACAATGATATTATCTTGTGTATAATTAAGCGCAAAGACCCTTCTGTTTTTCTCCCATTGTGTTGTGATTGTAAAAATGTCTGCGTCGTTGAGTGACTCGACTTGATCCTCCACAACAGTTTCTCGTTTCCTAAAACTAGGTTATAGAGACGTGTGAAAGAGTTACCATAGCCCTGGAACACAAAGGGCAGCTCAAGGATATGGGTTGGTTTTAGTTAGTTCGCCTGACACGCCATTTCGCCGCACCCTGGAGCGAGAGTAGTCATTTGATAATTACCCAGCTCAAAAAAAAAAAGGTTGTGGAAGCTAGATAAGCAATTGCTAAATGTAAAAAGTCTTATATATTTTCCAGTTGCATCACACTATGAACACCCATGTCCGTTACGCCCTGGACAACTATCTGTCGTCACATAGACATAGTATAAAATTAAAAAGAAAAGAGAGAATGAAAAATATTCCTTCCAAGGAACCCCAACAATATTTGCAACCGTCTTATCTTTGCCACTATGGAGCCAATCTCAAATCTTGCTGAGCGAGCGTAAGAGCTAGGAAGGCTTATCAGTTTCAAAGACGTGATAGGCGTCCTTCGTACCTTCGGGATACCGATATCACGGGGTACTGACGTTATTAAGCGTTTAAGAGCTGATTGAAAATTTTAAAGGATGCTTCATTAAGTCTAGGTTCTAGGTTCAGCTGTACATACTTGTTTAAGTAGTAGCATACTTTTTCAATATTCATTAGCAAGGATGAAAATGGTACGTGTGGAAATAATACATTTTCATTTACTCGAAATGTCGCGCTTATCCCTACCGCTTTTAGACACGCACTTTACTGTTTTTCGCACTAGTGCGCAAAAGTGTGTGTCGCCCCCACCACAATTTTACTACATTTATCGTATCAGGCTGGGCGCGTCAACCCTCGTTTATTTGTCTACGTAATCGTAAGTGTATTGAAAAATGTCGTTTGATACACGTGGAAATTTGTCACTGCAGGCATCGGTTTCCATAACACCTTCGCCTGACGGCTCGAGTGAATGCCGCATGCCGCCTCGGTCGCAATGACCAACTTTCTCCACTTATATCAAAATGTACTATTTTAATTATTCACTTCTTGATTGTTAAGGGTTACAGAGGTATTTAATTTCATTTTTAATTTGTGTGTCTGCAGGAAGTTCGATTATTATTTTTGGCAGTATGTAGGTGTATGTTCTCATACCAGTATTATTGCATATAGGCAAGTTAAAGGTTTTCATTCAGTTGAGATTGGTCATCTCTTAGCTGCCAGTGGCTTAATTCAATTTATATGTTTTAATTAGTTTTTTTTTATTATTATTATTAGTTATCTACATTGTGCTCACATATATGAGAAGCGACCAGAAATATGTAACCAAGATTCATGTAACACATAATATGATTTAAAAGAGAATCCATGGAGATTCTTGCACGTTCTTCTCCATAGAGATTCTACACTTTGGAACGTGCAATTTAGCTTCACTTTTTTTGACTGACCGACATTTTGACAATTCAAAAGTGCCTGTAATTGGTCTATTTGAAATAAACGTTTCTGATTTCGTGTTAATTCTTACGGTTTTTATTTTCTACAGTGTGTATATCTATGTGTGCCAAATAAAATATTTTCTTTCTTACTCACCATATTAACCGCCTCCGGGTAAATAGGCTCAGTGATGACGCCCCTCTGTGAGGTGACGTACTCTACCATTTCCAGAAGGGCCGCCCTCTTGACCTCCTTCCACTTGAGGTCGGATAGCGGCTCGTCTGCAAAGTCGAAGAGTAGGCAGCATTGCTGCAGCTTCTGCACGAAGAGCTGTTCTCGCTCTGCTGCTGGTGCATCTGGCGGGGAAAAACTTTGGATTAGTTTATTTTTATAATTGTGTATATTTTTGTAGCAATCCTAGCGTTGGATTGGCCTATGCCTAGCAATAATTTTTCACTGTTATATCTACTTATAATCTATATATATAAAAGGAGAAACTGACTGACTGACATATCAATGCACAGCCTAAACTACAGGGACTAGGAACGTGAAATTTTGCACAAGGTTTCCTTTTATGACGTAGGCGAGCACTAAGAGAAGATTTTCCAAAATTCACACCCTAAGGAGATGAAACAGGGGTCCAAAGTTTGTATAAAAAAACCTATTTTCACGCGGGCGGAGCCGCTGGCAGAAGCTAGTCTATACATATAAATAAAATTTAAGTGTCTGTTTATAACTATATATAAATATATAAACTGATCCTATAAGGGTTCCTTTTTTTCCTTTTGAACGTTGGTACGGAACCCTAAAAAGAAACACTTATGATACATACAAGTCAAATCACGATAATATTTAAAAGGCGAAAGTTTGTGTATGTTTGTTACTTCTTTACGCGCGAATGGCTGAAAGGATTTGGGTGAGGCACACGGGTAGATTATGTCCTGGAACAGCACATAGAATATTTTTTATCCCGGAAGTATGTTCCCTTGCTCGCAGAAAAGATGGCCGTTAGGGCCGAAAAGTTCTGGAGTGGCGACCGCGTACCGGAAGACGCAGTGTTGGAAGGTCCCCTACAAGGTGGACCGATGACCTGGTGAAGGTTCTGGGAATCCGATGGATGCGAGACGCACAGGACCGTTCGTTGTGGCGACATTTGGGGGAGGCCTATGTCCAGCAGTGGACATCTATCGGCTGAAATGATGATGATGACACGGGTAGACTATGTCCTGGAATAGCACATAGAATATTTTTTTATCCCGGAATTATGTTCTCTTGGGACCGTTTTCTAATTTCACGCCAGCGAAGCCGCTGGCAACAGCTAGGATTTTATATTACAAAAAGTTTTTGCCAAATCAAGGTTTCATAGGGTGACGAAACTCATCAAATGAACCTGGCAACGATAATTCACAAGCAGCTTAGTTCGAACCCAAGTAAGTATTTTGCTGTCATAGCAGCGATATACTAGTTCAGGGATGGCGAACCTTATGGCACGCGTGCCAGTGCCACCACTGGCATGCGGCAAAATAATTCGAGCACGCCAGTGTAAAATGTTTAGCATCTGGGTAATATGAAATAGCAGTTATCACTTTTTTGTCATGGACTTTACGATATATAAATTTCAGGTTGCAAATTAAGAGTTAATACCATCTATACTCCATTTGTTTAGGTAGTTAACTAAACGTAAACAATTTTAATGTCTTTTTATTAAAAAAAAAACGTATAAAAGACATATGAAGATTATTTAAATTTAGTTAATTACCAAACATGGGTAGAGATAAAAAACAAATTGTAAACATTTCTAGATAAAATTTTTAGACAACTTTTAAATAAAAGACATGTCAAGATTGTTTACACTTAGTTAATTTCCTAAACAGATAGAGTATAGTTTAATTTCTTGTCCATTAAATGACAAAGACAAAATTCTTTGGTGGCGCGTCATTACCACATTTTTTTTTCTTGTATTTAGTGGCGCATCCTCCAATAAAGGTTCGCCATCCCTGTACTAGCCTGTATCTGGTAAAAGTATGCAAGTAGTAGGCACGCCAGTGTACCACCACAAGTCCTGATTGGTGTATGTATACCACAGTGGCATTCAAGCTACTTGCATACTTATATGCCAGCTACAAGCATGTATATCTATTTATATAATCTTATGTTACACAAAGTACAAAGGCGGCCTTAATGTTATAGGCATTCTCTACCAGTCAACCTAAGATGGTGAAGAGACTATATGGTAGGTGCTTAAAAAGAAAATGTTATTTAGAGAATAATCTGAGTGAAAAAGTATATCGCTGCCTTTACAGGAACATGAAGCTAATAATCTATAATATAAAAATGAATCCCTATTTCTCTTAGTCACGCCATCACACGTGAACGGTAAGACCGATTTCACTAATTTCTTTTTTGTTGTGTTTGTTATTGTCAGGAGAAGGTTCTTATGAAAGAAAAATATAAAAACAAATGGTAGTAGAGTAGAGTTGGGTAGAGCAGAATAGATTAGTCAGTGGATGGAAGCGAAGCCGCGGTCAAAAGCTAGTATGTGATGAAAGAGAAATAGTTTCGCTTAGCTTTGAGTCCTGCTTCTGTCCCGGCTACAAGTTTTCAAGCCGTGTTTCAAATTCACAACACATTACTCGCTCGAAGTCAAACTTTGAAGCGCGGAATAATTTGCTGTCAAACTAGTTTTACCCAAGTTTTCGAGAACATCTAAATTAATATTGAACTAGGAATTAAGGTATCTTTTGTTTACCTAACGAAAGGGTAACACCAAACCTGTTTTTTTGACTCATCAAATGATTTCTCCCGCCCTAGGGTGGAATGAGAGGTCACTCCAACCAAATGTGACGTGTAAAAGTAGAATTTTCATATAATTATGGAATATTAGCTACTGCTAGCGGCTTCGTCTGCGTGAACATCGGTTATTACGGACGCGAAGTCTAAGTCGAAGCCTGATAATAAGTAGCCTATGTTCTTCCTTGGAGTTCAAGTTTACTCCATACCAAATTTCATCAAAATCCGTTCAGCAGTTTATCTGTGACAGCGTAACAGATAGACAGACACAGTTGCTTTACATTTATAATATTAATAAGTATTAGCTTCTGCCAGCGGCTTCGCTGGCGTGAAAGTATCAGCAATAAAAAAGTAGGTTTCTCCATACTAACTTTGGACCTCCGTTTCATCCCCTTAGGGGGTGAATTTAGGGACATCCATTCTTAGTGCTTGTCTACCCTCCTATTAGTTTCGGCTGTGCGCTGATAATTATGTCAAGTCAGTCAGTTTCTGCTTTTATATGTATAGATGCGATAGTATGCAAGTATGGATTGTGGAATCGATTCCGTCATCGAGTTCCAACCGAGAAGAGTGGTTGTTGTTATTTTAGTCAACCACTCAATTTGCATGAGCTGTCATACCAGATCTTATCATCATTTCAGCAAGACGTCCACTGCTGGACATAGGCTTCTCCAATTTTCGCCACCGGTTATGATCGGTCCAGTGCGTCTCGCGTCCATTGGATTCCCGCGACCCATCACCAGCACACCAAACCGTGTTTAAGGGAGTCCAGGGTCGACAAGCTACCGGCAGCTTACCTACCACCTGTTCTACCATTTGTTTGTTGTGCTTATGATGGTTTCGTCTGGTATCATTGAAGGGATTAACCCATAAAAAGGAGGTGGGGGATTTGCCTTAATTTATTTCATCACCACTGCTCTCAAAACGGTGAAGGAAAACATCGTGAGGAAACCGGCATGTTCTAAAACCAAAAATTCGACATGTGACAACCACCAACCCGCGCTGGACCCGCGTGGTGGATTACGGCCCATTCCCTCTCCTAGAAAGGAGGCCTGAGTTCCAACAGTGGGAACATTATAAGACCGACTATGCTATGCTATGGTTTGCCAGGTCTGAACAGACTGGTACAAATCAGTGAGAAAGTTCTTGTTTTGATGTAAACAAGAACATTCTTCCCCGTCTGAGAATCCCTTTGGTATTTACTTTCATAGACCACCACTTCTAAATCCAACCAGGGTTGCACCTTACCAGTTCAAACACTGATTGCTGACTTTCAGAACCGTCAAAGCCATAAGAAATAACCCGAAAAATGCAAGGAATAAACACTAAACGAAGACCAACCCCCTTTAGTTACCGGTCTGACACAAACACTCTGAGATTTACGGCTCAATATTCAAGCAAAAAGGATAATAGTTTAAGTAAAAAGACAGTCCCGCCAACAGTACAGTACTCGTTTCGTAATAAATTTGTCACCCGTACCAGACACCCTTCCAAGGGGACCGGTGAGTTATGTCCTAAATGCGTGCCCCAATGAAACAAAAGGGGACAATTTAAATAGCTGACGAAAACTTGATGCGTAAGCAGTGGATTCAAGAGATGTGCTTGGAAAAAAGTCGATTTCTTTCGTCACCCAATTCCGTGGTAGTAAAAAAAGTACAAATTATAGGCGGGATGCTCTGTCAATGGCTCTGCGTTTTTCACGTAGTCGGCGATAAGGAAAAACGACGGGCTGTATAGAAGTGGGTAATAACTATCAATCTAGAAAAATGCTTTTAATTCAAGAACTCCAGGATATTTCAAGTTTCATTCATATGAAGCTGGTGCGAAATTTTAATTCTCTGTTAGAATTTATTAGATCCTAGGGTTGGAGGCAGAAAACAACAACGTGGTTACTTCCATAGTAGCCTTTAGCAGTATTTACACCCTAAGTAAGATCGTAACATTGTTGTGTACGTTATCTTGGTTTTTTCAGGGTCACTAACGATATCAGCATGAGGTCACGTAAGTCAACAGACTAATGTTGGATACATATTTAATTTTACTGAACAGTCTCCATCCCAGTTCACGTGTACTCGTATTTTAACGGTGAAATAATTCAGCAATTTAGCTTTGTTTGTATGTTGGAGAAATTTTACAACCATGAGTTGTAAAAAATGCTGTTAAACCTAAGCTTACATATAAACAAACACGTTTCCGAATGACAAAAACATTAGCTGTATCAAAGACCCTCAAAGATAGTCCATAAACAAAGTGTTCACGATGATGTTGACGAGTACAAACAGTTCGCAGGAATAAGCAAATGACCTCGTGGCGCTAATTACGCTCATTAGCAAAGTTAGCGTCTATAACAAAAAGGCCGGTTGCTGGCAATTAGGGAGCCCCATATATCGTGAGTTCGAAAATCGTTCTGCTTGATTTTCCACCGGTCGTGATGCAGGGCGCAAGGACGTCGCAACGTTTCCCATGGCACACATACAGCACGGGGCCGACCGCTGGCCGCCGATGGGTCGATATATTTCTGCGGCGTTTTCGCCATTTCCCCTACGTCTATACTACATGTACGCATAAGATAGTCAATCACTAGTTTCACTAGATTCAGTGATCCAGCCGCATTGTTTCGGTCGGCGAGGCTGTCAGTGACGAGGTGTGGGCGACTACTATGTAGTTATCGGTACTACAGCGTGGTTTATCTGCGTCGTACATGATAGTGTATTGAAAACGTCTTCTTCGACGCAGTTCGGTAACGTTTACTTCAGTAACTAGGTATAAGCCACAAATAGATGCGGATATTTCACACACGGATGTCGAATATTAGCCAAACATTGGAGGTAGTTTGTAAACAGAGATTAGGAAGGAGCCTGCTGCGTTCGTCGCATTTGATGTCCATTATCTGCAAAGCTAACAGGGTGCATTGTTGATATTACCGACGAACCTTTCAGCGGGGGGAGCTGCACCATCAAACTTTCCTTATCGGCATTCGGTATCGCGGGGCGCTCGGGTGAGACGGCGGCCGCGGCGGGGGGCGGCGGGCTGCGCGCGTCCGGTGGCGACGGCGCCTTCTGCGGCGGGCCCTGGCCCTCCATGCCGGAGCCGGCGAACACCGCGAACCGGAAAGCGCGCGCGACGTCCGACACGCTCTCGGAGCGCTTGGTGGCCGCTTGGCTGGCGACGAGGTCGAGCCCCGAGTGGAACGACGGAGACTTTGGGATTCCGAGCGGCGAGACGGCGCGGCGCGGTTTACTCTCAGCGGCAGCGAACATCGCGCGAGAGGGCGCGCGCGCGGCCGGCCCGGCGTGGACCATCGCTTGCGGCGGCCGGCAGCGGCATCCGAGCGGAGGCCCGGCGGCGCCGGGACCGGTGCGAGCTGCGGGGGCGCCCGGACTGCCACGCGCCGCTCTCGGCGACTCGCCACTGGCGGCGCCGCCATGCGCGCGCACGCCCGCCGCACCCCGCCAGCCCCAACCGTTCTATACAACCTCGGCTAGGGCTGTCACGACATAACATGCATGCGACATAATGTCTACATGGATTGTTACTGCAATACAATAACTCCTCCTACACACGTGAGTGCGTCTCAATAGCTGATTGCTTCTGTGACTAGAACACTCTCGTAATAGTAACGGCAGTTCCCGGAAGCGAATACGCGCGCCCGGCGTAATGACGCAGCTTTGTATTACATTGTAGCAGCCCTGTAGATATTACGAAGATTTCACAAGTGGAGGAGGTCGGGGGTCGCGGTCGCGTTACTTTATAAGGAACAGTAAACAAATGGACTCGCGATAACCAAATGCGTAATAATACAAACAGAACTAATACCAACTCATATAAAATTAATAATTCATTTATGCGAGTAAATATTAATCAGCTGTGAGGTCGTTATCTTGAATGATAAGCGTCTGAACGTTTTGTTAATTAGAAAAAAAAAATTAATAGATGGGCGCCATAAACAGTTTGTGCCAATAGGCATTCGCAGAGAATAACCGAACGAGCGATAAATTGCGTATAACGACCGAATGTAGACGGCGACATTTTTCTGGGAAAGTAGAAGAATAACAAGGGGTACACAAGGGTAAGTTTGTTTGGGTGAACCGCGAGGGGCGAAGTGTAGGGGGGCATGGATCCCTGTGCCAGACTGGTGCGATCTCCCCTGCACCATCGATCGTTTAATTGACTTTAATTTGTCTGACTCACTTCCTGGATTCACGCCGAGAAAGTGCTTTGGTTAAATTAGAAACAACATTCAATTTAATTGCTTTCAAGATAACATCGACGCCTCAATTAATGATTTCAATTGAAGTATCCGAAAAATATTTTAAGCTGTTAATATCTAAAACCTTTTAACTAATTAGTAATTAAAATTAAAAACACATTCTAATTCATCTAGTCCTTATAAGATAAAGTGACGATTCAGATCTGAACGGAACTACCCCAGATTGCAGAAAAAATTTATGTTATTACTGGGTGCAATTTTCGCTCAATATCGCGGTCGTCGAGATCGTCTGGAATCGAATGGAATAACACTGAAACCTTTAGAGCTATTGTGGGCCAAACATAATAACATATCAATAGCTGATTAACTGACAAAGGCAATGAAAGCAAATGGGACGTTCTTATTTTTAACCGACTGCTATAGAAGGAGGGTTATGTTTTTATCGACAATTAATCAGTGCAAAAATTTCATCTACTCTGTCATGCAAATTGTAAAAAAATCCTTTGCAAAAAAGTGCAAGAGCTTTGTTTCCCTTAGAGCGAGAAAAGTACTTAAATTATTAGTCACCTCAAAAAAAGACGCTTGACAACCCTAGACAAAACAGCCTTTATCTTCTCGAGTTACGAAACACTTGGAAACTCGTGACAAAATTATATAATTAAACTAAACACAAGGCAATCCCCGTCTACAGCAGGCGTAAGCTTACAGAAAAAGAGCAATTGGTAGCTCGCCGTCCGGCCGTCCGGTAAGGGCCGAGTCCGAGTTGTCGACGGCGCGTAGTGTTTCAAGCGCGTTTCTAAAGGCCTGTGCACACCACGTTTTTTAAACGCGCCATTGACGCGCGTTTAAACGCGTACGTCGACGGCTTGCTTTTATCCTATTAAAGGTCTACGGGCTGCGTCTGACTCGCGTGCGTATCGCGTCTGAATCACTACAACGCGTCAACAGCGCGTTTAAAAATCGTGGTGTGCACAGACCCTTAGAGATGTCTGCAAACCTAGTAGGGACCTAGCAGGGCCGATGCCCGTTGGGAATTTCTGAAAGGGAACCCGTGGTCCTAGAACGCAAATGGCAACTGAAGGACACAGGTGAGGTTTTAGTTAGTAAACGTCTCACACGCCCTCCCGTTTCACCCTAGACCGCGGGAAGTAATTTAATGATTTCCCTCAAAAACCCTCATTTACCCTAGACAAAACAGCCTTCAACTTCTGGAATTTAATGAAAATGATGTATAAATTCAAATCCATCTTCTGACTGCCTTAGATTACTTTTTTTCCCTTTACTAAAAAAAATGATCGATGATGGAGCACGCTTACCTAGAAATAACCTAATCACTCTTAGACTTAAAACCCCCAGCTAAGTTACAACCGTTTCTTTTCGATTCTCTTTTCGTTAATCGCCTCGAGTCGGCCACGCCTCCTATTCCTTTGTTCTGACCACGTGACGGAGCGTCATCTCAATGACGTCAGAATAAAGGAATCGTAGGCATGGCCTACTCGAGCCGAGAGAGAATCGAAACGAAACGGTTGTAACTTGGCTAGGGGGGCTGGTTGTAGCTATCAGGAAACAAAATCCAGCAGGGACTTCCAGTTCTTAGCTGTACGCAAAACGTTTTGTGTTATGAGTGGGATGAAAATATGTATTAAGTATTATTATTTAATATATCAACTAGTTCTTGACTGCGATCCCACCTGATGGTAAGCGGTGACGCAATCGTTAATGGTAGAGCGCACTAGTTTATTAAGAGCCTATTCACTCAAGCCTTGAAGATACCTAAATTATAATCGGAGTGGAAGACTGCATTATGGAATATTTATGAAAATATGTTAATAGCAATTATTCTACAAGATCAGTAGTTAAATATATATATTGTTTTAATGTCCATATTATAAACACTTTCTAATTATGAAAGAGAAAACCCATTTTTGCAAAAATAAAGCTGTCGCTTACGTTTTTCTTCCTAAGAACTTGTTCAAAAAGGGTCGATGTGATACGCAGGGATATAAGCTTTGGTGTTTATGCACCATCACGCCTTATCCCCATGTGGGGTGGGGCATACAAAGGGGCTATCATTATAATACGAATTGTTTAGGATCGAAGCTGTTTATATGTGACTGCCGGAAGTCAATCGATTGTTTGCGTTTAATATAGCAAGTAGTGGTTCCCTCTTGGTAAACATGAATAGGTACTACGCTACTTTCATTAAATTAACCTTTTTCAGGATTGTTTTTTTTTAAGATGGGTAATCATCCATTGACTTCTGTTGTTCTGTCATGTTGTGTGTCCTTCAGTTGACCTTTACGTTCTAAGACCACGGGTTTCCTAATCAGAAATCAATGCGGCCCTATTGGGCATCGGCCCTGCTGGGCCCGTACGGTTTGCTGACATCTCTTTGAGCAGCGCATGGGACACTACGCACTGTCGAAAACTTGAGCTCAGTCTGATCGATTACCGGACGACCGAACAGCGTCCGCAAGCCCGCGTCTACCGTGACTGGTAGTCAGAGTCAAGGTTTCGACGGCTGGGGAGTGAGGATGTCCATTACCTCACGTGTGCGGCCGTCTACTTCGCTATTACAGAACTGTTTGGGGTTTCCATTGCATAGCACATGCCAAGATTCCCCTAAGGAGTCGACTCGTATACACGGTTCCTGTTTCACCAGTAATGTTTAAAATTCCATGTTCATAGGAATCAAGCCAATTTCCAGTAACTGTGCACAAATCCACTATTTTTCTATTACGCCTTCAGCTCGAACTCAAATCCAACCTTTCACTGAGCTTTACTAATATTATTAAGAGGTAAAATTTTTTACGTTTGTATGTAAAGGGTAATCTTTGAAACTACTGAACTGAATCTTAAAATTCGTTCACTAACTAATATGTAGCTACACTATCCCTGACTGCTAAATTTTCTACATTCTCGCAGGCGAAGTCGCTGGTAGAAGCTAGTTGGTAATAAGGACAACATGTGTTATAATATCAAAGAATATATCATTTCAAAACAGCCCTACATTCACCATAGTAACATAAAGTGCTGATTTAGCGAGGAAACCAACCAGAAGGGTCGCGGAAACCCGACAATTTGCTTTCATAAACGGTGCTGCTGGAAAATTTATATTGACAGCAAGGCTCGATATGGGTGTAACCTATTTCTTTGATACAAAAAGAAATGACTGTTGACTGTGAAACTGACGTCAAGATCAGCCTCACCTGACGATCAGGCTAGGTTGGATTGGTAAGACGCAGTCTGTAAGCTGAATTTTAGGTAAGTATATGACTTCTACAAGTTTTACAAACTGGCTGGTGATGCGTTTTAATTTCCTACTAGATTTTGCCCGCGGCTTCGCTCCCGTCAACTGACTACTCTATTCTGCTCTACTCTACTCTACCCTGCTCTACCCTACTCTACCCTACTGTACCCTGCTCTACCCTATTCTCCTGACAATAACAATCACAACAAAAAAAATATTGTGAAATCGGTCCAGCCGTTAACACGTGATGGCGTGACCAAGGGAAATAGGAATTTATTTTTATATATATAGATTTTGACTACGTTTGCTAAAAAACGCAAAAGGCAACTGAAGGACCACGGGTGGTTTTAGTCAGTAAAAGTCTGACTCCCTCTCGCTCCATGAACAAAAAGAGTCCCTGGAGCCTTATCAGGACGTGTTAAAATGTCAAACGTGCGAGCCAGAAAGAGGGATGGAGCTATACACCCTATATTATAGTTCCATTCGTTTAACAGTTCAGTTAAGGTCGTCAAAGGGATCGCGTTTAGAGCTCGTGATAGGTCCCTATCATTAGACAGAATCTCAAGAATACATTATTGAGGTTAAGGTGGACGATCCAGGATTAGCCCGCGAAATTCAAATTTTCTTAAGTTTTTTTTTTGCATATTCATACGTATTTACTATGTAATAAATAGGTATATATCTTCCAAACGCCAAACTTAAGTGGCAGTGGGCAGGGCACATTGCTCGCAGAACAATTGGTCGATGGGGACGATAGATTTTGGAATGGCGACCACGTACCGGAAGACGCAGCGTTGGAAGGCCTTCCATAAGGTGGACCGATGACCTGGTGAGGGTCGCGAGGATCCGATGGATGCCAGACGCACAGGACTGGTCATTATGGCGACATTTGGGGGAGGCCTATGTCCAACAATGGACGTTTTTCGGATGAAATGAAGATGATGATAGATCTTCCTGCCCTTGTCCCGTTTTATTTGAGGTCGGCGCAACACGTTCTTTTCTTCCATTCTGTCCTGTCACTCGTCACGCTATCACTAACTCCCCTTTCTTTCATATCACTTCTTACACAATTTATCCATCTTTTCTTTGGCCTCCCTCTCCCTCTCCATCCATCCACATGTAAACTCATAACTCTTTTAGCAACATGCGTTACATCCCTCCTCTTCTTTGTATTTACTATATACACCACTAGTTTTTAATTAATAACAAATACTTAAAGGGCTTATTGGAAAAGGTCTTGTTATTAAGAGTATTTAAGGAAATTTTCAATAAATATAATTCATAACAGCAGAGTTCGAGAGTTATCAGAGTTTGTTTATATCCCAAAATGTCACTCAATTTATGGAAATATTGTACAGCTATTGATTATGAATGAAAAACAATGGAAAAACACTGCGCGTAGTATTTTCTAGCAGTAATTGTTATGAATGATTGATTGAATTATGAAGGGGGTTTATATTTATTAACGGAATTATACTCATCACAACCATCAATACAACCCTCTCGTTTCGTATAACCCAATTGAATGGCTATTCCATGAAAAAGTCAATCAATTCACCCTTACGGAAACATTGAGAAGAGTAACAGTTAATAAAATTCAGTGACCTCTCTGTGAGGGAGATGGCAGTCTACGACACAGGGCCAGTATCTCCGTGCTGGTGCTTAGATGTCCACATGGTTTATATGTAAATCATTTCATCTAGGACATTCATATGAAAGAAGTAGTGAAGAAAAACTTCGTGAGCGTACACTCACAAAGTTTTTCTTCACGGCTATGGGAAACATGACAAAGAAAAAGGTTTATTGCTATCTCACACAATCGTACAAAAACTAAAAATGTGAAAACAACGCCTACCTCAGTCACGTAATTATTAATTGCAATTGACCGTTTCGGAGATCCTTTGGGAGCAGTTTTGGGAAGTAGATAGCTTATAAGTTGCGGCCATTGCGTCCGCTCAATGTAAGTACAGTATCAACCATAAGAAAATTTGAATGAAAATCGTATAATATTATTAATATTATGTACATAAATTATTCTCACCAGCGATTTCTTACATAATTTGTCGGCGCTCCAATATGGCGCCCGGGCCGTATTTTATAATTATCTGTTAATCGAAGAAAACGAAGTTCATAGAACAAAAATAAAAGCTATATTTAGAACAATGATGTGATTCAGAAGTGTGTCAAGGTTTTGATTTTATCCGACGCTTTGTTTGTTAGCGAGAGAGCTGACAAACACAGACTCGGGAATCGGAACCAATATCTGGAGGTCAGATTTATTTGTCCGAACTTTCAAAGCGGAAACTGAAATACTCCGAATAGATTATTTACAAGCAGGATCGCCGGAGACTTTACTATTCTCGGACAAAATAAATTATTCTAGTTTCTGTCATCTTAAAATGTTTTTCGAGAGTTACTCGTACATGAATACTTTAATTTCGGATTTAATATACGGACTTGCACCGTATGTTGTCTGTTTTTAACGGGTCTCATCATTACTCTGAATCCTCAGATACATTAAATCTTCAGATACATTAGGGGACAAAATGTCCCCCAACATGACGCGCAACGTTCAATATCTGTGACACTGCAATGACATCCATTGTCCCGCAACATATTTTATAATACATTCACGTGATGTGGGACATGTTGTTGGACAATTTGACAGCGTTGTACGTCATGTTGGGCGACATTTTGTCCCCTAATGTATTAGAGGTTTTCAATCTAATCGATTAGCATTTCTCAAAGTCAAAAACCACGACGTTAAATCCTTCGACTTTTGCATTTAATCTATCGCAACAAATGACTCCAGGGTATTCAACTGTCTCAATAACCAAGTACCTATCGGAACATATCGACCCTCTTTAGGAAGAAGATTGTTAGCGACAGACTGCGTTTTGTTTACAGGAAGAGGATTTTTCCATCAGAGTAGTTCCTATTAACATAATTATTGTCATAAATACTTTTTAATTAGGAAAAGAATAACACCCCTTTCTGCAAAAAAATACGCGACTTACTATTTTCTTCTTGAGAAGGCTAAATTATAGCACACATAACTAGTTGTAAATCTACTACTGCCAACACAAGCCGAAAACACCATAAAACAAAAACATACTAAAGGTTTTAAGCGCTGACAAATCCTTCAAGGTCAGCCCAATTAAGACAAGAGCGTAGATTAGGCCGTCACTGATGAAATTAGCAACTGGGTGGCGACGACCTTTTTTTTTTTGAAGTTGGAAATCATCAAATTACTTCTCTCTCTCTGAATGGAGTGAGAGGGAGTTTCAGACTATTATTGACTAAAACCCACTTTTTTAGGTACTTCTCTCGCACTAGGGCGGGGCGAGAGGGCGTGTCAGACTTTTAGTGACTAAAACCCGTTCCTATGTTTCTTCTTTGCCTTGCGTTCCAGGACCCCGGATTTGCCTTTCAGAAGCGAACCCATAGCCCCAGTTGGCTTCGACCCTGAAACCGTAGGGGCCCCCTACGGTTCTTTTACATCTCCTGGAGCGCGCGTGGAACACTACGCGCCATCGACGACTCTGGCTCGGGCCGGACGGCCGGACTACGAGCTACCCATTGCTCGTCGTGAACTAAAACCCACGTGTTCCTTCAGTTGCCCTTTGCGTTCCAGGATCGCGGTAACTCTTTAGAACAATACCGCAACCTTGAGCGGCAATGACCTGCGCCCTAATTAATGCTCTCTTAGTTAGCTAGTGCGAGTCCTTTGAAGGATGGTCAGGGTACACTTCAAAGTAATATCAAACATAAGACAAGTAGCTACATGTTTTATAAATCGAAGAGACAGTTCACGGAAGATATGTGTGAAAGAATAAATGGAGTGCTCATGAGCAAACAATGAAAAAGTTTGTGAGATATTTGTCATACTTGTAGAAATACAAAAAGTTAAACTAAATAGATTTTAATTTTAAACGTATTATTGTTATTTGTTTATTATATTCTTTATTGTACACCACATAAACAAAAAATATAGGACAAAGATTATTCAAAATAAGTATACAATACTCTTACAGTAATCTCTCGTACAATAATCTTTGCTTTATAAATGTACTAGCGAAGCCCGCGCGTGACAGTAGAAAAATATCTCAAGTCAACATACATCTGATATAAAAAGTCAGATATAACTGGAATAGCACATAAATATCCTATGTGCTATTCCAGGACATAATCTACCGATGTGCCAAGTTTCATCGATATCCGTTCAACCATTCGAGCGTAAAGAAGTAACAAACATACGTAACACACACTTCCAAAAGTTAGTCATTATAATATTACTGTGATACACAGAAAACCACTGCTCTCCAAATATACTGCATATTCACCACGACAGCAAAATTGACACGAGCACCGTGTAACTAAACCGCAACTACCACTGACTACCATGTTGTCTGGTATTTTTGCTGAACTGGACCTATTTGGCAAAACAGTGAGACACACATTGCGTCAGTGATTTTTATCTTAAGTTAAAAAAGAAATAGTTTTTTTTACAGTGTATGTATCTATGCGTGCCAAATAAAATATATATTTTTCATTTCTTTTTTCTTTCGTGACGACGTCTCTATCACCCTTTAAACTCCATTAACCTTTAACACTCCATTTTCTCAATACTCCATGCTCAAACCCTCAACGTAATGGTTGAGGCACGTACCTATATCTAACCTACATATACATGTCGTATCATCGGAACCCATGTACAGCGGTGTCGGGTGATATATTAGCAGTTATATGCGCTATTGCCATAGAGCACTCAAGTTTAATTAGCACTGGAAACGTTTGATATAATTAATTACAAGTAGAACAGATTTCAGGGACGTTGTGGCCTTTGACGCGATACGCAATCAATAACGTATCTATGAAGTGGTAATAGATGAAACAATGGGGCATAATTAGGTACTAGGAGACATGCTACGATTATTACTAGACTGATTATATAAAAGAAAAAATGTTATATATTTATAAATAAACGGGAAATCATAAAATAACGTCTCCTTCTCTTGGTGGATCGAGAGGGAGTGTCAGACTTTTACTAACTAAAACTCAGCTGTGTTCCTTCAGTTGCTCTCTGCGCTACAGAACCGTAGTGACTCTTTCGAATAATTCCGCAGCCCAAAAGTAGTGTCATATAAAAAACCGGGCAAGTGCGAGTCGGACTGACACACTGAGGGTTCCATACAAACTTACCTATGAAAACAATTTAATTTCCAAATCGACTCTCATTTTTACTCTGATTTTTTCTCAGCTTCAAGGGACCGGACTTGAGTATATGGTTTTAATTTCACCTTCACGCGTTCCCCAGATAAAGAGTATTGACAGACAGAAAGACTGATGAACAACAAAGTGATCCTAGAAGGGATCCTTTTTTCCTTTTAAGGTACGGAATCCTAAAAAGAAAGAAAATATGTAAGTTACTTTTTATCCCGGAAAAATACAGTTCCATTGGCATATACCACAGCAAAGGTATAAGGGCCTTTCTCTACTAACTGGAAACTTGTGTATGGACAGTTGTCCCAACCCTATTTTTCTAGAAAATTAAAAAATAATATGTTAAGTCGATAGATAGTTATAATATAAATACATATAAACAAGAAACCATTGAAATTTCCCCTTTTTTTTCGAATTATAGACAATTTTGTAAAAAAATGCGGCAGAGGATTGTTTTGCCACCCAGAGGACTGTTTTTTCCACCTAGGGAACAGTTTATGTCAATGTTTATATGAAGAAAAACACAAAATTAATTATTAAATGTAATCAAATAAATACTCTCCTTTATAGAATTCTGTATCACATACAGAATTTAAATACTTATATTTATCAGAAACAAATTCCGAGCGTAGCTTTCTAAGTAACGAATTAAAATAATTAAAATCACTAAAGTACTAGAATCAGCCTTGTTTACTTATCAATGCAGACTTATTTCTCAAAAACAGGTACAGGTAAATTAAAATAATAAAATATTCGTTTCACTTTTAGGGCAATATCTGGGTTTGGCAACTTCTTTAATACTTGGTCAAAGGACACATCAGAAACATCATTTTCGTCGACTCTGAATGTGTGTCCTTTGTCACAAATTTTTAAGTAGGAACTGTTAGTTCGCCTTCTTTCATGTCTATCTTATTGATTACTGCAGCATAACAATATTCAGTGTTTCTTATTAGAAATTTAACCAAGACGTAATCACCGATGATGTAATTCTGTTGGTTGATTGAACTAGGTCCAGCCAGTGCAGTGTCATTCACATTGTGGAATCCTGTGAGTTGTCCATGTTTTCACTTTCAGAGTCTGTGTAAATTTCATCTACGTTAAGTTTTGTCTTGTTTTTGTACTCTAACACTCTTAAATTAAAATGCTGGCACTCGTCTTCACAAGTGCAACTTAAACTTTCCATTATGAGTTTAGCGGCACTTGAAGCTGATTCCAGAGGACTTCTTAATATTTCAGCCTTTATTTGGTGTATTTTTAGTGCCATTAAAGCTTTAACTGTTTCATTTTGAAGGTTGTCTGTCAATTCTTGGATGGCTTTATCGTCGATTGTGAACAAGGTAAACGCGGAACATCTTTGTTGAATGGCCTCTACAAATGATTCCAAGTTATCAATATCACCTCCTGTAGCGTCGATGGCATCAGCGGTTCTCTTGCAGGTCGCTCCAATGCCATCAGGAGCGCCTTTGCCATGGCCACTTTCTGAATAGTTCCAGGTAAACTTCTTCACATTTAAAACCTCTTGTTGAAGCCTTGATGTCAGGATGTAAAACATTGTTTTGTTTCTATATTGAGTTACTGGTCCATCGCTGACGCCGACGACTGAAGGTTCGTACAGTGTTTATGCAATCAGATGAAATTTTGTCTTTACGAGTCCGAAGCTTGGGTACTAAAATTTGTCCGAATATTTGTTTTTCTTCGCAGGTTTTTAAATTAGCGTAGTTTTCTTTTAGCTGGGCATTCAACACTTCACCGAATAGCGCCTTTTTGACTACTTCTCTGTTGAATGTACTTGTTGTTTGAGTTTTTGGCGAATTACACATTTTGGTAACTTTAGTGTTAGGTGTGTCTACATTTTCCTTTGTCTTAGCTTTTTCCAAACGTTCTAATCTCTTCCTATACTTCTTGGATTTTTTTCTGTAATACTCGATCTTTTTGTCTTTATCTTTTATAATTGTGTCACGTTTCTTTCTAGCATTACGCTTTCTTGCATTACTTGCATCACTTCGTGGAGCAGTCACAGGGAGTATTGATGGAGAGACAGATCTTTGAGGAGAAGGTGAACCCTCGGATTCGGGCGTATTTTCTCGTACAAAGTTGTTTGTAATTTCTTTCAAAGCTTTTTTTTTGCGCGATAGATAGCACAGTGCTTTCTCCATTCTTTAGTCACAGCTTGGTGTTCACGTCGACTCATATCTTTAACTGACTTTATTGTACCTTTTTCCTTCTTTCTTTGGTAGTTTCGTCGTTCTTTTTCCTTCAAATGCTCTCTTTTTACATAGTCATTTTTTAGCCGTTGATATCTTAATCTTTCTGCAATTCGTTTCTGCTCTTTTATTTCTTCTTCAGTTTTAGGTTTCTTCATTAGTGGCATTGCGGTAATGCTAAAACAATAAAACATACTTTCAATATTTAAAAAAAACCGTAAGGGCTTAAACACAGGTAGTTAATAGGTACGTATTATTTTATATTCTAAAATCCATAATAATAGAAAACAAGACCTGAATTAGCGTGACAGGCCAATGTAAGAAAGAAAGAGGCTATCGGCAAGCAGTAGGTTAGTGCAGACTATAAAGAATATTAATAAAATGCACGGACGTCAAATAAAACAGTCCTCTATCACATCGAACAGTCCTCTGTGTTATAAATTTCCAGAGGACTGTTGTACAGAGGACTGTTATTTTTACGTAAAAAATGTCATACCACGTATCAGTTTAAATATTACTTCATAACACAGAAACAGCTATAAATTATCACACAGAGCAATTTTTTTGTTAAATAAATATAATTATAACACATAAAACACCGTAAAATAGACTTACCAGAGGAATGTTCACTCAACACTACAGAGACGTGACTTCCACACAGACGCGGAGTGATCACTGCGCAAAATGGCGACGACTTGTTTAGCATGGCGACCGAGCAAACTTCACACTGTTAACGTTCCGTTTCACGCGAAATGTAACCACAATAGTGTTTAATATTTTTGTGGCGCGATATTCAAATTGTGACAGCGGACTGTTCAAAAATGTATGGACAAAATTCGAACACTAGTTTTTAGTACTAAAAAATTATCTAAAATTATAATTGTTTTTTGTTAACATGCATTCAATATTCTTTATGTTCATAGAGTTATAAGATTTTACATTTTTAAATACAACTAATAAAAACCGAACCGAATCATACTCGATCCGGAATTAGGACACGACAGAGGACTGTTTTTAGTGGCTTTTAGACCGAATTTATGAAATAATTATGATTCTAAATATTGATTAAGCTTGGCTCCTTAAATAACAGGTTGTATATTATGTGTTTTAATAAATAAAACTATGCATTAAGATAGCCAAAGTAAAATAAAATGCTTGGACCATGATTTTCCTGTTAGTAGAGAAAGGCCCATAAAGCTAGTATTGAATAAAATATTGTGGTCAAATGCTATACTAGACTAGCTATTTTCCGCAGTTTCACCCGCGTCTTTGATTACTGCTTCGCTCCTGTCGGTCGTAAAGTTATACATCCTACAGCCTTCCTCTAATAATGGGCTATCCAACACTAAAACAGTTTTTAAATTTGAGCCAATAGTTCCTGAAATACGCGCGTTCAAACTATTCAGCTTTACAATAAGTCAAGTCTTTGAGCTCCTTAGTAGTCCTGAGTTGAGCTATACGAATACTAACAAATGCTTGTATTGACAGAGAGCAGTGGTGACCGAGTAGAGAGCAGTGGTGGCCGAGTGATAACGGCCCCTACTTACGATATGTAGGACGCGGGTTCAAACCCAGCCAGGCGCATTACTTTGTGTAATTTATTTCATCACCACCGCTCTCAAAACGGTGAAAGAAAACATCGTGAGGATACCGGCACGTCCTAGACTCAAAAATTCGAAGACATGTGACATCCACCAACCCGTACTGGGCCCGCGTGGTATCCACCACGGCCCATTCCCTTTTCTAGAAAGGAAGCCTGAGTCCCAACAGTGGTAACATTATAAGGCCGACTATGCTTGTACTGACTGGACAGGTCCATTAAAATCTGTGTGGTAATTTCATCAAAAGACTTTTTTTACTTCCATGGTTCTCATTTATTATTTGGCCATTACATGTTTGCTGTTAGGCTTTCCATGAGACTTTGACCACTGAGTTTGTTTCAGTGTTTCTTATCAGGGTAGTCAGTTACGAAACACTGGCCTCATCTAGTAGAAAAAATTGACGTGCGAAAGTGTTTTTTTTTTTAACCTATTTGCAAAATAAAGATGACATAAACTGACTGACACGCTCAGAAGCTATAAAATGCGATTTTATAGTATCGAACAGGCAAAATAAGTTAAGATATCCGGGTCACACGAGTTCGCCGATTCATGCGCTGCACGTCGACCCAGTTTCTTGATGATGTCTCAGGATATGGCATTTACAGTGCGTTCTATGGCGCATGAGGCGAGGTTTGTTACTACGTGCATTCACCGCGTCATATTGTCGTATGTGTAGCGTTTGGAACGAGATTGAATTAATTCTTAAGTTTCATGTCATTAATTCTTAAGTTTCATAAGTTTCATCTACGGTTTATTCTCGTGTCACAGGGTTTGATATCCAACTCCTACATAACGGCAGGAACTATTTATATGAATTTTAGTAGGTTTTTTTTTTATTGGGTGGGAAAATCATCTTATGACAAATCCCGCACTTAGGCGGAGCGGAAGATAGTGTCAGACTTTTACTGACTAAAAACCCACTCCTGTTCCTTCTTTGCCTTCGTCCCAGGGCCCAGGGTTTCACTTTCACACCACCCGAAGCCTACTGCTTCGATCCTGCTGGGCCCATACGATTTGCTGACATCTCCTTGAGGCGCGCGAGGAACAGTACGCGCTGTCGACGACTTGGGCTCGGTCCGGATGGTTACCGGATAGTCGGACGGTGAGCCACCCATTGCTCGCCCTCCACAAGCCCGCGCCTACGGTGGCCGAAAATCGGAGTATTTTTTAAACACCTAGGGGTCTAGGTGATAAGTCTACTAGCACGTGGCTGAAGCTGGTGGCAGCATCTAGTTAATATTATATTTTTTATATTCGCCTTTTTTCTCTTTTATACCTACCACTATTTTTCTTTGCTTCACCCAATGGTTAACTAGTAGAAAATACCTAAGGCATAAAGTATTTAATAAATAAATGGTACATTTACCAGATATTATCCAACAAAGGAATCTGTACCATTTTGATTTTGTAACATTTCTAGAAGTTTGGGGTGACTCCACAATTTCCAAGCCCAAAATTACCACTGAGAATAAAGGGTGATTAATTATTCGGTCTTAACTTCTGACTGTCTGTAACTCTGTAGCAATTTAACATTACATCTCTATTAACCCTTCGAGGATTACGAATGTGATCATGCATTACCAAATTCCTAAAATCCTGACTTAATATACAGGCGAAGACAGTTCATATGTACGAGTATGAATGTGTGTGTTTATTTTCATGCTGAAACGGCTGAACGGATTAGGATGAAAATTGGCACACGAGTACACCATGTCCTGGAATAAATGATAGGCGACTTTTTATCCCGGGAGTATATTCCCCAAGGTTAACACTCCATGTTCAATCAGGCGTAGTCACTGGCAGAAGCTAGCGTCGGAATAAATTCAATCAAGAAGTTTTGGGGACATGTTTCGGTTAAACATTCATGCAAATGAACCCTTTAGAAGCAGGGTTTATTCAAATTCAATAGGGATCTTACCCCAGGGACACCGGAAGGCTTAAAAAGAGGAATACGATTACTGACATGATAGCTAAGAGAGATGCTTAAGATTACGTGGAAAACGATGATGGTAAAATAATGACCGTAATGCAAGGTCATGCGAAGTTGGCTTTAAAGGTTATTAACAGAAAATAAATACCTAACAACAAAATATTAGAATTAAATAAGAGAATTATTAAATAAGTGAACAAAAAGTCTCGAATCATAAAGGACAAATTGATTAAACCTCTCAATCAGAATGATTTGTCTTAGTAAATTAACTAAAACCGCAAAATTCAACAAAAACACAAGTAAATCCAAAAAGGGGCAAAAACAAACCAACCTAATAATAGCTCCTCTGAGGCCTTACCATGAAGTTTTAAAGTATCAAGCGTGCGAGCGGGAAAGAGATGGAGCTATAATAATAATAATATATATTTTTAAATGTTTTTTTTTAGAAATATTTAAAAATGTAATCAATACGTATATAAGTTTAATAAATGGAATAATAATATTCCACAACTTTCAGAAAACGCCATCTAGTCCCAAACTAAGCAAAGCTTGTGATATGAGTACTAGACAACTGATAAATGTATTTCTAAATACATACATATTATATATAAATAAATTCCACCCAACTATACACCCTATACATATAGCTCCATTCCATGAACAGTTCAATTTAGGCCGTAAAATGGATCGCGGTAGGGCTCTGGTCGGTATTAGGTCATTTTCGACGCAATCCACGTCACAAATGACACACAAAGCGGTCGTTGGCGAGAATTAGGACGATGTCTCTGAAGTAGCATTCACGGTGGAGGCTCGCTTGCAGCGGTGAAAAGCGACGGAAACGGCACACGGGCACAAAGGGATGCCGAGCAAAAAGCGTAGGACACATGCCACTTTACACGGCGTTTAGCGTGAGTGCTTAAGGCGCTTAGGGATTCTTTCAGTCTTGCTGAAACGAGGCGGCTTATTACTTACTGCCTGTTTAACTTTGCAAAACTGTAAGCTACTAACGCAGTTAACAGTCGCAGGTTTGACGTCATATATCTAAAGGAGAGACTGACTGACTGATATATCAACACACAGCCGAAACTATTGGGACTAGGAGTGTGAAATTTTGCACAAGTTTTCCTCTTATGACGTAGGCGAGCACTAAGAAAGGATTCTCCAAAATACAGCCTATAAGGGGACGAAACGGGAGTCCAAAATTTGTATGTAGAAACCTATTTTTTTATTATTATTGATAGGCTCGCGTTTGACCACTATTTACTTACAAGCGGGTGTAACCACTGGAAGAAGCTAGTTGAGGTATTTATTTTATATTTTATGTACACACAAATATACAGAAGAAGATATACATGACAATACCATGGGCATTTTAGTTAAGTAAATGTACAGAGAAGAGCTAAAATGTACCATTTTAATCAAATTTTGTGTTTATCTTGTCTCTAAGTTAGACAGATACGATGATGGTTTTAATGCGTATAGTTGTGTAAATACATACATGTTGTTACCGCAAATTACAATAAACTTTCGGCAAATTTTAATTGCTCTGGCTACTTTTTTTTAGGTGGGAAAATCATCTAATGACAAATCTCGCTGTTGGGTGGCGCGCGAAATAGTATCAGACTTTTACTGACTAAAAACCCACTCCTGTTCCTTCGTTGCCTTCGTCCTAGGGCCCCGGGTTTCGTTTTCACATTACCCATGGCCCTAGTAGGCTTCGACCCTGCTGGGCCCCTACGTTTTGCTGACATCTCCCTCAGGCGCGCGTGGAACAATACGCGCCCTCGACAGCTTGAGCTCGGTCCGGACGGTTACCGGACAGTCGGACGGCGAGCCACCCATTGCTCGCCGTCCGCAAGCCCGCGCCCGGCTACCCTGGAGCATTTACGTCTGTTGCATTTTTTTTGAGTTGTCAATTCGGTACGAGTTCCTCTAAAAAAATAAGCCAGGTGTCAGTTTAATATTCGAGTCTAAGCAAATCTGAGGATCAAAGTTTGTGTAAATGAAAATTACGAAGGAAGCCGTGGGTGTCCGGTTTACGTACCGTTATCTAATGATTCAGTTAGGTGTCCTTAGTAATTGAGCTGGGTAGGGCTCTGCGTCACTTGACGTTAAATCTTTTGTGCGGTAAACATGTGACGTCATAAGCTCGTAAAGAAAAACAATGGAATGCCAGTAGCGAAAATGCGTGTTACCTGTAAGGCTTTATTTATTGGTAAATAAAGAATCAAGCTGTGAAAAACATCACCTATTACCATCTGACTTCTTGAAACACCTGGAATACCCCCTGGACGTGAATTGCAGTGGCCTATATGGAAAGAACAAGTCGGTTGCGTACCCAGGTAGGACGCTGCAAACACAACTTGGCGAAATGCTATTTTGTTGGATAATATGAAAATGGTGCCCCTGTTTAGAACATGTGCCATACGTTGGAGTGCTCCAAGTTTTTTTTTTTATTATTTTTTGTAGGCTCGCGTTTGACCACTATCTCACCTGAAGGTAAGCGATGATGTGGCCGAAGATGGAGCACGCTTGCCTAGAAGTAACCTATTCACTCTTGACTTAAAGACCCCTAGGTTGTAGCTATCAGGGAACACAGACTCCGGCAGGGAATTCCACTCCTTAGCTGTACGCATTATGAATGTGTTCCCAAAACGCTTTGTACGTATGGGTGGGATGTCCACCATGTACCGATGGCGCAACGCCGTACGTCTAGTGGTCCGATGATGGAACGGACTTGGTGGAATTAAATTGTGCAATTCCAACGCACACTCCCCGAAGTGTAATCGATAGAAAACCGACAGGCTAGCAACTCGGCGTCGATGCTTAAGGCTTTGGAGTTTTGATTCGACAAGTGCATCATCACCGATGATCCTCCTGGCTCGCCATACACCTACCCTTTGGAACATTTAATTAATGTCACCGATGCTGCAGTGAACGTAGTCACCAATTTTAAAAGTTTACCATCGACTCAAAAAGAACAAGGTACAGAAAAAAAAAATGTTTATTTCATTTTAGCGTTTTTAAATGAGACAGAGGCACTTTACCAGAAGAAAGTCCTAATTGCCAGACCTTGATATCCTTAGTGTTACAGGAGGAAATGGCGCAATAAACCTTATAAAACACCATTGAAGTATACAATTAAGAAATATAAACTCAACCATTATTTTAGAATACTACATCATTAAAATCTTAGCTGCCCTCAGTAACATGAAAATCCCATTATTATTTCATAAATACAACCTTTAAGAGGGCCCTTCCCCATTCGTCTATCGTCAACAGAGTGTTTTTTTTTTAATTGTTATAAACCAGTGCTTGACTGCGATCCCACCTGATGGTAAGCAGTGATGCAATCATTGATGGTAAGGCGCACTAGTTTATTAAGAGCCTATTCACTCTAGCCTTGAAGACACCTAAATTATAGTTGGACGGGAAGACCGCGGCAGGCAAATTGTTGCAGTCCTTCGATATACGCGGTATAAACGACGAAGCGAAACGCGTGGTTTAAAAGCTTGTTGTTTCATGCAACGCACCGTTTGATGAAGAGGCAACGCGAAAAAAGAGAGATAATATGCCTGAAAACTCTTCTGGCATACGGTCTGTCATTTACTAGAATATTTTAAATAACTTGTTCCAGGAAATATTTGTTTTATTGGAAACCTTAAATTTTTGGAAAATAATTTCATCATTCAGAATCTTGATTAAATGTGCAAGGTCCTTAGACCAAAACGAAATTAAACACAATTAAACTCGAATATGATTTACACAATCTTGACTTTAATAGTCATATTTTATTATTTATTTTATTTATGAATACATTAACAGCCCCAAAATTCACGCAAAATAGCAGATTTTCAGAGATACTGGATTGGTCTTGAACAAATTTGCCATTTCATTTCAATAGAAACCTAGATAATATCAGCACGACAACTGTTTCCAAAATATGTATAGAAAGATGTGTAATAACGACATAATCACGTAAGAACGGTTGTATGAAAATTTACCTCGGGAAGGACGCTCTTAATAATAGCAGGTATGACTTGCATCGGTTGCACCGAACAAAAAACGCTCTACAGTTTCACGTTCCGCAACTACAAAGCAATTTAGTTCAACAACGTCTTGATGGTATCATTGTTTATTTTTTTTTCAAGGCAAATGACAGTAATCGTTCTGACTCGCCATCGGTTTGCAGTACACTTGTACAACGCAGATAGCGAAGTAATTGACATTGTAAACTTGCCGCGGAAGCTAAGATCTTTGATTTGTTGTTTATACTGATATGATTTTGAACACAATGCTAAGTCTTGTTTTTTATGCTTCCGTAACTCAAAAGGAAAAAGCGATACCCTTATAGGATCACTTTCTTGTCCGTCCGTCTGTCTGTATGTCTGTCAAGATCCTACATTAATGATATGGCCAAACGTGGAGTGACATAATATCAGCAATTGTTAACGTTTAAACGATATGGCCAGTTTTAGTTGGCCATATAATGAAGTGATCAATTCACGATCTGATCACAACATGTATCATTTCATAGTTTTAATTGACACCTTAGAAGAAACTGTCTTCAGAGATTAGTACACATAGCTGTTTACTAATAACTGTACATTGGTCGACGTTAAAACAATACAATAGGTAATTGTTAATGTTCGCAATTATAGTCCTAACTCTAATTGATCGATGAGTCTTTATACTCGGCTCGCAGTGCCAGTGGCTTCAATTAGACTCTGTGCAGGTGTAATCAATCTTCCTTTATAATCTCGCTGCGATATTAGATACGTTTTATTTATATAATCTTTTAACCCGAAAAACACTCGCGTTTATTCCGCCAGAGTCGCACATCTACGACCAAATACTCCATCTCGTCAGCTCTTCTGTCACCTATGGGGATTGAAGAGTTAAACCAAATGAAGTACCCAATCGCAAATACACGACCCTGGCAAATAGGACACGAAAACATTCGTCGGACCAATCTAACGCAAGCGAGTAAGGGTTAAGGTGCTATTCGTTCCTCGGCTGCGGGCTGCAGATTCAGGCAGCACATGCGGCAGCTGCACGAAGCCGGCTGCAGCTGCACAACTGGTTTTCTATGTAGTAGTACAGGTTTTTGTGAAAACCATTCCGAACGAGGCTGCGGCCGCACGTGCTGCAGAGCTTCGGCTGCGAGTGCTGCCGCGACCTGCAGCCGCAGCCGATCGCAGACCAGTAGTGCTGCGGCCGCAAGACGATGCGCACGTAGTTACGTCACTCCAACCTGTTTAGACAAGTCCGAAATAATAGCTACTCAGAGCCGATAGCGGTCATAGTGGATTGAATCGTAGATTTGCGACTGGCAGCACGTGCAGCCAGTTTCGGAATCAGTCCCGGCTGCGGATGCAGGCAACGGCTTTAGTGTCACGCGTGTGTACTTGCATTCGCAGCCTGCACGCATCTGCAGCCTGCAGCCGAGGTTCGAATGGCACCTTTATACTTTATGTAGAAAGCAGCTGCTGCCAGCAACTCCACCAGAGTGATAGTAGAAAATTAACCCAAGGAAACATACTGCCGTGATAAAAAGTATCATATGTGCTACTCCAGAAAGCTAGTCTTCTTCTTTTCGTGTCGATGTACTCTAACTAAATTTTATCTGACCAGTATTTGGCAACCTCTACGGCTCTGTTATTGGCCTCGTATAGATCCTGAAAACTGCAGGTAGTTGTGCAGGATGGACAGCATAGCAAATGACGCATGTCCTGTGCAGCGGCTCCACACTGGCACTGTGTTAGAGATGGGTCGAGGAAGCCCCATTTGGCCAAATTATTTTTACAGCGGCCAACCTGAGTGCGTAGTCGGTTAAGAGATTTCCAGATTGGCCACTGCAATTCGCGTCCAGGGGGGAGATGTTCTGACGGGGTGATGAAATGTGTAGGAGTTGGGTGCTTCTGCTTCCACAGCGCGCATCTCTCGCTCTCTGTTGTCATTCGTAGATCTTTGACAATCGTTACAGGTAGTCCGACGCCAGAAAGTTTGACCATAAGTATATCCAAGGAGTATCCTGTTGCCCAGTAACTGGGTTGTGGTCTGTGGAGGCCTGATAGGCAGTCGGTCCTTGTAAAATCACGGGTATGCAGCCGCATTCGGTTAGATTTGGATCAGACCCCAAGCTAGTTGGGAACGCGTGCTTGCGGACGGAGATCAATGGGTAGCTCGCTATCCGACCGTCCGGAAACCGTCCGGACCGAGCCCAAGTCGTCGACGGCGCGTAGTGTTCCACGCGTGCCTCTAGATGTCAGCAAACTGTACGCGCCCAGCAGGGTCGAAGCCTACTAGAGCCATGGGTTGTATGAAAGAGAACTCCGGGGCCCTGGAACGAAGGCAAAGAAGGAACATAGGAGTGGGTTTTAGTCAGTAAAAGTCTGACACGGCATCCCGCCCCACCCAAGGGCGGGAGATGTCATTAGATGATTTTCCACCTAAAAAAAAAGTTAGTTGGGAAAAAGGCTAGGGAGATAAATGCCCTAACCTTTTTCTACTCTATTTTTGTGCTTCTTCAAGACATGGTCTGTGTACCACGTTGCATCGGAATTCGTTCAGCCGTTCGAGTGTGAAGAAGTAACAAACAAACATACACAAACACACAACTTTCACCTTAATAATATTAGTGATTATACGTGATACCCCACGACCCTCGTCGTAAAATTACGACGAGGGTCATGGGTGTCACAAAGTTTCGTAAAGAAACTTCAAACCCCTTTTAAATTAGTTCCACCCCTGAATTTTGAAACGATACTACTCTTACCTTATTAAACTTATTTTTGTTACTACAGAGCATCTTTTAAGTAACAAAAACAGAGTGAGGATTTAAAAGCGACTTAAAAATTTAAATGAAGGTGCTGGAGCCTTACCACGTGTTAAAATGTCAGACGAGAAAGAAGGATGGAGCTCTGCACCCTATACACCACTAATGTTTAATTAGTACACACTTAAAGGGCTTAATAGAAAAGGTCTTGTTATTATTTAAGTAAAGTCTCAATAAATAATATTCATAAACAGAAAAGTTATTAGCGTTTGTTTATATCCCAAAATGTCACTCAATTTATGGAAATATTATACAGGCTATTGATTATGAATGAAAAACAATGGAAAAACACTGCGCGTAGTATTTTCTAGTAGCAATTGTTATGAATAATTGATTCAATTATGAATTTACCAATTATGACCAATTTCCGTGGACAATTTTAGGGTTAGGTTTTCTTTACTTTTGACTACATAAATATGATCAGTAACGGGAACAAATAGAACTCAAATCTTTTTTGTAATAATTAAAAAATAGGGGTGTAAAGCTTCATCCCTTTAATAGTTCAGTTAAAGTCGTCAAATGGATCGCGCTAAGAGCTTATTTTACAGCCTCTGTTTAGTTCAGAAAAATTTTTTTTTTTCATTACACCCCCCCTACTTTAAGTTCCAAGTCCCGCAACTGTATCAGCGCAGGACCACTGTTAAGTATTATTAAAATTTTATATCTCTGTGTTATTATTTATCTATAAATGTATAATAGATACAATATAATAATATGTATCTTTTTATTATTTTCGGAAGTGTTTACTATGCATAGCAACAACCAGCACGCAACAAGGAAAGAAAAAAACCATAGATAAATATTATATCATTCAAAAACAAAACTATTTTTAGAACTGGCAACACTAACAGCAACATTTTCTTCTTGTTTCATGTCGAGCCAATGACGAGCATAATTATTTTCTTATGATGGAGAAAATGCGCAACAGATATGGAAAAAAAAATCACTTCAGTCCGTGACAAATGATAATCTTGTTGCGTTATTTTAATGGGTTGTTTCTCTCAATTTACACTAAAGAAACACGTACACAGCAATTTCCTTTAATGTCTTGTTTAGTAAACAAGCATGGGATTGAAATCAAGAGTTTCAACCAAACACTGAACATACGAATATGGTGCTGTGATATCGAAGGAGTTCATATTCTGCTGTGGCCCTTATTAACTAGCAAACTGGCAAAATGATGATACTTAATTTATTTATTTATTCAACCAGAACGACAAAATGCCAATTACACTGATTACATTAGTTAGAAATAATGTAAAATACATTAAACAAAATATAACACAGATAATATATAACTAAACCTCTCACTCAGTCTTCTCGCAAATCACCAGACATTCAGTCAGTATCTCCTTCCATTCATCAGCGAATAGATCTAGTCTAGGACTGGATTCAAGGAGAACGTTGAGTGCGATTAACATTCGCAGAATATGTGACATACGTCGTTCAACCGTACGGCAACGTGGCACTACAAATAATTTATGCCGTCTTGCCCGGCAGTAGTTATCGGGGACAAAAATTTTACACAACTCCCTATGCAAACTAGGCGAGTCGATGGTTCCGTGTATGATCTTTCAGGCAGTTACAAGCTGATCAAAAGCTCGTCTAACCTGGAGCGAAGTAAAACAAAAACAAACTAACAGAAATCTGGTTGGATACAAATATGGGTAGTAACCAAACCTACGTTTGTAGTAGGATTTCAGAATCTTAGTCCCAGTAGTTTCGGCTGTGCATGATGTCAGTCAGTTCCTCGTTTTATATAAATATATATATATATATATATATAAACAAATATGGAATGCAAAGGATTAGTTTCATCTCACACTGGTTGTGTGCTCAAAAACTACTTCTTAACTGACCAATTAGATATATTAATATTCTCAAAACCACACCTCAGCACAATTAAGGAAAAAGCATCTTTACTTATGTATATTTTGTCGAGTCTGGTAACCCAGTACCAAATAGTTAAAATTGATAAAACGAAGTAATCTTGCTTGCATAATACTTTTAATAGCTTCATAAATAACTATGTACTATTTATGATAAGCATTTAAAACGCTAATTTACGTTTGATTTACCTAGTTCAAGTAAGTAATCATTAGAAGTGATTTTTACCGTTATTATACTAGTAAAACGGTCCAATCACACGCAAGCATTTGAAAACCCGAGATTTAAACAAGTTTTCAATGAAAATATTTTTTCACAGCAAGCTTTTATAGCGTGGTGTATACTTAGGTATATAATTAATACTCATCAAAACCATTCCAAAAAGTTCAAACACTATAGAGCTATCTTATTGCGCTTATTACCAAGTTCATATGGGCTCCATCATCAGACCCTGGTTACCATCTAGCACCAAAACACTCAAACGAGTCCAAACTCGATGGGGTTGTATCGTTCAACTATCGAGTTCCTATGGCCACCTCCCGGTTCCATCATCAAATCAGCTCCAAGTCATAATAATTTTGCTTTGTCATCTGATTTACACATGCAAGATTTGATTACAGAAAAACATCTGGACAGGTGAAACTAAACAAAAGCTTATAATAAAAAATCGATATTTGAACTACACGCTAGAGTTTAAGGGAACTGATATTGTGGTGTTCGGGTCCCATGGCGATGTGAAAACCCATTCTTTCAATTTCCCCTTGGAAAATGGCATCCCTTGGCGAACATGAAAAATGACATCGGATAGGACCGTTTTTCCTTGTGAAAATAAGCGCCTGTCACGAAACTAAAAAATTGCTTTAGGGTTGCCTGGATAAAACATTAAAAAATTGTGAGCTCACAACAAAACATTAAAAAGTGGTGGCCGAGTGGTAACGGCCCCGATTTACGAGTTGTAGGTCGTGAGTTCAAACCCAACCAGGCGCATTACTTTGTGTAATTTATTTCATCACCACTGCTTTCAAAACGATGAAGAAAGAACGTAAAGAAACCGGCACGTCCAAGAACAAAAAATTCGAAGACATGTGACATCCGAGTTGGTACTCGCACTGGGCCCGCGTGGTGGATTACGGCACATTCCCTCTCCAAGAGAGGAGCCTGTGTCCCAGCAGTGGGAAAATTAAAACGCTGATTATGTTATACTAAGCTATAGAGCTCACATCACAGGCATAGTTGCCAGTCATAATTTAACTAAGCTCATAGTAGTTTTGTTGGAATGCTTATAACTACGAACTTGCGAAATGTTTTTGGACGTTTAACATGAAGAATTTTCACTATGAGATGCATATAAAGCTCGTTCACAGACTTATTCTACCTCGGCAAGTAACATTTATTATAAAAGTTCCAACTTGCATTCGCCAGGGGTTTTTAACCTTGAGGCAATTTGGTACATTCTTCTCACACAATTATGTGAAAGATTAGAAATTCCTGTCGTAAAATGAGCTTGTTAAAATTATTGCCATATTTACATTTCTAAAACGTATGAAATTGTTGGCTCAAGTATTTGTTTCTCCATTGACGTAACAGAAAGTAATAAAACAGTATATTTATGTAAATCAGTAGCCTATCCATGCTACAACAATAAATGCGAAAGTAAATCTTTTTGTCTGTTTGTTACGTTTTGTGCCTAAACTGCTAAACCAATTTTAATAAATTTATGTATAGAGATAAATGGGCCATGGAGTAGGACATTTAATACTTTTTATATAAGGACTACCGTTCTCTTGGGATTATTTCCGACATTCACACAAGCAAAGCCACTGGCAAAAGCAAGTAGTCATAAAATACATTTTCTGAGGTCAAATCGAAAGAAAAGTAAAGAGAAGTGTGTCAAATTCAAATTTAATAGCGGAGTCAAGATTAATGGACACTAGTTGGTAGGATCAGGCTCTGTCACTGAGTTCAAAGTTAAATTTACATATAGATGAACACTCGTGCAGTGGCTAGGTCACTAGGACTCGTAAACTAGCTCAGCTGTGTTTTATTGCTTTATATACGATTGATTTCTACCATGCGTCACCGGTACATAGTATACCACACCCATACGCACAAAACGTTTTGGGAACGCATTCATTGTGCCTACAGCTAAGGAGTGGAATTCCCTGCCGGGATCTGTTTCCTGATAGCTACAACCTGGGGGGATTTAAGTCAAGAGTGAATAGGTAACTTTTAGGCAAGAGTGCTTCATCGTCGATCACATCATCGTTTTTAATGTAGTATAAATAATGTAAAAAAAAACTGGGCAAGTAGGACTGCGCACTGAGGGTTCCGTACAAACTTACCTATGAAAACCGTTCAATTTACAAATCAAGTCTCAAAGATTTTTCCGAATCGTAAAAAAGATTTGTTTTTGAGACATAACAAAATTACAGTTTTCAGATTTTTTCCTATACTTGTGCTATGACACCTTGCTGCGTGCCAAATTTTAGGATTCTAGGTCAACGGGAAGTACCCTATGAATTTTGATTCCCTTGAGAGTGTCGAAATGTACGTTTTTTGCGACATAAACGGTCATATATTTTTTCCCGTTATGTTGTAAGTTTAAGATTTTTTCACAGCTTTAGGGGACCGCAGACCTGACTATGGTTTTAATTTCAACTCGTTATCTCCACGCGTTCCCGAGTTAAAGGGTATTGACACACAGACAGACGGACGGACAACAAAGTGATCCTAAAAGGGTTCCATTTTTTCCTTTTGGAGTACGGAACCCTAAAAAGTATCTACTACACCAATGGCCTGTTTTACCACCTACGATTATATCCGTTAACTGATGTGGCAGATAATTTCATAGAAATTCTTTTCCATATAATTTATTTTAAAATAAAAAGTGGGGATATCGAGAAATCGCATGTTTTGTATGTGCTGTAAGCAAAGCGTACACCAAGCATATAATGACGAATACGTGTCTATGAAGCTATGCGTCCGTGTACAGTAGGCCATAAGGCCTGTTTCTCGATGTCCACACTATTTACTTAAAGTAAATAAATAATATGGAACAGAATTTCTAGTAGGCCTAAAACTTATTAATTAATCCACGATTTTTCTTTGCATTTTAATTTATTAATTATATATAATATAATTTATTGCCTTGTTTTGGTAAACACCGGCTGAATTAAATGTAAATCTGCTGGATTTTATAGATAATGTTTATGACAACTCATAGACTCTCAAGTTTCAGCAAGCCAAATATTGAAACTATTTTGTCAAATTGCATGTAGTGTTTATTCGATTGGCTGCTATTATTTCGGTCAACAAATCACTGCAGTTAATTTTTTTTTTCAGGTGTAAGTTACCTAATTACTTCTTCCGCTCCAGTATGGGGCAAAAGAGCGAGTCAGACTTTTATTGCCTTTTTTATATTCTTTATAGGGCCGCGCTTGACCGCTATCTCACCTGATGGAAAGCGATGATGCGGTCGAAGATGGAGCGCGCTTAGCTAGAAGCAACCTATTCACTTGACTTAAAGATTCCCGGGTTGTAGCCATCAAGCCCACCTGTCTGTCTACCTTTGCTTTCTAGTGCTACGGTCACAATTTCAAGTGTTCCCGCAGACCTACAGATTGATGGACGGCTGCGTGAACGCGAAAAGATACGGATGTTTTGCATGTCAACGAAAGTCTGGCTGTTCTTTGGAAATGGTACGCAGCTCTTACTAAATGCGAACAAAAGAAGTTTTCATTACCAATTATCCGTCACGTTGACCTCAATCTATCTAGTTCTTGACTGCAAAAAAACTTGATGTTATTACGAAAACTGTTTTAAGGTTTCTATTGAATCAAAATTGCAGTGGGGTGTCCCCATTGAGACATGAGATTTAAAGCATGCAATATTGTGTTGATCAGAGTTTCAGAAACCAGTCAGACTGCGCTGTCAATCCAACCCGGAATTGTTTTACAACCTACAGACTTATCGATCTTTGTATACTTTACGGCTAAGTAATGATGTAACATAGTGGTAAGTCAACTTAGCGGCAAGGCTACGTGGGCTAACGAAGACATACGCAACACGTTGTAAGTCTTTAAGGAGATTAGTATCACTACACATCTCGACATGTGCCTTTGAACCTCAGGCTAAGGCCTCACCGTCCACGGACGCGTAGCTTCATAGGCGTGAATTATTCATTATACGGTTGGTGTACGCCTGCTCACAGCTTACATAAAACTATGAAACTGTCGTCGAAGCGGCAACGACACGACGGCACGACGTTACGTACGACACCAAGCGTATAATGAGTGACGAATACGCGTCTATGAAGCTACGCGTATTCATGGACTATAATTTTCATTGTGCTTTTGGGTACAAATGTCTAGGTAGGTCTACATTCTTCTTTCATATCTATTATTATTGTAATATCAAAATATTGTAGAAACAATCATATTTTTTCAAAGAGTAACCATGGAGTTTCTTGCCGGTTCTTCTCCATAGGAAATGACCAATTAGAACCGTGCTCTAACTTCTGACGTGTTATAAGTGCTCATGTAAGCAAGTGAAATAAATGATTTTGAGTTTGATTTTTTGAAACACGAGCCGATAAACACTAAAAAAACTATAGCGAAACTGAGCTTAAAGGATGCTTAGTTTAGCTATAAACTTTTTAATATTTTACTAGTCCCGAACAGAAAAAAAGCACATAATTCTGGAAAACGCAGGTCATTCCTTAGTCGCACGGTCAAGTTACCCCTGTGTGAGAGAACCTTTTTAAATTTCTGCTTTCAACAGAATATATATAAAATACAATTTTCCCATCCACCTACTCCCATTTCAAGTAGCTTTGGGTCGAGTTGGCGTCCAATTCAACCAGATGCGGGTTGAATATCAATATTCAATATTTGACGTAAACGGCAGTCATTTGCATCGGCAGTATGACTTCCACAAACAAAATATCGATGTCTTAGTATGCCTAAAGATGGCTACGATCGATATAATAAATTGGATCCTAAAATTAGATTATTTCTAATGTCCACTTGAATGTACAGAAACCCTCGTGTCCAAACACAGTGTCACGTCATATCATGAATGATAATGAAAAAACATATGCATTGAGCGACAAAACTAAATGGAAAAACATAATATTATGTCGCAAAACATTTCGTTTGAAACATAACAGTTCCATTCAACATTTTCCTTGGGAAAATTAAAGATAATTTTAAATCTCTGTACAAGTATCCACATTTGTTTACATTCCTAAGAGTTTTTCAGGTCTTAATATAGTTCAGACGAATATCTCGTGAATCACTTTTTCATTCACCTTTCAACAAAGCCACAAAACACTCTCCTAGTGATACTACTCTCTGAAACCAAAAAGCGGTATTTCAAAATTTCCGAAAATTATGTGGAAAACTTGTAACTTTCCGCATCAAGCAGACTTGTCGAAAAATCTGTAACTTTATTGAACCAATGTAGTCTAGCCCCTATAGCCAAGTTACAACCGCTTCGTTTCGATTCTCTTTTCGTTGATCGCCTCGAGTCGGCCACGCCTCTTATTCCTTTGTCCTGACCACGTGACTGAGCGTTAAGATGACGTCAGAATAAAGGAATCGCAGGCGTGCCCTACTTGAGGCGATCGACAAAAAGAGAATCGAAACGAAACGGTTGTAACTTGGCTAGGGGGACAGTACTATCCATAGTTACGTATTTTATAAATGCTTAAGTAACATTCATGTCGTTATAAAGACAAAAAATATTTTGCTACAAAAAACCTACTTTGAGTTACCGCTTTTGAATTCTGAAGGAAGCACAGGACCTTTAAGTTAAAATAGTGATGATAAAAACATAGTTAATCAACCATGTGAGTGGAATTTTCTTTAATACCGCAAGTTGGTTACCGAAAGTTGCTAGCAGTTGTCGAATTATTAAAAATAACCCTGCATAAAACATTGATAGTGTAATCAACCTATGGTGTTTTCACAGTTGGGTCACAGGCCTCCTCTCTAGAACAGGGCCATGCGATAGCCCTTTTATTTTTAGGTAGGACATCATCAAATAATTCCTATAGCTCTGGGTGGAGCGGTAATGAGTGAGAATTTTACTGACTGGTGAAAACCCACCCGGGTTCCTTCAGTTGCTCTTTGCGTTCCAGAGCTACGGTGACTCTTCTACTTCTTACTCTTCTTCTTCTTTTTTGAAAGTAATATACTTTCCATTTCGATAAAACCTACATAAGGTAATTCCCTAGTGTTTTTGGGGTATGCTCTGCTCTTCCACACTTCTGGGACTAGCAAACGATAACTAAGGGATCTCCAAAAGTGCTCCTGTCTGCTACAACAATCAATGATCAGAACACCAACCTGTCTGCGGATACAGCTACGGATGTTGCAAGTATCTTCACACAATATGCTGTACTGTAGGCAGTACTAGTAATTCAATAAACCAACATGCCAGCTGTTGATTTATTGAAATTCCGAACTAATTAGTCACAAGATCTATCTAGAACTGACCTTTAATAGGTGGTAGTTTCACCAGCTCCTGGTTGTGATTGTGAACGTTGAACCTGCTGGAGCCATGTCTCCGTGGCTGACCGTTCCAGCCGGGAGGTCGAGGGCCATCGGCGGAGCGTGGGACAATCGGCGCAGGAGGAGGCGGACCTGACGCTAGAGCCGACAGCTGTTTTTCTGGACGAGTCTGAAAATGTAAAAGAGGATATTTTTGAAGAGAAAAAACATGCATATTAAAAGTCGTGTTTAAAACGCGACTCACTGACTTGCATATTCTAACTTGAATCTGGACACAGACTCTCCAGAGTTGAATAGGTTAACGTCAATGTTGGATTGGAGATGTTCTGCAAGAAGAAGTTCTCAAGTCGTCTGAATGTTCACTCCTCTAGATGCCTACAGGTATACAGACATTTACAGCTTTGATATACGAACAAAACCTGCTTATCGATTCGCTTCTTGCTTCCGTACCTACTCGTACAATAGACCGTCCTCCAAAGTAGATAGCAGTAAGTCGTTTCTTTTTATCAGATAATTTCATAGTTATCTCCTAGTCATTCCTAAATATTTACTTTTACCAACCTTATCATAAGTGTCGCGGATACTAATAGCTCCAAACATCTCATTTGTTACTCATTCTTGCTAAAATTATGCATTACTATACAAGCGAGGTGTAGATAGTCATTCAATGACATCTCTCGCTCTACAGTGGAACGAGAGGTTAGTTCTTTAGTTGCCCTTTGCGTTCGATGGCCATAGTCACTCTTTCAAACCACCTTTTTTTTAGGTGGGAAATCATCTAATGAAGTAA
This sequence comes from Mythimna pallens, assembly GCA_961205895.1. Taxonomy (NCBI): domain Eukaryota; kingdom Metazoa; phylum Arthropoda; class Insecta; order Lepidoptera; family Noctuidae; genus Mythimna; species Mythimna pallens. The sequence continues at coordinate 17,366,829 of OY540844.1, read as the reverse complement.
ACCTCCCATACATCCCTATGCACCCCATTTGACGGTACGCGAGCCTAAATTAATATTATGAAGTGATTATTAGAATTTATTATCGTGAAATAATTTATAGCGTGCTATTAATAACCTAAATGTTTAATTAACTTTTTATCAGTGTATTAAATAATAAAACTCGACAGCAATTAGTTCATTAATATTATTATTGTACTGATAGAATCTCTGTAGCTTTAAAAACGAAACTGAACCTGACATCAGTTTAGTTTAACGGCTTCGTTTGTAATTCTGCATACAAGCATTTAATATTATGTGCCCCTGGATATAAATTATGTTGTTATAGCAGAAGCATTGGCTTGAATATTTGCCCGTAATTATTGTTGGCAGCGTCGTGGGTGAAGAGCGATATTATGGAGATAATAGAGTATGAAAAGGCCAGTGTCTTCACTGAATTATAATGACAAACAGAGATAAAACGTTTTCATTAAATATTCGGAATATTGCTACATAAAGTTGATATTTTGATTTTTTCTAGTTGAATTTTTTCCTTGTATCATACTGGCTAGAGTCCATTATAAAGTACTTCCGTGCTTCATGATGACTTGACTGAGAAATAAATGAGGATAGGCCCTACTACGAGCTCCTAACGCGATCCATTTGACGACCTAAACTGAACTGTTAAAGGGATGGAGCTATATAAAGGATGTATAGCTCCAACCCCCCTCTTTCTCGCTCGAACGACTGACATTTTAACATTTTTAACTAGTTATGATAAATCCCCTGAACGGAGAAATTCCATTCCTGCAAAAAACGCAAACTATAGCTTATGGTGTTTAGCCTTATAAGGGTCTATATTCTCAGAGAACTCTCATACGATTCCCAGTTTTCTTTAAAGTCTCATAATGAAACGGTACGGCATGCTATGCGATAAGTCGGATAGTGGGTCCGTGCGTTATTGGAGTCCTTGAAGCTGTCAAGGTTTCTTCGAACGGAAAGAAAATCGAAGCACTAGCACTGCTCGTACATATTTAATGTAGATTTTCCTTGGCGAGAATTGGACATAAGACATTAAAATTTGTAAATAACTAGCTTTTGCCCGCGGCTTCGCTCCCGTTAACTGACTATTCTACCCAACTCTGCCCTACCCTAGTCTACCCTACAAGTTTCAAATTTGACAGCAAAATCCCCATTAACAAAATGATCCGCCATTTATTGAAATCATTTGTTACAAAAAAATGTGATAAATGAAGAACCGCTTGAACGATTTTGTGCAAACTTCACGTAAACCATCTACTAAATAGTCCGAACAAAACTTAAACATTTGGTTTGGATAGGTGAGCCCGTTCTTGAGTTATAAAATTACAACGAAAAGTGGCATTGATTTTTATATATAAGAAAATTAATATTTTATTTAAAAGTCTAATGTTCATTTCGGAAATAGGGAATATGACATAAAGTAATACTTGAATCCGCATGATATGAAAGAACTTAAAAAATATCTTCATCAACGACAAAGTTATAAAGCTTCGAAGTTAATATACAAATTAGAAAGACATGGACTCTGACGTAAAAGTTCATCACGCCCATATTGCCGCCAAAATAAACGGCATTTTCACGAGAGAGATAGGTATATTTAAAAGATAAATAATATCTCTTTTGCTAATATTTTTTTAAATATATTTTAGATTAAGAGTGGGAAGTGCCACCAACAAAATGAGATCGGTCTAAACAACACATCTGTTAGTTCCATAGTCAAAACACTCAAAACGAGTTACTTTTACTGGAATTCCTCAAAACAACGATCCCATCCATAATTTATCGATAAACTAAAGAATAACACATCAATCTTCATTTTTCAACAAATACCTATACATAAACTCCATTCGCAATATGATTTAAGACATTTCATTCTATTCTATTCTATCCCTATCGATTTTGACTTCTATTCCGTAGACATATGGATGGCAATAACCTTTTGAGTACCGTAAAAGACACAATAGAAAGACGATGACCGAGCGAACCCCGGAGTTCGCTCGGGGTTTAATTAGGGTTACCATCCGTCCAGGTTTCCCCGGATGTGTCCTAGTTTAAAGGGCCGTTCGGGGATTGTCCGTGGGGGTCTAATTTGTAGTCCTGGTATAAAGTCTAATATTCCCTCTTGAAAAAACATACAATTTTAAAGATGCTATATTTTTTTTCATAGGTTCGCGCTTGACCGTTATCTCACCTGATGGAAAGCGACGATGCGGTCGACGATGGAAATATGAATGAACTTTGATCGGAAATAAATAAAAAGTTGGTTTATGGCAATTTAAACTATTTTTTATTATACTGAGCACGTTTAAAACAAAAATTAATTTAATGTGTCCGGGTTCTGAGCTCGAAAATCCGGTTTTTTTTTTACACTTTTGTCCTGGTTGTCAGATTTAACGTTTTTGCTTTTAATGAATTAAAAGCAAAAAATGTGGTTACAATACCAACTATTTAGTGCAGCAGTACAGTCACCATTTGTCATGCTGTAAAAATGTCATGATGTAAAAAAGATTTGTTTAAATGTCTAATCTTATTGCGAATGAAGTATAAATGGTTACAGATTTTCGTGCGAAATATTTCCGCATTCTTGCTAAAAACACAAACCTTTCATACCAAGAATGTAGGTTAAGCTAGGATATTTAAACAAGCGTATACGAAGAGACGACGCGGCCGGGCAACGAAAGGGACACTCAATGTCAATGCTATTGTGGAGGGGGGGGAGGGAGCTTGAAGTACAAAGCTGTGTACTGCAGACAGCTATATAAAATATAGTATAGACATTGAATTTTATTGTTTGTCTTGATTTATTTGGATTGTGAGGATTTTCACATCCCTCTGGAAAACTTTGTTGGAACATTTGAATTCAACGTGAAAGTTAGGGTATGCTTACCTACTGCTTATGCTCTATCATCATCATCCTAGCCTTTTTTCTAACTAGCTTGGGGTCAGCTTCCAGTCTACCTGAATGCAGCTGAATACCCGTGTTTTACATGCGAGTGAGACCTCCACAACCCACTCATTGGGCAAAACGATACTCTTTGGATAGACTGATGGTCATACTTTCTGGCGTCTGGCTACCTGTAACGACTATCAAAGATCTACGAATGACAACCAAGACAACGGCTTTACGTGATTTTTGAGGTACAGGTTATCAGTAGTATTCTAAATAAACGAAAAAAACTAAAACCCGACTACGACAAATAAAAACGACGCTGAAAAAGTATGAAACAAGATTTTCATACTTCGAACAGAACAAAAAGAAAAGCCGCAGTCACACTTTATAGGTACCAACCGAAACACTTTAATAACATGTGACTACGGTTTTTGGAATTTTGGTGTTCAATTCAACACATGACTTTTTGTCCGCTAGAGGGCGTCACTATAAATTTGAGCAATATTTAAGAAATGTACAAGTGAAGCCCTTTCAAATGATACCAAACACGGCGTATTTATCTCCATTTTTATTTTTTAACACATTACTTTTTGTCCACTAGAGGGCGCCATATCGAGTTTTGTGCAACGTCATCTATGTAGCCTATGTTCAGCGGACAATTATGACGGCTCCAACGATACCTCATATGTCATAAGTCGAGTTTCGATAAGTGGATTAGGAACTATGAGGAAACAGATGAACATACTCACATACATACATAGCCTGTCAAAATCATACCCCTTCTTTGGCTTTACCGTAGTCGGGTAAAAAGTATATGTGAATAAAAAAATTCACAATGGTGCTTGCCCGCTTTTCCCACTGAACTTATACTCCAAATACATCAAGTTCAGCCGTTTCGTCGTGACGGTTAAGCAAACAAAATTTTCTAATGCGAATTCTATTCGAAACTGAAACGCTCTCCTATTCGTTAACTGTCATAACATTGTTAGTCTATTATTTTCATCGTATTTTCCCATCTCTAGCACATGAGGAAAATAAATATACCTATATTAAAATGCAATGTGTGAACACCGTATGTTTCTTACAAGAACATAGAGTTTAATTTACGTAATATTAATTAAGTAACATATGTTTTTACTACACAATGGTAAACATAATTTGCATATGTGTGTAGTTAAGAACTATAAATAAACGTGTTGTTTTACAAGAATGGACTAGAATAATAGACTGGCATGAGGAAACGAGCACAAAGACTTCACAAGTCAATGAGAGTTGTGTGTTAAATAAAATACTTAAAATTTGCATTAGGAACATCGTTTTGCCAAAATAAACGTTTCTCTCAGCTGCACTGGCCAATGTTCGAAAAAAGAATAATAAATATTGGTTTGTTTAGAAACAAACCAAAAGAGAATTTATAATGGGACATGCAAGATTTGTAGATGCAGCGTTGTGGGCGTGGACTGATACTGTAAACATTCTGCGAAAACACAACAAATGTCAACGTATTTATAACGTGGTTTTAATTAACGGGATATTCCGTACTTCTATACAGTGTTACCGTAGATACACGGTATATTTGGTTAAAAAACGGTCTACAGTAGTGTTTTTTTTAACGTAAATGCTCCAGGGTAGCCGGGCGCGGGCTTGCGGACGGCGAGCAATGGGTGGCTTGCCGTCCGACCGTCCGGACCGAGCTCAAGCTGTCGACGGCGCGTATTGTTCCACGCGCGCCTGAGGGAGATGTCAGCAAATCGTAGGGGCCCAGCAGGGTCGAAGCCTGCTGGGGCCACGATTAGTGTGAAAGCGAAACCCGGGGCCCCGAGATGAAGGCAAAGAAGGAACAGGAGTGGGGTTTTAGTCAGTAAAAGTCTGAAATTATCTCTCGCTCCGCCCAAGAGCGTGATTTGTCATTAGATGATTTTATTTATTTATTTATTATACCCTTAATTTACACCAATACAAACATAAAAGGAAACTTAAGACTAAAACATATAGATACGTACAAAGTACGATTTTCCCACCTAAAAAAAAAAACAAAAAGGAGTGATTTATTACCGTATTACTGTTCTATGGCATTTTCAAATAATAAGTACCGTGTTTAATTGTTTCTAAACTACAATTAACTACGAAGAACTTCGAGAAAAATATAAGTACGGAAAACGAAACAAGCTAAATTGTTGCAGTTTTAACAGCTAGGGCCTTACCATGAAGTGTTAAAATGTCAGTCGTGCGAGCGAGAAAGGGGGATGGAGCTATACAACCTATATAGCTCCATCCCTTTCACAGTTCAGTTTAGGTCGTCAAGTGTATTGCGTTAAGAGCTCGAGGAACAGAGGTCCTACTCTGTTTACCCCACTCAAATGCTACCTATGAAAGAATATTCATTCAAAAGAACGAAATAAAAACTTCATTAATTACAAAAACAATCAAGTTATACTGGTTCAATAATCCATACATCGCGAAGGAAATGACTGTGTCGACTTCATACCCACTAAGAACATTTCCAAAATAACTGCAGCAATAGGTATATATATATATAGATTTAATTAATTTAGATTATTAATTTATTATAAAAATGTACCTATATAAAAGGAGAAACTGGCTGACTGACATATTCAACGCTCAGCCGAAAATACTACCTTTTATAACGTAGGCGAGCACTAAGAAGGCAAATTGGAAATTCAACCTTTAAAGGGGGTGACAAGGGGGAATTTCGTTTGTGTGCAAAATCTCATTCCTTGTCATTCATTATAATATTGAATTTTTACGAATTTACGATGTAATTTTCTTGCATTATTACCTATGCACGGTAATATTTACATGGTGTTTTTCAAATGTGTGTTCGGTATTTCCAAGTTGAAACACTATATTTTTAAGAGGGTCCTTTTTCACTCGCCTATCGTCAACATCGACCATGGTTTTATAGCTTGTTACTTCATCTAACGCAATCCCACGCGATGTTTGTCGAAAACTCTATTAGCATTCGGCAATTCCGTGATTTCCTCGAATATTTTACAAAACTTGTTCCAGGAAATACGTGTTTTTTTTTTTAAACAAAAGTTTTTGAAAAAAAATGTCGTAATTTAGAATCTTGATTAAATTTGCAAGGCTTTTATTGTTATACATTTTTGACTTTTTAAATTTTTGAGTAAATTATAAAGTGTAAAATATCAGATTTTCCGAGGTCTTTAGTGGATTAGTTTTACACGAATTTCTACATTGATTTCAATAGAAGCCTAGATAAAATCCATAAGATACTGTGTTTCCAAAATATCTAATGAAAAATGTGTAATAACTTCATAATCGCGTAAGAGCGGTTGTATGAAAAACAGTGAAAATGTATGTCGAGTTGCATCCCCTTAATACATCAACACGGTAGCTGGTGACACTGCTTCTATAGCAAAGTTTATTGACAATGATCGATGCAATCGAATGATGTGTTCTGCACGAGAAGAATGAGTCATCGATCAGACGATGACAACTAGCGGGCACATTGTGCATTCCATCAATTTCACATTCTGCTGCTGGTGATTCCCCAGAACAGCAGTGCCGTAACTACGCCTGTGCTAACGGTGCACAGAGGACCAGTGCAGGGTCAAAGTTTTGTATTATTTATTACTAGATTTTGCCCGCGGCTTCGCCCGCATACATAAAATATAGCCTAATGTCACTCAAGAATACAGCAGCTTTCTATCAGTGAAAAAATTTTGTAATCGGACCAGTGCTTTCAGAGATTATCTCCTACAAACAAAAAAAAACAAACCTTATCTCTTTATAATATTAAGGTAGAAAACTTTATGCACTAGTAAACACTGTACAAAGGCGGACTTAATGCCTTAGGCAGTTTCTACCAGTCGACCATAGGGTTGCAGAAAAATAACATGCAACTACATAATTATGCAAAATTTTGACCTGGGTGGGATTAATTTTTTTTTCAAGGGGCGCATTTCGTCGAAGCTCGCACCGGGCGTATAAAAGGCTGGTTACGGCACTGCACGACATAAAAGACTAGTTTTTCCTTACGTATCGTATTATATAACAAAAATATAACATTGCTAACAAAACAACAAGTTCACAAGCACACAATGAAATCAATACGAAAAACAAATAAACAAAACAAACCTGGTTCGGTAACTTCAAATAGTCCCAAATCAAAATCGATTTTCCTAAATAAATTATGAAAAGCGACGTGGGAGGTACTGTAATAATCTATTCAGCCAATCAGATACACAAAGTCAAGGTTACAGTGAAAAGTAGGTGCCCACGCAATCAATACTCGTCTAGTTCGATAACTTTATGGTTGTAGGAGTAAAGATGCGATTTATTTACGGCGTTTCTATAACACGTGCGGTAATAAAACGTACGGGTAACGTGTGTATCGTGTTGCATCTCACGGATAGGTTTAGCTAAGAAACTAGGTATTTATATTTAGGGTTGCTAACCATCTACACTAATATTTTAAATATTTTTTTTTTTGTTTTTAGGAGGTAATCTCTGAAAGTACTGTTCCGATTTCGAATTTTTTTGCACATGCTGCTTTATTCTTCAGTGACATAGGTTATATTTTATCTATGCGGGCGAAGCCCAAAAGCGATTTGTCATAACTTATCTTTTATTTTTGGTAAATATACTTTATATTTTTGCATACAAATAAAGTACCTATATATTAAGTAAATAATTACTGAACTATTAATTATCGATGCTTCTACGTTGAAATACGAATATTCCAAAAATTTGAGGAAATACTGTTAGTGTGTGCTAGCATATACAAATTGTCATCAAGAGAAGAAACAAATAAATAAATCAAATTAAAAAAAAAAACCTATTAACATTTTTTTCCCCTACTAAAAAATTTATTTATTTAAAGATTTATGTACACACAGAAATAAAAGTTTAGAAGAAGGATACAGAAAATAGGTACAAAGGTGGAGCTTATTTCTAATGAAATCTCTTCCAGCACACCTGCGAAAGGAGAGTTGGAAGAAAATAGATATATAGGCACCGTGTGTAACAGTAATAGGAAATACGTTATTTTTCTTTAAAAACAGTTGGCAACCCTATCTACATTGTGCATCGTTTATCTTCATTTTAATGTTGGAAGCTTCTGTGAAGACATTATCTGGTGTCACGATTTTTATTGACGACTAGCTCTTCGTCCTTGTCAAACTCATAAAACATCACAATGCCATTTGGTCACTATTTCCAGAGGTTTTTTTTTGCACGGAATTCTTAGTTTATTTCTAAAATAGAAGTTGCTTACGTTACTCTTTATAACATCAGTTATGTACCAGTAAAAGTCCTGACGAAATCGGTCTAGCCGTTTCGGTGCTTTAGCTGGAACAAAAAGACAGACAAAAAATTTAAAAATGACAGGTATGACAAAAATGACACTTTCATTTTTGCATTTAGTAAAAAATTAAATATTATTTTGATATTACAGACCTTTTAATTTTATTTATATATATTATCGATGCAGTGTGCAATAGTTTCTGTAAATTTATTCTTGATATGAACCAGGGTCGAGAACCAGAATCGACACCCTACCACGAGCTCCTTAAGCAATCCATTTCACGACCTAAACTGAACTGTTAAAGGGATAGAGCTGTATAAGGTGCGCACGCTTGACATTTTAAAATGTCATCGTAAAGCCCCAGATAGTCGGATAGACAGTTGGTCCAACTAAAACATAAGTTCATCATCATCATCATTTCAGCCGATAGACGTCCACTGCTGGACATAGGCCTCCCCCAAATGTCGCCGCAAGGAACGGTCTTGTGCGTCTCGCATCCATCGGATTCCCGCAACTTGCACCAGGTCATCGGTCCACCTTGTAGGGGGCCTTCCAACACTGCGTCTTCCTTTACTATTCTAGCGTGTGTAACTTATGAGGAGTGGTCTGGATAGTATCATACATTATAATAACAAGTTAAAACATCGAACAGCAACGATGTTCTCAAATTTTAACACTGTTAAAAGGTAATAAATAACCACGAGATATTGTTAAGATCTACTTTGTTCGTGTTGTAGTAAAGATAAATTTGGTATTAGTACTGCAACTACTTTGGCGTTAGCTAACAAAACTATTTTTCATTTAAGGGCCTATTACACTACGCGATATTCAGCACACGATATTCAGACTTATCTTTTGTCCTGAGTAAGACCGGTCTAACCCGTATTACACTACGCGACATCGACTAAGACTGTCTGAATATCGTGTAGTGTATAGGCCCTTTATATATAAAAAATCGGCCAAGTGCGTGTCGAACTCGCGCACGAAGGGTTCCGTACCGTCCTAAGTAAAAATCAGCAAAAATTAAAATAAAACATTTTTGTTGTATGAGAGCCCCGTTTAAATAATTATTTTATTCTGTTTTCAATATTTGTTGTTTTAGTGGCAACAGAAATTCACCATCTGTGAAAATTTCAACTGTCTAGCTATCACGGTTCATGAGATACAGCCTGGTGACAGACAGACGGACAACGGAGTCTTAGCAATAGGGTCCCATTTTTGCCCTTTGGGTACGGAACCCTAAAAAGCAATAGATTTCTTGACGGAACAAATCACATGGAACTATTATGTGAATATTACAAAAAAAAAAAACCAACAGTCCTACTTATGTAAAAAAAAAAGAAAGAAAGAAAACATTTATTTGAGACTCGCACAGGACAAACAACGATAAAATAAAAAGTAACTGCTTAATCTATAAATACTTAAAAATAATAATAGAAAATATTAAATAAAAGACCAGTGCGAGGCCAAAAAGGCTCCTATCTCAGCATATGCTGCGATATTATACTAAAAAGTAAAAATAACGCAGCGCTGGTATTCTGATAGGCTGGTATTATGTCATATTTATCCACGTAAGTAATGTCACAGACTCGCCGTACCACTTTCTCGTATATGATTCGAACGCGTAAATGAAACCGTCACCTAAAACCTGTAATGATTTGCGTAATAACTTCATAAAGTAAGCCAAGTACATGCATACATATATATGCATGTACTAGGCGAATTGTAAAAAAATAATCTTTTTATTTCTGACATATTTGGTCCATATTATTGTTAGTTACATTTTCATTATTATATTATTATTATCATAGCGAGGCAGAAATCAAATAATAACATCATTACAGCGAACGGATGTGCAGTCTTGTAAATATTTTACGGTGAATCAACATTCTGGTTAATTTTTGTCTAAATAGCGCCTATTTAGACAAAAGCTGTGGCAATGGGCAGGGCACATTGCTCGCAGAACAGATGGCCGTTGGGGCCGAAAGGTACTGAAGTGGTGACCGCGTACCGGAAGACGCAATGTTGTAAGGCCCCCTACAAGGTGGACCGATGACCTGGTGAAGGATGCGAGACGCACAGGACCGTTCATTGTGGCGACATTTGGGGGAGGCCAATGTCCAGCAGTGGACGTCTATCGGCTGAAATGATGATGATGATGAGATAAAAGCTAACCAGTACTTTACTTTGAGCTCCAAATTCCAGGTTTTTTGAGTTGGGAAAAAACAAATAACTTCTTCCGCTCTGGGTGAAACAAGTGGACGTTTCAGAATTTTCTGACTAAAAACCACCTGTGTTCATTCCATGGGTTGTCCGAAAGGGACCCCGGTGTCCTGGGAGGTAAGGCAAAGAAGGAACATAAGAGTGAGAACACCAGAGCGGGAGAAATCATTGGATGATTTCCCACCAAAAATAAACCTGCGTTACTTGCCTTGCCTGCATTCCAGGGTCACGGTAACTTTCGAATAATACCGCAGCCCAACCCAGCTGCTGACAAACACTCCTTGACAAGACTGGACTGAAGATTTTTAAACTGTCAGATTTTCTTGTCTCAGAACTACCCGTCATGTGACGTGCACATTCTGTCCGGGAAACACAGGGATTTCGGAACGAAATGGATGGTTACCCATCTACGGACCGATCCAGACACGTGTTGCTTTATCTTGAAGGCCCTCACATACATTTTACGTATCAAGATAAACATTGTTGCATATGTGCAATCGATATCGTAGGTGTGCCCTTGCACTTGAAGTGCCAGTGACGTTTGACAATCATCTGTTATCAGAAACTATCAATGAATGCAATTCAATGAGTCATAATGAAGATCTGAGTCCCTACCACGAGCTCTTAACTCGATCCATTTGACGACCTAAACTGAACTGTTAAAGGGATGGAGCTATAATGGGTGTATAGCTATATCACTCTTTCTTGCTACGCGTGTCATATTAACACGTGATTTCTCCAATATTTTAAAAATCAAAATGGCTGATATGCCAAATGTTTGGAGGTATGCGTAACAGAGAGTAAACTCCTGCAAACCTCCGTTAAAAAAGGGAGGATCCTCCGACCAGACGGGTGTTATGTCTGGTGGGCAACTGCCCGATAGATGATTTCGAGCTGTTCTATATATATTCCAATCGCGCGGATAACTTTAATAGCGCGATGCAGGATTAGTTCTTATGTGACGCCATAGATGTCGCTACAGTTACTTTTTACTAAGCCTGGATTTCATTATTCTCTTGTCCTTTAGTTTTTTGGCGGGATTTTTACGAGGGCAGTTCAGTGGCCATTTGCATAATTGGCAAATTGATTGAATAGTGGATATTGTCATGTGGCGTAGTTTTGTATTACAACTGGACAATATGTTATAAGTGGAATCATTGAAGCGCGATCTCGATATAATGGAGCTGAGAGTTTTATCTCAGCGAAGCTTGCCTTGAAGGCTGACTGATATACATTTGGTGCAAAATATTACAAAAACATAAGTTAAAAAGATGTGTTACATACGTATTCTAACAGTAAACAAAGTAAATGTATTCAAAAAAATAAAGACTACTTCAGGTAGAACTAACTACATTGCGCACACGTGGGCCACGTATACCGATCTGGGCGCGTCGGTCTCCATACATTTTATATGGCAACTATACTCCATCTGTTTAGGTAGTTAACTAAAGGTCTTGATATGTCCTTTTATTAAAAAAAAATTGTATAAAAGACATACAAACATTATTTAAATTTAGTTAATCCTGAAAATCTTGTTTCATACTTTTGCAGCGTCCTTTTTTTTTTTGTCGTACTCGGAATTTTATTTTTTTTATTTTTGATTATTTAAAATAATTTGGTGTTATTGATATCGAATTTTCTGACCACTTGAGGGCGCCACATTCAATTTTGGTGATATTTTTAATAAGTACAAGTGAAGCCCTTTCATGATATCAAACATTCTTTTTTCCCGGAAGAGGGCGCCACATTGAGTTTTGTGACACGTTACGTAGCCTATGTTCAGCGGACGTTTAAGCCGGTTCTAACGATACCTCATTTGTCGAGTTCCGATAAGGAGTTAAGAATTATGAGGGAACAGATGAACATGCACACACACATACCTACATGTCATAGCCTGTCAAAATCATAACCCTCCTTTGGCTATGCCGTAGTCGGGTAAAAAATAATCACAAATATAATAAGACACACCAGATTCACTTCTTTAAAAAAATTTATCGACTACGGTTTACGATTTTAAAAAAGTTCTCTCGTAGCAAAAAGATCCGTTGGGTATGTAAAACGAATGGCATTAGAGCTGCCGGTGAGTCTGTGACGTCAGAGAACCACCGTTACATATAGACTGATATTAACGTTTATTAACAATTCCAGATGCTTTTTCTTTGATCAAAATCCGCAAATTCGTGTCAACTTCTTTGGTTTAGACAATTTATGACCAAAATTTGTGGGTTTCATTCATGACTAAGTTCTTAAAGTGTCGATATAAATAACTGCAGTATAAATTGCTATTTGCGCCTGAACTTGAGTCTAGTAACACTGTTATGTTAATTTTGATATTGACTATTCATAAGAAGCGGAGGAGGTACGAAACTCTGCTTAAACGAGATTAAATTTTCGCATCTCCGTTTATTTTTAGACATCAAAGCTTACCGTAACGGGTGAACGGTTTCGGCGCCTCCGAAACATCGAGGAAAGAGAGTGGCTGGTCAGGTTCGCCGACGACGCGGCTGACACCAACATTTTATACTTTATCCAACACTATCACCACACTGAAACCGGCTCATTCCCGTTATCACTACTAAGCACGCACTGAACCGTAGGCTATCGGAAGGTAAAAATGAAAAATTAAATTTTCTCGTCAACGAAGCTGTACGAACATGAAAGCACACAGACGAGCTAAAGCATAATGAAACCGCTTTGTGATTCCAAGAACAATAAACTTTTACTATCATGCCACATAAAAAAGTTTCACTGCAGTGCGCAGTAGCTCGTATTTCGCGAGAATCGGCAAACCTATCACTTTTCTTGGTTTGGTCAAAACACGGCGAACTTTCTCTGCAAGTTTACCATATGTGAGTCATATTAGTGCGCCGATATGTCAACGCACGAGGAAGAGAGCGAAATCGAATTAAATATGGAAAGTAACGCCCGCCACAAGTTCGGAGGGACCATTTGCGGACGACGGAAAACCGAGACCTCTATCAACTGGTTTGTAAATTCACTCAGAAATTGGAATCGATATGAAAGAGCAGTAGATTGAAAAGTTGACAAGGTGAGGCAGTTTTCTGGGTGCGCGTCACGGCTGCAAACCTCGTTAGTGAGATGAGGCGACGTCGGAAGCAGTAACTGGATCCAGAGCGCGCAATCTACTGCATAAATTAACTTGTAACCCACTTCGCTTAAATTCTTTAAACATTTTACTGTCCTTATCTGTTGCTAGTAAATTTTGTGACATCACTACGGCTGTTCTAAAATTGGAGTATTAAGGTGCAATTAAAACATTGTCTGAATATTTAGTTTATACTTGGGGATGCTGCGCGGCATTACGTACAAATATGATAAACGTTTAACTTGGAGTCACCATATCAAAACCAAGAGGCAAGAACTCAAAATTCGGTACAACCATCTGTCATGGCTACCGAGTCGAAACAGTAAGCTGTTTGTGGATACCAAATTGCTCATATACAAGAGTGTAATAAAACCTGTCTGGATGTATGGCTTACAGCTCTAGGGCAGTGGTAGCGACTCCAACATTTTAATAATACAACGAATGCAGAACATGATCCTTAGAAACCTTTGCAATGTCTCATGGTTTATCACCAATATGGAAATTCACCACTATCTCAAGATGAGCACTGTGAAGGAAGAAATTCACAGAACGAAAGAAATATATCTCGGGAAGCTTGAAAGTCATCCCAATGTATTAGCTGTAAGGTTGACAACTCGAAGCTACAAACAAGGCTAAAGAGGAAAGACATTTTGAATGTATTAATTAATATGGTCCTCTGAAGAAAGAATGAAAGAAAAATATTTTATGAAGATGAGATGCTTTTACTAAAAGACACATTCAAAGCGACAATATCCTATAACCCACCTGCGTATAGCAAAAGCTGATTGCATATAAAATTTAAGAAAAAAAAAATGATATACGGTAGCACTGTTAGATTCGCTGGTGGATCGTAAATTTAGTGTACGCGTGTACACAGTGGCGGGCACGTCGCTAAACTAATCGCATAGGAATCGGATTTCTAAATCGTATTGTGTATTGTCGAATTACAGTCAGTTTCCTCCAATTAAACAGCAAATTGCCGCAACTAAAGTTACGTTATCGTTAACCGATGACCTACTTGCATTTATTCGCATCGTTATTAACTAATTAAAGGTACCAATTCGTCAAAAATTAGTTAAAACTGAAGATGCTAATGATGCTAAGTGTTCCCAAGCAGATGCATTACCCTATCTCCTTCCAGTGGCTCTCATAATAAGAACAAAACATTAGATTGATATAGCGTTCTTGGTTCTTGATAGCTAGAAACAATAAAGAAAAGAAAACAGAGGAAAGTCTGTCTGGGAACTCCGTAAGCAAACTGCAAAATCAAGCAAATGTACAAAACCTATATAAAATAATCTAATCTAGAAGTGTTCTTTGCAACATATCTGTTGAGAAAAACCACATTGTTATTTTGAATTCGTGAGCTGTCAGTAGCAGCAGTCTGATTTGAATTTTAGATGAGAACGAATGACAATGTAATATTAAAACCGAAACGATCGAGGGAGGTACTGCGATTTATATTACTGTTCTTAAAGGAAATATACAAACATGGCTAACTGGAGTTAGGTAACAAAGGAATATATACGATTGCATATCTTTTGGAGTAGTAAATGGGTCAACTAAAATTTAAGATGAGCATACTAAAATTAAACGCATTTCGAAATAACGACTATAAGATTCCTTATCCAACTCCTGTAATGTCTTTTTCTAATTATACTTCGACAAGTCTTTGATCTTGGCATGTAATTGCCAAGTGCAGAACAGATTCAAAACATTAGGCATTGCAATAAAACTAGATCCTACAGTAATAGTAACAAAAACAGAATAAAATTCCTGGACATGAGATGTAAATCCTCTCAAAATTTCTTGAGAATGATAGTATATGTTAATTTCTAACATCTGTAAAACGAAATGCCATTAAAAACATACTTTGTAAAAAAACCAAGGCTCGCAACTCAGTTCGTCTGCCGTAAAAAGTTGTGAGATCCATGTAATACCAAGTCGGTTAATTTCTTCACTCCTTACTTGAGGGACCTTTTGCAACGTCTTGTAGTGACCATATCAATATTACAAATCTTTTATAATTTAAATAAATAGATTGACTTGACAATTGCATGAAAACAAAATGTATCTCACAAGTAATACGTATTAAGTATATTAGATTGTTTAGTCCGATTGCCAAGTCAATATATAAGACTTGTAATATTGATATGGCTACTATAAGATGTTGCTAAAGGTCCCTCACTCACTGACTGATCGAGTCAGTGAGTGATAAAATTAAGAAACTTTGACCAGTTATAATTCTTTAACAACTGGTTCAAATTGAATGAAATTTTAAATATACCGTGTTTATACAATGTCAAGCTTCTAGTTTTATACACAACGAAGTTATGGGGCGTCGAAAATGGCCTGTACTGGTTCGAGAAAAGGATGGTACGGCCGCGCCGCTTTTTTGCTCGCCTTGGCGGGGGCACTGCCGTGCCCAGTAATGAGCTAAAAATCTTGAACTTTAAATAAACCAGATGACCTGCGCAAACGCAATGAACGTCAGTGGAACACCCACATGAAATAGAGAAAGCAAACAATGATGCGCTGCTCCTATAAATAGTATATCTTACGAGATTTTCGTGTAAATGAGGGATAAGTGAGCTGCCAGAAATTTAATTACTTTTTCATATCAGCAATCCGTTTGGCAAGGATAAACAATGGTGATTATGGTTTTATATTACTATCCCACTTGCGATGAATTAGGGCTGGGGTGTTTCTCTACAGCAGTGGTTGTTAACTATCATCATCTTTCTGCCCTTCGCTCTTGTTAATTGAGGTCGGT
This sequence comes from Mythimna pallens, assembly GCA_961205895.1. Classification (NCBI taxonomy): domain Eukaryota; kingdom Metazoa; phylum Arthropoda; class Insecta; order Lepidoptera; family Noctuidae; genus Mythimna; species Mythimna pallens. Next base: position 17,350,529 of record OY540844.1, on the reverse strand, counting down.
AACAATTTTTGTTCCAATCAGCTCTATCAACCGTCACGTTAACACTGACTCCTTTTTCTTTCATATCATCTTTTATTTGGCCTTCGTCTCCTTCTCTATCCATCCACATGCATATTCATAACAGTTTTAGTATCATGCGTTTCATCCGCCTTCTACACATTACCGTATCAAGACAAATGATTCCCTTTAAAGTTTTCAGTCACTGGCGACACTTTCAAACTTCCACTAATACTCATTTCTTTCACTTAATCTATTCTCGTCACTTCACATATCCATCTCAACATTCTGATCTTCGCTATATGCAATCTTTTTTACAGCCCGACATTCTAATCTATTAAAATCTACGGCATAAATGATAGAATTTGCTGATACACACAATAAAATCGCAAATAATGTAGGCAACTATAATTAATTATCGCACGCGCATTAGATTGAATGAATGAAACTGTTAAAATATGTCTTTTTTTCGTAAATAGCTTCACTATTCATGTAGTTGTATGCAAATCCGCAAAGGTAAAGACTGTTCATTTTCCTATCAAGATTTTATGTTATTGTTACAAGACGAGACGCTCATATTGTTCACATTGCCGATAAAGCCAACTAAACAGCTTGTTACGCAAGAAAGAAAGCCAAAGACTATTTATATTTTATACCACGTAATGACAGCTGAAAATAGACTTAGGTTTGGAGCCTCTGTAGGTTGTATATTATATACTATTGATTTCTGAAGCGGCACACGTGTCATGTTGTTGGTATTTTCAGGGCGTTTGTCCGCCGCTGTGACGTACGAAGGCCGGCCCACAGCATGACGTCTTGTTAACAGTAATGGGCGATTCATTAGCTCGATTGTAAACGCGTGGACCGCCACATAAATATTTTTGCTCCCACCACCAGCGGCATTAATCAAAGAATCTCGCAGAAACCGTAAGATATTCATTGTGCAATTTATTTCTGACGTCGCCAATTTCGGTTTTACAAGCTTTCGACCCAGTTTTCCGTCAATAAACAATGTTCAATTTACTATATTTTAATACAAGTGGAATGCACGCAATATTATGAGCAGTTACGTGAATTAACGAGGAGACAGAATTAGATGGTCTGAGTGCAAAACGATCGGCGGATACGCGTAACGCTGTTTGAACAAGACATCGGTTTGGGACAGCTAAGAAATGCGAGGCGTTTCAGTCTTGGACATGTGCCTGTGTTTTGTTTACGTGTTGAGCAAAATAACTATTTCTGTGGATGAGGTATTAGAGGGCTCGGCAGAAGAATCTATCTGTATCCAAGAGCGTCATTATAAAAATCTACAGCCAGAACACGCATGGTCCTAGAAGACAAAAACTAAACAATTGCCACGGTGGATTTGCATTCCTTTTAAAACAAACAACTAGTTCAAACATCCTATTTAGTAAACATACAGGCCTTTGGACAGAAATTTGAAAACCGTCCAACAACAAAATGATATCCAAAATAACTACACTAATTTCTGTAGGTACAACGTATTAATGAACGTTTGCGCTACACATGTCAAGTTTTTGAGGTTACTGACGCAAGCACCGACGAAGGTCGGGACGATACTTAATTGTGTTAATATAAAACAGATCTATCTGCAATTATAGTGCACACATGCGATAGTGAAAGTTACGTAGAGATAACTATACTCTCGCGTTCTACACAGAGAATTTGTATTACTTATTCGTTTAGATTAACATAATAAGCGCACCAAGGTATTTGAGGATGTAGAACTGGTACACACGATGTAGAAAAAATGTTTAGCTGTTCGTCAGGAGAATGTCGACAGGAGAGGAATGGAGGACATCAGCAGATGCGATCCCGGAGAGTAGGGTCGACTTGGATTGATTGGATTCCGACACACGATGGACGGGAAGTGTCGCGGGTGTCGCCTAAAAGATTCATATTCAAGAGCTTTGTAATTTGATTTGGATCATGTTGGGTTGATTCCGGTGGACTGCATAGATGATATCAAAGGACTCTGTCTTGCTCAGGACGCATTTTATCGTGGTGCATTTATTTTTGTCATTTGATGCTGTAACTCATATTAGTTACGGTGCTCAGGACTTGAAATTTAAAACAAAAATATTATTTGAATAATTAACTCGGACTGCGACTAAACTACTGACTAACTAACTAACTGAAAGAACACAGTTGGCCTTTGGTCAGTAAAAATCTGACACGCCCTCTTGTTCCACCCAGAACGCGAGAAGTTATTTGGTGATTTCCGACCACAAAAAAAACCTAAACTTTTCAAAGAGGATCTCGGCTTTTGGGACAAGGAGAACTTAGTCAAAATTAGTGTCGAGGTATGTGAGAATATTATTAACAGAAGAAAGTTGTTACGATTAACCAAGTTTATTAAAATCCAGCAATAGTAGTGCATCAATGAAAACCAATGAAGAAGACATACATACAAAAGCGACGAAATTCCACAGATCAGCCAACGTAAACATTGCAAGTCAACACGGAAAATCACAATACGTAGGAGGTATGTAGAGGCGAGAAAATTTCAAATCACAACGGAAAATATTCAAAGGAGGGTAGCCGCGCGCTTGCGCTCTCTCGGTCGCATCACTCAAACTGGGCGGGATAACCAACTCAATGTGAGGTGCCAAATCCTCAACCAACATCTGAATATACACCTACATACAAACACGAGTTATTTACATATCATTGCTAATTCAATGCGCTATCACCTCGCAATAAGGTTCAAAATGCAACTGCAGAATTCTAGCTTTTTGCGCGAGAATCAATTTGAATGTTTTGTTCTTTTTTTTTTCGAGTTTAATGATGAAGATTGATGTGAAGTCGATTTTCGTTACGTTGGTTTTGATTTTATGATTTTGTAAATGTAAATATTTGTGTTTAAAATTCTTTTGACTGGATATGTTTTGATCGAATAAATCCTTTATGGCGCATATTTTAACGTAATAGACTATAGAGGAATCATCTAACAGTGTATTTTTACGATTCCGTACCTCAATAGGAAAAAAACGGAACCCTTATAGGATCACTTTGTTTTCCGTCCCTCTGTATGTCTGCCAAGACCCTTTATGTCAGAAATGCGTGGAAGCATCGAGTTAAAATTAAAACCGTATACTCAAGTCTGCGGTCCCTTGAAGCTGTGAAAAAATCAAACTTCTAAGTTAACGGAAAGAAAAGATAAGGCCGTTTATGTCGCAAAAAACGTACATTGCAACACTCTCAAAGGAATCAAAATTCATAGGGTACCTACTTTTCGTTGGCCCACAATCCTGAAATTTGGCATAAAGCAAGGCCTTGTAGTACCTATAGATATAGGAATAAATCTGAAAACTAAATTTGTAGTTACGTCACAAATCAAACTTTTTTTACAATTCGGAAAAATCTTTGTAACCCAATTCGGGAATAGAACTGTTTTCATAGGTAAGTTTGTGCAGAACCCTTAGTGCGCGAGTCTGACTCGCACTTACCCTGTTTTTTATCTAATGACTGGCCTGTTGGTCTAATGGTTAGTGGCCCTGACTGCTATGCCGGAGCACGTCGGTTTGATTCCTACCCAAAACAAATGTTTGGGGTGACGAGCACAATTATTTGATCTGTGCCTAAGTGTAATTTATCTACAATATGCATGTATTTAAAAATATATTTAAATATATTTATCAGTTGTCTAGTACTCATAGCACAGGCTCTGCTTAGTTTGGAACTAAATAGCTTTGTGTGAAAGTTGTAGAATATTATTTTTGTAATGTTTTTTTCCTTCTCAGCTCTTTGGATGGTTTTTAACTATATTTAAGAGTAAAAGCAGCGTGTGTTATGTGGAGTATGTGTTATTATTATTTACTTTTTTTAATAAATTGCTATTTCTTGTACGCAAAGATCATCGTTTCAGCCGAAAGACGTCCACTGTTGGACATAGGCCTCCCCCAAACGTCTCCACAACGACCGATCTTGTGCGTCTCGCATCCACCAGCATTCCCGCGACTCTCACCTGGTCATCGTTCCACCTTGTGGGAGGCCTAGGTAGGCAAAGATATTGGCAGTTATTTCTGTATCCTGGTTTTACCAATTTAGATTGTGGTTAATTCAATGGTAATAAGTGAAAACGTTTATCATTCAAGTATCCTGCCAAGTTTGTCTTGTACTTATTTCTAAAATTATACCTACAGCCTTCTTAGTAACATAGAAGACAAACAATACTATTGAACTCTGGACTGCAACAATTATTAGCTACTCAACAAAAACCTACTATGCAATATTCTGCTTTTTTATCAACTGTATAGACAAGAGGCATACCTAGTACTTGTAGGATAATTTACTATAGATAATATGATTAATTTTATCAATAAGATAATAAATTAATTATTAAATTATGAGAGAAATATCATAATAAATTAATAATCATCGAATCCGACTCGGCTGGGCAGCGTTAGAGAAGCTGCTCGGCATTTTCACTTCCAACATATCACAGTGTCTCAAGACGAAAGTCTATGGGCGGATATCTGAATTGAGTATTTTGAGTTAAGAACGTCTCAAACCATACTTAAGTGCCAAATTTTGACAGGTTTCAGGGCTAAGTAGAGTTTGAGTAAGGAGGAGGAGTTGAGAAACCGAGGGTATGACCAGAGCGTGTTGACAGTGAGGATATATGGCTCTGAAACGTAGTCGCTAACAATGGGTCCTTGCGTGATCGCATTAGGAATGAAGGAATATCTGTAGGAAAACCAAGGTTACCGACATAGCCGGAAGAATCGCGTAACTTAAGTGGCAGCGGGCAGGGCACATTGCTCGCAGAATTGTTGGTCGATGGAGCCAAAAGGTTCTGGAGTAACGTTGGAACTGTTGGAAGGTCTCCCACAAGGTGGACCGATGACCTATTGAGGGTCACGGGAATCCGATGGATGCGAGACGCACAGGAACGGTCGTTGTGGTAACACTTGGGGGAGGCCTATGTCCAACCGTGGATATCTTTGGGCTGAAATGATGATGATGATGATGAGAAACATAACCCTACAATCATCTTTACATAGTACAAAACAAGTCGCTCTCCGCGTCTTTCTGTTTATCCGCTAACTCCTCCTAAACCACGCAACGGATTTTGATGCAGTTTTCACTAAATATAAAGAGTAATAAACGAAGAAGGTTTAAGTATTTAATTTGCACCCGAACGAAACATGGGCGGGTCACTAGTATTATTATAAATATAACTTATTATTACGACGACGTAATAAAAACTGTCTCAATTTATTTATAATTTCTATTATTATTTTGATAAAATTATCTCACTTTTAATTTATTTTGTGTGAAATTATAAACACACCAGTATCTTAATTTTGTTGTATGTTGTGTCAATGTCAGATAATTTTGTGAAGAATATCAACAGATACCTACTCCTTAGCTTTTTTTTTTGTTTTTTTTTCGGTGGGGAAATCATCTTATGACATCCCCCGCCCTTGGGCGGGGCGGGAGATATTGTCAGACTTTTACTGACTAAAAACCCACTCCTGTTCCTTCGTTGCCTTTCGTACCAGGGCCGAGTCTTCCTTTCAGAATCAGACCCTTGGCCCCAGTAGGCCTCGACCCTGCTAGGCCCCTACAGTTGCTGACATCTCCTTGAGACGCGCGTGGAACAGCACGCGCCGTCGACGACTTGGGCTCGGTCTGGACGGTTACCGGACGGTCGGACGGCGAGCCACCCATTGCTCGCCGTCCGCAAGCCTGCGCCTACGATGGTCGGAAATCAGGATCGGAATCCCGGCGGCGATTGGGGCGTGAGGACCGATGCCTCACGCGATTGGCCGCCTCCTTTGCTAGCATTACTGCTTCGCAGAAGGAGGCGACCGCCTGCCACTCCTCCTCGCTCCGGACCATGGCCTGTACCAAGGCCCGACGCGAGAGATCGCCGCCGACCTACTCCTTAGCTAAGATATCATCATAAATAAAAGATACATTATTGCATATTATAGTTGAGGCGAGCGTGGACCACTACGCACCATTAACGACTCAGACTCGGTCCGGACGGTTACCGGACGACCGGAATGTAATACACCTTGATAATCATCATCATCATTTCAGCCGAAAGAGGTGCACTGCTGGACACAGGCCTCCCCCAAGTGTCGCCACAATTAACGGTCCTGTGCGTCTCGCATCCATCGTTGATAATGGCAGAGTTAAATAATTGTTTATTCTTAAGTCATGTGAATATGTATTATATGATTTAAGTTAGATAATATACTTACTATATTTTAAATTTTCTAAGTTATTTGTATACACTGTCTACATCTCTCATCCAACTCTCCTGTCGCAGGTCTGCTGGAAGAAATTTCATTTGAAATAAGCAGTAAGTACCTTTGTGCTCTTCTATCTGCTTTAGTTCTTTCATTCTTTAGTGTTTGTGTGTACATAAATAAATGAAAGAAAATTAAGTATTTTTAAGTGTTACAGAACAGAAGGGTGATTATTAGCTACAATTACATAAAATCATTTCACATTTTTGAACTTGCAATATGCATTGTGTGGCCATAAAACTCTATACAGAAATAATCATTCAATTTCCATATGAATTGGCTCCTCAAGAAAACTATTGTTATTTTGTTAACATAAAAGGTGTGTTTCATTGTAACAAGCTTGAAGGAAACATAGTGGCATTGAAATTATGAAGTGGTTTCTGTAGTATGGTAATCATAATCATCATTTCAGCCGATAAACGTCCACTGTTGGACATAGTGCGTCTCGCATCCATCAGATGAAAAATCGCCAAAACTTAAGTGGCAATGGGCAGGGCACATTGCTCGCAGAACAGTGTGGTAATCTTTCTATGAGGTTTGAGATATCTTTATTTCCCATAAGAATGTATAAAAGGAGAAACTGACTGACTGACATATCAACGCACAGCCGAAACTACTACAAATACAAGCGTGAAATTTTGCACAAAGCTTCCTTTTATGACGTAGGCGGTGAATTTTGGGAAATCCTACCTTAAAAGTCTCCTTAAAGGAGCCCCTTAGTGGGTGAATCTTGGAAAATCCTCCCTTGGTGTTTAAGAAGGGGATGACACTGGTGTCCAAAGTTTGTATGGAGAAACTCTACTTTCACGCGGGCGAAGCCTGAAGATGGCAGAAGCTAGTAATATCATATAATTATTTTGAGAGGTTTTTGGCGGGATTACTTCGAGTGAAGCCCAGTGGCTGTTTTAATTTTTCACAAATTGATTCCTAGTGGATATTGTGATGTAAAATTGGTGTAGTTTTGTATCTCAAGTATCTGCGCAACTGGAGAGAGGACTCTCTGTAAAATGGAGCTGAAACTTTTACTGTAGAGTTGACTACCTCAGCGAAGTTTGCAGAGAAGGTTGACTTGATAATCACGTTTGCTGCCAAATACTACAAAAACATTAGAATGTGTACCTACATCCATATTGTAATGGTAAACAAATTAACTGTTCATACAAGGACATGGCCAAAGGACTTAGTATCCAAGCCAAAAACGTTAACATGAGAAACATTTTTTTTATCGCACTTCTTATACAGAGTATAAAACAATGTGGCTGTATGCTTCGCTAACTCTTCCTCAACCACACAAATGATTTTGGTGCAGTTTTTAATAATAGAAAGCAATACGTAAGAAATATGTGTGTATGATTTGACCCTGAAATCCACACATTCTAGGACCGCAGGTTTCTTTTTCAGTCTGTTGGTTTAAAGTCAAAAACCACCCATACACATTCTGACGAATTTAAAAGTGAAAGATCACATTATCCATTACATTTGGATTGGTTACATAATCATGTTCTGTATGTTAGCAAAAAGGGCAGTTCTATTTATAGAGCCTGACAGCCTCGAAGAAACCCCAAATTTTTGCTTATCAGACTTCATGATTAATACAGCATGACAGGGTGAAGAATTTCTACATTTCACAATAAGAACCAAGTACTTGTTTCTTTAGACATAAATGTTATGATAACAATCTGGACAGCTTTAAGTAAAATAATTATATGTATTTAGTTAGTCAAATGGACAGTAAACATTTTTTTTTTTTGCGGTATTTTGATTATGGGTAATTTTTAGACATTTTTTAAATTTAAAACCTAATTTATTATGCAGCATTTAGGAAACTGTCCTCAAGTACAATTGGAAAATACCACACTTCCTCACCTAGATAGTGTACGATATCTTGGTCTACACCTGGATGGACGCTAAACATGGCGGCACCACATCAAAATAAAAAGACAAGAGTTTAAACTACGGTATAACCACCTATCTTGGATACTGGGCCGAAATAGCAAACTATCTGTCGACAACAAATTGCTAATCTACAAAAGCATCTTGAAACCTGTCTAGATGTATGTTGTACAACTCTGGGGCAGCGCCAGTGACTCTAATATAGTTATACTAATACTACAGCAAATGCAAAACATGATACTGAGAAACCTGAGCAATGTCCCATGGTTTATCACAAACACAGAAATACATCACTATCTTTAAATTAACACTGTAAAGGAAGAAATCCTCAAAACGGCAATGACATTCCTGGGGAGGTTGGAAAATCATCCTAACCAATTGGCTGCTAACCTGACAACCAGAAGCTACACTAAGAGTCTAAAGCGAAAGTATGTTATATGAATGCTATATAAATAAATATAGCCAAATAGGAGGAGATATCCTCACTGGAGGACTCACTCGAACTGCCATTACCTACAGCGCATCTGCTTATAGCTAATGCTGATTGCAGAAACAACAAGCAAAAAGAAAAAAAATATTATGTTATTAACACAAGTACTATTCCATATCTATGTAAACAATAAAAATAATAATGATATGAGTGACATTAAAACATTTTTATTAATAAATGTATCAATATTTATTGAAACTTTGTTTTGAATTTCCATTCCTAATAATATATTTTGTTCACTTATGTACTTGAACTAACGGATTGTAAGGCCATCTCAAATGATTAAAAATAGCATTTAAACACATTTTGACTATTATCTAATTAGCATATTAGTCAAAGTAGTGATTGCCAACTGGTATAGTCATTGATTTATGAGTTGTAAGTTGTAGTTTAAAAACCTAAGCAGGCACTTTACTTGCTGTAATTTATTTCATCCATAGTACTCTTAAGACCATGAAGAAAAATAGGTATTGTGAAAACAATGGCACGTCCTAAGAATAAAAATTCGAAGGCATCCTCTAAACCACACTGAATTACGGCCCATTTTCTCTCCTAGTGAGAAGGTCTGAGTCCCAGCAGCGGAAACATTACAAGACTTATGTTGGTTAACAAATCAGAAAATGGACAAGAGATCTTAAAACCACCTGTCATCCCAAATACTATCTATCAAAATAAAAGCCAAATACCACTCACTGATTAATCACAAAATCTCAGAAACTATAACACTAACAGACTTAAAATTTGGCAGGTAGATTCCTTATAGGGTGTAGACATCTGCTAAAAACGGATTTTACAAAATCCACCCCTGAGTGGATGAAACGGGGGTCCAAAGTTTGTATAAAAAAATCTACTTTGATGCGAATGAAGCCGCTAGCAGAAGCTAGTATTATATAAACCATAATGGAGCAGTAATTTGGGCTCTACTTTTCTTGGTATTTGAATCTTAACACTACAATGAACTGAAATTTGACATATTTTTACATAATTAACTATTAGCTGAATCTACAAACATTGTTCTTCCATAAAAATTATATAAAAAAAATCAGTTGTGACACTTGTGACTTATTTCTGAGACCTACCTAAATATACACAAACAAAATTTCATCAAAATCAGTCAAGCCATTTTGAAGGAATTTCATAACAAATACTGACACAAGAATTTTAATTCATTAAACCCCGAGGGAACACCTCAGTCATTGTCTTACTATTGTGTCTCTAATTACGCTACTCAATAGGTTAATATATTAGAATGATAAAGTTATGATCAATGTTTGTATAATTTTTTTAGTTTGTAGTTTATTGGCTTACTATACACATTGGTGCATACTGTAAGTATAGCCTCTTGTTTAATAAATAAATAATAATGCTGGATGAAGGCCACCTCTTCTTACATAAGCATTGTCAACCCAACTATCTTAAGATCCTATGTAGAACAAAACCACTTCAGAGACAAAAGTCTCTGAAGAAATAAAATCATATTATGAATATTATTATTGACTTTATTACCGTGACTTTCAGATTAGCACATATTCAGTAGAAGGGACTACCTTATAATTGGTGAAATGGCAATCAATCCATGTCCTTTTAACTTTAGCCATGTTCTTATCTCATTTTTATATGTTTAAAAACTCTTTAGTGTTTCTTTATTTGTCTCTTAGCATTTAAGACACAAAAATTGATAGGAACTAACAGGGTAGTGTCAAAATTTACAGTATATAATGATGACCATTTAGAGTAGTAAGCATGTAAGTATTTATCTAAGCGATTAGCATTATCTTGGGTAAGTGGTGTAGCCAAAGAGGTTAGGTGCAAAATAAATTTGATTCTTATTAGATTACCTATGTAACACTTAACAAATATGGTACTACTAGTTTCTGATAGTGGCTTGGCCAAGTAAAAGTCGAAAATAATCCCAAGGAATCTACTTCCTATGTTCTTTTCCAAGACATAATCTATCTGTGTGCTAAATTTCATAGAAATTCCTTCATCTGTTTGAGCCTGAAGAAGTAACAAACAAAATATAACTTTCGCGTTTATAATATTAGTGAGATACTGACCTGACTGATACTGAATGAATACGCACGGTTTTTTCCATCAATAAAACTAATGAAGACCCATCAATTTCTTACCTGCTGACACCTACATTACCCAATAAGAATACAATACTAAAATTACTGACATAGTTTTCTTTTTCTATTAGTACGTATTTATTTAGAAATATATATCCTGTTGACAACAGTCAAGGAACAATTTTTTATGATTGCAGTAAAGTAGTCCTACAGCAAATCTAGATTCCACGAACTTCTAAGCAGGTTTTGTTCGTTTCTAGAGTTGTAAAACAGAAAACATCGGCCCAAGCAAGTCGAGTGCCAACGGGAAGATAATGTGATCTTGCAAATTACATTATAAACAACTCACCTCGGCCTCACTGTCGCCGTTCTTGTTTTTATCAACTTTGGTCTTCATCGCCTCCTGCGAACAACAGCTTCCACTGAAACCCTCACAACACACGCTTATCTGCTTCAAATCACCAATATGCGGAGATTTTACACACGTAAATTATGCAGCACCGCATACCATAAACGAACTGAACTGACATGGCATAGTAGGTATATTACGACGATGGAAGCGTAAAATGCCGACAACGTAAATTACCGTTTTTTTTACAACGGTGAGAAAATTATATATTTTAGGGCGTTATAAAATTTGTTCTTTTATTCTTAAACTCACCTTTTCTTTTTTCGGCATAATAAATTAATAATTAAAGCTTTTAAATACAAGTTTTTGACAACATTCGCGTGGAGAGTTTACATTTTAGTTGTCAAACACAGCGTTCTGATTGGTTGAAAGCGGTCACGTGACTTCGTTGACGTTGCACGTAGGGATGTAGGCTTGTAATTAATAAAAAATATCGATTTATTATTATTAATTTATTATAACTAAAAATCTTTTTTATTACTTAATAATGTGTTTTCAGTGAAGTATTTGAAATGTTACGGCAGAGCGAAAACAAATGAAACAATAAATAATTGTATAGTAAGAGAGGCTTATGGCGGCAAGTAGTAGATAAAGTTGTCTATTAAAAATGCCAAAACATATGAAGAACACATTATTGTGTCTGCAAACCATGTAAACATGTATATAATTCTAATTACGATGTCTTGATTTTTTTATCATAATTATCAAGTTATGTATTAAAAGAATGCATTTCCACCAGGTATGTGCAATAGTACAATGCATAGCAACCATAGCAACATAGTATGCTACGTTTCTATGATGCGTCCAACCCTCATAAACATTCATTAGTACATTTAGCTTTTTTTTTAGGTTCGGTCATGCTGGTTTCATCATGATGTTTTATCATGATGAAACCAGCATGTCCTAGAACCAGAAATTCGAAGACATGCGCCATCCACGAATCCGCTCTAGGCACGTGTGGTGAATTTCCTCTTCTAGAAAGGAGGCCTAAGTCTCAGCAGTGAAAACAATAGAAGGCTGATTATGCTATTATTATTATGTTGTCGTGTTGAATAGCAACGCTGATTCGTTGACTCAAGAAAAGTACAGCCCTTCTGGTCCCGCGAAGAGTCGACCAGCTGTTTGCTGATATCCCGAAAAACTCGATGAGCGCTCGACCCCATGGCCCTATTGTTTCAACCCCAAACGGCTTAAACATATAACTTCCGATAAGGTTATTTTGGGTAGCCATAGCATTACACATGCAAACAGTAGTTTCCGAAAAAAAGGTTACTAATGTAGTGGTTGATATGTGGTAATTGTGAAGATAGGAGACACAGACTTCTATCGTAGTAGGTGTTGAATTTTGTTTACCGTTCTGTCTAGCTAGGAGAGTCCAAGACCGATAAAGAAATCAATTGTTGAATTATACTCAGCTGGATAGCGTTCGGTAAGGTATGCAATATTTTATTCCTTTTGTTCTGCAGTATCTTATGATAGTTCGACCAGTGAGTGCTATTGCCTGTGATTACAAAAGGCATTGTAACTGAAACTTGGTTGCTCAAGATGATCCTAATTTTACTAAAAGTCTTAAAATCACTCAATGGACAATGAATGAGAATGTTGGGTTGAAGGTTTCTTTCCTCTTCTTTTCCTTTCCAACTTCCGAATTGTGGCAGTGAGCGGTGCATATTGTGAGCTCACACGTTAAGGTCGTTTTTGTTATCTTTTATTAATAAATAAAATTCTTCTCTATGTGTGTATGCTGTTGAACTCCTCTTAAACAGCTGGATTGATTTTGTTTTTTCTTTTAGTCGTTTATCCCTACAACCTAGCAGAACGACGTCTGATCCACTAGTAGACTATAATCTGAAGGCCGATTACTAGAATGAATGGCATAGGAAGTCTCAAACGACCCATGAAAATCATTTACTTCTTGGCAGTTTCCTTCACTGCCCATGGCAAATAGACAATCGGTTGAAATGGTGAAGCTTGGCGGAGACCTATCTGTAAACGTTTTTCAGTAGGCAAATGATGATGATTCCGGATCCAATTAGATGGTCGTGGTCGATCTACCGGGATGGATCTGACAAGGGTCTAAACAGATAAACTGCACGCTAGCTGCAAAGTTGCACTTTTACATGATTGTATTGAAATTTCCAATTCACTATGCAGTCCTTTAGTCATGCAGTTTCTGGTTGCTGATTCTAATAATTGGCAGTTTTGATACATCTTAAGCATACTTTTCCAATCATATATTTATAAATCATGAAACACGTTGATACAACGTAAAATTAATTTATTAAATAAATTAAATAACAATATTACATTAAAATATCATATAGAACATTTATTGAATATTCACTTTACTTCTTCTTGGCTTTGGGTTTCTTGGCTTTTTTGTACGGTCCAAGGTGAAGACGCACAAGCAAGCCACGCCACCAAGCCTGTACAATAATAGCGGAATTCAGCATCTTCTCATGGTAGCGTCGTGCTATCTCGCGTTCTTCTTTGAACTTATTCCAATCCTTCATTTGCTGCTCATGTTTCTCGAGCTAGAAAGAATGGAAAATATTATTTAATTAGATATACACGAAAGATTTGCTCGCTTGGCATTAGGAAAGATAACTTTTCGCCGAAGTGTGAATATATTAGACATAAGGTTTTTTCTTAATCATCATTGATTTTGCTGATGAAAAAATAGTGTAGAACAGGAAAGTTTCCGAGTTATCAATGAGCTATCAATTCACTTCAGAATGGCTAAGTCGTTCCTAATTTAACGCCTAGCAACCGATCAGCACAACGGAGAAAGTCCTAGCTTCTTGTTGTCTAGGATCAAATGCTATTTGTGCTGATCACCCATAGCCCACCATAAGCCACGTTTGCATACAGGTTAACGGGTAGAAAAGATAATGTGCCTGTTAACCTGTAAGCAATTATAGTGGTAATCGCTAATATTTCTAAGAAATAAGTTAAGGACCAAGAGATTAGCGCAGTCATATTAAGATATGAATATACCATTTCTTCGTATCCTATTCTTTTGTCACGCGTGTCTTGGTATTCGTTTTTCCTAATTTGTATTTTGAGATCGATTTTTTCCATGTCTCTTTCAAATTTTTCCATCCACTCTTCAATTTTTTCTAAAGTTTCCTTAAATAGCATAACAGCAAGTTAATATATAGCAATCGAGAGCAAGATTTGGAAAGCAGGAAATTATTGTATTTATAGGTAAAAGAAACCAATTTTTATACATGGAAATATAATGTGACACACACAGGCCTAATTTCTACTCTGCTCTTTGAAAGGGAACTGGGTTGTAATTAGTAGTTGGGCCTGGGGAAAAATGGAATGCAATAATTAAAATCCTGAATGTACTAACGTTAATTGTAATGGTAACCAATGTTTCCACTTCGGTATGAACTCTTAATTCATGGTCACTTCTCTGTTTATAATATTCAATACTAGTTGCTGGGTCATATTCGATATCATAAATCGTCTGCGTGTGTTGTTCTGTCCTTGCTACTTGCCAATTATCTATGTACCGAGTGCGAACTTCAGCATACAGTACTGAATCCTAACAAAATAAAAAAATTATTAATATAACACATAATTAATGCTGTTTCGTCAATCGGATATTTAAAATACAATATATATATATATTAATTAAGTGTTGAATATTTTTGCAAACAGGATTTTAAAAAAAGAGCACGTAGGCTAGTATTATTTATTCAAAAAATTATGCAAACTTACTTCAACCTGAGTCCTTAGTTTATCAATTATAACTTCGGTGTCATACAATACTGTTTTGATATGGTTACGTTGCTGTCTAACTTGTTTACTTAACTCTTTACGAAGTCTATGCAGAAAATAAAAATATTAATATTTTTTTCCATTTAGGTAACTGATTACTAACTAAACCATAAAATTACAATTTCATCAATAAAAAACTTACATTTTATTTTTACTTTCCTCTTCCACTAAGTGAATACGGTAACGTTCAAGCTCCTCGTAAGAATTAATGTAACTCACTAAATTATCAAAACTAAAAGATTGCGCTAGACCCATATATGTTGCAACCATCACTTTATTAATATATTTCCTAGAACAAAGTATAGATAGAATACTGTAAGTACTGCACAATTCTGTTATAAAAATAATTAAGGATGCAGTTTAAAAACTCAAATTAGCTGTTAAAATAAATTGGTACCTGTCAGCATCAAGTTTTTTTATTTTATATATCGTGCAGTTAAGCTTTTTGGGGTCTATTCCATCAAGCTCATCTTTAACTTCATTGGCATCATACACACCATATTTTATAGCTTTCAAATAATCAATATCAGATAGTGTCCTTATGAGAGCAAGGCCGTTGTTGCATCTTTCTGAAAATATTTATGAAAACAATAATGTTCCTGATGTTATAATTTAATTAATTAGGACCTTAGCTTAGTTAATTAAATTATAATATTCATTTGACATATTAAATGGTAAATATTAAATACCGAGGAAAGAGTTGCAACTTTACTGATATTTTATGCTAGCATACCTATTACTCTTTTGATTAGCGCCGATTGTACATACGTCTGTACAACTTGAATGACCTTGAAAACACGCTTAATTGTCGTTTGTACACACGTTTGTACGATTTTTTTTAGACGAAAATTTTGGTTTTTATATTTTTGTTTTTCCTAGAAAAATCCACAATAACGTTTTTTTGTTTTTTTTTTTTAATTTATGTAAAAACGCGCAATAACGTAATAATAAAAGCCCCCCGCGCGCGAGGGGTTAATTAAACCAAGGAATTTATGAATTATCTAAACAATATATAGTTCAACTTACTAGTTAAGATAACAATCTTTGCAATCTGACCAATTTATTGAATCTGACAAAATTTGCTCAGCAGTGCGACAATGGAATTAATTAGATTACGACTAGAATCGAATAAATAGTAGCTGTAATACATATATGGTTTTGTTAATTTTGCTATCCACCTCATGGTACCAAGTATTTTACTTTAAGGCTTCCCGAAACGGTTCATTGCGATTGACCATCTTTACTCTAATTGATGCAAAAATTGATGGTTTACTTTAAACGATTGAAGTTATTGTCAATACATTGTCATTGTTATTCACGTAAATATTGGCAATCGCAATTTACCGTTTTCGAGATCCTTTACCCACCAATCATGTTTATTGAGTTTACTGTATGATTTTACCTAGAATCCACAGTTGCGTTAAGACATCTTCGAGGACAGATGTGAATAAAGATGTCATCATAAAGCAGGATCTATTGAGCATAAAAAATACAAATAAATGCAGTTCTGTAAGTAACTTGTCCATTAATTTCACACTTTAAAGCAAAACAAGAAATTAAAAATAAACAAACAAAAAAAAAATACCCTCCAGACACCGATTTAGAAACATTAAACTCGTCTAGATCCGTCATGTTTGATGGTGTCCGACGCAAAACCATTCCCTATAACAAAAAATATTCGTTGAATATTGTGTATAATTTCCAGTCAAGTGATTCCCTAAATAAGCATATATTCTCATCGATATCGATATTTGTAAGGTACGTGAGAATTTACATCTCTATCACTGAAATTTCGGAGGTAGGTAGGTACTGTTTTCAGATATAGCCTATGTAACCTTACAGTATGTACGGTCAACAAAGAAATCCTTATTTTTTTGTAAAACTTCAGTTATTCGTATGTAAGTATAATAATTCTAAAGCATAATAAAAAAAATCGGAGTGCAGAACCTACCTACTTTTTTTTCTGGTACAGTGGTAAATTAAGTCTATCGGGCGCTCAGGGCGACAAAAGTATTTTAGTTTTTCCTCAATTTGATAAGTAAGTATCTAAGTAAGGTACCTACCTAGAACACATGAGAGAAGAACAAAATAAGGATCGAGAGAAGAATAAAAAATAAGCACTGTGCGAAGCAAGCTCAAAATTTTAGCCTGCCTCTAAAATCAAACTTGGCGCCTGTGACAATGATGGGGCTCTGTTACGTGCTTAGGGTATTTGTGGTGTCTGAGACTACCTACCACCACAACAGTGGTGCAATTAACCTCACATAAGTGGAACTCTGTAATAATTAGTGGCAGTACTTTGACCATGTCGTCTTTTGAAGACGATAAAAGCCGATTATAAGGTCTTTATTTATATTTGTTATTTTTATGACCTGTAAAGTTAAAAAAAGAAATATTTACTGCGGTTATTGATTCAGGAACGGCGTCATTATCCACTGTAGAATTCATTTGTTCCGCCTTGATGGAGGAGACTAAACCATAGGCGGATGACTCCGCCACAAAGCCAAAACCTACTTTAGTAGACATTTAATTAAACAAAAATATTTTATACACAATTTTGTCTTTTGCAATCACTTTGACAAAAGTCAGTGCTGCGAACATGATGAATATTATATGACAATTAGGTACTGATGACAGAAAATAATGACAGACTTCGATTCTCATTCGATCTCTTCGATTTTGGCCAGTACCACCGCGCAGTGTTAGCACTGGCTAGAAATACCTACTCTGTATTCTAGAATAGCCATTGCTGATTGCTTATCTTTGGGTTAGCTTTTTAACCAACTTCAAAAAAAGGAGGAGGTTATCAATTTGGTTGTATTTTTTGTTTATGTTTGTTACCCGTTTTATGTGTGTTTGTAATTTTTTTTTTTATTTTCGTTTGTATTTTTTTCTGTTTGTTAGGGCCTGCGCACACTTGAGACAAGACTGTCTTAGACAGAATTAATAGCAGTGAGCCATACAACCAGCACCCACGGCTATAAAGGGTATCCTGACCACCAGTATGCCTACCTGGTTATCACCCTCAGCCTCATCAGCGACCATGGCGAAGCACACTGCATTCGGCCAGTCACACGAAGAGCCACAAAGAACCTCTCCTGGTCGACGTCAGCAATCAAGCCATTACGTGCACAGCACCGCTCCGACTCACTGGAGCCAGAAGCATTACTTCGATTCACTGGAGCCTGCAGCATCATCCCGACTCACTGGGACATCATCACCCCGACTCACTGGGGTATCAACCCGACTCACTGGGATAGCACCACCCCGACTCTAGAACCCCGAGAACTATGCGGCATTCGGTTCCGACCCACTGGAACCAGCCTACCACTGGCCTTGGCACGCATCAAGAAGCATCAAGAGCCATCGATTTCCGATGGGGAATGACGTAGCGACAACTATGGCGTCACAAAAGAACTAATCCTGCATCGTGCAATTAGAGTTCTCCGCGCGATTAGAATATGTAGAACAACCCGAAATCATCTATCGGGCAGTTGCCGACCAGACATAACACCGGAGGATCCACCCTTCCCAACGGAAGTATGTGAGACTCTGTTCCGCATACCTCCAAAGTTTTAGTTCTTCACTTCTACCAAATTTTTCGCGAGTTTTCTATATTTTTAACCGACTTCAAAAAGGAGGTTCTATGTTCGGCTGAATGTATTTTTATTATTATTTTTTTTATGTATGTTCACCGATTTCTAGTTCAAATGTGGACCGATTTTGAAATTTTATTTTTTTATTGAAACGTTATGCTTCCGAATTGGTCCCATAGAAATACCGTTATGAAGAGAACTCCTCATTGGATCACAGCAGAACCGTCGTAACAAGTAAAATTGCTTTGTTTATACGTGTAGTCGATGACTGACTAAAAGAAGAGGGGGAATATATCGAACTGATCTGATGATGAAGCCTGAAGTTAGGCACCGGAACTCTGTAATAAATTAATGTAATCATATCGTGTTTGAGATTATTAAAATTGTCATGAGATGCACTCTGGCTATAAAGTATTTAAGTTTGACTGAGGGGTACTTTTTAGTGGTGGTACCATAACTAAAGTGTAAAATAAAAAACATTAAACAAAAAAAAAACAACCGACTTCAATGTAAAAAACACTGAAAAGTGCAAAATAACTTTAATATCGGAAGTCGGTGTTAAATAACGAAGAGACAAAACTATTATAGAAACAACGACTTCCGAAATTAAAGTTATTTTGCACTTTTCAGTGTTTTTTTACATTGAAGTCGGTTGTTTGTTTTTGTAAAAGTTTTTTATATTTTAAATACTAAATATTCGTAATAGTAGGTAGTAGGCAGTAAGGTAAGATCAACAGAACAAATAAGTTTTTCCTACAATGAGGGTAGTATGATAAGCTATTGCTATTGCGTGATTGTCTTAAGACACAATTACGATTATTTCGTATTATTATTAGTAGTCAATGTCTCGTAGGAGTTGTATGTGAGCATGCAGGAAAATAAGAAGAAACTTACTATTTTGAGAAATTCAAATGATTTTATAATTGAAAGGGTCACTTTTAACATTGTTGATTGTACTTGTGGCTGATCAACTGTCATACTTACCAATAAACTCAACTCCAACTTCAAAGCATATCCCTCAATGAAAAAAAAACCAAAGCTAATAAAAAAAATATTTATTACAAATACACTAAAACAATAATAAAAACAATAATAAATTAAACAATAAAAATATTTAAAAAAAAGGACCGTTACGCGCGTAGTGATGTGCTTTTGAGCATGGAACACGTATCGATATCCTGTATATACAAAACATATTAAAAAAAAATAAAAACAATAGAATAACAAATATAAAAATTTTGATGTTTTTAAATTGATTACTACTACTACCTACCCCATTGAAATGAAGATCACAGACTAAATATGTACTATGAGAAAAGTTATTACAGTTATTGTATTTCAGCAAACCTTTAAAAGCTTAGTTTTGCAAGTTATACATTTAAGGATCACTGTGATACAAAATCAGTGGCACCTACAATAACTGTAAGCGAACTGTTTAATTGAATTTATAATTCGCCGAATATACCTATCAATCGCCGCCACCACAAGTATCGACATATCGAAAAAGGCCATATAAAACGTACGTATTCCAATGAAATTTGGACTTTGTGATGTATTTTATACAGCTTAATATTCAAAAAATTTTAGATTTATTTCGAATTCTGAATTCAAATATACAATCCGTTTATAGTACGTTCTAGATTTTTTTTTTCATTTCTTTTTCTTCTTCTTCTTTCCCTCATCAGCGTCTGGCTTTGGCTGCCTTTGCCTTCTCCTAGGTTTGTAGGGTCCTATTTGTAGCCGGACAAGTAGCCCGCGCCACCATGCTTGCACTATAATGGCGGACGTTGTCATCTTCTCTATGTAGTTCATAGCTTCCTGGCGCTCCGCTTTGAACTGCAGCCATTCCTTCATCAACTTCTCGTGGTTAGCATACTGGTGAAAAAAATATTTTAATAAGGATAGCATATTGCAAATTTATGTGACGGGGAGGGGGGGGGGGGGGGGTACCTATTGTGCTGAGAAAAGCGGACTGCACCGCCGTTATAAACATTGAATTGAACTATACCAACTGAAGTATTATACTAAAATCATTTTTACCTATTTGTGATAAAATTCAAAAGAAAATTTCCTATAAAACTATCAAAGCCATATAAATTATCAAAGAAATCGAAGGAAGTTTAAATCATAAAAAGTACCAACTTTGCGATTAAAAAATGGGGATAAAGAATTTTACAAAATTCACCTCTTAAGGGGTTGAAACGGGGCGCCGCCGCGTCGTGGTACAAATTTTGTGTAGAGCAACCTATTCATATAGGCAAAGACCATAGCAGCAGCTAGTTTTAATATAAGTTTAGATTACCATTTTTTCCATGTCCATTCTCTTTTGCATGGCATCTTGATACTTGTTCTTCATAACCGCTATCTTGAGGTCCTGTGCTTCAATGTCGACATCGTATTTTGTCATCCAGTTATCTACTTTTGTTAGTACGTCCTGCAGAATTCAAAGATTCAAAAGCATTTATTTACAAGAGACTGGTCTCCACGACACAGGGAATCCTAGTGTGGAGACCAGGGAAGTATTCGATGTAAAAGTGTATTTTTTTTTTCCTGAACAATAAACCATTATTATTATTATTATTATCGAGAGTGTTCTTTTTCTCAGCTTATTGCTGGTGTCAACTACATTTACGGGCCAAAACCAAGTAAATGCAGTGTGTATAATGTTTTCATTATGGGAGTGAATTTTCATCTTCCAACTGCATGAATTTTCTAACTATTCTACATGTGTTTAATATGGCAGCTTTCTGTAGGTTTATGTAAACGGATTCGTCTAAATCTATTAATTTTAGACTACTGAGTAGATGGTTGGGGATTACCCCTGTCGTGGAGAGGACTATAGGTATAACGTAAACTTTTTCTTGCCTCCACAATCTGGTAATTTCGTCTTTAAGTTCAGCGTATTTGCTGATTTTTTCGGATATCGTTTTTTGTAGGTTGTGTGTATTAGGAACTGCAATGTCTATGAGGTAAGTAATTTTTCTAATTTTATCCTGAAGTGTTATGTCTGGTCTGTTATAGTGGATGGTCCTATCTGTAAGTATGGCGCGGTCGTAGTAAAGTTTGTATGCGTCATTCTCTAAGATAGTTTCAGGTTTATATTTGTAGTAAGGGGTGCCGGAGTTTTGTATAAGACTATGCTTGATTGCTAGCTTTTGATGGATGATGTTAGTAACTTGATTGTGTCGGTGAGTGTAGTCCGTTTGTGTAAGGGTGGTGCATGCTCCGGTTATGTGTTGTATGGTTTCTGATTGTATATGACACCTACGACATTTGTCATTTGTGATGGTAGAGTCTTTAATAATATATTTCCTGTAGTTTTTTGTGTTAATAATTTGGTCTTGTATGGCTATTATGAAACCTTCGGTTTCTGGAAACAGATTTCCTATTTTTAGCCACTTATTAGATGCTGTGATATTAATATGCGATTGTTCTAAATCATGAGGGTGCCTACCATGGAGTACTTTTTTCTTCCAGTTTTCTATTTTTTCATTTTGTGGGTTAGTGTCGGTTGTATTTGGCCAGCTTTGATCACTTAAATTTAACGGTGTGTAATTAAAATCATTACAAATGATAGCTTTATGTATGTCACTTGTGCGAGATTTTGAGTAGAAAAATGTTTTAAGCCTAGAAATTTGTTTTTGCCACAGGTGATGAATGTCGATTAGGCCTCTCCCCCCATTTTGTCTTTTAATGGTGAGCCGTTCGATAGCAGATTTAGGGTGTAGATTATTATATTTTGTTAGTGTAGTGCGGGTGACTCTTTCTAACCGTTCGATGTCAGTTTTTGACCACTTTATAACTCCGAATGAGTAGGTCAGTATTGGTATGGCAAAAGTATTCAAGGCTTTTATAAGGTGCTTTCCCGATAACTGTGTTTTACAAATTACGTTCATTCGTCTCCGATATTCAGTATTAAGTGTTTGTTTGATTGATATGTGGTCGAGTCCTTTAAGTTGCTTGTATCCTAAATACTTGTAGAGATCTGTTGGTTCCATAGCTGCTATTGTGTCGGTGTCATTTATTATATAATTTCCGGGTTTTACTTTGCCTCTTATAATATGTAATGTCCTACATTTATCTAATCCAAATTGCATATTAATATCGTGACTAAATGTTGTTGTTGCTTCTATAAGACTTTTCATTTCTTTTTCATTTTTAGAATATAATTTAATGTCATCCATGTATATGAGATGTGAGACAGTGATTTCTTCGGAATTATGTTTAAAATTATATCCGGCTTTACACCGATTGAGTAAGTGAGATAAAGGGTTCAGGGCGAGACAGAACCACAGGGGGCTCAGTGAATCACCCTGAAAAATACCTTTCCTAATATGTATCTGTCGAGTGACAAGAGTGCTGAGATGGTTTTTTAGCTGTAGTGTAGTTTTCCATCGTGTCATTACATTGCGCAAAAACTCTATTATTTTAGGATTTATTTTGTATATTTCTAAAATGTGTTATTATTTCAAATAAACCATTTACAGGCACTTTTGAAATGTCAAGAAGTCAGTCAGTCACAAAAAAAAAATGATGCTAATTGCACATTCCAAAGCGTAGATCTCTATGGAGAAGAATGTGCAAGAAACTCCATGGCCACTCTTTTCAATCATGTTTTGTAATTACAAATATCTCTGTTACATGTTTCTTGTCGTTATCATGTGAGAACAATGTAAATACAGACAAAATAAAATCTAAATATAGATATCAAAATAGCAACTGGCAGCTAAGAGATGACCAGTCTCAACTGACAGCGCCCGTTCACGAACATGACGCTAATATTAGCACCACTCAGCTCAACCATTTTGAAGGGAACCGAATGATAAAACACATGCGCCTCAACTGCCGTGCTCATGTATGTCAAACAAGTCCAATATTAACATAAAAAACCATAAAATAGCTCCATGGTACTCACATTTACAAACTTTGAAAATAAATGCTTCTACATTATACAATACTTATAATATTTTACAATTCCCAAAAAAAAGCATTAAAAATGTAATCTATATATATAAAAATGAATAGCTGTTCGTTAGTCTCGCTAAAACTCAAGAACGGCTGGACTGATTTGGCTAATTTTGTTCTTGAAATATTCGTGATAGTCCAGAGAAGGTTCAAACGGTGAGAAAAGATGGAAAAAATCACGAAAAATAAAATCCAACTATAAAGCCATTTCTAATTAAAATATCATTGTAAAATGAATTAAGCTATTCTGGTAATGCCAGTAGATGACGTTATCCTTACTATTAGGCGGTACGAAGTTCGCCTGGTCAGCTAGTTAATAAAAAATAATTTCCAAACTAATCAATTTGTACACCTCGGTGGTAGAGGAGCTGGACCAGCATGAATGATATGTAATTAACCGACTTTAAAAAGGAGGAGGTTATATGTTCGGTTGAATGTATGTTTTTTTCACATGAGCTTCGCGACCGGACTTTGCACCAGTGTCGTGCCCAGGCACAGGGCGCAGTCCCTGGTGGCGCAGTTATAGAAGGTGGCACCGTGCGTTTAAAAGGCTAGTTACGTTACTGTTTCGCACCGGTATTCGCGACCTTCAGATTCGTGTGGATACAAGGCGTAGCGACTGCTGCAGCTGCCCCCCCCCCCCATCCCCTGGGCTTAGATAAAACTGAGGCTAAATCTCCAAATTATACAAAATATAATTATATTAATATTTATATCGATAGCTGGAAACAGGAGCGCCGGCTTTTAGAAACCCTCATGATTGCTCATGCTCATTTGATTTCGCAAAAGTGGCGAAGTGTGAGAAGAGAAATGCACTCTGATCGATCGACAAATAAATAAATAATAATAAATTGGGAAAACATCACATACATTGTCCTGGTCCCAAACTTTTTACCTTGTACTGTGGAAACCAGGAACAACGAAGGTACCACAAACACCCAGACCCAACACAAATTTCTGTTTCATCAACAAACATTTGTGTTGGTGCGGGAATTTAACCCGCGACCCTTGCGTCTCAACCGGCGCTCTAAATCATTGCGCTAAATGGGTCGTTGGGTAATGAAA
This sequence comes from Mythimna pallens, assembly GCA_961205895.1. Classification (NCBI taxonomy): domain Eukaryota; kingdom Metazoa; phylum Arthropoda; class Insecta; order Lepidoptera; family Noctuidae; genus Mythimna; species Mythimna pallens. The sequence continues at coordinate 17,325,972 of OY540844.1, read as the reverse complement.
AAACGCCCATCTCTAAAAGGCCATTACTGATTTGTTTCTGGATGTCTATCCTCACCCAATGTTTATTTCTCATCATGGGTGCTCAAGCCCCCGAGCACCCGCACGGAGTCGGCGCTCCTGGCTTGAAATAACATATAACAGACTATATTTTGCTTTGCAGATATTTATAAGTTGCCATTATCCTTGATGGAGGGTATGTGGAAAATTGATACCAAAGGTACCATAAACATACCATATTGAGATTTTTTCAGCCGGGACACTTACTCAGTGTCAAGTTTTGCTGTTATGTCTCACTAAGGACAATGTATTGTTATAAGCTTTACAAGTTTCCAGCCTGCAACCCTATAACTTCTAAATGTCGATATAACTGATTAAAAAAATCATCTAGACACGCAAGCCAAAGCCTTCGGCGGTAGTTGAGGGGTGACCACCCCGTGATACCACAATCGTGAGAGAAAGGACGGAAGTCCTTTCTCATAAGGAGGCGACCGCTTCCCATTCCCATGGCCTGAATCAGAACCGGACTCGAGAAGTCGCCGCCGCCGACCGCTTCCACGATGACACGTTGTGATCTACCCATGCGGGGCAGCCTTTCAACGTATGATCCATCGTGTCCTCCGGGTGATTCGCACAATATTAACCACCGGACGTTTCTCCTGCTTGAATCCGAAACAGGAACCTCCCGAAATGGCCTTGACTGGTGAATATTTTTGATAAATGAGAAGACTAATTCTCAGTTAACTAATTAGGGCAAAAAAAAGGCAGAGGGTAAAATTCTTACTCTACTCTAGTGCCAAACCAAAAATGTTTTGGTTATACATCTTTTGTTAGGTACTGATGCCAGTTGCCGACATTTGTGTCGTAGTGCCAGAAAACGGTGACGTGCTTGATTCTTTGTATGGATAGTGTGAGAATACCGTATTCTGGTGACGGCTGTCAAGACTTCCCATGCTTATAATCGATTTAAAAAAATCTCTTACTAAAACTTACGTTGATAAATATGTTGACAAGCAGTTCAACCTCGGAGTGAATTCTCTGCTCCTGGTCTGCTCTTTCCCGGTAGTAATTGATGTCCTTGGACGGGCCGGATTCCTCGTTGTAGATCGTCTGTTCGTGTTGCTCCATGCGCGCTTGCTGCCAGTTCTCCACGTACCTGCTCCTAATCTCTGAGTTCAATCCTGTATCCTGAATAATGAGATTTTATTAAACTTGGCTTCGCTTCTACAGCCACAGGCACCAAAGAAAATAAATTAAAATTACTTTTTTTATTATATTACTAGCTTTCAACCACTGGAAGTTTAGAAAGCCAGTGTGCCAACAAGTCCTGGGGTTTTACCATAACTTCGTCGTTCGAGCAAGAATGGAGCTATCCTATATAGCTCCATCCCTTTAACAGTCCAGTTTTGGTCGTAAAATGGATGGCGTTAAGAACTTGTGGAAGCGCTCCTGGTCGGAGAAACGATCCAACTGGTCTCGCTACGAAATGAGACAGAAAAAGTAGTAAGAAAAGCCTAAAGAACAACAACACCAAGAATTGTCTTCCAGTGGGCTGCGGGATTGTTCGAGAGTTACTCCAGTCCTGGAACGCAGAAGGCACCTTCAGTTGCCTTTTGTGTTCCAGGACTGGAGTAACTAAGGCGGGTTTTAGTCAATAAAAGTCTGAATTTCCTCTCGTTCCACCGAAGTTATAATAGGCTCGCGTTTACCACTATCTCACCTGATGGTAAGCGATGATGGAGCACGCTTGTCTAGAAGTAACCTACTCACTCTTGACTTAAATCAAAAGTGAGTAGGTACCCTAGTTAAAGTTATTTGATGATACCCCACTTAAAAAAAAGCCATCTACAGGTATTTCGGAAAAATAATTTTTGATCTTTGCTGTCTTTGGAAAGTAAATAAAAGTACAGAATAAGTTTTTGTACTTTCAATGAGTCTCATGAAGTCATGACACTCATGACCTTATTCATCTTGGCTTCTTACGAAGGTTAGTAGACTAGCTTATGAGTTTGTTACCAGAGATGAAGGGACCTACTTCGACCTGAGACTTGAGGAGAGCAATGGTCAGATCTGTGTCGTAGATAACCGTCTTGATGTAGTTCCGTTGCTGCCGAAGTTCTTTCCTCATCTCACGGCGAGTTCTAAGAAAGTGAAATATTTGTTGTTATTAGTTGTTATATGTATAGCCTACGAAATCATTGGAACTTATTCAGTCGCGTAGCAAGGTGACCAAGGGTCTTGGGGCAGAAAAAAACTAGGGCCCCTAAACTGTTAAGGTATATTGCACCTCCGCTTTGTGGTGGTCGATTTTTGAGTTGCGATACTATTTATAAAACTCGAAAATCAAATTATCTAGAAAAAGATGTTTAATAAAATGTCTGATAGGATTTAAGGTGGCAACAACACTGCACGAACAACAGCCCCCCTAGCCAAGTTACAACCGTTTCGTTTCGATTCTCTTTTCGTTGATCTCCTCAAGTCGGCCACGCCTCCTATTCCTTTGTTCTGACCACGTGACTGAGCGTTGAGACGACGTCAGAACAAAGGAATCGGAGGCGTGGCCGACTCGAGGCGATCAACGAAAAGAGAATCGAAACGAAACGGTTGTAACTTAGCTAGGGGGCAGAAATAGTATAGGAGAACAGAATAGTAGCGAATAGAAAACAAGTTGAAACTTGTCGGAAATTTCTCTGTTTTTAAATGAGATGGCTATAAAGTCGTCTTGCAACCTATTTTATTTAGATTCCGAAGGTGAGAAAAGTTTTGGTTAGTTCAATTAAAAGTTTGCTAATCGGGTTTCGGGCCCTTCCAAGCTTGGGGGCCCCGGGGAACTGCCCGCCTAGCCCCTCGCTAGCTACACCAGTGATCCTGGTAGTTGTATCTCTGTATGAGCTTTAAGCAGTCCTGGTAAAAAAACAAACACCATTGTCCGGATAGCGTAAATTACGACTGACTTCCTCTGAGCTATGTGCATAAATTCTTCTGAATCGCGACACACCAGCTAGTTTTCTGACTTCCTTTGTCTTCCATGATGCCAGTGTCACTTATTTTAAAGAAGATGATACCTTACCGCAAGTTCCCGTATGGATTTACAATTTTTGAATGTGGAGTTAAGAACCTACTTCAAGGTTGATTACCATGACGTTTAAAGTAAGATTGTTTCATTCTTATTTCCAGTGTGGGTAAGAGATGGCGCTAGAAAACCTGTATAGCTCTACGGATCGCAGGTTGACTGTAATTTAATTATTTTTAGCTCACCTAGTGCTCTAGGAAATTTTATTGGAATATGAAGCGAAATTTCCGCTTTTGTTACGAGTATAACTGCCTTCTGCGGTCTACTCTTCTGTATTAGAGTTCAGGAGCCTTGGGGCATGTGCAAGTCTTGCGAGTGAGAAAGAGTGATGAAGCTATAACACCATAATTCGTAATTTCCATTTACTTCTACAGGCACATTTGAAATGTTAAGAAGTCAGTCAGTCAGAAAAAATTGATGCTAATTGCACATTACAAAGCGTAGATCTCTATGGAGAAGAATGTGCAAGAAACTCCATGGACACTCTTTTCAATCATGTTATATTAACGGTCGGTTACATGTTTCTTTTCGCTACTATCATATGAGAACAATGTAAATAAAATAAAAACTAAATATAAATATTAAAATAGCAACTGGCAGCTAAGAGATAACAGTCTCAACTGACAGCACCCGTTCACGGACATGACGCGAACATTAGCACCACTCAGCTCAACCATTTTGTAGGGAACCGAATGATCCAATACACGCGCCACCATCAGTGAGCAATAGCTCCATCCCTTTAACAGTTCAATTTAGGTCGTAAAATGGATCACGTTAAGTGGTTGTGGTAGGGCTACTGTATTACATAGATACCTGCCAGAAATAAAAATACATACAATCTATTCCTGGCTTCCTCTTCCGCGAGGTTGGCTCGGTACTCAACTAGGCCTTCGATTGCCTTGTTGACGTCTGTCAAAGTGGTGTAGCATCTATTCAGGGATAGATCTAAGTACGTTTGCTGTAGCACATCGACAATGTATTTTCTGAAAAAAGAAAAGTAATTTATATGCATGTTAAGGTTTTATATAGTTTCTTCAAAAACCTTTCAACGACAGCAGTATACTGCGACGCCACGTCTTATTACTGCGATATCTCATTACATCGAAAACCGGTACTGCGATAGTATCATACTGCGAAGTCTTGTTCAATCGACGTCTTGTTACTGCGATGTTATGTTACCTAGGAAAATACTATACTTCAAACGATAATATAAAAATGGTTTGCTTCCACTTGGCAATTGAAGCGAATCATCAAATGTGAATTATTTTTTTATAAATTTTAATTATTTTTCTAAAATCTGATTTAGGTACTCCTTATAATTCTAATAGTAGAAAACTAAACAACAAATTTACCGAAGTACTTATCTATACTCAACTCTAAAGAAGTTGTTGTTATGTAACAAAAATATTTACAAAAATTTGGTGCTGGCATCTTATCCGGCGCCCCTTAGGCCTTGCGCGCACTGCCTTGCGTTTTTCTAACGCATAATCTGTGAAGTATGGAGTCTCATAGAATTGCGCGCACTGCGGTGAAATAAACGCATGCGGTGAAATCACCGTTGGCCTCTCGCTGCAAATTTGCGGTGAATGTACCGCATATATTTTTGTATCGCATAGAGATCTAGGAAGCGCCGCGCACTGCGGTGAAAAAAACGCACGTTTTAACCGTCTTCAAAAAAAAGGAGGAGGTTATCAATTTGGTTGTATTTTTTATCATCATTTTTTATGTTTGTTACCTCAGAACTCCGTCGTTTATGGACCGATTTGTAATTTTTTTCCCCATATAAGATATGCTTTCAGATTGGCCCCTATTTTTAAAAATCCAGTTCTGATGATTGAATCCATGAGGAATCGAGGGAACTCCTCAAATATTGTGCATTTACAGTCAAAAAGTAACATTTGATGAAGTGGAACTGATGAAGAAGACCAGAAATGGTCAACGGAACTTCATACTCACATAGCTAATACAATAAAGATTGTCATAGTCGCTTAGACTATGCCAATACAAATAAATCAATGGTTCTGAATAGTTACTTTGAAAATAATATAGTCGAAGTGATCTGATGATGATGATGCGGCGAAAAAAATGCACGTTTTTACCCGACTTCAAAAACAAGGAGGAGGTTATCAATACGGTTGTATTTTTTTATGTTTGTTACCTCAGAACTCCGTTGTTTATGGACCGATTTGCAATTATCAGAACTGGATTTTTCATATAAGGCGAAAAAAAAATAATTGCAAATCGGTCCATAAACGACGAAGTTCTGAGTGTCAAACATTAACAAAATGATGATAAAAAATACACCGAATTGATAACCTCCTCCTTTTTTTGAAGTCGTTTAAAACGTGCGTTAGTTTCGCCGCAGTGCACAGCCCTGTGCGTTTATTCTACGAGGCAGTGCGCGCAAGGCCTTATGCCTTGGCGCTTGTGTGCGCCACGAACTTCTACAAGGCATGGCATTGTAGGTGGAATATTCTATTAAATAATAATCGACATGGTCTTTATGCGGTTAGGTCAGTTCTTCCACAGTGCCACGGTCCTGTCCGATGGAAGTGACAAGAACTGAGACAAATCATAGGAAGGCCCATTTGATTGAGAAGGTACCCTGAGGTAGCTGTGGGGTGCGGGAATAATGTCGTCGTACGTTAGTGGTCAAATGGCTGAGCTCTTGCAACACATCGCCTCATCCTCCACCTCGAAATTACTTTTCTTGGGAATAGACCGATCGATGGCCTGTTGATGGCCATGGGAATGCGTGGGATGTGAGACGCACTGGATCGATTTTTGTGGCAACGCTTGAGGAAGGCCTAATAGTTATGTCGTAATAGTCCCGCAGGAGAACCAAGGTTGCCGACAGAGCCCGAAGAATTACCGAACTTAAGTAGCAGTTGGCAGGGCACATTGCTTGCAGAACAGATAGTCATTGGGGCTGAAAGGTTCTGGAGCATGCAGCGTTAGAAGGCCTCAAGGTGGACCGATGACCTGGTGAGGTTCACGGGAATCCGATAGATGCAAGATGCACAGAACCGTTCATTGTGGCGACACATGGTGCATGGGGGCGGGGTCTTTATGCTGAAATGATGATGATGATGAGTTTCTTCAGAACTCGTCGAGCTTCTATGCCTGGACGCTTTTCAGGTGGTCGATCGCCACTATTGATTTTGGCTTTTAGGAGTTGTAGTAGTGGTTAGGACTAGTGTGGCTAGCTTGTAGGATTGTAGCTCCGGTATTGTCTCAGTTAATAGACAAGTGTGGCTAGTTCGTAGGATTGTATCTTAGGTATTGTCTTAGTTAAGACTAATATGGCTAGCTTGTAGGATTGTATCACAGGAATTGTCTCAGTTAAGACTAGTGTTACTAGCTTGTAGGATTGTATCACAGGAGTTGTCTCAGTTAAGACTATTGTGGCTAGCTTGTAGGATTGTACCTCAGGTATGGTCTCAGTTAAGACTAGTGTGGCTAGCTTGTAGGATTGTAGCTCCGGTATTGTCTCAGTTAAGACAAGTATGGCTAGTTTGTAGGATTGTATCTCAGGTATTGTCTCAGTTAAGACTAATATGGCTAGCTTGTACGATTGTATCACAGGAATTGTCTCAGTTAAGACTAGTGTTACTAGCTTGTAGGATTGTATCACAGGAATTGTCTCAGTTAAGTCTATTGTGCCTAGCTTGTAGGATTGTACCTCAGGTATTGTCTCAGTTAACACTAGTGTGGCTCGCTTGTAGGATTGTACCTCGGGTATTGTCTGGGTTAAGCACTAGGCCTATATTCTTGATTCTGCCAGCAGTTTCACCCGCGTGAAACTCGTAATTTATCCCAAGCGAACGTAATCCCAGTATAAAAAGTAAGTACCTATCTTTCGTGCTCCAAGGTTTAAACTATCTCTATGATAAAGTTCATCAAAATTGGTTGAGCGGTTTAGGTGTAAAAATGCAAAAATAGAGTTACTTTCGCATTTATTAGTTCGCATTGCCCGCATGAAATAAGAAATTCATCCCACAGGATCATATTACCGGGATAGACGGTATCCCATGTTCTATTCCAAAACATGATCTACCACTGTGTAAAGTTTCATTGAAATCCGTTCAGCCGTTTGCATAGCATAGCATAGCATAGTCGGCCTTACAATGTTCCCACTGTTGGGACTCGAGCCTCCTCTCTAGGAGAGGGAAGCCGTTTGAGTGTAAAGTAATAACAAACATACACACATAAATACAAACTTTCGCCTTTTTTATTCATATTAGTGTGATAGTATGAATTCTGTGTGGATTCATTCATCTTACCGGTCATAAAAGAGTTTATCCAGTTTATACTGACTGCAGCTCAGATCATATGGGTTGATGTTGGCCAATTCGTCCTCGTAATCCTGCTGCTTCACCTGGAACTTCAAGGCGAGAAGGAGGCCCATATCTGACATCGTCTTCATGATTCGTAGCTCGTTGTTACATTCAGCTGGATGGGCGCAAAAGTGCATTAATCCTGGAGTCTGCCACAACAAAGACGAGACGAGAAGGAACCAACAGAATCTAGGTTTTTTACACATTTCGACTCCTCCATTAGGCTCAGCAGTGAGCTGTGACTGAACACTTAGGCCTACTGTTCACGGACGCGTAGCTTCATAGACGCGTATTCGTCATTATACGCTTGGATTAAGGGCAACGACACAACGGCACGACGTCACAGTATAGATATGGAATAGTACGAAAACTACGTACAAATGTTCGAGGCGGCACACTCACACAAACATACGCATCGACGAGACTCCTAAGCGTTTCTTGCTACTGACAGCACCGCGAGAAACGCTTAGGAGTCTCGTCGATGCGTATGTTTGTGTGAGTGTGCTGTTTCGAAAATTTTTACGTAGTTTCCGCACTGTTCCATACTGTGACGACGTTGCCGCTTCATCGACAGACTCATACTCGTAGTTATGTACTTATGCAAGCTTCACGCAAGCGTACACCAAGCGTATAATGACGAATACGCGTCTAAGAAGCTACGCGTCCGTGGACAGAAGACCTTAGGCATCTCTAATCCGGTCTAGCTTGTAGGTACGTATTCCTACAAAGCTTCGGTGAATTAAACTTTTTTTTTTAAATAAGGAAACCAGGCTCATCACGCTTGACCACTACTTCATCTGATGGTAAGCGATGATGTGGTCAACGATGGGGCACGCTTGCCTAGAAGTATTAACCGATTCTTTACTTAAAGACCCCTAGGTTATAGCTATCAGGAAACACAGACTCCGGCAGGGAATTCCACTCCTTAGCTGTACGTACAATGAATGTGTCCCCAAAACGTTTTGTGAATATGATTGGGAAGTCCACAATGTACCGGTAGTCCATAGCCGTACTAGTGGTCTGGTGATGGAACGGGTTTGGCGCAATTAAGTTATGCTATTCCGACGCACACTCCCCGAAATGCAACCGGTAAAAAACCGTGAAGCTAATAACTCGGCGTCGATGCTCAAGACTTTGAAGCTTTTTTTTTATCCACGAGTACATCATTGCCGATGATCCTCTTAGTTCTCAATTGAATCAAGCGTATCTAGCTGGCAATTATCCGCCTCGAAGCGAACAGGCGTGCTATTCATTAAGAAAACAGCATTGAGCGCAGCGCTGGCCGCAGCGACGAAATTCAAATACGTACAGTCAGGGACCAAAAGTGCAGTTGCACTCTACCAATGCTAAAGTGTCTAAAATTTCTTTGTTGTAGAAGTTCAATAGTCCACAACTAGTAGGTATATTCAATACTTTAGATTCTTTGCTACCAATTAAATCAGTTATGTACGATTGACCCTATTCTACAAAGAAATTTTAGACATTATAGCATTGGTAAGGCAGAACTGCACTTTTGACCCCTGACGTACATAGGATTAACAATCCAATGGTCTTATACACTAGATTGTTTTAATAAAATGTACCTATTTGGATTTCGTCGCTGCGGCCAGCGCTGCGCTCAAGGCTGTATTCTTAGAGAATAGCACTGCTGTATGTACTCCATACACGATCGAACTTGCGCTTAATAAAGTTTAAGCAGCTGTTAAGTATCTACTCTTAGTATTAAGTATCTCCCTTGTTCTCTGCTGTGGTGGAGTCAATTGCTACAAAAGCAATTAAACACATCCGAGACGAAGATGAGAGACGTGATCATTTATTTAAACCATGTTAACGGTCGTTAGAGGGCACGCCACCTTTAGAATATTTGATATCATCTTATGTCGACGAGTGTCCACCCTTACGTTGTTGAAACTTCAACGGTCCGGACTAAGCGTTTCGCTTCGTCGTTCATACCGCGTACATCTTCCCGTCCAACTATAATTTAGATGTCTTCAAAGCTAGAGTGAATAGGCTCTTAATAAACTAGTACGCCTCACCATCAATGATTGTATCTCTGCTTACCATCAGTTGGGATCGCAGTCAAGCACTGGTTTATAACAATAAAAAAAAAAATGATTTGAATTCTCATTAAGATATAAGGTACCTATACCTATTTTCAGTAAAAATAACTAAGCGAATAGAGCTATATTAAATAAAGCATCCATTTTGGGGCCGCTGTATATTTTTCCGCGCACTGTTTAATTTTCGCTAGTCTCGCTGCTGAAAGTTTAAAATTTAATACTAAAACTGATGATAATTAGGGATTCTATTCTTGTCACTGAATAGAGGCATTAGTTTTCTGTCTATACTGCCCCCCTAGCCAAGTTACAATCGTATCGTTCGCGCTGAACGCCTCGAGTAGGCCACACCTTTTGTTCTGACCACGTGACTGAGCGTTGAGATGACGTCAGCACAAAGGAATCGGAGGCGTGGCCTACTCGAAGCGTTTGGCGCGAACGATACGATTGTAACTTGGCTAGGGGGGCAGGGCATGGACCTGTATCATGACGTTTAAAGTAAGATTGTTTCATTCTTATTTCTGTGTGCGTAAGAGATGGCGTTAGACAACCTGTATAGCTCTGTCTCTTACCCACACTGAAATAAGAATGAAACAATCTTACTTTGAACGACATGGTAACCCCCTAGGTACTTACACAATATACGCATCTGTGTTAAACAATCCTCTAGTAAACAGGCCAAGAGTGTAGACGATAAAAATGACAGACTGCAAAAAAAAAAACACATGTATGGGTAATTACCATCGAAAATGAAATATTAAGTAGGTAAATACTGTATTAAATTGCATCCTGTTCGACTGGAAGCCGCCCTTTATAATATCATGTATGCATTAGCATAGCATAATCAGCCTCAACGTACGAACTAGTAGAACAAACCCTAAATATCTATCACTCACCATAGGTAATGGAGATCATTCTCTGGCTTTAGGGTGGGCAACAGAAAAAAAAAACTGGGCAAGAACGAGTCGGACTCGCACACTGAGGGTTCCGTACAAACAAAATTATGTAAATAGTTCAATTCCCGAATCGGGTCTCGAAGATTTTTCCGAATAGAATTTTTTTTTTTTTTTTGTGACGTAATTACAAATTTTCAGTTTTCAAATTTATTCCTATATTTGTGCTTTAGGACCTTGCTTCATGCCAAATTTCAGGTTTCTAGGTCAACGGGAAGTACCCTATGAATCTCGATTTCCTTAGGAGTGTCAAATTTACGATTTTTGCGACATAAACGGTCGTATTTTTTTTTTCATTAACTTTATTTTTTTCACATCTTCAAAGGACCACAGACCTGAGTATATGGTTTTAATTTCAACTCGATACCTCCACGCGTTCTCGAGATGAAGGGTCTTGACCGCCAGACAGACAGACAGACGGACGGACAACGAAATGATTCTATAAGGGTTCCTTTTTTTCCTTTTGAGGTACGGAACCCTAAAAAGAGACTTTTGGGTTAACCACCTGTGTTATTTCAGTTGCCCTTTGTGGTCCAGGTAACAGCAACTCTTTTAAACAATTTCGCAGTCCTAGCAGGCCTGCCTTATAAGGCCGGTCCATTTTGCCGACGTCCCCATACGCGCCTTCCAGTAAGGATCGACGGTCGACGCGTCGACTACAGAACAGTAAGCAGGTAACCTAACCTAGGTCCTGGACTAATAAAATTCGTGGCGTAGAAGAAGACATTACTTCTGCCATGAGCTGCCATGCCAGTCAGTTTTGATACGTAATTTGTAGCGAAGTGCGACGTAAACAGTGAAGCCTACCAGTGGCGGATTTACAAATTTTCAAGGCATAGGCTATACAGTTTTTGCCGCCCTTGCGTCTACAATTGTCATCTCCCGCATAATTTTTAAATTAATATCCAATTAATAATCCAAAATTTTTCTTGAAATTACACGTAAAATAATTTTTGAGTATATTTTTGAGCTAATCAAAGCTCAGTCATGTACTATCACTGTTCAAGGTTTTTCAGTTTTTTTTTGAATTCCTATTGAATTTTTCTACTCTCGGAATGTGCAATGACAAGTGAGAGAGGAAAGTCATCAGCAAAATTTGTTGCAGACATCAGAAAACCGTCATGCAAAAATCTTTTTGATTTCTATGAGGTAGCAAAAAAAAAAAAATTGCCCCAAAAATCTGCCGCCCTAGGCTCAAGCCTACTCAGCCTCCTGGTAAATCCACCACTGAAGCCTACTTTAGTTTGATGGAACGGAAAGAATTGTCAATATCGCAGCCGAGGTGTCTACTTGCGCTGTGTTAAAACATATAGAAAACTAACCAAAGCCGAGGCGAAGTATCCGTTTTATTGTGTTGAGTGAGCTGGAGCTGAAAAACAATCAGAATATGGTCCTGAGAAATTATATAAACATCCAGATTGCCTAGTGCGAGTTAATTTTACGGTAAAGCAAACGACACGTTTATGATAGTCGGCGCTCCGATTGGTCTTTTCCAATGACTAACAACAACCACCTCTTTGGCCTGTTTCAAGCTCTTAAGAGCGTCCTTTTCGAGGTACATTTTCATACAACCGCTCTTACGTGATTATGATGTTATTACACATCTTCCTTTAGACATTTTGGATACACAGCTATCTTATGGATATTATCTAGGCTTCTATAGAAATAAAAACATAAATTTGTGTAAAACTAATCTAGTAAAGACCTCTGAAAATCTGCTATTTTACGTGGAATTTGGCCCTCCATAATGTACTCATATATTAAAAACATAAAAAAGTGCATCAATAGACCCCTTGTACATTTAATCGAGATTCTGAATGACAACAATTTTTATAAAAAACTTAAAGCACGTATTTCCTGGAACAAGTTTTGTGAAATGTTCGAGTAAATCACGGAATTACCGAATGCCAACAGAGTTTTCAGGCGTTATCTCTCTTTTTTGCATTGCCTGTTCATCAAACATCACGTTGGATTGCATTAGATGAAGCAACAGCTTTTAGACCATGCTCGATGTTGACGATAGGCGAGTGGAAAAGGACCCTCTTAACCAATTAAAGAGTCAAATGCGGTAAATATTTTGATCGTAAGGCTTCAGACGGTGACACTGTAATGTATGATTTCCACCGATCGGGAAGTGTCTTGCATTTTGCAATGTCGAAATGAATGGAAGCAATCAAAAGACTAATGTAGGCCGTATGGCTGACATTGGCTTACCCTTACTCATCATCACGGATTTTAATTTAGTTTACACGAAAATTTTGTCACTAATTTGTCGAAAGTCTCCAAATATCAGAGAATTTGTCGGTGACTGGCTCAAATGTTATAAGGATTTATAGGTTGGGTAAGCCAGTGTCAGTCATAATATCCAGCCGACTACCGACGGAACATCGTGCATGTGGTCGATACACGATGTTCCGTGTACCGGCCTGCGCAAAAAAATTCTGTATAACACAGAATTTGTGCTAATTCAGTGTCCAGTGATGGTCACCGCAAGCAGGCGCAGGTTATACGGTAGAGGTGTGCCCCGCCTGGACAGAGCACCGCCGTGTCCTCGTGGGGCGATCTGTGGCAGCGATATCACGCGCCGGCAGATATAGTGGCAGGCTGTTGCCTCCTTCTGTGAAGCAGTAATGCTAGCAAAGGAGGCGGTCGCACGCGCGAGGGAACGGCCATCACGCTCCCAGCCCCCGGGATCCCGATCCCGATTTTCGGCCACCGTTGGCGCAGCGACGAAGGCTATTGGGGCCATGAGTTGTGCGAAAGAGAACCGTTGGGCCCTGGAACGAAGGCAAAGAACAAGGCCCCACCAAAAGCCTCATGCGACTAGACAAGGGCAGCCTACGCTTGCTTTTTTTTAGTTAGGAAATCATCTTATGACATCTTCCGCCCTTGGGCGGGGCGTGAGGACTTTTCAGACTTCTACTGAATAAAACCACTGATGTTCCTTCTTTGCCTTTGTTGCAGGGCCCCGGAGTTCACTTTCACCTTATCCATGGCCCCAGTAGGCTTTGACCCTACTGGGCCCCTACGATTTGCTGACATCTTGAGGCACGCGTGGAACACTACACGCCGTCGACGACTTGGGCTCGTTCCGGACGGTTATCGGTCGATCGGACGGCGTGCTACCCATTGCTCGCCGTCTGCCATCCTACGACTACAGTGGCTGGAAATCGGGATCGGGATCCCGGCAGCTGGGGCGTGAGGGCCGTTCCCTCACGCGTGTGGCCGCCTCCTTCACTTTACCTTTTTACCTTCACAGCATTACTGCTTCGCAGAAGGAGGCGACCACCTGGCATTCCTCCTCGCTCCGGACCATGTCCTGTACCAGGGCCCGGCGCGAGAGGTCGTTGCCGTCGATGACGTTGGTGCTGGTGTAGAAATACTAGCAAATAGTCAAACCAGAATGTGTGTAGTGGTGCTGTAATTAACTAATTGTCAATACACACAACCACTAATTTGCTAGTTTATTACTAGGCTTATTTCTCCTTACAAATTTTGGACCCGCGTTTCATCCCATAAGGGTGAATTTTTAAAAATCCTCTCTTAGCGCTCGCCTTCGTCATAAAAGGAAACCTTGTGGAAAATTTCACACTTCTACTCCCAGTTGTTTGGGCTTTGCTTTGATATGTCAGTCAGTAAGTTTCTCTTTTATAGGTATTACTATAAATATGTAGCTGCTACCACCTGCTTCGCCCGCGTAATAGTAGAAAAATTCCAGGACATGGTCTGCTCGTGTACAAAGTTTCATCGAAATCCATTCAGTAGTTTTTGAGAGAAAGAGTAACAAACATCCATACATACAAACTTTCGTTTACAATATTAGTAAGTAGGATACTTACACTTGTGCGAGTATTTTCTCCGCTTAGGGTACTTCTTCGGTGGTTTGAAGACATCTTTTCAAAATATTTAGCTATAAAAACACTAAATGTATTAAAAAAAAAAACGTTCCTATAAGATCATTAGTTATAGAAAAAAAAAACTTTTATAAAATTAAACTCGTAAGAAAATGTGTAAGTCGGCTGATTGAAGCCGCCATAAAATAATGAATAATGTCATGACATTATTGGTTTAATTTTGACACAATCAAAGGCAATGATTTTCGAAATCGCGTAGGCTCATGATTACTTAATGAAACCTTTTTTCGTTTTGTTCCAAAGATTTATTTGAGCGGCCAAATCGAGGTAGGTACATTTCCATACAACCGCTCTTACGTGATTATGATGTTATTACGCATCTTTCTCTAGATATTTTGGATACACAGCTATCATGTGGATATTATCTAGGATCCTATAGAAATCTAAACATATGCTCCACGTTGCGCGTTCGCTCGCTCGCTTATAATATTGTCGGGGTGCACTATCCTATGTACCATTTTACTTATTAAGAATTACAGTCCATACTTAGTCGAAGTTACCATCTTTTACTTGAATGGCCTCTACATGTGTGTAAATCTAATCTAGTAAAGACCTCTGAAAATCTGCTACTTTACGTGAACTTTGGCCCTCCATAATGTAATATATATTAAAAATATAAAAAGTACATCAATAGAAGCCTTGCACATTTAATCGAGATTCTGAATGACAATTTTTTTTCTGAAAAACTTTTATTGGTTTAAAAAAAACACGAATGTCCTGGAAAAAGATCAATTACCGAATGCCAACAGAGTTTTCAGACGTTATCTCTCTTTATTCGCATTGCCTTTTCATCACACATCGCGTTGGATTGCGTTAGATGAAGTACCAAGCTTTTAAACCATGCTCGACGTTGATGATAGGCTAGTGAAAAAGGGCCCTCGTCCACGGACGCGTAGATTCATAAACGCGCTGCTTACAATGCGTTCTAAATAATAAGAATAGGATCGATTGCCATGTTGTGACGTCACGTCATACTGTCAAATCGCAAGAAATTGGGCAATTTTGATGAACTCAGAGATGAGCAAAATTGAAGAACTGTATTCTGACTAAACTATTTTCGTTCACAGATCGTAAATAAATTATATTTGAAAAATTTCTTGTTTTGCTCCTTCGATTTGACAGTATGACGTGACGTCACAACACGGCAATTGATACTATTCGTATTTGGAACGCATTGTACATACAAAACTATGAAAATTATCGAGTTAGCGGCAACATCGTGCCGTCGCCGTCGTGTCGTTGGTTGATGCGATGATGCTATGAAGATTCGCGTCCATGGATAGTAGGCCTAAGAAAGATACGGCACGGTTGGTACAGAGGTTGAAAGATGGCTGATATGCTGAGTGTCGCGGGTTCGATTTCCACATGGTATGACCAACAGATTGTTGTTGGTTCGGGTGTCTTGTGTATGTGAGATTACATTTTTGTGGTCCACGCCCACGATACAGGAGTAATGGCTAGTCCGGGACAACGTTTTATATATTTTTTTATGGGAAAAACTTTTAAAACTCCTAACTAATTATAAAAATTGTCTGAAATATGGCGTCATAAAACCCTCCTCCGCATCAATTTCTACTGGTGATGTGCCCAAAAGACTACCGATATTACCACGCTGTATGGCAATGTTTATCCTCTGTCTAAAGTAAAAGCCAGCTTTGAAGTCACGTGAAGTGGCAACAAGGTGTTTATTCTAGATGCCTTCATTGAATTTGTGAGTCTGGGGCCTCCTTACTAGTGTTGCAACAGAACTTTGCTTCCGCTTCCGCTTCTGCAGAAGTTCCGCAAGTTTTTTCACTTCCGTTTCCGCTACTGCTTCCGCAAAATTTATAACAGAACTCTAAACGGAAGAATACAGCGAGGAGCGTGGGGATGGGGGACGCGGGGATGACTGGACACAACGGAAGAGGCGCGAGGGGGGGGGGGGGGACGGTATACAAACGGGTCGCAACGAGTTTCTTTATTTTTATTTCATTCTGTGCATCACCGCGCCTCGTGACATGATTAAGACGTAAACATTCTGTTTTAAAAAAATAAAATTGTGATTTTTCTTCATAGTATTAACACTTCCGCTTCCGTTTTCGCGTCCGCTTCCGTTTCCGTTTCCGCTTCCGTCGCCGCAAAAAATTACTTTTGACATCTGTTTCCGTTTCTGCTTCCGTTAACACACGTGATATGTAAAAAAGGTAGAGTGCGGTCGCGTTAACTAGGCTCGTCGCTGGGGGCGTGCTTAATGTTGCCAGCCTAACAAATCTATTTTCCTTAATTTAATTTAAAACGCTCTTTTATATCAGTGTAATTTAAAGAATTTATTAGCTCTACTACATTTAAAGTACCTACTAAAAAGAAAGTAAACAATTTTGATATGTCTTGTATTAGAAATATGTGCTTAAAAATGGGAAACACGTTTCATAACTTAGTTTTTAGTAATTTATCTAAAAAAGTATTTTTAAGTACAGAAACTTATTAAGATTTTCAGCTAGTACCTAACCCATAAACAAATCGACTATAGGTTATTTTCATTTGCGTAATTATTTAAAAAAATAAACTTGAGAACTTTGCAAATTATTTGATGAATATCTCGTTGTACTTTTATATTTGGTATAACAATGGTCCTGCAGTGGGTCAATCCCTTCCATTTGAATATCTTCATCAGAATCTATGCTCAAGACTGTATCAGAAGAGTCGGATGACGTGTCACCAGATAGATTGATTATAAATTTGTCAATTTCGAGATGTAATAATCTATCGGATTCAAAATATACACAGTTAGGATACAGTTTTGAATGCCCTTTCAGTAATTGAGGCTATTTCGCTAAGAGCTTGATCAAGATTGTTTTCGGCAATACGCCTCTTCACATTTGCCCAAATCTTTTCTATGGGATTTAAATCACAATGATACGGCGGTAAACGCAAAACCTCGTGCCCATGTTTATTTAACAATTGTTCTATATCACACTGTAGGTCTCCTTTATGCCTTTTTATAAATTCGTATAATTACGCTTTTGAACCGACTTCAAAAAGGAGGAGGTTATATGTTCGGTTGAATGTATGTTGTTTTTTTTTATGTATGTTCATCGATTCTCGGTCAATTGTGGACCGATTTTGAATATTTTTTTTTCTATTTAAACGTTATGCTTCCGAGTTGGTCCCATAGAAATATTGTTATGATATGATCATGAACTTCGAAGATATGGAACAGAACTCCTCACAGGATCACAGCAGAACCGTCGTAACAAGTAACATTGCTTTGTTTATAAGTGTAGTCGATGACTGACTGAAAGTAGAGGGGTAATATATCGAACTGATCTGATGATGAACCCTGAAGTTAGGCACCGGAACTCTGTAATATATTAATGTAATCTAACCGTGTTTGGGATTATAAGAATAGTCATTTGATGCACTCTGGCTATAAGGTATTTAAATTTGGTTGAGGGGTACTTTTTAGTGGTCGTACCGTAACTAAAAAGTGTAAAAAAACTTTCGGAAGTCGGTGTTAAATAACGAACAGATAAAACTAATATAGAAACACCGACTTCCAAAATTAAAGTTATTTTGCACTTTTCAGTGTTTTTTTTACTTTGAAGTCGGTTATATATTTTTTTTTAAGTTTTTTATGTCCAACATTTATCGACTGCAATATTATTTTTCGTAAACCACTCTTGGAGCTCTGCTTTTGTAGTGCCCATTGTAGGGGCCTTATTTATTTGTGCGCAGTGGCATGATCCATTACTACAATACAATACGGTTGTAGATTTGGCACTACTTTTTCTTTAATGGATGAAGTTTCCAGAATTCATATCGTCATGATAATCACTTGATTAAGATTTAAGCACATAGTAACAGTCTTTTTTTTACAAATCCTGTTTTCCTGCCAGGCATCGCTGGGGGTATGAATTTGTAGGGGAATTTTATTGTTACGGTCACCCGAAAAATTATTTGACAAATGGGTCTAACTTTGGAAAATGGTACCGTAGGCCCTATATTTTCTCATTCCTCTTAACAAGCACGTTTGATTTCCAAGATAATATCTCTGCCGGCACTTTTAATCACTTTTGGTTTAATGATGACGATTATTTACTTTGGAAACGATTAAAAACACAGAACACAACACATTTTCGTGACACATGACATAAACGTCAAGATGGCGGCAAACAATTAGTTCGATTTTGGCCACGCGCCATATTAACGCGACCGCACTTTAGTTAAACTATTCTATCACTAGTTTGACGGGTGACAGAACAGATTGGAAGAAAAAAACGTGTTGCGCCGACCCCAAGTATTATGGGACAAGGGCAGGAAGAAGAAGAATCCTTTGTTGGAGATACATAAACAAACTCGCTTCTGCTAGCGGCTTCGGTCGCGGGAAAGTATAAAATATCGGTCTACTAGCGGTCCCGGCAGACGTTGCTCGAAAGCTGGTATTTTTCCAGAAAAATTAAGATCCCGATTGCAGCGCCATCCAGAGATCCACTCAAATATACACACAAAATTACACCCAACAGGGGCGCCGGAAAACCTCATGTGTGCTCGAGCCCCCGAGCACCCACGGAGTTGGCGCCCCTGATACCCAAATCGGCCAAGCCGTTTATGAGTTAGGTGACAAACATACTTACAGAAGAAAGTGAAAGAATTTTTTCAAATCTGTCCAGTTGTTTTTGAGTTTCACCCAAAAAGTCAAATCTTATCTTTAGAGAACATTAGTTTAGATAATCTACCTGGTTCGTTTCCGATTCATCTCTCGACACCATCTTGGGCTTGTTTCGCATATTACTAGTTAAGTAACACTTGCTTCCAACTGAAGAACAATTGCTTCCTCCAGATGGTTTAATTTGATAGAATTTGAAGACACAGTGCAGACATAGTGTTTACTGGCAAGGCACTGCTTTAGCAATAATAAAGCCTATTTGCTGTCCACGGAGCTTCATAGACGCGTATTTGTCAGTATACGCTTCGTGTACGCCTAGTCACACAAAAGAGCAATGGAAAGGGCTACGCTCGGAGTTTCCTTGCGTGATCGAATCGGGAATGAGGATATCCGCAGGAGAACCAAGATTACTGACATAGCACGAAGAATCGCCAAACTTAAGTGGCAACGGGCGACCACGTACCGGAAAACGTAGTGTTGGAAACCCTCCCACATGGTAGACCGATGACCTGGTGAGGGTCGCGGGAATCCGATGGAAGCGAGACGCACAGGACGGGTCATTGTGGCGACACTTGGGGGAGGCCTATGTCCAACAGTGGACGTCTTGCGGCTGAAATGATTGATTGATTGATTGACGCCTGCTTACAGTGATGAAGCGGCAATGACACGACAGCACGACGTTGCCACTTTGTTGACAGTGTTTCATAGTTTTGTGTGTAAGCCGTGTGCAGGCGTACACTAAGCGTATAACGACGAATACGGGTCTACGAAGCTACGCGTCCGTATATAGTATGCCTTAAAGTCGATCTAAATCTCGTGTCTGACTCAGTCTGACTCGCCGCTTGCTTCTTATATTACACACAACGATTTTGATACTTATGGTTTGTAATAATAGAAAAAATGATAGACGAAGGTTTATGTATAAATTGTGACTCCTCCAAAGCCCGCGAGTTGTTCTATAAGCTAATCAGTACTTGCACAGGAATACAATCAATGAATAGTTCTACTCATTGATTTAATTGTATGATGGCGTTGCCGACTCGATTATGTGGGCAATATCCAACGTTTAGTTGCTTATAGGTAAGCCTGTTTCGTCGTCGACTTTAGGCCCCTCGCCTACGACGACTTTTTGTAGCGATGTTGCAATGTCAAGCGTTCGCCTCGATACAGTCGCGATGCCGTAGCGCGTTGGCATTTTTTAACCGACTTCAAAAAGGAGGAGGAGGTTGAATGTATGTTTTTTTATATATTTTTTTTATGTATGTTCACCGATTTCTCGGTCAGTTGTGGACCGATTTTTTTTTTTGATTGAAAAGTTATGCTTCCGAGTTGGTCCCATAGAAATATTGTTATGATCTGATCATGAACTTCGAAGATATGGAACAGAACTCATAGCAGAACCGTCGTAACAAATAAAATTGCTTTGTTTATACATGTCGTCGATGACTGACTGAAAGTACAGGTGTTCGATATATTCCCCATATATCGAACTGATCTGATGATGAAGCCTGAAGTTAGGCACCAGAACTCTGTAATAAATAAATGTAATCTAACCGTGTTTGATTATTAGAATTGTCATGAGATGCACTCTGGGTATAAGGTATTTAAGTTTGGCTGTTTTGTACTTTTTAGTGGTGGTACCATAACTAAAAAGTGTAAAATAAAAAACTTTTTACAAAAAAATACAACCGACTTCAAAGTAAAAAAAAAACAACTAACTACTACTAAATAACTTAAATTTCGGAAGTCGGTGTTAAATAACGAAGAGACAAAACTATTATAGAAACACCGATTTCCGAAATTTATTTTGCACTTTTCAGTTTTTTTTTTTTTTAAGTCGGTTGTATTTTATTTTGTAAAAAGATTTTTATTCTATAGCGCTTACAAATGCGACTAACGCGCGTTAGTAGCGATGCTGTCGCGCGCATCACAGTTGATGGTAAGCGATAATAAGGGCCTTCCCTTATTATCGCTTACCATCAAGTAAGATTTTGGAAAGAATGTTTTAAAAGAATTCGTACAAATAAAAAATTAAGTTGTGTATATTTCATCATCATGGTCATTTCAGCCGAAAGACGGACGGCTATTGGAAATAGGCTTCCCACAAGTGTCGCCATAACGGCCGGTCCTGTGCGTCTTGCATACATCACCAGGTCATCGGTCCACCTTGTGGCCTTCCAACGCTGCGTCTTCCGGTACGCGGTCGTCACTCCAGAACCTTTCGTCCCCATCGACCATCTGTTCGGCGAGCAATGTCCCTGGCCACTGCAACTTAAGTATATTTGCAGGTATATATATATATAAAAAGAGACGGCCTGACTCACTGACCCCTAGAAAGCTCATGGACCAGAACGCTGAATTTTTACATAATAATAAAATTTATTTCAGAATTACTTCCTTATATTGTTAGTAACAAAGTTCTTAGCCTAGTGTTAGTAAAGCATAATAAATTAATAATATTATTGGAAATATATTAGGCGCTTGCTCTCGCATGTAGGCCTATCAAATGTGCCATCAGTATCGAGTCCCATCGGCTGGCACACGCGGTCAGGATGGCGCTGGGGCCGTCGCGCACCCGCGCCAGTAAAGACGCACTTCGCTTTCGTATGACAGCGTGAAGATAAGTATGTTGTTTTCAACGAACACTTGGAATAACGTTTTCTTAAATTAAACCCATATGGGGTGAAAAGGGTTAACATAACAGAGGGGCGAAACCCGGGTATAAGCTAGTCACACTACTAGTTGACTTGGCAAACGTTTTGCCATATACGTTATTTCGGGCCTCCTCTATCACTTAGAGGTATAAAAAAAATAGCCTACGACCAAGGATCTTATATACCCTTATAAAATTCTTGCCTACGACCTATTCTCAAACCAAACAAATATATGAAAAAAACAAAAACTATGTATTAGATAAAAGCTATTTTTTTTTAGGTTGGAAAATCAATGACTTCCCCTGCTCTTTAGCAAAGCGGGAAGGTGTGTCACTTTTACTAAAAACCCACTCCTATTCCTTCATTGGCTTTCATACCAGGGCCGAGTCTTCCTTTCAGAAGCAGACCCTTAGCCCCCGAGATAAAAGCTAAAGTTTGTGATTGTGTAAAATAGTTTCTCCGTCACGCTGAAACTGCTGAAGGGATTTGGGCGAAATTTGGCACACGGGATACTTTTTATCGGGAGTATGTACCCTTAAGATAATTTTCAACATTCACGCGGGCGAAACTGCAGGTAGATGCTAAAATTAAAATAAAAGAACGTATTCCAATGTAAAATTTAATACCAGGCTCTGTCCACAAAATAATTTAAGACTTCAACACGAGTCAATTTGGTCTAAATAACAAACATTTGTTGGACAACAATGTCATAATCAATACAGCATATACAAAATCATAATCGGCTAACATTAAATCACACAGCTTAAACTTATTGATTATTTATTTATACAAAACTTAAAATAAAAGTTATAGAGGAAGAACAAGCTTAATTATAAAACACTAATTTCTGTATAAAATTCAATACTATACACACAACATTTATAGAATAAATTTAAGAGCTTGTTCAGAAGGGGCGAGTTCGTTGCGAAACGTTACACGCGTTAGCGAGGTACTAGGGGCCAATACATCGCGCCCACAAGCAATGCGCAAATTCAAAATACGCGCGTAAATCGCGTAAGTGCACGCCAGCCTCTCGACTCAAGCGTGTGTTGCGCGCGAATTCGCCCCTTCTGAACAAGCTCTAAGTATGTATATTTTACGTCGTAACATTTTTTTTATTTACACCAATTTTTCTTATAAAAATGTCAGCGAGAGGTATTTATATTTTCGTCACTTTTTAGTGTGTTGTGACAAAATATTTTGATAGACTATTTTAATTTTATAACTCGGTGGAAACTGAAAACTGCTGTGTATCTTACGGTCTACTTCACATTGTAGTCTTCCAAGTACTACCAAAATACAGGTATGGTATGTCAAATAACAAGTATCCAAGCGAGTTTGTATTGAGTATGAAATTCATACTGTGAATAGAACAGAGTACCAGGTATAAAATCAGTAAAAAAACATATTAATTAATATAACTGAGTAAAATAAAATTTACCCAGTTTATCGATAAATATTTACAAGAATTAAATGTCGATAAATAATTGAATATGCGGTTAATGTAAAACAAATAAATAAAATGTACACGTTGAAATCTCATACACACGTGTTGAATTAGTATTCAGTCTTAGCCATTCTCACTGTTCACCGATGTTTCCTTTAAAAGTGTAACTTAAATAAATACTAGATAGAAAAAAGAAATTCGATAGAAAAGTAAGAAATTAATTACATAAAATAATTGACGAATAAAGAAGGAAATAAGATTGATTTACACTTTCAAAGTTGAAACATCAGCGAACTAGCTTCAAACATTGAATAATTCTGCATCGACTAAATAAAAACATGATGTCTTAAGTGCTTTCAACACTGCGCTAAGTAAGCTCACTTGAGAGGTAAAGCGCGAGGGTTCTAAATGCTGCAACTATAATGTCGCTTACCCTATTCAATATAAAACTCTGTCCAAACAACATAAGGGTCAGGTTGAGCCAGCCATGTTCTGGAGTATACTCTCGATTCGCGAATATTAATAAGCGCGGATCGTCCGCCACGCGGATGGTCCGCGCGCGGATCGACGAAATGGCCTGGAGGACCGTGTACCGGTGAACAGGCTCTAGAGCTCAACTTGTACAGTGTCGACAGCGCCATACAGCAGACTTGCTTCAATAAAATACACATCAACAAAATTAATACTTCAAGGGTATGGAAAACAATAACCATACATTAATAAAATATCAAATTTATCTAGAACTATCTAGTTATAATATATTCTATCTATATTTATGACTCTGTTGTCTGATGACATTGAAATTAAAATAAAATAATAATTATTAGTACGAGTCTGACTGCAAGGATGAGGGTAAGATGCACTCTTCACACAAATTTAGAAATAAATTTTTTATTGATCTATATTAGCCTAGATGAGGCAGTCATATGGTGCTGATTTTGTCACAGTATCTCATACACACGATAAAATATTATATTACATACGTTTGCAAAATTCGATGATGCGTATACGCTACGTTTTCGGCGCGTAAACGCTGCGTTTTAATCGCGTTAACGTTACGTTCTTTTCATGTGATTTTATAAATACAAACTCACGGTGTGTTGTTAGGACTTTATCGTTACGCTAATACATTAATTAAAATACAATATTAACTAAGTAGGAAGTTCATATAATCTGCATGTGTATGATATAGACACTCGGACAAAAACAGCATCCTTATACATAATTTCTTCCTATGATATAATTTAGAATTGTGTGCCCGCGCAGTCAGCACTAGGTGCTACGCGCAGGGCCGTGTGTGGCGTGCAGGGAACCACACACCCCACGAGTGCCAACATCACTTACTCGAGGAGGGCTCGCCGCGTTCTTCTGGAAAAAATATAGAAGAACTTCGTTAATATATATAATTATGTAAAAGCGAAATACCACTTACTGATTAATCACGAAATCTCAGAAACTACAACACCTACAAACTGAAAATTTGGCAGGTAGGTTCCTTACAGTGTGTAGACATCCACTAAGAAAGGATTTCCCGAAATTCACCCCCTAAGGGGATGAAAAGTCTAAAATCGTAATGGGTTTTTGAAATAACGTGCATTGAGAAACTATGACAAAAATAAACAATACTTGTAAAAGGAGCATAACT
This sequence comes from Mythimna pallens, assembly GCA_961205895.1. Classification (NCBI taxonomy): domain Eukaryota; kingdom Metazoa; phylum Arthropoda; class Insecta; order Lepidoptera; family Noctuidae; genus Mythimna; species Mythimna pallens. The sequence continues at coordinate 17,301,250 of OY540844.1, read as the reverse complement.
GTTTATAGATTTACCCGACGAATTAAAAAAAATGTGTTTTATTAATTTAATTCAACCTAATTCGAAATAAGATATAAATAAATAAACCTTTTTTTGCTGTCTGTTCAACCGTTTTGATTTCTTTTTGACCGAGTTGAAACTATTTGCATTAATGAAGGAACACAGACGGATTTTAGACAGTGAAAGTTTGACACGCCCTCTCGCACCGGTCAAAGCGGGAAAAGTCGTATTTTGATTTCCCACCTCAAAAAAAAATGTGTCTTTTATACCTAGAAACCCGATTCTTTTTAATAGTATGTTCAACATACTATTAAAAAGAATCGGGTTCCATTACGTCCGCAGAAAAAAAAAAACTGGGCAAGTCCGAGTCGGATTCGAGCACTGAGGGTTCCGTATAAACTTACCTAAGAAAACGAACGAAGATTTATCCGAATTGGAAAAAGTTTTTTTTTTGTGACGTAACTACAAATTTACGGTTTTGAGATTTTTTCCTATACTTGTGTTATGAGACCTTGCTTCATGCCAAATTTCAGGATTCTAGGTCAACGGGAAGTACCCTGTGAATTTTGATTCCCTCGGGACTGTCGAAATACACGTTTTTTGCGACATGAACGGCCGTATCTTTTTTTCCCGTTAACTCAGAAGTTTGATTTTTTTACAGCTTCAAGGGACCGAAGACCTGAGTTTTTAATTTCAACTCGATACCTCCACGCGTTCTCGAGATAAAGGGTCTTGACAGACAGACAGACAGAGGGACGGACAACAAAGTGATCATATAAGGGTTCCATTTTTTCCTTTTGAGGTACGGAATAAACAACGAAAAAAAAAAACCTTTTTTTGTAAAGAAGCCCCACTTAAACATTTATTTTATTTTGGTTTTAGTATTTGTTGTTATAGCGACAACAGAGATACATCATCTATGAAAATTTCAACTGTCTAGCTATCACGGTTCATGAGGTTATAAGCCTGGTGACTGACTGACGGATAGCGGAGTTTTAGCAATAGGGTCCCATTTTTATTCTTTGGGTACGGAACCCTTAAACTATTAGTTATAAGTTTGTAAAAACATAATATGGACTTGTGTCATTACTGTGTCTGAAATCAATATTCTACAAAACTGTTTCGCGTCTGTTACGTCACAACCTCAGGTTCAGTTGAAAATCAGCGTCAGGCACTAGTTGTCTGACAATCATGCTGAACTGGACCTATTTTGGCGCAGCCGTGAGGCGCACAATTGCATATCTATATTATTATTATTTTGTTTTTTTTTGTGTTTTTTTTTTTATTCTCTTTTGTACGGTTTCGTGTTTACATATTATATTGTTTGTGTGCCTTGCGTTGTGACAAATAAATTCATCTTTCTTTCAATCTAAATTTCAATAAAACAAACAACTCTCACCAGCATTAAATTATCTTTTTTACTATTCCACAAAACACTTCCTACTCCACTCACACATACAAATAAATCTATGTTTACGTTACCGGTTTAGTAAATAAACATAGCCATAGCAAGCAACTATAAACTAAACAAACTATAGATTTATGAGTAACAGGATAACGTCAAGTGCTAGTTCAATACTGGGGCAATCAATAGACTAGATATACAGTACAGAGTTGTAATGCATTTTCCTCCTTTCAAGCTTGTGGGTATTTCCCTCGTGAATGCATCTTAATTGATGTATGTTGAAGTTCATAAAACACACTTAAGATAGAACTACACTAGACCGACGCACACGTGTGAGACGCCTGATTTGTACGTAGAACGACGTCGCGTGGCGTGGATTAAGTGTAGCTCTACAAGTCTAGTTTCCATATAAAATGTATGGAGACCGACGCGCCCACATCGGTGTGTGTGGCACACGTGTGCGCAGTGTAGTTCTAGCATTTAGAGCGTCCTTTTCGAGGCACATTTTCATACAACCGCGTTATGATGTTATTACACATCTTTCTCTAAATATTTTGGATGCACAGCTATCTTATGGATATTATATAAATGCCTTCTATATAAATAAAAACACAAATTAAAGACCTCTGTCTTTACTAGATCAGTTTTACACAAAAAAAAAAAATAGCAGATTTTCAGAGGAAAATCTGCTATTTTACGCGAACTTTGACCCTCCATAATGTACTCATATATGCATCAATAGAAGCCTTGCACAGTTAATCGAGATTCTGAATGCCAACAATTATTCTAAAAAAAAACTATTAAGGGTTTAAAAAAAACAAGTTTTTCCTGGAACAAGTTTTGTGAAATATTCGAGTAAATCACGGAATTACCGAATGTCAACAGAGTTTTCAGGCGTTCTCTCTTTTTTTGCATTGCCTCTTCATCAAACATCACGTTGGATTGTATCAGATGAAGCAACAAGCTTTTAAACCATGCTCGATGTTGACGATAGGCAAGTGGAAAAGGACCCTCTTAAATGTTCGGTATAAATAACGTTTTTAGTCTTGTTTAACTCATTTGTTTTGCAGTATTTAAAAACAGAAGGTCTGTTTTATTATTTGGCTGCCAAGGAAGGTGTGATTGGTGTAAATATATGACATAGTTACTTACTGTAATTTCGTAAGGCCTCCTCTCTTTCGTGAGCATCAAAGTACCACAACGTGATGGCGTATCTGGAAAATGCGAGCACGGTGGTCACTTTAAAATATTAACAAGGGTTCCCGAAGGAGATACATTTCATTATATCTATTGTTGTGAGACCCCCGGGGGTCTTGCGTCACCGGGAAATTGCAGACTCCGTATGATGATTGTAATAAATCTTTATTAGATTTTAATTCATCACCACTGCTCTCAAAACGGTGAAGGAAAACATCGTGAGGAAACCGGCATGTCCTAGAACCAAAACTTTCAAGACATGTGACATCCACCAATCCGCACTGGGCCCGCGTGGTAGATTATGGCCCATCTCCTCTCCTAGAGAGGAGGCCTGAGTATATTTGAGGGTAGATTTTAATTTATCGATACATTAAAAAAAAAAAAATTGTATACGATAAATCACATAAATTTCATTGGTTTCCAATTTAGAAAAAATAGTTTACAACTTCTCGTGATATTTTACAATCTTACGGCGGGCGTTTGCAATTTTCCTATGACATAATTATGTATATATAGTGTACAATAAATTATAAAAGATATACTGACCTCGTGTCGTACGCAGGTTGGACCTCATGCGGGTTTCGCCTGTCAGACCAGAAGAACAGCATCCTGTCGAAGATCGGCGCTATGTCTGCCACTTGATTCGTACCTTCAGGGAATACTCTGCGGAAACAGAAAAGTGATTTTAACAATACAAAAATGAGTTCTTTTACATAAAATACAATTAGGTATTAATTGTTTTTTTTTATTATATCGACGGTTGAAAGGCTAATTGATCTAAACGACATTTTTTTTTCCAATATACATATTCGGAATCAGCAAATTTTTCTCCAACGTTTGAGTCAGGTTTCAATTTTTGTTTAAAAAATGTCGCTTGGATCAATTAGCCTTTCAACCGTCGATATCTTTATATCTCTGGAGATTGGAGTCTTCAGCTTTAAAGGCGTATGAGGAGCCGAAGTCAAGTCATCGAAGCCCCTTAGGCAGCTTTCATAAAAGTGGTACCAACCGAAAATTATCCCTGTACACGCTATGCAAGTGCATCTGCAGGACAGTCCTCGGTGGGTAAGATTACATTATATCATTGTTTATAAACATTTTTTTTTAATCTATTAAAGCTATGGGGGCCCCTAGCCAAGTTACGACCGTTTCGTTTCTTTTGCGTCGAACACTTCGAGTAGGTTACGCCTCCTATTCCTTTGTTCTGACGTCATCTCAACGCTCAGTCAAATGGTCAGAACAAAGGAATCGGAGGCGTGGCCGACTCGAGGCGTTCGACGCAATTGAATCGAAACTAAACGGTAGTAACTTGGCTAGGGGGGCTGGTCTTAAAGTCTATTGTGTCCTATGTAAGACAAAGGCATCTCTTTTTCGCCGCCATTTTTGACCTTACAATATTTCACCAGTACTCTAACTCATCAAGCCATCTTCTGCCAAGTCGCCAGTTCCTACTGTTCCCAGTTGTGGGTACTTTTGCTAAAGCTATAAATTGTAGAATAATTTAACAAAATAGCAGCAAATAGTATGAACAACAAAATTAATGGCAACATTGAAAGTTTTTGTTAGGCAATACCACGTCTATCTATCTATCTATTTTTTTTAGGTTCCGCGCTTAGTCCTATGTGGACCATTGTACGTGGTCTGTCTAGTCCTATGTGGACCATGCTATTTTATTAGCATCAGGCTAATTTTGCTGAAGAATGAGGTCTTAGCATTCACAATCAAAAATATCAATTAAAAGTTAACGATTCGTACACATGACATATGAATTTTATATTTGCGAGCAGGTGATGTGAAAAGTATTTTGTATCTATCTGACTTAAGATTATTTACCTGAGGAGTCCTCCGCAGCTTTTGACGTCCCAGTCGAGATTCAGGTAGTAGATGGCGGTGATGCAGCGGCCATCTTTGTTGGGGTTGTCGACATGCTTCACGTAGTGACTGCCCGAGCCTGGATAACACGCCACCATCGCCTGAAGGACAATAAAAAAAAGGAAATTAAGCATAGATGTCAATTAAATATAAAGCTCTTTGGTTTGTTTAGTGGTAGAAGGAAGAGCATAGGTTCTCGCGGCCGATTACCAGATGGACCTCCTCCTTGTGTCGTACTCCTCAATGCTGAGGGTCGTGACCTCCCTGCTCCATCACTTTCATTCGAACGATATTTCTCCGTCTGTTTCTGTCTCTGGCGGTACGAAGGGCATTGTATAGCGTAGAGTCAAGAGCGGTGCGGATCTGGTCAGACCAACGTATTGTGTTGCGTCCACGAGGTCTTTTCCCATCCACTTTACCGGTCACGATGAGTCTTTCGATGTTGCCTCCATCCTTGCAATGACAGATGGACAAACTTCATTAAATCATTTTCGAAGTGTTCATTGAATGTCACAGTGCAGTGTCACAAATAAAGAGAGATGGAGAAGTATCACAAAAGCAGTAACCAACCTACCAGACAGTCCATAATCACCACCATTCCGCCAGGAGTGGAGAGTAGGTAGTTGGCGTGGTAAAAAAGTCGAATTAGTTTACTAGAAGTTCATCTTCCCATTGCTTAGTTATAAAATAAGAAGTTTGATGTAGTGGCCAATAAAAAAAATGTGTGGTTTTCTTTTAATTTCTCTATATTTTCTTGTTTTACGCTGGTGATATATAAATAAACTGCCACCTACACATTCTTTACATTGACACATATTATTTGATCGCAAACATAATAGGCTTGGCACGTGTAACTACTAAGGCAAGTATGATATCATATACTTGCCTTAGCAGTTCCTAAAGTAGAATTTGCAAATCTTTACGTAGAAATTTATTCCTCACTAAAAATTCTATGCGTCAAAAAAAAGATTTAATAAAAATATTGAAACAGTTGCGATGGATGCATGTATTTTTATGGATATTCTTCTTCTTTTTCTCAGTTGGTAAACTCTTGCCAGAGTGGTCGTGGTCATCACTGTGAATCACAATGAGTGATCATCTTGGTAACACGGCGCTATTCATCGCGGACTGCAGCTTTCCGAGTACATTCATAAATCGAGCACTTAGTTGCGGCCTTGATCTGGTCTGTCCATCTCATCGGTGATCTACCACGTGGCCTGGTGCCCTCAACTTTGCCCTGCACTACGAGACGCATGGCCGAAGAAGTTCAAAATGCGCGACTGCACTGTGGATGTGTGCGTGTGGTGTGGATGGATATACAAAAGATTTAATAAAAGAGACTCGAATTAATAACAAGAAGTATATATATTATTATGTACGAACTTACATAATAATGTATTCTTCTTAGACTTATGGATGCACAGTAGATTCAATGGATGAATGGTGTAATTAAACAATTGCAAAGTAAACTCGTTTACCCATAGCAGTTTCACAAATTAGTCATAAAAACAAAACCACGTATAATATACCAATAAAACAAATTTAGCAAAAATAAATAGGTAATCTAATCCGCAGTTTGCAAACTAAACAAAATACAATTTACGTTCTAAGCGAGCAAACAATTATCTTGGACAATTAAACGTTTGAAGTGTGTATTGGATTATCTTTAGTGATGAAAGAGCGGAGCCGACATTATTATTTACTCTTAATTGAGTCATAAAATTGAGGAAAAATATTTAATCAAAACAAGCCGGATGACCCAAGATAGTTGAACATAGGTACAGTCAGCAAAGGAGATAAGTAACCAAAGTTTTTATGGAAACCGAGGGATGGATATGAATGAATTTTAAATTTATTAAGGAGTTTTTTATTAAGCATAAGCATAAACAGCTTTATAATGTTCTCACAGCTGGGACTCAAACCTCCTCTCTCGGAGAGGGAATGGGCCGTAATGCACCACGCGGGCTCAGTGTGGGATGGTGGATGTCACATATCTTCGAATTTTTGGTTCTAGGACATGCTGTTTTCCTTCACCGTTTTAAGAGCAGATGTGATGAAATAAATTACACAAAGTAATGCGCCTGGCTGGGTTTGAACCCGCGACCTAAAACTCGTAAGTCGGGGCCGTTACCACTCGGCTACCACTGCTCATATAAATATAATTATGTTTAATTCAGATGCATCCATTAAATCAGTTTGAAAGCTGTCGTGATTGCCCATTGGTTAAGGCACCCGTCTCTCATGCAAGAGGTTGAGGATTCGAAACCGGGCAAGTACCAATGTGAATTTTTCAATTCATATGTACTTTTATAAGTTTACTATCACAAAACTGACACCCGCGCCTCGAAAAGCTCGTAAAGCCGTTGGTCCCGGTTGTAAAGGACTACGCAGACCGGGACGGCATGGCAAAGGATTTAAATTTTTACTAATGGACATTCAACCATATTAAAATAGAAATACGACATAATTTCCTATGCTCTAAAATTATCCTGTGGCATCGAAAGGGATATTATCGCACGGTATTGATAGACGCGTCACGGGCTCCCGCGGCAGGATGCCATGGTGCGCAGCGGTAGGCGACGGCATGCCGAAGGACGCCAGCGCCTGCCAACACTATCAAACGCTACTTATGACTGCAATATTTGTCGGGCAATAGAAGCTGCCGTGGCAAACTTTGACGTGACGCGGAATGCCATGGCAAGGCGCTGGAATGCCGCAGTATCTAAGTGGCTAGTGCGCGGCGGCAAAATCCTTTGCCATGTCGTCCCGGTCTGCTTAGGCCTTAATTCGTAGATCTTTGACAGTCATTACAGATAGTCGGACGTCAGTAAGTCTGACCATCAGTCTATCTAAACATTATCGTGTTTCCCAGTAACTGGGTTGTAGAGGTCTGATAGGCAGTCGGTTAAAGCCGACCCCAAGCTAGTTAGAAAAGGGTTAGAGTGATGATAGTTTCCATGAAAATTTCAACTACATCTGACGACCCTGGTTACTTATCTCCTTTATTAACTGTACATGTAAATGCCAAAAAGATTTGTTTGAAAGTGGGTATTATATGGGAAATTTGACAGCTGCCTGTGATTAATATAGAAGTCACGTGTCAAATATTAACATAGCTACGCGCATAGATGACATAAAAAGAGTTGAATAGACCACACGATGGGTGGTCCTATTCTGTATGGGTTACTTATAGAACGAGGTTCTTTGATAGTCTATGGACGTAGACCTATTGAATGTTATTGCCAAATAAAGTTGTGTTCGTAACTGTTCTTTTTTTATAATAGCTTCTGCCAGCGAGCACGCCTGCGTGAAAGTTGAAATCCCAAGGCTCCTGGCCCATGGCGATTTTTTGTAGCGATGCTGTCACGCGTTTACGAAACGCGCGTTAGTCGCGTCAAGCTCTATAGAAACGATGCCAACTTGCTACTAACGCGCTATAGAAAAGATGCCAACGCGCTACAAACGTGCTATAGAAAAGATGCCAATGCGCTACTAACGCGCTATAGAAAAGATGCCAACGCGCTACTAACGCGCTATAGAAAAGATGCCAATACGCTACAAACGCGCTATAGAAAAGATGCCAACGCGCTACAAACGTGCTATAGAAAAGATGCCAATGCGCTACTAACGCGCTATAGAAAAGATGCCAACGCGCTACTAACGCGCTATAGAAAAGATGCCAATACGCTACAAACGCGCCATAGAAAAGATGCCAATGCGATACAAACGCGCCATAGAAAAGATGCCAACGCGCTACAAACGCGCTAAAGAAAAGATGCCAACGCGCTACAAACGCGCCATAGAAAAGATGCCAACGCGCTACTAACTCGCTACAGCATCGCGAGTGTATCGATGCGAACGCGCTACAGCATCGCTACAAAAACGCCGTGGGCAAGGGGCCTAAGAGAACATATTCCCGGGATAAAAAGTCTTCTATGTGCACAAAATTTGGCTTTTATTATTAACTAGCTTCTGCCAGCAGCTTCGCCCGAGTGACAGTAGGTTTCTTCGTACAAACTTTGGACCCCCGTTTCATTCCCTTAGATGATGAATTTTGGAAAATGCTCTCTTAGTGCTCACTTACGTCATAAAAGGAAACCTTTTGCAAAATTTCACGCTCCTAGTCCCAGTAGTTTCAGCTGTGTGTTGATATGTCAGTCAGTCAGTTTCTCCTTTTATATACTTATATAAAGAATATATAGTGTGGCGTAAAAAGGTAGAGTCTAAATTACAGTTTTCGACGGTTTTGTGATGTTTTGCCCGAACAAACAAATGATAATCTAGAAATCTTATGTCTAATAAAAATATTTTTTTGTAAAATACAAATAGCCTTTATTTATAACCTAAATACATTTTCAATTACAATTTCAAAATTGTTTCATAAATTAATACATGCAATAATTTGATATAGGTATTTCCAATAATTTCATGCAAATTAATTAACTTAGAATTGCCTATTATTTTATTTACTTAGTAGGTATTACATAACTGTAACTGCAAATACACTTATTTTAATCAATTGTATACTTACAAATCACTTTATATTCATTTTCTTTCAGCATGCTACTTTATATTATTACTAATTAATTGTTTTGTGTTTTTAGATTCTTATTTCCAATTTGTTTTGCTATTTTAAATTTTATATACAACATTATTTTTAGCTTAAGCGAAACCTGAACATAGTTTGTTCAGAATCAGTAAGTAACTGAATCGATTCCAATAATTTTTACACCATGTTCCTATATTTTTTTCCAAAAATATTTTTTAAAAGTCACAAGTTGGACACCACCGACACTAAGTACAACACAGGTCACGGTAGGTCATTGTGGGCATTAAGTGTTAGCGCACAGCTGGATGCGGGAGCAAAACAAACCCTCAGTCGCCTGGTTGGCCCGGTGACTATGTATTTGTGCGGTCAACCAGGTAACATAACAAGCTTATAACTTTGACACAGTTATGAAATTTTGTACATAGATTCTTTACATAAAAATACTAGACACGTGTTTCGGGTTTCGCATATACTAAACTAATGTTGTTTAAATATTTTACTTTATTTTTTTATGATACAATTTAACATTTTTACATTTTTTTATTTTTTTTTATTTGTAACATTCGACATCGGTAACATTATTATCAGCTTTTTTAAAGATTTAATGGATGATTCTTATTTCTTGGGTCAAAAAACTTGAAAATTGGCAAAAATTCTAATCAAAGGGGAAAAATAAAGACTGTCATTATTAGTTTTTCAAAACTACCCTCAAAATACGGTTTACGTGGTGTTAAAGCTTTTATTATTTATATCTCGCGAACGAAGTCACTGGCAAAGAACTAGTTAAAGATATTTTAGATTCAACAAGAATGTTTATAAATGGTATTTCCGTAAATATTGCCGCGCAATACCGAAGCGTGCCAAATTATCAAGACCAATGTTATCAGATTACATATTGTTCAACGTGTACACTTACATTGTTTCTTTATTAGTTCTAGAAAATTGTATGGTTTAATAAATCGACGGCGAAGTGCGAATAACTCCTAACTTTCGAAGTTTAAAATCTCCTGTCTCAAAAACGTTAGGAGATAATACCATAAATTGACACATTGGTTTAGTTAGGTGATGTTTTCACAATATATTTGATGCAGTTGCGACTAAATATCTGCTTCACAGATTTCACTAAAACATGCGAAAACACACAAATTTCAATTATAAGCGCTAAAAAGTAATTTACTCGAAAAAATTACAGTTAGAAGGTATTGGCACTTTATCGTCGAAATGCATACACTCCATTCTTTGGTCTTCCCGTCCTATTATAATTTAGGTGTCTTCTAGACTAGAGTAAATAGGCTCTTAATAAACTAATGCGCTTTCCCGTCAACGATTTCATCATTGCTTAGCATCAAGGTGGGATCGCAGTCAAGCACTTGTAAACATCCGATTCTATGGTCTTCTCATTCGTTTATAATTTAGGTGTCTTCTAGGCTAGAGTGAATAGGGTCTTAATAATTTTGCTTGATTGCATCGCTGCTTACCATCAGGTGGGATTGCATTCAAGCACTAGTTTATATTATTAAAAACAATCTCTTTATCCCATCTTGAAATTTAAAACAGACATGGCTGCCTATCATCTTGTAGTTAAATGAGACAGTAAAATCATCTGTTTTTCACAATAGATCACCACTGTTACAATAGATAACGGAGATGATTGTTATTTATTATCCTCTGGTAAAGTGCGCAATTGTTCTATGATTTATATGGTACGCTTGTGGTATTGTCGTTATGCGGTTTTGCAGAATTATTTATTGTTCAATGTTTAGCTATCTTACTTTTTGGTTTTACCGAAATATTTGGTAACATATTCGTTTCAATTTGGCCCGTGTACTGCAAACCTCTGCGTGATTAGGATAATTACAGCAAATTTTCTTGTATTTACTATACATATTCACAGCACCCGTTCACGGGCATGACGCGTGCATCAGCCCCACTCAGCTCAACCATTTTGAAGGGAACTGAATGACCCAATAACACGTGCCACCATCAGCGGGACATTTGAGTGAGCATGACAAACTCTCAACTTTTAACTAGAAGTTTAAGACTTCGTTAATCTAGAAGTCCAACACTAATACCTTATTGGGAATTCTTTGTTATATTAGAAACAGGGATGGCCCTAATAATACCCTTGTCTCCTGTTTAAACATGAAAACAAGATACCATTTAATAAATTCACTGTGATATGAAAATTTTTCTATGTTGACCAAAGCCGAATGGTCCTAGGCTCTAGATTTATCACTGTCCTATTACTATACCATTTGCCACATATGCAGTAAGAAAAATAAGGCAATTGACAGATGTAGCCACAGCTAGGTTAGTTTACTATGCTTATTTCCACAGTATTATGTCTTATGCCATTTTACTGTGGGGATCTGCAGCTGATGTTGACTCGATTTTCATATTGCAAAAGAGAGCAATCCGGGCTATTTATAAAATGGGTCCTCGCGAGTCTCTCAGAAATAAATTCAAAGAAATCGATATACTTACTCTGCCTTCTCTTTATATCTTGGAAAGTATTTTGTACGTTCGTAAAAACCTAGGACTTTTCAAAATTAGAAGCGATTTTCACAACATAAATACGCGCAGTAAACACGAAATTGTATTACCCAAATGGAGATTAGCTAAGACCAGCAAGTCATTTTTAGTAAACAGCATACGCTTTTATAACAAGCTACCAAAGGCGGTGACTGAACTTAGCGAGGGCAAGTTCAAAACCCATATTAAGCGTGTCCTAACTAAAAAAGCGTATTACAAGGTTAAAGACTATGTCGATGACACGCTTATTTGGCAATGACTGCTTCTGCACATGTGGCCCCCTGGTAACTCATAATATTGTGTACATCTATCTACTAACTGCTCCACATTTGTTGTAATATATACATTTTCTTTTTTCTTTTCTTCCTACACATTGCTTTTGCAATATTTTTTATATTATTAGACGCCAACCACCATAAATTCGTTAGTAATTTTCTTTTTGTTGACATGTCATTTATTGATAATTGTAATTATTTATTGTTTTTGTTTTTTTTTTATATAGCTTCTTTTTTTTAATGGGAATGTGAGAATACTGTGGACTTCGCGAATTCTTAGGTTGCTTCCTATTACGACTCACTTTTTTTTTTTAATATGATTATTTTTATTGTGCTTTTGGGTACAATATCGACTGGTCTACACTGTTCTTACATGATGTCTATTAATACTGTAATATGGAAATATGGTAAACAATCACTTTTTTAAAAGAGTAACCATGGAGTTTCTTGCCGGTTCTTCTCCATAGGAAACGACCAATTTGGAACCGTGCACTAGCTTCTGACGTTTTATAAGTGTCCATGTAGGCCTATGTGAAATAAAAACTTTTGATTTTGACTTTGATTTATATCAAAAAAGTTATGAATATTGCATCTTTATGCTTGATACCTGCCCAAATGTGTCAGGAAACACTGTTAGGCTTCATAGTCACTATGATCTGTCAAGAATCAAGCCACTAAGTACCAGACCTATGAATCAGCAGCAGCAGCTACTGATAAGTGAATTGCGAATTCTCGAGATCGGCGCCAACTCACCTAGCATGCTGATATTTTCAGACGGTACTTAAAGGCTACGTACTCGCGTACGTAGGTACAACTTTTATTTGCGACTATCAAGTGGGTCAGATAAGCAAGTGTGGATATTTGAGTTAGTATGTTTTGACGGTTGTTATAATATTTGTGAATTTGGCGAGTGGAGTTCAAACGAGGTTACTTTTGATCACAACTAGGGCTTTCAAATACCGGATTTTTTCAGTACCGGTATTAGTATGATCAATACCGTGATCACGGTATTGAACACAAGTTCAATTGCGACTTTAATAAAACCATTAAAATACGTGTTTTTATTTTAAAATCAGGTTTTATTATAGTTACTCCCTGAAAATAACTGATTTCCAAAAAAAAGGAGGTTCTCAAGTCGTCTACTTTTTTTTTCTTCATCGTATAATGTTCAGCAGCATCTTAGTTCAATTTTGATGTGTTTTTAATAATAAATAGACATTTTGTATGTGTCTCGTCGACGATATTAGAATTCTATTTATTTACTTCAATATTTAAATTATCCCTTTATATTGCTTACTATGCTTCTTCTCTGTCTAACTCTTTTCGGGGTCAGGTCTCCTTGTTCTTCTGCCCTAAAGAGCTCTGTTCTGGCTTGTCTGTGTTTTCAGATTCGCTTGCTACATCTCTTTCTGTATATTTGACCACCTGGCGGGGAATAGACATCGTCTTCCTCGTGGTCGGTCGTGGATATTTATTGCCTTTTTGACTGAGTGGTCGTCATTTCGTATAAGGATATGACCATATCGTGAGACTTAGCGTTTCAGCAATCGGTGCTACCTTAAACGTTTCTCTGACATAATTTCGGTTTCCATTTCACATCCATCCATATGAATATATACATTTGGATGGATGGACAGGGAGAGGTAGACCAAAGAAAAGGGGGATGGATTATGTGAGTAGCGATATGAAAGAAAAATTAGTCAATGATAGTGTGACTGCTGACAGTAACACGATGAACGACCCTAAGTAATGTAGGACAAGGGTAGAAAGATGATGATAATAATGATGATGATTAAGCCTAACCGGTATGGTAGCCAACCTTAATCTAAAATAGAGTATTTTACTATATATTATGTAGGCGTATTCTATAATCTAATCGAGCAGTGGTGGCCGAGTGGTTACGGCCCCGACTTACGAGTTGTAGGTCGCGGACACTCACCAACCCGCACTGGGCCTAATCCATCACGCGGGCCCAGTGCGGTTTGGTGAATGTCACATGTCTTCGAATTTTTTGTTCTAGGACATGCCGGTTTCCTCACCATGTTTTCCTTCACCGTTTTGAGAGCAGTGGTGATGAAATAAATTACACAAATTAATGCGCCTGGCTGGGTTTGAACCCGCGACCTACAATTCGTAAGTCGGAGCCGTTACCACCTATAGTAAACGTAAAGTAAAACAAAAATATTTTTTAAAAATATTATTTTTTTAAACGGTTTTTTTATGAGCTCAAGTGCTAAGGTGCTAACCTTACTCGGTTTTCCCTTTGTATCAGTGTGCAAAATAAAAAATATTACTGTTTTCCTTGAAGGTATCTTCTGATGAAGCATCTACAATAAAAATACGATTGTTTTTTCTCGGGGAATAACACAATCGTATTTTTGTCGTAAGTCGGTACTTCGTAAACATTGTCTTATTTTGGTTTTCGATACTGGACATATTAATTCAATAGGTATGCGTATGACCAACCCACATTCTTTGCTGTATTGTGTGTGACATTTTTGGACATAACTGTCTTTATGAACCCACTTAAGATTGAAGGTGGAACTTTGTCATCATTAACCGACTTAAAAAAATAGGAGGTTCTCAATTTGGTTGTTTTTTACGTGTTTGCTCATAACTTTATATTATTATAATTTTTGAATTAAACCGCTATGGATTTTTTTTAAATTTGAAATTATATACGTATGGTACTTCTAATTTGGTCTCATCTTTATCAAAATCGGAACTGAGGTAACTTCTTAAAAATTGTATAGCGATTGTGGTATTGTCATCACCAAATAGGTAAACAATTTGCATTCAGAAAGGAGAAGACCGCAGATGGCCAATGAAACTATGATAATGTTGATAAATATTTCACTATCTAACTGCACAAATAATATCAATATTTCTGTTATAAATGATACAAGTAATTACATTTATTTGTAAACACTGTAGCAATTCTAATATCTTATTATACAATTAACTATTTATAAACTACGCAGATGTTAACCCGCTAATTCGCTCGGATATCTAACATTATGATACGGGTAGGCTGTGTCGAGGTCTTCCAAGCAATGACGTTTGTTGTAGCTTCGATTTCGAAGCACGTGCGCACTTTTTGAATATGGAATGTTGGGTCCCGCCAAAAAAGAATAAACACAAAAGTTTTTGTGTAGCTGACGATTGGCGCTAAGAAGATAAAAGCTCTATAGGAATAGGGATGAATGGAGTCGGTCACATTTAAATTGTTTTTTTTTTTTTTGGTGGGGTAGTTTTTTTTATTTCCCCTATGAGAAGGCCTTCGAAGGCTAGTCTTTCGACCATACTGCCTTATGTCCATATTTTCTTGCATGATACGTTTTTAACGATATTAATGGTTTTCGTAAGTAGTGACATTAGAATAAGAATATAACATATTCTAATGTTTTTGTAGTACTTACTTATCTATTTTGGCAGCATAAATATCGAGTCAGAAAGGAGTTATTATTTATATATTTCTATAAATTAATGTTAAGTATTTTTTTTTTAATACTTATGTTTTTTTAATGTAAACTAGTGCTTGACTGCAATCCCACCTGATGGTAAGTAGTGATGCAATCGTTGATGGTGAGGAGCGGTAGTATTGAATATTGGAGTAACATTCTGGCAAGTATTTATGAAACAAACCATTATAAGTTATGACGATTAAAATTTCACTACACGCTTTCTCCCGCCATTAGACCGTATTCAAAACAATGATGGTTCACTTCAAACATGATGTACAACTTACCTAATTATTGATAAACATTGTGTAGGTAGCTAACTGTACAGAATACTACGTGACTGTGTGTTTGATAATAGTGAGTATCTAACCAATGAATCAACTGTGGTGAAGGTAACTATCCAATGGTTTAATATTCCTGCTTGTAATAAGTAGGTAAAGATGGACTTAACGCACTTTTATATGGGTAAAACATGGTTATTTAGGTAATTTTCTGGGATTAAGTAGGAGCCTACTAATTTATTGTATCTATTATTTTATTAATTATAGTAATACTTATAGAGTTATGCAGACAGATCGTTTACAGTACGGCCGACGTATCTTGGCAAACCCGAACTTGGCGCAGAAGGATGCGCACGAACGTTTTTTAGGAACCAAATGGTGGCATGAGGCGACGTGCGCGGGTCGGAGGTCTAGGCTAGAGATTGACTCTATGTAAATACAATCGACCCTGTATTCAATCAAATATCGCAATCGATATTTATCGATTTGAAATTTATTAATTTTTGTTTTTATGAGATAGGTACTAGCTTCTACCAGCGGCTTTGACCGCGTGAAAGAAAATTTCTTAATACAAACTTTGGACCCCCGTTTCATCCCTTTAGGAAGTGAATTTAAGAAAATCCTTTCTTTGTGCTCGCCTACGGCTTAAAAGGAAACCCTTGTGCAAAATTTCACGCTCCCTAGTTTCGGCAGTGCGTTGATATGTCAGTCAGTTAGTTTCTCCTTCTATTTATTTAACAATTCATGTACACACATAATAAAAGAAAAGAAGACGGAAACAGAAAAAAGGTACATAGGTGATGCTTATTTCTACAGAAATCTTTTCCAGCATACCTGCGAATGGAGAGTTGAAAAAAAAAAGATGTAGTAACCTTCTTTGAGTGTTGTGTTAGGTTTGTTTCTTTAATTCATAAGTTATTTTTGTAGCTTTCTGTCTCAAAGTGTTTTAATATTTATTTTATTTGTACTTGGTCCTTAAATTAGTAAACGAGAAACCCGTTTCTGGGCTTGAGCGTTCCACGAATGAAATACCGATGTACTAACAAAATTGTCTATTTTGTTTAATTAATCTATTTAAATCTTAACCTCATTAGCATTGGCCAAATGTAGAAACTAGATTTCTATTTTTTAATTTTTAACAAGCTTTGTAAACTGTTACAGAACTTATTTCTTAATACGTCACTAAATTCACAAACGCTGTCATTATGACATTAGAGTGTATCCTAAGAATGTAATTGATTTACATTTTTTTTTCCATTTTGGTTTTGCTATTGGGCCCAAACAGTTTGACGAGTTTACCATCGAATCGAAAAAGAGAAGAATTGATTTAGTGGAAATCGATACTTTTTCAAATAATTAATTAATACGCCTCCGTTTAGTATCACTGTTTATTAGATGTTAAAAACGTAAAATAAGTATACGTCAATCTCAACGCCTGTCATTGCTATGGCTTCGGCATAACTTTTGGATTTTGGATATTGATAACGAGGCGATATGGTCTAAGACCTTAGCCTAAAAAGGCCGAAGGAAAAAACGTTGTGGTTACATGTCATGTCATTCAATGTCATTCGCTTTTTTTCGTATTTTGCGCAAGTGAGTTCTTACTATGGGGAGCGAGAGTGGTGTTATGGCTACTGTGTTTAGCACCATCCATGTTTGTTCCAGATTTATATTAGAAGCAAAGCTTAAAAATAACATTTTTTATTTAAATACATACACTAAAATAACCTAAAATGTAAACATTGCCTGATTTTATCAATTTGGCCAATACTGAGAACAGTGAAACTTGGGCTCATGACACCTTCCTATATGCTCTCGTTTATGGCCAAATTCCAGCCCTTTAATCAGTCAGGCCCAGGTATGTTTGGAGTTTGGTTTTTTCCTTTTTATTCGTATTTTGTTTTAAAAAAATTAATGTCAATAACAGTTTTTTTTTACGAGTGTACATGCACTAAAGTTCGCAGAGCCTATGTTCAGGTTCGCCAAGTTACGTCGGCCGTACTGTACTGAATATATTTTTAACCGCCTTACGTCGGATATATCCGACAAACACACTCGCGGTTATTCCGCCAGGATCGCACACCCCACGACCAAATAGGTACTCCATCTCGTCAGTTCTTCTGTCACCTATGCGGATTAAAGAGCTAAACGAGATGGAGTACTCAGTTGCAAATACACAACCCTTGCGAATAGAACACGAAAACACTCGACGGTTAAAGGGTTAAATAGAAAAAGGAAAGTTATTTTTTTTAAAATTATTATTGATAGGTTCGCGTTTGGTTCGGTCAACGATGGAGCACGCTTGCCTAGAAGTAACCTATTTACTCTTGACTTAAAGACCCCTAGGTTGTAGCTATCAGGAAACACAGACTCCGGCAGGGAATTCCACTCTTTAGCTGTACGCATTTTGTGTCTATTTAATTTAATTAGGTAATTACTTACTCAATAAATAAGCATGTGTAGGCCTACTTATTTTTAGGTTTCTAAAAGCTTTCTGCTGTCAAATCATCAATATTCGGGTTCGGGTACGATCTACAGAAAAAAACTCAAATAGCATAGATATCTAGTTTCCTGTGCAAATTTAACGCGTTCAGAGTCAACATTACTGGACTGTTGGCCAGTGGACGAAGGCCTGTGTTTTGGTTCGAGCGGAAGAAGCTGTGTGCCAAATTAGATTGGTGATGTAATCGAACAATAGTTTGTAAACAGAGGGATGTCGGCGTGGGATTCGCTTACGAGTCTTACTAATGTTTACAGTGCCCCCCTCCCCGCTAACCGCGCGCCGCGCCTCCGCCGCCATGCTACAAGTCACGTACGCAACGGCTCCACCGCGCATGCGCGAACCCGCGCGTTATTTTGGTTTTTATCGTGCAAACTAGCGATCCGGTTGGCGATATTACTTTTGGGAAATGATAACGATAACGTAGACGCGAAATAGATTTTTAGGTGGCTTTGTTTGTAGACTTTAGGTAAGTAATGATGTATCGAATAATATTGTAGGACTTGATTAGAGATTTTGCGCGCAATAGGAAAATAGTAAAGTGTTTATTTTTGCCATTTTGTTCGACGGTATTTCACAAATATATATATATATATATTTTATTAGGTAAGTATCTATTGGTACTTATTATCCAATTCATTATTTTGCTATTTGCATGCCTCTAGGTACCTACTTAGAATTTGTAAATAATACTAAAACTTACAGGTAAATAGGCAATGTATCGCGTAGGCGCCTGCCACAGAAACCCACGTACCTTATGTTTAAAAAATGGCCCACTTCCTTGACCCAAGAACGGGAGCACGGGAGCACTGGGACGGGAACAGACAGTGACCCTAATACCGAACATGTTTCCTGCCGAAATTTATTCATTCAAGGGCATCAAAGCTGTCTAAAGACATTTTTTTTTTTAAATATGATTTTCTATGTAGTAGATGATATGATAACAAAATTGTATCACAATAATTTGGTAGAAAAGAGGTAGTACCAGAAACGGTTACCTACCAAAAATAACGCAAAAAAAAAAAACAGACGTTTTGCACAATTTTTTTCAATAATAAGTACTAAGAAATTAGGAAAAAAAAAACAGCCAGGAAACAGGAAACCCTTTTTGCAGATAAGACCAAAAAATTGCCATAATAATATCAAGATAACAGTGTAGCCAGAGCTTGAGATATAATCTACGGTCAGGGCGCTCTAACCATGACTAAATTAAAGACCATATGTGCTCGTAAAACCACTGGAAACCAGTAAACGTGCACCTTATGAATGGAATGAAAATCAACGAGATAACACCAAAGCTCTTGGCAGCTGATAAACTAAATAATAAATTAATTATATTATTATTTATGTACAAGTGATCTCACTGATCCGCTGAGGTCGATTCTCCGTGAACTTGGTGAACACAGACTGTTAGGCGACTTGAATAAATTATGTTCTTTTTTATGGGAGAATGTCAGAATGTCATTGTGAAATAATTATTAAGTCCAGAAAAAGAGTGGACTGGCTGGCATATAAGTGTGAGAGTTAGCAGAAGAAATTAAAAAAAAAGAAGAAAAGGAAAAGAAAATCTAGAAGTGGCTGAAGTCGGGCACTTGATAAGGATGATGAAGACTGGTCGGAAAAAGGAAACGCAAAGAAATGTGATGAAGTGGGAAAATGATATAAATTCAGCGGAGTAGGGATTCTTAATGTAGCTAAACTACATGAACTAGACAATAGACTCCGTTTATGATAGTATGACTAAGTACTGAAGCTAGCCGAAGGGGATCAATTATTTGTGTATAAACCCATCTTATTAATTAACCGAACGACGCGGCGACGTAACAAAACAGGAAAGGTGTTTAAAACAATAGACTTTATGCCTGGTGGTATATGAATTGGACAATCAAGCACAATACAAAACCCATAAATTTCATTAATATTCTGTCAACTTCTCCGGGTCAAGCCTAGGACAAGGTTGAATTAAAGCATTTTTTTGGGTTACCATAAAAAACAAACAGCAGGACAATAGAATGCATATTGTTTGGGTATTTTTTTTTATGGCCAGCTGGCGATTTCTTTAACAATAGCATGGAAGATTTGGGTGGTAGATACAGCCGGTAGTGCGCCTTTGTGTAAATTCATCGGGACCTGGTTCCGCTAAGCACAGCTGTGATAAATAGATGACCGAAGGTTCATTGTCAATAGAACGATTAGGTTGTTTGAACAAGATCTATATTTTTTTAAACTTGATCGTAGTGATCTTGAACTTACATTGTATCGTCATGAACTTTTCTTGATCTTCTTTTTTTTATTCTGTTGAACTTTTTTATTTGTTAATGCATGAACGAACATTTTTATATCAGGTTTGGGTCTTGTGCAGGCAACTTAAATGACGTGCATTTCGTTTAACAGCCAGCACCTATCAAACCATACCACCTTGTTGATTGACCAATATCTTATCACGGAATACGTAGAATATCTGATTAACACAATATGCTGTAATTATAAAGACCTACAGTTCTCTTTGTTACGTTCTACCTAACAATTTTATTTTTGGCTTCCCAGCCATAGACCGGTTTTATGTTTGCACACAACAAAGTCATTTATATTTAAATTAGTACTATCTTTAACAATATAAACTGTTTATGTTAATATTTGACCAGCACGTGCCGGCTATAAGGATTACAATTATCATAACAGTGAATGTGCCGTTGAATCCGGCATGATTATGACTTGGATGTTTTTAAAATACATTATATTTTTAGTAATTTTATTGCAAACTGGCGACCTGCCCCAGATTCGTATGCGTGATAGAAATTCTCAGTAGGTACCCCGTACACCTGAACCTTCCTCATGAATCACTCTGTCTATTGGTGAAACCCGCATGAAAGTCCGTTAAGTAGTTTTGAAGTTTATTGCGGACAGGCAGACAAACAGACGCGGTGGTTGACTTTGCAAGCAAAGGAAGTAATTTTTAGTGAGTTGGGAGATTGGGACATACCAGAAATGTGGTAGCGCGATGGCTGGTTGGATCTTTCGAGATTTGGCCCAAGAACAGCATACCAAGATTTAGAATTAAGGGAAAGCCGTTGTCTAGCATTGACGGAAGTTTTATAAAGTAATAAATTGAAATCATCTTCCTGGCGTGGGTCAAGGGCATTATGTTACAGAGGGTTGCTGTTGTAACAAGTTTCCATTTTACATTCCATTTTGTCAAGCATCATCCTATCAGTGACTGCCTTTCCTTTCATTATCATTTCTCAACCAATCCATCTTATTGCAACGGAATTTTAAGACTAAGTTTTAGATTATTTTATCTTCTTTATTAATTTCACATGTTTACAAGTGTATTACTAATTCATATCTTTGGATTACTAAATGAAAAGTCACCATTGATAAAATGAGTTAAAGAATGTTTGATAATATTATTCATCAGGTGATGCTCGTAATCTTATTATCAAAACAGACCAAGTACATTGGCATTTGCAGCTTTACACTGTATTTTATGACGATAATGTTGCACAAGTATCAAATATAAGAAGCTTTCCTAATAGAAAAGATATAATAAACTTTAATGTACAAAACTTTTACACAAACTTAAATCTATGGGTACAATGACAGTCTTATCACAGACAGCGATGCAACTCTAGGTACAACATTAAGATGGACTGCAAGAACTTAAAATAAAAAGGGGGTAGTGTGCGGTATACTGCTAGCAATAACTAATAGCGGGATCATCACACAAGGAACGGTGAAGATGTCTGTGTTGCAACAGCTCACCATTGTGTTATAGCGCCATCTGGTATTATGTATGACTCGCATAGGATTACAATATGGTGGATAACAAGTTCAGAAAGCTCTGCAAAGAATACATAAATAAGCAGCAAGCTAAAGCATGACCTGGTGATCCGAGACACACAGGACCGGTCGTCGTGGCGACATTTGGAGGAGGCCTATGTCCAACAGTGGACGTGTTTCGGCTGAAATGATGATAATGCTCAACTAGTAGTGTAATTTTTAAATTTCAATGAACATACATCACCATTTGGAAACACCAGATGTGATTTGGAAGCTAAGAAACTATGTATTCCTCCTTCTAAAATTTTAAAAGCATATACATACATACTCTTAAAGACTTGAAATTATTTGGCTTTGCAATTTTAAATATATCAGCGATACAAGAAAACTATTGAAGTTACGTTCGTATCTAGCATAGATCTCATATTGTTAAATATTTACTATTAAGTTTATTCTATTCGTAGGAAATTGATACGCCTTGGATATGTTTGGTCTAGTATTTAATAGAAATACATGCGTTTGATAGGGGTCGCCCCGAAGAATTCAGTGTAGAACAAATTAGGTAAGTATAGCGAGTAAAACTATTAGAAGTCCTAATTTTATGTACACAGACAAGACATATAAAAATAGGACTTGCTAGCTGATGCGAAAAAGAATGAAAGAAATGATTAAGTCGTTATTAAACTTTGAAAGAACAGGTACTGCAATAAAAACTTCAATAAAATTCTTAAATCCATTTGTGTAGCGGATGTTACACCTCCGATAAACAGACCGAATAAAGAATTTATACGATTTAAACACCCTTCGTATCGACCGTTAAAAATAAAATCGTGAATCAAAACCGGCTACCGTAGGATCTCATTCAACATTCCTGGCAAGTTCTAAGTAAACCACCAAGGATTAACACGAATAGATGGCCAAAACATAACCATTATAACCGAGGAGGTCAGCTTACGTCAGATCTCGTATAAAAGAACGTGCAGTTTCGCAAGATATTATTATGCAACTAAAGAGAAGAACGTTTAGAATTAGTCATGTGGTTACGTTGCGGTTACTTAGGTGTTATGAATAGCTGGGAATCAAGACGCGTGCTTAGCAAGGACCGCAGAATTAGCATAAGATATGAATTAATTTTCTGCATTCCGTCCGGCTTTTTCTCAGGCATTCAAATCAGCTTTTTTAATGTTACTACTAGGTATCAATATTTTACTTAGACCTTCAATGTGTTACTCTATTTTCATTCGAAACCATTCAGGTAGCTGCCATAGGCAATTCTAACCGTCTGTGTGGTACGTACACTTTTCTGAATGGGTAATCTCTATGTGCTTCTAGTCTCCAAACGACAGTTTTGTAACGCTTTCAATTTTCGCATAGCGTTTTTACGAATCATTTTGTTCTTCTGTGTTAATACAAAAGGGCCTGTGAAAGCGTAGCGCGCGTTTAGACAAGTTTCTATTCTGGTAGATGACGCATGTCATCTTGAATGTTCATGCTGAATTAGAGACGAAGTAATAAAATTGATTGGTTTTCCTTGTAAATTCGTAAGATCCGATGATACAATCAAAGTAAGACTTTCCTTAAAGGTAAACGGAACACGTCAAAATACATAAAGCTGTCGATCGACCACTATTACTAAGCACCTACTTATAGCGTGAAGTTGAACTAGAATCGTCACATAACAGTTGATGAGAAAGCAAATATTGCACTGAATTTTAACAAGAGAATAATTAAAGCTATATGCTAACGTTGGGCTACCAAAGTAAGAATTCACTGATATTTGCAATATATTTTAAACAATATGTAGGTAAATGGGTTTAGATCGACCAAAATCGACCGGCCCCTGTGATTTTGTTCGGCCAAATCCAAAAAGATGGAAAATATATGCCACTGTGGTGATAGACGACTGCAGCATTATGACGGCTGTCGATGGATCTCGAAAGTTAAGGCAGAAGATATAAAATGTCTTCCAAACCGGAACACAGTAATGATACTTGCTGTCAGAATTAAGTAAAGTATTGCTTCGCTCCATCTATTCCACAAGGAGCTCTACAACTACTGCCTTCACAATGATGATTTAAACTTATGTCTAGTTATCTGTACCTTTGTTCTTCCATTGATGACGTAGTCCCCCATCTTCCCATTGTTGGCCATCTTGTTCGCTCTCAGTATGATATTGTCAACCTGGAATACAAAAGGCATTAATTGCGTTTTGATTGCATTTTCATAAAGGTACGTAATGAGATCGCTCGTTATAAGTGGAAAGTTCCAAGTGGAGTAAAATTTATGAAGATTGGGTAATCATCTAAGATTAACTTGTTACGGATGCAACGGTGGTTTTTAGAGAATGTTTTCAATTCGCAATAATTGAAGAACAATTGTTTGTATGAGGGAAACCCGAAGTAGGTGAATACAGTTCCGATTACCAACATTATTTTGGAAAGCGTCATTATCGTTGAGTTCCATCTGATTTTCATTTAGAAAAATAAAAGGTTCATAATAAAAATAAATAAAAAAAACTGCTTGATTTGTTAAAGCAGAGCGTAGATCTAAAAGGTACTTAAAAGTTAAGGCTTGTTCGAATTGTTTGCTTTTTCTTATGTCAATACGAGACAGGTAAGTGCAAATTCTCTCTCTATTATCAGATTAAACATACGTGCGTTGTGGCATCTGTGATGATAATGATAACATTCACAAGAATCTTATTTATATTTAGTCATCTTAAATCAATGTTACAAGATAAAATAGAAGAATTCCTATTCGAAATTAGGCCAGCAGTTGCAGATTGTGTCCTAATCAATTTTGGCAAACAATGGAATGTCTGCGTTACGCAATCTTTGGCGCCGCCCACCGTATCAATTGAAAAGGATATCAGTAATCAATCGATAACACTATAAACCCTCGACTTCTTGTTATTTATTATTTACCTAATTTATCTGTGGAGTGACGTTTTATAATCCCTATTGGATATATATTTTTACAGGTATTGGCCTAAAGTTGTACCCTGTGGCACTCCAGAACATAAATTGATACTAGGTGATCTGTTTAATGTTTCCATTGGCTATATTACTTATAATTAGGGTTCAATGTGAACTTTTGACATGGGGGGCCCTGTGAATGGGTTGAAACGATTGATCGTGGCCCTAGGTAGTACAGGAAGCTATCAGAATCGTCAGTGGAGTCTACCAGAAAGGCGGCAATAAACCTCAACGAGTCCCGGAGAAATTTAGCTGTTTTGGCTCTCGCAACGAACTGGGGAATAGTGTGTAGCATGCTTATACCAAAAAAGGCAAAAGGATATGAAATTGTATATTCGAGACACATTATAAACGAGTGCAACAATTTCTAAACATTCCTTTGCTTATCGCCAACAAAACAAAAAGTACTTGACTGCTGGTCGAAGCGTGTCGATGTTAAAGACATCCTTAAATTTAATAATTACGGATCTTCTCTTCAGAAGTGCTTTCTAGTCTCACTTAAAGAGTCCAATTGGCCATGGAGTTTCTTGCACATTCTTCTCCATAGAGATCTACGCTTTGGAATGTGCAATTAGCATCATTTTTTCTTTTGACTGACTGACTTCTTGACAATTCAAAAGTGCCTGTACCTAAATGGTTTATATTATGAAATAAATGCTTTGACTGATTCTTGAAGAAGCTTCAGAAATATTTATCTGAATAATAGAGAAAATCATACTACCAAGCATTTTAGAAGTTAAGGAAACAGACATACGACTGTTTCATGGTATGTATTTATTGATTTTGATATTTTTAAACAGCATTTAGTAATATCATGACGAAGAGGTCAAAAATAGTGTAATACAAGTAATTAATGCCGCAATTTATATAATATTGGATACTTATCGCGAGGACCACGATATGATGTTCATATTAAGATGACGTTCACATGCCTGATAGCAGATTAAGCCAGCTTTAAACATCGATTTGTTTTCTTCATTTTATTTTTATTTACACAAGCTTACATTGTATGCTGGTGATCTCATAGAAGACAATAAATAATACCTCAATTTAATATATAACAGAGATATTGGAAGACCGAGTGTTGGAAGTACTGGAAATATTACAGGAACGACGGAATCAACAACTGTACCGAAGACGTTATAGTTTCTGGAGATGTATACAATAGTGTACTCGTTTATGGCACTGCCAAGAACGTTATGTCTTAACCTAACCTAACAGCAATAAACTCAAATACGAGTGAACGGATTTTCATGCGGTTTTTACCAATAGACAAAGTGATTCGTAAAGTTTAGGTGTATAATACATGCGAGAATTTTAATGAATTGTAACACCCGCACGAAGCTGGGGCGGGTCGCTAGTGTGAAATAAGTACAATCAATTTAATACTTCATATAGAAAGTCTAAAGAACTGGAAGAAACTGGCACATATCAGGGAAGTAGAACACAATAGGGAGGTCTATAATAGGCACTGAGTGGGACAAGGTCGTTAATTCTGATAATGGCAGAAACTCTCGCCACGAACGCTACGAAAATCGCTCTTCTCTCCTAGACTTTTGGGGTTTTCATGATGGACACTTGGTGCAAATGTCGACAAGAAAGTCTGTGTCAACAACGAATCAAATATAACACTTGCTTTGGCTAACTTGAGCCCGTTGTTGTCAAACATGAGTACGATTTGTGGTAACGATGGCCAACATAGCGCTTTCTGCGCAAACATTGGTAATTGCGTGTGGCAAATGTATGGCGAAAGACTATTATATCGTGTGTGGGTCGTTGATACCAGATTTGGAAAGCTTGGGTTTTTTGCGAATAGATTTAGATGTAAATGGTTAAATTCGACTTTCTTTTTTATTTGAGGAGTTTGTATCTGTAGAAAGGTATTTATGACAAGCTTCTTTGTACCCACATAATTACAGGATATCTGTCCTTAGCTCTTAGGTGAAGGTGTTAGGACTCCGGTAGAACCTACCGGGTATTACACCCGGTTAGCTATTGGACTTTAGAATACGTTTTAAATAAAACGTTCCAGAGCCACAGGGTAATTCTTTTGAACATTCTCGCATCCTAGACTAGCAGACTTAGGCCCGGCGCCCATTATCGGTATCAGCAAGGAAATGTATCCCTCGGCATCCCTATACGCATGCATAGGCATAGTTTCCGACAGTGTGCGCTTGCATGTAGGGATGCCGAATTATCATTTTCCTTGCCGATAACGATGATGGGTGCCGGGCCTTGGATACCATTTTCCTGTGATTTGTCAACAATGTTGTTCGTGACTTAAATCACGTAGCAAGTAAGGGATTTGCTGTATTTTTCTCAATAAATAAAAAGGGCTATTCAGTTTTGATACAAGATTTCCTTTGTAGGGCTCTGGTTTGACCACAAAACAATAACTTGTACAAAACACTGCTTATTCTCATGTTTAAAAAATGGATTACTCTTTTATTAATCTATATATATAAAAGGGGAAACTGAATGACTGACATATCAACGCACAGCCGAAACTACTGGGATTAGGAGCGTGAAATTTTGCACAAGATTTCCTTTTATGACGTAGGCGAGCACTAAGAAAGGATTTTACAAAATTCACTCCCTAAGGGGATGAAGCGGGGGTCCAAAGATTGTATGGAGAAACCTACATGCACGCGAGTGAAGCCGAAGGCAGAAACTAGTTTTCTTATAAAAAACGACACCCAAACCCGGATCAATATCTGTCAGTCATACAAATATTTGTTCGACGCGGGAAACGAACCTGCGACACGCTGTGCAGTGGCCAATCGGTCAACCACTGCGCCAATCGTACCGTCTAGTATGCAGAGGTTGCAAGGGTTAGGATAGTAATCAGTGTGGGGGTTCTAGGTTCGATTCCTGGGTTAGATATTGGGAGAACGGTGTTATTGCATATCTTGCTACCTACGATCAACACCAATCTGCATGGTTCTCATATGATTTGACCATTACATTTTTGCTGTATGGACTTCAAAAGAGACTTTGCCCCTCAGTTTGGTTTGGTGATTCTTCTTATTCTATTCAGCTAGGAAACACCGGCCTCATCAAGTTTAAATTGACATGTAAAAGTGTTTTTAAAAACCTGCTTGTAAAATAAATATAATTTATCATTTAACAAAGATAACGCGCATATTATGAATAAGTCAACTTTGCCAGTTCTTCTAATGGAAAAGAAATAATATAATTTGCTGAATCTTTATCAGAAATCAGAAACGTTTATTTCAAATAGATCAATTACAGGCACTTTTGATTAGTCAAAATGTCGGTCAGTCAATAAAAAAGTGTAGCTAAATTGCACGTTCCAAAGCGTAGATCTCTATGGAGAAGAACGTGCAAGAAACTCCATGGGTGTCCATGGAGTTTCTAGAGTCTAGAATCTAGAGTCTTTTAAATCATATTATGAGTTACATAAATCTTGGTTACATATTTCTTGTCGCTTTTAATATGTGAGCACAATGTAGATAAGTAATAATAATTTAAAAATAAAAACTAATTAAAAAGTAGAAATTGAATTAAGCCACTGGCAGCTAAGAGATGACCAGTCTCTGAAACTGAAATCACCCGTCGTATCTTCATTCTTCCTCCAAATAGTTAATTTGTGTGAGATTTTTAGTGAGTTTAGAGTGGGTTTTTAGTCAGTAAAAGTCTGACACTATCTCCCGCCCCGCCCTTTCCCACCGAAAAAAAAAACCCATAGACAAGAAATATAATTTCTTAAACAACAGAAAACGGGTGTATTATACACCTATAATAGGTACACCTACAATACACCAGGTTTCTGTTATTTAAGAAATTATATTTCTTTCGATGTCAGAATTAGCACGGGAATTTCGTAATACTTTGTACTTTACTTTAATAACTACATTTTTTATTATTCAGGTAGTCGTGTCAATTTTCAAATTGATTAACTTTGACACCCCATAGGCTCTTTAGAGGGTAGTTCTGATAAACTAATTATACAAAGCACTTTTTTATTTATTTAGATAAATATTTGTGTCATTAATAATAATAAGGTAGCTTGGACCCTGTTCCCAACACCGGCGGACAACTATTTTTTATATTTTTAAATGTTTTTTTTATATGTTTTTTAAAGAAATATTTAAAAATGTAAACGATATGTATAAAAAATAAATAAATGGAATAATAATAATAATAATATTTATTTAATCTTTATACAATATTATTACATGTAATAGCCACAAGTAAATCTTAAACAAAATATAGATATATTAATTCCCAACGAATAACTAAGAGTATAAATAAATAAATGATCAGTTTTTAAGGAAAATTAACTTTACACCTAGAATTATGTATAAGTAGCGACTTGATAAATATTCAAGTCTATTAACCCAATGAATAAGATTCGCCCATACAACCTTTAACAGCCCCTATGTCATTTTATAGGGATAGTTTTGAATAACGAAAAATAAACAACTTTTTTATTGTTTTTAGGTTACTATTTGTGCTTAATTTCAGGTATACTGTATTGGCCCAAGGAATAAAATTTTGTATACAATCGAATTTCCTCCTTTTCACCCCTTTAAAAAATGTATTGTCAAAAATCCATTCCTAGGCCATGTCATGTCAGTCAGTCAGTCAGTTTGTCCTTTTATGTATACAGACAGGGTAATTAATACATACCTGACTAATTAACTGTCTGATGTATTGGCAGTTGGACTCCTTGCCATCGATCCAATGTATGAGGTCACTCCTGATGGTCTGTGCTTCTGTGCTTGCAGGATTCGATACCAGTTGACCAGCCTGGAGTACACAGAAAATATATTAAATAGGATCAAGGTTCACCGTCTTGTCTGGTTTGAGATACTAATACGTACATGCTAAGAGTAGGTATACAACAACAAGGCACAACACACAAGGCACACAAGGCAACAACAAGACAAGGCGTCATAAGCAATTTAAGGATAATAAGAAGATGAACAGCAATTTTTCCATTGTTAACAGTGAAGGCTTCTTTTGAGCTCCATGCTCAAAAGAAGCTTACACTACTCTACACTAGCCTACACACGATAATGCCATCATTTGGGCCAACCACACACAAAAGCTTTACCACAATTTTGCCTGTGCTGGCCGATTTGTACACAGAACATTGTGCATTTATCCTTTGACATTTTATCCGTTGAAATTAATTAAAAAATATTATGTGTTTTTAAATCAAATGTTTTATGTTAATGTAGTGATTGTCTCTTCAGTACTTATTTTTTTTTTTAAATTTGATGTAAGCTAGTGCTTGACTGCGATCCCACCTGACGGTAAGCAGTGATGCAATCGTTGTTGGTGAGGCGCACTAGTTAATTAAGAGCCTTGAAGACACCCAAATAATAATCGAATGGGGAGACCGCAGCAGGCAAATTGTTCTAGTCCTTCGATATACGCGGTATAAACGAAGAGGCGAAACGCTTAGTCCGGACCGTAGAGGTTTCAACAACCAACAAGCATTAGAATAGTGTTATGAAATGTATATATATATATTCATATGCTCAGTACTTGTAATGTTAGCGTTCCTAATAAATAAATAAATGTGGTTGGTAAAACTCATACAGGTTAACCTAGTGTACAATCCAGCTTGCACAAGCAAAACTGTGGTGAAGCTTGGGCATGTGCAAGGCCCAACAGGTAGTAGGGTTTTAAGCAGAACTGTGTACTACAAAAATTTGGTATGAAAGAATTTTGAAAATTTCAATTATTATAGTGATATACCTCATAAAGAAAAAAAAAAACTGAGGAATAATCTGTGGCCAGTTTTGTTGTTAAGGATCAGATTCACTTACTTAATTATTGTAGGTAAATAAATTGTAAACCTGTAGTAAATCAGTTTTTGTAATATAAATGTTCCAATATTAAATGAATACCTACTCTTTTTTTTTCTGATTTTGTTGCCCGTATTCTACAATTAGATCCTACTATACTTACTTTATTTACATTTTAAATTAATTTGTGATTAGATATATAAAGATTTATTATTTAACTAGCTTTTGCCCGCAGCTTCAACCGCATGCATAAAATATAGCCTGTCACTAAGGAATAAAGCAGCTTTCTATTGGTGTTAATTTTTTTGCGATCGGAACAGTACTTTCAGAGATTACAGTGGACCCCTGGTAATCAGGCCCCTGTCTAATCCGGCACCGCCTGTAATCCACCATGGTCTATTATTTACATTTATTTGTACACAATTATTTCCTAATGTAAAGCTATTGCATATTTTTTGTAAATTCTATAGCATTAATGACGTTAATTTTATAATAAAACTGAAGCTCTCTATTGTGTTGTTTAATTTACTAAATTTGACATACATAATGAAGTATGATTTGTACTTCAGAGTACATATATATAACATAAAAAATCTTATCATTGGATCTGTAATTTGTCAGATAAAGACAAGGTACTCTTTTGTAAAAAAATTCGGACTAAGACCCCCTGTCTTAGGCTGCCCTGCAAAATATTTGTCGACTACCGGGTGTCCACTGTACCTCCTACAAAAAAAAAACTTTACCTCTTTGAGTGTGAGAGTGTAAATTAAAGTAAGTTTTTTAGTATGTAGGTTGGTATCTCTGAAATTATTACTCACTGTGAATTTAAATAACTATGGACTTAAATTCCTGACTGTTTAAAACAAATTATGAATACCTAGATCACATGAAACAATAACTAGGGACTTCAGTTACCTATCTGGCTATGAGATATTAAGAACTATTATTCATAATAATATAATAAATGTAAAAATAAAATACTCTTATACTTTCACACTTAAACGATTTTTATGAAATATGCAACGGAGTAAGATGGAAGCCAATGTAGAACATAGGCTACTTTTTATTTAGCTTCGACCTTATGTCCGGAATAACCAACAATCACGCAGACAAAGTTGCGGGGAAACGCTAGTATAATATTCCTACTTCCACTTTGTTTATAATGAAGATATATAAATGTTAGCTCAAAAACATTCTCACGGTACTGAAACAGTACATTTTAAAGATGAAAAAGTAGAATAAAAAAAATATACATTTGATTAACTTTTCGAATACCGTAATTAAAGACACAATAAAAAAACAACGAGAGAGAACACCTGCGTTCACTTGGGGGTTTAATGAACTCAGTGAGTGTAGTTTAGAATTTAAAAGGGATCTAAAAAGGGTTAGTAACTAAACATACTGTACATTCTGATAAAATCTATTGAACTTTAAAATAACTATGAAAATATTTAATCATTATTTTAGGTCTACTCTGTTATATTATAACTAAACATAAAACATACTAGGTACAGTAGGTAGATACACTCGGTGCTGAAATCTATTTCTGTTACTAGTACAAGAAGGGAATAACCTAATAATTTATTTTTATCAAAACAAGCTAGGAATAACAAGATAAAACATAATAATAATACAGTAAAGTTATGATGATTAATATGGCTCATGTTAATAAGCTGTGTGGCATAATATTATAAGAAAATCAGCTATTTAATAAACTAGGGTAGTCTGAAAGGGAACCCCGGGGTCTTGGAATACAAGGCAAAGAAGGAACACAATTGAGGTTTAAGTCAGTAAAAGCCTGGATTGGATAATTTCCCACCTTAACCTTTTAAGTACAGTAATAAAAGACACAATAGAAATACATTGAGCGAGTGAATGCTTTGGGTATAATGAATTTAAAAAAAACTATTTGATAAAAGATTCATTAATTAACTATTTACTGGCATTTTTTTTTTTTAAGATATTTTGCTATTTACAAAGACAAATTTATGTTCCAATTGTGCCATGTTAATAATGAATCCTACATAATATTATGAAAGTAAGGATGTATGTTTATAATGAATTGTGCCTCAATTAAACTGATTTTAATATTGCAGATAATATTTCTGAATAACAAAAGCAAAGTATGTATCTACAATATTGTATGTAGTTCTAGATGTTTTATCTCAAATTATGTGGGTATCTTAATATTTCTTGTCGCCATTTTGAATGCTTTGCTATCCCAAATCTAATAGTTATAGTAATTTTATGCTGTTGGTCTAATATTCATAGAAAGATAAAATAAGGAGACAAATTAAAAAGTTCTTACATGATTTTCATTATAGCATTTTGATATAATAAACCCACCTTTAACCTTTTGAGTACCGTAATTAGAGATACAATAGAAAGAGTGAACACCGGCGTTCGCTCAGGACTATGTCATTAGACTACATCACACATACCTAATAAGGTCATTATTTATGTTAGTTATTAGTTTCAATTATTTTTAATAAACATTGCTTATAATATGTTTTGTATGTCGTTGACATAACAAATTGTGCTATGTTAGTTACTGACTATGCTTGTTATTGGTTATCATATTGCACCAAAATTTTTATTTATACGTAAGAAATTATTGTGAAATATGAATTTTTAGTTGATAACAATGTGTTATAATGTCATTAGAAAAAAAATTGGTCATTAAGAATGCAAACTTACTGTAAATATTCCTGATCTATACATGTCTAACACTTCGTTTAATACACTCAGTCCCCGCTCTTTACCGAGGAAATTGTTCAGCACACAAACACCATACTGAGTCATGTCTCTGATCACTCTGTGACATATCTCATAGCAAGAGTCACTCGGATCCATGTAGTAACTATTGGGCATGTGGTTAAACGGTGCCCTGCTGCCTTTCAATGAAGCCTCAGGGTACTCCTTCACCCTTGTTCCCTGCTCTGGCCCATAGTTAGGCAGTACAGGCATCTTTGCTGTGTTAGTCCTGTTCAAAGATTGTAACACATTAGAGGTACCAGGTGTGGGGAAGTCCACTGTGCTTAACTGTTGCGCAGACTCGCGCAGCACCTCCTGCTCAGAGGAGCCCTCGTACGTTATGGCACTACTAGTCGTTAGCTCGCGGTTTGTATACACTACACTAGATATCACACTGTTGTCATTATGTCCCGATGCTTTCGATGAGCCTTCCTCACTTTGTTTAACGTTTTGAGTTGATATTTGTAAATTATGTTTACTAACACTATCCGTGCTACCCTCTTTGCCACTATTTTTTACGTTTTTCGTTTTAGTTTTTTTCAAACGTCTTTTATCACTACCCTCTTTCGAAATATCCTTCTGTCGCTCTTCTGTGACGTCGGAAGTTTCTTCTTTTACTTTCTTCGTGGCTTCTTCACCAACTATCGAACGTTCACCTGAATTATCGCTTTTGGAATCCTGCTTCGGTAACTTCGGTGCACATTCACTTCTATGTCTTTTCCAATCTTGACGTTGGTGATCAGTATTACAATAATATATGTTCAGACAACGACCGCACCTCCGATGAGTTTTCTCCTTGCAAACAGCGCAACAAGCAAGGCCGCCTCCTTGATTCATTCTAAATAATTTCTCCCAAGGGCCGGCCTCCACGACTTGTCAACTGAAAGAAATGTCATTGACGACGTGACAGTTATGTGGTTTTTTTTTGTAAAAAATTTTGCTTGGGTACTAAGTCCTTTAATCATATCTTGGTATAAATAGTTCATTTGTTTACCAAGAATACTACACATTCTAATGTTTTTGTAGTATTTGGGAGCAAATGTACCAAGTCAGGTTGACTTGACTTCTCGGCAGGTACAATCTTAGTTAGGCGTGTGTAACTCTTTACTGAACCGATTCACTGTTCCGAAACATTTTAGTGTTCCGAAAGATTGGAACTGCAGTAATGTTTCAAATGCATCATTTGGAACAATTGGAGCGCTGAAACACTCTTTACTATAAGTGACCTGCGGTCTTTTTAAAATGCAAATTAAAACGTAAATAGTGTAAGTTTCAATGAACTTAACTAAAAACATCTGCTTTAAATTATTCTCAAATTAATATCGAATTAATAAAACTGTTGGTGTATACTTCGCAACGTAACAGATCACGATTCATAGCAAACAGTGCCTGTGTTTGTATGTTTTTTTATTTATTTATTTATTTTATTTTATAGAAGGCTCACAGACAAATAGAAGAAAAATGATATAAACATTGTAATATTATTAAATAGCTAATTACAAGCCTCCACACATAGATAAGAAAAAATATATATCGATAATAAGGAATTACACACAAATTAATGAATTACTAACGAGAAGTTAATCACAGAAAAAATTCTGTGCCATTTGCCGTCGTAAGGTCGCAACACTGGTGTAAAACAAGTCGATATCAAGGTCCCTAGAAAATCTATTGAAATCAAGTGCACTCCTTATTGAAAAAACATTTTTCATATAATTGGTCAATGCGAAAGGTACATTTAATATTGGTCGCTGACGTAATCCCATTAGGTTTGTGCGTAGTGCTAAATTAGAAACGAGTTCAGGACAGTCAATGTGGCCATTTGCGATACCCATCAGCATACTTAAGTCTCTAATTTGACGCCTCATCTCCAAAGGAAGGAAGTGGTACCGTTTACAGCGGTGCTCATAGTCAACTGAGTATTGCTGTTGTTATTTTGAGCCCTTTTTTCCAAATGTTCCGTTTGTATCTTGTAAGCCAATGTTTCAAATGTTCCGTTTGTATCTTGTAAGCCGATGTTTCAAATGTTCCGTTTGTATCTTTTGAGCCGATGATGTTCCAAATGTTCCATTGGTATCTTGTGAACCGATGTTTCAAATGT
Source organism: Mythimna pallens (assembly GCA_961205895.1). NCBI lineage: Eukaryota > Metazoa > Arthropoda > Insecta > Lepidoptera > Noctuidae > Mythimna > Mythimna pallens. The sequence continues at coordinate 17,265,788 of OY540844.1, read as the reverse complement.
TCCGTTTGTATCTTTTGAGCCGATGTTCCAAATGTTTCAAATAATACATATCACTGTTTCGGAACATTTCAGTTATTCAGATGCAAATGTTCCTATCGCAAAGCAAAATCACTTCAAAAACAAAGTCTAGTACAAAAAAAATGGGTACAGCGATGGGTACACTGATACAAAATCACCAAGTATAATATAGCCCCTGTACGAAATAGGTAAAAACGTGTTCTTTAATTTTACCGGATTATAATAGTACCTAGTACTAATTATGACTAACAGATGGCAGTTTTGAGGCCATGTTCACAAAAACTCAAATAGATGGCGTTAAACAAAATCTGCCTATCTATCATCCTGTCAACATTGCGATTTTCATTGCTACTAAAACAGTAGATTTTTTTCAATAATTGTAAAAATATGTACCTACATAAAAATTTGAAATTAGTTTATCTTAGGTGGATAATCTTTAAATTTATCATACTGTTTTTGAAATTGAAAGTTTGAATAAATTTTAACAATATTTAGCAAATATCAATGGCCTGGTGGTAGAATTGGTAGAATTCACTTGATGGTTTTATTACCAATAAACAGGCGTTTCCATCTCAAATTTACAAATATCTGCAAATGGTTGACATTTGTGCCGGTTATTACGATATTTTGTTTATTTTGTGATCTTTCTGTGTTGTTATGCGTTGATTGCTGAGTTGAGCGAAAGTTCCTCACAATCAAACCATATTTTTGACCAGAAATTTATTTTGTGAGGACCTGTGAGAAAAAAAATGTCCTAACTGTAAATTTAAAGGTAAAATTGTCACAGGAAAAATCTCATTATAATCACTAATATTAAGTTTCTTTTTGTTTTTTTTTGAAGGTGGTAATCTCTGATAGTACCAGTCTAATTGCTATAATTTTTTCACTGATAGAAAGCTGCTTTATTCCTGAGTGACATAGACATATATTTTATGAACGCAGGCGAAGCTGCGGCATATATAATGCTAGTGTCATTATATATGGCATGACTCGAATCTTCATTGAGTGCTAATCATTTATTAATATTTTAACTCCAGAACTTTCTTTAAGTCAAGAGTGGCTATGTTACTTCTAGTTAAGCGCACTCCATCGTCGACCGCATCGTCGCTTTCCATCAGGTGAGATAGTGACCAAGCGCGAACCTATAAAGAATAAAAAAAGAAACAGTGGCATGTGAGCAAGTATTAGGTCTTTAACTATGAAATTATAATAATATTCCACAACCATCACACAACGCCGTCTAGTCTCAAGCTAAGCAGAGCTTGTGTTATGAGTACTAGACAACTGATAAACATACTTATATATTTCTAAATACATACATATTATAGATAAATTACACCCAGACACAGAACAAATGATTGTGCTCATCACACAAATATTTGTCCTGGGTGGGAATCGAACCCACGACCTCCAGCATAGCAGTCAGGGCCACTAACCACTAGACCAACAGGCCAGTCAAAAATTGCAGTTTTTTAAAACAGGTTGTTTTGAAATGTTAGGTATTTCTTTGGATTAACTTGGAATTAAAAGTTCAAATAAACTTTATATTAAAGGGTATTCTTTTTCCGAAATTATGTATTTATTGGATTCTTTGTGTTTTGTATTTTCTGTATATAGATATGTTTGTACAGAACCCTCAGTGCGCGAGTCCGAGTCGTACTTGCCCATTTATTAAAATTCTTTATTGTGCACATAATATTGACAGTAGTTACATTATTCGTGTACTGTTTGTATGTCTGTGTCCATTTCCAAGTACATAGATGTATATATTATGTCCATTCTCAAGCAAAACTTGCTTACATTTAGTGAGACACAAATGAAACCATTTCATTTTCTATTTACGGGCAGAAAAACATCTGTTAGAACACTAGGGCTCTCCAGTGCCGAGAGAAATCTTCAACCTCAATTAATGACTGCCAAAAGAAAAAAAAAAAACAAACTTCGAAAGCAGATGGTAGAGACACAAGAAAACAAAGTTCGAAAGCAGAGATAAAGGCAGCAAAAAAAAATTGTTGCTAATCTTGCAGTCGGTACTAGATTATCTTATAACTGCTCCAGTACAGCAAAGTTGTTAATGCGGGTACATTGGCGAGAAGACAGAAAAAATGTTAAAGGACGCCGCTTCCACTACAAGAAAAAATTGTTGCACTTTCCATTTTGTAACAGTCCAAAAGCATATAGATTTTTAAGGAAGATATTTTGCCTGTAACTCAAACACTTACAAAAGTAATCCAGAAATGCAAGCTACGACCTGGACTGAATAAAAATATACTTTTGTTATAAAAGAAGGCTGAAAAAATGAAAATTACAGAACGATTGTGCATTTTGCTGTTTGATGAGATATCACTAAAAGCACAAATAACATATCGAGAGAAGAAAAATAAAATCCCAGGGGTTGTAGATAATCCAGCCAGCAAAGGCAATCCGAATTTGCTGACCACGCCCAAGTCTTCATGTTGCGTGGTCTAATTACAAAAGTTAATCAAGCCTTTTTTATACATTTTCAGCAAGTGCGACAAAAGGGCCTGAGTTGGCAACACAAATTAAAACTGTGATAACTGAGGCGCAACAAGCAGGGTTTGTGGTGGTAGCATCAGTGTGCGACCAAGGGACAAATAATCGTCAAAAATTGAGGACGGAAATACCTATTTTTTTTAATAAGCACCCTTTGAAAGTCTTAAACTTTTTCTTTCTTTTTGGTACCTATTTGAATTGTGAGGTCCTACAAATACCTATATATTACCTTAGTTTGACATTGCTGGCTACTGTATTTTTCAAATTATAAGTCGAAATTTATTTTCAAGATTCTGAGAACAAGACTGTATTTCTGTATATACCTACATCATCGTACCTACATCTGTAGGTACATACATTGATGGTTTTCCTTTCCCTCAAAGTTTATGTTCCCAGTAGGTTGCCACGTTCATAACGGCATCAGTGGCTATACAGAGTAGAAAAAATAAAGCTAATTACAAGACATCAGAATGTATTTTTTTATTAAGAAAATAAAATATATAAGATAGACCCCTAAAAAGTACCGGTAGGGATGCTATTATGAATATTTCAGGTCATGTAGCTCATACGTATTCATATAATGTATTTATTTTTAGTATAAGGTATTTATAGTTATATATTAGTTTAATTTAAGTATTTATTAGTTTAATTTAAGATTTCACAAACTCTTCTTTACTTATATCTACACCCTATAGTTTACATCTCTTCTAATCTCTCCTTTCGCAGGTCTGCTGGAAGAAATTTATTTTTGAAATAAGCAGTACCTTTGTACAAATTTTTATAATAAGATATCTTCTTCTGTATATTTGTGTGTACATAAATAATAAAAAAAATGAATACGTTCAACTTTACAAAACTGCTAGTAATGATAGCGTTATTGTTTTTTCTTTACCAGTAATGATCAACTTTGACCTTTTTTTCTTTAAAATCCTCACCTGATATAAAAAAGGTAAAAGTCATTTAACGCATAAAAAAAAATCTGGACTTTTTCATATAACCGCATGTAGTTAATTTTGCTTTATCAAGATTAGAAATTTCATTCGACTCTGTGTATTCGCTTATAAATTTCACTTGGTTAATAAAATACTATAGGTAAATAAAAATAAAAACACGTTTTATAAAAAAAATTATTTAATGAAATAATGTAATACATAATATGAATAAATTCTTTATTTATTTCGAGACAATTAAATGAGTGTTGGGATGTAGATTTTAACTTAAAAATACCATCTATGAAATTGGAAATATTTGTGGAATATACTTATTTTTGGTTGAACTTAAATATTTTTTTTTTTATTTACAAATATAAAAAGGGAATAAATGATTTGTGATGGATGAATAAGGGACATGAATAAAAACAGACTAGATTAGTTCTACGTCGAGCCACGTTCTTGATTCGTGAATATAATTTTTTCAAGATTTTATAGATTTTAAAGCAGTAGTGTGATGGATTAAAAGTTTATTATTAAAGTGAAAGAGACCGAGACTCAACGAGAGGAACTAAAGAGTGCGTAAAGGCGCGCGTAGTATTAATTTACGCGCACCTCTGCGCTTACTTAATAATAGTTACTTATACTAATATAAAACATAACAAGATACTTGTCTTCTGAATCTTAGAAATTATGACAATACATTTTTTATTAAATCACTTCTCTATCATGTATGTCTTAGTTACCTAGATTCGGAAATTATGATTCCTATTACTTTGCGATAGTTACAATATTACTATAACCACGCGAATCATCATTTTGATTTGTATTGCAATTACCGCATAGTTCACAGGAATTATCAGAGATTACATCAGGAGAATGCGACCATCACCTATCAGTCTAATCATACATTACGTTCACTGTTGACACCTGATCGATGTCTTTTATACTTAACTCTGTACTTACAATTTAATCTACATTTTAACTAATAACACATTTTACAGGTTTTGATCCTTACTTCGTGATATTCATCATTTGCGAGTGCAATTTTGTTCCGTATTATTACATTTTTGTATAAAATTACAAATACAGAGGTAAGATATTAATTGAATAAAACTACGTCACTCAAAATTCTAGCCAATATTATTTTGGACCCTATAATTACTTTAGTACCTGTACTATCATTACAATAGCTTCTTTGACGAGTAACGTAGGTAGACCGTCCGCTTTACAGTATTCAAGTAATACTATGTGTAAATTACCACTTCTACACAGATATGACATAATATACAAAAAAAAATCATCAAATCTCCAATCTGTTCCTAGGGTCATAGCTAAGGCATTTAATAAAATATAAGTAAAGGGATCTATTTTAGTCAGTAATCCTAGATATTCATTAGTAATTGTGTAAATTGGATAAGTTTATCATGTAAATAGAATTATAATATTTTAAGTCAATAACTAGCAGATAAATTCGTATGTGCTATGAAAGTCTGATCCCGGCTTTAAAATTATATTGTCACGTCAAGTCCAAGTTATTTCAAAGACTAAATCTTATTGTCTTTGAAAATAAAATTATTTTTAAACTTGGCAACACGTTCGGTGACAGTTTTTTTAGCGGGTTTTTTGAGTTGTCATATCCATGTTTTACAGTAAAGTTTTAAAGCATTTTTTTTTTTGTCTTTTGTTATGGTTATACTCTTGTTTGGTCATCATTTAGGGGTGGGATAGGGGGAGGAGGGGCGTGTAGTACTCTCGCAAGTTCCGCTTTCTCGTCGGCTGAGAGGACATAGACTGGAGGCGCGGCTGGTAGAAACCGTTCAGCTTTCTGTGGCTCCCTTTGTAATCTTGCGCGGTACAGCATTACGAGGACGCATAGCACGCTGATTATGAACGCTGAAGTAGCTGCTAAGACTATAAGTGCTGTGTGGTAGGAAGTTGTTGCGGAAACCTAGAAAGAAAGTAAAATAGTATGAGTTCGTGTTTTAAACTTTATATGTATATAATGCTTTACGGGTATTGTAGGTAACCTTAAAGCTAGAACTACACTGCGCACACGTGTGCCACACACGCCGATCTGGGCGCGTCGGTCTCCATACATTTTATTTGGAAACTAGACTTGTAGAGCTACACTTGATCTACGCCACGCGACGTCGTTCTACGTATAAATCAGGCGACTTACACGTGTGCGTCGGTCTAGTGTAGTTCTAGCTTTAACCTTGGACTATCCAGGATTGGACCGACCAGTGTTTTCATATCCTATTCGCCAGGGTCGTGTGTTTGCGTCTGGGTACTCCATCTCGTTTAGCTCTTCAATCCCTATAGGTGACAGAAGAGCTGACGAGATGGAGTATTTGGTCGTGGATGTGTGATCCTGGCGGAATAAACGGCGATAGACGGTTAAAATGTTAAGAATGAAAGTAGCTCAGCCAAGGTACACTAAAGATGCGAAAGTCCATAGTAAATACAGAACAAAAATCGTGTGAAGCGAGAAATGACGCCATCTAGCGTAAAACCAGATTGAAATGTTGCTATTGATAACATTACATTATACTGTTAATAGATGGCGTCGCTGTGCTTAATTAATGCTTATTTTTGTAGTACTTTCTTTTTGTTTCTTTAAATATTGAAATAATTTATAATTTAAGTTAAAGAGATGAAGATATTAAAATTGAATATCAATTTATAAATATTTGATTATCTATGTGTTAGTTTTCAAACTTGAGAGGGTAGGTTGAATAAGGATTTATAAATAATAACTAGTAGGTAGTATGGAGCATAAATGATACTTAGACCAAAAAATTATGACTAAGCTCAATTGTTTGTTTGCCAAGTTAATTTCGATTATCTCGTCCCAGCGCCTTTCGTTATTTATTTTTTTTTAACCAGGTGTATTGTCTACTTATTTTACCAAAATGAGTAAATATGCATTGTTATATAGATTTAGTAAAAAGAGCTCCAATAATTGCTAAGCATAATCAAGGTAAAAACTAGTCAGAAGACGCCAGAGAGACCAGTGTAAATGTAAGTAGTTTTTTTAACTCTTTTATATAACAAAAAACTCCTATATAATAATCATTATTGGGTATTATATATTTATGTTTTATTGTTGCAGAGAAAAAAAGTTGTTCTATGGATATGACGATTTGAAGAAGAGGGTTCTTTAAAACACCATCAAAAAGCTGGCAGACTAAAACTAATAAACATATTGCAGTGTCAAACCATGATAAGGGAGTATACGAAGAAAACGGACATCTGTCGACGAACCACTATGCTAGTTTATTTGACACAAGCGTTGGCACTGTCCGTCGGAGGCTTGCTTACAGAAAACCATAAAAGGGCAAGATTGCAGTTTGCTTTGGATCACATAAACTTTGATTAGAGTAATATCATGTTTACTCATGAAAAAACTTTTAAGTCCAGTGAACACGGACGGTTTTAATTGTGGCTACAAGATAATAAATAATTATAATACTGATTTAATATTATTCACTCAGTGCTTATTCTCTGTATTAACTGGAGACCTTGTTATGTGTGTTTAACTTAATATCCGTAATTAATACATTAAAAAAGTTATGAACACTTGATATGTTGTTGTGCAATTTTATAGTTTTTAGCCTACATTTAATCTTTTTGATCTTTGTGATAAAATTATCTGGTCTTTTGTTTGTTTTTGTTAAGGTTACATAAGCTTCAATCCTCTTTCCAATATTGGAAACGAATACTTAAGCTATGGCCTCAATAAGAAATTATATATAATATTATAATCTTATTCGGTGAATAATAAACGGTGATTGTTAATAAACGGTGATTATTAAATTTTAATAAGAAATTGTAAGAAATAAACATATTATTTTTTTAATAGTGCTTTTTTGTTTGATGAGCCTGTTTACCAGCATTTTTTTCGTCTTGCTGAGTAACTACCCACTTGAATATTATATTACAAATAAATATCCACTTGTTAACTTTGATATAATATTCCTACCGATTTCTTTAGTTTGTCATTCATAACTTACAAAAAGTGTGAGTACTACGTGAGATTTGAACTCACGGCTCATTGATTTACGCATCTATCTGCACATGCTAAACCACTAGGTCAACATGACTCTAGTTTGAATGATGAAATTATGAACTACAATCAGTTGTTGACGACAATGATGACGCAAGTGTCTATTATTTGTTGAACTAAAAGTCAAGTTTATACTTTGTGAGATTGCCTTTGGTCGCTACTTAGCTGTGAAGAAACCAACGCCATCTAGTTTAATTTTGTAAAACTTGAATTTTAACGTGCAAGGGAAAATAGGCGTTAAGGTACCCAACCACTTCTAAAGGTTCACTGTACCTACAGTAGTATAGTAGCTTAGCTGTAGTTGGTAAGTACCTTCTGCCATAATTTACACATGAACAATTTCTTTTAGAATTATTAACGGAAAAACACGTGTTTGCCTACGTGAGCACACTAACGCACAAGCGGGAAGGTGGTGGTCCCTGGACCTTGGCTGCAGGCTCGCTAAAGAAGCTATGCCACACTTCTCCTTATACCACACTCCTCGAGTGCAAAGCCATCAGCGAAATAAGAACACGAACCTTGGGAGCACCAAAGTCACTCACAGATGCCCTGAGCAAACTGAAAAGACTCATCTACTTCTGGAGTGAGGTGGTCTGGAAGGAGTGAAGGCCGCCATGGCTCACGCACAATGGTCCGCCAGGGACTAAGTGCGGAAACCAGACCACAATAGATAGATAATAGAAAAGCATAAGAACTCACAGTAGACTCGCTAAGAATCTCTCGCTGCTGCATGGCGGAGCGGTTGGGCGAGGCCAGTCGGTACTCGCTGCGGATGACGTCAGCTCCCAACACGACCTCATCGCTCCCCTTGTTACCCGCTAGTTTCTCTTGTTTCACCTGCAGGTAGTATAAGTATGGGTTTAGAATTGGTTTTTATGTTGGACCTTTATAGACAAGAAACAATTTCGACGAAAACATTGTCGAGTTTAGTACAATCATAATTACTAGTGATTTGTATTTATCATCATCATAATTTCAGCCGAAACACATCCACAGTTGGACATAGGCCTCACTAAGTGTCGCCATAACGATCGGTCCGGAAGTGGCGCCCACGTACCGGAAGACACAGCGTTGGAGCGGCTTCCCACAAGGTGGACCGATGACCTGGTGAGGGTAGCGGGACTCCGATGGATGCGAGACGCAGATGATTTTTATAGTATTAAACTTCAATTAATTATTTACAAACTATTATGACAAACTATCTAAAATTTTAGGGTTGTGTACAAAATACTGCCTCTACCAATCACAGATTTCACCAACTTTTTTTCCATTAAAACACACAAAAAATCTAAGCTACTCTTTTTGGGTTCAGTCAGGCCTATCGAAAAAATCGTAAAGATATCGGCACGAATCTTGAGCGCTCAGCGAAACAGTGGGGATCGCTTTGCGCATCGTACACATCGGCGAGCCAATCACTGTACAAGGTTTGCATTCCCCGGCAACGCGTCTCACTTCATATCACTAAAGAGACCCGATAGGTATTTCACTTCTGCGCAAGTGGAAGTCAGCGCTCAAGATTCGTGCCGGTATTTGTAACCTCTATAATATCAATTTTGTCTGTCTGTCCAAAGGTTTGTTCCTACTTATAAAGAAATTTGACGGTACGGTTGACGCAGTGGTTGAGTTATTGGCTCCTGCTCTGCGTGTCACGGGTTCGATTTTTACACGGACCAAATATTTGTATGACCTGTAGATACAGATATATAGCTGTATCTTATTTTGTATATGTGTTTGCTTGTTTGTGAACGCACCCACGATATAGGACTTACTCCTAGTATGAGACCATAAAAAAAAAACTAAAGAATAACTCTCTCGCTTTTCAGCAGGTACTCACCAAGTTCTCGATATGGTAGACATAATCCACAGCCCTGGAGCCAGTAAGCACGGCCCTCAACTTGACAGTGTTCCTATCCCTGGTCATTGCCACAGGAACCCTCGCTCCTAACGCTGCAAGTCTTGCTGCTAAGCCAGCCCGAGCTCGCTCCGCACCTGACTGTTCCACGTTTAGGAGTTCCAGCTCGAGGATTGCTGTTTCTATTTGTGTTAGTTCTGTAATAAAAGATGTATGGTTAAGTTGCATCTGATAATTTCCGACTATGGCTCGACTGTAACTCATAGTCCATGAAATTGAAAATAAAATTGACAGCCGGCCACACTGTATTGCAGTATATTAATGCCTGAGCAATTGCTATAAAAAAAAAAAAAAATACCTGAGGGCCTAAACACAAAACTGCGATGCAATCGCATCGCAAAAATCTGCGAGTTCGCATGACGCATTGCAAGAACGTATGACGCATCGCAGGTTTCTATGATTTATTTATTATTTTAAATAGAACGGCCGAAGCCAATTACACTATTTAAACTTATACCTAATTTTTTAACTCAGTCATGCATCCTTCTCACAAAAATTCAAACATTCTGACAATATCAGCTTCCATTAATCCGCAAACACATTAAGACTTGTGTTTGAGTTCAGGAGAGCGTTAATGGCGGCTATTGTCCGAGGAATAGGCGACTTGCAATGTGCAATGATGCGGCGTCGTATCGCATCGCAACAAACTTTTGTGTGGGAGCCCTTAGTTATACTGATGACATTTATGTCCTTAGGGATTTATGCCTGACAAGGGTGATCTTCATTCCTTAGCATGAGGTGCTTTGATTAAGATCGCACTTATAGGCCTACTATAAATATATAGTATCCTTGCCCGTGGAGGCTGCGTCCTTGCGCTGTGCAGGAGGGTGATGACGCCCGTCACTACACGCCACACGGCGGTGAGGCTATCGAGGGCACCGACACAGTTAAGCAGAAAGCATATACTAAATCTTCGATTATCGGGGATCATTTCACCCAATGGCATATTTAAGTTTCACACTTGTAAGGAAAAGTGTTGTTTAGCTTCTGCAATAAACTTACCGCAAGGATCAGAAGCTGGCGCATCGGCGATGGTTCCCGCATGATGTCTTCTTTGTCCAGCGGCGTCCACACACCAGCATCGTCCGCGGGAGCATTGTCGAGGGGAGAACTCGCCGTCTTCCAGACAACGTGGTCGGAGACCTTCACCTCCTAAGAAAATAAAGAAAATTAGACAATTTTTTTAATAGTTTAAAAAAATAGGTTAAATTATTGTTGAAGCCTATTACGATTATATTCTGCGATTAATACAATCTTCAAATTTTCAAAACAAGTGATTTTAACCCGCATCGTTGTTTACAAGTCTATTAATGTATATTTTTTGTCTTAAAATATTCTATCCCTTTTGTTGCGTGATATCCTTATCAAAAATCGTCCATTTAAGCTAGTACATAAGTTTTGCTAGTAGTTTATCGCTTACCATTTTCAATTTCCTCCTGCATCATCTGACACTTGGTTCTAAACACGATTTTATCCACATTCACTTCTAGATTCTTCTCCATTCTTCTGGTAGTGTCTGCAGGTTTAGGCTCCACGACCTCCGAAACCAACGCGGGTTCGTCTAAATCTCTCGCTTCTTGCAGTATTTTGTCTAAAGATTCGTCTTCCCGAACTTCGGTTTCAAGCTCGAAATCATCTTCTTCGTCATCGTCATCAAATTCGTCTACTCTGTACGCAGTCATTTGTCTGATTAGTTCTTCCAGTACTGGAAAAGGAATGTAAAGTAACATTTTAGTAGTCAACTTCTGGTTACGTTTAAAAAAACCGGTGCTAATTGCTAGTCTCTGACTGTAGAAGTCAAGTTGAAGCCGATTTGTTGACTTTGGGCTTTGAGGCAAAACATTTTCATGTTAAATAGTAGGTACACCTTCCTTTTTGTGTTTCAGACCCACGTGATAATAGACAGGTCTACTATTTATACACCGGATACAAATTCACTCTTCGTGCTGCTATTGAGAGAGAGTCATGACAGATAAAGTCAAAAACACATTGCCTGACCTGTAAATCGGACCCCTTAAAAGAATACCGCAGCAATAACGCTACTACAATTGCTTCTAGCTGTGACTACTACCAACAAGACACAACATCAAGACATGGGTATAACAACAAAACAGTCAGGCTCTTTACTTAGTTCCAAGTTCTTACCTTCGTCGGCTCTAGCTCGCTCATCGAGTGGATCTCGCTGCACACACTTGCGCGCTTGTCTGAAGTTGCATGAAGGTTTAGCTCCACGCACTAACGAACCCTTGAGAGGCTCTCCGCGGGCGCTTACACACCAACATACATCTGTAAATTAAAAATTATTATTTAAGTAAATTATTAGTATATACTTTTGGTGAGATAGATTACGACTACTTAGTTAAATAGACTGAAAACATAATAATAATGATATTCCACAACTATCACACAACGCCGTCTAGTCCCAAGCTAAGCAGAGCTTGTGTTATGGGTACTAGACAACTGATAGACATACTTATATATTTCTAAATACATACATATTATAGATAAATTACACCCAGACACAGAACAAATCACCGTGCTCATCACACAAACATTTGACCTGGGTGGGAATCGAACCCACGACCTCTGGCATATAGTCAGGGCCACTAACCAGTAGACCAACAGGTCAGTCATACATGGATGAAAAAAAGACTTATCTGAGAATTTTAACATGGGTCTTTTGGTCTTATTTATAACAACCTATTATTACGCGGTACAGTGCTCATTAAGACCATACCGAAGAGTTCAAACACGGTAAGATATTTTGTTGCGCTTAGCCACTATCCAACTCATCAGATCAGCACCATGGTACCATAATAATGGGTATTTCAGTTGAATTGGCTAGCCGTTACTATTAAAAATCCATTTGCTAGATTTGCCATAAACAAAAAATCTTAAGTTAAAATTTGCAATGTTTGTTTGTATGTAAACAAATTTTCCTTCAAGCGTAAAATTCGGAACTACTACTTGAAGTCCTCTCAAGTTTAGTTTGGTCTTCCTCAGAATTATTATTGAGTTTTCTTAATGATTTTATATTTTTCATAGTATTTATTAGTTTATAATTTTATTTCTTATTATAAATAACTTATTTTTTATTTTATTTGTTCTGTTTGAAGTATCTGTTATTTATTTATTGTGCAAACCTACCACATTATTGTCTTTTTAACCCAAAGGTTGACTGGTAGAGAATGCCTTGTTGCATTAAGTCCGCCTATGTACCTCTACTGTAAAACGGCGACCAGATGGTTGCAAACTAGCGTTCCAACCAAAGTGTAAACCACGCGCCAACACGTTCGGTGGTTGGGAAAACGCGCCTCCCAACGCCCTTAGCGTTGAAGGTCATGGATTACAACTGCTGTCTATCTCTGTTTATAGTGTATAATCTATGGCTGTCTACACGGATTGAAACTAGCTTGGTTTGGAGGTTGGTTTGTAACCGTCTAGTCACCCCTTTATGATAACAAAAATCATAAAAAAATGTCAGAAGGAGGTAGAAATGTGTACCTACTCACTGTACAATTTCAGCGTCTAAACACAATATTTTCGCCATACAAAACTGAATATTTTATCTGAGTACGGTATTGCCACTTACCAATATGCGACATACACTGCACGGGTTCCCAAGCTCCACTGGCATCGCACTTCGGTATAAACGTTCCCTTGCCATACTTCTGCGCTGCTGCCTCATTCTTCTCTTGCAGCCTTTCGCAGGGGCTCAGTACTGTATCATAAAAAAAAAAATGTTAATGATGCATAACCGGCACAGAAAACAATTGACTTACTGCAGTCAAAAGTTTTAGCTATGTACAAGTACATTCCGGCATCAAGATTCATGTTGCAACGGCAGATGTGACATGCTATTCGAGATAGGTGTTAAGTCTCGACATGCCACCAAATAGGTATACTATGATTTTTAATTACATGGACTAAAGTGACAGCTATAACAATGTTTTAATAACAGCGCAGCGGGGCAATATTCATTGACAGCTGGACATTGTCCACTGCTGTCAGTTTGGTCCATCTAATTAATAGGTCATATTTATCATGGTATAGGTCTTTACAGTTACTATTCTACTGAAAGGTTTCAATTTAACTTCTAAAACAACGTAACTACTTTATCTAGCGCTAGCGTTAGCTTCTGTTGAATGAAATTAATCGGCTCTTGATCGGAACGTACAACGCTGCGGTATGTGGTGCCGGACACATCTGCTTATGCAAAATGTCTAGAGTCGTCTTTTGTTCGCGATTATGTGTCAGCGCTAATAGTTTAAAGCCGAAATTCTCAGCACCCCTAGTTGATTATCTGCAATCGTTAACGCTAGTCGAAAACTAATCAAATGTATGGGAATGATATCAGTCACGTGGTCAGAACAAACGAATAGAAAATTCGTAGCCAAGTTCACATCGTTCAAAATGATAGAATGAATTGTTATCGTTTCTACAATGTGCAACGCTACATCCTTTGTTATTATAGAATGAGCGGTCGACTCAGGCGCGTCAACATGGCTACCAACTTATCGTTTTCTACAATTGCTGACACCGAGGCGTTACCGATTGGAGAACGGAATTCGACACAAAACGGTTGTAACTTGGCTAGGGGGGCTGATGCATTAGGGGATAAACGTCCCCCAACATAACACGCAAGGCTCAATATACGTCATTACGTTGCAACATTTAGCAACGTTGCCGTCGTGACGCCGCGGTCACCTGCGTCTCAATTCATCATGTTGGGGAACATTTTCTCCTCTAATGTATCTAGTATCTCTATCTGTAGACTTTAGTAGATATGACGCTGCGCTAACGTAACGCTGTGTCAGCGTAACGTTTAGATCCATTTTTTTTTCTGCGTACGTGACGCTAGCGTAGCATTAGCGTGCAGGCAATATGCGTCTAATATGCTTAAGTATAATTCTCAAATTTTCCACCCAACTTGCCAATTAAACTAACATGCAATTAGAATCAAGGTGCAAGACAATTTAGTGGAGTTATCACAGGTAACAATACATGTATATACAAAAGAAATAACGACATGCCTTCCTCTTTCAATACGTGGCTTGTCTTCTTTTTATTAGTTTTCAATAGCGCAGCTTGCCCTGCCACTGTTGTGAAAAATAAAAACTTCTTAGTTGAGGCAAAAAATAAGTCTATAACTAACGATAAACTTTAATTATGTACAGAATTATTTCTATAAAGGCGGCGTTACACATACCTGTAACTGACAAAAAAGAATACAGGTGGCCTGCAGTGGCGTAACTATAGGGTGGCAAGGCTGGCAAAATGCCACGGACCCCTGGCCCGGTGGGGCCCCCGGTCCGAGAGGCCTTGAGCTCAGAAGAAGTAAATAAAGAAATTCAAGTAAATTATTAAGATTTACTAGATTTTTTTTTCTAAACGCAATCATAAGAAAAGGATCAATTTTCCGTTTTATTTTGCCAGCCTTGCCACCTTATAGATACGCCACTGGGAAGACGAAATATAAAAGTCCACGTGTATTAGAGAACTTGCCGATTTATTAATAATAAAGAATATTTTATGTCAGTACTTCAGGGATTTATCCAAATTAAACTACAAAGTTGACGATTTTACTGGGCCCCCATCTAATGATTTTGCCACGGGCCTCTCGGCCGGGATGGTATAGTTACGCCACTGGTGGCTGGTATGCCAATGTGCCATGATAACATCTTACTATGACGTGTTCAAATATCAGTCGTGCGAGCGAGAAAGAAGGATGGAGCTTTAAGCCCTATATCGCTCCATCCCTTTAATAATTCAGTTTTGGTCGTAAAATGGATCGCGTTAGGTGGAAGGTCTCTGTAACTGACGCCAAAATAGGCTGCCTTTCTATTCTCTAAGAAAACAGCCTTGAGCGCAGCGCTGTCCGCAACGATGAAATCCAAATAGGTAGGTAGGTGTATAGGTCTATTGAATTGTTATTCCTATGTACGTATTTAGATTTCGTCGCTGCGGCCAGCGTTGCGCTCAACGCTGTTTTTTTAGATAATAGCACTGCAGGTGGCTTGCATGCCAGTGTGCCATGGCAAGTTCTGATTGGTCGATAGCATACGACCATCTATGCTAGCTACTTGCATATTTTTATGCCAGCTACAGGTATGTGTGTCGCCGCTTTTGTATTATGTACCATAGGTTTGAAAAGCCTCATTGGTTCACAAAAACTGTGGGAAGTTAAGTAGAAGGTATTAAACATATTTACAAATCAGAGACCTAAACATGTAATAGTGTTAGCATACGCTCGAATTTGGTACGACTTGTTTGGTCCGTTCCGTACCAAGGTCGAGCGTAACTCAGCGTAATTTTGGTCCGTCGTGCAAAATTGGGGCGTGTATTAATTAAAATACTAATTACGCTGAGCTACGCTGAATCTTGGTACGGACGGACCACGTCCTTTGTAAAAATAAAGAAAACATGTTTATTTTGCCCGAATACACAATAAATAACAAAAAACAAAAACCAGTTTCCTGTCGGGCCATGTGTAGACCGGGCATAACTGTGTCACACCACAGATAGAACACAGTTGTCTATTGCCCCTCCGATACCGGCTGTGGAACCGACAGAGACAAATAACAAGGATGGACCAAAACCGTCGTACCAAGTTGTAGTGTGTTTTAACAATATTACATGAAAATCAAAGGCAAATATTACAGTATAGAAGCCACACCCCACAAAAACAGTTGAAAAACTCACCAGGGCACACATTATTGCACTCTTCCTTAGTCCTGAAGTTGTTATGGTTGCCGGAGCAGCCGTGGTACTTGAACCTCTCGCAACGGTTGCGCGCGTGGTTGAAGTGCCACCTCGTCGTGTTCAGGACTTCGCCTTCTGAGCAGTTACCCTCGTCTTTGTTCTCGAAACATACAGTGCCTGGATAAAGGAGAAGAACATTGTATCATATGTGCTTAGATATTTAGACTTGACTTTGAAACAATACAAGAGTGAAGTCTAACTAAAATTTTTAAGTTTTGATTACGATAAAGAGCCTAAAACATCCCATTTAATAAAAAAAGTCAGTCAGGTAGAAAAAAAAAAGAAGTCAGTCAGTCAGAAAAAAAAAATGATGCTAATTGCACATTCCAGTGCGTAGATCTCTGAGAGAATGTGCAAGAAACTGCATGCACACTCTTTTCAATCATGTTATGTATTACAAATATATCGGTTACATGTATCTTGACGATACTATCATGTGAGAACAATGTAAATAAAGTTAAAATAAAAACTAAATATAGTTATTAAAATAGCAACTGGCAGCTAAGATGACCAGTCTCAACTGACAGCACCCGTTCACGGACATGACGCGAACATTAGCACCATTCAGCTCAACCATTTTGAAGGGAACCGAATGATCTAATAGTAATAACCAAATGGTGGTAAATCAAGAAGTTTTCAATAAAACCTCAGTTACATTAAAGAACAAAAACCTCCAACATGACGCGCAACGCTCAATCTACATGACATTGCAACGTTGCCCGGTGTCCCCCAACATTTTTCGCATTCACGACACGCGGGACATGTTGTTGTACAATTTGACAGCGTTGCGCGTCATGTTGGTTGTAATTTGTTCCATTATCTGAGGCTTTAAGCGGCAGTATTGATCAATGATTAACACTTTCATGAGTGATTGTACTTAACCATAAGTTCGACCAACTAAGTGTAAAAAAATCTACATAATACAGGGTGTAAGTCAATCAAGTTTATACTTTGTATGGAGAGTCAGATTTTTTTTACGTTTCTTGATAAAAAATCTTGTGGGAGATGGTTCAGTTTCGTCTACTGAGCTAGCCCTTAAAGTTTGCGGAAATCTGTCCCTTACACCCTGTATATACAGGGTGTAAGGGACAGATTTCTACGTAATATACGCCACTAATTTTTAATTAGTATAAATACCTAAAGGGCTTATTAGAAAAGGTCTTGTTATTATTTAAATAAAGTCCCAATATATAAATAATATTCATAAACAGCAAAGTTATGAGCGTTTGTTTATATCCCAAAATGTCACTCAATTTAAGGAAATATTGTACAGGCTATTTGATTATGAATGAATGAATGACGATATAAATGGAAAAATACTGCGCGTAGTATTTTCTAGTAGCAATTGTTATGTGATTGATTCAATTATGAATTTACCAATTATAACAAATTTCCGTGGACAATTTTGAGATTTCGTTTTTTTTTTTTACTTTTGACTACATAAATTTGATCAGTAACGGGTACGGATAGAGCCCCATTTTTTTGTACAAATTCGAAAATAGAGGTGTAAGTATAGTCTATTTTACTTGTTCTGCTGACTATTTAGCTTATATTTGCTCGTGGTTTTAGACAGTTGATATGATAGGTAGAAGTATACGAAACAGGGTGTAAAGTCCCGCAAACCTCCATTGAAAAGGGAGGATCCTCCGACCAGACGGGGGTTATGTTTGGTTCGGGCCACTACCCGGAAGATGATTTCGGGCTGTTGTATAATATGTTCAAATCGCGCGGAGAACTCTAATTGCGCGATGCAAGATTTCGTAGTTTACTTCCTATGTGACGCCATAGATAGAAGAGAAAAATATATGGGTACCATAATTCAACCTTAAATTTCTTCTATCATTAATTCCAATATCAAAATTATACTTACGTGGCTTTGGACAGCAAACCGATGGCGTGGAGTCATGAGGAGCAAATCGACAGGCGTGAGTGGAAGGGCAGGCCGCCGCGCTGGGCCCACACACTAAAGGACCTGAATTGTCTGGAGCACTCAAGGGTTCCAGTCCATCCGGGCACTGCGGGGCTGGCGAGCAGCGGGCCAGTGGCGGGCATGAGTTACCCTGGGGAATAGAGAGAAGCGTTAAATGATAAATATAAATTAGTTTCTTCGTAGTAATAAAGGACCTTGTTGAGCAATGGTGGCCGAGTGGTAACGGCCCCGACTTACGAGTTGAAGGCCGCGGGTTCAAGACATGTGACATCCACCAACCCACACTGGGCCCGCGTGGTGGATTACGGCCAATTCATAGTCTCAGCAGTGGAAAACTTATAAGGCTGATTATGCTTATGCTTCAATGTAGTTAGCTTGTTCAGTCTTGAGCATCGACGTCTTCGAATTTTTGGTTCAAGGACATGCCGATTTCCTTACTATGTTTTCCTTCATCGTTTTAAGAGCGGTAGTGATGAAATAATATTACACAAAGTAATCGTAATTCGGGGCCGTTTCCACTCAGCCACCACTGCTCTTATGCTGACGACATTGCTGATATGAAAATCTCTAAAAGCTAGGCAGGTCTCATGAACAAAACTCTACCTCACACTCCAAAGGCACAAGTTCGCAGGTCTCATCGGGTCTACACTTGGCTTCAGCGCAGGGATCCTTGCAGACACATGTGGGGCACCCCTTGTCGTCCAGTTCCCACCCGTGGGAACACACGATACTGTCTGCGCAGCTCGGGGTCGGGCAAGTGATGGGAGCTTCGCAGTTCGGTGTGGAGTTCGTAACACGGGTGCCGAGGATCTAGAAGAAAGAATTTTGAGTATGGATGGACTGAACGAAAGGAGATTGATTAGGGCAGGCGATAGTTGATTTCGGACTGTTGTATACATCGCAAGAAATTGGGCAAAACTCAGAGATAAGCAAAATTGAAGAACTGGATTCTGATTAAACTATTTTCGTTTACAGTTCGTATATAAATTACATTTTAAAAATTTCTTGTTTTGCTCACCATACTAATTTTTCGATTTGACAGTATGACGTGACGTCACAACATGGCAATCGTTCCTATTCTTATTTGGAACGCATTGTACGTTCTAATCGCGCAGAGAACTCTATAATACCGCGATGCAGTCTAGTTCCTATATGGCGATACAGATGTCGCTACAAACTATAGGATATAGAAACAAGTGAAGTGTTACTGACCTCATTTCCAGCCGTGTCGACGCACCAGCAAGCCTTGTCAGAACCTCTGCACTGCACAGTATCGTAGCTACCATCTTCCTTACACTTGGGGACCCACGTCCACGACGGGGGACTGCCACTTTCAGCCGCTGTATGGAGAGCTAATGCCCTGTGGAGAGAAAAAAAAACTTATGAAATATTTTGTGCTTGGTTTATTGACATTACATGCTACTGGTTGGGTTTACTTTTATGCATAAACTCCGGTTGATCTTTTTACTTTGGTAGGCTCGCACATTTTTTTTTTCGGTGGGAATATCATCTCATGCTCTATGCATCCCCCGCTCTTGGGCGGTGCGGGAGATAGTGTCAGACTTTTACTGGCTAAAAACCCACTCCTGTACCTTCGTTGCCTTTCGTATCAGGGCTGAGTCTTCCTTTCAGAATCAGACCCTTGGCCCCAGTAGGCTTCGACCCTGCTGGGCCCCTACGGTTTGCTGACATCCCCTTGAGGCGCGCGTAGAACAGTACGCGCCGACGACGACTTGGGCTCGGTCCGGACGGTTACCGGATAGTCAGGCTCGCACTTGGCAACATCTTCTTCTTTGGTATCGATTTAACTCAAATCTTGTACGACCACTATCGCACCTGATGGAAAGCGACGATGTGGTCAACAATGGAGCACGCTTGCCTAGAAGTAACCTATTTACCCTTGACTTAAAAATCCCCACTAACTGGAAGACTGTCGATCAAGACTCCCGAAAGATGAACAATCTATTCTTACGATCATATCAAAAGCAAGTGAATCATCATCGAATTTGACCAACAACATCACCAGACGTTCTTCTAATATTTCTATAATCCCCTCCGCCCAAGGCGACTTTTTGTAGCGATGCTATCGCGCGTTTTTTAAGAGCGTGACACCATCGCTACTATCGCGCTTTAGTAGCATTTGCAAGCGCAAGAATCGCTAAATAGAAAAGCAAGTGCTATATAAAAAAGTTGCAGTGATGATACCGTTGATGGTGAAGCGCACTAGTTAGCTTTCTAGCCAGGCAAATTGTTCCAGCCCCTCGATGTAAGTGGTATAAACGATGAGGCGAAACGCTAAGTCCGGGCCGTAGATTTCAATAACGTAAGTGTGGATACTCGTCGTACGTCGGGTTATCCGATATAGGTAAACCTACCTTCTCTGCTGACAAGCAGTCTGATGCACCGCCTTAGTACAAGCAGTTCCGCATCCAGTAGCACAGCAGCGCTCGGTGGGGCCGCACTCCGCGTCCGTTCTGCACGACCACTCGCACGCTCCGTTTGAAGGCACTAGGTAAGGACATTGGCCTGGTTTCTTTGGAAGACCTGCAAAAATAAAGATTTATGATCCTTCACTTATCCATTTGGACGGCCAAATGGATAAGTTATGGTCATCATCCTAATTATTAGTTAACAGGCCTGTTGGTTAAGTGGTCAGTGGCCTTGACTGCTATGCCGGAGGTCGTGGTTTCGATTCCCACCTTCACCATAGTGAACGATGCTGTAATTTGCTGGATGTGAGACGCGCAGGACTGGTCACTGTGGCAACATGGACGTCCTTTGGTTGAAAATGGCACTTACAGGCAGGTACAGGTGGACAGTAATCAGCATCGCAAGCCACATCGACGGTAGCGCAGGAGCGGCCGGCGGGGCAGGCGACGGCGGCGCAGGGGTCGCGGCAGCGGCACGTGGGGCAGCGCCCCGCGCCCAGCTCGAAGCCGTAGTCGCAGCCCATGCGGCACGTCAGCTCCAGGCAGCTCAGGTTGGCACGGACTCTGTCCACGAAATTACAATTTAGTCAATTGAAATAATTTTATGAGGCTCGTTGCTCACTTCAGACCTGTCGTAATGGCCCGGTGGATATGACACCGAGTGTTGCACCAGAACTCTGTTTCCGCTTCAGCTGAAGTTCCGCAAGCCTTTTCACTTCCGTTTCCGCTTCTGACAGAACTCTAAACGGTGGAATACAGCGAGGACCGCGGGGGGGGGGGGGGGTCGTGGACGACTGGACGCATCTGAAGAGGCGCGGGGGGGGGGGGGCGATACAGAAAACGTGTAGTAACAAGTTTCTATACTATAATATCTTTTTGGATCATTCTGCACATCACCACGCCTCGTGACGTGATTACGACGTAAACCACCTATTGTTTTGATAAAATAAAGTTGTGCTTTTTCTTCATAGTATTAACACTTCCGCTTCCGCTTCCGTATCCGCAAAGATTTGCTTTTCACATCTGTTTCCGCTTTCGTTGAAACACTTCCGTTGCATCAGTAATAATAATAATCATTTTATTTTCAGGCATCAGAGGCCCATAGACAAAATACATACAATAATCTAATCACTAATGACACCCACCTCTCAACTTGGTTTAAAGACTCGACAGTCTGTGTGCATCTTTTAATACAGTTTTTTTTTTTAAACAAAGGCACCTTCTTAGGTAAAAAAATCTATACAGAAATAAAGATATATGACAGTAAAAATAGAACTTACTTATCACAATCAACAGCCGAAGCATTCTTGGTACTGGTGTCAGGTATCTCCGTGCCAAAGGAGTCTACACACCAGCAGCGTCCCTTGGCACATTGCTGCGACGTGAAGGAGCCGTCCGACGTGCAGGTGGGCGCGGGGAGGGCCAGTTTCATGCCGTCCACCGTGCCTTCCATCTTCTCGTCGAAGTCCCGAAGGTATTCGCACACTGTGGGTAGAAAATTGAGGTTAATTCTTTCTTCTTTTTCTTCTTTCTTTTTAAAAAAACGATGCGTTGCTTTAGGATTGACGAAACGAAACTAATATCAAGGAAGCCATACAAATATTTGTTCTAGGAACCGAATAAGCAATATGCAGCCCGTAGGCGCGGGCTTGCGGATGGTGAGCAAAGGGTTGCTCGCCGTCCGATCGTCTGGTAACCGTCCAGACCGAGCCCAAGTCGTCGACGGCGTGTATTGTTCCACGCGCGCCTCAAGGAGGTGACAGCAAACCGTAAATGCCCAGCAGGGTCGAAAACTACTGGGGTTACGGGTAGTGTGAAAGTGAAACCCGGGGCCAGAACAAAGGCATAGAAGGAACAGGAGTAGGTTTTTAGTCAGTAAAAGTCTGACACACCCTCGCGCCCCGCCCAAGAGCGCGAGGTATCATTGGATGATTTTTAACCGATGATCTTTCCTCAGTGATAAGATTCATGACCTCAATCTACAGACTCTTTGGTCGCACATTGTTTTTGCCAAGACTATTCGACAGGCTTAGTAAAGTGTTATTTAAGAAGATCTAGAAACCTTGCTATCTTTCCTTGGAGCGTTCTTGAGCGAGACAAACACTTACTTGTAGGTGTATCATCAACCCTGTCAGTCTGGAGCCTCATCTTGGCAGGGTCCACACACACGGGGCCGCAGTTGGCCGTCGAACAGCACACCAGGTCGTTATCACAGTCGCCTTCAGGACATGCCATTGTGGAGTTCAGGCCGCATACTGCTTCTGCTTCTGTGCCGCAGGATTCGAAGTTTATCTGGAAAAAGGAGAAGTTAACATCAAAATTGTAAACATTGGCTAGTTGATCCTTTGGTAAAATTGGTCAACCTGACAGTCAACGATTTTCTGCAGAATATTTTAGCTGAAGTGTCTATAGGCGTATAGAGGGGTGCGGGGAGTAAGAGGGGGCGTGGGACCCGTTTTTTTTAGGTTCGCGCTTGACCGTCACCTGATGGAAAGCGACGATGTGGTCGACGATCGAGCGCGCTTACCTGAAGTAACCTATTCACTCTTGACTTAAAAATTCCCAGGTTGTAGCCATCAGGAAACACAGTCTCCGGCAAGGAATCCCACTCCCTAGCTGTACGCATAATGAATGTGTTCCCAAAACGTTTTGTGCGTATAGGAGGGGTGTCAACCAAGTACCGGTGGCGCATCGCCGTACGCCTGGTGGTAAACTGCTTGGTTTTGAGTTATCGGTAACGTTTTTTTTTTATTTCACCACAATGGTAAAGGGTCGTGTGACGTCACACATCAGAGCGCCACATAATTATTATATTCCACAACTATCACATAACGCCGCCTAGTCCCAAGCTAAGCAGAGCTTGTGTTATGGGTGTACTAGACAACTGATAAACATACTTATATATTTCTAAATACATACATATTATAGATAAATTACACCCAGACACAGAACAAATGATCGTGCTCATCACACAAACATTTGTCCTGAGTGGGAATCGAACCCACGACCTCAGGCATAGCAGTCAGGGCCACTAACCACTAGACCAACAGGCCAGTCAAAAACATGAAAAGCAATTATTCTTATAAGGCCAAAGTCAAAGTACCGTAACTTTCTATTTTGTTGAGATATTTGAAAGAGATATTTAATGAATATTTTTCATTACTACTTCATTTAAAAACGGAAACATTTTCATTCTCCTGGCACGGGGGACACACATGTGGTTTTCAGAGGGCCAGTACTAGATACTAAGTGATCTAGACATTTACCTCCATGACATCAGTCTCCGTAGCATTATCGAGATAGTGTGGCTCGGGGCAGCAGACGGCTGTGCCACTTCGTCTAGACCTGGTGCACAAGTGGTTGTCAGGACAATCGGCATCAGCTCCGCAGGTCTCTGGGGCTCCGTCAGCGTCTGAGGCCGGGGCACCGGTCTCGCAGGGGTTCTCGTAGGCTACTTTTGGACGACCTGGATGAAATTAAAATGTTAAGAATATGTTAAACACACTGTAATATGTACAAAAAAACTGGGCATTTGCGAGTCGGATTCGCGCACTGAGGGTTCCGTACAAACTTACTTACGTTCAATTCCCGAATTGAGTTAAAAAGTTTTTTTCGATCCCAAAAAAAAATTGTGACCTACAAATTTACAGTTTGCAGATTTTTTTCCTATACTTGTGCCATGAGATTTTGCTTCATGCCAAATTTCAGGATTTTAAGATAAAAAAAGTGTGTTTCGACATAAACGGCCGTATCTTTTTTTTTCTTACTTAGAAGTTTGATTTGATTTGATTTTTGGCTCGACCTAGTGTGGAGTTCAACAGTAATTTCTGTTTCCTTTGTGTATTTTTAATATAATAATTATATATTTGTAAATCTAGGCATAAGTAGGACGTAATAGTACATTATGATATAAGTGTGTAATGTTAGTGATTACCGTCGAGGTGGTATTTAGACCCGAGCCGTGGCGAGGGTCTTAAGAGAGCCAAGAACGGTAATCACTAATTACTCACGTGTGTCATACGACGTTTTACAATACACTTGTGAAGAAAACAACAGTAAAACTAGTCAAATTTTCTGTGACATGGCGGTAAAAATCTGTTTTCTGTTTTCATAACGCGCGCATCATTTATTTTATTTACCCTTAGAGGAAGGCTAAAGTATTTTGATCATACTGCCTAGTCTTAAGTTTATGCACCGTTTATGTTTTCTTGCGTGAAAAGTTTTTACGATAATGTCTTTAGTAGTGACAATAGTATACGGATGTAACATTTTAATGATTTTGTATTATTTAATTTTACTTAATTAAGTAATACAGCCACTGAACTGGATTAAAAAAAAACACGCCAAAATCCGCGCGCATCTGAAAATGGCGGCCAAAGACTACAAAAAAAAAAAAATTTGAATGTACGATTTATTTACTAAATGTTTTTTATTAAATAAATCGTTTGTACTAGATAAATTTGTCCATTTTAACTTGTAAATTGGATGAAATATTATAAGTAAGTAAGACACTAATTTATATACTATTGAACGGGAATTTAATTCGAATTCAAAATTTGTTTTGTGAACAAAGAGGTTGAACAAAAAGGTTTTAACTACATTATAGCACTAGTGCGTAATGGTAATCAAAATGTCACAGGTTGGTAACGAGTGCCATTATATACCTAAGTGCAGTGCAATAAGAGTCACTTTCTGAGCAAGTGTGTTGTAAAGAAAATTTAACGCACGTGTTTTCTGGCAAATAAATCATATTATTATTATTATTTTTTCACAGCTTCAAGAGACAGCAGACCTGAGTATATGGTTTTAATTTCAACTCGATACCTCCACGCGTTTTTGAGATACAGACAGACAGACAGACGGACGGACAACAAAGTGATCCTATAGGGGTTCCGTTTTTTTCCTTTTCAGGTACGGAACCCTAAAAAAACGATTACATTATACTATATACTGACTAAATCAACACCTATGTTCCTTGAGTTACCCTTCGCGTCCCAGGACCAGACGTAATTCTTTCAGAAGTCAACCCATGGCCCCAGTAGGCTTCGGTCCTGCTGGGTCCCTACAGTTTTACTGACATGTTTTAGAGGCGCGAGTGGAACACTACGCGCCGTCAACGACTCAGGCTCAGGTTACCGGACGGCAGGACGGCGAGCTACCCATTGCTCGTCGTCTGCAAGCCCACACCTGCAGAAAGTCTCCTGCTCTAGGGTGGAGCAAGAGGGCGTGTCAGACTTTTACTAACTAAAACCTGTGTCCTTCAGTTGCCCTTACAGTTGCGTTACAGGGCCAACTCTTTGGAACAATCCCGCAGCTCTATCTGAAGTTTTATTAGATTTATTTCTATATGTCAGCTTTTTTTGTATCCTTGATTCACATAACTCAGATTAAACTACTGCCAAGTATATATTATTTACTCACAAACAGGATATCCAGTACACAGATCTCCAAAGCACTGAGCTTCCCTAACCCTGATGCACTCCTCTCCATCCGGACAAGGGAACCCAGCGCAAGGGTCATCACATTCACAGGTAGGGCATCCATCAGCGCCGGTTTTGTACCCGTATTCGCAGACGGCAGCACATAGGGCTCTGGCGCAGGAACCGAGGCTTCTGGCTCCGCTGCGGGCTGGTAGTGGGGTTGAGGAACACTGGACTGATGATGACGGACCCATTGAGCCGCGGAGCTTGTTGCCTTCGGAGTCGACGCACCTGGAAGATTTTAGCTTTCATTAATTGTGATTACGGTGTCGTAATGGGCCAGTGGTTAAGGCCCTTACCTCTAGTGCCAGGCAAGTACCAATGAGAATTTTTCAATTCTTATGTATTTTTCTAATCTATCTATCTACATATACATATAAAAATGAATAGCTGTTCGTTAGTCTCGCTAAAACTCAAAAACGGCTGGACCGATTTGGTTAATTTTGGTCTTGAAATGTTTGTGACAGTCCAAGTCAAGGAAGGTTTAAACAGTGAGAAAAAATGTAAAAAATCAGGAAAAGAAAATCCAAATACAATGCCATCTCTAATTAAAATGAATGATGTTGTTCTGGTAAGCAAGTAGATGGCGTTATCCTTAATATTAGGCGGTACGAAGTTCCCGGGTCAGATAGTCCTAGATAAATCTAGGACATTACTGACACCCCATACCTCTGAGAGCATGTAAAGCCGTTGGTCCCGGTTGTCTTTCATAGATCTTTGATAGTTATATAGTCAGATGCCAGAAAGTCTGACCATCAGTCTGTGGAAGTCTGATAGGCCGTCGCTCCATGTCCAAAACACGGGTACTCAGCCGTATCCAGTTTGATTGAAAGCTGACCCCAAACTAAAATTCTAAGTTTCATCCAAATTTGTTCAGCCGTTCGAGCGTGAAGATGTGACACACACACACTCATAAACTTTTGCCTTTATAATATTATCATAGGAAAGTGAAGAACTGGTTAGGGATACACACCAACCTCTTTGAAGAAATAAGTTTACTCACCAGCAAACCAAGCCATTCCTGGAGCACTGCCTCGACACAAAGGATCCATCTTCAGCGCACTGCGGCACATACCCTCTCCCCTCCTTTTCGCTCACAACCAACAGTTCTGCCAACATCTTTTGCTGGGAACACATGGTCACATTGTGTGGTAGGATACAATGCTTGCCGCATTCGCCTCCGTCACAGCACTTCTGCATTGAAGGGCATTCCAAGTCGTGGGCGCAGGGAGTCCCACACTCCTCGGTGGTGGCGGGGGCAGGACATGTTCCCGCTTTTTGGAGTTCTAGTGACGCTGGGCAACATACGCCATAGTCATTTCCTGAGGATATTTAAAAAAAAGTTTACTTTTGTTGTGCGCACGTGTAGTAATAAAAGTTTTTTCTTTCTTTAGAATGTAAAAAAAACACAAAACAAAAAGTAAGACAGTGCACGTGCACGTTCTTTCTTCCTTTCATTTTATACTTCTGTAGATGGCGCTATATTAAGAGGTAGATACTAAGTGTTTGAGCTGGTAGAAGTGAGCAAAACTCTCGTGACTTTCGCTACATCCCCGTCAGGGGGCGTGGCAAGCGGCTTCAGGGCTTCGCTCTCTGACCACGAAGTCCAGCTGTGGTCTATAAATAAGGACCCGTCATTAGATTGAAATTTTGGCGTGGCTTGCTGGGTGATTGCTTTACCCATATTTTATTGTATGTGTGAGTATACTGTAGGTGCGTCACGGCGCTATTTCTCATAGCGCCGACTCTTCGCTATGAAAGAGTGAGCAAAATAAGACATTAAGTTACTATTAAAACCTTGGTTAAATTTTGTGACATGTGTATTTCGATAAGGACAAAAATGATTGTGCGGCCGGTTGATAGAGGTATACAGGGTAAGGCCTCACAAATCTTTACTGATAAGGGAGTATTCTCCAACTAGACGGGTGTTGTGTCTGGTCCGGGCGGCTGCCCGATAGTTGTTTCGTTATAATCTGTAAGTTAGTACTAAGATTGCGTGTTATTCGCCAAATAAAACGTTTTTCTTTTCTTTCTTTCTTTCTAATCGCTCGGAGAAATCTGATACTGCGTTGTAGGATTTGGTCTTTTTGGTTCATATGTGGTGACATAGATGCCGTAACAGGTTTTTGGCCAAAAGCAAAAAAATAATGGCATCTGAAACACTACAAACCTGATTCAACAAGGCACCTATACAGAGGTGGACAGTTCGGCTTCCCTGGGTCGGTACCACACAGGAACGGCCTGCTGGTCTCAGATATCAACAGCGGCTCTCCCACAGGGCAGATGTTCATAAGACTACGGCCCCTTTTACCTGTGAACATGAAGGTTAAGCAAAATTTTAAGAAAGCTACCAAAATTTTTGGGAGTTCCTAATGTCGTACATGATGTACAAGGGGTTTATAAATATGGATTGTGGGGCCAAAGGACAAGGAAAAAGGCATTAACAACAGTTAACAAAAAAAAATTTTTTATTTTATTTTGTGGTCCCAAAACACTATTAAAAAAAAATATAGGTGGAAGTTGGCACCGCGGGGTCCAGGTCCAAAGAGCCCCACGACCCATTAATGTGCTAGCTGCTGTTAGTGGCGAAAGAAAGTTTCTCCATACAAACTTTGGACCCCATTTCATCCTTTTAGGGGATGAATTTTGGAAAATCCACTCTTAGTGCTCGCCTACGTCATAAAAGGTAACCTTGTGCAAAATTCCACACTGCTAGTTCCAATAGTTTCGGCTGTGCGTTGATATGTCAGTCAGTCAGTTTCTTCTTCTATATAAATAATATCTTTATATATGTTTGTTACCTAACTCCTCCTAAACGGCTTGACCGATTTGCGTGGAATTTTGTGTGTATATTGGGGTGGGTCACTGGATGGTTTGAAAATACAATTGAAACCAGTAAGTGTGCGCTTTAGTTTCTGACGAATAACCTCCTCTGTAGGACAACGTCTGTCGGGACCGCCAGTATATAATTTTATATAATAATATTATGCTGAATACAGAAATTCTATTTAAGGTTTTCAGTTATTTCAATTACATTTTGTTTATGTACAGGTATATTGTCAAGGTTAATCTGCCCAGCCGTAACGATTACGTACTCGTAAATTTGCATATCTGCTGTAATGCGTGCGATATGTATGATGTTATATTATCTTCCGTTTAGTTTGCATACCGTTTTATTCCAAGTATCCATGCTTTGTGAATATGTATGTGTGTTTGTATCCGGCTGTGAGTTGCTGTTGTCACGATTGTTTGTAATAATTATGTTTAAAATACAATTTTTCTTATCAAAGTTAATCGTCAAAAAAATTAATCGACATATTTTCGTGGCTTCGCAAATCCAACGTTTTTTTTTTCTATGTTGTATAAAATCTTGGAAGATGAGGCATCGGCAGATCAAAAATATTATGTTTAATATTGCACGTTTTTATATTCTAAGTCATCCTCCATCCATGCTGCAACCCTTTATTTCTGTCTTGTACTGATACCATAACGTAAGAGGTTAATACCGAATCTGAGCCCTCTCTCTCTAACTTTTCGGTTCATAATGAGACCAGAGAATTATTCGCAAATTGATTCCTAGTGGATATTATGATCTAAAATTGGTGTAGTTTTGTTTCTCAAGTGTCTGCGCAAATGGACAATATGTGAAATCATTGAAACAGGCGCGGTCTTGGTTAATGAAGCTGAGAATTTTATTGTAGTGTTGACTACCTCAGCGAAGTTTGCCGAAAAGGTTGACTTGATACCAAATACTACATAAAATATTAAAATGTGTACAGCCATATTGTAATGGTTAACAAATTAACTTTTCATAAGAGGACATAGCTTAAAGGACTTAGTATGCCAAAAACTATAACAAAAAAAAAAAAATGAGACGAGAGAGAGAGAGCCACAGAGTAGGCACAGATAGACAAGTCGCCTTCATACGTCTAGTTGACAGCTGTCCAGGACAACTCACAGAAGAGCAAGAGTCTCTACAATTGCAGAGAAGATACCCTCACAGGACCCTAACAAACCAAGAACTTAAATACTTACACGTCGGTACTGGTGGACAAGGAGGCTTTAGGCACGGTGCCTCTTCCAGTTGACAGGACAGCTGACCAGGGCACGTGACAGAGGAGCAAGGGTCTCTACACTTGCAGAGAGGACACCCTCGTTGGTCCAGCTCGAAGCCTAGCGGACACAGCATCCTGCAGGTGTGCGCTGCGCAGGGATCCACTCGGGAACAATTGACTAGGCCTGCGGCTGGTGCTCTGGTTCCTGGTAACTGGAAAGTTGAAGAATGTATTTAATTAATACTGGCAGGATATTGCAGTATGTTTGTTAGTATTTTCATTTTGTACTAACATTAGAATAAAAGACTGTTGGAAACGTGATGTTCGACGTTAGTTTACGTAACAATAACACTAAATCAACTTGCTTGTCAAATAAGACCCAGTACAAGATTTCATTAAAATATGATGTGCCAATTGGAGCAGTGGTGACCGAGTGG
This sequence comes from Mythimna pallens, assembly GCA_961205895.1. NCBI lineage: Eukaryota > Metazoa > Arthropoda > Insecta > Lepidoptera > Noctuidae > Mythimna > Mythimna pallens. The sequence goes on along the minus strand of OY540844.1, from coordinate 17,235,253 downwards.
TAGCGGCCCTGACTTAAGAGTTGTAGGTTGCGGGTTCAAACCCAGCCAGGCATTACTTTGTGTAATTTATTTCATCACCACTGCTCTCAAAATGGTGAAGGAAAACATCGTGAGGAAACCGGCATGTCCTAGAACCAAAAATTCGAAGACGTGTGACATTCACCAACCTGCACTGGGCCCGCGTGGTGGATTACGGCCCATTCCCTCTCCTACAGAGGAGGTCTGAGTCCCAGCAGTGAGAACATTATAAAGCCGACTGCTATGCTATGTTATGTGCCAATAGACTTAAAACATTGGTATATGACACTTAAATTGGTTATAAATTGCATCAAGAATTATTTTATTAATCAGTATAATTCAATAAAAACACTAAAGGCAAAAACTACTAGCTAAAATATGGCGTCATAAAATTCCTCCGCATTGCTGTCGACTAGAAGTGTGCCCAAAAGGCTGGCGGTATTGCCACGTTGTATGGCAATGCTTAATCTCTGACCGAGGTAAAAGCTAGCCTTTTGGGCACACTTCCAGTCGACAGTGATGTGGAGGAATTTTATGACGCCATATTTTAGCTAGTAGTTTTTGCCTTTAGAATGTGCTAGTTAATAAAATCTGTACTACTGATGAAAGCTAATCCCATATGTTTAAACATTAAAGATATGTATTTTTAAAATTGAAGTTATGTATTTTATCTATGAATGTATAGGTACATTAGTTTACTGTTACTTCATATATGTATATTGTATGATTTAGTTAAGTTACTATATGCTATTTTAAGTTTTTTAATCTATTTTACGCACGTGTCTACATCTCTCACTAATCTCTCCTGTCGCAGGTCTGCTAGAAGAAGTTTATTTTACAAAAAAGAAGGACCTTTGTGTTCTTCTCTCTGTATTTCTTTTCACTAATAAGTGTTTGTCTGAGCATAACTTTACACTAATATAATAAAGAGGTAGTTTGTTTTTTTTTTGTTTGTAGGACGTAATCTCTGAAAGTACTGCTAAAGTTTTTTCACCGATAGAAAGTTGCTTTATTCCTGAGTGACATAGGCTATATTTTATGTACGCGGGTGAAGCCGCGGGCACAAGCTAGTAAATAAATAAAGTTAGTTATAAATTGGAAACTGTGTGACAGTTGAGACTATTTGTTGCCTATTCCTGAGAATTCAGTATATAGAAGATATTTAAACCTTACTGCATGAATACACGTTAATTATTATCGGCTAATATTCTTACCTCAAATCCAGCAGCATCAACACACCAGCAAGTGCTGACGATCTCATTATCACACTGGATCTCCTCGAACTCTCCATCCGTGAGCTTACAGCGAGGGGTCCTCATCGCCGGCAGCTTACCCCGGCCTCCGCGGCTGTTGTCCGCGATTAAGGCTCGAGATATCCTCTCCGTTGATAGCTTCACGTTCTCACAGCCTGGAGAAGGAATTCAAGAAGATCTTAGAACTATAATGGTACAACACATATACAAGGTGGACCAAATCTAAAGAAAGGTATCGGGAATTCCTTTGATACCAGATGATCTAGAACAGTGTTCCGCAAACTTTTTGTGTTCTTGTTACATCTAGGAAATCGGAAAATTTTGGAGCTACCTACACCATAAATGGAATTGTAAATTTTGATACAAGTGCAGAAAGTTTGTCATTGCGACCGAGGTGGAATTCGCACGAGCCGTAGGCGAGTGTACTTTCATCAATTGTGACTCTCCATCAATTATATTTATGAAGATCGTGGTTTTCTGATAATGGCATGAATAAAACAATAAAGAAAGTCGAAAGAAGCGGTAGCGGTACAAAGTTTATACTTTGTAAGAACATGACACGGCTAGAATGAAAAATGCTGTGATGACCTCTCATAGAAATACATTTGAAAAAATTACACACGCTGGAAAAGCGAGGTTTTAGCCACAGAGTAGACCCTATTAAAATAACGATGATGGTAATTAAGTAATACACATGTATACGTTGTTTCAGGTACTTGTAGTTGCCTATGTAGATAGTTAGTGAACTTATGACCCTTTGCTAAAGTTCGTATGTAAACAGAGAAACTTTGTAATCCCACAAGGGGCTTGTATTAATTGGTAAGTGTATAACTGCTACTTAGACTATTTCCTTTGTTAACAAGTTTCATGTCGCTGAAGCTGTTATTGGATTTCCTGGTTTACAAACAACGTAGTTTCGTGTAGTTCCATTCCACCTCAAAAGGAAAAAACGTAACCCTTATAACTTTGTTGTGCGTCTCCGTCTGTCTGTCTGTCAAGACCCTCTATCTTGGGAACGCGTGGAGTTATAGAGTTGAAATTAAAACCATATACTCAAGTCTGCGGTTCCTGGAAGCTGTGAAAAAATAAAACTTCTGAGTTAACGAAAAAAAAAGATACGACCGTTTATGTCGAAAAAACTTATATTTCGACACTCTCAAGGGAATCAAATTTCATAAATTACATCCCGTTGCCCTAGAATCCTGAATTTTGGCATGAAGCAAGGTCTTATAGCACAAGTATAGGGAAAAGTCTGAAAACTGTAAATTTGTAATTACGTCACAAAAAAACTTTTTTTGCGATTCGGTAAAATCTTCGTAACTCAATTCGGGAATTGAACTGCTTTCATAGGTAAGTTTGTACGGAACCCTCAGTGCGCGAGGCCGACTCACAGTTACCCGTTTTTTTTTTATTAGGCTCGCGTTTGACCACTATCTCACTTGATAGTAAGCGATGAAGTAGCAGACGATGGAGCACGCTTGCCTAGAAGTAACCTTTTCTCTCTTGACTTAAAGACCCCTAGGTTGTAGCAATCGGGAAACCGACTCCAGCGGGGAATTCCACTCCTTGACTGTATGCTCAATGAACCTATTCCCAAATCTCTTTGTACGTATGGGTGGGATATCCACCATATACCGGAGCGTAATGCCGTACGGCTAGTGGTCCGATAATGGAAAGGACTTAGCGAAATTAAATTGTGCAATTCCAAAGCATATTCACCAAAATGTAAACCATAGAAAACCGACAGGATAGCAGCTAGTCGTTGATGCTCAAAAGTTTGGAGTATTTCATAGTAACAGAAGTTCACAGTGAAAAGTGTTCCACATGCCTTGAAAGTTCACTCTATCTAAAGAAGTTAATTTGATCAGGTGTCCAAAAGTTTGACAGCCAACCTAGTTAGAACATTTGGATTGCTGAGGTATTTATAATTAGTATTTCAGGAATTCTAATTAGGGTTCCAGAGTTGGAATGTTAGGATCCTAATTTTGTCTGGGTTGTCGGCGCGTTGAGTTGATGATTGACGGGAGGGCTGGCAGGGCCGATACCTGCTAGGGCTACAGGGTTGTTTGAAAGAGTTACTGTGGCCCTAGTTTGCAAAATTTATTATGTGAATGTGAGAACACTGTAGACTCCACGAATTCTTAGATAGGAAGTAATCTATATCTATTACGACAGTCTTTTTTTTAAATATGTTTTTTAGTCTACACTATTATTACATAATATCTATTAATACTGTTTAAGGAAATATTGTAACATCAACCACTTTTTTAAAAGAGTAACCATGAAGTTTCTGGCCGGTTCTTCTCCATAGGAAACGACCTGTTTAGAACCGTGCACTAGCTTCTGACGTTTTATAAGTGCCCATGTAGGCCTATGTGAAATAACAATATTTGAATTTTGAAAAAGAGCTACTAAAGAACGGCAGGTGGGTTTTAGTCCCACCAAAAGCAGGAGATGTCAGATGATGATTTTCCTCCGCAAAAAAAAAAACAGATACAAAATTATGGTCTGGAAGTCGGGACACTACAAAGATTGCGCGCTGTTGAAGCTCATCAACAAATTTATATAATATATCCCGTTTTGGATGGACCCAGAATAGGGCGTGTTATTTGATGAGTTCCCACCTAAAAAAGGACCCTAATTTCAGACATTAAGAATTGTTCCAGCGCACTAATTGCCTGGCTCGCTTTCTAGTTCATTGCCTAATTATGATTCCTGAAATGATTGAAGAGTTACCAGTAAAAAGCGGGTCGACACAAGCTCGGCCGCAGGTTGTGGAGCAACAGATCTTCTCCCCACACTCATCGTCTGTCGTGCACGGCGTCGCACGTGCAGGACACGCACTTTCTTGTGCTGGACATCTTCCTCGGAGCTCCGCGTTTGCTGAAAATGAAAGGATAGTGTGTATTATGTATTTGACAAGTTGCCATTTTAAAGAAAAAATGGGCTACTTTGTGGCGTGGTAACTTCGAATTGCCTTAGAATGCTAAATTCAAAATATTTAAGGCAAAATATTCTTTATTTTTTAAATAGTTATTAATTATTTTTTTATGTTTCTATATTCTATAATCCTTACTATTATGAATATTATAAATACTGGAAGACTGGAGTTTGTTATGCTTGGTCACCTCAAATCTTCGACCAATTTTCGTGTAATTTCGTATTATATGTAATCTGTAGTCTACCCTAATAGAAAAAGACAACGCGCTGCTTTTATTCAGAAGAAATAATTGTTCCCATAAAATCCTACATTAATAATAATAATGAAAATAGCTGACTGATTGGTTTAATCAAATTAATTTAGTTTTATTTTTATTAACATTTATATTTTTAATCTTTTCTATCTTTATAATTAGTCAGTCATTTGACTGACTAATTATAAAGATAGAAAAAGCGTAACCGATGGCAGAATTAGTATTTTTATAATATTATTTTCTGTTAGGTATACTTAGCTCGTATGCAATTTCAGTAATCTGGGGCAGAATATTGGCGCAACCAAAGCGATAAGGATCGAATGCTATTACGGCTTAGGTAGCTAAGTAAGTGTGAAGAAAATGCTTGATAGGCACCTGATAGCTTTAATTAACGCTGCCAATTAATCAATGCAGTTACTGGCTTTTTAAAGACTCGAAAATTACACGATGATGATCTATACCGTTTTTCAATTATAATTTAACCACCCCATCTTCGGACTGGTGTTAGAAATCTTAGAAAATCATGGCTTATCTACAAAACGCATGTAGGTAACTAGAGATTTAGAGAAATATTATAAAACAAATCTTCCACCGCGTCTGTCTGTTCGCCATAAAATCATAAACGATTTTTACGTGGTTTTCCCTAAATGTATGTGATTAATGAAAAATGTGTATAATTTAGCCCTGCGTTTCGAATTGCGTCAAAAGCGATAATAATCAAGAATCTGACCAACGCGCAACGTCACAATTATTACTCAATAGCCCTTATATTTTGTGACTATTAAATTTGGTCGGATTCGCGATATAATCACTTTTATCGCAATTCTGAACAAGGGGTAGGTAGAAATATTATAGTAGAGGAAATCCGAGAATTTCAAAGATTTCTAACACTCTTGCGAAGCTGGAAGAGCAAAAAAACGTAATTTTTTTTTACGGTCTCTCACCATCACAGCCTCACTGAATTTCTGAAACAGAACTTTGTAGTGGAAAAATAAGGTAGAAAGCGTTCTAATTACCGTGCTGCAGCAGCAGTGCGCAGACGCAGAGCAGCACCGCCCTCACCGCCACCGACATCGCTGCATCACACACGCGAACACTGCAAACAAGAGAAAATATTCTTTAGTAGATACACTGGAACTCGTAAGAATAGAAAGGGAAGGACAGTTATTTAGCACACACTTAAAATAAATAATAATATTCCACAACTATCACCCAACGCCGTCTAGTCCCAAGCTAAGCAGAGCTTGTGTTATGAGTACTAGACAACTGATAAAGATTTTTATATATTTCTAAATACATACATAATTATAGATAAATTAAACCCAGTCACAGAATAAATGATCGTGCTCATCACACAAACATTTGTTCGGGGTGGGAATCGAACCCACGATCTCCGGCATAGCAGTCAGGGCCACTGACCACTAGACCAACTGGTCAGTCTACAACAACACACAAAACACACACACACACATGACAAAATGTGACATGTTGTGTACACTTAAGGGTACACAACAATTGCAGTATGCATAAGGAGATATTTCAACTTCATTCACACGTGTCCTGTAAACCTTTGCTGAAAATGGAGGATCCACCGTCCACTGACACCCCATTGAAAGAAGTGGTATAGAATGGTAATCTCGTATAAATGAATGTATGACGTGTACGGTAGTCTGCTAGATTTTTGTCAGTTCCTTAGATCAGTGACTCAACATTAGAACGTCATTGTGGAGTCATTGCTTTTAATAAGCTCGATTTGTAATTCAACCACAACTCTATTACGACACCATTGATCGATCAATGATCGGCCATTATGAATTAACAGATTACGAACTTTTAGCAATATGACAATGGGATCGTGTTGAAATGACGAATTTATAAAAATAGCAGATTAGGGCTCCAGACGGGTAGTGTTTGGTCCAGGCAACTAATATCGCGATGCAGGATTTTGAATTTTAGTTCTTGGTGGAGTCATAGATGTCGCTACACCAATCAATAATTAAGTGTGAAACTTAGTAACAGCAAAGCGTTTATGTAAACGCAATGCTTATGAAGTTACCGCAACTTCTTTTCTCGATTTCCTGCTATAAAAAAAGTACTTCAAATACAAAAAATACGGACTGGAAGTCGGGATACACAATGATTGCGCGCTGTTCGAGAAATTTTATAGCTCCGAATCTGAAAAATATGCAATTTTATGAATTTAAGTCTATATTCTTGTATTATTTGAGACCCACGGATGCCCCCCAAGTTGAAGGGTAAAATCTACAAATCCGTGATTAGACCTGTCATACTGTTGGATCAGAATGTTGGGCTGTGAAAAAGACGGATGAAAAAAGATTACATGTAGCGGAGATGAATGTGTGTGACGAGAATGGATAAAGTGAGAAATGAGTATATTAAAGGAAGTTTGAAAGTGGCGCCAGAAAATGAAAAGTTGAAGGGGAATCGATTGTCTTGGTATGGTCATGTAAAGAGGAGAGATGAAACGCAAATTACTAAAAGAGTTATGGTATACATGTGGATGGGTGGAGAGGGAGAGGGAGGCCAAAGAAAAGATGGACGGATTGTGTGAACAGTGATATGAAAGAAACGGAAGTTAATGATAGCATGACGGCTGATAGGATAGAATGGAAGAAAAAAACGTGTTGCGCCGACCCCAAATAAGTTGGGACAAGGGCAGGAAGATGATGATGATTCTTGATGTATTTCATTGTAAAGACGATATTTGGGCAGATATTTTATTATTAGGAAATTCGACAAATTGACGTGTAAAATTGGAGAAGACGGAACCCCCTCGGAATGCATCTGTAGACTGCATAAAGCCATCAAACGACACGAGATAGCAAAATATGAATAGAAAATAGTTACAAGATGCGATACAATTAATCAAAATTAATGTTTAATTGTATCTTTACTGCTATTTACCTCATGGTCAAAGCCTCAAAGGTACGCCAACCTATCACAAGGCACTCAAATGAATACAATATATCATTGTCAAGATGATTTCTTTATCTGATCACGTATATATATGCAAGAGAGGTCTTCGTAACGTTTTTATTTAGTTACTCTTTCGTTTGAGTCATACAAATCGTTCGACTTTAACAAGTATGGATTTCGGCCTTGCGTCTGATTGTATTCAGGACCATTGTTTAATGCTAATTAGCTATTCGACATGGTGGATATTTCATCCGTACACACATATTGTTTTGGGAACACATTCATTGTGCGTACAACTAAGGAGTGGAGTTCCCTGCCCGTAAGTCACTAGGATAGCAACACCCCAAACCTCCGTTGAAAAGGGAGGATCCTCCGACCAGATGGGATGTTATGTCTGGTGGGTAGCTGCCCGGTAGATGATTTCGGGCTGTCGTATATATTCAAATCGCGCGGAGAACTTTGAAAGCGCGATGCAGGATTAGTTCTTATGTGATGCCATAGATGTCGCTACACATCTATCGGGCAGTTGCACAGATCAGACAAACATCCGTCTGGTCGGAGGATCCTCACTTTTCAACGGAGGTAGTGGGACTATACACTCTGTTCCGCATACTCCTAAAAACAATAAACCTGCTATAACCAGCCCCCCTAGCCAAGTTACAACTGTTTCGTTTTTCTTTATGTTATCGCCTCGAGTTGGCCACGCCTCCTAATCCTTTGTTATGACCACGTGACTATGCGTTGAGATGACGTCAGAACAAAGGCATTGGAGGCGTGGCCGACTCGAGGCGACGAAAAGAGAATCGAAACGAAACGGTTGTAACTTGGCTAGGGGGGCTGGAGGGGATTTTTAAGTCAAGAGTGAATAGGACACTTCTAGACAAGCGTGCTCTATTGTTGACCATATCATCGCTTACCTTATGTGAGATAATGGTCAAGCGCGAACCTATTTTAATGTCTGTTACACATCGCTCGCATATAGATTAAATGGCAATAGAAGATGTAGTTTGCTGGAGAATTCGGACAAGTTTCGCTATTGTGTAGGAGGATTTGATGTTAGAAGATTTTCGGGGAGTTTTATAATGCGCAAATGTATATGATAAAATAGAACAGAATAGAATAGAATAGAACAGAATAGAATAGAATAGAACAGAATAGAATAGAATAGAATAGAATAGAATAGAATAGAATAGAATAGAATAGAATAGAATAGAATAGAATAGAATAGAATAGAATAGAATAGAATAGAATAGAATAGAATAGAATAGAATAGAATAGAATAGAATAGAATAGAATAGAATAGAATAGAATAGAATAGAATAGAATAGAATAGAATAGAATAGAATAGAATAGAATAGAATAGAATAGAATAGAATAGAATAGAATAGAATAGAATAGAATAGAATAGAATAGAATAGAATAGAATAGAATAGAATAGAATAGAATAGAATAAACTTTACTGCAGAATTAAACAGAATTAGAAAAATATATGTTATTTTCCAAGATATATACTAAATAGATAGTATGTTAAGAACATAATACAGCTAATTTAATACAACGGAAGAAAACCACAGAGATGCCTATAAAAATACTTTTATCGCTTAAAACCGGACTAATAAACATGCAATCATTCGGACTGTTTGCCATCTATAAATATAAAAGCGAAATACCACTCAATGATTAATCACGAAATCTCAGAAACTATAACATCTATACATATACTTAAAATTTAGCAGTTAGGTTCCTTGTAGGGAGTACACATCGCTAAGAAAGGATTTTACGAAACTCCACCCCTAAGGGGATAAAACGGGGATTGGAAGTTTGTATGGAGAAACCTACTTTTACGCGGGCGAAGCTGCTGGCAGAAGCTAGTCTTTCATATTTGCAAGTGTTGTGTCTTTGGCCATCTTTTTCTTTTGTATAAAATCCGAGATTGACCCAGCTTTACGGATGTTAAACAAACTGATTAACATCCGTAGAATCATAGTAAGGTTCAGTTGAAAACCAGCGTCAGGCAACTGCTAGTGGCCAGGCATTATGCTGAACTGGACCTATTTGCCGTAGCCGTGAGACAAACAATGTTGATGTATTTTAAGTTTATAATTTTTATCTCATTGTGTGTACTTGTGTGCCAAATAAACGTGCTTTCTTTCTTTTTTTAGGTGCTGGGAATTTTATAACGTCTTATGATAAATGCCTGTGAGAAGAAAGAGAAAATCGATGAAGATTTTTCTTTCAATGTCACGAAGGTAAAGTTGCAGCAGAGCTTCGATTACCGCGAAAAAAAATAGGTATTTTTAATTACTTATGGCTTGATAAATGATATTTATTTTGCAAATAGGTTTAAAAAAACACTTTTACACGTCAATTATTCTAGATGAAGCCGGTGTTTCCTAGCTGACTACCCTGAGAAGAAACACCAAAGCAAACTCAGGGGTCAAAGTCCATACAGTAAATATGTAATAATCAAATCACATGAAAACCATGCAGATTTGTCTGAGATGGTCTTTTGAAGAAAGAACCGTACAGATTTGACCTGACCAGTCAGTGCAAGCATTTGTCAGTATTCGCAAAGCTCAACTTAGGACTACTAAGTAGCTCAACGACTTGACGCTTGAAGCTCATCATGAAGGAGCTCAACGGATAGGTGGACGGTTCCACGTCTGGGTGTGTTGTGTGGCGAACATGGAGGCCACACTATATTAGTCTTAGTAGTATTTACATACTGGCAGGTTATACTTTTAAGGTTTATGGTAAGAAAAGCATAGTTGTAGATATTCGAAACATAATTGATTAGAGTTGGTCAAACAAGAAGAAAGAAATAAAAAAAGAAAACATTTATTTGAGACTCGCACAGGACTAACAACAATAAAATAAAAAGTAACTAGTTAATCTATAAATACTTTAAAAATAATAACCTTAAAAATAATAGAAAACAATATTAAATATAAAATAAAATACCTGTGCGAGGCCAAAAAGGCTCCTATCTCAGCATATGCTGCGATATTTAAGAAAAGTTTAAGCTAATGAGGTATTTTATAATAATGTAAAAAGAGTGCTTCTAATTTTTTTTTTTTGGTTTGTCGTTTACGGAATCTAGGCTAGTCTTAAGAACAAAAATCCTGTGGGAATTATTTTTGAAAGTGTTTTTAATTATGTATGTATTAATTAAGGTACATTTGATTTTTAATTTATCTCTACTTTGAGAATATGTCATATAATGATATAACCATATTAAATAGAAGCCTTTTCATTTGCGTCTCCCATATCACATTAGTGTATGTTAGTACCCTATACATGTTTACGAAGGTACCAACGATGCAAGCGTAATTGGCTATGGGCAAGTTTATAAAAAAAAAATGCAATACCAACCTCGTGTGTGAAACTTAGTAATACCACCGGCGTTTACGTAAACGAAACCTTATTGTTCCAACTCGACACTTAACAGATTAATCATTAACTTTTTTTGTACAACAAAGGTATACAGTAAGCAGGAAACGAGGCGTGAAAATGTCTGCATTGTTCGCCTTTCCTTACCAATAGTTTTTCGCGAAATCATTCGTTGAGAGTAATGGTTCAAGTTTGGAACTGACTGGAACGAGTATCTAATAGTTACTTTTCTTTATCAAAACTTGTGGTTGTGTCGCGGTGACCCAGTGGTTAAAGCACCCGCCTGTCACGCATTAGGTTGCGAGTTCGAAACCGGGCCAGTACCTATGTGATTTTTTCAATTGATATGTACTCTTCTAAGTTTATCTCGGACATTACTGACACCCCGTGCCTCGGCAAGCATGTAAAGCCGTTGGTCCTGGTTATCATTCGTAAATCTTTGACTGTCGTTTCAGGTGAGTGTACAGTCTAACCATCACTGAGTTGTGGAGGTCTGATAGGCATTCGCTCCATGTAAAACACCAGTGGAACCCTAATTCATTTCCTAAAATAAAAGTAGCCTAGAGTTACTTCTTAAAACATCAGATATCTCAGTGGAAGTCCCGTCAAAATCGGTTCAGCCGTTTCGGAGATTAGCCGGAACAAACAGGCAGACAGACAAACAAAAATGTTAAAAAGAATTGTTACGTATAATTACTTTAATATGCAGTAAGTAAAAAAATATTATTTTGATAGGTATTACAAACAGGTACTTCAATTTTATATATAAGTACTTATAGATGTATATCTTTCTTTACTTGGTCAGGTCCAAAAGAAACGAGTTCGCTTTTCAAATTTCGAGTTATACGCATAACGAACCAGCCAGCAGTCAATCACGTCTCCGTGACGTGTGTGCATGCGGTCTACAGTTTGAATTCCGAACGTGAGCGATGCGTCCTCGCGCCACTTCGCGGTTACATACACGGCTTTCCCGCGCAGACCGATGCACACAGAATAAAAAATATTTTATTGTTTTTTAATTACAAAAAAAACTATTCTGTTAAGAGTTCGGCTTTGCATGATAGTAAACCAACCTTCCTCGTTTAACAGCCTTTCTAATAGTGAAAACTAAATAAAAATACGTTGTGTGGTTTAGGAGAATCAAGCGGAGATACAGACAGAGGCAGACTGCTATTTTGTTTTATACTATTTAGAGATTAAAGCTTTTGCCAGCGGCTTCGCCTGCAGGTAAATAGAAAATATAGCCTTTGTTACTCAGTGATAAAATGGCATTCTAATTTTGAAAGAATTTTGAAAATCGGTCCAGTATTTCTTGAGTTTATTCATTACAAACAAAAATACAAATCTTTTTTCTTTGTTACATTATTAGTATAGATTAGAGACGGTGAGAGACAGACCGTTTGGCCACTATCTCACCAGGGCCTCAAGTCTGCTATTACCATAGTGTCAGAACCTATCATTGATTTCATAATTGTTAATTTTGACTAGTTTGGTAAGTTGCTTGGTCTACTGATATAATGGCGTCAATATGACTTTCCAATGGTCAACCACTGACACTCCATTGAAAGAAGTGGCATGGAATGGTAATCTCGTACATATTGACAAACAAATATCTGACGTATAACGCGGTAAACTGCTAAAATTTTGTCAGTTCCTTTGATCAGTGACCTACCGTTAGAACGACATAGTGCAGTCATTGCTTTTAACAGGCTCGATATTGTCATTCTACCACAACTCTAGTACGAGACCATTGACCGATCAATGATCGGTCATTATGAAATAATCACTCATGTAAAAATCGAAAATAAGAAAATATTTCCATTATTCCCTATACCTACCTATAATAATACAAGCTCAATCGGTATAACAGATTACGAACTTTTAGCAAAATAACAATGGGATCGTGTTAGAATGACGAATTCATAAAAATAGCAGACTTGGGCTCCTGATGGTAAGCGATGATGTGATCGACGATGGAACACACTTGCCTAGAAGCCTAGAAGTAACCTATTCACTCTTAATTTAAAGACTCTAGGTTAAAACAGGTTTATTGTTTATTTCTTGCTCCTATTGTAGTAGTTTCTCTATTTCAATTTCAAGTAAGGAAATGACGTAAGTGCCGAGCCCATCAACAGCATGCTAATTAGCGATTACTTTCTCCGATTCTTGTTGGGTTTAACGCTCGCCGGTCATTGAACTCCGTTGTTTGACATTGGATCTCGGAAACATTAAATGGGTACGGTTGTGGTTAAGATTTTAATGAAGGAAATGTGAAATTTTATGACAAAATTTGATATTGTATCCAGGGCGAGAGAATTTGAGATGGTAATAATAATTATCAAGGGTATGAATATAAATAAATTATTAAAGAGATAGCGACAATTTGGGCACGACAGAATCGTAGGAACCCAGAAGACTAATGTCTTTGCCACCTTAATTATTTGGGAAAAATACATACGCAGTCAGCCCTCTGGCCACGCAATGTTTAGATTATTACGGTGAGAAATGTCTATGACAAGATGACGAGCATTAACATAATTATTTCTTAATAGATGAAAATATGGTATTTGGAAATCGTCAAGCTTTGAATATACCTACCTACTGTTATTTGCTAAGGTAGGCGACAGATAAATTTTGAATATAGTAGGTACAATTCTCTTGTAATTCAATTGTCTTGGTATGGTCATGTGAAGTGGAGGGATAAAACGCATGTTACTAAAAGAGTTATGATTTTACATGTGGTTGGATGGAGAGGGAGAGGGAGACCAAAGAAAAGAGGGATGGATTGTGTGAAGAGTGATATGAAAGAAAAGGAAGTTAGTGATAGCATGACGAGTGACAGGGCAGCATGGAAGAAAAAAACGTGTTGCGCCGACCCCAAATAACACGGGACAAGGGCAGGAAGATGATGAGGTACTATTCATCCTCCTACATTTATTGACATTCTTAATTTAAAAACGAAAATAAAGACGTAAAGCTGACTTAAATCGACGATCGACGCTGACTTATGTCTATCGTAATTCTTTACATTTTCTAGTACTTAGTGAAAAACTGTTCAGTTTTCATTTTTCGGATACCTACGCAGAGATATTATGAAAAAGTCAATATACTTTATCCCAAAATTATATGGTGCCTACTATACTTTTATAGGGAAGGAACCATTGACTTTTCAACAGTAAATTATATTTCATAGTCAAATACAGTTTGAAGAACAAATCTGCCATGAGACTGTTTATTCATCAAATCTTCAACAGTTTCGATATAATTCGGCTAGAATATACTTAGGATTAGTTTCATTGAAGTTTTGGTAACCGAATATCCAAACTTCGTCAAAGCGTTCGCTACACTTCTGAAACTTGAACAAGGCGCCGATCACGAACTTACTGAAACCAAATTTAGTTTCTTTATTAGAAAATAACACGTTTAGTATTACTAAACAGACTAGATAAACGAGTTAATTTAGATCTATAATTTAATTATTTTATGTTTCAAGTGTGATGTGGTATCACAAAATAATTAATTAGAAATCTGTACAAAAATATCTTTACATAGAATGTTGCTCGCAGAACAGATGGCCGTTGGGGCCGAAAGGTTCTGGAGTGGCGACCGCGTACCGGAAGACGCAGCGTTGGAAGGTAGGAACCTGATGGATGCGAGACGCACAGTATGTTCATTGTGGCGACACTTGGGGGAAGCCTATGTCCAACAGTGGAGGTCTTTCGGCTAAAATGATGATGATGATGATGATGAATAGAATGTGATGAATATGATGTCGAATGAAAATAACTCAGAAACCTAGATAGCCATAAAAATTAGGTGAAATGGAGCAACTACTAAAGGCGACACTACACTCAAAGTTAAGATTGTTTTTTAAATTATTGATAGGCGTTTGTCCGCTACTTACCACACCTGATGGCAAGCGATGATGTGGTTGACGATGAAGTACGAAATCATCATCGCCTTAGCCTTTTCCCAACTAGCTCGGGTTCGGTTTTAGTCTAACCGGATGAGGCTAAATAAACATATTTTACATGGAGCGACTGCCTATCAGACCTTCACAACCCGGTATATGAGTAACAGGATACTATCCTAAGATTAACCATACGTCAGAAATCGAAATGATGGTGAGACTTTCTGGAGTCTGAATACCTGCCCCCCTAACCAAGTTACGATCGTTTCGTTTCTGACCACGTGACTGAGTGTTGAGATGATGTCAGAACAAAGGAATCGGAGGCGTGGCCTACTCAAGGCGTTCGACGCAAACGAAACGATCGTAACTTGGTTGTGACGATTGTCCAAGATCTACGAATGGCAACCGGGACCAACTGTTTAACGTGCTTTCCAAGGTATGGGGTATCAGTAATGTCCTAGATAAACTTAATTAGTCCTAGATGTCCTAGATTACGTAATAATGAAATAATAAGTAACAACGAAATAATAAGCAATGGTACTTCAAAAGAGAGAAGCTATAAATTGAAATCCCACGCCATATAAAAACAACAGATAAAATACTATCCAAGAGATTGTCTCTATAAAGTTAACAGCTTATCCACTCCATTGTAGCAACAAACTAACTTAATACTCAGTCCACGAAGTTTCTGCCCGCCTTGAGATTTGACGGGGAACGAATCTTGAAAATATAAAATAGATCTATCTACGTCATATTATGCTGGGGTCCCACCTGCGTCTACTGTAACAAAAACGAAAGACTAGAACAATTTGCCTCCTGCGGTCTTCCCGTCCGATTATAATTTAGGTATCTTCAAGGCTAGAATGAATATGCTCTAGTACGCCTCACCATCAACGATTGCATCTGCTTACTATGAGGTGGGATCGCAGTCAAGCACTGGTTTACACTATTAAAAAAACTGGGCAAGTGCGAGTCGGACTCGCGCACTGAGGGTTCCGTACAAACTTGCCTATGAAAACAGTTCAATTGTCGAATTGAGTTACGAAGATTTTTTTTACGCAAATTTTTTTTTTTTTTTTTAACTCCGAAGTTTGATTTTTCCACAGCTACAAGGGACCGTAGACCTTATTGCGCGAAATACGCTGCAGTAGTAGCCTGACACTGATTTTTAACTTAAACTTGCATGTCTACAAATTTTGTTAGGGAAACGGAGATTCGCGCTGATAAACTGTAGATACCAATATGGGACATGTCATTAACCACTACCTGGCATAATAGCGAGATACATGGTAGGGTAAAATAAAATGGCTGACCATTATCTGTTTTTTTTTATTAAGTTGTTTCGTGAGACTGGAAGCCGACCCTACTATAATATACAAAAAGACGAAAGACATTGTGTTTTTTTTAACAATCAATCTGTTGTTCAAAAAAGAACATAATTTATGGTAACTAATGCGAAGAAAGAAAGAATAGAAAATAATTTAAGAAGGAAAGAAAGAAATTAAGAAAGAAAGAAAGATCATAATTCATGACTAGTGTGAAGTTTTGATAGCTAATTTAGTTAGACCCTGTTAAGATTGCATACAATGGGCTGCGAGATGATTTGAAAGAGTTATCGTGGCTCTATAAAGCAATGGGCAACTTAGGGCAACTGGAGGTATACAGGTGGGTTTTATTCAGGAAAAGTCTGACACTCCCTCTCCCTCCACCTAGAGCGTAAAGAGATATATGATGATTTCCCCCTTAAAAAAAGGACTGGCATGCAATGGCAATGACTTACATCAAACAATTACAACAGACAACCGCTTTCGTGTCATAATCGCTAACATTTTACTAATCAAAATACGATCGCTAGCACTCTTTGGTACAGTGACGTTGTAGTCTCGAGATCTTTCGCCATATTCCCCCCATTTCTCTTGGACGCACATCGTCAAGCCAAGCCATGTCGTAAGCTAGGAGTGACTGAACTCGGCTGATGACGTCTGCGGTGTGACGCAAGCGGTGAAAGGCGGCCACTCTGGGTTTTAATGCATTGTGGTGCATCTAACCTCTTTTTTTGTTCATTTTGGATCATTTTAGTGAAATTTTGTGGTGAATTTTGTATGCTGTGGGTTTTGATGAGGAAGTTTGGCTTGGGAATGATGGAGTTTGGAGGCAGTTAGTACGTACTTTTTTTAGGGTTCCTCAAAAGGAAAAAACAGATCCCCTATAGGATCACTTTGTTGTGCGTCCGCCTGTCTGTCTGTCTGTCAAGACCCTTTATCTCGGGAACGCGTGGAGGTATCGTGCTGAAATTAAAACCATATTCTTAGGTCTACGGTCCCTTGAAGCTGTGAAAAATACAAACTTCCAAGTTAACGAAAAAAAAAGATACGGCCGTTTATGTCTAAAAAAACGTATAATTCGACACTCGAGGAAATCAAAATTCATAGGGTACTGTTCTGTTGACAAAGAATCCTGAAATTTTTCATAAATCAAGGTAAATTTGTTGTTACGACACGACCAAAAAAATTTTTGCGATTCGAAAATATCTTCGAGAGTCCATTCCGGAATGGAACTGTTTACATATGTCAGTTTGTAAGGAAGCTTCACGGCGCGAGTCCGACTCGCACTTGCCCAGTTTTTTTTAAATAATGTTGCCCCTTATTAGGAATCACTTCTGTATCGCTGGTGCGTTATACAAACAAATTTGTCTGGTATTTTTGCTGAACTGGATCTATTTGGCGCATTCGTGAGACACACATTGTGTCAGTGTTCTTTAATAATCGTATGTTTCCAAATGTTGTTTCTACGGTGTGTGTATCTGTGTGCTGTGATGTATAGTATACAAATAAAGAGTAGTATCTAATTATTGGTTGCATAGGTTGGCCGTTAGGTGGCGAGGATAGTTGGGTCTCAGTTGCAAGCTAGCCACCGAGCGAGTCGGTCGTGTCAATCCTTAACTCCAGACATCGTAAGAAATACCTATAATGAAACCTCACATGTGCCAAATAAAATATTTTTCTTTCTTTTTCTTTCTTTTTCTTTCTTTTTCTTTCCTTCTTCTTTTTTTTCTTTATTATATAAACTCACATACATAAGACACCCAAACCCGTAACAACTATCTGTAGGCCATACAAGTGTTTGTTCCGTGCGGGAATTGGATCTGCGACACGCAGCGCCGCAGCCATTTGCTTAACTACTGCGCCAACCTTACCATAGATATGTCCCTGGGAAGAAGGCAACGAAGGAACAGGAGTGGGTTTTTAGTCAGTAAAAGTCTGACACTATCTCCCGCCCCGCCCAAGGGCGGGGGATGTCATAAGATGATTTTCCCACCGAAAAAAAAAACCATAGATATGTATAAAAGATATATATATATATATAAAAAAGAAAAAAAAATAGTTATATTTGACTGCGAGCAATGCCTAGCTAGCCGTCCGACTGTCCGGTAACCGTCCGAGCAAAGCCCAAGTCGTCGACGGCGCGTAGTGTTCCACGCGCGCCTCAAGGAAATGTCAGCAACCGTAGGGGCCCAGTAGTAGTCTACTGGGGCCATGTTGGGTTGTGCGAAAGTGAACCCCGGGGCCCTGGACCAAGGTCAAAGAAGGAACAGGAGTGGGCTTTTAGTAAAAAGTCTGACACTCTCTCCTGCTCTATGATTGTTTTAAAAAACTTAACAGCTAACAGAGATGAAAAAGGTTCAGTATTAATTCTATAGGAACACAACAACGTGAACATAAATAACAAGGTATCGCTGAAATTCAATGACTTTACTGTTGTTGTTTAATAAAAGAAGAATATCTTCACCATTCAACTTTATTGTACTATCTGCATTACAAAGGACAATGAAATCATAGCCACTAACATTAAAAAAGATATTGAGAGAAGAGCAGAGGTTGGAACGAAATCGCATTTGAAATCAACACAAGGTAAACTGCGCGAAAACTCGAATAAAACTTGACAAATAAAGATGAAATTCCTTCGCATGAATCGGAAAGAGAAATAGTAAAAGTTGAAAGTCAATGCGCCCGTAAAAATCGACAAGTCCTCGATTAAGAAAGTAAGTTCGCAAAGGGTTAGTTTGTAGCTAAATTTGATAGCTTGCTGTGGGTCATTGATTCGATCCGTTCATACTTTGCTTTGTTTTGCAAAGTTCTTGCTCATATAAAAAGATATTACAAAAAAATAGCAGATACTTTATTGAATATATCTTTGTTACGAAGTCAAGATCCGCAAGAAAACCAAGGTTGTTGATATAGCCCGAAGAATCGCCAAACTAAAGTGGCAGTGGGCAGGGCACATTGCTCGTAGAACGGATGATCTATAGCTTGGGTTTTAATTAATTAAAATGGTTTTTGCATGCAACACAAAGTAGGTACATAGGCAAAGTGCAATATCTACTAATCCGCTGGCAGTAGCTAAATTCGCATGATGCACTCAGAATATGCCTGCTGATTTAAACTCATCGAAATCCTCAAAGAATCTTTAAAGGAATGATTATATTTAAAAAAAAATGGCATTTTCAACCAGCTTACCAAATAGATTTCATCTCCAATTAAACAAATAATCCATATCCAACACAAACACACACTACTTAAACACGTAACTATTTTCACCAAAATTACTTCAATCACTGTCGAACAAGACAGTAGTACTGACATAACGAACCAGCCGGTCCATCATTCCATCACTGTATGACATAATCCATTCAAGATTGAGTAAATCCATTGTTTTAATTTACGCCCGATTGGTTGTTGTGTAAACAATTTGCACAACGAACTGATAACAATAAACGATTAAGGCCCTTGCTCCCATTTAGTCCCATAAAACAGTCACTTTCTGAAGCCTACTCACAAGAACGTAACGACTGGGTTAAAGAATCAGAAAAAAAAATTATAGATTCATAATTATGTAACATTATTAACATATGTTTTTTTAGAATGACTAATACTTTTGTCAAAAAAAAAAAATTAACAACATGATATTTTTTCGCTTGTTTTCCCTGCGCCTTTCAAACGGGCTTGATCTTTAGAAATATGTTTCCGCAGAAAAATTGCTGATCAAGTGTTCTTCAGAATGTACATACATAGCATATGTAAATCAATCAATATTTCGCAAAGAAAATTGTTTTAAAGGTCAGCGGGGCTCTGTGCAGGCGCATGCGGCGCTACGAGTATGTGTGCATTTAACTCCGGCCAGGTATTCAAGGGACTATACGCCTTAAAACAATATCGCGTGGTATCGATGTTCTGTAATTAATGCTATTAAAAGATGTGTGTAAATTATCTTTTACGAAACAAATTTAGTCAAGATTAATTAGAGGAAACTATACTGAATTTATGATCGAGAAGATCCTTGAGAAACTACTTATTTTTTTTTATTGTTGGTAGGCTAAAGCTTAACCACTATGTTGCCTGATAGTAAGCGACAATGTAATTGACAATGGAGCACGCTTGTCTAGAAGTATTAGAAGTAGATAACCATTATAATTGGCTGGCTTGAGTGGAGATTCGCAAGAGCAAACGTGCTCGGGAGAAGGATGTGTAATCAAGTAAGGTGCTGGTAGGGATCTTCACCGTACTACCGGGATTGTCCTGATAACCTAACCTAACTAACTCTTCACTCCTCAAGCACAAAAGAAAGAAACATATTTTATTTGGCGTACATAAATATGTACCTACAAATAAAATGCTTCATTGTAAACTACACAATTAAACTACAACTGTGAATTAACCAAATCAATCAATTTCTTTTTCTTTCTTTCTTTCTTTCTTTCTTTAAATAGTTACATTTGTGACTATTTTGTGTAAAACAATTTTAATTTAGTTTAATTCTATTATTTCACTGGCCGGCCGTTATTTATTCCTAACATCAAAAGCACATGCAGGAAATTCGTATCAATAAAAGCTTGGAAGTGGACAGTAAAATTAATTCAAACAAAAACGTGTGGTGTTCAAATAGAATACGAAATGTTATAAAATAAAAATGTGCTATAGAAAGTGAATTTTTAACGTATTCAAACGGTGACAGATCGCCATCGGCGTGATGAATTTCACTTCGCGTTTACATTTATTACATTCATTAAAGTTTATAAAAAACCGACCAAGTGCGAGTCGGACTCGCGCACGAAGGGTTACGTACCGTTTGTTGTGTGGGAGCCTCACTTAAATATTTATTTTATTCTGTTTTTAGTATTTTTTTAATATAGCAGCAACAGAAATACATCATCGGTGAAAACTAAAAAAAAACAACTGTCTAGCTATTACGGTTCACGAGATACAACCCGGTGACTGACAGACAGACGGACAGACAGACAGATGGACGGACGTTTTACCCTTTGGGCACGGAACCCTATAAATCACCGAATAAAATGTTACTGGTAAATATTATTGTCAAAATAAATATGTATTATGGTTTTGTTTGTTTGTAGGTACGTATTATACAAGTATGTATTTTACAGAATGAACACGATAAAGCCGTTGGTCCCACCTGTCATTTGTAGATTTTTAGGGCTTATTACACGTCTCGATATTCAGACAGTCTTAGTCTATATTGTAGCGTCACACAAGGAAATGAGCAACTTACGCAAATGTCGTGTAAAGGAATGAAACAGAACGATGAGATAAACAGATAAACATAGACTAAGACTGTCTGATTATCGAGTGGTGTAAATAGGCGCTTTTGACATTCTTTACGGATAGTTAGAACTGTTAGAAGCCAGGAAATCTGACACTAGTTTCACCAAGAAGTACCAGGTATTTTTTTTTTACAACTTTGTGATTTCTTGTACTTATTTACTTTTTGCTTTCCTTTTTAGGGTTCCGTACCGGAATGAAACCAACGAGACCCTATTATTGAGAGCTTCCGCTGTCTGTCCGCCTGTCCGTCAGCGGGCTATATCTCATAAAACGAAAGAGGTAGAGAGTTGAAATTTTCACAGAATGTGTATTTCTATTGCCGGTACAACAACAAGCATACAAGAAAGGGTTTTTTCTCGGCGTTTTTTTTTTTGCTTTATTTTAATATTGTAGTAAGTACAGAACCTTTCGTGTGCAAGTCTCACTCACTAGCAGTTTTATTTTTTTTAAAGCGCTTATCAAACCAAATTTGTTAGTTTTGTAAATAATAATAATATTCCACAACTATCACACAACGCCATTTAGTCCCAAACTAAGCAGCGCTTATAGCACAAGCACTTACTTAGTTTACTAGGCAACTGATAAACATACTTAAATTTTCCTAAATACATATACATATTATAGATAAATTACTATTGTAAACATACTCGTATGTCTTGGGTGGGAATCAAACCCACGACCTCCGGCATAGCAGTCAGGGTCACTGACAACTAGACCAACAAGGCCAGTCAAATCTTTTCTTTATGTAATACTCAATGTGTTATTG
The DNA here is from genome assembly GCA_961205895.1 of Mythimna pallens. NCBI lineage: Eukaryota > Metazoa > Arthropoda > Insecta > Lepidoptera > Noctuidae > Mythimna > Mythimna pallens. The sequence continues at coordinate 17,213,165 of OY540844.1, read as the reverse complement.
ATTGTTTTCCTTAATAAATAAAATTAATATTGAGGTAGGTAACTAACACAAGCAAACCTGTGGAAATCAGGGGCGCCGGCTTTTAGAAAACCTCATGGGTGCTCATGCTCGTTTCATGACTCGAAAAAGTGCCGAAATGTGAGAAGAGAAATGCACTCTGATCGACCGACAAATAAATAAATGTCCTACTTACATACTGCGTACTTAATTACTAATTATGTTTGATAAAAATGTAAAATGAAACCATTTTATAAAATTAAACTAAGTTTTATTATGAAGAAATATTATAATTTATACGTAACCTAAAAGGTGATTACTGATCTGTTTCGTGATGTCTATTCTCAGGGGAGCTTGGCACCCGCTATTTATTTCTCATGGGTACTCGAACCCCCGAGCACCCACGCAGTCGGCGCCCCTGGTTGAAATTACCTTAGACAATCTGCTAAATCATTTATAATTGAAACATTTGAGTACGGTTAGGTAAGTTTCTGACTTGAAATGGCACCTTGAGTACCTAATACGTTAATTAATTTGCATTTGATAACATCTTTGTTTTTGTTGGCAGATACTTGATTGATAAAGAGTTAATTTTCAATAGATTGTTGACTGTTGTTATCTGAGAAATAAATATAATTGCCTAGCTGATCTGACCTGGGCATTGGTATAGGCCATGGTCCGAAACGAGGAGTGGCAGGCGGTCGCCTCCTTTTGCGAAGCAGTAATGTTTGCAAAAGGGGAAGGCAGCACGTGCACGCGTGAGGGCGCGGCCCTCACTCCCCAGCCGCCGGGATCTCGATTCCGATTTCCGTAGGTGCGGGCTTGCGGACGGCGAGCAATGGGTAGCTCGCCGTCCGATCGCCCGGTAACCATTCCGACCGAGCCCAAGTCGTCGTCGGCGCGTACATATAATTTTTATCTGTTTTATTGAAGTCTTTTTTTAAATATGTAAATATAATGCAGCATTTGTTAAATCAATTCACATCAATATAGTTGTTTTAGGTTAATAGTATATTACCATGTTTTGATAAATATTCTAATGTCTACAAGACATAAATTGTGTACCGCAAATTATCTTAGCTAATACAGAACTGAAGAAAAACACGTTTTATATTCGTCTAATATCATAAAAGCTGGAAAAACAGAGATTGACGGCGGCAGTTTTATGTTTGATGAAACGTAAAACGATGTTTTGTTTTAGCCTTAGACACGGTTTTAGCCTATGTTTTTATTAAGCCCTGCTTTTCTTAAAATATTACGCTTTTTAGTGGAGCCCGTTTTCAAAGGAATGGGTATATAATAAACTGAGAATGAAACTTACGCTGACAAAGAAGCTATACCGAAGTAGACCGTAACTACAAAAAAAAGTTATTACTTAATAGAGAATGTTTTAACAAATTGCTTGTTTACGGTTTTGTATAGTTGCTAAATCAGTAGGTGACCCCGACGTGATCCAATGTAGGATACGATGCGTATTCCTACATATCCCTACCTTTAAATTAATACAAACGATCCTTCTTAAAATTATGTATTTTTCAACGATTGACACAAACAAGACAAGTTACCTAGCAACTAGACATATCATTCTATATATAATACTAGTGGTTAGTGTCTGTACGTATGTAAATAAATTATTTTATTTTGATATAATTTTACCTAATTTTAATAATATGTAGGTCACTACAAGTTCATCTTCTAATATAAAAAAATCTCGTGTCACAGTGTTTGTTATCGAACTTCTCCGAAACGGCTCGACCGATTATTTTTATGAAATTTTTTGCGTATGTTTGGGCCTGAAAGTAGGTCGTAGTTTTTTTTTACTCTTCATTTTTGTTTCGATAATTTATATGGCAGAACAACATTTACTGAGTCAGCTAGTGTTTTTAAAATATCAAGCAATAGCAAGTTGGCGTCGACGCTCAAGCTTTGGAGTTTTGTTTAACGAAAAATCAAGAACAGAGCACAATGAGAGAAAAGCAGTTTAACTAATCGTCAACACAAAGAGAGACAGTAAGTACGTATCTAATCAATCAACTGCAGCAAAACGATAGCACCTAAAAAATCTCAAGTATTTTAACTTCGACAAAACACAATGCTTAACTTGGCACAGAACTTGTACAACAATGCCAATTCGTATTTTTTTGGTTGGTATCGCGAAGATTAAAAGAAACAGTAGGTATGCTTGTACAAATCGATTAGTTTGCCAAAGCTCTACGAAGTTTACTAAAGATCTTAAGTTAACCTTAACCATTCTTTATCATGTATCTATACTAATAAGTGGTCCCGACAGACGTTGTCCTGTTCAACTAGCACAGCGTTAGTAAAATAAATTGATAACCCTATTGCAGCGCCACCGATCTACCGGGTTCAATTGTATGCTCAAACCATCCAGGGACCCGCACAAATATACACACCAAATTTCATCTAGTGTCGGACATTTAGGAGGACTTAGGTGACAAACACACGTTCAGAAGAATTATAATAATATATATAAAGATTTGTGTTTTTGTTTGTAATAAAAAAGAACTAAAAACCTACAGAACCGATTTAAAATAGTACATTTTGATACAAGTGCAGAAAGTTTGTCATTGCGACCGAGGCGGAACACGCACGAGCCGTAGGCGAGTGTATGACGGAGCCGAGGGCTGCAGTGACAAATTTGCACGTGTCTCAAACGACTTTTTTCAATACACTTATGAAATTAATAAACGGGGGTTGATCGGCGACTCGTGGGGGTCGACGCGCGGCCAGCCAATCAAATTGTGGCGGTGGAGACCACGCGCACTTGTCTGCACTAGTGCGGAAAACAGTCTATTGAGTGCCTAAAAGCGGTGGGATAAGAGCGGGTTTTCGAGTAAGTGTATTGAAAAAATCTTTACCAGTAAAATTCTATGAATACTTTATCACCAGAGGTCGAAATTAGGCAAAGTTATTTAGTTATTTACTTAGACTGATTTCATACAGCGAAATAATAAAGTGGATATGCCTTAAATCCTGATATTAATTTTAAAAGCAGAGTTTTTTTATGACACTATTAGAAATATAGCAGAAAAAATTTCTTTCTGCATTAATGACGAGGAGGGGGAAGTGTATAAATTTGTTAACCTCACCTCAGTTGATGTAGAGAGATCTTTTTCAGTAAAAATACTAATAAAAATTGTATAAAATTCAGGGAAGATCCATAGTAACAGCAACATTTTGATGCAAGTACATGAATACTACCTATTTCCGACCCCTGCCCATTACATTTATTTATTAAATGCTTTATACACAGAAAAGTACAGAGGCGGATCTAAAGCCTTAGGCATTTTCTACCAGTCAACCTTTGGGTGACATTACATTTTACATAAATAATAATATATATTTATTATATTAAAGATAGGTACCACTAGCAATCAATCCTTGTACGATAGCTTTTGAAAGTTCTACCTCTTTCGGTTTAGCTAGTATTATTATGGTACCTAACTAAACAAAACAAAATATTACAAAAGCCTTTATGTAAATAGACAGAACAAAAGACATGTAGAAAGATCTATGAAGAAGTTGATATCATAAATAAAATTGTCTCTTTGTGGAAAGTAAAATTTGAATATGTCACTCACGATTTCGGCACACATTGTGTTGTTGTCTGTCGTAACAATGTACTCTCATGAGCACCTCATTTAAATTCTTATAACACCAAGAGATTTAGTTCATCCACATAATTTAACTTTTGTAATGCTAAACATGTTCTAATCCAAATTACTAATCTACGTTAACAAAAGACGACTAGAATAGGCAACTTTTACTTTATGATAACTAAGTTCTTTTTTCAAAAAGATCGCGCCATTTTTTTTACTTTGACAGAATGATTTTTTAATGTAGTAACTTTTTCCTGTTCAGCAGTTGTTTTTTTTTTCGGTCAATTTTATTATGTCACCGTCGTACCAAACTTGGCTGAATGGAATCAATTTTGGTATCTGTCCATCAATCAGTCTTGTCTTGTCACAATTCTTGCTCTCTGGGGCTTTTGAGGTTTACGTTGAAGGAAAATTGGTTACGGTGTGTCTTATAAAACATTTTATTAAACAAAGTGTTTCGATTTATTTTTATACTAAGATCTTATATATCTCTGTTTTTCTCGTACTTTTATAAGAATTTTATAGATATGGTTTTCCACAACCGAGAGTTGTAAACGTAGTATTAGGTAGGTAAAAATGAATCGTTTACTATTGTAGGTACATAATAATGACATAACAATTGAAATTCAAACTTTTGTACTACAAAAGCTCTATCACGACAATTTTACATAATAATTCGAAGCATTGATATTTCATAGAGCGATCAAGGGCTATGTGCGCACGAACGGGAAAGCTGCGCGTGACAGACAAACAAACAAGCCTGAGGTCATTGATGCCTGCGCTTTCTAGATTTCACTAAGCAGCGACTCCATTACGGCGGAGTTGTCAATAATGACATAATTAATAGACTTACAATGGCTATATTCGTATTGATGATTCGTTAGCTTCATTGTTATTGATGGCAGAATCAAGACATGCTTAAATCATCCGTTGACGTTGATGGATTTATCAATGCCAGCAATAACAAAGAATTTATGGAGATTTGCTTGATCCATATTAAGACGTATGTTCGTAGTCATCGCTTATCAACAACACAACATATTTTAATACTTATGTACCTATTAAAATGTGTTAAATGTCCCATAAAAACGACCGAAAATCTTAGAAACTTGATGAAATCCCTCTTAATGCCTCTAAGCTCTCAACAAGTAATATCTTCAGTGAATGTGCTGACTTTAGCGATTTCTACAGCAATTGATAGGGGGAGTTATATGACTGGTTATGACCGATTTATCAATTTAATTCTTAACTAAACCCTTAGAAGCGCGGTGAACTATAAAAAAAACTTGGAAATGTCGCATAAAGTACTTTTGTAATATCGTGCGAATCTCAGGAGAAATTTATTATTTTCAGGGATTTTGCTCACTGACAGCGTTGAGGTTTAAGAACTTACTCAATCTTTTTTGCTTAAAGAGCCGAGAATTACTTTTGTTTTAACGCTATCAACGTCTTTAAAAGTTTCACATCATAAGCCATGTTTTTACACTTGGCTATCTAATCTTATCTCAATTTCCCATTTAATGAAGTCGTAATGATCATAGCTGTGATCAGTTGTCGATGGTATCTAGTCTACGGTAGATATTTCCATCATAACTTTTTATACACAACAAATCAATCATAGACAAGTAATATTCCAAAGACAAAAAGGAACTTTCTCTTGTCAATAAAGCCACTTCCTATAAGTTATGAACTTAAATGATGTTGTTTAATAACAACAATAAACTAAAAACATGTCGGAAGGAAATATGAGACATGTTACATCCCAGTGTGTGTCATGTCACGGAAGTTTCCTGCAGTTTCCAACTCGCTTCTACTGTCTATGATTAATGTACGATGTTACTACGAAAAACTACGAGTATAGTACTCGTGAATTGTATCTACAATGCGTTCCAAATAAGAATAGGATCGATTGCCATGTTGTGACGTCACGTCATACTGTCAAATCGCAAGAAATTTTGCAAAATTGAAGAACTCAGAGATGAGCAAAATTGAAGAACTGGATTCTGATTAAACTTTTATCGTTCACAGTTAATAAATAAATTTAATTTAAAAAATTTGTTGTTTTGTTCACCATAATAATTTTTCGATTTGACAGACTTTTACTGATTAAAATATACCAATATTCCTTCTTTGTCTTTCGTTCCAGGACCCTGGGGTTCCCTTTCGGACAATCCAAAGAATTATATACACATACATATGTTGAGAAGATGACCTCAAAAGAGTTGCCGGTCCAGAATGGATAACAATCATAAGAAATAGAGATATATGTTTACTTTGTCGAAGGACAGGCGGTTATTGAAAACCGATCGTCAGCAAAAATATAATATTGTAAAAAATATGATAAATACTAATAAAGGCTTATATTATTATTATTTATTATATAGCATTCAATCAAATGATTAATTAAACATTAAAGGGCAATTCCATAGATTAATAAAGCTTTGATCAAATTGGTTGGCATGATGATAATTTTGAATATTTATGTAACAGGAAGTGATGCCGTAAACACGGCTGAATGCGGAAGTTCGTTTACATGCTAATGTAGAAATTAAGGGTTTTGGAGCACGAATAGATTTTAGATAGCCTGAACTAACTATGGTATTGTAATTAATTCGGTACCTACTGGTTTATGAAATTTTGTTGAGGAGTTAAGCTCTTCTTTGAGGTGGGTAACTCGGATTCGGTGTTTATAGGACGACCGGACGGCGAGGTACCTATTGCTCGAAGTCCGCACCGTGCCATCCAAAAAGGGTAAAGAAGAAAAATGGGTGTGGTTTTAGTCAGTCAAAGTCTGCCTACTCGCTTCACCCTAGAGCGAGAGCAGTTATTAGATGATTCAATACCAAACAAAAAAAAGACATCGATTTCTTAAGCTAGCTTCACCCGTGTGTAAATGGAAAAATATAGCACGGGAATAACACAAAGTATCGTATGTGCTATTTCAGGACTTGAGCTACCCGTATGCCAAATTTCATCTTAACCCGTTCAACCATTTGAATGTGAAGGAGTAACAATCATACACACATACATGCAAACTTTGGCTTTTATAATGTTAGTGTGATGCACACACGTGTAACAAACATCCTCTCAATTTTTCTCAGTAAATCTCGTTTGTGAAGTGATTAGTCAGTCGCCTAAAGTTTAGAAATTAGATAGGATAATATTCTGAAGAAGCTTTATTTGGAGTAGGTATCTTTTTGGAGTACTCTTCATTTAAATTAACTTAATCCTAGCATATTTTTTAAAAGAATAACCGTTTCTTCTCGCTGGATCTTCTCCTAAGGAAACGACCGATCGGAACCGTGCACTAGCTTCTAAGAGCCCATGTAGGTAGACCTTTGTAAAATAAAATATTTAGAATTGCATTGAATTTGTATTGCTGAAATTTCTCTAACCATAAACTCATTCTGTTCCAATTGAGGACACAATCAAGGCAGTGGATTGATGGCACGCTAATAATTTCCGCATATAACCAAACGCTTGCCGCGTCTCAAAATCTTCCTCAATCAAGACGTTTAAGATAGCAGTAGCAATTTGACATCCATTACATGAAGAAGTGCCTTATTTACATTATCAACGGAATCGAGTAAACCCTTCCCTAAGCGATCAGCTTCGAGATTTCCCGAAGTATTTCGTGAGCTCGGATAGAAGAGTTGCATTGAAAAGGGTCCCCGCTTCGAGGGTCTTATCTTTGAAGTTTTGTAGCGGGTTGGTTTGTGGTGTTTACCTCAACTTTATACGTTAGCTCTGTCCTTATTAACTGACTTCAAAAAGGAGGTTCTATGTTCGGCTGAATGTATTTTTTTTTTTAATGTATGTTCACCGATTTCGCGGTCAATTGTGGATCGATTTTGAATTTTTTTTTGATGGAAGATATTGCTTCCGTCTTGGTCCCATAGAAATATTGTTGTGATCTGATCATGAACTTCGAAGATATGGAACAGAACTCCTCATAGGATCACAGCAGAACCGTCGTAACAAGTAAAATTGCTTTGTTTATACGTGTAGTCGTTGACTGACTGAAAAAAGAACGAGGATAATGTCGAACTGATCTGATGATGAAGCCTGAAGTTAGGCATCAGAACTCTGTAACAAATTAATGTAATCTAACCGTGTTTGGGATTATTAGAATTTTCATGAGATGCACTCTAGCTATAAGGTATTTAAGTTTGGCTGAGGGGTACTTTTTAGTGGTGGTATCATAACGAAAAAGTGTAAAATAACAACTTTTCACAAAAATAAATTTCGACGTTCAAAAGAATTTTCGCGTTTGATGGAAGAGAATCGAAACGAAACTGTCGTAACTTGGGGGGCTGGATAATATATGGAATAGAAGTCAAAATTAAATTGTTCTTAAAACGTGAAAAATATTAACACTTAATAAAGTAATATAATAAATCTACGCAAAGACCAGTCTGGCAACCCTACCAACATAATCACGAAACGAAAGTGTTTCATATTTCACCCCTTCCATATTTTGGCACCGTACCTTGCGCTACCATGGGGTCTAAAGTAGGTATATAATAGATTGTTGCAGACTACTGCAAAGTTAATGCAATTTATTTTCACGGTCTTGGTAATATTAGCTATTTACCAACTTTATCTTTATCGGAGGCGTGGCCTACTCGAGGCGATCGATAAAAAGAGAACCGAAACGAAACGGTATTAACTTCGCTAGGGGGGCTGGCCAGTTTTACTTGGTCACTTCATGAAGTGATCAATTTCGAAGATCTGGCCACGACATCTACAAAAAATAAGCCCTTTGTAGAACTAGTTAGAAATAAAAAATAATTTAGTTTTCCACATTCTCGACTGTAAAAATCAAGTTATAAGTTTCAAGCAGGCTGAATCAGTGGTGGAATTCAATCGGTGACTGAACTAAATTAAATTCCAACAACTGCTTAAAAAGTGAAATGTTTTGAACATTTTAATTGCTTTTTGCAGTGAAGGTTTTTGGAAACTTTTTTTTTTATCATTATAATCATTGACATAATGTCACTTATTCAGCTATAGTAGGTTATAATTAACTTAAGTGGCAATGGGCAGGGCACATTGCTCGCAGAACAGATGGTCGATGGGGACGAAATGTTCTGGAATGGCGACTACAAGACCGATGGCCTGGTGAGGGTCGCAGGAATCCGATAGAAGCGAGACGCACAGGACCGGTCATTATGGTCACACTTGGGAGAGGTCTATGTCCAACAGTGGACGTCTTTCGGCTGAAATGATGATGATTATCCGGTTATAATAATAAAACTTTATTCATTCGGTTGGTCTTCCTGTAATCTTATGACCACATCCACGACCAGTTCAAAACTTATTTATTTCTTTAAACTTTATTGCGCAGTTGTGAAACCTGAGGCACCAGTCAACCTTTGGGTTGAAAATTGTGACTGTTAATTGTACTTGAGTAGGTAATGTGTATGTATATTTTATATCAGTCACCCAAAGGGCAATGGAAAGGGCTAAGCTCGGAGTTTCCTTGCGTGATCGCCAGGAATGAAGACATCCACAGGAGAACCAAGGTCGCTGACAAAGCCTGAAGAATCGCCAAACTTAAGTGGCAGCACATTGCTCGTAGTACGGATGGTCGATGAGGCCGAAAGATTCTAGAGTGGAGTTGGAAGGCGTCCCACAAGATAGACCGATGACTTGGTGAGAGTCGCAAGAATGCGGTGGATGCGAGACTCGTAGGACCGTTCGTTGTGGCGACACATGGGGGAGGCCTATGTCCAAAAGTAGACGTTCTTCGGCTGAAATGATGATGATGATGATTTTTCATTTGTCATTTGTCATTTATTCATTTGTTAAACATAGGTATAATAACAACGGTGTAGCAAGGTAATAAACAGAGCGCTATGTTTTGCCAGACGGCGTACAAATGTTTGTGAGAAATAAATAATTAATAATTAATAGCAAAATTAACTCAATTTCAAGGCACCAAATGTTAATTCAAAATACTAATTTCTAATAAAAATTACAATATACAATACAAAATGTCAATATACAATAAAAAAATGTCAAAATACAATTAAAAATGTCAAAAATATAATTCAAAATGTCAAAGTAAAGATTCAAAATGTCAATACATAGTACCAAATGTCGATATACAATTTAAAAATGTCAAAATACAACTCAAAATGTCAATTTACAGTACTAATATTAATTTACAACACTAATGTCAATTTACAAAAACTAATGTCCGTATACAATGCTAATGTCAATAAGCATGATGATATGGTATATACAGTATCTATATTATGCTCTTCTTAATACCGAAGTTAAAGTGTTCATGTTCATTATGCACTACTTAGAAAACGAAAGTGTTACGCGGAAATAAACACAAAATAATCTTGATGACACCGTTTTCTGTACCTACCTAACCTACTCAGACCTAAATAAAATTGGAGTGTCTGTTTGTAATACAAAAAAAAAATACAAATTGCTTGAAAGTATAATTGATTGTTCGTTATTTGATATTTAACACTTTTGTCTGTCTTCCTGTTTGTTTCGGCTAATCTTCGAAATGAAAGGACCGATTTTGACGATACTTTCAGTGACGGATAGCTGATTTTACTAGAAGTAACTTAGGCTTACTTTTCATTTCCCCGCGGGTATCGACAACCGGGGGGTAGGGGACATCTCCGAAATAGGTACCTAACAGTTTTTACACGATTGCCCCATAAAGGAAAATAATGTTCTTAAACACAACGCGAACAAAGTTGCGGGTAACAACTAGTTTATAATATTTTTATCATAACTTTTTAATGAGTAAGTATGACTCAATCAAAATCATCTTGCGAAATTAACAAAACCTTTTACGTCATTATCTCACTCTGACTTTTACATCTAATTCTGTGGACTCAATTTGAACGGCACCAATACCAAGAGCAAAACCAATTATCCCCTCCCTCTCTCCACTCGGGCCTCAACAAAACCTAGGAAGTCTTCATCAACTACCTATCAACAGCAAGTGTTATTAATTAGTCAATGATAAATGACATGTAATCCATACTAATCATCATGTCCGAGTTACTTTCACTGACTCACGCCGCATGCGACATGCGCCCGAGTGAAACCGCGATTTGGCTAGAGAGAGTTCGCAATTACTGGCGTCTGCGCAGCAGTGGCTACTCTTGTAGTAAATGGTTACGTTTTTTTAAAAGAAATTTTACGATGACTGACCGAAGAAGAATTTAGAACAAAAGAGTAATTATGTAACTACGAGTAACTTCGAAATTCAAATCTGTAATTTGAATTAAGAATCTGTGAGGCAGATTCTAAATTCGAATTTTGTACAGAAATTTCTTGAATAAAGGTAATTAAGTCGCTACTTACAAGTTGTAGGTCGCAGGCTCAAACTTAGCTAGCCGCATTATTTTGTGTAATTTATTTCACCACCACTGCTCTCAAAACGGTGAAGGAAAACAATGTGAGGAAACCGGCATGTCCTAGAATCAAAAACTTCGAAGACATGTGGCATCCACCAATCCGCATTGGGCCCGTGTGGTGGATTACGGCCAATACCGCCCATTCTTTCCCTGATAGAGGAGGCCTGACTGAGTACCAGCTCGTCGCCCAAATAAAAAAACTGCAGCCAGTGGCTTATTTTAATGTCTATATTTAGAATTGTTTTTTTTTATTTATTTACATTGTTCTCACATAATAGTAGCGGCAAGAAACATGTAACCGAGATATTTGCAATACATAACATGATTGAAAAGAGTGTCCATGAAGTTTTTTGCACATTCTTCTCCATAGACATCTACGCTTTGGAATATGCAATTAGTATCATTTCTCTGACTTCTTGATACTTTGAAACTGCCTGTAAATGGTTTATTTGAAACATATGCTTTAAATCTTTACTGAGTCCACTTTTTGGAAAACCGTCTGTCTTTATAAGGCTGGCTTTCTGAATAAGAAGCAGCATAAAGGACAGGTGAGTCTCCATTTTCTTCGACTTTCACCCTCACATTGTATAGCTGTTGGTATTGCTAATCATAATTATTAATGTAAACAGCAACACCTTTGTAAAGACCTAAATAACTTAATGTTTATTATGTTCATGTTACTTTGTAGTTGTGGTAGAATGTCAGAGCAATTACAAATGTTCTAGATTGTATGTTATTGAGAACAATGTGGTTTTGTATGTTTGAAATAAACTAAAGTAATAACCATGTAATTGTGTTGTAAAACCTCACTATGACATTCCTTTCAGATTTCTTTTTCAGTTAAAATAGACACGTATAGTGTTATGTGTCTGTTTTTCCTGACAGCTACAATCTAAGGGAATTTAAGTTTTGTAAAGACCGAATAGTTTAAGGTAGAACTACACTGCGCACACGTGTGCCACACACGCCGATCTGGGCGCGTCGGTCTCCATACAATTTATATGGAAACTAGACTTGTAGAGCTACACTAGTTCCACGCCACGCGACGTCGTTCTACGTACAAATCAGGCGTGGTCCACGTGGGCGTCGGTCTAATGTAGTTCTAGCTATACTACTAGACAAGCATGCCATATCGTCGACTACATCATCGCTTACCATCAGGTGAGATAGTGGTCAAACGTGAGCCTATCAAACTACGGGGTACGTCTTCAAAACGATTGAAAAAAAATTGATGAGACTTTGATCGAGTTATAGCTAATTTTATAATGAGTAACTTAGCTACTTGCTTTTAATATTCTCATAGTAACTTACTTTGACGAGACTCACTGACTTGATGAACTTTGATGTATTAAGTTATGTGAAACAATAATTTGCTCAAAACAAGGAGATTAATGTTCTTAAAATTCACGTGAGCGAAATCGCGGGTGACTAGCTGTCACCTTCGATCAATGCCACGAACAATGTTATTAATAATAATAAAAAAAACGTTTGAAAATTATTGTCTCTTGTTAGAGGTAATTGAACTCGTAAAATATTGTTATACCTAATCAAAATAATCTTTACAAAATTGCTGTCATTTTATAATCCTGATTAAAGACACAAATATAATCCACAAAAAACTACTACCTCTTTCGTGTTATTTTTTTGCCAAACCAAACATAGATTGATGAAACCATTTGTAAAATGTCATTGGACTATAAAATTAATATTTACATAGAGAATTATCAATGGCTAAATCCTCTTATACAACACTAACACGTAATTAATCATATAGGCAAATATTTATAATACAAACAACGTTTGTAAGCTTCATTTTGAAACAAAAATGATTGTCATCGGTTTTTGTTTGGTAGGTAGCTTACGGAATTTTTGAGTAAATAAACCTCTTTTGATCGTATCAGACTATTGAGGACTAATCATGGTACGAAAGTGATGTCACTGGGATGAATATACTTCTTGTTCAACCAAATGACATCACTTACGCCAAACTATGACTAGTTTTTTTTTGCGTGTGGAAAATTATCAAATATTAGGTTATTACACTCATTTTTGAAAAGTGTCTCAATTCGATTCTATAGTGCTAATAAACCACAAAAAAAATGTAGAAAGCAGTGGAAGCCATATTTACTCTGTGGTCGTGACGTCAGTTGGGTATGTAAACAAAAGCGCGCAGTAGTGCCGATCAGTTGACAGCTGTCACTTTAGTTTACACAGCCGAATGACGTAATAACATGGTGCCTACTATTTTGTGGCGATAAAGAACAGATAAAAACAGAAAACTGAATTGATTTTGTGAAATTTTAAAATTTATTTTGTTATTTTATGAACTAACACAGCATTTTATAATTATTGTGTTTTTTTTTTTCATGCATATTCAATTAACAAATAACATTGTGTGTTAGGTTTGTTTGTGAAATAAAAAATAATATTCCGTATTATTCGAGGATTGGTGCACTAGGCACCATATATCCTCCATAGTCTGAGCTCTTTCTACCAACCACACATGCTTTCAATAGTTTTTCTTTTCGCCTTTTTATGCCTTTATCAATCATCAAATTTCATCAGTTCGAATTGTAATCGAATATGAAACCTTTTAAATTGAATAAAAGAAGAACTAGTAACTTCATTTATACTTATGTACGTACAGATTTACGTGAAAATTCGTTTCCATGACGCGACTGTTAAAAATTTTATTATCCATTACAAAATTTAAATAAACGGAGGAATCGTTTTATCATATTTTCTGGTACAAAGCGATGCATATTATTACCAAAATTATGAGAATTTAGGAAAACTCTGTTATTCTTTTGATTCTTTTGTAGGATTTAAAGAAAATGGTTCATTAAGTTTTCGCAAATGGCAGTTATTTTTTTAGTTAAATTATTTTTATTCTTAAGAAAGAATCAAACTTGATGATACAAAAACAATTGTATGAGGTAATACAATAAGACGTACTACGAACATTGTGCAAGAATCGGCAACTGAACGCCCATGTAGGATATCCGTTTTCCGTCTGACGTCTGACACGGAAAGTGGCACAAGTTTGAAACGAGAAATTTTAATTCTGTTAATATTTTATTTCGTGCTATGAAAATATTTTATTGAATTGGTTTTCTTTTTTTTTTTGGAATAATTGCCAGGAGTTTATAGAGCGATAATACGTATTATTTACTAATTCAATAATATTCAATCTATTCTTATTGGACTTTTGGCCTTTTATTTATTAGTTTATAGGTCTAATAAAACCTATTGTAGTTAGGTTAGCAGGCATCAGAAGTTGGGACATCCGACACTAGTGAAACAACACTATCTTTTTATTTCGGCATAGTGCCATATTAGTATGTATTATTATTTAGTATTTATTATACTATAGGCATGTTTATATTTATGTTATGTTTAAATCGTATAAATGATATCCTTATGATAGATATGATATCTTTAAATCGTATGTTATATATTATTATTTCATAGATTACTGTTTTGTGTGTACTAATTATCCTATTACTTTTACACACGGTGACTACATTACTATTTTTTCCAATTCTCCTTTTGCATGTATGCTGGAAGAGATATCTATAGAAAATTAGAAATAAGCATCGTCGTTGTACAGTTAGGGCCCAAAAGTGCAGTTGCACTCAGCCGATGCTAAAGTGCCTAAAATTTATTTGTAGAAGAATGTCAATGGTTTATAACTGATTTAATTTGTAGCATATAACCTAAAGTAGTGATTAAAATAGTTGTAGACCATTGAACGTACACTACAAAGAAATTTTAGACACTTTTGCATTAGTAGAGCGCAACTGCACTTTTAACCTCTGACTGTACATACTTTTCTGTTTTCTTCTTCATTTCTTTTAATTGATGTGTGTACTCGTACGTGAATAGTTAAATAATAGTAAATAAAATCTTTGGGAAAAAGCTAGGTAGAGAGAGAGATATGTAGTGGTCTAATTAAACCTAGAGCCAAAAAGAGATAGATAGAATAGGGTAGTATAGCTACATTTCCTCAAAGTAAATAATTAACACCTCGACTCAACCTTAAATTAAAATAGAGTGATCTTTTTCATTTACTAGGCTCAGTCTTATAGCCTTGGACATTAAAAAAGAAAATTAACGACTTTTCTCTTTATAACAAGAATATTGTAGATCCCTTTGAATAATTTTTGTAGCCAATAGCTTAAGGGAACACCTCCGGCCAATAAACACAAAGCACCGGTGTCGCCAGTACTCACGTACGGTAATAATGCGTTAGGTTTAAAGAGCGCATGCCGTGGTCTACAAACAATGTTAGCTGGGTTTAATTAATTCGATTTTGTTAACTGAGAGCAGTGGTGGCCGAGTGGTAGCGGCTCCGACTTACGAGTTGTAGGTTACGGGTTCAAACCCAGCCAGGCACATTACTTTGTGTAATTTATTTCATCAGCACTGCTTTCAAAACGGTGAAGGAGAACATCGTGAGGAAACCGGTATGTCTTAGAACCAAAAATTCGAAGACATGTGACATCCACAAACCCGCACTGGGCCCGCGTGGTGGATTACAGCCCATTCCCTCTCCTAAAGAGGAGGCCTGAAACCCAGCAGTGGGAACATCATAAGGCTGACTATGTTATGCTGGGTGCCTGGCTGGGTTTGAACCCGCAACCTACAACTCATAAGTCAGAACCATTACCACTCGGCCACCACTGGTCTTCGTTAAATTAGATTAAATTTATAATTTAAAATGGATTTAGTATATCTCTAATAGGACGGCTTCGGAAAGATAATAATCGTAATAAACTTGCAAAGGAAAACCTATTCTTCCAAGTATGTCAAACTTTCCAAATAACCTACATAGGTTTGATTCTGCCTACATTGCGTTAGTCACTGCTAATAATTTAATTATTCTGTTCATAAAATACCTTGGACTGTGTCACCGTGTTCACATACAGAGGGTTTCGACCGACGTATGCCTATATTTTATCGTGAATTCGATGTTATTTATAGATATGAAGTATGGACTGAGTTAGTATCCCTTACAATATTCACTACACAGTTAAAGGGACAAGTGACTAAACGACTCTTGTCTCTCTTTCTCTCTGAATCGATCATTGTCTTTTGTCTGAAGATCATAGTGATGAAAGTGATATCTTATCACTACAACAGTAAGAATAGCCCAATCAAAATTCTAGGAAAAGCATCTAGTAGTTGCATAATTACTATATCTCTCTCACACTTTCCTTTACGTATTCAATTCACATCTTTTTTTATGTGAGTTTTTTACAAATGACTAACTAGAAAACTAGAAATGTTTTAAAATGTTTGCAAGTTCGTCTTTCAAGGATTTTAAAGACAAGGTCGTAAAAATCAAGTAGTAGGTGTAAGAACCTATTACTTGAACTTTGAGACTCCTTCGATTTTAAGTATGAAAGCAAAAAAGTGATAAGTAGGCACTTAAAAGGTTTGTTTTGTCATAAGATCGCATATTTGTTTTTTTTTTTTAATGGGAAATCAAATAACTTCTTCCACTCTGGGTGAATTATATCAGACTTTTGCTGACTAAAACCAACCTGTGTTTCTTTAATTGCTCTCTGTGGTCCATGGCCACGATAACTCTTTCGAACGAATTTGGAAAGCTCAGTTCATTCTCTTTATGTATGGATGGGCCATGTGACTTGTGTCTGAATTTTGTCGTAAACACAACTCGTGAATACCATCACGGCGGTACTGTCCCTGGAATTTTATGAACATATATAACTTCCTCCTGACTTTACTAGTTGGCCGTTACGGATTTTCGGTATTACCTGCCATTTTTTATGAATAAAGAATTTCTGGTGAACCGGATTAGGGAATTTAAGGATCACTTTGAGTTTGAAAGGTGATGTTGTAAAAAACGATGTTATTAAAACACGTTTTATGATTACGGATATCGATTTTGAATCGAGAGCGACAAATTGATGTCGATGAGATAAAAAAAACTCGCTTTAAAATGTGTTACGGAATTATTATTGCTTTTCAATATCTAAGGTACTTAATGTGAATTTAATTACGGCTGACCAGCCGTAATAATTTGATTAAAATCCCTAATTATACTTACAAGATTCTCTCTCCAAATATGTAATGCTAAATAAATAGGTAAGCTATGTACCTAACACTGTCAGAACAATTTTTTTTCTTGAGGTGGTTATCAGCAAATTACTCTAGATTGGAGCTAGAGGGCGTGTCAGACTTTTATTAAGTATAATATAAGTACTTGTGTCCTTCAGTTGCCCTTTGTGCCATTAAAGGGCAACGTTATTTTCAAATGTTCTCACAGACTTATTTATTTTGAAGGCCGTGATGAAGCTTATCATTTTTTATTATTCGACTAGCCTGTTGGTCTAGTGGTTAGTGGCCCTGACTGCTATACGAGTCTATGAGGTCGTAGGTTCGATTCCCACCCAGAACAAAAATTTGTGTGATAAGCAAGATCATTTGTTCTGTGTCTGAGTGTAATTTATCTATAATATGTATGTATTTAGAAATATATAAGTATGTTTATCAGTTGTTTAGTACTCATAACACACGCTCTGCTTAGCTTGGGACTAGACGGTGTTGAGTGATAGTTGTGGAATATATAAAAAAAAATTACTAGGTGGTATTCTTCCTCCATTCTTTGCGACGATCCCAATTTTTCACTTCTCCTTTCCAATTCTTAAGAAATTTATCTAGTTTGACCCGCTAGCTGTTTAACAGCATTAAAACTATTTTTTTTGCTGCACTATTACAAATTCTTTGAACACCATGACCCAAAAACTGCACAACAAAATCCTGTACGCATACAATGTAAGATCAAAGTGCTACATACATGAAAACGAGACCAATACAGCGATATAGATTAAGTTTTATTGAGCAAGTTTGTTCGCCATTTTGCCCTTAGCCGGCTCAGTGCAACTGCACCGAAGTGCGGTTAGCATGGATCCGTTACAGCAGTGCGTTCACTGACCTACACGCGGATCTATTTGATGGGAAATTCGCTTGTTAATCGCAACGCAAAAACTGATTTCACCTTGTGAGCTCTGCTTTTCTATTGAACTCAAACAGTGCGTGCTGACGAATTGTGTTGCGATTGAGTAAGCGTAAGTAAGTAGATGAAATGCCGTTTGAAATACTTAAGTGAGGTAAGTACCAACGTTTAGATTGTGTGAGGAGTGATGAAAGAAAAGTATAGTGTGTTTCTAAGGGCGGAATTCACCAATAAAATAAAACTAATCGCGTTTAGCCGCTGTCACTAGTGTCACTTGTCAGTGACAGTAGTGTCAGCGGCTAAACGCGATTATGCGAGCCAAACGTTAAAACGCGATTAGTTTTATTGGTGAATTCCGCCCTAAGTATACATTTTTCAATACACTTACTCGAAAACCCGCTCTTATACCACCGCTTTTAGGCACGCAATAGACTGTTTTCCGCACTAGTGCAGAAAAGTGCGCATGCTCTCCCCGCCACAATTTTATTAAATTTATCGTATCAGGCAGGGCGCGCGTCGACCCCCTCAAGTCATCGGTCAACCCCTGTTTATTTTTTTTAATTTTTTTTTTACTTTATTCAAATATTTGGTTACATTATTCATTACAAAAATTCTGCCAAACTGTAAAACAGTTTGTCAGCAGTTGTTCTCGTTTCAAATTTTTACAATTTTTCGTAAGTGTATTGAAAAAAAGTCGTTTGATACAGGTGCAAATTTGTTATTGCAGCCCTCGGCTCCATAACACACTCGTCTACGGCTCGTGCGAATTCCGCCTCGGTCGCAATGACAAACTTTCAGCACTTGTATCAAAATATATAAATATATTTCTTTTCTATTTGTTTACCATTAAGTTGCACTAACCATGTTATGTTTCTGCGCCACCCTAAGGTCGACTGGTAGAAAATGCCTAAGGCATTAAGTCTGCCTTTTATTGCTAGTGCACCTTGTGGGAGGCCTTCCAACGCTGCGTTTTCCGGAACCTTTCGGCCCCATCGAATCGGCTCTAAAGCTCATGAAGTTTTTAAAGCTATCTATATAATATACACGTCACACTCTTTTGTTCTCGAACATTTCCTACAAAAACGTATTGCAATAAAAACAAAAGACTGCTACCAAAAACAGAAAGGACTTGAAAACATGAAACTTGATGAGATCATTATTCACTGTATTAGGACAAAAACAAATGAAATCCGCGTTTTATACAATCCAATTGACAATAAAACGGTTTTACTACATTTGCGGGACACATAGCGGATTTAGCAGCCTAGTTTCAAAGAATTCCAAGCCATTGTTTCATTATTACAGGTAAGTACCAGGTGCCTGTCACTGGTTTTAAAATTGCGGTTTTGTTAATAGACTTGATTACTGTAATTAATCATTGTGCTTTTAGCTAATAGCGTGGTATTTCCGTTTTTGTTTTGTAATAAAATAACATTTGTACAGGGAAATGTTAGCTGTTTTATTTTTTATTATCTGTTTAATCTCATTCAAAGTAATTAGAGTGTAAATTGTTATGATATGATATGGGCTGTGCCGTCAAATGGTTGTAATGGGGCGCTTTGTCGCGTTTGTGGAGTTTTATATCACATTTGTAATCAGATTAATCAAATTAATGTTGCGAAAAGTAGTTTGGACAATGTTTTCCGCGAAATGTTACTCGCCACCGAACTGTAAAGTGTGACGAATTAAAAATATTGTTAAAATAAAATAAAAATGAAACAATAAAATAGAATTTTTTTTTGTTTTCGTTAGCTTTTGCTTAGAGTGCTATTTTTTTTATAACGGACCAGTAGTTTTTGAGTTCATTTCAAACTAAAATTCAAATCTTTCCTTTTTATAATATTAGTATATGTAAATGATAATCACGTTTCGGAACCATATGTCATCACTGGCAACACGCACTGGTCATAGACTTACGACTTGAGACACTGTGGTATATTGGACGAGAAGAATCCTGCCGAGCCGAGTCGGATCCGACGGTTGACCTCACAATGGGCCTCATAAGAAGGTTCAAAGTCACCCGAAGGGCAATGGAAAGGGCTATGCTCGGAGTTTCCTTGCGTGATCGAATCAGAAATGAAGATATCCATCCGCAGGAGAACTAAGGTTGCCGATATAGCACGAAGAATCGCCAAACTTAAGTGGCAATGGGCAGGGCACATTGCTCGCATAACAGATGGCCGTTGGAGCTGAAAGGTTCTGGAATGGCGACCGCGTTCCGGAAGACACAGTGTTGTAAGGCCCTCTACAAGGTGGACCGATGACCTGGTGAAGGTTGTGGGAATCCGATGGATGCGTGACGCACAGTACGTACCATTCATTTCGGCGACATTTGGGGGAGGCCTATGTCGAGCGGTGGACGTCTATCAGCAGAAATGATGATGATGAATGATGAAATGATAATCAATAATCATAAAATAATAATAATCAAGCAATAGTTTATATAAATAAAAAAAAAAACTTTGCAACCCCAAATAAATGCGAGACAATTATTTATAATGTCAAAGGAATTTCTAACATCAAAAAACATTAAAAATGTCCGAACATTACTGAGGTGCTCACCAACTAATATTTAATGTAATAATGACCACAGTGCATTTTAAGACATTAATTCAAACCATCGCTCATAAGGATTACAGTTAAAATATAAACTAGTGGCACTAATCGTAAACCTTGTAACTGATGTAAATCCTTCAACAGACAAATAACGGCTTTGGATGTAAATGCATTGACTGCTGTTTGCTTCGTGAATCGTCCGTACACCACTAGTACTATTTCGTGTGGTAACTGCAAACTGCATCGAGAATCGAGACATCCCGTTAACTGATGGCACGAGTTTTAAACTTATAGCGTTTATTGGCTGACTAGCTTCCGCCAGCGGCTTCGGTCGCGTAAAAGTAGGTTTCTGCATACGAACTTTGAAACCCTGTTTCATCCTTATACGGGCTGAGTTTTGAAAAATCCTCTCTTAGTGCTAGCCTACGTCATAAAAGGAAACCTTGTGCAGAATTTCACGTTCTTAATCCCAGTTTTGGCTGTGCGTTGATATGTTAATTTCTTCTTTTACATTATTAGGTATATAAATTATTTCTTTAACTAGCCATTGAATTATGGTGATCCGGTTATAACTGCCTCAGTTTTAACGCGTTGGCAGCGGCACTCATTATTATATTATTTCCATTCCTGCGGTACAGGGCGTTTAAGACCTCGTTTTAAAATTATCATTATAGTAGTACAGGGCATAATAGACCCCGTAAAGTTTGAGAAGCTAAAAGCTTTTTTTGGCTAAATAAAAGAAAACATACAATTTTATTTCTTTAGTGCGATACGAGGTCAAAAGTGACCCCGTGTTAATGTAGATACACTATTGCATCCTTTAGTAATGAATCTTAGATATACAATTATACACCACTAATTTTTAATTAGTACAAATACTTAAAGGGCGTATTAGTAAAGGTCTTGTTATTATTATTATTATTTAAGGAAAGTTTCAATAAATAATATTAATAAACAGCAAAGTTATGAGCGTTTTTTTTTGTCTCAAAATGTCACTCAATTTATGGAAATATTGTACAGGCTTTTGATTAAATTATGATTGAATGAATGGCCATAAAAATGGAAAAACACTGGCGCGTAGTAATCTGTAGCAATTGTTATGAATGATTGATTCAATTATGAATTTACCAATTATGACAAATTTTCGTGGACAATTCTGGGTTTTTTTTTACCTTTGACTACACAAATATGATCAGTAACTGGTACGGATAGAGCTCCCCCTTTTTTTATACATACTAATTAAAAAAAAGGGATGTATATTCATCTCTTTCAACTGAAGGAGTTAGTAAAAGTCAGACAATCCCTCTAGCTTCAGAGCGGAAGGACTTTTTTCATAATTTCCCGTAAAAATTTGCAACATTATTATCTATACTAATATTATAAAGAGGTAAAATTTGTAATTGTTTTTTATGTAGGTGTTAATTTCTGAAACTTCTAGACCGACTTTGAAAAATCTCCATCAGTAGAATGCTAGTTAATGCTAGTCTTTGAGGAGCGCGTGAATCACTACGCACTGTTGACGACTGGGCTCAGTCCGGTCAATTACCGGACGGCCATGCCTCAAGGAGATATCAGCAAACCGTAGGGGCCCAGCAGGGTCGAAGCCTACTGGGGCTAAGGGTCTCCTTCTGAAAGGAAGACTCGGCCCTGGTATGAAAGACAACGAAGGTTTTTAGTCAGTAAAAGTCTGACACACCCTCCCGCTCTGCCCAACAGCGGGGGATATCATTGGATGATTTTCCCACCGAAAAAAACAAAGTTACATAGGGGCTATTTTCCTCTACTTGATGTGATTTTGGTACTTACATGTTACATAATAATATGATGTCATTATGCAATGCAGTTCTTTATTCTGCACATAATATATTCCAAGTACACGCTCAATGAAAAACCAACACCTACTTAGATCTTTTGAGTGACTGGCTAAAATTAGAACTCAAGTCATGATCTTGTTTTTTAATACAATTTTTAAAGACCATACATTATATATTATATTTGCTAGCTTGTGCCAGCAGCTTCGCCCGCGTGAAAGTCGGTTTCTCCATACAAACTTTGGACCCCAGTTTCATCCCCTTAGGGGGTGAATTTCGGAAAATCCGTTCTTAGCGGTTGTCTACTATAAGGAACCTACCTGCCAAATTTTAAGTTTGTAGGTTCTTTTTTTTTTTTTTTCCTTATTATTAAGAATGAATTTCTTAATAATTGATTACAATCTAGCCTTAAAGACTAATAAGTAATTTAATTCTAACTTATTTTTATACGGTTTTTGCTTAAACTAAGAATAGCGTCCTTTAGCACTTATAGAAGTCTATAGCACTTTCTTAGAGTCTGATATTGATAAAAACACTTTGTTCATGTGTAATATGCATAGCACAGCATTGATCACCATTATATACTAACTTTAAACACTACACTAACTCAAAAGGTTTAGTTCTCTTTAGTCTACGCACTAGGTCCGTATTGTCTAACAGCTGTATAGCCTCAACATTCACGTGTCGGTGAAGTCTGTGTTCGTGGGCTTCAGCAAATTTTTGAATGATGGTGGTGACGAGTTCCATTTTGAGGTCAAGTTTGTAGGTGTTATAGTTTCTGAGATTTCGTGATTAATCAGTGAGTGGTATTTCGCTTTTATACTCGTACTATATATAGATTAATTCTATTATAATATTATAATATCAATTTCATAATTTATGCACAATATGAACTGGTTTCCGAAATAGATGAATTTATTATATCAATTTCTTTACAACCCCAATTTCGAAAATACTTCTTTTTTGTGTGAAATTATCAAATCCCGCTTTAACTGGAGCGAGAGGGAGTATTTGTCAGGGAATTTTCACTGACTAAAACCCTCTCGTGTTCCTTCCGCGGGAATTTTCTGAAAAGGAAACCCGTAGTCCCAGAATGCAAAGGGCAACTGAAGGACTCAAGTGTGGTTTTAGCCAGTAAAAGTCAGACACGCCCTCTCTCTCCATCCACACCTGGAGAAAACATTGGATGATTTCCCACCTTAAAAAATAAACATATTTCTTCATTAACCCTTTGTGTTCTAGGGCCGTCGTGACTTTGCTGGCAGGAACAGCTAACCTCTGAGAATGTAATACAAGCTCCAAAAGACACTTGTAGCACAGTTCCACAAAAGTTTAGGTGACTGGAACTACGAAGACATACCTGGAACAAAACAAAAACGAATTAGAATACGCTCATAAAATAACTGTTTGTACCACGATGTATGTACGAGGACTGGTACAGTGGACCACCCCGTTACCACGGTGCAGTCGGTACTGGTGAGTAACAGGGTTAACGTAACGCCTCGTTGAGCGCACGCGATACGCGGAAGTAATTTGAAAATTTGCAATTTTTGACTTATACCGTTTCGTCACACGGATGCGGCATTTGCCGACGAGATAATGCTCTAATTTATTTTTATTATTATCGTTTGTAAATTTGGTAGTAGGCCGTAACACGTAACATTGGCAATTTCTTGGCTCCTAATCGTGTTCATCGAAAGAAAATTTAATATTGGAAAAAAATATCAACTACGAAAATGTTATTAAAATAAGAAGCTATTATTTTTATCAAACAACTCCATCTTTCAAAAGAATTCCAGAGGGTAAAATACATTCTTGTAACAATATTTTAAATTCTGTTGAGTATTTTCCATGTTCCCTGTAGTGACCACAAAGGAAATTTCTCGGTATACTCCGGAATTTCACTGCTCACTAAGGTGGGGTGTATTGTAACATAATCCAATATCCTCGTATGACTTATCTTATATACGTAGGAACTGTATCTCCCTATAACGTTATGTTATTGTTACTGCAATACAGTCATCAAGCATTTATATATATATATTTAAATTACTGTAGTTTTTAGAAATTTATAACATTTAAAGTTAGTGAAAAGTTGTTCAAAGTTGTGATAGGATATTTATACACTAATAAAAAATAATTAAGTAGCAGTTTAAAGGATGGCATCGTCGAAGATCTCCTCCGCATCGCTGTTGATTGGTAATGTATCCAAAAGACTGCGGCAAAGCCACGCTGTTTTGCAATGATTTACGCAAAATTCAAAATAATATTTTCGAGCAATTACGATTATAATTTTGGGAAAAAAATATTTAATAATATTTGAAAATAGAATTTACATTTGTAACACAATAACTTTTCTTACTTTAGGAATAATATCTTCAGAACATTTAACAATTGAGACATATTTGAAAGCCGCGAGAATCCCATGGATCTGAGAAGCACAGGACCTGCCATTGTGCCATACTTGCGCATCAAGCACCCGCCCGATCCCCGTTCCCCTCCGCTAATCTACCATCGCTTGCTTCGCATAGACTTCGACTTCGTTATTCGATATCGATATCGATATTCAGAACGTTCAATTGAAATATTTTTATTTTTGTATGAAAATCTGATTAACTAAAATATGATAAATTATTAACAGTCATAGAACAAAATTTGTTGTTTATGATGTTAGTAACATAGTCCTGAGAGGTTGTCAGTGTTTTACAAATAAGCCTGTATAATTATGCTTGTTACTGTTCATACACTTCTGTCTAATATTGTCATCGTAATGATTAGATCCTATTAAGTAGTTAGGAAGTAGGGGGAAGTTTGAAAGTGGCGCCAGTGACTGAAAAGTTAAAAGGGAATCGTTTCAAGAGTTTCGTTCGTGTGGTCATGTGAAGAGGAGGGATGACACGCATGTTACTAAAAGAGTTATGAGTTTACATGTGGATAGATGGAGTGGGAGAGCGAGGCCAAAGAAAAGATGGATGGACTGTGTGAAGAGTGATATGAAAGAAAAGGAAGTTAGTGATAGCAGGACGAGTGACAGAGCAGAATGGAAGAAAAAACGTGTTGTTTAACTCTATATCAAAGAGAATTTACTCACATTTTTTTATTACTAAAATTATTTTATTCGTACCATCATATGATGGATATTTACAACAGATTCCTAATTACATTACAAAGTTACTTTTATATTAGATATATTAAAGTAGCTGCTGCCTCAGAGCAAACTATATTTGGCCATTTTCCTATAATAAAGGAAGGAAATGAAAGAAAATTTCCTCGCGTATACTTTTATGAGTTCCATTAGACTACGTACCTACTTAATTATTTGCACAACAATAGAGAAATATCAGTTTGTTTTATTAGCCTTTTTTTCCTTTGGAGCGCGACTGCGTGCTCCCTCATCTCCCTCGAGGGACTCAACGGAGATTCCCTTTAAAGTCTTTTGTTGGTATTATTATTAGATATCAGTTGAAAGGCAATGTCCCTCTGTAGAGTATTAAAGAAAAGCTGCTTAACCACAAGAGGTACTTTGTTTATTCTGTATTTGCATTCTATTTCGTTTTTGAAACTTTAGAAACTTAAAAACTTTTAGTTTTGTAAACTCTGTTTCAACTAACGTCTCTTTAAATCAACACTAATATTATAAAAAAAGAGGTAAAGTTTGTTTTTTTGATTGTAGTAGGTAATCTCGGAAAGTACTGGTCCGATATACCATCAGGTGGGATCGCAGTCAAGCACTAAGTATTTTTTTTTTATTTTTTTAATATTTATTATAACATAATTTTTTTTTTTTTTAGAAAGCTGATTTATTATTGAGTGACATAGGCATATTTTAAGTACGCGGGTTTAGCCGCTGGCAAAACCTAGTCTCTTCATAAAATGTTACTTCGTATCTCGTCCAAACTTAAAATATAGAAACAAATAAACATTAACGCTGGCGTGCCACCAAATAAAAGTTAAAACAAAATGGATATTTTGAAAACTACGGCCGCCAAAGTTAGTAAAACTAAAATGCCCGTAGTTTGCGGACGACACCTTATAAACAGGGTGTGAAATAATACTGCATTGCAGTTATTTGAATGATTTACTATTTTCTGCTTTCTGCAGGCAAGAATTGTTACGATCATTGTTAAAATTTCACGCCAATCGGACTGGCGAAAATGAAATCAAATGCCGCCCGTTCCACTGGGAAAAGGTGATCTGGTTCAAACCTTTTACAATCGCTCTTGTATTATTTAAAAGATACACCTAAGTAAAATAATACCCTATAATATGTGTTAATGTGTTGTTAGGCACGGGTACCTCTTCGTTGGCTTGTGAAACAGAATATAACGCACACGTCATGGACACTAGAAAAAAGATTTAAAACTCGTTATAAGTTATTTGGCAACAAACGAAAAGTAATAAAAACATGAATAAAAAAAAACAAAATTAATAAATAAAAATAAAAAAACAAATATAACGTCAAACACACTTTCTCGTAAAACATCAATAATAATTATGTCTATTGTGATCGTGATTTATTCTACGCATTTTAGCAAACGTAAAACAAAAGCAAGGGAGTTTTCATTCAATTTGATCATTTTGTTCTTTTTCTCCCATACATGGACCCTTTTATTGAACTACACCCTGATTGGCCGGACGAGGTTTTAATTAAAACTATTCAAATAGGACGCTTTGATAGTGCACTGGAGGAAACTAATTACTAAATATAAATAGAAAAAGCCACGCAGTTGGTCGATAGCCACACTCTTAAAAAGACGTAATTGATTGCATTAAAGACATTTTATGTATTCCAGTGAACATCTGGGTTACAAAATGGAGAATGAATATCGCGTTTAAGATCTTTATCGTCAACCAATTGCAAGAATTGGCTGGGGGCAACTTGTGCAATATTGACTCACAGCTAGCACTGTGAAATGATAACGTTTAAATGGAAATGGAGTAACATAGTAAAATTACAGGGAATATAGTAAGAAAACAGTTTACTATTTTAGAAAAAAGCATTCTAGCATAGTAATAAAGCACAATCAGCCTGTGTATGTCCCGAGTCTAAGCCTACTAATGAGAATTAGTGTAACTCTATGAGATGGAATACCGTAATCCACACCGCGAGCCTAGTGCGGGTTGGTGGATGCCACAAGTTTTCGTTTTAGATCATGCTGACAGATGATGTTTTTTACGGTTCCCCTTATAGGATCACTTTGTTGTCCATCTGTCTGTCTGTCTATCTGTCCGTCAAGACCCTTTATCTCGAAAACGCGTGGAGGAATCGAGTTGAAATTAAAACCATATACTCAGGTCTGCAGTCTCTTGAAGCTGTGAAAAAATCGAACTTCTGAGTTAACGAAAAAAAAGATACAGCCGTTTATGTCGCAAAAACGTATATTTCGACACTCTCAAAAGAATCAAAATTCATAGGGTACTTTCCGTTGACCTAGAATCCTGAAATTTTATATGAAGCAAGGTCTCATAGCACAAGTAGATATAAAGGAAAAAAACTGAAAACTGTAAATTTGTATTCACGTTACAAAAAAAATCTTCGTAACTCAATTTGGGAATTGAACTGTTTTCATAGGTAAGTTTGTACGGAACCCTCAGTGCGCGAGTCCGACTCGCACTTGCCTAGTTTTTTTACTAGAGTAGCTTTTTGAGAGCAGTGGCGATGAAATCAATCAATTACACAAAATAAAGCGCCAGCCTGGGTTTGAGCCCGCAACGTAGTGTCATAAAACGGGGCCGTTGCTACTGGGCCACCATAGCTAGCTTCTAGCTTCATGTTAACCCATCATCATTTCAGCCGAAAGACGTCCATTGTTGGACATAGGCCTCCCCAGATTGTGGACGGAGTACTGTAGGTAGACATATTAAGTACCTATACTATAGAGAAATTGCTATCAATAACTTTATACATACTAGTAAAAAATGCGAAAAAAACTCTGTTTAAGACCTCTTCACGTTTTAACTTCTGAATGGATTTAGGTGAAACTTGGCACATGAATAGGCCATATCATGAAATTGAAATTAGGATACTTCTTTTTCATTCTAGAAGTATATTTCTCTGAAATAATTTTCAAGTGTCAGTAGCTAGAATGTAGATGACACTAGTATTATAAAGGCTAAAGTTTGTGTGTTGTGTGTCCTCTGTTGGCTATATTCCTCCACCAAGTGTCGCCATAATCACCGGTCCTGTACGTCTCGCATCCTTTGGATTCCCGCAACCCTCACTAGGTCATCGGTCATTCATGTTTACTATCATCGTTCAATTTGTTGCTCATTTCAAATGCAACAGCTTTATTAAAATAAAGACTACAACCTAAAATGCCAACATTTTCTGAAGCTCTCCTTCATGAGATCATATTGAGTTGGGAAGTGAGTGCACTTGAGAGCGTTGGAATAATGTAGATGAACGTGCTTCGAACGCGGGCTGTAAAAGTCTTTACTATGAATATTCAGATGTCTTCATTCTTCATGCTATCTCGTGTAGTTTATTATGGTGTTTTTGTCTCTATTTTGGGAAGTTGAATAAAACAGTTTATAAGTAACCTTAGCTTCCTATATTATGTTTTTTGGTCAAGATTATTATTATTTAACTAGTTTATGCCAGTGGCTTCGCCCGTATGATTGAAGGTTTTCATCATACAAACTTTGGACCCCCTTTTCATCTCCTTAGGGTGTGAATTTTGAAAAATCCTCTCTTAATGCTCGCTTACGTCATAAAAGGAAGCTTTGTGCAAAATTTCACGCTACTAGTCTTAGGGCGGAATTCACCAATAAAACTAATCGCGTTTTAACGTTTAGCCAGCATAATCGCGTTTAAATACAACCAAAGATAAATACAGACAAGTGACACTAGTGACAGCGGCTAAACGCGATTATGCGAGCCAAACGTTAAAACGCGATTAGTTATATTGGTGAATTCCGCCCTTAGTAGTTTAGGCTGTGCGTTGATCTGTCAGTCAGTTTCTCCTTTTATATATATAGATTTCAATTATTACTTTTATACTGTTTTGTTTGTACTTATTTTCCTATTTCTCTTACACACGGTGTCTATACATCGTTTTTTTTCAACTCTTCTGTCTCAGGTATGCTGAAAGAGTTTCTGTAAGTAGAAATAAGCATCACCCTTGTACCTATTTTTCAGTTTCCTTCTTCTTGTCTTTTATTATATGTGTGTACATTCATAAAATAAATAACGTATAGCCATATCCTTACTCGTTATGCTCCTTTTATAGTAATTAGTAATTCTTGTTCACCTTTCTGTCATTTTGTTTCTTTGTAAAAAATTTCTTATGTTATTTTTTATAATTTTGCCTTCCTATTCATGACTGAGTCCTGTATCTTACTTGTCCATAAGGTCATTGGTCTCATGGACATTTTTGCTTCTACGGATATTAGTAATTATTCTTTGACAAAGAAACATTTGATGCACTCGTTGAGTCGAGGCTTCAAAATCTTGAGCATCGATGCCGAGTTGCTAGCCTGTTGGTTTTCTACCGGAACCGCATTTCGTGGAGTGTGCGTCGAAATTGCATAATCTAATTCCGCCTAGCCCGTTCCATCATCGGACCACCAGGCGTACGGCAATGCGCCACCGGTACACGGCTAACATCCCACCTATATGCACGAAACGTTTCGGGAACACATTCATTGTGCGTACAGCTAAGGAGTGGAATTCCTTGCCCGAATCTTTGTTTTGTGATGGTTACAACCCGGGAATCTTTAAGTCAAGAGTGAATAGATTACTTCTAGGTAAGCGCGCTCCATCATCGACCGCATCGTCGCTTTCCATCAGGTGAGATAGCGCTCAAGCGCGAACCTATCAAGAATAAAAAACAAAGCTAATTGAAAAGAATGAAAAGCTAGGTGATTATGCAGTTACTGCTTGGTAACTGCATAATCACTTTTCATTATTGTTCAAGTTGCCATACATCATTAGAGCGTATAATAGGCTTTTAGCATACCCAATTCAGCGAGCAACCCGGTTAATATATTGAATGAACTATTTACTCACTGAATAAATATAAGCCGATTTCCTTTCATCCCAAAATTGTACGAGAAAGTATGGGAAGAGGAACGTGTGTATTGCATAAATAGCGTAATATTTATTCGATGTTAGTAATATTCAAAGTGCGTGCAGCATGAAAACAGCACTAAAAATATAAAATATTCAGTACACGCGGGGTGCAGAGATAAAACTGCTTCAGAGCATTTTGACAATCGGGTCGTCGAATAAATTTTTACTATGTCAACGCTCCCGGGGTACAACGCTGCATTTTTAACCGACGAACAAAAAGTGATATGGTTAACGCCAGGGTTTATTTACAAACGCTTTCAGCGAAGCTATTTGTGCTCAGAGTTTGATTAAAAAACACCACCGAAAAAAGGATGAATTATTCGTTTGAAGGATCAGGCGAGAGCCTTAAATTTTTAAGTGAATTTTTTACTGTTTTGAAAACAAAGACATTTTTCGAGCATTTTGTATGTCTATTTTGAACTTTTTTTCACGTTTTTAGGATTCTGTACCCAATGAGTGAAACGGGACCCTATTACGAAGACTCCGCTGTCCGTCCGTCTATATGTCTGTTTATCCGTTCGTCTGTCACCAGGCTGTATCTCATAAACCGTGAATGCTAGACAGTTAAAATTTTCCCAGTTGATGTATTTCTGTTATCGCTATAACGACAATTATAAAAACAGAATAAAATATATATTGAAGTGGGCTCCCATACAACAAACAAACGTGATTTTTTACCGTTTTATGCTACAAACGGTAGGTACGGAATCCTTCATACGCGAGTCCACACTTGCCGACTCACACTTTTTATAAGCTAATCCTGGTGTGGATTGTCCACGTTTAACAAATTGTTGTAAAAAGTTTTTGCGTTGTCAACCTTGGGAAAAGGGATGACCGTAATATTTTATTGTTTCTGCTGACGCTACAAATTTTACCCCTGTTTATTTAGCACAATTTCCTTGCTAATACTTGGCTACAAGGTTAGCGGGTTGCCAGTCTTGTTTTTTTTTCTTCTAATCATATTCAGGGTGGCCAGTTTAACGAACAAGTTTAAATTAAATTTTATAATCTGTGATGGTTTAGACTTACTTTTACGATCTTATGCGGTGTGTTTTACTTTTTATGAATTATATTTTAATGTTAATGAGAAACGAAATAGAGTTTCAGATTATAAAGTTGACATGACAGTAACAAGATAACTAAATAAATGAAGTGGGAACTGTTAAAAATTACAGACTAAGATAACCAAAGACTGTTTTAGGCGGGAATTTTTCAAGTCAAGTTCAGTGGCTGTTTTTCTTTTTTTCTTTTTACTTCTTTCTTCTTCTTATTCTTCTTTTCTTTCTTCTTTTTTTTTCTTTTTTAGTGTCTGAATAATTTGATAATATGTGGAATCATTAAAACAGGTGTCATATCGTTAAAATGGAGGGGAGGTTAAGGTTATCTGTAAAAAATCGCTTTTAGCGATAAGACCGCCCATTATGACACTATATTAATATTAAGCTCCTAATGTAATTTGTATTTTTGGTGTACAGTAAAGAATATATCTATCTATCTATCTATCTATCTGAGGATTTTATTTTAGTATTGATTACTTCAGCGGATCTAGGCGAGAATGTTGTCTCGATACATTTGTCGCCAAATATTGTAAGCATATTAGAATATGTTACATCGGCATTCTAATTAAAAACAAAGTGACCGTGTGCCATATGAAGAACGAAATACTTTTTAAACTTGACACTGGCTAAATGCACAAACGGTGCAAAGATAAAAAACAGAGCAAGTGCGAGTCGAACTCGCGCACTGAGGGATCCGTACGAACTTACCTATGAAAACAGTTCAATTCCCGAATTGAGTTACGAAGATATTTCCGAATCGCAAAAATGTTTTTTTTTTTTGTGACGTAACTACAAATTTTCAATTTCCGGATTTTTCCTATACTTGTGCTACGAGACCTTGCTTCATGCCAAATTTCAGGATTCTAGGTCATCGGGAAGTACCCTATGAATTTTGATTCCTTTGAGAGTGTTGAAATACACGGTTTTTTTTGCGACATAAACTGCCGTATCTCTTTTTTCGTTAACTCAGAAATTTGATTTTTTTTTACAGCTTTAAGGGACCGCATACCTGAGTATATAGTTTTAATTTCAAATCGATACCTCCACGCGTTCCCGAGATAAAGGCTCTTGACAGACAGACAGACGGACAACAAAGTGATCCTATAAGGGTTCCGTTTTTTCCTTTTGAAGTACGGAACCACAAAAAATACTTAACCATAGACTAGGAACTTGTAGTTTATTCTCGTGTAGAGGTTGCTTTACGAAAGCCAACCTACCTTAAAAGTCTCTCAGGATAAAGTGTAAAACTAATGCATAATTTATAAGCTTTTAAATAAACATTGAATGAAAATATCTCTTTGGCTCACGCACGCTACAAAGAAACCATATAAATCCGTGTTTTGGAAGCTAGCCCTACTTAAACGTGGAACATAATATATGTAGGTACACATATGGAAAGCAGTGGACAATGGGCTGGAACGCTTTGGATGACCGCCAAAGAATAGGTACATTATCAATATACAAACCTAACTTTCCATCTTTCCATTGAAATATTCAAGCAACGATATATTTTTTCTCCTTCGCTTTTTTTCGACGGAAAATTCTTTGGGGAAATCTTTTGCACGAATTGAGAATAACACAATCTATACCAGGATTGGATTGTTAGGTTTTTTTGTGGTGGCAACAAATTTACATTTAAGTGGGTTCGTCTGGGTGTCATGCTGTGGCATGTGGTTCGAATAAACTAGCTATACCTTATTCATTTGGGGTTGAGACAAAATGTAAACAAAGAAAACAATGTAGGCACCTTCGACCTTCTTCGACGTGTTTGAATACATTATTAACAGTCTCCTTTTTTGTTGAATGCATTGCAGACGTTTTCTTTGCACGCTTTTTCTTCGGCGAATAACAAGAATTCAACGAAAATATCACGTATCAACAAGTTGATTGATAGTGAAAAAGATGGCCCGATGACAAAACCGTCACATTTTTATGCAAAATGTTTGCGGTATCTGTGGTCTATAATTTAGTAGTATTATAAATGGTTTTTTTACCTTTTATCTCACAGCTCTTTGAATAGAGTATACTTATATGTAACTAGCTGCTCGGTTTTGCCCGCGTTATTATAAAAAACTATTGAACTTAACTGAAGACTCATCTACTTAAATAGTATTTGAATTTAAGAATTGTATTTAATTATTTGTATTGAATTTTAATGGATTAATTGTTATTTTAATTGTTTTTAACAATTGATTAATTGAAATGGATAATCATATTAAATAATCAAACATGTTAACACAAAGTAGAATTTTAATAGAGTGAGCCCGAGGGCGTGGTAGACTTACTGACTAAAACCCACCACTTTGCGAAGACCAAGGCAACGCCTTCAAATAGTTCCGCAGCCCTGGCAGGAAAGTAGAAAATTGTCCCAAGGGAACATACTCAGCCGTTCTAGGACATCGTCTACCCGTGTACCCATAAAATTCCATTTAGCAGTTCGTGTGTGAAGGTGTAACAAACATACACACTCATAAACTTTCGTCTTTATAATACCTACTAGCTTCTGCCAGCGGCTTCGCCCGCATGGAAGTCGGTTTCTCCATACAAACTTCCAACCCTCATTTTGCCCCCTTAGGGGTGGAGTTTCGTTCTTAGCGGATGTCTACACCCTATAAGGAACCTAACTGCCAAATTTTAAGTTTGTACTTAGGTGTTATAGTTTCTGAGATTTCGTGATTAATCTGTGAGTGGTATTTCGCTTTTATATATTTAAAGAAGATTAGTGTAATAATGTCGTTAGAATTAAATTTTGAGTAAATTCAGTGCCTTGATTTTTAAATTTATTTACGATATTCTTTTTACATTACCTTGCAAAAAAAAATTGTAGCTGGGAAGGTAAACCGACCAGCCCCCCTAGCCAAGTTACGATCGTTTCGTTTGCATCGAACGCCTTGAGCAGGCCACGCCTCCGATTCCTTTGTTCTGACCACGTGACTGAGCGTTGAGATGACGTCAGAACAAAGGAATCGGAGGCGTGGCCTAATCGAGGCGTTCGACGCAAACGAAACGATCGTAACTTGGCTAGGGGGGCTTTGGATTCCTTCTAACCGCAAAACCGTAATCCATAACTTCGTTTACCAACAAGAAAATTGTAACAGATCGTAAATAGATTTCATATAATCTCGACCATCCACAGAGCAAGCTAATCGAGTGAGTTAAGTGCGTTTAAAACAGGTAGGAGATAATTTAATAACCCGCCACGGTCAGTAGGCCAGGCGGAAGCGAGGACCGGTTACTGAATATCACTCGTGTACTGGTATCTGTGTGAATGCACTTTTATTTATATGAGAAGACGAGATTTTAATACCAATGAACTGTAGTGCTGAAGATTATGTGCTGTGAATCATCGTCATTAACATTTTTATTTTTGTTTGGCTAAGATGGTAATCGAGATGTAGGTATGATTGTTCTTGATAATAATAATAACCCACAACTGAAAAGGGAAAAATACAAGATGTAGTGCCGAGAAAAATGGAAGAATAGAAGGGAAGCAAATGCTCTTAATAATATATATTTTTTTTAGGTTGGAAAGTCATCTAATGACAAATCTCTCTCTTGGGCGGAGCGGGAGATAGTGTCAGTCTTTTACTGACTAAAAACCCACTCCTGTTCCTTCGTTGTCTTCGTCCTAGGGCCCCGGATTTCGTTTTCACACTACCCACAAAAATTAGAAACGATTATTATTTTAAACCGGCCAATTGCGATTCTTCCGTAGCAAAAAATCACGTTTGCTGTATTGGAGCCCACTTAAATATTTATTTTATTTGGTTTTTAGTATATTATTTGTTGAGCGGCAACAGAAATACATCACCTGTGAAAATTTCAACTGTCTAGCTATCACGGTTCATGTGATACAGACTGGTGACAGACGGTCAGCGGACTTATAGTTATAACAGACTAGCGGTCCCGGCAGACGTTGTTCTGCCCAAAAGCGGGATTTAGTAAAAAAAAAAAATTACCCTACTCTACCCTACTCTACCCTACTCTACCCTACTCTACCCTACTCTACCCTACTCTACCCTACTCTTTTCTCGCTATAAACCACACGGAGCCCGAGACCTTTCCAACGAATGCAAAACCGTGGAAATCGGTTCGTGCGTTATGGAGTTATAGCGTCAGGAAGGAAAACCCGACTTATTTTTATATAGTAGACTATCATATAGATACGGAATCCTAAAGAGAACAGATAAAATGACAAAATAATTTTAATTTCGAAAACCGGTGTCAAAAAACAAAACCCAGAAATACCAGCTTCTAAAACAAAAGTTATTTTTCAATTTTTTTTTTAAGTCAGTTCTATTTTTAAACGACTTCAAAAAGGAGGAGGTTGTTTCCATAATACTTGCCAGTTCGCCAGTAAAGGTTCGATTCACATTCACCCATTGTTTGCGGTAGCGGGGTGACATTTTTATTGAAACCCTTCTTCATTTCAGTGTACACAATGAGTTTATTTACTTTCTATTATGTGACATAAATACGTAAGTATGTTTGCGATATACCAATAAACGTAGGTGTTGGTTTAACTTGTGTTAATTTCTCGTGACAAAAGGAATACTTACCTAAGTAATTATTTGGAAATATTCATGTCTCACTAACAGTGGCGGATTTACTAGCAGGCTGAATAGGCTTGAGCCTAGGGCGGCAGATTTTTGGAGCGGAAATTTGGGGACCGATTTTTTTTTGTTGCTACCTCATCGAAATCAAAAAGAATTTTGCATGACGGTTTTCTGATGTCTCACAGATAGAAGTCTGCAACAAATTTTGCTGATGACTTTTCTCTCTCACTTCGCCTTTCGCCCAGCAGTGGGAACATACAAGCTAGATATAATAATAATAATATCGGTTTACTTTTTACAGCTATAGTACGAAAACCAAAAAAATCATTTCGGCCCAAAACAAAACATCTTACTTATGACGACCTTCTTTACATAACCTCCTAAACAAACTATCCTTTTTTTTTAATAAAGAGAACCTTTCACGTTTTCACCTGGGTACCGAATTGTTTTTTTCATTTCAAAGGAAAACTGTTCTAACATATTTTTTTAGACTACCCTGTGTGTGTGTTTTGAAAACGATGGACACTTGGGCTGCTGAAATGTTCGAAAGACCCACGTTGGTCTAAGAACGCAAAGAGCAACTGAAGGAACACAGGTGGGTTTTAGTCAGTAAAAGTCTGACAGTCCCTCTCGCTTCACCCGGACGTGCGGACGGGATAAGTTATTTGATGAACTCGCCCCTAAGACGATCCACTGACTGATTTCTCACCAAAAAATAATTTATCGTCACATATTTATTTTCAGGTAAGTGTATAAATCGGAAAACAAACAAATCATATTAACGACTTTCGGTTAAATAAATTTCTTGTTTTTTAATAATTCTTAGTCCGAATTTCATAATACATTATGAAATTCGACCCGAGATTGTCGGTCTTGACAGACAGACAGACAGACGGACGGACAACAAAATGCTCCTATAAGGGGTGCGTTTTTTCCTTTTGAGGTACGGAACTTTAAAAACCTATCAAAATTGCCAAGAAAAAAAAAAGTATAATCTCATAACAATAATCATAACACATAGTCCTAATAACTTGACCTATAATACTCTAAACAAGCTTAAATACTCGAAGTCAGTGGGGCGCAAATCTGACCTGATTACACTCTACTGCCGACGCAACAATACAGCTACTGGTATAATCAGACGTGTGTATGTGTGTATGGGTATTATTGTTTAGTAGATCTTATAGAATAAAATTAACTAGCATCGTGGCAATGTTACCAGCGTTCTGGGTATTTTTCCCATTAATATCAATGTGGATGATTTTTTTTTTATGCCCAATGATTTCTTTTGCTACCTGGTTGTACTGTTGCTATTAAGCTATAATATTTATTAGTTTAGATATTTAAAAGTACGATTCGTTTAACAAAGTATAATGTATTTACTAGCATCTGCTTAAAAATAGAAAAATTGAAGAAAACATTAGACAAGAAATTAACAACATTCCTGCTCAACTTCTGAAGTTCGTTTTCATGAATGTTATAGTTTGCTTTGAAGACTGACAGAGCCGCGAAGGAAAGTTTTCCAATAATGTTATTTACCAAAAGGATTTTTCCCATATCTTCAGTTTCAAATTTAACGGTAAGTGGTTTAGAGCGCCGGTTGAGACGCAAGGGTCGCGGGTTCGATTCCCGCACCAACACAAATGTTTCTTGCTGAAACAGATATTTGTCTTAGGTGTGAGTGTTTGTGGTACCTTCGTTGTTTCCATAGTACAAGGGAAAATCTTAGTTTGAGACCAGGACAATGTATGCGGTGTTGTCACAATTTAGCATAGTCGGCCTTATAATGTTCCCACTGTTGGGACTCAGGCCTCCTCTCTGGGAGAGGGGATGGGCCGTAATCCACCACGCGGGCCCAGTGCGGGTTGGTGGATGTCACATGTCTTCGAATTTTTGGTTCTAGGACATGCCGGTTTCCTCACGATGTTTTCCTTCACCGTTTTGAGAGCAGTGGTGATGAAATAAATTACACAAAGTTTTACTTATTAACAAATTATTACTTATTTATATGCAGTATGTAAGTAGAATATTTAATTATTTGTCGTTGGATCCGTGTGCATTTCTCTTCTCAAACTTCGCTACTTTTTCGAGTCATCAAATGAGCATGAGCACCCATGAGGTTTTCTAAAAGCCGGCGCCCCTGGTCGTGGTTGTAAGCCTGACTGCTAGTTGTGAGATCCTGAGTTCGATTTACCCTCGCCTTTGGTTACTGCTCCGCTTTCATGACTTTGTAGCGTGATGTTATATAGCTTATACTATTCGTCATGAACCTGGTTATCTATATAAATAAGTATATATGCATATACAACATTAGTTTTAGTATATATACCGACGCATACGTGTAACACACCTGATTTGTACGTCCGGGCCTTGGTACAGGCCATGGTCCGGAGCGAGGAGGAGTGGCAGGCGGTTGCCTCCTTCTGCGAAGCAGTAATGCTAGCAAAGGAGGCGGCCGATCGCGTGAGGCAACGGTCCTCACGCAACCGCCGCCGGGATTCCGATCCCGATTTCTGGCCACCGTAGGCGCGGGCTTGCGGACGGCGAACGATGGGTGGCTCGCCGTCCGATCGTCCGGTAACTGTCCGGACCGAACCCAAGTCGTCGACGGCGTGTAGTGTTCCACGCGCGCCTCAAGGAGATGTCAGCAACCGTAGGGGCCCAGCAGGGTCGAGGCTACTGGGGCCATGGGTGATGCCAAAGTGACCCCCGGGGCCCTGGCAAAATAGCAAAGAAGGAACAGGAGTGGGTTTTTAGTCAGTAAAAGTCTGACACTATCTCCCGCTCCGCCAAAGAGCCGAAAAAAAAAAACCTGCTTTGTACGTAGAACAACGTCGCATGGCGTCACGTGGCGTGGATCAAGTGTAGCTCTACAAGTCTAGTGTCCATAAAAAAATGTATGGATACCAACACGCCCAGATCGGCGTGTGTGACTTGTGCGCAGTGTAGTTCTAGCTTAACTCTTTCGAATATTCCCGCAACCTTTGATAGCTGTGTACTTATGCGGTTATTCAGCTTTGTTCTCTGTACCTACTTAAACATCGTAGTTATTAAATACAGTTAAATCCGCTTATGCAGGTAGGTAGGTACCTGTTAGTGAAAGCCTCAGACTGTAGTCTGGAAATACAAAATGCTACTGTTTAAATTAATGCATTGTTTAGTTATAGCATGAAGGATTATTTCATAAGAATAATTTAGTTTTCAGTAATAAGCTATAGAGATATTTACGGGTAATATGTAACGGTTTTTTTCTTTAATAACTTATTAGATAATTAAGAAAGATATATATATATATATAATACACCCCTATTTTTTAATTAGTACAAAAAAATTGGTCTCTGTCCGTACCCCGTTACTGATTATATTTTTGTAGTCAAAAGTAAAAAAAAAACATTTTCGTTATTTTGAGATACTTTTTAGTTAGTCGACGGTGACTGAAATTGGCGGCGGCCATTGTAAATCAGAACGTTGTTGGTCCTAAAGTAATATAAACTTCTTTTATTATAGTTTTATTCCGCATGCAATATTGAATAAATTTCCTGGATACATTTACTCTAACTTTGCGGAAATAGTAGGTAAATTTTTCACAACACGCAATATAATAAATATCTGTTTCCTGTGTTCCTTTCTACATTCTCCACGATTTATAAATATAAAATTAGATTAGTAACAATTACCAAGGATTATTTGTGTTGTTGACTAAAAACTTTATCGATTTCGACGTCCAATTTAGTTTTTGTTCTAGCTTCCATCTAAAAAGAAGCGTAATTGTAGTGTTTTAACTTAATTTTGTTTTGCAAACAAGCTTAGGAACGTAA
The DNA here is from genome assembly GCA_961205895.1 of Mythimna pallens. NCBI lineage: Eukaryota > Metazoa > Arthropoda > Insecta > Lepidoptera > Noctuidae > Mythimna > Mythimna pallens. The sequence continues at coordinate 17,173,305 of OY540844.1, read as the reverse complement.
CGTCGAAGTTGATTATGTTTCATAGAGAAAATTGTGACGAAGTCTGACATAATTTGCGGTTACTCCCTATTCATAGGGAAGTACAAAGCTCCTGTCCCGTCACTGAAACCAGCTAAAACGACTTACTGACGATTCGGTTCGTACACAGTATATTCGGACACAGTGTCCGAATTGACACATTTTTATTACAATATTTTTTTCACTGGCGATTCGGACACACTGTTTAGTATCTACAGTTAGATAAAAAGTTTTAAAATATAATATATTGGGAAAAAAAGTCAAAACTATTTTAGGCTTACTGCAACTTATTTTATTTTATGGCTTTTTGGCTTACGGTAACTTCAGGTAATAAATTTCTTTATATTATGTTTTAACACATTTTTTTTTTATCGGACTGTACTAAATAGCTTCAATAAAATTTCTTGGTGGTGTCCTAATTGTCAGTGAAAAGATATTGAAAATAAAATGTGTTACTCGCTAAAATCCACTTAATCTTGATAGTGAAAACTAAAAGCCTAAAAGTTAATATCTGTGGACGTCTCACCCATATGCACAAAACGTTTTGGAAACTAATTCATTATGCATACAGCTAAGGAGTGGAATTTTCTATCCGAGTCTGTGATAGCTATAGCTTAAGAGTCTTTAAGTCTAGAATAGGTTACTTCTAGGCAAGCGTGCTCTATCATAGACCACATCATCGCTTATCATCAAATGAGATATTGATCAAACGCGAGCCTATCGACCATAACAAAAATGGTATTTCAATTAAAACATTTACAGGCACTTAAAGCTTATAGCAATAGGAATAAATCTGATGACAGCAAATTTGTTGTTACGTCACAAAACATTTTTTTTTTACCGTTCAGCAAAATCTTCGAGACTCCATTCGGGAAATGAACTATTTACATAGGTAAGTTTGTACGGAACCCTCAGTGCGCGAGTCCGACTCGCACTTGCCCAGTTTTTTTTTCTTTTTGAGGTGGAAAATCATTAAATAACTCGACTGATGTCTCCCTCTTTTGGTGAAGCGAGAAAGAGTGTCAGAGTTTTACTGACTAAAACTCACCTTGTTATTTACCCTTTGCGTTTCGGGGCCGCGTTAATTCGTTCAAACAATTCCACAGAGGGACTGGTCCGACAAGATACGCATAATATGGAAACAAGCGCGCTTCGTTCAGAATTCATCCGGGACTGGGACCCATTAGCATAGGGCTGCCAACTTTTATTATAAGAAATAGAGTATATCTAAAGAAAGAAAGAAAACACATTTAATTGGCACACAAATAAACGTGTCTCATTTCAAAGGAGGTAAATAAAAAAAAAATACAAAAAAAAAAATACAAAACTGATGATAAAGAGTACGGACTTATAAAAAAGAGTATCATTTATTTAATATGTTTTAAAAAGGTAAGTTTTGGTACTTTTTAGAGCACATAGCAATTTTTCATTGTTTTTAAAAGAATTTTATGATTCCAAACATTCTAACTCCAACTTTACATAGATATGTCAGAAGCTCATTTTTAATCAATTTCAATGAAGCCCTGTTCCACTCTTCCGGCCACTACTCATTCATGAAAATAGTTGACTTTATTTGGTTACGACAATAGACTGCATCATATATGTGTGACTGGTACACTAGTATACTAAACACTGAGTAAAAAAGAGTCATCATCATCTTCCTGCCCTTGTCCCGTTTTATTTGGAGTCGGCGCAACACGTTTCTTTCTTCCATTCTGTCCAGTCGTCACGCAATCACTAACTCCCTTTTCTTTCATATCACTTCTCACACAATCCATCTATTTTTTCTTTGGTCTCCCTCTCCCTCTCCATCCATCCACATGTAAACTCATAACTCTTTTAGTAACATGCGTTTCATCCCTCCTCTTTACATGATCATAACAAGACAAACGATTCCCCTTCAACTTTTCAGTCACTGGCGCCACTTTCAAACTTCCCCTAATATACTCATTTCTCACTTTATCCATTCTCGTCACACCACACATCCATCTTAACATTCTCATTTTCGCTACGTGCAATCTTCTTTCTTCCGTCTTTTTTACAGCCCAACATTATGATCCATACAGTATGACAGACCTTATCACGGACTTGTAAATTTTACCCTTCAACTTGAGGGGCATCCGTGGGTCACAAGTTGTTGTTCTACATAATATAGAGTATAATACTTTATTTTAGAGTACGGTTGCCAACCCTACTTAAGCGCTTTCCATGATTCTCCAACACGCGTTCCTGATTACACAAACGTGCAAGTTACTGAGTTACGACAATTCCTGCACGTGTGGAGAGGACAGTTTCAAACAAACAGTTGGAAAAGTTAGCTTGTTTTGAAAAATTAGCCCTGGGCTCCCAGTGGTTGCGGCAGTTTTTTTGTTTCTGTTAATTATTGAAGTTACGAGAGAAAAATGTGTGGAAAATTCGTGTTAAAAAACTCTGTCCGCTTTATCATAAATAGAATTTATAGCAAAAGTTTGTTTTTATGTAAACTGATGTGAATGTCGTAAATTTTTATTCGGTGTCGTTGGGATGGTTTGCGATAATGCCTTTCAGTTGCAATAAACTTGATTCAACATCTTTATTTTTATCTAAATTTCTTATAAGGAAACGGTTTTTTAAGGGCATGCAATTGGGCGTGCACTAGTTTCTGACGTTTTAGAAGTGCCCACGTAGGCAAGGTATTTTTTGTTTTCGACATACATTTTCACTGTTTTTCATATAACCGCTTATACGCGATGATAACGTGATAACACAATTTTCATTAGACATTTTGGAAACACAGTATCTTGTTGATATTATCTAAGCTTCTATTGAAATCAATTTGTAAATTTGTGTAAAACTAATCCAGTCAAGACCTCTGAAACTCTGCTATTTTGTATGATTTTTGACACTTCATAATATCCTTAAAAATAAAAAAAAATAATATAACAAACAATATAGCCTTGCAAAAATCAAGATTCTAAATGAAAACAGTTTTTTTCAAAAACTTTTAAGTGTTAAAAAAAACACGTATTTCCTGGAACAAGTTTTGTGAAATATTCGATTAAATATCGGAATTACCGAATGTTAACAGTTTTTAGGCGTTATCTCTCTTTTTTCGCGTTGCCTCTTCGTCAAATATCGCGTTAGATTGCGTTGGATGAAGTAACAAGCTTTGAAACCATGCTCGAAGATGAAAACGACGTATTTTTTTTTTAATTGGGAAAGCTAATGACATCTCCTGGTCTAGGGAAGAGCAGGATTAAACTCTTGCTGACTAAAACCACACCATGTTCCTTCAGTTGCCCTTTGCGTTCTAGGATTACGGGTTTCCTTTTCAGAAGTCGACCCATATTGACATTGGAGCTCGCTTGCCTAGCAGTAACCTTTTCACTATTGATATCATAGTTTAGATTTTTACTTCCGGAACTACTTCATTTTATTTTATTTATTTGGGACAAAAAACAGTTATACAATACAGAATCAATATACAGTAGTTTTATCAGAAAAGTAAAAAAAAAGTATAACCCACACCATTGTCCACGAAATAACACGTGAAATAGGATAATGGACGCGCGTTAAATAAGAGTAATAGGTATTACTTTCGCATTCCTGTCGTAGTTACCAATGTGACCATAAGACAAAGGCGGCATTTTGTAAGAATATATTCTGACGAGACGGATTATATTCTAAAAGATGTTTTTGCAAGTTGTTCGCCTTAAGGGAAATTCTTTGCAAAATATTTTCTCTACGTTTTTCGTGGAAAAGAATTTTGCTATGTCAAAGATTGTGAATGTTTTCATAAATGTTACGTATTTATTTATCTAACTTATCGTTGATATTTTTGGAGTTTCGTACCTCAAAAGGAAAAAACGACCACTTTAATGTCCGTCCGTCTGTCTGTCTGTCGTCTGTCGGTCAAGACCCTTTAATCAAACCCCTGTTTATCTATGCCCAGTTCTAAATGGTATCCATAGAGAATTGAGGAAATTCCTCAAATATTATCACATATCCTAATGTTTAAAAAACTGTGCAAGTGCGAGTCGGACTCGCGCACTGAGAGTTCCGTACAAACTTACCTAAAATTAAAACTTAAAAATAATACAACCGACTTCAAAGAAAAAAGAAAACATAAAAGTGCAAAAAAACTTTAATTTCGGAAGTTGGTGTTAAATAACGAAGAGACAAAACTATTTTAGAAACACCGACTTCCGAAATTAAAGTTATTTTGCACTTTTGTGTGTTTTTTTCATAACATTTGTATGGGACCAACTCGGAAGCATAACTGCCCAATCAAAAAAAAAAAAAAATCAATATCGGTCCACAATTGACTGAGAAATCGGTGAACATACATAAAAAAATAAATAAAAAACATACATTCAACCGAACATATAACCTCCTCCTTTTTGAAGTCGGTTAAAAACAGTACAATTCCCGATTTTTGTTACGAAGATTTTATAGAAACGCAATTTATTTTTTATTGAGACGTAACTACAAATTGACAGTTTTCAGAATTTTTCCTATACTTGTGCAAATTTCAGGATTCTAGGTCAACGGGAAATGCCCTATGAATTTTGATTCCCTTGAGAGTGTCGAAATACACATTTTTTGCGACATAAACGGCCGTATCTTTTTTCGTTAACTTTGAAGTTTGATTTTTTCACAGCTTCAAGGGAACGCATACTTTATATAGTTAGAGTATATAGTTTTAATTTCAACTCAATACCTCCACGCGTTTCCCTAGATAAAGGAAAGATTCAAAGATTCAAAAGCATTTATTTCAAAGAAACCATTTACTGAAATGTCAAGAAGTCAGTCAGAAAAAAAAATGATGCTAATTGCACATTCCAAAGCGTAGATCTCTATGGAGAAGAATGCACAAGAAACTCATTGGACACTCTTTTCAATCATGTTTTGTAATTACAAATATCTCTGTTACATGTTTCTTGTCGCTATCATGTGAGAACAATGTAAATAAAGTAAAAATAAAAACTAAATATAGATATTAAAATAGCAACTGGCAGCTAAGAGATGACCAGTCTCAACTGACAGCGCCCGTTCACGAACATGACGCTAATATTAACACCACTCAGCTCAACCATTTAAACCCAAGGAAAATTTAAACCCATTTTATTAAATGTGGTTTAAGTGTGGCCCTAGCGCAGTCTCTTAGTAATTCTCCTAACGCGGAAGGGACTGAAATATTCTCACTACATTCAAAACATTCGTTACTAATTAACGGATTAATTAAAACTTGTATAAATGAGTGTCTATAAGTAGATACATAATCTATTTCATGGGTAGAGATTTTGAAAAGTGGTTGAGTAGAGTCTATTTTGAAATAAGTCCTTTGAATTTACTCATTAATGTACGCTTCTTATTCTAGGTTTACATAATTTCGTGGAATTATGAAGATAACGAAACCACACAAAGACTGAACTCCTCCTTTCGTGTAAAATTAAAATCATTTCCGTCACTAGCTTCGGCTAATGGTTTTGCTCGCGTGAAATTAGAAAATTATCTCAAGGGAACCTATTCTTTGTTTTATTCTAGGACTTTGCTTACCCTTATGCTCAATTTTATCCAAATGCGTTCTGCCGATTAAGCGTGTAGGAGTACTTAAAATCATTATCATAATCATTTCAGCCAATAGACCGATGACCTGGTGAGGGTCGCGGGAACCCGATGGATGCGAGACGCACAGGACCAATCGTTATGGCGACACTTGATGGAGGAAAATTTCCAACAGTGGACGTCTATCGGCTGTCGTCTTTATATTATATAGTGTCATCTACATACTTACTTCTAGAATGAAAAGAAGTATCCGAATTTCAATTTCAGGATCTATTTTTGTGCTAAGTTTCACCTGAATCCATTTAGACGTTAAAACGTGAAGAGGTCATAAAAAAATTAAAATTAAAAAATTAAAATTTCTTTAATTCAGACCCATAAATAGTCCATAAATTGTTAGTGTGTTAATAACAGAAAGTGTTTAAATACTATATTAGTGTTATTAGTAACCTATAGCTAATTCCACCCAGTGTCTCTGGATGGGGCAATCCGGCCTGTCAGCAATCATTTTCAGGATGCTGTTACGAGTGTTGCGCAAGCGTTGCAACAAGGAAGCCGCTTTCTTACGCATGATGGCGTGAAAGCCATCCGTGTGAGCCGCGGCAAACATTCCCGACGCACTACAACGCCGCGGCAACCGCAACAGCATCCTGAAAGCGTTGTTATATTGTACGCGCAGGACGTTGTAAGCCCGGTTTGTATATGACACCGACAGGCCGCTCGAGTAAAAAGACTGACAGAACGCCTTAAATAAACTAATTTTGACGTCTGCCGTGCAGCGAGCGAACCTACGAGCGAGCATATTACCCAAACGTAGACTCTAAAAACTCTGAAAACCTAAACTCTAAAGAAACTCTGTCTGTCATATACAGACAGAGTTTCTTTCGCGTATATAATACTAGTATCGATAAAGTTATTGATAGGAATTTCTCTAGGTACAATATAGCTACTTAATATGTCTACCTACAGTACGCCGCCGTCTACATTCTGATCAAAATGCCTGTAACAAAGACATCCAATCCATACACGTTAGTGATACAAAACAAGCTGTTTGCACCCAGCCTAATGTAGTGTAAAGCGATACACAGACTATATCTATTGTAAATACACCTACACACGAAATATATACTCTGTGGCAATTAATAATCACACTCTATATGGAGGCTTTTGTGTCTATGGAAACGTAGGCAAGAAAGAAAGTCTTAAGAGATTTTTTGGCGGGATTTCGTAGAGTGAAGTTCAGTGGCTGTTTCAATTATTATTTGCAAATTGATTCCGAGTGGATATTGTGAAGTAAAATTAGTGTAGTTTTGTATCTCAAGGGTCTGCGCAATGTGGGATCATTAAAACAAGTGCGATATCGATAAAATTGAGTTGAGAATTTTATTCTAGTGTTGACTACCTCATCGAAGTTTATCGAGAAGGTTGACTTGACACATTTACTGCCAAATAGGTACTACAGAAACTTTAAAATGTGCTAATGGGAAACAAATTAACTATTCATACAAAGACACCGCTTAAAGGACTAAGTATCCAAGCAAAAACATTAATAAAAAAAGAGACCCTTAAATATTGACTTAGAAAATAAAAAACCTACCCAATTGAACCAAATGGTACTATTGAAAAGGTATGCTAAATAATTCGTAAATGAATACGATTGCTCAGAAGCGCTTTCGAATTTTCATTTTAAATGATTGCTTGTACTATTTAGCTGGAAATTGGTATTTATCTTAATAAATGTTTGAGGAAAATGAATATCACTTTCAAATATATACATGGTGTATTTTTCAAGTGGGTTTGAAATGCCAATTAAAAAATTGTGAGAAATAATGAAAAACGGTAAAAGGGATCTCTAGTTGGCTTTTAAATTAGCTCTTTCCTTTAGTTTACACTAGTTTTTGCACGCGGCTTAACCTGCATAGGTACATAAAATACAGCCTATATCACTCAGGAATAAAGCAGCTCTCTATCGGCAAAAAATGTTCGCTATCAAACCAGTACCTATTTTCAGAGAAAACAAACAAAAAAAAAAACTTTACCTCTTTATAATATTAGTGTAGGCTAGTGAAGATAACATTAATTCTTTAGTTTTCCATACATCATTACATATTATCAATTAGTGATTCTATCGAATGTGTTTGACGACACGGTTGGCGCAATGGTGTATGTGAGTTTTCATATTTGTGATCGCTTGGTGCGTTACAAGAGTAATTCCTAGAGTGTGGCAGCGTTATTATAAAGATAAAAAAATAACACAGCGCGTATTTACTTTTTCAAAACGGTAACGGATTCGATTTCTGGTTAAAAATATTGTTTTTAAAAAATCCAATGAACCAGTTTTACTCGTCATCAAAATCAGGCCCGTAAATCATTTGAGTATTTATTATTATTCTCATAGTTACAGATGGTTATCTTCGCCCATTTGAAATATTCACCCTGTATAAGTAGCAATACCCATTTCTAGATGAGCGAGCAGTTTCATGGCTATTTGAACATTTGCTGGAAATAGATTCGCATCTGGGGTTTGAATTGAAGCCTCATTGATTCTTTTCATATCCATATTTTTGAAAATATCCGTCCCCTTTTCCAATATTTAGTTCGACAGTCCATTTCTAACATGAACTGCCAGAGGTTTTAACATGACGTGTTAAAATGTAAGGCGAGCGAGAGCTCTGCTCGGAGTTTCCGTGTGGGATCGAATCAAAAATGAAGAAAACCCGTAAAAGAGCCAAAGTTTGGTAACCTTGGTTCTCTTGCGAAGGTTCGGTAACCTTGGTTCTCTTGCGGAGGTTCGGTAACCTTCGTTCTCTTGCGGAGGTTCGGTAACCTTTTTTCTCTTGTTAACTTCATTCTATATCTATATCGGTACCTATATCGGGTATCTATATCGGGTTATATCGGTATATAGCCCTCAGAATCGCCAAACTTAAGTGGCAGTGGGCAGGGCACATTGCTCGCAGAACAGATGGTCGATGAGGCCGAAAGGTTCCGGAAGACGTAGCGTTGGTAGGTCTCCTACAAGGTGGACCAATGACCTGGTGAGGGTCGCAAGGAACCGATGGATGTGAGATGCACAGGATGGTCATTGTGGCGACACTTGGGACCGGTCTATGTCCAGCAGTAGACGTTTTTCGGGGAAATGATTGTGACACCCAATCACGACTAATGTTTTCTAGTTAAAAGTTTAGCGGCAAAGTAGGAACGAGTCGAGAAATTTCCATAAGCAACAGTACCTTATGGTAAGACCTATACTGAGCAATCACACGATGTAGTCTTCTAAGTACACGGGAAAAGGCAGCATAAAAAGAGAAAAACTCCAGTCAAGATGGCGTCCCAACACGGATGATAATTGCAGAGATTACAGCTTTGAAGCGACACAGTTAGACGCTAGACCTGTGTTGGAAATATCTACGTGAAGGTACACGAGTGAAAAGGCTTGTGAGTTGTGTGTCGAACTCAAAATAATTTGACATCCATTTTGTTGTGCGTATATCTAAGAGGTAAAACCAGGGTTACGAGGTAGTTCGACCGATTTACCGCGGCCCTGAAACACAAAGGGCAACTGAAGGAACACAGGTGGAATTTAGTTAGGGAAAAGTCTGACACTCCCTCTCGTTCTAAATACAGCGAAAAAAAAAGGTAAGAAGAGAAACTCCAATCTTGGTCTTGAAGTCAAGATTCAATAGGTTACTCTAGGCTAGCGGGCTCCAACATCGACCACATCATCGTTTACTATAAGGTGACCTCACCTACTACCTACTTGACCCCTAGTGGTTAAGTGCGAACTTAAAGACTTAATAAAAAAAAGCGTGTTGAAAAAGTCATTTGATCAATATGGCCAGTTTCTCGGCTCCAAAAGGACCTCGCCTTTGGCTCGGGAGTATATTGCACCTCGACTGTAATGACAAACTATGTTACTTGTATCAAAATGCAATGTAGAGGTTCTTACTAAGGGCCGACGCTGCGTTAAGCAGGAGCTCGCGCGTGCACCCGTCGCGTGACGTCGCGCGTGTATCGTGTGCGGCGGTCCTCATTGCGGATACCGGATTATTACCTGCGCAGTGTCGCTAGTTCAACTTAAACGGTGTGCATATAGTCGTGTCGGTGGAAAAATTTAATGCAGCAAAACGGGCGCGGGGCGCGGCACGAATGTCAGACTTTTACTAATTAAAGCCTACCTGTGTTCCTTCAGTTGCCCTTTGCGTTCCAGGGTCACGGTATCTAACTTATTCGAACAATCCCGTAGCCATTATGTCATAAAACCTTAATCATTCAGAATATAGCTCAACAAAGTAAAGTAACCATTAAACTATAAAGTTAGCGAGGAAATAGGCAATAAAACTGAGACACGTGCCAAAGTGTTACAGATTCACCATTATGTTCAGTGGAGTAGCTATGGGTATTGTGAACGGGAACCCCGAGGTCCTGGAACGCAAGGCAAAGAAGGAACATCGGAGTGCATTTTAGTCAATAGTTGCAATAAAAGTCTGACTGGCTCTCGTTCCGCTCTAAAGCGAGAGAAGTCATTGGATGGTTTCCTACAAAAAAAAAAACAAGTGGCGTAGCTAGACCCAAAAGGGCCCTGTATACATTTTTTTTGTCCAAAGATAGAAGTGGTTTTGTCATCATGTAAGAATGAGCTCCAAAACTTTGAATGATATAGGAAAGGTGTTGATTGAATATGAGCTCGTTTATTGGAGCGTGTACGGCATCCTATCATATAGTTATTATTAATTATTATTATTATTTCACTAAGCTAATTAATTCATTAATTTAAGTCAACAGTGAATAGATTACTTTTAGGCAAGCATCTTCCATCGTCGGCTACATCATCGCTTTCCATCAGGTGAGATAGTGAGCGAGCCTATGCATAATAAAAAAAAACTTATCAATTTGTGACTATACACTTTCAATAAAAAAAAAGTCAGTTCACAATTTACAAAAAAAATATTACGAATTTTTGCCCAGGGCCTTATAGCTCGTGGGCCCCGTCTGATAGATACGGTGGCCGCGGCGGTAGCTACGTCCTTGTGCGTACAATCATACAGGAACTCTGCCAATTTACGGTGACAACTGTGGCATAGGCAAACAACATTCTGCCAAGTCACCTGCGTACACCATTAGGACATCAGTCGCCCATTTCCTTTAACAAATGGTCAGGTAGAAAAACCTTTTTCACAACTACTCATATATTGGGAACGACCTCCTTTCTGATATCTATGGGGACGACTCACAATTAGGGGGCACGGCAGAGCCCCCACCAAGCCGAGAAAAAAGTGGCATGGCCGTACTATACTTTTCTCGAAACAGTTCAGGCCATTTTCGATCCCCTATAACTTTGTTGTGTATAAAACAAGAAGCCTGAATTTATGCGATTGCTAAGTCAACCTAGGTCATCAAGGTCCCTTAAGTAAGGACTGAATAAATTAACCAAATTGGTACTACATGGATCTCTTCACATGTTACGGAAGAAGAACTAAGTTTCAAGCCTTGGTTTTTTTACAAGTTATGTTTTTGATGGCATCTAATCTATGTATATATAAAAGGAGAAAGTGACTGACTGACATATCAACGCACAGCCAAAACTACTGAACCTGAACTGAATACTGAAAAGCCAGGCTTCTGGGCACGTTTCCAGTGTAAAAAAAAAATCCAGCTAAGTGCGAGTCGGACTTGCGCACGAAGAGTACCATTATCTATACAATTCTTTTTTACACAATTTCTTTTATTCTGTTTTTAGTCACAATTTATTATAAGTTATACCGGCAACAGAAATACATTATCTGTGAAAATTTCAACTGTCTAGCTATCACGGTTCATGAGATACAGCCTGGTGACAGACAGAAAGACAGTTAAATCTTAGTAATATGGTCCCGTTTTTACCTTTTGGATAGGAAACCCTAAAAACATATATTTTTCAAACTCGCTGGTAGAAAAAGCCTCCTATTTTTTCAAAGATACGATTTTTATTGAAGTAATTTAGGCGGCCGTGAAAATTAATGTATTTGCTTCAGCAATTTTGTATGGGTACAACTTGGCATTTTCAGGTTACGCACATTTCCATAACAATGGCTGAACATTAACTTTGAACTTTGTTTAACACCATTCTCCTGCACGAACACACATTTTGAGTGGGTAAGGTGTACTCTAAAAGCGTTGTTTTATAGAAAATCGTGCCTCTAAGTATCCAACACATCACGTTTCTATTGAATTGAAATTCTCACTATAAAATACTTTATTTATTATCTACCAACCGATAACTGATAATAATATAATAATAATCTGGAGAACAGATTTAGAACTATTCCTATGAACACGCGCTGTCACGGCGCGTATGTCTGCAGGAGCCTCAACAAATATCATTTAAACTTACCTACTGTAACTTTCGAGTACGCGGAGAAAAGAACATTTAATTCCGCACGCTCGTTCGCTTGGCACCACTTTCATTGTATTATAACCAATTGATTTTAGCATTACTTTATTAGAATTGTACGCTTCTGTCTTTCTACTTGTAACCATATACATGTAGAATGGACTGATCTTTTCATATCTACAAAGTGAACATTTATTTTTTATTATTTACTCACATGATGGTAAAAGATGATGTGGTCGATAATACGAGTAATTAACGTTTAAAAGTGTTTGGTATACTGTATAATTCTGTATTCTATTTTTCGAGCTAATAGTAAATTCTTTAGATTGTTTTGGCCCAGTATCGGTGGCAATCATAAAATCTTTCAAAGGGCATGTGTATGGGCACTCAATGCTGTCCAACATTTGGCTCGAGTTTTGAATAGAGGCACCGCACTTACCTACATTTGGTACCTGACGGGTCTATAAAACACCATTTTGCCAAGCTGTTTTTATAGCGGCCTACCAGAGTACGCAACCAATTTAGTGTTTTCCATATAGGCCACTGCAATTCAAGTCCAGGTGGCAGTTGTTTCTGAGGTTTCAAGAAAAAAAGCAATCATACGGGCAGTAGATATATTTTCTTACTGGGATTGGAATTCTCACAGGCTGCTAATAGTGTCACATAAAGGAACAGTCTTTGGCGTAGGTACAATCTTATTTCTCTTTCTACAGGTTTTACTCAGTCCATTCTCTACTTCTATGACTATGTAACAGCTTGAGAAATCTTCGTAAATCTTCGCCAATCTTCGTTGTAAATCACGGATATCAAACCGTTGCAGCGTCAAAGCTGCTTGATGGGCCTATAGCACGCAACTTTCAACTTTTCGTCTATATCGATCGTCTTTAATGAATTCTCAAATGGTCAAGTGTTAAGTAATTTTAATTTTTTTTACGGTTTATAGTGTTGATGTAAAAGTTTCGTGTTTCTTTGTAGTTGATGTTATGCAGTTTAGATTGGATTTTGACCTTGAAATCGCGTGATTTATTAGTCGTAGTTGTGGTACAAGCCAAATTAATCTTTATACACTACTACATACTCCTTAGTTAGTACTTTTTAATGATGGAAAGTTTGCATTTCACTGTCTGCGTACACATTATCATCAGATCTGTCTCCTCATTGCGTTGCTTAATATGGTGCGGTTTTTTTTCGTTAATTTGTTGATTAGCTTGTATTCTTTCACATTTCATTTCAATATTTCTTTAATATGTCAAACACGTAACATCAAAACATGTAGGTATTATCCTTTTGATATTATTGATCTCAATAGGGTGACCGACGATCTTTTCTTATAGAATTTGTACTCCTAATAATACAGATTTATATGTATTGTACCCACACAAGATTGTATTATTTTTTCTCAATAAGCTGACACAGATTCCAGCATATAGAACATGTCAGAATTGTAATTCCGATACGGAATTGTATGAAATGTTATATCTGATATTTTCATTTCCGATTGTAATAAAGTACCGAATAGCATAGCTTGACGTTGAACGTATATGAAGAGTTACATTTAAGTAATAAATTTTGTTTGCATATATGTACATACATACATACATGTACAAATCGTAACACAACATGCCACACAACTCAGGAGTATGGATTTTTAGACCCACTTTTTTTTTTAAATTGATATAAACTAGTGCTTGACTGCGATCCCACCTGATGGTAAGTACTAATGCAGTCATAGATGATGAGGCGCACTAATTTATTGAGAGCCTATTCACTCTAGCCTTGAAGAGACCCAAATTATAATCGGACGGGAAAACCGCAGCAGGCAAATTCAGAAAATTCAAATTCTCAATTTGATTGCGGTAGGTGTCCAGATGCTGGAGTGCCCTATAGACATATGTACCTGGAATGTTGAGGACCTAATGAACTGGTGCTACTCTCGATGTAGGCACCTTTATCTAAAAGGTTAAACACAAAAAGAAGAGACAAAATAAAATGCGCAACAAATAAGATATACTTACTGCAGACCATACAATTTCGATAGTTAGCACCTTTTTCTAAAACGTGAACTACAAAATGAAGAGCCAAAATAAAATGCGCAACAAACAAGAGATACTTACTGCAGACCATACAATTTCGATAGTTAGCACATTTTTCAAAAACTGTTAACTACAAAATGAAGAGCCAAAATAAAATGCGCAATAAATAAGATGTAGACCATACAATTTCGATAGTTAGCAGCTTTTTCTAAAAAGTTAACCACAAAAAGAAGAAGAGACAAAAAAAAAATGCGGAACAAATAAGACATATTGCAGACCATGGTTAACATTTTTGAGTTAGCAATATTTTAGCATCAAAATCGTCTTTTTTTCTAAAAATATGAAGTTGATATAACAACACAATCAACATTAAGATTGCCTATAAATTAAACACATAAATTCTCCGAACAATACATCTCCCTGTCAGGTGTTTATAATTTAACAATAAGCTTTCCCAAAGCGTCATCGAAGCATAATTGTTTAACTTCGACTTTGCAAGCAAAACTTCCAGTTACGGCTACTTGATGCTGAACTCAAACAATTTGTTTTCAAATCAATTATAATTAAGTACCAACGTGAACAATCAGAACTAAGCTCTGAAGTGTTGGTAATAAAGATTAAAACATAACGAAAGTCGTTTAAAAGTTAGGTGACAAACTATGGTTTTTTTTTTCTTGAGTATTCATCATCAAATGGCGTCTCTGTGTCAGTAAGACATTCCGTGAGATCCGTGGTATTCGTTTGTGCGTCAATGTCAAAAACACCCTGTATATGGAACGCTTGATTTTTATTCTGTAACATTACATTACGAAAATTTTTGATAAGTATCAGGTAACACAAAATATCACAGTTACACCTTTAAATTCAATTGTGGTGGCGAAAAAAAAAAAAACAAACAGACTTTTATGAACACGAGTTAATTTAGTTCAGATTTTAATTAAGCACAATACAAGCTTATCCTATACACAACAGGTTTTATCAGATTATCAAAGTCCAATCTTAAGTAAGGCCTTTGTCGGCGAATAAAAAGAGATTAGCCCCAAGACAATATCCTTTACAAAGGACATTTCGGCCCTTCGGGTGCCCTTGTGACCAAGCGAGCTTTAGTCAGCGAATTCCTTAATAGCTTACGAGCTCGTCCTGCGACGAGTCGTTAACCGTAAAACCATCCTTAAGGGTGCTTTTCCACTAAAGACATGCTATGCTATGTTATGTATATTTAACAATGTGGCAAGTAAACAATGACCCTCATAATCAATAGTTCACATAACTTAGCATTAGTGTATTCTTTTTTTAAGGTTGGAAATAATCTAATGACTTCTCACGCTCTACGGCGGAGTGGGAGATGTTAGACTTTTACTGACTAACACTAAACCGATGTTGTGCTTTGCACGGGTTCCCTTTAGTAAACTCCTGGCCCCAGTAGGCTTCGGCCCTGCTAGACCCCTACGATTTTGCTGACATCTCTTTGAGGCGCGTCGACGACTCGAGCTAGGTGCAGACGGTTACCGGACGGCCGGACGGCGAGCTACCATTGTTGGTCGTCCGTAAGCATAGGGTGCGCATGCCTACGGTGGCTGAATTCGGGATCGGAATCCGGGCGAGGCTTAGCATTGGTGGAAACAGGTCCAACCAAGCTAGGTTTTTTAAATATAAATGTCGCCTCACCGTGCTTGCTTTCACTACTGCCGATGTTGGAATATAATAAAAAAAAAACACCCTACTTCAACACTACGATCTTTCTCTTTCTAACCAATAAATATCGTATTTAATTAGTCTGAGCCCATCGTCAGCACTTGACTGAAATCCCTAGTATGCTTACAGTTACTGTATTCTTTTAGCCTTGCGTATGAGCACACGTCTCACGTAATATTACTGAAACACACTTCCCAATATAAAGCAAAAGATAATAAACGTTATGATTGAAATCCTTAAACAAACGATGTTTCTCTTTGGTGCCCATCTATTAACCCCAACAGTCGATAGATTCCATAGTTCGAGCTGCGCATCCACGCTCAAGGAATCGCACAGTTACCTCGTGGCGGTGCATCGTCATAGCTCATCTTACTTGCACACAGCTTAGCATCGTTGGAAACGATCACAGTTTCGTAGCTTAGCACTTACATGCTAGCAGCATAGCTACGTAGCACATATCTGGTGGAAAAGCATCCTATTTGTCAAGCTTGGTTATCTTTGCCTACGGTCCACGGACGCATCAGCGTGCCGTCATGTCAGAAATTAGAAATCAGAAACGTTTATTTCAAATAGACCAATTACAGGCACTTTTGAATTGTCAAAAATGAAATGAATTGTCGTATTGGCTTCGTCGATAGTTTCATAGTTTTGTATGTAAGCTTCACGCAGGCGTACACCAAGCGTATAATAACGAATACGCGTCTATGAAGCTACGCGTCCGTGGACAGCAGACCTTAGACATTACAAAATAGAATTATATCCTGTATGTGGCCCACGTTTTTGGTGTCGAGTCAAAACTTTTCTGAGTCCTAATTTATTAGGCCGCATGTACTTCACCAAGGACGTATGATAAACGTGTTTTTGTTTGTTAGAGAAGAATATGATTTATTTGACACCGAACAGCCTCAGCAGTATTTCATTTGTGATTAACAGCCATTTTAAAAAGCCGACAAACACACCAAGTAAGCCTAAGCGTGGAACAAACTCTCAAGAACTGAATTCAAGTTGGTAACTTTAGACAAGGAATCGTCAATCTAATGAATGACATGTCATTTATTGATAATTGTAATTACTTATTGTTCTTGTTTTTTTTTTTTTTATATAGCTTCTTTTTTTTTAATGTGAATGTGAGAACACCGTGGACTTCGCGAATTCTTAGGTTACTTCCTATTATACTCACTTTTTTTTTTTAAATATTATTATTTTTATTGTGCTTTTGGGTACAATATCGACTGGTCTACACTGTTCTTACATAATGTCTATTAATACTGTAATATGAAAATATTGTAAACAATCATTTTTTTAAAAGAGTAACCATGGAGTTTCTTGCCGGTTCTTCTCCATAGGAAACGACCAATTTGGAACCGTGCACTAGCTTCTGACGTTTTATAAGTGCCCATGTAGGCCTATGTGAAATAAAAAATTTTTGACTTTGACTTTGACTTTGAATTCGGAATGAAATTTGAAGAAATGCTTATGATTTTTCTATTGGGACTGCATGAAATGGATTGACATGTTTTGAAGGCTGATTGAAGATGACTGAGTGACTCACCTATTGTAACAACTGACAGGAAGCCAGCAAAGGACCAGGCGGTTCTATTTTAGGAGACGATGATCCAAAAAACTTTTTAGAAAATTTCTTCTAAAAAAATTATTTCGAAATTTTTGAAAACCTGTCGTAGCCTTCTCTAGACTTATCTCTTATAAAGAGGTAAAACTAATTGTTTGTAATATTATATATGTATATTACAAACAATTAATTCGGGCATTCTTAAATCAATTCGCGAATTGAACTGTTTTCATAGGTAAGTTTGCAGGAACCCTCAGTGCGCGAGTCCGACTCGCACTTGCCCGGTTTCTTTTATCTTAGTAACTCCAATTAAAAAAAAACTCTGATACTCCATCGTAAGCTTTTTATCCCGAAAAATTACACGGTTTCTGTTAAATATAATTTGTGGGAGCCATGCCGGAGAAATAAGCTACTCAAAAACTTATTTCAGAATATAATAATGAGTATTTGCTAACAAATTATATTTAGATCAAAATCACACTCGGGAATTGTGGTAAGTGCAAAATGGACAGCTTTGTTTGAATTAATAATTATTAATCGTAGACCAGAATTTATTACTAACACACCATTAAATGATCTAACAGCCGTTAAATATAATATTTAGTATCTCTCAGAAATAGAAATCGATTACGGATTATCAATTAAGCTGGAACGTTTCAGAATATTAAATTAAAGGATTCAAGATAGTTAATCTAGTTGAAATCTTGCCAAGGATGGCTGTAACCTTCGATCGATACCACTGAGATGTTTTTATTGAAATTTCTATTATACAACGGCTTTATTTGTCTAGGGAACCATTTTGTTTAGGCCCAGAACTCCACGTCATTGTATTGTTGAAGTTTTTTCTAAAATTTCTTTCTACAGATCCTCCGACTATGCAATGTTAGTATGTGGTTTGCTATTTGCCACATGGATACAACCTTTATTATAAGCCCTATCGCTGTCTATAGCTCCCTCGTTGTTAGCGAGATCATGCTCTATTTCCTTTTCAAGAAGTTCGATCTTTTTTAAGGCCCCGTATAAAGCGTGATATTCTGACGTCATACTACGCGATTCATACAAGATAATAATTGGCACACTCTCAAAAAATGCATTTATGTATTATGCAAAGCTTTCTCCTTGTACTATTGCAATCGAGGTCCAGTATTGAGGTTTTAGTATTAAGTAGGTGAGAGACTTTCCCTCAACACTTATACGAATGATTTAATATAGTATGCCTTTAGTTTTGCTGGTGTTCATTTGTTTCAGTCTTATTTGAATGTAGAATTTGTTTATGACGGTCAAATTATTTTAAAATACTAAGTAGAAAGTTACTAACTTTCAACAAATGTCATATCGAATTCATGTTAGCACAGGCAACATATTAGCACAGGCGCAGGGTAGCCAGCCTATCGGTATTTTACAGGTTACATTTTGGAGAGTGTGCGCGGGAATTGCATGACTTGATTCCGCCATCTCCTTTCTACCATCGGACAACCCGACGTACGGCGAGTATCCTTACGTTGTTGAAACTTCAACGGTCCGGACTAAGCGTTTCGCTTCGTCGTTTATACCCCGTACATCGAAGGACTGGAACAATCTGTCTGCTGCGGTCTTCCCGTCCAACTATAATTTAGGTGCCTTCAAGGCTAGAGTGGCTCTTAATAAACGATTGCGCCTCACCATCAATGATTGCATCACTGCTTACCATCAGGTGGGATCGCGGTCAAGCACTGGTTTATATCAATAAAATAAAATAAAAAAATTGTTTATGTATCATCTGCATAGCCTTTTCGCGATTTTGTAAGTTTGGAAAATGTTTCTAATGTAAATCTGGATGGACATTCCTGTATACTAGTGTTTTATTTCCTAAAGCGACTCGACTCCTTTTAATGGAAAATAAAGTAAGCTACGAAAATAACAGGCAAAATTTTTATAAAATAAAACGACTTTTAATCAGTCTGCAAATATTTGTATAAGAGAAAGCTACCAAAAATTGTAAACATTGTTACAGAAATATTCAATTAACGTCTGCGAACTTTCCGTCCTTTTCAATGAACATTTATATTATTTGGACCAATACGAACATAATAAACCTTTGAGTATTAACTTATTTATTATATAATTCATCGTTTCAATAAAACTTGCAAGTAATAAAAACTGTTATTTCTCTATAAATTTACGAGACAGTTAATAAATTTTTCATAACATTTTAGAAAAGTCCATATAAGTAACTTTAATTTCTTTTAAAGCTAATAAAAATGACAACTAGAATTTAAAGAGCATGCCTACATAAATGTCAATAAAATTAATTTACGGCTTAGTTTTTATAAATCCTATAATTTAAAGGGTAAGCTAAAAAAATAATTTTGGACAGCTCCAAAATGTATTTTCTCAGCTAACAAAGAGAATTCCACTGGTTCTAGTAGCAGGTAAAAATAATGAAGGGGATCGGATTAATGTAATTGGAAATGAAATGTTATCTGCAGCAATAATAGTAATAAAGCAGCAATTCGCAATTCAGGTTTATTAAATTTTGACTTGAATTTGTATTTTTATTTAATTAAGTTATAGTGTAATGTAGGTTACCGTAAGAGTAACCTTCATTACCGTTACTCTTACCTAATGGTAACATATCTTCAAACCTCGAATCGATGTCGAATTTCCGAATTGTCGAGTTATATATTCCTGCTAACCATATAGTAATTTTATATTTACGAAATAATAATATTCTGCTGAACAAGCATAAAAACTATTTGATTAGTTTTTTTTTTATAAATTACCATTATAAAACACAAAGAGCAAATATACAAAAAGTTTTTGAAATAATATTTAAAAAAATACTGTTCTAAATAAAAAGATTCTACATTTGAAAAATTTAGCCGGTCCGCCAGTGCTAAAGTGACAAGGTACGTCAACTGGAAAGGGTCACACATGCAGAAAAGCATCTTGTGTGTTCCCTTGTCACTCTGACGACACGGGCGAGCCTTTGTGTCACAAGAGGTTCTTCTACTGAAGAAGATTCTACGTAGAATATGTACCAGGTTTTGGACGAATATTATTTATTAAAATCTGATTGTAGGTTTTTTTATGATGATGAAATCCAGAAATGGCTGTCAATTTAAATGGCAAAACATTATTTCTAGATGCTTAGTGCTAAAAGCGCTGCTAGGAAAATTCATTTTTGCGATCAGATAGAACATAATTTCACGAATTTCTTCATTTGAAATATTGGCTAAAAGGTCAAATTTAAACTAAAAAAATCAAATAGTTAGACGACACAAAATGTTAAGATAAATTAAAATTGGGTATATACCAAATAATTAAACTACTGCCTTGAAAATTGGTTTATTATGAAGCTTATCGAAGTCACACAACTTTTCCACAATGTTTGTCGTATCAATCACGAACTAAAACAATGATTGTATAGACTTATTCTGGCAGAGCTTCAAAATGGCGGTCGTCCCACGCGACCAAACCTGGACTACAATGGGACTCATCATTGTTATGCTGATCGGCTGTTTTAAGTTTTAATAAGTAACCACATATGGATATAAGTAGGTGCAGCTGCCTTTGTTTTGAATTAGAATCGTTTTGTCAGTGTCTTAGTCGATGAATGTTTTGGATATTTTGAACACTAGCTTGTCGTGTTGATTTTGATGTTCTTAACTAATATCAACGGCATCAATGTCAATTTTCATGAATTGTTTTCGAAGCTCACTTTTATTCTTTGTTTTCTTATCTCTTTTCTACTCAACATTCAAGATTTGAGTTCGCGAACATATTTGTAAGAAGTTGGCAGTAGTATCATCACAGCGTTGATGTTTTTCAATTGTCGATTTGAAACAATTGTTTGAGTACCTATATTTAGTTTAGAGTATACTTTGCCTAGATATTTATATCTTGTTTTCATTTTTACCCAGCTGTTGGTCATGTGGTAAATGTTTATAAAGTAATTTTTTACGGTGTTCTCTTGTATATTTGTAGATTTCCAGAGGTTCAAAAAGTTCAAAATGAGTAAAACCTGGCCTTATCATTGGCATTAAGTCTGCCTCTGTCCCTTTATTTGCATAATAAAATCATTTGAAACAATCACTTTATCCTGTATCAAGATATAGTTGATGAAATATCACCTATCCACTGTAGATGATATTTAATTAATTTTGGTTATAAATTGTGATAATAATACTGGAATGCTCGATAAAGCTAGAACTACATTAGACCGACGCACACGTGTAACACGCCTGATTTGTACGTAGAACGACGTCGCGTGGCGTGAATCTTGTGTAGCTCTACAAGTCTAGTTTCCATATAAAATTTATGGAGACCGACGCGTCCAGTAGCCTGATTCACGTAAAATCAAACAAGTCAAATATCGTTGAAGTTTTATAGTCGTTCGATTGTAGTCCTATCCAAAATCGGTATTCACGTGTTCCTTAATCGAGATTGGATAGAACGACAATTGAACTGACTCGAAACTAAACGATCTATCAACGACTTATTGCCGGTTACCACAGAGTACTTTGTAATATACTGCCAGTTACATAATTATTTATTCTACCAGGATAATGAAATACAGATTTTATTTTTTTGAAATTCTATTTACGGCATAACGAATAAAAAATAGAATTAAAAACGATGTTTATAACCATTTAATGAAAATCGTTACTCAAAATATAAATTTCACCTAGAAATTTGCTAAATTGTGGTTTAAAAAGTAAAGTCTATATATATTTAAATATTTGTCTCTGCATTATCTGTCAAAATAATGTCAATCATCAGATTGTCATTTCAAAATCTAGGGGACACATTTTACAAAAATCGTTTTATTACATAATCTTGCTAATCTAATAAGTCCCTACCAAATACAAAAACACCAGTGGTTTAAACTTTCATAAAAGCAAATATATGTATTTAAGTATACCGATACCTGGTAAGTGTACCATTCACTCCTTGATTGTGCTTACCAAGGGTTCTCCCTTAGCATTGTGGACCGAGTAAGTAGTGGAGAAGTGTAAATAAAAGCATCGTGCAGAACTGCCCACATTTGAATTTGAAGGCCGAAGCTGGTCTAGATAATTTAGGGACGAATAATCAGAAGAACTAAGTGCACTTTGCCCATGTCACTGAAGCGTAAGCTGATGGACATATGTATTCTTCCCATTCTGAACTGTGGTGCCAGACTTGGTCTTTGACTAATATCCCAAAGTCCAAATTAAAGGTTTTCCAGCGTGCTATGGAGCGCAGCATACTATGTGTTAAATTAACAGACCATGTTCGAAACACAACACTGCGCACCAAAACGCAAATCATTGATGTGTCTCAAAAGGCTGCCCAACATAAATGGGACTGGGCAGGATATGTCTGCCGCTTTTCTAACGAGCTGTTGGCCCGTAAAACGTAGGATTGGTGCCCAAAAACAGCGATGCGGGGCTACGGCAAACCACGGAAGAAATGGCGGGACGACGGGAGAATTGGAACGAGACAGCAATGAACCGTGATCGTTGGAAAGAAAGGAGGGAGGCCTTTGCCCAGCAGTAGAACAATACGGGCTAACTATAATAATATGATAATCATAAGAACTCAATTTATTTTTTCAGATTTTATGAACCCATACAACAATTGATTGTACTGTGCTTCCTAAAACAAAATAAAAAAGAAGAAATCTATACATATGATAAATCTGCAGAAGTTTTATTTGGTGCGCGCATCACGTAAAATGTACGAAATCGATGTAGATAACTTTTATACATTAAAATTGTAACTTCTATTTATTACTTAGGTTTTGTTTGACTACAATCGGTTGAATAAATCGAAATATATACTACATGCAGGCTTTCAGCTAGTTATTAATAAATTGGTATGCCTGATGCCCGAGACAAGAAAGTTCAAAATTTACTCGTCAATGACTCGTCTATTGATTTGGTAAATGATAAGCAACTGTCTGCATCCGAATAGATTTAGCAGCCGACATAAGCTCAACTTTTATTTGGTTTTTAACTAATAAACTGATTTATTGAATTAATCATTATTTTATTTACACACCCTATACAGTTACTAGAATTTAGTCAATGAGATATGCTATGCATAAACCATAACAAAACCTAGAAAGTGCTCGTACTATGTTTTGAAACTAATTGCAATATGAGCCAAACTATTTCTCGACAATTATCACAGTAAGGTAAATATGTAATATACACTTATTATATTAAATGTTGGTAGCACTCATTATTTAGTATTTTTTACTATCAATACTACTCCGTAAGAGAGCTTACGTGACCCACCACCACACCGCGCCGCTCCTTTGATGACTACAACTCCACCGCGCACATAATGTTAGAAAGTAGCATATTCTGAACTAATTGACCTCCTTTGGTGTAATTGCTGCAAGGAAGGAAAGGAAGAGGGAAGGAAATGTGAGAATAAACAAATAAATAAATAATAGCATTTTTTTTAAGCATAGCATACATAGCATAGTCAGCCTTTTAATGTTCCTACTGCTTGGACTCAGGCCTCCTCTCTCTACCTAAATTAAATTCTTTTCATAGGTCCTATGCCTACTACCTGACTATATTACGTTTATGAGCTCTCCTGTCAAAGGGATTAAGTCCTTACTAAGTTTTGAAATGGGTCAGCCGATGATATCTTGGACAAGGACTTTAGTCAACGTCAAAAGCATCCCATTTTGAACACCTTAGTCTGTTTGTCTTTGGACAAGGTGGAAGTGTGCCTAACTTGGGCGGAGAACCCCTGTGGTCTCGTGGGGGCGATCGGAATCAACGACCTCTCACGCCGGGCCTTAGTACAACTATAATTCGGAGCGAGGAGGAATAGCAGGCGGTCACCTCCTTCTGCGAAGCAGTAATGCTAGCGAAAGAGGCGGCCGCACGCGTGAAAGAACGGACTCACTCACGCCCCAGCGGCTGGAATCCTGACCCCAATTTCCAGCCCCCGTAAGCGTGGGTTTGCGGACGTTGAACAATGGGTAGCTCGCCATCCGGCCGTAACTGTTCGAGTCGTTGACGGTGTGTAGTGTTAAACACGCGCCTCAAGGAGATGTCAGTAAATCCCTGCCCTGGAACGCAAGGCAAATAAAGAACATAGGAGTGGGTTTTAGTCAGTAAAAGTCTGATACGCCCTAGCTCCGCCCAAGAGAGGGAGAAGTCATTGGATGATTTCCGACCTAAAAAAAGTGGTGTCTCGTTTTTCGATATAATTACAATAACTTTGTGTATGTATTGTTCTTATAAATGAGATTTACACAATACTAAAAGTTAGTTTTAACTAACTTTTGTTCAACGACATTTGAACCGCAATATTTGACGTTAAGTCGTTGGCATCCGACCCGATCAAACATCGTTTCTTTACGAGAATACCTTCGAGTCGCTTCGAGTCAACGATTAAATGACGATTGTCTTAGCTGAATACGCGTCAACGACTTTTCGATCGAACGACTTCAGAATAATCGTTGTCGTTCAAACTCGGTTGATGGATGCGAATACGATAATGGTCTAAACGATTAAGTCGCTACGATATCGTTACGGTTTTGATTACGAGAATCGGGCTTCAGATCGGCCGGCGTGTGTGGCACACGTGTGCGCAGTGTAGTTCCAGCTTTATGGTATTCAATATTATATATACGTGTATTGAATGCCGGGAGTTATTATGATTTAATCCCGAATTCGAATCTGATTTCCGTCGTAATGTTTTCAATTAATATGATCGCAAAACTTGAAGTAAACATAGTATTTGGTTTCAGTAAATATCCAGTTAATGAACAATGTTTACATTCTTTGGTTACAAACAATGCTTTGTTCTCTAAATATTTGGTTGTTTTTTTTTATTAACAAAACAGCTCGTTTCACGTTTGTGATAAAAGCGTGAAAAAGGAAAATTGTTACGTTTTAAAATATAGAATTAATTAACAGACGGAAGGAGTTGCAGATAATTAGCTGTAGCGGAAATCATTGTTTTTTAATTGGTAGTATAGTATTTTACAATAATCCTGCTAAAGTTAAAGAAATTTACTAAAAAATCATTGAGCATTAATTTATAAACTTTTCCTTTTCGTTTGAAATCATGTAAGTACATAAATAGGTAGCCGATTTTTATTATTTTTTTTTTATAAGAAATCATTTGTACAATCTACGTTTATTTGTTCAATCTACGTAATTTTTACTAGGTACAATCTACAAATTCAAATTTCTTTACGTCCAGGAAAAGTATCATATCAAAGAAAAATCTGAACAGCCCTAAACTCATACGACATAATATATCTTTCAAAAAAGGTTCACGTAACGTTTTAGCAAGGATGGTAAATCTACCCAAATACGTTATTTCTACCTTTCACAATGGGCATACCTCAGCCTCTGACGGAGCACTTTTCACCCTATTCAGAACTTATACTCATTTGTGAACAGCCCCTGTAGGGGATTATACGGTTTGTACGATATTCTGAGCTCCGATTTCTTTTTCACAGAACAGATACTTACTTTTATCGGAAATAAATGCAAATTTCTCGGATAAATAGATCGAAATATTTTAACTTTATGTATTTTATTGAGTGTCTAGGAATATTGGAAATTTTATGTTTTTGACGAGGATGGTAAATAGATGGAATCCGAATAAGCTTTATTGAAAGTCACAGACACGAGAAGCAGAGATAGATAGAACATACATAAAAGAGTGTATTTATTTGATTCAGTAGTCTTTGGAATAGAAAACGAATAACCTTAACAAGGACACTTTAAAATAGTAGACAGAAGAAAAAACAATCCTACAATTTTCAAGTCAAGAACTCGTGAACTAAAAAAAGGGAGCCAAGTGCGCTCGCAGCGTCATTGTTACATCCTTTCAACGTTTTACACAGATGAAAGAAAAACACGGTGTTAGACTAAAAACAAAGTCAACAATGTCTTTGTTAGATGCCCCAGAATAAATGGACCCGTGGCAAAAAATGGAACCATATTTGAATATATAGAATTTGACATACAGCTGACGTTTACCTTTGCAAGTAGCGCTACTACAACAATCCAAGTTAAATTGGCGATATCAATCAGGTTCGTCCGTCACTAATACGCACATAATATTTCTATTTAAAAAAATGATTTGTTGGATATCGAATTTTGTTTACTAAAAATGGTTATTACAATAGAATAAGATATAGAAAAGGATGTAAAGACAGATGAAATCCAGGTATTCTAGTTTTAGTAGCCAATAGATGATTAACGATAAATCATTACGCTAATGTGAAGGTAAGGAGAAAGTTTATGTGGTGTGGTATTGTAAAAGAGAAACTGTCAGGAAAGAAAACTGTCGGCTTGATAATTTATGAGCTATTAATCGTTTTCTTTCCTATAATATTACGTTTAGTGCGGAAAGTTTAGAAGGGCGACAAATTCAGGATGCTATACTATAAGACCTTGCTTTATGCTAAATTTCAAGATTCTGGGTCAACGAGAAGTACCCTTTGAATTTTGATCCCCTTGAGAGTGTCTAAATGTACGTTTTTAATGACATAAACAACCGCATCTGTTTTTTCGTTAATCTAGAAGTTTGATTTTTTTACAGCTTCAACGGACCGAAGACCTAAGTTTATGGTTTTAACATCAAGCGGTACCTCCACGCGTTCCCGGGATAAATCTGGGAGGTCTGGGAATCTGTCTGAGGTCTTGACAGACAGACAGACGGACGAACAACAAAGTGATCCTATAAGGGTTCCGTTTGTTCCTTTTAAGGTACGGAACCCTAAAAAAAATCTTCATCAACAATAAAGTTAGAAAGCTTTAAGATAAGAAAGAGTCGTCCGACATAGTCTTTGACGTCAAAGGCTATGACACCTTGGTTGGATACCAAATATTTTTTTCATGCATATTCTCTAATTGCTCTAAAAAACAGTATAGGTACATAGAATCACATTATACGCATATTCTAAAAGGCGAAAGTTTGTAGGTATATATATAACTATACACCTAATGTGTGAAGAAGTAACAAACATATACCTAATTATATTTTTTACTTCTTCATGTTGGCACACGGGTTAGGAGTAGCACAGAATATTGTCCCGGGAGTATATTTGGTATAATTTTCAACTTTCTCGCCGACGCTGGTAGAAGCCGGTATGAAATAATTTCTGCACCCATAAATAAAATTTATAGAAATTCCAGAGTACGATGAGATGAAATTGTTTCAGATACTATCGATCTAAACGTCGTATGACACTCATTCATTCCCGGAATTCCAATTCTATAGACGGAATACCTCGCACACCTAGATACAAGAGTATCTGTTAACATTACAGTTATTATAAATGTAATATACCTAAGTATATTTAAAGTAAGTAGAGAATATTTGTTGCAGATCACACTATATTATAAAGGCGAAGATTTATACGAGTGTGTGTATTTGTTAAACCTTCATGTTCAACCATCTGGACGAATTTGGATGAAGTTTGGCACAAGAATATACTATATCAAATATATAATAATAGTTAGCCTACATTGTCGAAATATATAAAAATCTTTAGGTTTTAAACTGCTCTTTTTGATCTTCTAGAATAACAGTTATATTAGCATAACAAGTGGAGCTTTGTTTGCCAACTGTCAACGTTAATTTCGCTTTGCCCCTAATATGACATGGTAACGACAAATTGTACGAAAGTTTACTACAGGACGCACGCACATGGGGTCAAAGCATACGACAACAAGGTTTGTTCGACTCGTTATATGGGTTAGTTACAACCTTAGCTTGGTTTCCTGGTTTGGATAACACATGAAGCTTGTATAGATTCTTTTGCTTCAGAAAACAGTATTAAAAGTCTATCATAATCAAGGAAGTAGAAGGAAATTCCCAAAAATAATTATACTCTCCGTACAGTAGGTCCAATTGTCTATGGTCACAAGCAGTATTTAAAATGTGACCACACATTCCTGTTAGATCCGAGTTTGGTGAGTAGAATTTATATTGAATTAAGAAACGATGACCATAATCTTCCTCAGCCTCCGATCAAAGAAAGCCCAGAGGCGTCAATTAAAAATGAAAATAATGACTTGAATTTGACCTGTTTTCCAAACCTATTTAAAGACCGTCTTCAGAAAGTAAATTTGATTCTTTAATTAATTTTGGCAATATCACAGGTCCATTCACTGATACTTAAACTTAGATTGTCGAAGTAAAAAGATGTTATGGCCATTTTTAGTGCGAATTCTCCGTCAAAATGGCTTCTGCCAATTAGGGCTAGGCAATTAGCCGTGGTCGACCTTGTTTACAATATTCTCTACCAGTGTAGTGTTCGATCCAAAGTAATTAGCTATTGCGATAATTTGATCCGCTGCTACCGAACTCTGATTTACACTTGTTATAAATTTGACTTGTTTGAAAAGTGGTATATTGTATGTTCTTGGGAGTTTTAATTAGTTATTGCGTTCATCATGAATTTATGTTTTTCTTAATCATAGAAGATTATTTTGTAAGATTTTTTAGTTGGATCTTTTAGATTTAATATTGGTTAAGTTTCCCTGTTTTTCAAGTCATTGCGTTGATGCTTTAGGAAACCCATGTTCAACAGTAGACAAATATGATGCTGATAATGATAAAGCTGTCTTTAATAACACTAATTGCTAAGAGAGAGTATAACCTGTTCTCAATAAGACCACAGCTATGGAGGACAGAGGTAGGTACGTAATTACAAAATTTATCAACATTTCAAAAGCTTTTGTCAAAACGAAATTACGTCGACTCTATTAGCCGGGCCTATTTTATTTGTCCCACATACTCGGTAATGTAATGACGTACATAATGTTATTCGTGCGTAGGCTGCGCCAAAACAAAGGGATTCATAATTTAATTTCTTCTAATACAATTATTGTCTGATACTGTTACAGATTCATTTGCTTTGTGGTATATTAGTACGCGCTGTCTTGTTACACCTGTTTTCTTTGTTATAATAATTGTTAAATTGTTATTTTTAGAGGTCATTACATTCAAATGTTTGTCTGGATGAGCATTCATATAAATTGAGCTAATGCGTCATTTTCGCCTGTCGACTGAAAACTATTGGTAGGTAGGTAAGCTACAATTAAATTTGTGCTAAATTATATCGTTCAAAAAAATGCTCTAGGTATTTTTCAAGGCCTTCTGTTGCACTTTGGCCTTTTAAATTACGGCTGTATACTGTAGTTTGCTTATTTTTTTAGGGAAATAATACCTATCATCTAAGGTTTCTTACATCTAGTATTGTTGGTACTGAAATAAGATATTCTCATAGTTCTGGAAATGTTAAAGGTCTCTTTATAGTTCAAATGATTTCTTCAAAGGAGCGTAAGAAGCTTTTTGTGGCTTATTTATCAATTTCCTTTTCCTTGCAATCGTTACCATTTTATTTTCATGAATTATTTTTGTCCTTGTTTTGGAATTACCTGTGATTTAATAATTTTGATTTCAAGCTATACAGACAATCGTTTATTTTATACTCGTATCATTGATGAAACTGTGATATATTATTTTGGCTATTAAAGTTTTTAGTTATTTGGGGTTGGTTTCTAAAACACCAGTTTATATACCTACGTTATATGCTTCTCTATGTAATTAGTTAAGTTTAGGCAGGCCTTATCCGTAATATGGCGATAGCCAGCGTCAGGCAACTACCATGACTACTAAACTGGACCTATTTGGCGCAGCCATTGTGTCAGTGTTTTTTTTTCTTAGTTGTCTTAAATTTTGTTTTAACAGTGAGTGTATCCATGTGTGCCAAATAAAATATTTTTCTTTCTTTCTTTCTTTATAGCACCTATTGTGCAGAACAATTAGACTTTCTTTCCCTTTGCGGTTTTATATTAGTCGATAGATATTAATAGTTTGTACTATGATATCTAATATATCCCATGAAAGGTACTTTTTTCATGAGGTCCTTTTATGACAGCATGTAGGCTTGTCAAGCGAAAGAAATTTTAAAATGATTGTGTAAATTTATGAGAATTTGAAATAATTGTTTTTTTTTTAAGTCGATCGTGTTTTTGGTAGATAATGTAACAGGAGTACCCGAAAGAACAAGTATCAAAGCATTGCCGTCCGTAGTTTCACTTCATACCTATCTATCTAGTTTTGCAATTTTCCTTCTTTAGATTGAAATTTTTCTAATTCCCATGCTAACTTCTTTTGCGATTCTGGAGATCAGTCTCTCAAGACGTTAAGATGGGATTAATCGTATCTACTTAATTATCTCTCTAATATTCATAACAGCTGAGATTTCCCCAGCGAAGATCTTTCGTGATCGCAAATTTCCTTAAATGATTAATGTTATGAATAATTCAAGTTAACATCTTTATCAAGCAAGGCATTGATCGTGCTGACTCCGCATGGAAATTCTGCATTAAACTAAAGTAAAGCGGGAACGCAAACTAAAGAAAGCTATTATTTAAATCTAGATCGCTTTCACTGACAATTTATGGAGCTTGCAAAAAATATAATGAAAAGTCGAAAATTAGTTTTTAGACGTAGTAGGTAATTTGTTGTAATAAATAAGCGAGCTGCAGACAACCGTGACAACATCACGATAAAGACGCGCACTATCTTACGCGGTACAGTCGGCACAGACACACGTCAAATTACTTTCACATTTTTTGCTATTCGCGTGAGTCGTTGCGGTAACCAAGAAATGGCCACAGAACGAGAAACCCTGCATTGTGCAGAGCCATGAAAATATCATCCAATAGCTCAATGGACGCGACGCTCATTCACAAAACAAACATAAACAATCAAATCGTGAGTGCGAATCTAATAAACAGTAAAACTGAATGGAACACACCTCCTAAAGTTAACGTATCGCTCCAGATTTGCTCGTGGGTATCCTTCGAATGGTAAAATCACTGCGTTCACTTTGTTTGGTCACTTGTAGCACTGTGTGACACTCGCGCCGATCGCTCTCGTCGAACTAAGTTTCGCGGGACGCGGTTACTGTGTACGAACGCTCGACAAAGACTGATCGCGTGCTGGCGGCTGGCGGCGCGAAGCGGCACCGCCGCTCGCCTTCTCGAATCAAGGCCATGCAAAACGCTGCTCCCATTTCCCCCCAGTGGAAAGTGTTCGTATCCGTGATCCGTGCCCCTTTCGGGCAGGTGTGGGAGAAAGCACCCAAAAAATTGATCGTTCTGACTCATTCGTTGAGATGATTCGCTTGTCTGCATCGCTCGATGGACATGCAGTCATGGAAAGTGAAACAACCGGTTTTGGAGGCGCCAAATTTGTTATTGAAAAAGAAAAAGTTCAAAGCAATGCGCCTCGTGATGACGCGGTTGAAGCAACTTTTGGAGTGTGTGCGATTAAATATGGAAGGTAAGAACGAGATTCTGGGAAAAATTGTTAAGAACTCTTCAAACGGAGTGATATTGTAAAAACTTCCATATAATATCTAATATTATATTTATTGCGGATCCCAATCCATCTTTCACAAACATTTATTATTAAAGCAACTGTAACAAAAAGAAAAAAACGCAGTGTTCCAGCGAAGTGCTTCATAAATTATACAAAGCGGTAAATTAAAAGTTGGCAGTTACTCATAAACATGGCCACTGCAGCAGAATAGTTTTGACAAGTTCGTTCCATCTTGGTTATGTTCAAGCTCAAGTTATATAAGTTAATTAATTCAATCCACGAAATACAAAATGGGGAAGCTGCATTAGACAAATGAACGTTGGCAAAACAAACAGAGAGAGTTACCGAGAATGAAATGGATACGAGAGAATGTGCAATCAAAACTGATACTTATTCAAAGAGAACTGTTTTGCATTTAGATGCATGACGTGAATTTGATCACAATGAAAACGAGTTCTTAAATTTGCTGACACAGTCCGCACACTATCAGTGAACGTTAGATATCTTTATATCTTAAATGGATAATCCTGCTTTTTAACCGGCTTCAAAAAAGGAGGGTTTCTCAATTTTGTTGGAACTGATGAAGAAAACCAGAAATGGCCAACGGAACTTCACACTCACTTAAATATAATAATGAAGATAATTAAGCAACTATGATAATACATACCTATAAATAAATGGTTCTAAATAGTTATGTTGAAAATGGATCATAAAAGTGATCTGATGACGAAGATGGGGCCGGAAGGTAGGCACCGGAACTCTCTAATTAATCAACGTATCCCAGCCGTGTTTGGGCTTATAAGAATTGTCATAAGATGCTCTTTAGTTATAAGATACTATCGACCTGATCCGTTGATGGAGCTGGGAGGTGGAAGGTAGACACGGGAACTCCACAATTAAACAAGTATCCGGTATAAGTGCCTGGGTTTATTGGAATTGTCTTGAGAAATAGGTACTCTGGCTGTAATCTAAGTGTATCAAAACTAAACAGTGTGAAATAAAAAACTTTAAAAAAATAACCGGCTTCACTACAAATAATTTCGGAAGTCAGTGTTTCTGGTTTTGTTTGTTATTTAACACCGACTTCCGAATTTTTTTTTACTTTGCCAGTGTTGGGTTTTGCTGATTTACGCTAAGATTGGGAATGAAAACAACTGTGTGGTTGATTAGCTTTTCTCAGTCACATTCAAGATCTAAGCCTAAATAAACTCAAGTCATTGTTGAAGTGAAAACTATGCCACAAGACTTTTTACACTGTAAAAGAGAGTATTTTGAGGACAAAAAGGCTTAGAATTGAGCTATTTCATTCTCATTTTTCTTTTATTTATTTTTTTAAGTTTGTTTATATAGATATGTGATAATTATTATCTATTAATTTTTTTCATCTTATTTTTAATCATTTTATTCAACTGTAGTTTCATATGTAATTATTATATTATTTCTTTAAAGGAATAATAACAGATAGAAAACGTTTTAATGTAATGTTTACTGAAACCGAGTTGTAAAAAATGCAATTTATTTATTTATTTATTTTTATTGAAGGCTCACAGACAAATAGAAGAAAAATGATATAAACATTGTAACATTATTAAATAGCTAATTACAAGCCTCCACACATAGATAAAAAAATATATATATATCGTCATCTAATTTACCCATTAAGACGTCTTATGACTTTACTAAACAATTAATCATTAAAGTCATCCTTATCATCATCAAAAAGACGTCCACTGTTGGACATCCTCCCCTAAGATCTAGTATCGCCACGACGACTGGTCCTGTGCATCTCACATCTATCCCTCACCAGGTCATCGGCCACTTTGTGGGTGGCCTTGCAACTCTGCGTCTTCCTGTATGCGGTCGCCATTACAGAACCTTTCAGACTCATTAACCACTTGTTCTACGTGCAATGTGCTCTGCCCACTAGTAAAATGTTATGAAACTGCACAAAATTCTTGAATACTTATTTAAAATTATTAAAACTCAGATTTTTCAAAGCGGGTTAAATTAATTTATGTAATTTTTATTTTAATAAATACTATTACAACCTAGCCTCACTAATTGGCTCGTTTTCATGTTAACCTATGGAAATTCCAAGACCGTGGATTATAGTGTTATCTTCAATTGACTTATGGTAATGGTGCTTCAATTGTTTTTGAATTAATTTTTCTCCATTCTTAAAAAAAATTCTTTATTTTGTAGCTTATACTTTCTGCTAATGTTAGTTTTCCATCTACTATAATTAATTTATTTAAACTTCATGTTCATATGCGGACTTAATGCAACAAGGCATTCTCAACCAGTCATCCATTAAAAAATAAAAAAACCCGACTGTGATAAAAATAACTTTAAATATAAACTGAGAAGAAAAACAAACAAGCACAGTCCAGCAGCGTAGAAACCAATTTAATTAAAAGAAAACTGCAACAGTCGGGACCCATTAAAATAACATAACCCTTCTTGGAGTCGGGTAAAAAGTCAACACTGGTAGGTGTGCACAATAAATAAATAATAGATACTTCAAATAGAATGAAATATCATTAACATATTATATGCTAAAATTATAAACTAATAAATACTATGATAAATATCAAATCATCATATTTAAGAGAAAAATATAACAATTATGACGAAGACCAACCGAACTAAAGTTGTGAGGATTTCAAGTAGTACCCAGTTCCGAACTAGGTTTCTGTTGTCCAAAAAATCAAATAAGTACTTATGAAGAAGTCCTAGTTTGACTAATTTCTCCCATTTGAGGATTGTCATTGTAGGGAGGGACCGCTATCCATGGATATTATTTTCGGATAAAAATCCTGATATTAGCATTTTGAATAAACACAAAATAGACAGGCATGTTATATTTTGTAGGTAATTAGCGAACATTTTCTCTTCTAAAGAACAAATTATAACAAAACACGGCGCTGCCGCGTCCAGGGGCCCAAGTCGGCTATTTTCATAAATTCGTCATTCCAACACGATCCCATTGTCATTTTGCTAAAAATTCGTAATCTGCTTATTCATAATGATCGATCATTGATCGGTCAATGGTCTCGTACTAGAGTTGTGGTAGAATGACAATATCAAGCTTGTTAAAAGCAATGACTGCAATAAGTCGTTCTAATGTTAGGTCACTTACCAAAGGAACTGTCAAAATTGTAGCAGATTCCCGCATACGTCAAACACTCATTTGTCAGTATGTACGAGATTACCAGTTCTTTCAATGGAGTGTCAATGGTTGACCACTGGAAAGTCACAATGACGCCATCATATTAGTAGATTACCAAACTTGTCAAAATCAATAATTATGAAATCAATGATAGACCATTCTGACACTATTGTAATAGCAGACTTGAGGCCCTGGGCCTTACCATGGCGTTTTAATATGTCAGGCGTGCAAGCGAGAAAAAAGGATGAAGCTTTACACCCTACATAGCTCCATCCCTTTAACAGTTCAGTTTAGGTCGTCAAAAAGATCGCATTGAGAGTTAGTGGTTTTTTTTTTTTGGGTGGGAAAATCATCTCATGACATCCCCCGCTCTTGGGCGGAGCGCGAGATAGTGTCAGACTTTTACTGACTAAAAACCCACTCCTGTTCCTTCTTTGCCATTCGTTTTCCAGGGCCCCGGGGATCTCTTTCGCATCACCCATGGCCCCAGTACCCAGACCCTGTTGGGCCCCTACGGTTGCTGACATCTCCTTGAGGCGCGCGTGGAACACTACGCGCCGTCGACGACTTGGGCTCGGTCCGGACGGTTACCGGACGATCGGACGGCGAGCCACCCATTGCTCGCCGTCCGCAAGCCCGCGCCTACGGTGGAGAGTTAGTGGTAGGGTCTCTATTCTTGTAAGTGATGCTGCTTTGTTTGTTTAGCAATTGTTTATTTTATATCAATGTTGTTACTTCACGAGGCTTGTATTAATTTAGAAACTATTGTTTTGGAGTATCTTACATTCATCAACGGTCCTTTGCCGATTAACTTGGGGTTGGCGCAAAACTTTCTTTTTTAGTTGCCATTCTAGTGATTATTTGAGTAATATTTTTTTGTAATATCATTATTGGGTACAAATCCAAGTACTTAGGGTATTTTTTCATTCGTATACTTCCATAGGTATTAAAGATAATAAAGGAAAGGGTTGCTTATTTTCGAGCTTATTTTATCGTGCTGATTTCATTACGCAAACAGAAAATTTCAATATGCGAAAAACCGCGCCCCGCGTGCGTATTCCGCATTACAATAAATACTTGTATGAAATGGACATTTGTGGGGGTTCTGCATGCGGAACAAACCCGCATGCATGTTGAAATCCGGATGATATTAAAACACCCTTAGGAGTCCTTGTTGGACTCTCACGCCCTCACCTCCTCACTCCTTGGGGAACCCAAATCAGAAAAGTATATTTTGCGGAATTATAGAGTTACCACAATCCAATAAACTGCGGGATTGTTCAAAAGAGTCACCATGGCCTTCCAGAACGCGAAGGGCAACTAAAGGAATGGTACAATTAGGTTTTATTCAGTAAAAGTCTGACACTCCCTCTCGTTCCACACCCGAGCAGAAGGAATTAGATGATGATTTTACACCTCAAAAATATATCTTCAAAAAAAAGTAGAAAAAAATAAGTAGGAACTAAACAAAGCACATAAAAAATGACTTACTCCTTACCATCCGGCTACTAAAAAACAGGAGTCTTACGTGTACATTTTCAGTTCTTTACTACCAGTCAGTAAATAAAACGATCCGTTTTCATATAAGAATCAGAATATCGAACATCTATATACCTACCTACATTAAACAAAGTCGTGTTAGTTAGATCATTTATAATTCAAGAACCTATTTTTTTTTAGATCGATAGAATCTTTGCTTTATTAGATTCGTCTCCGCCCCGAATAGCACAATAACTATTAAAAAAACCGAAAAAATCTCGAAAAATACATCGAAAAAAGACAGCAACTGTCAAATAGATTGGTCTCAATCATTCCATCATTCGGTCAATACTAATTGACTCTAGGCGGTACGAAGTTTGCGGGGTCCGCTAGTATCTCATATAAAGCAAGGCAGTGTACACAATCCTGCTTTACTTATCGCTTTGTCAACTTTTCCAATTTTAAGTAGTTTAGTCTCCTTATTTATTGACTTCTGAGTAATTACTGTTCGAAAGACAAACAGCACCGCAATAACGGCAGTACTAGTCTGACCGTAGTACCTGACGAGGAGTTATTTTGAGTTATTTTAATGATTAATAAAAAAAATAGACTCTAAAATAACTAACCATCATAACCCGAGAAATACCAGCAAAAGAAAAATGAGCAAACCCAGAATAAAAGTTTATGGCAACAGAAATTTTATGTTTGAAGGTGCACCATTTTTTAATGACCTGTCTAGAGAAATCAAAAATTGGTGTGACGAGTGATATGTGCGTGATGGTTAATAAGATAGAATCGAAGAAAAAAACGTGTTGCACCGACTTCAAATAACATAGAATGATGGTGATTCAAAAACATTACATTTCACATATTTTTGACGCGATTCATAATCCATACATCACATGCGCGAGCTTGCGGACGTCGAGTAATGTCCTCGTCCGACCGTTTAGTAACGGTGCGTGGTGTTCAACGCGCGCCTCAAAGTGATGTCAGAAAAATCGTAGGGCCGATGCCCGCTAGAGCCTCTGAGAATTTCTGAAAGGATACCCGTGGTCCTTGAACATAGCATAATATAAGCATAATCAGCCTTTTAATGTTCCCACTGCTGGGACTCAGGCCTCCTCTCTCTAGGAGAGGGAATGGGCCGTAATCCACCACGCGGGCCCAGTGCGGGTTGGTGAATGTCACATGGTCCTTGAACGCAAAGGGTAATTGAAGGGCACAGGTGTGGTTTTACTTAGTAAAAGTCTGACACGCCCTCCAACTTCACCCTAGAGAGCAAGAATTGATTTCCCACATTAAAAAAAAATGGTTACTTCACATACTATTTTTGCCGACAAACTGAATTTCTGTGCAGAACGTGGCTGTGTCTGTGACCCCTGCGAGAAATATAGCTACTAGCATTTATGTTATTATTATAACCAACCAGAAGACATCAGCATCGCAATCTCGTAGCATAGTATAGACGGCCTTATAATGTTCCCACTGCTGGGACACAGGCCTCCTTTCTACGAGAGAGAATGGGCCGTAATCCACCACGTGGGCCCAGTGCGGGTTGGTGAATGTCACATGTCTTCGAATTTTTGGTTCTAGGACATGCCGGTTTCCTCACGATGTTTTCCTTTCACCGTTTTGAGAGCAGTGGTGATGAAATAAATTACACAAAATAATGCGCCTGGCTGGGTTTGAACCCGTGACCTACGACTCGTAAGTCGGAGCCGTTACCAATCGGCCACCACTGCTTTACTCATCTCTTATTAAATAGCAATTGTTTGTTATATCGACCGAGACCCCAAATAATAAAGAACGGTGTCTAATCCTATAAGGATGCTGTTCTAGCAGAGATCGGCGAGGTGGCTAGGCGGTGTGAAGATGTGTGCCATCAGCATCATAATTTCAGCTGAAAGACGTCCACTCTTGGACATATGTCTCCCCCAAGTGTCACCACAACGACCGGTCCTTTACGAATTGCATCCATGGCGGGCTTGCGGATGGCGAGCAATGGGTGGGTTGGTGGGGCTCGCCGTCCGACCGTCCAGTAACCGTCCGGACGGAGCCCAAGTCGTCGACGGCGCGTTGTATTCCACGCGCCGTCGAGGAGGTGAGGAGATGTCCAGCCGGGTCAAAGCCAACTGGGGCCGTGGGTGATGTGAAAGAGAACTCCGGGGCCCTGGAACGAAAGCAAAGATGGAACAGGAGTGGGTTTTAGTCAGTAAAAGTCTGACACATCCTATCGCCACGCCCAAGGGCGGGAGACGTCATTAGATGATTTCCCAACTAAAAAAAAAAATACATGGAATCCGCGTGACCCTCACCAGGTCATCAGTGGATGGCCTTCCTAGGAGGCGTTTCCCTATTGGCTCCATCGACTATGATTTTTTTTCTGCGAGCAAAGTGCTCACAACCATATAAGTTGGGCTCTCCTT
The DNA here is from genome assembly GCA_961205895.1 of Mythimna pallens. Classification (NCBI taxonomy): domain Eukaryota; kingdom Metazoa; phylum Arthropoda; class Insecta; order Lepidoptera; family Noctuidae; genus Mythimna; species Mythimna pallens. The sequence continues at coordinate 17,134,649 of OY540844.1, read as the reverse complement.
CAGACTATGTTACTGGTCTTGGTTCTCCTGCAGATATCTTCAATCTTGATTGATTTCTGATGATTATTTTCACCAAAGCTTTGCGATGCGAAAAGTCTATTTAGAGCGAGAAATGTGCATACGCACAACGCGTATGCACATTTCTCGCTCATGTCTCTCGGGCTCATCTCTTGCACTTTCCTCGTTCGCATCTCTCGCACATGACGAAATAAAACCTAGCTCTGCTAGTATTTTGCATACAGAGTTGCGCTAAGCCGGGCTAGGAAAATGACGATCCCATTGGTAAGTTCTTTCCGCGCACCTCGCACAAGAAACGCTGCTAGAAAAACCCCTTAATGGCACGTGCGTTCTGCCTCATTTCAGAGAGAACATATTAGCTGGTATCTGCAGCATTACCCCATTTATATTCACACTCCAATAGCCTCCTATTAAAAATACAATTGCGCTAATTCCGTGTCGTTATGGCCACAATCTCTATCGTTTGGCATTTCAAATGTCTTTTCTATCAAGTAGCTAATGTCATGTCAGTTTGCTAATAGTGTCGCTATTGTAGTGCCATAAATGGAATGGTACCTTCGCAATAATGGCAGTAGCTGTGGCTGCTGTTGTGGTTTTAAAGGTTTCTCGAAGATAGATCGGATGAGATGTGCTGCACATATTAAAGTATATATATAAATGTGACATAGATTTTAAGGGTTCCGTACCTAAAGGGTAATAAAAAAGGGTCCTTATTGCTAAGACTCCACTGTCCGTATGTCTGTCATCAGGTTGTATCTCGTGAATCATGATAGCTAGACAGTTGAAATTTTTACAGATGATGTATTTCTGTTGCCGCTATAACAACATAAAACAGAATAAAATAAATATTGATTGACATAAAAAAGGATATAATAGGTATAGTGTCTAATGTTGTACAGATACCTACTGGTACGGAACCTTTTGTGAGCGAGTCCGACTCGCACTTGGCCAGTTTTTAAGATAGGATGACATGTTGTTAAATTAGAATTACCAAGACAGATTATAATTTGGAATACAAACATTTCATATATTGTTTTCGTTAATAATAATATAATAACGAAAAGTAGAAGAGGGTAAAAATGGACTAGGTATGCCGTTCCCACACATGTACAATATATTAATCACAATATACTTAATTGCTGTGCAAACACTTCGACGTTACTAGATCAACATTCTTTTCGCTGATGAGGCACATATCAAGAATTAAAGATATAGTATCGACGGTTGAAAGGCTAATTGATCTAAACGACATTTTTTCCAATATTGAGTTATATACATATTCGGAATCAGCAAATTTTTCTCCGTCGTTTGAGTCAGGTTTAATTTTTTTTTTTTAATGTCGCTTAGATCAATTAGCCTTTTAATTGTCGATATGTTTCAGAGTCTAAACATAAATAACCTGTACCCTAAGGCGAAGCACGGCTTCGAAATTTTTCTGATAATTTATTATACAAGAGGGTTCCTTTTTTACTAGCTTTTATTTAGTTTCACCTGTCCCGATTTTTGTCTGTTATCAAATCATGCAAATTAAATTTGATCCACTTCCCGGTTACCGATTGAGCTGAAATTTTGCATGCATGTGTAGGTAAATCAGATGATAATGCAAAATTATTATAACATGGAGCTGATCTGATGATGGAAACGGTAGGTGACCATAGGAACTTAGATAACCCTTTTATCGTGTTTGAGCTTTTTGGAATAGTCTTGATGAGTGTTAATTATATAGGTATATACTGCGCTATGAAAGCTTGCTATGAAAAAATGAGTGTCAATAAAAACTTGTTTACACACAATTTATTTGTAACTTTATAAGTATATAAACAAACTGAAAATAATAATAGGGCATCAAAAAATTCGTCCACATCGATGTCAATGGGAAAAGTGCCCAGAACGCTGGCAGCATTGCCACGCTGGATGGCAATGCTGATTCGTTGAACGAAGAGAAGCCCAGCCCTCTGGTCACGCGAATATAATAATAATAGTATAATATTAATAGTTAAGATGTATATATAAATTAATAAATAGACTTTCATTTGTTTTTAAAGAGTTTTAATTTTTTAATGATTTAAACAAAAATCTTGATCAGCTTTTTCAATGATTACTTTTTCACGAAAAACAAAATTGTATATAAATTATATGCTGCATTTCCTCTACATATGGTTTGGTGACGGTTTTCTCTAAGCTTGAATTGATATATTTAATGATAAGAAATTGCCGTTTTTTAAATCCGGTTACTTTGAACTGTCATATATTCAGATCGACTTGCAATTATAAGTTCACATAAATTTAATATCAAAGTACTTACCTTATTCTTTTTTTTAACAATTTTATTATATCATTTTTTAGGTGTTTTGTATTTTCTATAAGACCTACTTATTATTGACAACTTAATGACACTGTTAGTCAACTCTTGTAAAATTGAAGCTCTCATAATTTGAATCTCCTGTCAAATATTGGAGTAGCAGCGATGATTGGATGACCAAAATAACAATAGCCGTAATTAATAATCTGACGTGAAGCTCTTGAGTAACTGTCAGAATCCCGGGCAATACTTGTAATTATAGCTTTTGCCCAAATTTTAACTCGCCAAATTCAGCGCTTTGATTAATTTTTAAGACAGCTTATGTAAAGCCTTTTGTCTGTTTAGCTATTTTGTGTCGTTTGATTTATTGACCGATTACATAGGTTTCTTTATTATTTTATATATATTTTTATTATTTTATTATTGATAGGCTCGCGTTTGACCACTATCTCACCTGATGGTAAGCGATGATGTGGCCGACGATGGAGCACGCTCGCCGAGAAGTAAGCTATTCACTCTTGACTTAAAGATCCCTAGCTATCAGACTCCAGCAGGGAATTCCACGCCTTAGCTGTACGCATTATGAATGTGTTCCCAAAACGTTGGTGGTGCGGGTGGGTGTGTGGTGGGTATTTAAAGTAATAATAGTTCATTTCAGAAAATACACAATATATTTTAAAAAGGATTTATATAATAAAACAGTTTTGCCGATTAATAAGTAGTAAATACAGAAAAGGAGTTTCGTTGGTACCAGTAAGTACTAATGATAAACATTGTAGGTAACATCGAGACTAAGTACCAGAATCTTTCATAATCTACTCGTACACTAATATTATAAAGAGGTAAAGTTTGTTTTTTTGTTTGTAGGGGGGTATTCTCTGAAAGTACTGGTCCGATCGCTGAAATTTTCTTGCCGGTATAGAAAGCTACGTTATTCCTGAGTGACATAGGCTATATTTTATGTACGCGAGTAAAGCCGCGGGCAAAAGAACCAGAATCACCATAATCTTTCATAATATAGTCTTTAATAATACAAAAATGATTTACATATTGACATAATTATAGTAAAAATTTAAGATGTAAAGAATAAGTGTAAGTATAATTATGTAACAATTTCAGTAACTAAGAAATTATGGTAGATAATTGTATTAAATATTTACAGTGTAAAAAATTGTTCGCCAAGAATGGAAAATATAGTACATTAATTATACTACATTAATCAATATGCAAAGCCATAGTAATATAATACATATCCATATAATATGATATATATTCATATAACTGATATAACTACGTAAAATTGTAATATATCTTGCAATATATGAAGTTCTCTTAATAAGCATTATGTAAAAAATTGATCATTTTAAATACAATAAAATCCAATATTTGATACTTTGTAAACTATCAGTGTCTTACCAAGAAAAAACAGTTTACAATTTTACGAGATTTATTGTAAACTGACGATTTCTACCAAACGCAAAACTTAAATGAATTTTAGAACAGGTGATAGCCAATCCCTTTGTCCGGCCATTAGACACTATTAGACATCCGAGATCTAAAGCCCTTTGAGTGTAATTTCCTTTGTCGCCTATAACTGTATTAGTTAATAGCTTGTAATGGCGACGGCAAAGACTGTAATTGTTGCGGGAAAGCGACACTTGGGCCGGGTCGAGAGTCGCGATGCTGCCAAATGGATGTGCCTTGCTAAATAGGATAGAGAAATCAAATATAGTATCTAATGAAATAGGGAAATATCCACGTGATTCAAATAAGGATCAAATATTGAAATAAATTTTATTACTCCAATATTAAACCTTCATCAATATTTTAGATTATAATTTTGTTTTGAGCGAGTATTTTTTTTAATGCAGAACAAAGGAGGGTAATTCAAATAATTGAAACGCGATGTCAATGTTCAGACCAAATGTGACATCAAAGTTTATGACAATCACCGAGCGCGTTTAGTTCCAGTACACGTCAACCTCTCCACTTGGTTTTTTTTTTAATTATGGATGGGCTCGCGTTTGATATCTCACCTGACGGTAAGCGTTGATGTGTTTATTGTCATAGTAAACCTTTCGATTACCGTAATTAGAGACACAATAGAAAGACAATGAGAGAGCGAACGCCGGCGTTCGCTGGTGGGGGGGGAGGTTATATGTAGATTTTGACGTCACTCCGAGCGCGTCAAAATGGCGAGCGTTTAGTGCCCGTGTCTGTTAGCCGATTTAACTATTAAATAAAATACTTTTAATAAATTTTTTGATGTTGTATATTTTTAACTTACAGCTTCTTTAATTGAAACAAGTCGTGTAAATGCTGCACAACTGAACCAATACCAATGCCATAGTCTGGGTGTCTTGTGTATTGTGTATTCGAGTTTACACATTTGTGTTTGCACCTTACGTGATATAATACCATACAGGATTTATTCCTAGTAAGTGACAACGTTTTAATAATAATTAAAAAAAAACTAGCCAAATGCAAGTGTCCGTTTTTTAACTTAGCGCACGAAGGGTTTCGTATCTATACAACTTATGGCACTATATTATAAACTGTTATCACGGTTCATGAAATACAGCCTGGGGAGCAGGGGCGCCGGTTTTTAGAAAACGTCATGGTTGCTCATGCTCATTTGATGACTTGAAAATGCGACGAAGTGTGAGAAGAGAAATGCACACTGATCGACCGACAAATCAATAAATGTCCTACTTACATACTGCGTACTTAATTACTAATTTTGATTGATAAAAATATAAAATGAAACCATTACATAAAAATGAAACTAGTTTATAATTATCTAGAAATATTATAATTTATACGTAACCTAAAAATCGGATACTGATTTGTTTCTTGATGTGTATTCTCAGGGGTGCTCGGCACCCACTGTTTATTTCTCGAGCACCCAGCTCGAGCCCCCGAGTACCCACGGAGCCGGCGCCCCTGCTGGGGAGAGACAAACGGAACTAATCATACTTTATACTTTTGTTACCTTTCCCTCTCAATAAACACTCAACCACAAATAAGAAACATGACAAACGAAAATTGAAATGCCACAATGTAAACATACAGAATACATTTTATTTTGCAGCTCATATCCTAAACTTCACAGAAAAACGATTTCCATTCTGACAGGACAAAAGTTGGGTTTAGGACGTTGACCCTTAGCAGACGAGACTATTGAAGGGGGGAAGGGAACCCCCTCTAATCTTTGAGATAGAAAAACCATTAGGTCCGTGTTAATTCGATCCCTCTGAGTTTATTTGTGACCAAATTATCTTGTAAATAAAATTGGATTGATTGATATTGTTTTTGTTAGCGAATGAACTTAAATTAATGGATTACTCTGATCGATTGTTTCAATTTATTTGTCCCATACGTATTTTCCTTTTGCACTGTAGGAGGTACCTACAGCAATGCGTTCAAAAATGAGGTTAGAGTTAACTCTAATGACGTCATCAGGGTACATACTCTACGCTCGCATTTTTGAACGTGAACATAGAATTCAACTGTCAATGCCAAACAAGTGTCATTTATGGCCGCATAAACCAACCTACCCTGCTCGGAGTTAGAGTTAGTTGGGTTAACTCTAGGGTAGCTACTTGAGTTATAAAAGAACGACCCTGGGTTACAACTCTAAGCATTTATGAACGGTTGGAGTAGCGACTCGACTCCACTCTGGTTATTTTTGAACGCAAGACTGACTGTTGGCTGTTCTTGGGAATCCATCCGTCGGACGAATCCAGTCTCCTATCACTTACGCAATATTTGCGCTCAACGCTTTCTTGGATGCAAAACCTGATTGAGACGTGTTCGCGGATAAATGGATGAACATCTTATCTTAACATGTCTGGACTAATGTGAAATGAGTGTATGGACTTTAAAAGAGACTTTGACCTCTGAGTTTGTTTCGGTATTTCTTAAGCTGACGATAAAAAATTACTTTTTAAACCTATTTGTCAAATAAGAATTATTTATCATTATCGATTAACCCGTCACATTATACATATTTTGTTGATATTCTATGTCAAAAACAAGTTTCTAAATAAATAAATATAAATAATAATAGTATCGACTTCAAAATATAAATTAAAATCCAAAATCAAAATTAAAATGAGCATCATAATTCTAATCAAAATCTGAGTATCCAACAAAAACAAATTAAATGTTTATGTTTTGGTCCCAAGTGTATCATTAGTAGTTCATGTTAAAGTATAATATTAACCCGTTGAAATATAAAGAACTGTCAAACTGCAGGGGCTTCATAAATAAAATGGTAGCGGAAATATGACTTTTTACAACAAAAAAAAAACGAAAAAAAAAATATAGCAGAGCATAGACTATAAAATATAATGCATTCAATTTATAGGAAATTTATCCAAATTAAATTAACATACAAGTTTACTAGTTTAATAAAGGATCTCTATAGTGGAGAAGAAATCCGTTGCAGTTTCCACGCATACTGCCGCTCAGGGATACAGTTTTCTTGCGAATGACGGTATGAAAGCCATCAGTGCGATACAGCGCAGAAATCCTTGATTCCACTACAGAAGCAGACTGCCCCAACGTCATTCTGATGATGTTGTTATATTGCAAGCGCAGGACATCCAACGACTCGAAAGCCTGCTTATCCCTTCCGCTTTTAGGCATGCAATTTACTGCTATCTGCACTAGTGCGGAAAAGCGCACGAGCTCTCCCCTTAATTCATTAAACCCCGAGCGAACGTTTGCTCGGTCATTGTCTTACTATTGTGTCTCTAATTACGCTACTCAATAGGTTAAATAAAATAACGTTAACTTGTTCAGAGTTCTTTAACAAATGAAATTGGCATTTGGTCTTAAATAAATAAAATAAAATTTCTTAAAACACATAAACCATTATTTATTAGGGAACGCTTGGAGTTATGTAAACTATGATATCAGGTCATCGTTGCTGTGACTCTTTTGACTTGAAAACATTCAACACAAAAAATGGGAACGACCCAGTAAACAACGTCTGTTCTTTAAATTACCTACAATGAGTAATTATGCTAATTGTGAGAACAAAACACATAATTGACATTATTATTCTACCATTTAAATAATAAGATGTGCCCGTGCCTCCTCTCGGATACAGAATTTTTAGGTTATATATATGTATACTTACCTATTTTTTTTTTAGGTGGGAAAATCATCTAATGACAAATTGCGCCCTTGGGCGGAGCGGGAGATAGTGTCAGACTTTTACTGACTAAAAACCCACTCCTGTTCCTTCTTTGCCTTCGTCCCAGGGCCCCGGATTTCTGATATGCCGTCTCGATCCGCCCTAAAGCGGGAGAAGTCATTAGATGATTTTCCACTTAAAAAAACGGTATTTAGAATTTTACTGAGATATACATTAATAGGTCTTTACCTATGGAATTGCCGTTTTTTAAAATAGGTTGCTTTGAAGGGGTGTACTACGCCAAATCGAATTCAAATAATCGAATTCCAAATAGCAATAGGATGTATTTGTATGTGCGATGCGTTGGCCGCTCGATCAAACAAACTTTCAATGTTTTAAACACTCGACGTATTAAGTGTTCGATATACTAAACGTTCGATTTATTAACCATTCGATATTATGAACGTTCGAGTATTTAGATGCTCGAATTAAAATGTTCGATAAATTGATGTTCGATTATTTGGTATTAGATTTGGCATTGTACACGCCGCTTTGAAGTACTGCGATATTACAGAAAATACAAAACACAAAGAAACCACTAGATAACTAATTTCGAAAAAAGAATAACGTATCTTTAAAATAAAGTTGATTTGAACTTATAATTCCAAGTCAATCCAAAGATAAAACACTTTAAAGCAACACGTTTTTAAAAACGGCAATTTCATAGGTAAAGACCTAATAAAAATGCCGGAAGACCTAACGTCAAGGACATAGCACAACTGCAAGAAAGCAAGAAGTATGAGAATTTTACTTTTTAACAGATCGTACTAATTGACATGAAGTCTGGTGCAATGACAACATAAGCAGACGTAATGCATATTTACCTTGTCGAATTCCTTCAACAGTAACGAGCACCTCATTTTCCTAAACATAATTATCTAGTAACGGTAGGTTGGTATTAGGTAATTGACAGGTCCATAACCAGCAAAAGCTGCTATAGTACATTTTGATACAAGTGCAAAAAGTATGTCATTGCGACCGAGGCGAAATTCGTACGAGCCGTAGGCGAGTGTGTTATGGAGCCGAGGGTTCCAGAGTGACCAATCTGCACGTGTATCAAACAACTTTTTTCAATACACTTACGAAGAAATGAATAAACGGATACATATAATAAAATTGTGCCGGGGGTGAGCACGCGCACTTTTCTGCACTAGTGCGGAAAACAGTCTATTGCGTGCCTAAAAGTGGTGGGATAAGAGCGGGTTTTCGAGTAAGTGTATTGAAAAAGTCTTGTCCATAAGTATCTCAATATGTGATGCGGTATTGTTTTTTTTATAGGCTTGACCTCTATATCAACTGATGGTAAGTGTTGATGTGGAGGACGGTGGAGGACGTGTGCTCAGAAGAAACCTATCGAAAGAGTTACCGCGGGTCTGGAAAGCAAAGGGCAACTAAAAAAAGGCTCTCCTCAAAAACCCACTTTGAGGAGTGGCTTATACTTACAGACCTAAAATGTCTTATTGACTTTTAATTTAATGTTTTTATTTTTTACATTATTTACTTCCTCTATTCATTGTAAACACACTTAAATTACATTTTTAATTTTTTTTTTTTATGAACGATGTTATATGTAGTTATCATACCTATTGCAGATATATTTTGTGATCTGCAATAGATATGAAGAATATAATGCAAATGTATGCTACTGATATAATAAATTATCATACTTGAATTCTGCAAAAGGGATTTAAGACTGCGTTTACATACTTTACAACATCTATTGCTACAAACGTTAGGTTTACAACGAAGAAAGTTAACTTTTACATTTTCTTAATTGAAACTTGTTGAGTGAAGGTTTTCATGCATAAAATACTATAATCGCATCAGTAACACACGCGAGAATGTTTCTGCGATTACGTTATGTTAAGGTAGATACAGACTGGTAGCATTCGCTTTGACTACAAATATAGCGACTTCAATTATGTTAATAAATCAGGATAGACTAGCTGTCACTGGCGAAGCGAGCAAAGGGCTAAACGGGGCTACAGCCCCGCCTAGCCCAGGGTACACCCCGGAGCCCCCAAGCTCGGAGGGCCCGCAAAGCTGATTAACAAACCTCTTATTGAACTGGCGAAAAATTCTCCTACCTTCAAAATCTAAATTATAGAATAGGTTACAACACACGTACAATGGTCCACATAGGACTAAGTGCGGAAACCTAAAATAGATAGATAGATAGATAGGGTACAACATTAGTTATGGCAACACGTTTTAATTAGCAAAAGCTCCACCACTCCCTCTCGCTCCACGCAGAGTGAGTGGTCAATGATTTCTCACGTAAAAAAGGGGCCCCAGTTTTTTTGCCACAGGGCCGTTGATTATCTAGCTACGCCACTGCTGTTAGTATTCCATTTTGCGGTCTTTGGTGGAATTTGCTAGCAGTTCTGATTGCCGTCCTCGGTCCTGTCCGGATCCAGGAAGTTGGACTGAATTCGGAACTAAGTGGAATATTGTGATACTGATGCAATCGTTGGCGATTTTAAAATTGGCAAATGACGCTCGGTTACAAGAGTGAGATAATTCCATATTGCAGTTATTGTCATTGCAATCTTACAGTGTTTTTATATTATATGACGTTGTGTCTGTATTCGAGTCATCATCATTCAACTAGTGCAACATATTCCAATTATTTGGGATCGAATCAGTGAATCGTCTTCATGGCATCCACTATGGCCCTATGCTAGTGCTGTGGGATTCTTAGATAAATTCACCGCGGTCCTGCCCCCCTAGTCAAGCTACAACCGTTTTGTTTCGATTCTCTTTTTGTTGATCGCCTCGAGTCGGCCACGCCTCCTATTCCTTTGTTCTAACCACGTGACTGAGCGTTGAGATGACGTCAGAACAAAGGAATCGGAGGCGTGGCCGACTCGAGGCGGTCGACGAAAAGAGAATAGAAACGAAACAATAAGTTGTAACTTGGCTAGGGGTGCTGGAATGCAAAAGGCAACTGTGTTTTATACACCGATGAGTTTAAATCGTTAACAGTGTGACTCTCTCTCTGTCGCTCTACCCAGAGCAGAAAAATCATGTTTTTTTCCAGCCATCATTATTAATTGTTTCCTTGATTTTATTCTTTTACATTGCCCTACTTATACTTAGCCTTAACATATGCATGCTTCACACTTTTCACCGCTCCTAATCAACGGTCTCCTTAAAAACCAACGCATATTGAGCGTGTCAAGTTGCATGCATAAAAGAACCATACTAACGTTATCTGCTCAAGATCAATGGATGACTGGGAATAATAACATAAAATGGACCATAATGCATAATTGTGTAGGCTTGGGTGCTCTTCGTGTGATAGATTACATCCATTTTGCATTTTTATGAATATGATTAAAGGCTTCTTTAGCAGCAGTAACTGGAGGTAAGGCTTGATTTTCGTACCGAAGAGACCTCTTAGATTTTTTTAAAATTTGGTATATACTAGTGGTTCACTGCAATCCCACCTGATGGTAAGCAGTGATGCAATCGTTGATGGTGAGGCGCACTAGTTTATTAAAAGCCTATTCACTCTAGCCTTGAAGACACTCAAATTATAATCGGATGCAGGGGCGCCGACTCTGTGGGTGCTTGGGGGCTCGAACACCCATGAAAAATAAACAGTGGGTGCCGAACACCCCTGAGAATAGACATCAAGAAACAGATCAGTAATCGCCTTTTAGGTTATATTATAATATTTTTTGATAATAAAAACTAGTTTCATTTTTATATAATGGTTTCATTTTATATTTTTAACAAACATAATTAGTAATTAAGTACGCAGTATTTAAGTAGGAAATTTATTTATTTGTCGGTCCATCAGTGAGCATTTCTCTTCTCACACTTCGCTACTTTTTCGAGTCATCAAATGAGCATGAGCACCCATGAGGTTTTCTAAAAGCCGGCGCCCCTGGTCGGATGGGAAGACCTCTGCAGACAAATTGGATTTTGGACTATCCAGTCTTTCTTTCTTTCTTATTAGAACGTGATACTCCGTAGACTATGTAGTACAACTTGAAACATAATAAACGCATATACAGAATCGGATACTGAATCAATTTTAACCTTATTAAATACGTAATCTTTTATCCTAAAATAATCAAGAATTATTATAAATATCACCTATTTTGATAAATTCTTGACAAATGTTGTTGATAATTTTTGTATAGATGTACTTATCTAATTAATATCGAGTGTTAGTTAAGGAAGTAGATTAATTAAATCTAATTAATTTTGCCTGGCCTGTTGGTCTAGTGGTTAGTGGCCCTGACTGCTATGCCGGAGGTCGTGGGTTCGATTCCCTCCCAGGACAAATGTGTGTGTGATGAGCACGATCATTATATGTATTTAGAAATATGTAAGTATGTTTATCAGTTGTCTAGTACTCATAACACAAGCTCTGCTTAGCTGAGACTAGATGGCGTTGTGTAAAAAAATAATTAAGATATGGACTGTCCACCTTTTCCCTTCCTTTCCTTGGTCAACTCAATCTCTGCCCATCACTGCTTTGGTCTGCTGACTTTTCTTTTGCCTGATTGTCTCTTCTATGGAAAATTTTCTTGAAAGGAAATGTTCCTTAATTCTTCTCCTGAATATCTCCAACGAGGTTTCTTGAAACTATATGGATGGAAGTATCTAAGTCTCTTGGTATTTTGAGGAGAACTAACAAACGAGTAAATTCATTCAAATGTTTTTTTTTAGGTGGGAAATCATCTAATGACATCTCACCCTTTGGTGAAGCAGGAGGGCGTGTCAGACTTTCACTGACTAAAACCCACTCGTTTCTTCCTTCTTTGCCTTGCGTTCCCGGGCCCCGGGGTTCATTTTCACTTAACCCATGGCCCCAGTAGGCTTCGACCCTGCTGGGCCCCCCACGATTTGCTGACATCTCCTTGAGGCGCACGTGGAACACTACGCGTCGTCGACGACTTGGGCTTGGTCCGGACGGTTACCGGACAACCTGACGGCATTCAAATGTTCTTACGTTCACATTCTGTGATATAATCACGATATAATTGTTCTTCAAATTCTACCCACTCAGGTATTTCATAATGACACGTAATATTTCCACGGCAATGGAGTATTTATCATTGTTATTTCGTAGCGTTGATTTACCGATCTAATAATTCTGGGAGTTTTTACGAACAATGAACGGATTAGATCAACAGAAACCTGTTTCATCGTTCTGTATTTGTTACCTGCTGAAATCTAGCTGCACAGGTGTGCATCATCTTCAGAGGTTCTTTAATTAACATGTTTAATGCGGAACGAAATCTACTACGCCTCTTAAGTACATTTCTTCCTTGCGGTGTGGCTAAGAAAAACATAATTTTCTCTGCCGTGCGGAGGTCGTAACTTCGATTTGAGCACGATCATTTGTTCTGTGTCTGGGCGTAATTTATCTATAATATGTTTGTATTTAGAAATGTTTATCAGTTGTCTAGTATTCATAACACAAGCTCTGCTTAACTTGAGACTAGACGGCATTGTGTGTTAGTTATATTATTATTATTATAGTTACAACACAAAAAATTGAGAATGTTGCACCTGGTAAAACCAAATTCTGTCTAAGTTGTGAAAAGGTACGCAGTTGACGTAGGTCCGTTTTCGCAAGATCCATCGGTGTTTCTACGTCGTGTCATAAAGAAACTGAATGAGTAATGGCACGGCAGTGCGTATGACAATGTTTATTAGTGAAAATGTTAACTGCGGAGGTCAGAGTGCTTGAGAGAATGTTCAAAATCCGGTTGTGAATTTTTGTTTTGTTGTGTCCGGCCCGCGCTGAATGAGGTCAGTGTCGAGAGCGGCCCGAGGTGAGAGATGTCGCGATTTGAATTTTAATAATATTGAGAGAATACTCAAGGAAAATCGGTGGATTTCGATAATAACAGTTTGGCGTTAGATTTTTTTTTAAATCTTTTTTATTGTCATCATCATCATTTCGGTCGAAAAACATCTGCTGCACATAGGCCTCCTCCAAGTGCCACCACAATGAACGGTCCTGTACGTTCACGCATCCATTGCATACCCGCGACTCTCACCAGGTCATCGGTCCATTGTGGGAGGCCTTCCAACGTTGCGTCTTCTGGTGCGCGGTCGTCACTCCAGAACCTTTCGGCCCTATCAAACATCCGTTATACGAGCAATGTTCCCTGCCCACTGCCCCTTAATTCGCCGTCATTCACATGTGTCATAAATACATACTACACAAGTTAGGAGAAGGTTGAGTTAAGTCATATCTTAACCCTTACCATTACTTGTTAGAATGTCAGGCGTGAGAGCGAGAAAGAGGAATGGAGCTATATACCCTATCTTATCTTATCTTGATGTGGGGCTGGCCTCAAAACAAGAGCACTTCGACTCTTCTGGATCTTTTGTGCTAATATATACCCTATACTCCATCCCTTTAACAGTTCAGTTTAAGGTCGCTAGTAATGGAAATGAATCTACTACAGAAGACCTCTCTAGCCACATGCTATCTTTAAAAAAAAATCTGGTCGACGCGCTTTCTTATAAATCGGACCATCGCACTTGAATCAAATATAAGCCGAGCGCAGCACGCGTGAGAAATCACACATCAATAAAAACATCGTCGATAACAATGCTTATCGTCTAGTGCCTTAGTACCATAGAGCATTGAGATCCTTCGCCACTATGTGTTCCCAAAAAATGGCATGTCAATGAATATCATCGTTGACTGTTAGAAATTATGGCAACTGACCAAGTCAACATTGAAAGTCATCTATTGAAATTAGTCCGACCATTGGGTAGTCGATTCTATGTTTTATTATTATTTAAATCAAAAAGTAATGTTACTCAAATTCTATTAATATTAGTGGTATCATAGTTCAAAATCAAGTATGTTAGAAACTTTTCAGATGGAAGGGTCAATTGGCAAGAAACATAATAAGGAGGCTCTGGATGCACCTACTGAAATGTTACGTCATCGCTATTAAGTTACGTACGTATGTATAAAAGGGAAAGCGAGATGTCTTTTCACCACGCCCTCATCCCCGATGACCCCACTACCCTGCTCCAAGAAAGCCGTAAGGAAACCAGTACAGTTCGCAGACAATTCAGACCGCTGTCCTTCCGTCCTCGCCGCCGACGCCCGCCGCGACAATCCCGTCAACGTCCTCCCCGTCCCTTGCTCGAGCCAGCCCGCGTCGCTGAGCCGTAGTTTTAAAATTCCCCGATAATAATAATAAAATCTTTGTTCGATCCAGCCCGTCCCTTGCTGCAGCCCCCCCCCCCCCCCAGCGACGCCCTAAGCCGAGGTACGTACCCCACAGGGGGTGCCCTTAGCGTGTAGTCGCTTAGTTTGTAAGTTAGTTAAGTAAGCCCTGGCTGGAGGCTTTGATTCTTGAATCGAGGCCGCCAAAGGCAAGTCCGGTTAAGCAGAATCCTCATGGATGTCCTTCGCCTGGGGCAGACGAAGGGGTCTGTCAGACTCTTACTGACTAAAAACCACCTCGGTGTTCCCTCCCACACTTGGACCGGGGATTGTGGGAGCTGATGCGCCATCCATGATCCCCGGCTAGTGCCGGACCGCCTACGCGGGCCACCTCAAGCCCGCGGGGAGTGTGAGGTGTCCTCCCCCCGCGACGTCCAATAGGGGCGCGCGTGGAACACAACGACAACCTCCTAGGTTGACCTGCGAGAGGCCACAAACAAAAAAAATCTTCACCACGGGGGCACCGGGCCACCCTCCCTGATACCAATTTTTGAAATGCTTATTGCTGCTTGTTGTAGACCATTAAGCTTACCTGTGACAGACAATCCAGTTGGATAGGTCTAACTTTGAGAAAGAGGTCAATCGTCGAATCAGAATCGGCTGAGCAGCATACGGGAAGCTGCGGTATCTTCTCGTCCAACATACTACAGTGTCTCAAGACGAAAGTCTATGACCAGTGCGTGTTGCCAGTGATGACATATGGCACTGAAACATGGTCGCTTACAATGGGCCTCATCAGAAGGCTTACAGTCACCCAAAGGGCAATAGAAACTCCATTTATAGCCCAACGGAGTTTCTTTGCGAGATCGCATAAGGAATGAAGATATCCGCAGGAGAACCAAGGTCGCCGACATAGCCCGAAGAATCGCCAAAATAAAGTGGCAGTGGGCAGGGCACATTCCTCGTAGAACGGATGGTCGATGGGGCCAAAAGGTTCTAGAGTGGCGACCGCGCACCGGAAAACGCAGCATTGGAAGGTCTTCCACAATGTGGACCGATGACCTGGGAATGCGGTGGATGCGAGACGCACAAAATCGGTCGTTGTGGCGACGCTTTGGGGGAGGCCTATGTCCAACAGTGGACGTTATTCGGCTGAAATGATGATGATGATGACGAATTGCTCCTCCATTTACTAACCAGCTCTGGTGATGATTTCAGAAAGAGATTTATTCTTAGTATTAGATGAAGATAGATGTAAAATAAAACATTTTTTATTTTGTACTCAGAGTGAACTGAACATTATAGTAATGGATTCTCTAGTAGCAACAGATTCCGTATTCTATGCTTAACATAGATACAATTGCACTAACTATACATCAGTTCGAAATGAGAACCTTTTTATGAGCACTTGATATACCTATCTAACATTATTGTCTCAGTTGTTGAGAGAATCATAGAGCTTGTTACTTCGTTATGTTTGGACGAATGAACATATCTGCTATTGTGTAGTAGAATTATTTTTAATTTCAAGATTATCAAGTAATCACCATCGGCCGGAACCTGGAGTCAGCCGGCAAAAACTGAACCTTTATATGATTGGGCACGCCACAATTATGGCGGTCCCCTCTTTGAGGTGTGGTTGGAAAGAGCTCACGGCGTCCTCATCTTCCGCATGACGCAGATTCTCACCGAACACGGTAAGTTCGGGAAGTTCTTGCACCGAATTCGTGTGAAAGCGACGCCCGGGTGTCGCCACTGTGTGGACCGCCCGGAGGACACGTTGGAACTCACGGTGGTGGTGTGACCCGCTTGGACAGAGCAACGCCGTTTCCTCGTAGGGGTGATCGGCGGCGGCGATCTCTCACGCCCACCTACCAGGGCCTTGGTACAGGCCAGAGTCCGGAGCGAGGAGGAGTGGCAGGCGGTCGCCTCCTTCTGCGAAGCAGTAATTCAAGAAGCCAGAATTCCGATCCCGATTTCTGGCCACCGTAGGCGCGGGCTTGCGGACGGCGCGGTCCGCCGACCGTCCGGTAACCGTCCGGACCGAGCCCAAATCGTCGACGGCGCGCATTTTTCCACGTGCGCCTCAGTGAGATGTCAGCAAATCGTAGGGGCCCAGCAAAGTCAAAACCTACTGGGGCCACGGGTAGTGTGAAAGTGAAACCCGGGGCCCTGGGACGAAGGTAAAGAAGGACCAGGAGTGGGTTTTTAGTCAGTAAAAGTCTGACACTATCTCCCGGTCCGCCCAAGAGCGGCATTTATAGATGATTTTCCCACCTAAAAAAAACCCTTATACGATGATTTTGTTGTCCATCTATCAAGACCCTTTTTCTCGGGAACGCGTGGAGGTATTAAGCTGCAATTAATATCGAATTGTCAGATTGACTACCTCATGAAGCAGTAAAAACTATATTTAGCAAAACTACGAAGTCAACATAATTTAAAAGCCGTTTATGCTTCGTTTATGCTTCGTTTATGCTTCGTTTATGCTCCGTTTATGGCACATATTTTGAAAGAAAAATGGAAATCATGATCTATAGGGGACTTCTTGTTAACTTAGAATCTTGAGAGGCAAGAAGCAAGATTTCATAGCACAAATAAAGGCTAACGTTTGAAAACTGTAAAAATTGTAGATACGGCACAAAATAATTACGATTCGAAAATATCTTCGAAACTCGATTCGAGAACCGAACTATTTACATAGGTAAGTTTGTACGGAATCCTCGGTGTACGAGCCCGACACCCACTTGACTGGTATTTCATCGCGTCTGCTAAGTTTCGCAAGGTAATTTTATTTCATGCAGTCTCTCCAGCTCTTGTATATGTACAAAGAAAGCCTAGTAGCAGTACCTTCATTTTTAAGGTTCCGTACTAGAAGGGTTACAACAGAACAGAATTAAACCACTGTACGTCTGTACGGTTGTCTGTAAATGGACTGTATCTCATGAACCGTACAAGGTATACGGTTAAAATTATCATAGCGAGTGTATTTCTTTTGCTATTAAAATAATAAAATAAAATTAAAATGGTACGGAAAACTCTGTGTGCGAACCCGACTCGGACTTGGCGGACTATTTTACCATTCACTCTTCAACACACCTTCATTCGTCTCCTACACTGTAATAGGATATACTATATACTAAGTCAAGAGTGAATAGGGTACTTCTAGGCAAGCGTGCTCCATCGTCGGCCACATCGTCGCTTACCATCAGATGAGACAGTGGTCAAACACGAGCCTACCAATAATAAAAAAATAATAAAAAATACTGACTATATCTCAATCGGTGAACATTCATAAAAAAAATAAACATACAGTCAGCCGAACATAGAACCTCCTTCTTTTAGAAGCCGGTTAAAAATATCGAAAATCCCTAGTTGTGTGATAGTTGTGGAATATAAAAAAAAAAAAAACAAAACAACTCAAAAAGCGAACAGAGCAAACTATCCTAACTCTCTTAACAGACTTCCTACTAAGTACAGATTTCCGAAGGTTACAATCAAGTAGATCTCAACTAGGCCTTCAAAATACAATTTAAGTGATACGAGATTACGTAAGGATATCCCCTGTAATCCTATCGAAACTCATTTATCTTCCTCAAATGTAGAGGTAACAAGATTGGTAATACCTAATACAGTCTACAACTACACTACAACCGGTGGCGTAGCTACCAAAGGGCTGGGTGGGGCCTGCCCCGGGGCCCCCAAGCTTGGGGGCCCCTCAATAGCTTGGGGGCTTATTGAACTAATAAAAAATTCTCTCACCTTTGAAATCTAAATAAAATAGGTTGCAACACTATTATACTTTTGTCATGGCAACTCGTTATAGTAGGTAAAAGTCTGACACTCCTTCCCACTCCAGCCAGATTAGGAGAAGTTATTTGAAGATTTTTCACGTAAAATTAAGGGGTCCCAGTTTATTTTTTACCCCAGGGCCGTAGCTCACTTAGGTACGCCACTGACTAAAACCTTAGTGCCTGCGCACACTTGAGACAAGACCCTCCTAGACAGAATTGTCTACGACGTCGCAGACTTGTCTACGACATCTGCGACAAGGCTGTTTTGTCTACGTCAGGATCATGACAAAACAGTCTAGCGGCGTACGGCCAGTGTTGCCAACTTAGTGGATTTTCCACTAAAACTGGTGGTTTTAACCCCCCATTTAATTGCGAAATATTGGTTTTAGTGGCTAGGATTTTTCTAGTGCTTTAGTAAAATTCAATTTCTTACTAAAAATGCCATCACTCGGGTGTAAATCAGCACCATAGAATTCATAATTATCAATCTGATACCGACGATGATGGTGCAAACAAAAATTATTCGTCTGAAGACGAATAGATACATAGCTGTTATTGAATAATTTGTATGTTGAATTACCTACTAATGTTAATTTACCCAAAAATGGTATTTTGATCAAGTGATTGTTAATTTTTATCACTTATTATTAATGGAAATTAATAACCTATAAGCCTACTTATTTTATTTCGTACAACACAATTTTTTTTTAGTGGGAAATTTTGCGATTTTGTGTGTAGGAAAATTTTTTGTTACTTGTTTTTTGGTGGTTTTAAAAGTTGACTCTAGTGGTAAGTTAGTGTAGCTGTCGGCAACACTGGAAGTCTCAAAACAGTCTTGTCGCAGACAAGTCTGCGACGTCGTAGACAAGTCTATGACGACCGCGTCGTAGACAATTCTGTCTAAGACAGTCTTGTCTCAAGTGGGGGCAGGCCCTTATTTTTCCCTCCAACCTGCTTGCTTGTTCTCGTTGAGAATTCGAAAATAAATTGGATCTTATTTACTGAAGCTTGAGGTAAACTATTTGTGGAAATGGTAGCATTTTAATTTGTAACGAATGAAAAATAAATTAGGGTTGTAAGAACGGCAACATTTCCGGAATGTGGATCATCTTATCTTAATATTATAAAAGTGAAGAGTTTGTTTGTTTGATTACTAAATTCTCAAGAACGACTGGTTCGAATTGAAAAAATATTTTAGTAATAAATAGCCCAATTATCATATATAATATAAAAGGAGAAACTGACTGACTGACATATCATCGCACAGCCAAAACTACTAAGTCTAGGAATGTGAAATTTTGCACAAGGCTTCCTTTTATGACGTAGGCGAGCACTAAGAAAGGATTTTCCAAAATTCAGCCCCTAAGGGGATGAAACGGGGGCCTAAAGTTTGTATGAAGAAACCTACTTTCACGCGGGTGAAGCCGCTAGCAGAAGCTAGTAGGCTAAACACATCACGATACGACCAATAAGATCTGTTAAAACGACACGTTTTTGGCATATTTTCATTGAACGCATAGCCTAGAAGTGGAATGTCTTGCTTGATTCGAGTCTACGTCTCTTAGCTTTAATCTGGAGGTCTTTAAGTCAAAAATGAATAAGTTACTTTTAGACAAGGGTGCTCCATCGTTGACCATCAAGTATCACCAGGTAAGACAGTGGCCAAACGCAAACTTAGATAAATCTATACTAATAAAATATTACCGAAAACACGAGCTTTCAATTCGATCCATTTGACGACCTCATCTGAACTTTTATTTATTTATTCCAACTTATACTTACAGTTTACACCACACATATAAAATGTAGACACACATTAATAGCGATAATACATCAAAAATTTTTAGAACAACATCAATATTAATGACAATAATGTAAAAATAATGTCAGAATGAAATATTAAAAAAATAAAGTAAATAAATAATAATACTAATACAGAAGACTAATATAAAAAAGAAAATTAAAACTTACGTCAAAAATTTTATTGAACTGTTAGTTTCATTAAGCTTTTTATGGATATATATCTATATATCTCTCGTTTTCGCTCGCACGACTGACATTTTAACATATCATGGTAACTTAGTAAGGCTCCTCATACAGTGTTTCCTACTTGTTTTATGGTAACAGAGTCTCTTTTTATCACATTCGGAGTACTACCAGCAGGACATTTGAATAATTAATGTCGATCCTCACGTACTTCTACCTCAGTAGATATGCTACAACTACCCACCTTCATCAACTAACCACAGTTATCATTAACGGTTGAAAACGGAGTAAAAAAACCAGCTTTGATTGGTCTGATATTAATTGAAAAAAGAATTAGAATCATCTTTTTGAATTTGGAACTCCTTTTTTTGTTTCAAACGGTTTTGTGCATTTAGCCAGTATTAAGTTTAGAATGTATTGTGATATCGAAAGGAGATCGCATGAGTTAGGTTAACGAACTGGCATGTAAAATATACTTTTAAGGATTTTGTTGTTCTAGAAAATTGAGTAGAACAAAGAAACGTTAAAAATATCTGTTTTTTCAGTTCGGACATAACCATTGTAGCGCGATGTGCTAATATTGAATCTTGAAGAAAAGTATAGTAAATTTATATAGGTTCCCAAGTATATCATTGAAGTAACAGTCCCGGACCTCAATTCAACCGTCGCAGAGTGCGACAGACAGTATTTCGTTTTTGGTACAGCATATAGTCACTTTGTTTTCCATTTCAATGCGGATGTAACACATTCTAGTTTTTGTAGTATTTGGCTGCAAATGTATCGAGTCAGCCTTCTCGACAAGCTTCACTGTGGTACTGATACCATGGGCACAATCAGTCTTATAATGTTTCCACTGCTGGGACTCAGGTTTCCTCTCTAGGAGGGGAAATGGACCGTTATCCACCACATAGGCCCAGTGTGGATTGGTGGTAGTCACACGTCTTTGGATTTTTGGTTCTAGGACATGCTGGTTTCCACACCATGTTTTCCTTCACTGTGTTGAGAGCAGTGGTGATGGAAGCAATTACAAAAAGTAATGCGCCTGGCTAGGTTTGAACCTGCGACGTAACGACAACTCTTAAGACGTTACCACTGGGTCATTGTTTATATTTCTATGGGGTCACCACTGCTACGCTAGTACCTACTCAATAGCATAGCATAGCATAAGCAGTCTTTCAATGTTCCCACTGCTGGGTCTCAGGCCTCCTCTCTAGTAGCGGGAATGGGC
The DNA here is from genome assembly GCA_961205895.1 of Mythimna pallens. Lineage (NCBI taxonomy): Eukaryota > Metazoa > Arthropoda > Insecta > Lepidoptera > Noctuidae > Mythimna > Mythimna pallens. The sequence goes on along the minus strand of OY540844.1, from coordinate 17,112,962 downwards.
CGTAATCAACCATGCGGGCCCAGTGCGGGTTGGTACCTACTCAATACTACAATAAAATTCTCAATACCACTTTACGGACATCTCGCCTGTTTCAATGATTCCACATATTGTTCAGTTGTGTAGCCACTTGAGATACAAAACTAAACCAATTTTTTATCACAATTTCCACAAGAAATCAATTTGCGAATCAGTCACTTCTACAGTCGGCAATTTCTTGGTACCTTCATAGCATCCGCCATTGGAGAACCCAACGGTTGCAAAATTATTATATTTCCTACTAAGTAGATAATATTATGTTTATTATTTTAACCTCAACCCAGATATCTAGCATAAGTAGCCGGTATGTCATTATTGCGAACGAATATTTAACATTCTTTTAAACATGCATTTTTATACGCTTATCATGGAATTACTCAAGGCTTTTGAGAGGTAAGTAATGTTATTCTATTGTATCTAGTCAGCTGTGAGGCTGACTGCTCTGGCTCTTTGTTATGTTTACTTGTTTTATTATCATTCATAGCGTGATTTCGTCCAATTGTAGGTCGTCTATCCACTCTCATTGCTTGTGCCAGTCTCCACGCTCCTGTTTCATTTTCATCCAGATTCTATCTACCCTGGCAATAGTGTAAGCCAGCGTCTTTCGCATCGGTGGTGGCTAGGCATGTGTAACTCTTTACTGAACCGACTCACTGTTCTGAAACATTTTAGTGTTCCCAAGAATTGGAACACCAGTATTGTTTCAAATGCAATATATGGAACAATTGGAACACTGAAACACTCATTACAACACTAGTTTAAGTGACCTGCAGTTTTTTTTTTTTTTAATTCATGTGAAAACGTAAACAGTGTAAATATAATTAATGACCTGAACTAAAAACATCTGCTTTAAATTATTCTCAAATCATAATTCAATTAAATAAAACTGTTAGTGTATATGACGCACCGTAACAGATCACGACTCATAACAGTCAGTGTCTGTGTTTATATCTTTTGAGTCGTTGTTCCAAATGTTCTGTTTGTATCTTGTGAGCCGATGTTTCAAATATTCCGTTTGTATCTTTTGAGCCGATATTAAAAATGTTCCGTTTGTATCTCGTGAGCCGATGTTTCAAATGTTCCGTTTGTATCTTTTGAACCGATGTTCCAAATGTTCCGTTTGTAGATACAAAACGGTGACAAGATTGTGAGCCGATGTTTCAAATGCTCCGTTTGTATCTTTTGAGCCGATGTTCCAAACGTTCCAAATGACATATCACTGTTTCGGAACATTTCAGTGGTTCAAATGCAAATGTTCCAATCGCAAAGATGACACTCTTTTCGCACGCCTAGTGGTGGTCTAACCGCAAGAATTACTCTTGTCATATTTTGTAAACTAGTGCATATTAAATTTTCAAGATATCAAAGTCTTTAATTGATTCACTGAGTGCGCTAAATGTGCATTTCAAAACACACTGGTTGCTGTGATTAGCAGAATAGCCTTCCATGGTTGGATGGAGGTATTAATGCAAATAACGCTATTACGAAGTTAAAACCATTCGTTTTAAACAATGATCCAAGAGAGAGGACATGGAAATTACAACAGAATAATTATTAAGTATTTAACTGGCAGGATAATGAAGCATTCATTAAAGGTGTTAAGTTGTTAAAATTAACATAAATAATAAACAATAAATAACAATCAACTTGGGTTGATGAACTAATCGGTCCATTTAGATTGTTAGAAACAATTATTTATTATTTCTTATCTCGGGATGAATTACGAAATTTAATATATCAAGGGTCATCAATCTTTCAACATTTATTTATTATTTTAAAACTTTTAGAAGATGACGTGTTGTGGAGTTTGAAAGTCTTTGATGGATTAGAGTGAGATTTTAATAATTTACAGTCCCTCTAGCCAAGTTACGATCGTTTCGTTTACGTCGAACGCCTCGAGTAGGCCACGCTTTCGATTCCTTTGTTCTGACGTCATCTCAACGCTCAGTCACGTGGTCATAACAAAGGAATCGGAGGCGTGGCCTACTCGAAGCGTTCGACGCAAACGAAACAATCGTAACTTGGCTAGGGGGGCAGAACAGTTAACATTTTTGGTAATTTCTTTATCCATTAACATCATTATGGACAACAATTTATAAAATTATCATTACTTAATTTCAAAGTTAAAATTTAAAAATATTATTATGTAAGTACGCAAAATCTGATGTGCGTGTGAATTGAGGGACCACACTAGGATTTAGTAGTAGATTCAAAACAATTGTAGAACAAATCTGGGAATTTGTAAACAAATATACTAAACACTACAGCCCTTAAAGTGTGGTCCCTCAGTCCTCACAGACCATCAGCCAGATCTCGGAAAGTACCTAAAAATTAAGGTATTGTGATTACAAACTAAAAGAAAAGGTAGAAATCTACTGAATAACAAAACACAAAACATAAAAGACACAAAATATATATTGACTAAACTGTGGTCCCTCATTAAACACAAATGATTTAGTGAATATTACTGAATCTAATAAATGCAATCTTTTTTTTTCAACATGAAGTTTTAGTAAGAGCCTTAACACATTTTGTAAAAAAGAAATGGAAAAGAAATAACGACGCAAATTAAGAATAGCGATTATTAAAACTGGAGAAGGTGAAGATTGACTTCACCTTCTCTGACATATGTTCATGTTCTAGCTGCTAGACAAGGGATATATCAGTAAGTCTAGTATACCATTTATAATTCATAACCAGTAGCATTGGTAATGGTCAAGATCGCATCCCTCGGATTCCCGCGACTCTCACCAGGTCACCTTGTGGGAGGGCTTCCAACGCTGCATCTTCCGGTACGTGGTCGCCATTCCAGAACCTTTCGTCCCCATCGACCATCTGTTCTACGAGCAATGTGCCCTGCCCACTGCCACTTAAGTTTGGCGATTCTTCGTGCTATGTCTGTAACCTTGGTTCTCCTGCGGATATCTTCATTTCTGACGCGATCACGCAAGGAAAATTGTTAGTGTGACTTACCAATAAAATTAAATTTAATTAATTTCCTCGACATTAAAACTTTACATTTTAATTTATTGAATGAAAACAAGAAATGGATTTAAATGCATCAAGCTGTTGCTAGTTTCATGTTTTCTCGTGAACCACTTTCTTTATAACTCTTTTCTCTAAGTAGTTGCTAATAAAATATACGCTTGGGTCATGGGGTCCGACTGCACGTCTCCTTTTCAAGGAAATTTCACGCTGTCTGATCGACGCTTTGCGTGACCAGAGGGCTGGCTCGTTCTTCGCCCAAAGCATTGCCATTCAACATGAACGTGGCAATGCTGCCTGCCTTTTGGGCACATTTCCGGATGACAACGGTGTGGAGGAGTACTTCAACGCATGAGTGTATTTTGTGTATTTGTAATTATATGTACATAATTAGGTTTAGAATTATAGTATTTATAGTTAATATTTAAATTGTTAATTTTCAACCAATTAAGTACTTAAATTATTATAATAATTAAATTAGTTTAGACGTTTAAAATTGATAAAAACATCGAGGCGTATTAAAGAATCAACACTTCTATTCTATAGCCCATGTGGCAATTAGAAAATTTTTACACAATTTTCTTGTCATCCCATTTTTCTCCAACCTCTATACGAGTTACGATCGTAACATATCGAGTTTCTTTCGTAGTAAGTTCTCATTGTAATCGTTTACTCGTTTCTAGCGGGAGATTGATGGAGGACGCGAGTAATCGTGTAGCACCGCCGGAGGACCCCGATCACTCAACGTCGCCCGCGCACTGTCCTAGTCTTTGTGGTGACTACTTTTTTATGTACTTAATCTTGTTACCTAGGGACCTGTGTTGTGGGGTGGTGTTCGTTTGTATGGTGTTGTGGGCTGGTGTTCGTTTGTATGGTGTTGTGGGCTGGTGTTCGTTTGTATGGCACTAGCTTCCACCTGCGGCTTCACTCGCGTTACAGTCGAAAATATAACCGTAGCTTACTCACTCAGTGATAAAGTAGAATTCTACTGGTGAGTGAATGTTTAAAATCGGTCCAGTAGTTTTTGAGTTTCATTCATTACAAACAATAATACAAAGCATTTCTCTTCATAATACTAAAATAGATGGGTTGTAACCTACCGTTCCGGGGACATGGACGTGGAAGTAGCGAAATAATGGCACACAAGTATACAACTTAGCTGTTCCATGAATATGGAGCAAAAAAAACAACGGTTTAAAAAAGATGGCCTTTCCTTAGTAAAAATTTACTATTTAGGTAGGTATGTAGACCCACATTCGAAATATGAAATAATAAATTATAAATATTCCTGCAGAGTTATTGCTAATTAAAAAAAATCTAGTAAGATAGATAGACGCTCAAAAACCAGTTTTGTACCCATCATCTTAGAGAGAAAATAACTCAAAAAAAAAAATTGAAAATTGATATATATTAATTAATATTTATATAAATAATTAATAAACTGGGTTTTTATTAATTGATGTTGATTATTTGAAAATTGATTCATAAAACATACTTGTATTATCATAATTGAGTTGGGTTTTTATGATTAGTGCACTTTATTTTAACAAAATCTTAAAATAATTTAGACGTAGGTATATATCGGAAAGCATTTGATTATTCACTACATAGAGTATATAATATAAAATAACACTTAATTCCTTCTGATCTACCTCAAATTTGTTGACTTCGAATTCATCTTCATCTTTTTAGAGGGTTCGTTACTTATTGTAATAGACAAATTAAAGAATGGAAGAATTGTCTATAACATAATTATATTATTGTGTCTGTATGTTTTTTGAGATTTTTATCGTACCTCATACCCGCAACATCGCATCGGATCCTTTTTTTGAGTTAAGAAATCATCAAATCTGGGTGGAGCGAGAGGGTGTGTCAGGATTTTACTGACTAAAACCCACACGTGTCCCTTTAGTTGCCATTTGGCAACTCTTCTAAAGTGCCCTTCTTTTCCCACAGACGCATTGAATTTTAGGTTTAATTTTTCAGTCAAAATGTCGGTTTTTATTTTGTTTTCCGTTGCGGCTCACCTGGCTATGATAGAGCGAGTCAGTCCGTAAAATATATTTCCAAATAGATATGATAGAGATATAGGTACTCAGGTCCAAGTTAGGTTTTACGTGAAGCCTAACACAAGGCTTAGGTTCAGGCAAGGATTATACATAGTTATAGTGTACAATAAACAAAAAAAGGCTTAACCAGCTGCAGTTTCCTTTAGTTTTTCAACTAACCACAATCCGGAGATTTGCGAACTGTGGCAAACAGTCAGAACAAAGCTTTGAGTTAAAAATGTAGGTAGTCTTATTTTTTGGACAGATTTAAATTTCAAGGGTTACTTACCTACAGTGAAAAAAGTATATTATAAATAATATTTAAAAAATTGATAATAATAATATCAACAATACCCAAAAAATAACAAATAAAAAAAAAATATTTTAATTTTTATATATGTTTTTAATTATATAATATGTATCTATATATAATATCAATCAATAATATCGCTTATTTTTTGTTAGCTTCACGGTAGACCTAGGTTAGCTACCAGCTTTTTTTCGGTGAAAATCATCAGATGACTCTCTCTGCGGGGAGAGAGTGGGTAGTGTCAGAATTTTACTTACTTCCATCTATGCGTTCCAGGGCCAGAGTTGTCCTTTTTATAATGGTATTCATCTACGAAGGTCTGAATTGAAGACCAGTTAAAAATAGATAGATTACATTAGTAGGTATTAGGGGTGGGTAGCGGTAAGGTATCAACGTAGAACTTGTAGGTAAGTGATTCGGAAGTAGTGCAATCTTATCGAGAATCTGACTGTCAGCCGACGAGCGTGATGGAGCGGCTGACTGACCTTCGAGGGGAACCCAAATAGTTGGCTGTGTTCTTGAAAATTAAAGAATACAGTAGGTATTGTTTTTGTGCTTTCAAATGAGAAAATGTTTGGAGCGCGTTACCTGTCGACAGCGAAGTGGAGCAGGATTGATTTATTGCTCTATTTTTCTTTATTCTTAGGTAAGGTTAGTTAAATGATTGAACTTTATTTTAAGGGCTGACTAGTTTTCAATAGTTTTTTTTTTTTTTAATATTTGAACTAAAAGTGGTAGTTTGACAGCCTATGTTTAAAAATGTGTCAAGCCGTCATTATTATTCTTCAAATAGATTGGGAGATAGATATTTTTTTGAGGCGGGGAGTCATCCATTGACTTCTCCCTGTTTAGGGTGGAGCGATAGGTCGTGTCAGACTTTTACTGATATAAACCACACCTGTGCCCTCCACCTCTCATATTCACCAGTTACCCTTTGCGTTCTAGGACCATGGGTATTCTTTTCAGAAATTCCCTGCGGGCCTAGCGGGAATCGGCCCAGCTGGGCCTTTACGGTTTCGTTGGCATCTCTTTGAGGCGCGCGTGAAACTTATTGTCAAGAATATCCAACTTGTTGTAGCAGTTGATCTCACAGCGGAAAAGGTAATAGGACTTTATTCATCACCAGAGGTCGGAATTACGATCTTCCCGGGATTTCTAATGAAAAATCCCGTGTGGCCAACAATATTACAAATAATAATAAAAACCTCGGAGATAGTTAAGACAAATAAAATAAAGATAATTAACATACAATTTTGATTAGTGTTTTTTATAGAAAAAAATCTCTCTACGTCAACTGAAGTGAGGTTAACAAATTTATACACAGGAAGAGTATAAATTATCGTCCTCGTCATTAATGCAGGAATATTTTTTTTCTGCTATATTTCTGAGTGTCATAAAAAAAATCTGCACTTTAAAATTAATTTCGGAATTTTAGGCATATCCATTTTATTCTTTCGCTGTATGAAATCAGTTTAAGTACATGAATAACTCTACTTAATTCCGACCTGTGGTCACACTAACGTTATAAAGGCGAAAGTTTGTGTGTTACTGCTTCATATCAAACAGCTGCACGGATCAAGATGAAATTAAACATACAGGTAGACCATATTCTGAAATAGCACATAAATAGCACTTAAGATACTTTTATCCCAGAGGTATATTTCCTTGGAATAATTTTCTACTTCCATACGGAAGAAGCCGCCCGCAGAAGCTAGTTCAATTATAATTGGTTTTATTTAATACAGATATTCATACGTTTTAATCTTTATCAGTGCGCTGAATGCGAGTGGTTTTTACGTTAACGCGATCGAAACGTTTGCCGAGTTTGGCTCTCTGATAGGTTAGGCTTGGAGCGGACCAATCGGAGCGACGAACGTCATAAACGTGTCGATTGCGTTCGCGTAAAACAAACTCACACTAGGCACTCTGAACTTCATACAAATATAGAACAAAGTCCCCCGCTACGTCTCTCTGTCTGTCTGTTCGTGATAGCCGAGAGTAAAGAGGTGACCAGACGGTCCAACATCTAACGTCCCAACCAAGTGACCTTGCTAGTTTCAATCCGTGTAGACTGCAGTTGCAATATAAGACCTTCAAAGCCCTTGGTTGGGAGGCGTATTTTCTCAACCACCGAACGTATTGGCGCGTGGTTTACATCCATGTAGCCGCAACACAAGCCAAACACATAAACCAAGGTGATCTTGGTTGGAACGCTAGTTTGCAACCTTTTTTCTATCTTGAAAGTAAAAAGATTTGTTACAAATCTTTTTACTTTCAAGATAGGTTGCTAGTTTATACTTCACTGAAACGAAATGTTCACAATAGTTAAAAATAATGTATATATTTCTTATCTTATTTTCAGGTATCCTGAATATACTCATATTTCCTAATTTTAGTAAATTTATTACGTAGAAACTGTATCCTTCATAATAATTTACTACTAAGGTAACGTAATAAATCTTACACCATCCGTCGACGTAGCACCTCCGGTTAACACTTCACTGTTTAATAGTTTAGTAAACTTGTGCCAAAACATATTTAATATTTTAGCAGCGTAAAGTAGGGTGAAATATTATAATATGGTAACGTATGGCCGTTAACACTTGAGTCAAGGTTGGCGCCCAACGTGGGCCTTGTTGGGCGCCAAAAGTTTAAACTTTTCTAGTCGAGTTTTTTCTGTTTTCTGCTTTTTTTATGGAAAGTAGAGATGTACCACATTGTAAGGTAGATATTTCATACTAATACTGGATTAACACCTTAATCAAGGTTGGCGCCCAGCGAGGGCCTTGTTGGGCGCCAAAAAGTTAAACTTTTCTAGTCAAGTTATCTCTTTATTCACAATTTTTTTTTTAACTAGAAATTAGAGTTGTACCAAACTGAACGATAGATATTTCATAAGAGCTAGATTTAATAAGTTATATGGTAAGTACTAAAAGATAATATAACTAAATATTTGTAAATTGGCAGGTACTATTAAAATAGAACACCCGGTCTTATTATTTTCCTTTGATCAAAGCGAATCCTTTCACAGTTAGTACAAATCTGAGACACTAAAAGATTTTTATTGACTTTTTCTACTTTAAACGCATAGGATACTTTAAAAGCAGTAAGAAGTACTTTGTGCCAGCCTGCACGCTGCAAACTTTGTAGCAGGACAGGTGCAATACTTTCTTAAAAGTTCACATGGTCTCTACACAGTTTTCTTCAAATAGAACCTAAACTCCGGGGACTTATCATGACGTGTTAAAATGTCGAGCGAGCGAGCGAGAAAGGGTGATGAAGCTATACACCCTATATAGCTCCATCCCTTTAACAGTTCAGTTTAGGTCGTAAAATGAACCGCGTTAAGAGCTCGTGTTAGCACTGCAGGTAGTATAGTATAGTATAGTCGGCCTTATAATGTTCCCACTGTTGGGACTCAGGCCTCCTCTCTGGGAGAGGGAATGGGCCGTAATCCACCACGCAGGCCCAGTGCGGGTTGGTGGATGTCACATGCCTTCGAATTTTTGGTTCTAGGACATGCCGGTTTCCTCACGATGTTTTCCTTCACCGTTTTGAGAGCAGTGGTGATGAAATAAATTACACAAAGTAATGCGCCTGGCTGGGTTTGAAGCCGCGACCTACAGCTCGTAAGTCGGGGCCGTTACCACTCGGCCACCACTGCTCACACACTGCACTGCAGGTATTATTGCCGGGGGCTTAACCTTTTCAGAGCCACGCGAACGCCGGCGTTCGCTCTCTCCCACTTCATTGTAGGCCCTATTTTCAACACTTAGAGACTTCTTTTGTAGGAACAAGTTTGATTACTTACGTTCTTGGATAAATTTCCTATAAATTGAACGCATTATATTTTATAGTCTCTACCCTCAAATTTTTTTTTTTCGTTTATATTTGTAAAACGTCATATTCCCGCCACAATTTTGTTTATGGCGCCCCTGCAGTTTGACAGTTCTTGACAGTTCTTGTTCGGTTGAAAGGGACGAATAAAAAAAAGTTTTTCTAGATTTTTCTAGGAAAAACGAAGATATAGAGACCAAAATTTTCAACCAAATAAATTTCTTACACCCGTGTGTACAAAACGACAATTAAGCGTTTTTCAAGGTCACTCAAATTGTACAGACGTTTGTACAACCGGCGCTCGAGGTATATCATTACATTCCATCTTATCTCCTGCCAGCCCTTAGTGAACCATACTGTTTGCGTAAGGTCGGATCCACGATAGAACCCCTTAGTGCCGACTCATCCCATATTGAGCGTACAGGTAATTACCTAACCCATTTATCTATTTATAGTCTCCTGAGCTACATAACGACTTAGTGGAACCGTGGTTGGGTACCTTTGTAATCAGGATTTAGGAGCTAATGTTTGGTGGTGATTAGTAAATATTAACTAGATAGCTACGTGAGGAAGAGGTAATATGTGCTTATTAGAACTTTAGGGGAAACATTAGATTGGCTGCTTGTTTTTTTGGAAGCTGTCAAAAAGTCAGGGGCGCTTTTAGAAAACCTCGTGGGTACTCATTTGATGATTCGAAAAAGTGGAGAAATGGGAGAAGAGAAATGCACACTGATGACCAACAATTATATAAATGTTCTACTTACATACTGCGTACTTAATTACTAATTATGTTTGATAAAAGTATAAAATGAAACCATTATATAAAAATGAAATATTTATGTTATCAAGAAATATTATAATTTATACGTAACCTAAAAGGCGATTACCGGTCAAGTACGAGTCGGACTTGCTCACCGAGGATTCCGTATTTTAACCATGTAAATAGTACAATTTCCAAATCAAATCTTGATGAATTTTCCGAATCACATAAAAAAACTTGTGACGTATACAGTCTACATTAAAGTCTACACCGTTTTCAAACTTTTTCTTAATTTAATGTAAGAGTTTGCTTCATGCCAAATTACAGGATTCTAGTTCAACTGGAATTACTCTATAGGTTTCGATTCCTTAACGAGTGTCAAAATAAGCGCCTAAACAGAGCCTCGGCTCGCCTAAATGGCCTTATCTTTAGATTGTTTTTTTTTTGTTTATTAAAAAACAACTTTAATACATTCATCATCATCATCATCATCATCATTTCAGCCGAAAAACGTCCACTGTTCGACATAGGCCTCCCCCAAATGTCGCCACAATGACCGGTCCTTTGCGTCTCGCATCCATCGGATTCCCGCGATCCTCACCAGGTCATTGGTCCACCATGTGGGAGGCGTTCCAACGCTGCGTCTTCCGCAAATTTAAAAAATGAATACATTCATACTAACGTATTTACATACCAGCACAAACCATCGCGGGTTTAACAGCGGTATGTCAGAAACTCGGCGCCAAACCTACTTACGAACAACAGAACAGAACACCACACAACAGAACAACACACAGAACAGAACAGATTTGTGTTTACTAGTAGTTTGATTTTTGCACTGCTGCTTGGGGTAGGAAACCTGGGTATTAATTTGATACCAATTTCAGCTTCTTACTTCCTCGCGTTCCTGAAAAAAGGGTCTTGACAAACGGACAGGTGGACAACAAAGTGATCCTATACCTAAGGGTTCCGTTTTTGCTGACTTTGGTACGGAACTCTAAAAACAACCTCTGCCCAATACGCCGACGATATCACTACCTCACAAACACCACATTTTCGTTATTTTCCTTTCCATTAACCAAACAATACGCACGATTTATAAAGGTTCACAAAACCTTTTGAACGCCAAATCTCAGACAATGAGATACTATAATGCCGTCCTTTACAAAAACAACTGTTCAAACAACCGTTTACGGGCTATTAGATAAATATTAGCGTTTAATGAATTCAGCGGTAAGTACACAAGCCTTCATTAGACCCGCATCATCAGTACAACAGGTGAAAACACTGGTATTTTAGTTACATGAGCCACTGTGTGAACGAGTGGGCCGTGCTGGCCATGGGACATACATAATATTTATTTATTGTAGACTTCTCTTGAAAGGGAATCGTTTGTCTTGGTATGGCCATGTGAAGAGGAGGGATGAAAAGCATGTTGCTAAAAAGTTATGAGTAGGTATACATTATGTAGATGGAGAGGGAGAGGGACGCTAAAAAAAAGATGGATGGATGATGGGAGAAGTGATATGACAGAAGAGAGTTAGTGATAGCGTGACGAGTGACAGGACAGAATGGGAGAAAAAACATGTTTTAATCTAAATGGGCAAACCAACTTATTGTAATAACCGAGGCGGAATACGCACCCGAGCTGAGAGAGAGGTTAGTTTTGGAGCCGCGAAACTGCAATGATAACACACCGTGTATTAATTAGATACGCGAAAATAATAAGTAAAATTTCATAAAAATAATATTTAGAATAAAATTATTGTGAGAAGCCGGTTCTCACAAGCCTGTTCGTGGTTTATTTTTAACCCGTAATTTCGAAATTAGAGGAGACACGTGAAAGTGGAAGGAGGAAAGGAAGCCTTGCCCTGCAGTGGGTACGTACTGTCATATACCACCTGCGGTTGGCCAAAGGTCTCCTTCATATCTTTCATTTGAAAAAAAAAATTAAATCCTTCAAAGTGAAGTGCTTACGTACTTACCTACATTAGAAACCTTTCGAATATGGGGGAAGGGGAAAGTGTCTAATATCAGATTATCGATGCAAATACTGAAACGTCACGTCACCACCTTTAGGTTAAGGGTGTACAAAGTAGATGTCCCCACCACGCCCCCACTCTTCCTCTTACCAATATTTGAAATGCTAATTGCTGCTTAGCTTTCAGAAACTTTTAGCATTACCAATTAGTTGTTTAATATACAATACAGAAATAAACAACCAAACTCACTTTTAGTTTACATAAAAGTCTGTTTGTAAGTATTTTGTTACGGTTGACGCAATTTGCAGGACGTACATTTCGTCTTACGAATAAAAGTAAGACATTCATGAAATCATTGGATAAAAAATGAAGCAATAGTTTGTACAGTACCAATACAACAAAGGACATTGAAAAACCGGTCAAGTGCGAGTCGGACTCGCATACGAAGGGTTCTGTGACGGCGCGTACTGTTCCAAGCGCGCCTCAAGGAGATGTCATCAAACCGTAGGGACCCAGCAGGTCGAAGCCTAATGGGGCCAAGGATTTGCTTCTGAAAGGCAAACTCGGGCACACCGTCGCGCTCCGCCCAAGAGCACGAGACGTCGTTGGATGATTTTCCCACCTAAAAAAAACCGTCTTGCAAAAAATGGTAAAAAAATCACGATTGTTGTATGGGAGCTCTTAAATATTTATTTTATTCTGTTTTTTATTATAGCGGCATCAGAAATACATCATCCATGAAAATTTTAACTGTCTAACTATCACGGTTCATGAGATACAGCCTGGTGACAGACGAACAGACAGATAGACAGACGGACGGACAGCGGACTCTTAGCAATAGCGCCCCTATAGGTACGGAACCCTAAAAATCACATTACGGTTGCGTAGTACAGTATTTGACAACAATTAGTCAACGGGTGACATAATTTGAGAAAAGCTTATTCACGCTTCGTCGCTAAATCAACAACGTATAGTAAACAATCAGTTTGAATGGCTAGATTACCAATACTCTCGTGCAATCATTATTGTTCGTTTCCAATCAATTGGATGATTAGCACATTATGCATTGTACTGTTACTCTTTCAAAAATGTCGCGTTGCTCAAGCAGCAACAAGTAAATAGTGATAGTTTAGGTGTCTCAACACACTATGCCGAAGGTACGCGACGGAAGTTCCGCGGCTGATTTTACGTTTCGACGTATTCGGCTGACATGACAAAATTCAGTTGTGTAATAATATTTGACAGTCAATTTAAAGAAAGATATTAATTTAGAGTTAATGTAGCAAAAAGTTTACATCAGTCGTCAATTGAACCGAACTTCGGTCGCGTGTAATGTGTGCTCTACAGAATGCTTTGCGGCCGAATTGCCGCTGAATTTACGCCGGTCCGAAGTTCGGCTGTATGCCATAATGCAACGTAATTTCGGCATAATGTGTCGTAAGTAATACAAATAGCATTGCAGGCGTTAACTCGCCGAACTTCGGTCGCGTTTTTTCGGCATAGTGTGTTTAGACACTAAGGGGTGACCAAACGGTTGCAAACCAACGTCCCAACCAAGTTGACCTTGCTAGTTTCAATCCGTGTAAACAGCAGTTGTAATCCATGACCATGACCTTCAACGCCCTTGGTTCGGAGGCGCGTTTTCCCAAGCACCGAACGTGTTGGCGCGTGGTTTACATCCATTTAGCCGCGACACAAACCAAACACATAAACCAAGGTGACCTTGGTTGGAACGCTAGTTTGCAACTGTCTGGTCACCCCTTTAGTCCCTAATTCTTGCGTAAAAGTGTGACACTCTCTCTCGCTCCGCCCAAGAGCGGGGGATGTCCGAAAAAAAGTATACACTCCATGTAAAAAGCAGGTATTCAGCCGCATCTGGTTGAACTGAAAGCTGTCCCCAAGCTAGTTGGGAAAAGACTAGGGAAATAATGATTTGCATTAATATTTTAACTTCCTTTAGGTCACGGGAGCTAAAAGCGTAGAGTCTAAATCAAAACCAGTGCTATTCAATAACATAATAAGCTAAAATGGTGTTACAACGACTAAATGTCTCGTCTACGTACACGGGAATTCCAATTACAACAACCTTCGCTTTCAAACAATTAAAGATCATCGAACAAAAGCATTCAAACACTTGAGTAACATCGGGCAACCGAACGGATACCAATCCGTGTCACGACAACCCACAACTTACTATGCAGGCCTTGTGCCGAATGATGGCGTCGTTGCGGGCATTCCCAAACAACTGGTGATTCAATGGAAGTCATTGAAGCGATAGGAGGAATGTATCCGTCTCGTAACCTTCGGGGAACATTGGCCTGACGTCTAGATTACCTAATGTTCGATTGTTAGAAGAGGTTAATATTTTCCTTGTTATCTAATTTAAATAATTTTGTAATCTTCATTTGGTGACGATCCAGGAGTGTGGCTATCGATGGGTTAAGTCATCATCATTTCAGCTGAAAGACGTTTCTGCTCAACACTCCCAAGGGTCATCGCAATAAGAGGTCTTGTGCATAACGCATCCATCGGATTCTCAGGACTAGGGAACTAGACCTCATTGTCTCAAAACAAAAGTTTATGACCGTTGCGTGTTGACAGTAATAATAATAATAATAAAATTTTATTCAAGTATAAAGTAACAGTGATGATATATGGCTCTGGAATGTGGTCGTCCACAATGGACCCTATCAGAAGGCTTAAATACACCCAAAGGGCAATGGAGTTACGTGATCGGATGGGTTGAGTTATGAAAAGAAGAAGTGAAATAATGACTGCATGACAATGCCAGAAAAATATTGATGACGGAAACAAATGATAATCATAAATCATTTATTTCACCAGAGATATGGTACAATATGGGTGTACCTAAAAAGAAAATAGGAAGACGAAATCATCGATGATTTTTGTCATGATTCAAGTGTCATGATGGTGTCATGACTGCTATTTCAGCAGTCATCACTTGCGAAACAATTTCATAAGTACAAAATATGAATTCGTGAAACTGTAACATGTTGTAGACAACTGACAACTCTACACTACTTATATTTTTAATGAAATTTATGACATCGGTTCATTTATTATTTATTTATTTAAACTTCAAGTACAGTAGTGGTACGTAGGCGAACTTAATAATAATATAATAATAATATTCCACAACTATCACACAACGCCGTCTAGTCCCAAGCTAAGCAGAGCTTGTGTTAGGGGTACTAGACAACTGATAAACATACTTATATATTTCTAAATACATACATATTATAAATAAATTACACTCAGACACAGAACAAATGATCGTGCTCATCACACAAACATTTGTCCTGGCTGGGAATCGAACCCACGACCTCCGGCATAGCAGTCAGGGCCACTAACCACTAGACCAACAGGCCAGTCAAATGCAACAAGACATTCTCTACCAGTCAACCTTTGGGTTAAAAAAGACAACACTGTGGTGGTGGTGAGGCTGTGGTGTGGCATTTAGTGTTTAATTTAATTAAAATTTGCCACAATGAGATTTATGTCTGAAAATTTTTCAAGCAACCTTTTAATTCCCCAATTTTACCTGTATTGTTATTATTTTTGCTCATTTTACTTTTAACTAAAAAGTTACAGTTAACTACTCGTTTAAACCTTTTTTTTAGTTGGGTAATCATCCAATGACTTCCTCCGATCTAGGGCGGAGAGAGAAGGCGTCTCAGACTTTTATTGACTAAAAACTACTCTTGTTCCTTCTTTGTCTTCGTTCCAGGGCCCTACACACTACCCATGGCCCCAGTAAGCTTCGACCCTGCTTGGCCCCTACGGTATGCTGACATCCCTTTCAGACGCACGAAGAAAATGGCGCGCCATCAACGACTCGAGCTCAGTCCGGACGGTTGCCGGACGGTCGGACCCCGTTGCTCGCCGTCCGCAAGCTCACGCCTACGGTGGCACTCGTTAAACCCTTGCAATTGAGTTTGTGTATATACATATAACCTTTTAATAAGTTTAATTCAATGTGATAAGGCCTGTTTATTGTAAATTTTTAATTTTAATTCTGACACTATTATTGTGATCAGCTTGATGTCGTCTATGATTGTTTTTCTTTTTAATCAGTTTTTTTTATGGGGTCTGTGCCTCAAAAGGAAAATACGAAACCCTTATAGGATCACTTTGTAGATTCTCCGTCCGTCCGTCCATCGTAAAACCATATACTCAAATCTGCGGTCTCTTGAAGCTGTAAAAAAATCAATTTTCTAAGTTACCGAAAAAAAAAGATACAGCCAATGTCGCAAAAAACGTTTATTTTGACATTCTCGAGTAAATCTAAATTCATAGGGAAGTACTTGTTGACCCAGAATCCTTATAGCACAGCTATAGGAATAAATCTGAAAACTGCAAATGTGTTGTTACGTCAAAAAATTGCGATTCGGAAAAATCTTGAAAATTCCATTCGGGAATTGAACTGTTTACATAGGTAAGTTTGTACGGAACCCTCAGGGCGCGAGTCCGACTCACACTTGCCCAGTTTTTTTTTATAAGCTGTACCTAATAAATAAATAAATGCCACGACGATTGTAGACTAAAGAAATTGTCGGTACATCCCATTATACTTGCAAAGATATAAGGGACTAATCAAGAAATAAATTTCCCTAATCTCTAGTCAACGAAACATTGGTAAATACGGACATTATCCTGCAACCGGCCAAACGTACCAAAACAACAATAACTCGAACAAGAAATAGTGTCAATTCATTTCATAACCGTTATACGACTGTAGAATAATCCCCAAAGGTAGACACCGGATATGGAGTACCCAAGCGTGCAGAATAATAGAATATTGCAATAGTTTAAGTACTCCCAAAAACAAAATTACAAAGACACACCAAAATAGACCTTAATATGAGGCACTAAAGATACCTGCACTGGTTTCAAGACGCATTTAATAACGTTGTAAAAATATGTTTCTTACATTGCATAAACACTGGACTTTGACTGACGTTACTAAAATTCTTGCGACATGGAACTCTTGTGTAACACAGAACTTCAAAATATATAAGTTCGTCATAGTTTGTTTAGCAGGTTGATGGCATTCTTTATTCTAATTAGGATGAGTAGTTGTTCTGGACTGTAGGCTCTCGTTGTAGATCCATAAATTTGGGTATTGGAATAAGTAGAATTTTATTAGGCTTGTTGGTCTAGTGGTTAGTGGCCCTGACTGCTATGCTATGGTCGAGGGTTCGATTCTCACCCAGGACAAATGTTTCTGTGATGAGCACGATCATTTGTTCTGTGTCTGGATGTAATTTATCTATATATGTATGTATGTTTATCAGTTGTCTAGTACCTACCCATAACACAAGCTCTGCTTAGCTTGGGACTAGACGGCGTTGTGTGATAGTTGTGGAAAAGTCTGAGTGCTCCTGAAAAAAAATTAAGAGCAATACGTAAAACCACTTCTTTATTATTTCTTATTGTTTTAGTGTTATACCTGTGCAGGCATAGAGTCTTTCTACTCATGAATGAAAAGCCCTAAAAGCTTTCTAAGCAGTGGCGGATTAAGCCAGCGCGGGGCCTGTAGCAAATTCTACCAAGCGGCCCCTGTGTGTCTTATTTAGTACTATTATTCTCATCCAAAAATCCAAAAATCCAGTGGACTTTTTTGGAGCAGTGGTAGTGGTAGGTCGTGGATTCAAACCCAGCCAGGTGCATTACTTTGTGTAATTTATTTTGTCACCACTACTCTCAAAACGGTGAAGGAAAACATCGTGATGAAACCGGCATGTCCTAGAACCAATTTTTCGTTGGGAAAATCATCTTATGACATCCCCCGCCCTTGGATGGGGCGGGAGATAGTGTCAGACTTTTACATAATACTGACTAAAAACCCACTCCTGTTCCTTCGTTGCCTTCGTCCCAGGACCCCGGGTTTCGTTTTCACACTACCCATGACCCCAGTAGGCTTCGACCCTGCTGGGCCCCTACGATTTGCTGAAATCTCCTTGAGGCGCGCGTGGAAATGCGTTTTGAAGGGAAAAAGACATGTGACATTTACCAACCCGCACTGGGCCCGCTTGGTGGATTACAGCCCATTCACTCTCCTAGAGAGGAGGCCTGAGTACCAGCAGTGGGATCATTAAAAAGGCTGATTATGCTTATGCAGTGGATTTTAAGATTGTGTACGATACGTGGAAATTACGGTAGTGAGGGAAATCTAAGAGATTGACTAGATATCATAATCAAAGAAATAATCAGCTGTATTCGGTTTTCAATTATATATTTTGACTAGATTTTTTTTGCGTTCAAGTGCTGGATTTCCGATTGCGCGGGGCCCCCGTATGCGCGGGGCCTGAAGCATTTGCTACTCTTACTACATGGCTAATCCGCCACTGTTCCTAAATAAAATATGTAGGTCTGTACTGATAGATCCACGATTGCCGACACTTATAAAATAGGTAGCCTACATTTGGCAGACCCAAGCTAGGTAGGAAGTCAGTCACGCTATCACGACTAATCTATTAAGAACTGATATCTTATAAATCAGGTCAATACGAAAGGAAACAGTGTTTTGTTTAGCTCAAGAAATTAATTTGGAGCATCGGATGGGATACTTGACATTTTGTCCTGCGTGTTCTGATAGCCTTTTTTTTTAGGTGGAAAATCATCAAATAAGTTCTCCTGCTCTGGATGGAGCGAGAGAAATGCCAGACTTTTATTGACTATAACTCACCTTTATCCTTCAGTTGCCTTTTCCATTCCAGGGCCATGGTAACTCTCTCAAACGTTCCCGTGGTGCCATTCACAAGTTAAAGAAGAACAGTACTACAATAAAAAGTATAAGAAATTATTTACTTGCCAATAAAATTTAACTTTACTATCACAAATTACAACAAATCAATTAGATGGTAGCATTAGAGTATGGTTATCAGTGCCCAGTGGGCCATGAGCCAACGTTTCGCCGTTAAAATGACAACGCCTGGCCGGCGCCGAAGATTTTATTCGACGATTTATGCGTTGCCAATGTCTTTTTTGTAGGCGCTTTGAATTTCAGTACATTATGAAATACCTACATTTTAGTGCTTAATATTCTGGTGATAGCTGATTGCAATTATCAAAGGAATTCTGCAATTGTTTATAGCTGGTTTTCTTTTTTTATGAAACAGTAAGAATTAATAGAATTCCTACAGATACCTCAACCAAACACTGAAAATGCTCGGTCGGCAGCGTAAAAAACATTTGAATATAATTCCTAAGTCTAAAAATAATTGCAATATTTTTAGACTTACGAATTATATTCAAATGTTTTTTACGCAAGTAGCTAAACTTAGAACACACAACTATAGTACAATTTTATAGCTCCAGTGTAAATAATTTACTTAGTTAGTTTACACCTACAGGAACTAAATCGTAAAAGTTACTGCCGAACCGTCACAAAACGGGAGTGTCCCAAAAACGGCAAGTTCTAATAATTTAACTTTGGCATTTACAAAGTATTTCGTTTTATATTGCTCGCGTAACTTTTAATGGCAGCTGTAAAGCCTTTAACGTTCTGGAAACTGGAATTAATTTTATTTTGTCAACTGACTTGGCGTTCCACTTTTTGTTCGCGTTTGAATCTACCAGTAGTTTGTTGAACTTGAATAAGAAAAGTATTTAAAAAAAAAAAAAAACAAAGTCAACCATTTTCATTAAAAATGTATTTCTATTGTTGAATCTTATTTTATAAGTGTGCAGTAATCGATTCTGTACAGCTGAATCATCTTTTTGACACATCGAGTTCACACTTTTTGCGAATTAAAAAAATACTTCGTTGCATTCTGTACTTTAATTTAGTAATCTAAAGGTCATAAGCTCATTAGAGCCACCCGACACCCGACCAGCAGCACCTCGCTTCGAGCGGTTAGTATTCTTTGTATAGAGCATTATGGATATACGCTACAACCACTTCAGAGCGACTTGTCCGCAGGCTGACCACGCGTGGACGACGAGTGGACCACTCGCTGGTCACCCGTTGCTTGCACGCTTGCCTTGCGTTGCCTACACACTGGTCCCGAATGCATTGTGTGCTATTTGCGATTGGTTCACGCGCGAATACTATATGCACTGGTGAAACACCGCACCCTTTTCCGTAATTCCTTGATAAATTACTAATCTATTCACGGATAACGCAATGTTCACTCCTTCAATACGTAACGTTTACTAGTTAACAACACGTTGTCAACCCGTGGACCACCAGTCGACAACGAGTGGACACCGAGTGATGAGTTGGTGCTGGTCGGGTGTCGGGTGAGTCTAATGAGCTATGACCTTAATTGTTTTCAATCCCTTCTTTTATTTTTTATCAAACAGTATCAAATACTTCTATAAAGTAGCTTATTATAACTTATCCGCTAAACAGCTTGACAAATTCATCAGATACTTTGTTGGCGTATCTGTAACCATTGAGCATGATGCGGTCCAATGCTGGAGCTGGCTTGATGGAGTCTCCATTCCTAGAAATTATTAACAGATAGAAATTTATTAAACATAATCAGAAATCCTAGAGAGAATTGAGAGAGCAGACTGGTCTGTTGGTCTAGTGGTTAGTGGCCCTGACTACTATGCCGAAAGTCGAGGGTTCGATTTCCACCCAGGACAAATGTTTGTGTGATGAGCATGATCATTTGTTCTGTGCCTGGGGGTACTTTATCTATAATATGTATGTATTTAGAAATATATATGTACGTTTATCAGTTGTCTATCATAACACAAGCTCTGCTTACTGCTAGATATAAAAAAAAAATCGCTTTATAATAAGTCTCATGAATAATAGGGATAAGAGGTGAGCTTACTGATTAAGAATTTCGCAAAAATTCAATTTAAATTAAAAAAAAAAAACTCGTAGGCACTTAAAAAAAGTCAGAAGCTACTACTAGTTCCAATTGATCGTTTCTAATGCAGAAGATCGGGCAAGAAACTGGACGGTAATTCTTTTGTTAAGATATCCTCCAGATATTCCTTCTTGATCTCATAGCACTCAAACAAATATTATACATATTATACATATTATACATATTATACATATTATACATATTATACATATTATACATATTATACATATTATACATTTTATACATATTATACATACAGAACAGAGAAACATGTCACAAAAGGGAGTAGAAATAAAGAAGGCGGTTAGCATCGGTTGAAACAAGGCTACCGATGATTACGATGACTTATAGGTATAACTCACTTGCACTGAATATTCCAGGGATCATTGACGAAATAGATGTGCATAGAGACGATCCCGTATTTATCTGCCCAGTCCCCAAGACAATCTGGCGCGAATGGAATCGCCACCTGCAATAAAGGTTGGCATGGAGTTTGAATTATTGAGGCTAATAGAGGCTAACTGGTGATCCAGATCTGGTTAAGTCCAAAAAACAAAGCCTGTTTTACAGTATGCATTTTAGAGAGTGTGCGCGGGAATTGGATGACTTGATTCCACTTTATCATTTCTGCTATCGGACAACCCGACGAACGGCGAGTATCCAACCTTTTTTTTATTTTTTTTTTCGATGGGAAAATCATCTTAAATATGACATCCCCCGCCCTTGGGCGGGGCGGGAGATAGTGTCAGACTTTTACTGACTAAAAACCCACTCCTGTTCCTTCGTTGCCTTTCGTACCAAGGCCGAGTCTTCCATTCAGAATCAGACCCTTGGCCTTGGCTTCGACCCTGCTAGGCCCCTACAGTTGCTGACATCTCCTTGAGGCGCGCGTGGAACAGCACGCGCCGTCGACGGCTTGGGCTCGGTCC
Organism: Mythimna pallens; assembly: GCA_961205895.1. Taxonomy (NCBI): domain Eukaryota; kingdom Metazoa; phylum Arthropoda; class Insecta; order Lepidoptera; family Noctuidae; genus Mythimna; species Mythimna pallens. Next base: position 17,091,226 of record OY540844.1, on the reverse strand, counting down.
GGACGGATACCGGACGGTCGGACGGCGAGCCACCCATTACTCGCCGTCCGCAAGCCTGCGCCTACGATGGCCGGAAATCGGGATCGGAACACCGGCGGCGATTGGGGCGTGAGGACCGTTGCCTCACGCGATCGGCCGCCTCCTTTGCTAGCATTACTGCTTCGCAGAAGGAGGCGACCGCCTGCCACTCCTCCTCGCTCCGGACCATGGCCTGTACCAAGGCCCGGCGCGAGAGATCGCTGCCGCCGATCACCCCCACGAGGACACGGCGTTGCTCTGCCCAAGCGGGGCACACCTCCACCGTGTGCTCCACCATGTCCTCCGGGTGGTCCACACAATGGTGGCACCCCGGCGTTTCATCCGCACGAATCCGGTGCAGGAACCTCCCGAACTTAGCATGTCCGGTGAGGACCTGCGTCATGCGAAAGGTAAGGACGCCGTGTTGCCTTTAAAGCCACTCCTCAAAGAGGGGACTTACCGCCATAATTATGGCGTGCCCAGAGAATCCACCCTTACGTTGTTGAAACCCCTACGGTCCGGACCAAGCGTTTCGCAAGGGATCGCTGTCAAGCACCAGGTTACATCAATTTAAAAAAAAAATTGACAATTCTTAACCACTACACTGAATAAGTGGTAATTTTGACCTTTAGGAAATGAATATGGCGATGAATTTGAGAAGCTGGTTTTGTCTATGAATATCAAACAGGGTCAAATAGGGTTTGCACCTTGTACAGTCAGCGGTCAAAAGTGCATTGCGCTTCCATCAATGTTAAAGGGTCTAAAATGTCTTAGTAGTCAATGGTTCATGCCTGATTTGATTTGTAGCATAGAATCTATAGTATTGATTAAACTAGTTGTGGACTATGAAACTTCTACTTTTGACCCCTGACTGTATTGCATATGAACGAGCAAGTTATTTTTTCTGTTTTCCCCAACTAAACTCGTACATCGCCGGTTTGGTTCTGTATTTGTACGGTGTGAACCGTAAACAAAGAGGTGAGGGCTGTTTTTGAACTTATAAAATGTTGACCTTTAAAGATTAGTTAGTTTAAATATCTTATTTGCACTAAGATTCACCTGGATGCCTTGTTTGGGGTTGGGGATATCTTCAAACCAGTCTCTTCTCTTTTGTTTGGGCATCCTGCCGATGATCTGGAAGCCAGTACCGACCAGGTCACCGTCTGTGGTCATTGCGAACCACGGCAGCAAGTCCTCGCAGCGTAGGTCCCGTGTCATGTTGTAGTAGTAATGAGTTCCTGGAAACATTATTTTAAATTAATTATTTAAAAAAATGTAAAAGACGTCTTGGAACACGCAAAGGCCTTTGACTCCATATCTTCATATTCAATATAATCTCATAGACTCATACACCCTAAAAACGAAAGAGGGTTTTCACTTGAGCTTGAAGTAAGTTACAAGCGCAAATCATTTTGAACATTACGATGCTCATTAGAGCGACAAGTACATCACATAATCGACTGTGTGCCTCAAGGCAACATTTTGAGCCAAACTTTTGTTTTTTTGCGGCTTAAAGTAGAATTAAATTTTTGCCAAACATAGCTTGCATATATATTTTTTTCTTTTCGCCAATAGTGCAACCAGGCCATATCCTAGAGGATTGCATGAGAAATCAATAGCAAAAAGAATTGTGTCCACCAATCGTAACCGAACGACGTTGGAGACTATTTAGTAGATTATTTACCATTGTTTTTTATCAGGCGTTATTTTTCGTAAATAAAAATACTCCTTAATCAAATCACAGCTGATTTCGTGTCAATGACTGCAAATGTTTCCGGGCTAGACAACTTTCCCACACTCCAGAGCGAGGAGCAAAGACAGGCGCTCATCTTCTGCGAAGCAGTAATGCTAGCGAATGAGGCGGCGACACGCGTGAGGGAACGGACTTCCTCAGCCTCTGCAGGCGTGGGCTTGCAGACGACGAGCAATCAGTAGCTCGCGTTAATGAAAAAACTTAACTCCTCTAGTTGAATTTCTGGATTTCATAAGACATGATGTGGGAAGAGATATGAATAGTGACAACGTTTAATTAATTTTATCTATAAGAATTTAGTAGCATGTTTCATTTGCGTTATTGTTCTGTGATAAGGTAAACAAAGATTTTTGTAAAACCAGAAGTACTTATTATTTAATAAAAAGTTCTAGTTTCGATGTTTATGGTGAGTACACGTTAAATAGTGTTACAATAGTGATCATCAATCACCATCGCAACACTAACGCGTGTACTTTCGATTCGTTTATCACTTCTTTTTTTAATAATAATAATCGACTTAATCTATTTTATCAATGGAAACCTCAAAATATCACTAATCGAAGTATTTCCATTTAATAACAAAGTAGAAAAATAGGTAACGCCTGGCAAAAAGATATTAGCAATGCTTCTATAAGCATCTTCGTTCGGTTATGGTTTATAGACCTGGTTATTTTTATATTGATTCCTCGTATTGTCCTCAGGTTTCATTCCTGGCGAAAAGAGAAAAGTAAATTATGCCGATAGCTTGCATTGGCTTTTAATCATCGCCTTTTCATGCATGTAACAATCATACCTACCCATGTTAGGAACACAGTTTTGTTTCTTGAAGCCGGTGCTGTTGAGTTCAGCCTCGGTGCTGGGTACACGCATCAGACGCTTATCATGTCCAGCTACCCATACGCCACCATCTTGTAGTGTAGCTCCATTTTCCACTTGTGGGCCAGCGCCTGCTTTCAGCGACTCTATGGGAAACGGGAGAATAATAAGGGATATACATAGGAGTACTGTATTTGCCTATACATTATCTGAAAAACTTAAATTAAAAATAAACCCGACCGACTTTTTCATTTTCTTTTTTATTGAAAAGTACAAATTAGGCCGTTTCACCTCCCATAATTTCTAAATAGTTAAACCGATTTTTATTTATTAGTTTTGCAATGTCCTTCTTAATTCATTCCCATTTCTCTCCCCCCGTAAATTGTAAATGGCTGAACAGATTTCGATAAAACAGAACCATTGCTAGAAATCCTGCTTTCTTGTGTGAGACAACAGACATCGTTAAACCTCATCCGCTGCGACAATAGAAGTCCTGCCCCCCTAGCCATGTTACAACCGTTTCGTTTCGATTCTCTTTTCGTTGATCGCCTCGAGTAGGCCACGCCTCCGATTCCTTTGTTCTGACGTCATCTCAACGCTCAGTCACGTGGTCAGAACAAAGAAATAGGAAGCGTGGCTGACTCCAGGTGATCAACGAAAAGAGAATCGAAACGAAACGGTTGTAACTTGGCTAGGGAGGCTGAGCGTCAGAGGGCTATTCCCAGCCAACGTAGTCAAAGTCAAAAGTTTTTTATTTCACATAGGCCTACATGGACACTTATAAAACGTCAAAAGCTAGTGCACGGTTCCAAATTGGTCATTTCCTATGGAGAATAACCGGCAAGAAACTCCATGGTTACTCTTTTAACAAAGTGATTGTTTACAATATTTTCATATTACAGTATTAATAGACATTATGTAAGAACAGTGTAGACCAGTCGATATTTACCACACTGTGACAGAGTGGGGGCCACATATGCAGAAGCAGTCATTGCCAAACAAGCGTTTCTTCGACATAGTCTTTAACCTTAATGTCCTAACTAATAAATACGCTTTTTTAGTTAGGACACGCTTAATATGGGTTTTGAACTTGCCCTCGCAAAGTTCAGTCACCGCTTTTGGTAGCTTGTTATAAAAGCGTATGCTGTTTACGAAAAATGACTTGCTGGTCTTAGCTAATCTCCATTTGGGTAATACGATTTCGTGTTTACGACGCGTATTTATGTTATGAAAATCGCTTCTAATTTTGAAAAGTCCTAGGTTTTTACGAACGTACAAAATACTTTCTAAAATATAAAGAGAAGGCAGAGTAAGTATATAGATTTCCTTGAATTTATTTCTGAGGGACTCGCGAGAACCCATTTTATAAATAGCCCGGATTGCTCTCTTTTGCAATATGAAAATTGAGTCTACATCAGCTGCAGATCCCCACGGTAAAATGCCATAAGACATAATACTGTGGAAATAAGTATAGTAAACTAACCTAGCTGTGGCTACATCTGTCAATTGCCTTATTTTTCTTTCTGCATATGCGGCTGACCTTAATCTACCTGAAAGAGTTCTAATATAAGCGCCCCACTGCAGTTTAGAATGGATAGTTATACCTAAAAACACAGTTTCCGTAGTAACAACAAGTTTGTTGCCGTCAAGAATTAGATTGAGGCCAAATTGAGGGACATTTGGTAATGAAAATTTTATACATTTAGTTTTATTCGCATTTAATAAGAGATTATTAGCTGCGAACTATTCCGAAAGAACAGTCAGACTTTCGTTGACATGCAAGACATCCCCATCTTTTCTATCTACTTTAAAAATAAGAGAAGTGTCATCAGCAAACAGAATTATATCGGATAAATAAGCCATCATGTAAAGAAGGTCATTAATATAAACTAGAAAAAGGAAAGGGCCAAGATTTGAACCCTGAGGCACGCCCATCTTTACTAAAGACCCCGAAGACGTCGCCCCATTAATGGATACTTTTTGCTGCCTGTAAGATAAATAGGAAAAAAACAAGATCAGGAGCTCGACTATAAATTCCGTAATGATCTAATTTACGGATCAGAGTCAACACAGTCAAATGCTTTTGAGAGGTCACAGAATATGCCAATAGCATCCTGGGACTTTTCCCAGGATTCCAAGGTGTGACTGATGAGTTTCACTCCTGCATCCGTCGTTGACCTTCCTTTCGTGAAGTCAAACTGATGACTATGCAAAATCCTATTTGAATTGAAATGAGACAACATCTGGTCGAGCATGATTTTTTCATAGATCTTACTCAATGCTGGAAGCACAGATATAGGTCTATAATTAGAGGGATCACTCTTACTACCTGATTTGAAAATTGGTACTACTTTACTATGTTTCATTAAATCAGGGAACATTCCGCTGCATTGATTAAATATGCCTGTTAGGACAGGAGCAATAGTATCAATAATATCTCCAAGAACCTTAACGGATATACCCCATAAGTCTTCAGTGTTTTTTATATTAAGACTTTTGAATGTTTTTATAATTGAATCAACAGAGATACGCTTATATTCAAAGGTTGGTATATCCTTAGTGAAATGTTCTTGTAAAAAAGATTCAGCTAGCAAAGACGAAGAAGGGAGAGATTTCGTAACTTCTATTGGGATGTTGGTGAAAAAGTTTTCTAACGTCCCAGCCACTTTTGACCTATCTGAGATGATTTTATTATCAATTTTTAGCGACAATTCATTCCGATCTCGTTGGTTTGTCTTTCCAGTTTCTCTGTTTATCACCTTCCAGACAGCTTTTATTTTATTATTAAAATTTTCAATTAACTTACTTATTGATTTAGATTTAGCTTAGGCGCAGACTCTTTTGAATATCTTTGAATACATTCTAACGTGGTTATGCAAGTTAAGATCAGATGACAAGGATTTTTCATGATATAGCTGATATAAAGTAGTTATTAGTTAGTTCATTAAATTTGGCTTGCGGTGGATCGCCGCAAATACGTGTATTTTTAAAATCCTTAAAAGTTTTTGGAAAAAAATATCTTGATTCAGAATCTTAATTGAATGTGCAAGGTTTCTATTGGTTTCTATAGTTATATTTTTTTTAGTTAAGAGTACATTATAAAGGGCCAAACAAAGTTCACACTAAGTAGCAGGTTTTTAAAGGTCTTTATTGGATAAATTTTACACAAATTTATATTTTGATTTCAATAGGAACCTAAATATTTTTCATGATATCTGTGTTTCCAAAATATCTGGAGAAAGAAGTGTAATAACGTCATAATCGCAGTTGTATGAAAATGTACCTCGGGAAAGACGCTCTTAAAGTCGGTGTGACACATTTTCCTGCACTACTCGCATGTTACTTGGGGTCGGTATGACATCTTGTGCTTTTCCTATGTTACATCGACTGTTACTTGGGGTTAATGTAACACATTTTTCTGTAGTTGTCCCATGTTACTTGGGGTTAATGTAACTCATTTTCCAGCACTGGTCCCATATTACTTGGGGTAGGTATGACACATTTTCTTGTACTATTCCTGTGTTACGTGAAATAGGTGTAACACATTTTGCTGCAGTTGTCCCATATTACTTGGGGTCAATGTAACACATTTTCCTGCACTGGTCCCATATTACTTGGGGTCGGTAAGACACATTTTCAGACTACGCTACCCCTCGAGGGCCGATTGTACATTACAACTTGAGTGACCTTGAAAAACGCTTAATTATCGTTTTGTACACATGGGGTTTTTTTTTGGTTGGAAAATCATCGTGTGACAAATCTCGCTCTTGGGCGGAGCGGGAAATAGTGTCAGACTTTTACTGACTAAAAACCCACTCCCGTTCCTTCTTTGCCTTCGGCCCCGGGTTTCACTTTCACACTACCCGTGGCCCCAGTAGGCGTACACATGGGGTACGAAATTTATTCGGCCGAAAATTTTGGTTTCTGTATCTTTGTTTTTCCTGGAAAAATCCAGAAAAAGATTTTTTTCTTTTTTTTTGGTGATTTTACGTAAAAGGGGTTTTATTATTACGTAATTGCGCACGTAATAATAAGACCCCTATACGCGCGAGGGGTTAAGTCGGAGAAGAGCAAGGCTAAGCATTTACCTGCAGACACGAAGTACTGTGTGGCAGTCCAGTAGTCTCTCGCAGGCTCGCCCTCTGACGCCTTCGCCGACCACTTGATGAACTTCTTCTCAGGATTGACGACCGGCGAGTTGTACTCGTCCACTGGAAGCTGTATAAAGAAAAAAAAAGTAAATTTTATATATGGGAAAAGTTCAATCTTAAGATTATTTTATAATTAAACAACAAAGACTGATATCTACAATATTTTAAACAGAAAAGATTTGTATTTTTGTGTATTTGTATTTTGTTTATCAACTACCAAACTGATTCAGGCATATATTTATATAATATGTTTATGATGCACTAGTTGTATCCCGTTGCTTTGCTTCCGTGACTACCGTGAGAAAGCAAATAAATTGATTTTAATCTATTTATGTATGAAAACTAGCTCAAGTCACTCAGTGATAGTACGATCATCATCTTCCTGCCCTAGTCCTATGTTTTTTTTTATGGATATAACATTTTTTTGAGGTCGGTCTATCATGTTTTTTGAGATCGGTCTATCATGTTTTTTGAGGTCGGTCTACCATGTTTTTTGAGGTCGGTCTATCATGTTTTTTGAGGTCCGTCTATCATGTTTTTTGAGGTCGGCCTACCATGTTTTTTGAGGTCGGCCTACCATGTTTTTTTCTTCCATTCTATTCTGTCAGCCGTCACGCTATCACTGACTCCCTTGTCTTCTCTCATATTTACTCAACTGTAGAGCCGTACCCGCTCCAGGCCCGTCGACCAATATCCGTCTGTGGGAGGACCGCTGCAGTCCCTTTAGTCACTGAGCGGGAAATGTTATTCGAAGATTTTCCACGTAATAAATTATTATTAGAAATCTTTAAAATCCTAGGTTTTTCTCTAATATAATATGCGTACATTATACACCTGAACCTTCTTCATGAACCAATCTGTCCGAAAATCCGTTCAATCGTTTTAAGTTTATTGCAAACAGATAGACAAAAATAGATGCGGTGAGGAATTTTGTTTTATAATAAATATGGAAGGGTGTACGACAGTATGTTTGTGTTTATTTTCTTATTATAGTTTATTCATCTTAATTTTTATGCGTATCTTTTGATAGAAAGATAAATTACCTATATGGTGGCATGAAGCAGGCTTTTGCTGACATCTTCATGGCAATGCAAGCGTGATCTTGTTGTTATAGTAGACATCTACCTAGCCTTTTTCCAACTATTTTGGAGTCGGCGATGCGCCTGAATACCCGTGTTTTATTTCCACCATAATCCAACCATTACCCATCAGACCTCCGCGACCCAGTTACTAGACAACACGATAGGTAATCCTTGAATAGACTGATGGTCAGACTTCCTGGCGTTTAAATACCTGCCCCCCTAGCCAAGTTACAACCGTTTCGTTTCGATTCTCTATTCGTTGATCGCCTTGAGTCGACTACGCCTACTATTCCTTTGTTCTGACCACGTGACTGAGCGTTGAGATGACGTCAGAATAAAGGATTCGGAGGCGTGGCCTACTCGAGGTGATCGACGAAAAGAGAATCGAAACGAAACGGTCGTAACTTGGCTAGGAGGGCTGTAAAGACTGTCAAAGATCTACGAATGACCACCGGGACCAACTTCTTTATGAGATTTCGGAGACACGGGGTGTCAGTAATTTCATAGATTTTAGTGCATATGAATTGAAAAATTCACGTTGGTCCTTGGCCGGTTTTGAACCCGCAACCTTATGCGTGAGAGGACACTGAAACCAATAGGATTTTTTTTTTTCAATACTCGAAAACTCGCTCTTATCCTACCGCTTTTAGGCACGCAAAAGACTGTTTTCCGCACTAGTGCAGAATAGTGCGCGTGCTTTCCCCCGCCACAATATTTTTACATTTATCGTATCAGGCTGGGCGCGGGTCGACCCTCACGAGTTGCCAGTCAACCCCCGTTTATTCATTTTGTAAGTGTATTGAAAAAAGTCGTTTGATACACTCGGTCGGCTAAATGAAGATAAACCGATACCAACTATGGAAAATTATGTGATATATTCCAGCAAAATATGTTTAAATCAAAATGACGGCATTACAATATATTATGTTAAAAACAATATTACCCGACCCAATAGGTGCTAATTGTCTGCTTTTGAAATTTGCTTCCGACACTTGTATTCTAGCGTCCTATAGATCCCTATCTATATATTATATAGGTAGCTTCCTTAACTCTCTGGAAAGTATCTCAAGTAATTTAAAAGCGAAAAATATAATTCTAATAGGAGATATCAACATCGACATAAAGCTTAATAGTACTGATAGAAATAGAACCTCCTACCTAAATCTTACAGCAGAAATGGGCCTTTTACCGGGACATACCCATCCTACAGCTACGAGTAAAACCTACAATAGCCTCTTAGTTTGTCAACGCAGCATGGAACGAAGCATGCTTAACATAACAATACGGGACCGGTGGACAACACTAAAAATAAGGGAAAGAACAAAGGTAACAGATGTAATACAGAAAATAAGGAAACTTAAATGGAATTGGACTGGTCATATAATGAGGACGAACAGTGGAAAAAGATGGACGAAGGACGTAATGGAATGGTACCCTAGAAACGGAAAAAGACAGAAAGGACGTCAAACCAAAAGATGGGAGGATGATCTGCCGAAAGGATGGAGGAGGATAGCTCGTGACAGAGATAACTGGAAGGAAATGGGGGAAGCCTATGTCAAAAGACAACCTGACTAAAATGTTGCAAAAAAAAAAATGTATTTTCAAAAAGTAGGACTAGATTAAAAATTTTGATTTTATTTAAGTAGTATAAGTCAAAACTGTAATATGGTGAGCGAATAAAGGCTTTTATTATTATTATTATTATACCCATCCTACAAGGCTACATAACTGCCTCGATCACGTAATGATTAGTACCACTACCTGTGCAACAGTCATGGTTATAGATTCCACCGTCAGCATCTCGCCTCTGTAATGCTTTGCCTAAGTAACCTCTCCCCTGAAAACAAAAACTATAATAAAAGATTTAAGTACCTACTACAAAAGTAGACTATGAGGGCGTTCTCGAACAATTAAAAACCACCGATTTTACTTTTATCACACATGATTGCGATGCAAATATGGCTGCTACACGGTTTGTCCAATGCCTGATGTCCACAGTATCTCAGCACTCAAAGGTATCGTATGTCCCTAACCGTAAAGTTGTAGTTAAGCCCTGGATCACACCAGGCCTCTTGCGTTGTATTCGACACAGGGATAGCCTCCACCGCAAATTCCTGGCAGACTCAAAAAACAGAATTGTTGAGGTTTCATACAGAAGGTATCGTAATCATTGTGACCTTTTACTAAGAAAATTTAAAAAAAAAACATCAAAGTTCGGCTTTAAAGACTTCCAGGGACAGTAGGGAAACATGGAATATAATAAAATCTATGACCAATAAATCCAGTAATCAAACATCAGCTGACAAACTTCTAGCCGCCTCTGTTGATACACAAGTGGCACACGCAATAGAACAAATAAACCATTATTTTTCAAATATCGGAAAGCAATTGGCAAATAAAATCAAAACCCAAAATTCTTCACTAATCCCATACGAAATAGAAACCCCCTGCGCGGGAATCAATGGTCCTTCTTACTCCGGACGAGGCCGAAGTAGAGACAGTTATTAATAACTTAAAAACAGATTGTGCCACAGAATTGGACTTCATTCCGGCTAAACTTCTGAAATTGGGTAAAGAAGCACTAGATCCACCTCTTACAAAGCTTATTGTAGTCTATTTTGAGCAAGGAGTTTTACCCACATCTTCAAGAAAGCATTGATCACACCTGTTCACAAGGGGGGGAACCAAGACGATATTAAAAACTACAGACCTATCACAGTTTTACCAGTACTGTCCAAAATATTAGAGAAATTGTTAAATCATAGACTCATGAAGTATCTAGAGCACAACAAAATAATATTGGACGCGCAATTTGGTTTTAGGTCTAGAAAAAGCACCATAGACGCAGTTAACCAACTTGCATATTACGTCACTGAAAAAGTTGATAAAAAGCAAAAAGGTCTAGGTGTTTTTCTGGACCTGGCCAAGGCGTTCGACACTGTGAGTATTCCTACCCTTGTGAGCAAGCTAGAGCATGCTGGAATTCGGGGAAGGGCTCTAAGCATATTCACAGACTTTCTTAATGACCGGACACAAAAGGTTAAGATCGGTAAAGTTATTAGCAATGAAACAAGAATAGACTACATTGTGCCCCAGGGTAGTGGCCTATCCCCAAGCCTCTTCTTGCTCTATGTAAACGAGCTATGCCAACAATATCTTACTAACGGGAAAATATTCAGTATACATTTTAATTTTAATTTTGTTGCATAAACGAGTGAAGACACTGACTCCTGTAACACAGGTACCACCTAGCTCAGGAGTCAGGGCTTCAATTGAATATGTATCAGTTTCTTTATGTCAATAAAAACATTATTATTATTATACACGTGCAAATTTGTCACGCAGCTCTCGGCTCCATAACACACTCGCCTACGGCTCGTGCGAATTCCGCCTCGGTCGCAATGACAAACTTTCTGCACTTGTATCAAAATGTACTATATCAGGTCGCTCGCTTTGTCCCTTGCCAATTAAAGTCATTACACATAGCTTCACAAGTAAGTCCCGGTATGTCGGACATCCGCAATTCGGACCTGATCCCCGTTAAGACCCCAGTTTATACGAAGTAGCTAAGCCCTTTGAATTTCCTCTCATTTTGAGCCTTGTCTCTTTAGGGAATGTCCATAAATTCCGACCGTGTAATATTATGATTGCCCAGTGGTAAAAGCTTCGCCTCTTATGTCCGAAGTTGCGGGATCAAATCCAAAAAAATCAAATCAAAGCACTAATTTTGTTGTTTTTTTTTTATTTTGTTATAAACTAGTGCTTGACTGCGATCCCATCTGGTGGTAAGTAGTGATGCAATCGTTGATAGTGAGGCGCACTAGTTTACAAATTGCCTGCTGCGGTCATCCCGTCCAATTATAATTTAGGTGTGTTGAAGGCTAGAGTGTATAGGATCTTAAGTAACTAGTACGCTTCACCATCAATGATTGCATCACTGCTTACCATCAGGTGGAATCAAAGTCAAATGCTGGTGTATGTCATTAAAAAAAAAAATTATGTCTCTTTTCGGGTTTCAAACTTGTTGTGTTTGTATGTGTGCCTTTATGTTCATGCCAAAATAAAGTATCTTTTTTAATAGGTACGTAAGTCCTACCTAATATCTAGGTATGTAGGTACTAGAATTGTGATGAGAGATGAACAGACGAACTAAATAAAAAACTAGTCATTAAAAATTCAAAGCCGTTTTTTCCTTTGGTGGTACAGAACACTAAATTAACAACTTAATATTTTGTTTCTAGATCTTCCTTTACATTGATGACATTGACATCATCACAATTTAAAATTCAAAAGCCCAAAATAAAAACAAATTTGTCTAACACAAAGGACCATGACAGGTCTGTAATTTTTTTTTTAAGTTTGGATTAAAGCGTTTATGTGTGTACCTTCCATTCTTTGTTGACATCACAAAGATCTGTGTAGGTCGTGATGTCAAAGAGACAAAAATAAATGCCTAAGTATTTTATACATAACAAACAACTACGTTATAGTTATGATATTAGGTAATAATATAATCCAGTGCCTGGGGTGTTAAAATCATCAAAACCTAGATACACCAGAACCTACATATATCATTGTAAACGATTAATTTAAAATGAGCTGATCATTTAAAACCTCTTTTTAATGTTCTTCTTTAGATAATACTGTTTATTGGTGAAAAATAACGAGGAGAGCCGACCCCAAATGAAATAGGATACGGCTAGCCGGAGCTGCTGTCTAGACAAAGAGAGAGAGTGTGTTTTTTTTAATTATAAACGTTTTGCATGCCGTCAGGAAAGATAAAAAAAAAGAAAGAAAACACGTTTATTTGGCACACAAGTACACACAAAGACATAACAATTATAATATAGAAACTTCAAATACTTCAACTTAAAAATATATCAACATTGTGTGTCTCACGGCCGCGCCAAATAGCTCCAGTTCAGCATAATGCCAGGGCCTCAAGTCTGCTATTACAATAGTGCCAGAATGGTCTATCATTAACTTCATAATTGTTGATTTTGACAAGTTTGGTAATCAACTAATGTAATGACGTCAAATCAATGTTATGACTGTACAATGGTCAACCACTGGTACTCCATTGAAAGAAGTGGCATAGAATGGTAATCTCGTACATATTGACAAAAGAATGTCTGACACATGCGGTAATCTGCTAAAATTTTGACAGTTCCTTTGATCAGTGACAAAGAAATGAAAGAGGTACCATTAAAATGTCATTGTGCTTTCATTTCTTTTAATAAGCTCGATATTGTCATTCTACGACAACTCTATTACGATTACGAGACCATTGACCGATCAATGATCGATCATTATGAATTAGCAGATTACGAACTTTTAGCAAAATGACAGTGGGATCGTGTTGGAATGACGAATTTATAAAAATAGCAGACTTGGGCCCCAAGCCACTACTTAGCAGTTGCCTGACGCTGGCTGGTTTTAAGGCAAATTGACGGTACAGTTGAGAAATACAACAACATACGAGTATCTGTATAACAACATTATTAGCAAATAAATATGATTATGATTACTTACAATATTTCTCTATTACAATATTAATAAGTATAAGAGGATGGTATGTACCAGTCAAGTATCCAAAAGCACATTAAAAATAATAATCTTTCCAAACGAATAGTAGATAAAATCTAACTTATTGTGATCAAATTTAATTTAAATCATTTTAATTTAATTTGAATTATGTCATTTTAACTGTCTTTTTATGTCATTTTAATTAGCTAGGTTATTAACTGCGTACAATGTAGTGCATGCTGTGCTTTTCTGTAAGTGATGAGGCGCTTAGACGTAAGTTGGTATTGTGCGAATTTTGATGTATTAGCGTGCTTATTGTTGAAAAGCCTAATAATAAATAAATAAATATTATTTCCAAAATGAACTTATAGAGATTAGGTACTTGATCGACTTGCTCCACATTGTAGCCACATGCGTGGGTACCCCTTTGCGATTGATCTGGTTCATTCAAATAAATTAGATAAACGACACGAATGAGATTGACACGTCATTCAGTCTGAATTGACATTGTCAGTTTATCAGCCATGAGGAAGAGGTTTGTTTGGTCATGCATCAATAGTAACCACTGCGTATGTTTTGGTTTGGTAAAATGGCGCGTTTAATGATGATTGGCTTTATTCTGACTAGATTGAATAGGTTGTGAATCGAGATGAATGATCGAATTTTTATGTTAGTAATAAAGACAAGTTGCACGTTTGTCTCGTCTATTATATTTTGTAAACACTATCTTGTGGATAGAGCTATGTTGTGGCTAGATCTAGGCTTCTATTGAAATCAATTTATAAGTGTAAAACTAAACCAGTAAAGACCTCTGAAAATCTGCTATGAACTTTGACACTTTATAATTTACTCAAAAATTTAAAAAGTCAAAAAGGTATAAAAATAAAGGCCTTGCAAATTTGATCAAGATTCTAAATCACGACAATTTTTTTCAATAACTTCTAAGTGTAAAAAAAACGTATTTTTAATATTCGAGTAAATCACGGAATTACCGAATGCTAACATAGTTTTCAGGCGATATCTCTCTTTTTTCGCGTTGACCTTTCGTCAAACATCGCGTTGGATTGCGTTAGATGAAGTAACAAGCTTTTAAACCATGCTCGATGTTGACGATAGGTGAGTGAAAAAGGACCCTCTTAAGTACAATCAAATAAAAATTAACAGATTGAAACCAATAACTAGTTATTGCCCTAGAGCTAGTCAGATATAAAATTGGTCTTCCTTCAACGAAATGCACATATAATTTTCTAGAAGAGTCTTTTATAAAAAAAAAAGTTTACTTACAGCGACCATAAGTCCAGCCACAAATCCCGCAGTATCATAAAGAGGGCACACAATCCTCCCTGGAGGACAGTACATCCTCAGCTCGGGCAGAGGACCTGGGGGCCTCTCAGTCCTCTGCCAGCCCTCGTTTTCCACGTCGCTGATGGTGCGAGGAATCGAGAAGAAGTACTCCATATCGGCCAAGGCGTCAGACCAACCAAATTTAACTGGAAATCGAACACACAATACATTTATTTTAAAATATATATTTATAATCAGAATTTCTTACCCAAATCGAATAAAAACATTAATGTAGTAAGACAATTATTGTGTTTCAGAGAATTTTACAATTCATAGCTGAACAGGCAGACGCATTTCATTAAAACAGAAATACTGACCTTTTTAACTTTTGGAATTATTAGAGCTAATTTTTTATGTAAGTAATTAGTTAAAATATTTATTGAGTGCATACAGAATGTAAATGACTTATAGAAATATTGGGTATACCTAATTAACTAAGTATAAAGACGGTTTTTTTTTTTTTTTTTTTTTTTTCGGGTGGGAAAATCATCTAATGACAACCCCCGCTGTTGGGCGGAGCGGGAGATAGTGTCAGACTTTTACTGACTAAAAACCCACTCCTGTTCCTTCTTTGCCATTTTTATTTTTCCAGGGCCCCGGGGGTCACTTTCGCATCACCCATGGCCCCAGTAGGCTTCGACCCTGTTGGGCCCCTACGGTTGCTGACATCTCCTTGAGGCGCGCGTGGAACACTACGCGCCGTCGACGACTTGGGCTCGGTCCGGATGGTTACCGGACGATCGGACGGCGAGCCACCCATTGCTCGCCGTCCGCAAGCCCGCGCCTACGGTGGCCGGAAATCGGGATCGGAATCCCGGCGGCGGTTGGGGCGTGAGGACCGTTGCCGTTGCCTCACGCGATCGGCCGCCTCCTTTGCTAGCATTACTGCTTCGCAGAAGGAGGCGACCGCCTGCCACTCCTCCTCGCTCCGGACCATGGCCTGTACCAAGGCCCGGCGCGAGAGATCGCTGCCGCCGATCGCCCTCACGAGGACACGGCGGTGCTCTGCCCAAGCGGGGCACACCTCTACCGTGTGCTCCACCGTGTCCTCCGGGCGGTCCACACAATGGTGGCACCCGGGCGTCTCTTCTGCACGGATCCGGTACAGGAACCTCCCGAACTTACCATGCCCGGTGAGGACCTGCGTCATGCGGTAAGTAAGGACGCCGTGAGGTCTTTCCAGCCACTCCTCAAAGAGGGGACTTATCGCCATAATTAAGGCGTGCCCAGCACTGGGTTGCGACAGTCGCCGTCGCCATTCCACCATGAGATCCCGCCGGAAGTTTTTCCGCCATGCCGCTACTTGGCGCGGCAGCGGAGTTTCGCCCCGGCGTTGCATCTCCATGCGCAGATCATGCATGCGTGCAAGGTCTTTTGCCTGCAATTCCCACGGTGGTTGGCTAGCAAGGAGGCACGCTGCTTCGCGGGAAATCGTGCGGTATCCCCGCACCATCCGGATGGCCATGACCCTCTGGCTTGCGTTCAGCTTGGCCGCCGGTCGCTTTCGAAGTGACGGCGCCCATACCGGCGCCCCATAAAGGGCCATGGACCGAACGATTCCTGCATAGAGCCTCCGGCAGGAGGCGTCTGGACCCCCTAGGTTGGGCAGGAGCCGCTTGAGGGCAGCCCCAGTACGATCCAGTTTGGGAGCCAGACGTCGGAAATGCTCCTCGAAATTCCATCGGCTGTCGAGGACAAGTCCAAGGTACTTCATCGTCGACTCGACGCCGATGTGAACTCCTCCTACCGTTAGTTGGGAACCCGATGGTGGCGCATTCCGAGGGCCGTGGAAGCACATTGCCTCGGACTTGTGCAATGCCACCTCTAGTCCCAACTCTTGGATCCTCTTCACGACTGTCGCAACCCCGCGTGTCACTAGTTCGACCGCCGCCTGGTACGACTCTCCCCGCGCCAGGACCAGCGTATCATCTGCGTAGCAGACCACGCTGACCCCGTCAGGGAGATCGCCGCGCAGCACGTAGTCGTACCCGATGTTCCACAAGGGTGGTCCTAGTACCGACCCCTGCGGAACACCGCACGACATCTCTCGCCGTTTCCATTCTCCCAGGTGACCAGGGTAGATAATGTACCTGGCTGATAGGTAGGCCTCGACAATATGACAGAGGTAGTCAGGCACCCGATGATACCGGAGTGCCCTCCTAATGCTACTCCAGGGCAGGGAATTGAACGCGTTGGCGATGTCCAAAGACACCGCCAAGACACACCTGCCCTGGGACACCGCATCCCCCGTCGTGAGGGCTCGCACGCGCATGATGGCGTCCACCGTAGAGCGTGCCCTGCGAAAGCCGAATTGGCCGTCCGAAAGATCCGGCCCCACTCGTGTTAAGTGCCCGACGAGGCGGTCTGCAATAATTCTTTCAAAGAGCTTGCCCACCTCGTCGAGCAGCACGATGGGCCGGTAGGCGGACGGTGAGTCCGCAGGGCGCCCCGGCTTTGCAATGAGGACCAGTTTCCCCGTCTTCCAGTGAAGTGGGAACTGGCCCCTCTCCATACATGCGCTAAAGAGCCCTCTTAGTCGAGGCCCGAGTTCCTCCATGGCCAGAACCCAGGCCTTCCCAGGCAAGCCATCGGGTCCTGGGGCGGCATTCTTGGCACTAAGCCTACGCACCGCCACTCGCATCTCTACCTCGGTCACCTCTGGAGCAATGTCGTCGTCACTGTCGTGGTCCACGTCGGACACCGCAACTGGCGGAGCCATAGGCGGGGGAGAGTGTTCCCCTCGCGAGGGGAACAGAGCGCTAACCACACCCTCCACAAGCTGGGGCCGGAGACTCTGCGTCAGTGGGGGAGCCCAGGGGCGAACCTTTTCTCGCACCACTTTGTAGGGGCGCCCCCACGGGTCTCTGTTCAGTGTCTCCAGCCACACGTTGCGGGCCTCTAACTTGGCCCGCTTTATCTCCGCTCGAAGGGTGCGCTTCGCCACTCTGTATCCCTCGTACAGCTCCGCCTCTCTGGCCTCCGCGTCCGGCGGACGGATGCGGCGCCTGCGGTGCCTGGCGTACTGGCGCCGCGCGGCACTGCACGCGCTACGCAGCGCAGCGATCTCTGGCGACCACCAGTACACCTGGCGCCGGGCACGTCCTGGCTGGACTCGGGGCATTGCCACGTCACAGATTTGCGACATGGCCTCCCGGAACCACTCTGCCTCGACGTCGATGTCGACAGGCCTGTCCGGTGCTTGCACCCAGGCCTGTACCATCGCGGCTTCCAGGAGAAGCTCCCGATCCAGCTGCTTCAGCGCCCAACGCGGACCACACGGGGTCTGTTGGACCGGCGCGGTTGAGGACTGGGTGGAGACGTCAAACCGGATGTACCGATGGTCTGAGTACGTCTCCACCCCCTCCATGACGCGCCAGTCGACAACACGCGGTGACAGAGCAGGGCTGGCGAACGAAATGTCCACCACCGACTCGCCCCGCATCCGCACACATGTGGGGACAGAACCCCGGTTTAGGACGACCAGGCCTGTCTCCAGAGCCCAGTCCTCTACCATCCGACCCCGCTGGTTCGTGTACCGGGAACCCCAAGACAAGTTCTTGGCATTGAAGTCCCCGCAAACGACAACGGGGAGGGAACCAAACCCAGCGACGACGGCATTCAGCTCCATAAGGGAGATGTGAAGATCGGCGAGAGTTTTGTTCGGGGACAGGTAGACGCCTACCACTGCAATGTCCCCGAACCGTGCTGCCACGCAACCGCGTCCCCTCGTGACGGCCTCGAGGGACGGAGTACCGGCGGCGGCCGACGAAATTAGGGTCACCGAGCCGTTCAGGTCCCGCACCCAGTCGGCCCTGGGCTGGACGTAGTACGGCTCGGAGACTACGGCAATGTTTATCGACCACTGCGCCATGCTCTGGAGCAACAGATCCTGAGCGGCGGCGCAGTGGTTGATATTCGCCTGGAGGAGACGTAATGGAGCAATTATTGACAGTCCATTACAGTCTCTTCCCGAGGCCCTCGAGAGGGCCCTGCCGCGGTGGTTGCAGCGGCGGCATCTGTGGAAGCGATGGCGGCGGTGGCCATTTTAGCGGCCGCAGCGGCGAGCACATATGCGGGGATGGGCCTCGGGACCTTGCCCTTGGCCTTGGCGGGGGGATCACAGGACCTGCCCCCAGCCCGATGTTCGGCCGGCTTGCCTGCCGCCGCACATGCGTAGCAGTGCGGCGCTGCATTGCAGGACACGGCCTTGTGACCGGGCTGACCACACTGAAAGCAGCGGTCACTGCGATCCACCTCTGCTGAGCAACAGGCCCCCACGTGGTGCCCCACATGGCAGCGATAGCAACGCAGAGGTCTGGGCTCCAGCAGTTTTACCCGCGCGGAGACCCAGCCCACCAGAAGCCGTCGGCCCTCCCCGGTGATGTTCCTGGCCGCTGACACGGGGCAACTCACCGTCACTGCCCCCATGCCCGTGCCGTCAGCACGGATGGCACCTGCCCGGACCTGGTCAGTAAGGCACCCTCCCGTCCTGACGACGGCGGCCACTACTTCATCCACCGTCACGGACTCGTCCAAGCCCATAATACGCATGTCAATGCACTTGGTGGGCCTGGACACTCGGGCCTCCTCTGCATCCAAGGACGCCCTGATCTTCTCGGCCAGGGCGTCTGCGGTGGGGCCGCTGTTTGCCCCGGGGACCTCCAGCATAAGGGCACCGGTTGCGGTATGCCGCATCCGGAAGCCCCCGGTGACTCCGAGCTCGGTGAGGTTCACCGCCCGCCTCGCCTTCCGGATGACCTCGCCGTAGGTCGCGCCCTTTTTCTCCGCAGCTGGCTGCAGTGTAATCACTACAGCCGTAGAATCCGGAGCGCGAAACCTGGCCGCGATGGCCCTCTTCTTCCGCTGCCGCCGCCGCTCGCGTTTCTTTTCGGCTCGAGCCGCCTTACCCGCCTTTTCCTTTGCTCCGGCCACTTGCCATTCGGCTTCCACCGGAGGTTCTGTAGGTGGGAGAGGCGGCATACGCTGCCTGCTTGCCTCCACGGCAGGAGCTCCCACTGCCTTAGTAGCCGGTGCTGTTTTGCCCTTCTTGGGGGCGGCAGCAGCAGAAGCTGGCTTCCCCTGCTGCTGTTTTCTAGCCAAAGAGGCTGACTCCGTGGACTCCAATACCACGGTCCCACGCCTGGCCTGCCCCGAAGGGCCCAGCTTGGGCGCAGCAACCGTGGCCGCAGCGGCGGCGGCATACGACGCCGCCTTTCGCTGGCCGGCCGCAAGTGGGGGACGCAGAACAACGCCTTCCAGCACGGAAAGCTGCTGCTGCATCCGCAGCTGGAACTGCTCTTGCTGCTGCTGCTGTTGCTGCCGGAAGGCAGCCAGCTCCTGCTTCACCAGCCTCAGCAGCTGGCTTTCCGGCTCAGGCTGGGGCTGGGGCTGACTTTGCCCCTGCTCTTGTGTGCGCTCCCCTTTCGGCGACTCCTGGCAGCATGCTCTCCGAGGACCCATAAGTTCGGCCCGGAGTTTTGCCGCCCTCTTTTCGAAAGAGACGTCGATAGCCTCCGCGATGGAAATGGCCAGTTCTTGGACAGTCCTCTCTTTAGAGGACTTTTCCCTCTTCCTGCCCATGGTCCTTAGTGCGGAGACTATCAACAGCCCGAGCGACTTGCGCGACTCCTCGGCGGAGTCCTCCCTGGCACTTCGGTCGCTGCCAGACGGCCCCGAAAGGTCCAACTCAGCGTTGGCCGCTTTAGGGTGACGCCCTTCCGCGGCAAGCCTGTCAGCTCGCTGAGCGGATTCTTGGGCGGTGAGGCCCCTCCCACTGCCACGTGCACGACCCGCACCCCGCCCACGTGTGGGGATTTTTGGGGCCGAGCCCT
The DNA here is from genome assembly GCA_961205895.1 of Mythimna pallens. Taxonomy (NCBI): domain Eukaryota; kingdom Metazoa; phylum Arthropoda; class Insecta; order Lepidoptera; family Noctuidae; genus Mythimna; species Mythimna pallens. The sequence continues at coordinate 17,070,705 of OY540844.1, read as the reverse complement.
TCTCTGCGTCGGAGGACGATATATCCCCCGATATGGGGCGCTTCCGGTAGAGACGCGAATTTCTGCCGGAGTCTCCCACAGCCTCCTCTACCTCCGAGCCCTCCAAGCTCCCTCTGGATGCCGCGTCGGACTCCGACCGCGCATCACTCTCCATCGGGTGTCTGAAAAATTTTGATTTAGGTTCCATATTGTTCCCACGAGTATTTTTCATTCTGTACTTGCTCAAAGTCAATGGTTCGCACTAGAGACTAATTAAGCTACCCATTAGTCAAGCTAACAACCTCCCTCACGGTGCGCCGCCGCTTGGAGGTTTGGGGTAATTTTTTTATAGAGGTTGTCTTCCTCGCGGCCCGGGCGGTTAAGCCAGGACCCTCGACCCCCATCAAAAGTCAGAAACATGACCTTGGACAATCTCTGGGGCTACGAGACTAACGGTGGCAGAAGGAGGAGCAAGTCTTCCTCCTGCCTGCCCGGTGGCAGGGTAAGTGCACACCGAGCCCGCTCTTACTTCGCCACTGTGCCCTCTGCTGTAGCAGAGGGACACGCGTTGAAGTGATCCTTCGGACAGAACATTCGCAGGCGGACATCGGGACTCCTTAGGCAGAAGTACCTAAGGGTGGTCGTTGGCCGCCTCCCAGGGTGCACCGTCCCGCAGACTGGCCTTCACTCCGGACGTATCCGCAAGGGAACTACAGCCTGCGGGCACTCGTGGAGGTTTTCTGTCGTAGCACCCCAAGTATAAAGACGGTTGTAGATAATATCATTGTAAGAAATCATAATATCATTGTAAAAACGTACCTCTTAGCCCGTCATATTGGACACCTGAAACAAGATTAATGCTGATTAGTTTTTATTGTGTAAAAACTAAATTCAAATTAGATACATCTCATTTATTGATAGATTTATTTTTGTATAGCCTTTTTTTGTTGTGTAAACTCCGTGCATTCATAGAGTATTATTTTTATTGTGCGTAGACGACACACACACATACTGTCTACACTGTCCTCTCATAGTAATTAATATTGTGATACAGAAGAAAATATTGTAGAATCAATCAGTTTTTTTCAAAGAGTAACCATGAAGTCTCTTGCCGGTTCTTCTCCATAGGAAACGACCAATTGGAACCGTGCACTAGCTTCTGACGTTTTATAAGTGCCCATGTAGGCCTATGTGAAATAAAATAATTTAGATTTGAGTAAAATAAAATATTATCGGACACAACCAGCAACAAATCTGCTACAGCAATGTCCGATATAAGGGCAAGCAAGTCTCCCAGCAATCATCGCCAGAGCTGTATTGGAGCTATCCCGCACCCTGCGCTCTAGGTGCAGATAACATATGCCACATACAGAGGGCTTAGCCAAGTTGATAATCTACAACCGTTAACGCTAGTACAAAACTTCAAATGTATGGGAATTACATCATCTCAACGTTAAGTCACGTGGACAGAACAAAGGAATCAGAGGCATTACCGACTGCAGAAAGAGATTCGAAACGAAACAGTCGTAACTTGGCTAGGCCTGCTGGCGTATATTCGCCGACGGGTTACGCTGAGGTTCAGAGAACATCCACATTTCGAAAATTATACTTAATCCTTATAACCACATTAACATTGCAAAGTTGGTGTTTGTTTTTCCTTTGTCCTTTCTTTCTTGTGCGTGTCCTTTCGCAGGTCAACGTATAAGGTGTCGTCTGCTTAACCGGACTAGCCGGTGGTGGCTTTAGTAAATTAAATCCTCCAGCCAGGGCTAAGAAAAACTTTAAACTAAGCGACTACACGCTAAGGGCACCGGCCGCCTGAGGTTTTACGCAGAAGCTGCGCAGAGCCTATCACACAATCTCGCTAAACTCGGCATTGTTACTGGCTAGAATACTCTCCCACTTGACCTCCGCATCCACGAAGCAGCTGCGCTGTAGGAGGCCAAAAGGAGGGTGATCCAGTTCATGTTAGGAATCAGGGAGGTTGAGTGAATGCCTCCAGCAATTGAGGCCACACATCCTGCAGAGTAAGCTAATCTGGATTTCGGCAGTCTGATAGAAGAGGAACAATATAATAATCACAGTGATTTCATGCCTGCGACCGACTCCTTCGCCAGCATTACTGCTTCGTAAAAGAAGGCAACCGCCGCCCATTATCCCTTGCTCCAGGCCATGGCCTGCCGTGTCCTCCGGGCAGTCCGCACTATGACACCTGGACGTTTCTTCTGCATAGATCAGGTCCTGGGTTATGGCACAGGATTCTGGGTTAAGTAGGACACAGACATATGCTTTTATCGCGGTAATATGTGCACGCGGGATAAATTTGTGCACGATGGACTATGACACGGGTGTACCGATGGAAAAATACACAACAAAATACTTACAGCTAACAGCTGCAATGAACAACAGAAACACAATTATTTTTTCCATTTTCTATCGGTTGTAAAGTTACTACCTGACGAATTTTACGAGCGTTCCGTCTGAACGCGATCGGACACGATATTTTACTGATGTCACGCTGGATTCAATGGGATGTATTATAACAGATTAACAAAAACTGTAACCAGTAGGTCAACGTGAAATAATGTTAGATTAGATACAGGTTTTATTATAAGAAAAGAAAAATAACGCTTTTTTTGCGGTCGTTTTATTGGTGTCGTTAAAGTTTATTTATACTAGCTTTTGCCCGTGGCTTTGCTCCCTTCAACTGATTACCTACCTACCCTACCCTGCTTAGTTACCTAACCTACCCTATCCTACTGACTTATCTACTTACTTATTTACCTGCCTACCCTACCTACCTACCTACCCTAACTACCCTACCTACCTATTTTTTTTTGTTTTTATGTTATAGCGAGACTAACAAACAGTCATTGATTTATATAAAGATAGGTTTGCGACCTGGTTTGTCACCTGGTTTCACGTGAGTATAAGGCTTAGGTACCAATACACTGTCAGGTTTGCGAATTGTTCAGAAAAAAGTTTCCGTGCTCCATGCAAAGGACAACTGAATTAACACTGAGGGCTTTAGCCACTCACAGTCTGACACCGAGAGAAGTCATATGACGATTTCCTGAGTTCATTTGAAAAAAGGTACTAACACATAAACCACAATGCTTTCCTCAGAGGTTTTCAAATGAAAAAGACCATCAGAGCTCCGGGATTTTTCCAAAAAGTTACCACGGTCCTGAAACGCAAAGGGTAACTCAAGGAACACAGGTGGGTTTTACTCAATAAAAGAGTGACACTCCCTGTCGCTCCAACCAGAAGGGGGAAGTTATTTGATGATTTTCGAAACTAAAAAAAGTGGAGTACCACGTCAAATGATCGAAACCATGCATCGTCAATAATAGCATGCGACAGTCAAAGTCGATCAAAAAATTAAAGACAGCTATTTGACTTACAGACGCCTATTGTCATTTCATCATCATCGTCATTTCAGGCTGGAATGGCTACCCTTTTTTTGTGCCTGTCTTATTTTTTACTAGGTTCTGTCAATTTAGAAGTAAGCGGAACAGAAAGTAAAGTTGCGCAAACCTCCATTGAAAAGGGAAGTGTCCTCTGACCAGACGGGTGTTACGTCTGATTTGGGCAACTGCCCGAGAGGTGAATTCGGGCTGTTGTATGTGTTCAAATCGCGCGGAGAACTCTAATTGCGCGATACAGAATTTCGTAGTTTAGTTCATATGTGGCGTTATAGATGTCGCTACAGCGGCTTTGCCTGTGTTAAAGTAGGTACAAAATTAATATAATAATATTCCACAACTATCACACAACGCCGTCTAGGCCCAAGCTAAGCAGAGCTTGTGTTATGGGTACTAGACAACTGATAAACATACTTATATATTTCTAAATACATACATATTTAGATAAATTACACCCAGACACAAATGATCGTGCTTATCACACAAACATTTGTCCTGGGTGGGAATCGAACCCACGACCTCCGGCATAGCAGTCAGGGCCACTAACCACTAGACCGACAGGCCTGTCAAATTATCCCAAGGTAGCATACTTTCGGAATAAAAACTATCGTTTGACCTATTCCAGGGCACATAGATATTTCTCTTTGCCCATCTCTGTCCACCCGCGTTCCAAATTGCATCTAAATTGCTTCTGACGGTTGAGCGAAAAGCACAAACAAACAAAACAACTTTTACCTTTATAATATTAGCAAATTATTATCGGCAAATTTCTAATATTGTTCGCAGTTGACTTTCTGCACGTAGACTGGGTCGCCTCCACAATGATTGCAGCGACGTCCGGTGCGTTAAAAAGTAAAGTGACCCACACATACGTTAGTACATCGTACGTAATATAATGTTCAGACAGCACTGCAAGATGAATCCTTTGCTCCTTACAATCTACACAGAAAACAGTTCTTGAAGAATCTGTGTTATTGAGTTGTTAGCATCCCGGAGTCTGGTTTGATGGCCCCAGGTCTTAATATGTTAGAAGCAGTGGCGCAACTAGACCCAAAAGAACCCTGTGTAATGCAAAGTTGGAAGCATCATGTTATTACTCGACTACGGCAAATCCAAAAAGTTTATCATTTTTATTACAAAGTATCTAAGCTGAATTTGCACTGTATTATCACAGCAAACCATTTTGAGAGCCTCTTATTCAACAGGATTTGGGTTTGTAAACCACTATTTACGATATTACGTGTCCATAAGTTGGGGATCCTGAAGCATCGAGGCCCTGTATCACGCGATAGCTACGCTCCTGGCTAGGAGAGACGTAACAGCTCATCTTTGATTCATCATCATCATTAGTAAAATTAGAAAACATGTTGTAAACGTATATTTTAACGGTGAAGAAAATCATGCCCTGGAACCAAACATTTGAAGACATGAAAAATCTGCAAACCAGAGGAGGCCTGTTTCCCATCAATGGGAAATCCAATGGGTGAATATGCTATGTTATTTACATAATTATGACATAGCAGTACCTACATTTATACAGACACTGCTGGATTGAAGTAGACTGAATTATTTTGTAAAAAGTTTTTCTTCAACCCTTCATTAGCGTGTTAGAAGTATGGAGGTAGCTATATGGATATATATTAATATCTACCTACATATCTTACTAAAATGTCAACATGGATAACGCTTAATTACCGTGTATCAAAGTTCCTGCGACTGTGGTGTATAAGGAAAGGGTTTTATGAAGAAAAGCACAGAAAGACAAAACTAAGTATTAAAAAACTAAATATTACAAACTAAATATTAGTCATATAAAAAAGATAAAAAAGTCAAAAAGTTAAGTAAAGTTATTAAAGATGATCGCTGAAAGCCCAGAGTCACCAGTGTGGGATAGGTTTATAAATCTGCATGTTTTTTAAACTATTTATTTGTTGTGTGATATGTTTTGACAATTATTATGATTATTGTGTTTTTGAAGTGACTTATTTTAATTTAATTTAATTTGTGACAAATTTACTAATATTTTAATGCATTTGAATATTATACTAACGTAGTTTTTTAAGTTTCAGTTACTAACATAATATGGACATTGGAATTAGTCTGAATTTTTTTTTATATATATATATTATATATATATATATATATATATATATATATAATACAGAATCTAACACGCGCGTCCTCAAGAGCTAGTGCACTATTTGCAATATTTCTATGCGCCCGCGCGTGCTACTATTGAGATTGACCAGCACTGAACACGTGGGCTCAACGTCGTTCGTTGTCCCCTTTCAACACATTCATAAGCTCGCTCTTATACCAACGGTTACTGTTTCATGCGCGAAAGAAAGACTGTGTAAAGATCTACTCATGTGGTGTGAAGCCCGCTAGTCTGTCATCAAATCAATGGCCGAAGTTCAATGTTTCTGATACATACCTTCTTACCTTGTAGATTATACTTAACTGTTCTTATCAAATACCCGTTTAAAGTATACAGTTATTTGATTTAACAACCTGAATCACACTTAATTATAACTACTGTAAACTGGTTTGGAACTAAACACGCGTTGTAAACGGAATAATTATAATTATGTATTCTGAATGTAAAATTAAAAGTTATTTTTGTTAATACTAGCTTTTAGCATAGTTTATTTTATTCTTATTATTAGTGCATTTAATTAAAAATTAAATCAAGTCTAGAAGTCATGTGTTTCGTACTCATCCGGAATCTACATACCAAAGATCCTTGTTTGAGACACCAGCCCCCCTGGCCAAGTTACGATCGTTTCGTTTGCGTCGAACGCCTCGAGTAGGCCACGCCTCCGATTCCTTTGTTCTGACCATGTGACTGAGCGTTGAGATGAAGTTAGAACAAAGGACCGTAACTTGTCTAGGGGGGCTGAACTATTTGGAGATTTCAAAGATGTATTATCACTTTTAACCGCTTTAGCCTTCTTCTTCTTGTTTCTCAGTGGACAGTCTGGTTTTTATGCACGGGTACTTTGCATTCATATCATATTACGTTCTTCTACTTTGGTTTAAGTTTCGATTTGGTCCTATAAACTTGGTCTACTGGTGTCGCTTTATCTTTGGACATCTCATTTAGCAGTGTTGCCTTAACTAAATCGGTCGTTTTGTCAATATTACAATTTTCTAACTCATAAAGGAGAGGTTCATATTTTGAGGTGAGTCCTCCCAAAAGTATAGCTGCAATCGAGGTATGTTCTATGACCTTGTCAATATCCGCAAGATCCTGTGCGGTTGACATAACTGCTTTGATGTACTGTTCAATGTTATCGAAATCTGAAAGACTCAATCTGTACAGTTTACATTTACTAGTTACATTTGCTAGTTTTCGTCCCATTCCTTTATAATAGCTTTCTGCAGAGAATTCCAGGCTTCTGATGCATTTTTCGCACATCTGAGATGTGTAATAGCTGCCACCGTCTACCGTAAGGCAAATTTTTGCAAGAGCTTTTGCATCATTTCTTACCTTGATCGAGGTGGGGGTCATGTCACCGTCCGGATAACCACTTATTGTTTCCAATAAATCCTCGTGTAAAAGATAATTTCTCATCTTGAATTTCCAAGTAGGATATCCATCTTTATATTTCAGGCAAAACGATGGAATCGAAGATGAATACGATGAAAAAACTCGACTTGTTAATACTTGACTTTATTTTGGTGTACCATAAAGTTTTATTCTATTTTTGACATATTTGCAGATTCATGTGACATTTTTCAACTAATATTTGGTCAGTAACAGTGGTGACACCCGGGCGTTCCTGCCGCACGAATCCGGTGCAGGAACCTTCCGAACTTACCATGTAAGGTTAGAACCTGCGTCATGCGGAAGGTGAAGACGCCGTGTTGTCTTTCCAGCTCCTCAAAGGGGGATTTACCGCCATAATTATAGCGGGCACTGGGTTGCGACAGTCGCTGTCGCCATTTCACCATGAGATCCCGCCGGAACTCTGTCAGCCATGCTGCGACTTGTCGTGGCAGCGGAGTCTCGCCCCGGTTCACTATCATGGAAAACAAAAAACGTGTACAAAATAATCAGCGTATGAGACCCACAGGCTGCTCGTGTAGAAATTTCTGCCTATGTCCAACACTGACGTCTTTTGGCTGAAATGATGATGATGATTGCTATAAAAACTACTAATAACTTTATTTCTATTGTTGATCAGCAGTAAATAATAAAAATTATCGTGGTAAATTAAAACAGTTGTTTTGTAAATTCATTGCCAGCTACTTCAATATGAATTTAAATTTTGTACATAGATGCCCTGTGTTTATACTAACTTTTCTGCGTAATTGACAGCATTAAGCTCCACGCAATAACTATTATTTGTCTCACTATAAAAATTGTTATAATATAACTATTACAGGTAGTTAGTGTCAAGATGGCTCAGTGTTTAAGGCACCCGACTCTTTTGCATAAGGTTACGCGTTCGATACTAGGCAAATACTTCTTCATATGTAATTTTCTAATTTTATCTAGGACATTACCTAGCCTTGGAAAGCACGTAAAGCTGTTGTTGGTCCCGGTTGTCATTCGTAGATAGTCGTTTCAGGTAGTTAGACTCCTGAAAGTCTGACCATCAGTGTATCCAAGTCCAAGGAGTATCGTGTTGCCCAGTAACTGGGTTGTGGAGGTCTGATAGGTGTGTGTGTATACTGTGTGTGTTTTACATCACACACAGTTAATCAGCCGCATACGGTTAGACTGAAAGCCGAGCCGAAGCCAGTTGGGGCAAGAAAGATTTATACTAAATCTCTCATCAACTCCCTAGCCTTTTAGAAAGAAAGAAAAACTGTTTATTCGCGCGAAATGACGCAATCTTAAAACTAACAAACAAACATTATCAATTAATAGGGAAGATATGCGTCACATCCGCGCAAAACGACCGAAACGCTCAGCATAAAGCTGTGGCCTCACGCATTATGCGATGAACACACAGCGCTGGTTTTCAGCGTGGGCCGGTGGCGGTGTCGACATAAAGACTAGGTTAGGGATTTCTAGGATTAGGGAGATGATGAGGGACTTAGTACTACTATTATTATCACCATCACCATGCCCTGCCGCAACTCAATTTGTTTCACTTTTAGGGTACCTCGAAAGGAAAAAACGGAACCCTTATAGGATCACTTTGTGGTCCGTCCGTCTGTCTGTCTGTCAAAAACCTTTATCACGGGAACGCGTGAAGGTGTTGAGTTGAAATTAAAGCCATACAGAGTTGCGGACGCGGGATTGCGGATGATTAGCCATGGGTGACTCGCCCTCAGGCCGTCCGGTAATGAAAAAGCTCCGGTCGGCAACGTGTTGTGTTCCACGCGCGCCTCAAAGAGATGTCAGCAAAATTGATGGGGCCAGTTAGGGCCGACACCTGCCAGGGCTACGGATTGTTCGAAGAAGTTACGGCCCGTTCACGATGTTGCAGCTGGGAGCGGTAGCTAAGCGTGGGACGGCAAGTGGTAAGATCAAAAGTATGAATTTATTTGAAGCATGCCATGAGACGCCGCTCATAGCGAAAACGCGCGCGCCTACCGATGCCGCCCCGCTCGCCGCGCCGCGCATCGCACAGACCGGAAACGTGAACGGGCCGTTGCCACAGTCCTCACAAAAAGGCGAGAGAGAATAGGGACCAGTCACCCCATTGTGAGAAGCAGTAATACGAGCGAAGGTAAGGAAGAGACAATCCTCACACATTGCCCCCACCGGAGGCACGGGTTTGTGGCCGATAATCGATGGGTACATCACCGTCCGGACATCCGATAAGGACAGAGCCCGGTCGTGGGTTCGCGGACGATGAGCAATTGGTACATCACCGTCTGGACATCCGGTAAGGACCGAGTCCGTGTCATCGATGCGTTGTATTTCAAGCGCGCCTTAAAAAAGATATCAGCCTGATTGACAAGGCCAGCCCCCCTAGCCAAGTTATAATCGTTTCGCTCGCGCCGATCGCCTCGAGTAGGCCACGCCCCCGTTTCATTTGTTCTGACCACGTGACTGAGCGTTGAGATGACGTCAGAACAAAGGGATCGGAGGCGTGGCCTACTCGAGGCGTTCGGCGCGATCGATACGATTGTAACTTGGCTAGGGGGGCTGATGCCTTCTGATGTGTGTAGACAGACGTTTTTTACGCTCAATAATAATGATAGATATACATGCAATAAACGAAAAAAAATGAAATATTGGTTTAGGTAGGTCTTGGAATACATTTTGGTTTTTCAATAACCGTATAAAATTTAGTGACAATATTTAGCCAGATGACGATAGTGAAATTAACGGTGTTAATAATTTTAATTCATTCTTTCATTTCAAAGCTACGTGTATTTTTTACATTTTTATTATATTAGAGGCCTACAATCCTCAGTAGGTAATCGGTACAAAACAAAACAAGTCAATTCGACTGGTCTGTTGTTCTAGTGGTTAGTGGCTCTGACTACTATGCTTTAGGCCGTGGGTTTGATATCCACCCAAGACAAATTTGTGTGATAAGCAAGATCATTTGTTCTTGGTCTGGGTGTAATCTATATAAAAGGAGAAACTGACTGACTGACACATCAACGCACAGCCAGGTCCCAAAGTACTGGGACTAGGAGCGTGAAATTTTACACAAGATTTCTTTTTATAACGTAGGCGCACTAAGATTTTCTAAAATTCACCCTCAAGTGGATGAAAAAGGGGGTCCAAAGTTTGTATGGAAAAATCTACTTTCACGAGGGCGAAGCTACTGGCAGAAGCTATAGTTTATCTATTACTAGCTTCTGCCAGCGGATTCGCCCGCGTGATTTAAATAGGTGTCTCCATACAAACTTCCATGCACCGTTTTACCCCCTTAGGGGTAGAGTTTCGTAAAATCCGTTCTTAGCGGATGTCTACACCCTGTAAGGAACCTACCTGCCAAATTTTAAGTTTGTAGGTGTTATAGTTTGTGAGATTTTGTAATTAATCAGTGAGTGGTATTTCACTTTTATTTAAATAGATTTGTATGTATTTAGATATATATAAGTATGTTTATCAGTCCAGTACCTACTCATAGCAACAGCTCTGCTTAGTTTGGGACATGATAGTTGATACCGTTGTGTGAAAGTTGCAGAATATTATATTATTTATGAAGTGAAGTGCCAATTTCATCATATGATGGATCATCTCGCGCCGTTAATCCGAGTGAAGAAAACATCGTGAGGAAAGAAACCAAAAATTAAAAGAGACTGCCGCATCTCCACCATCAGCATAGCCGGCTGCAGACCAAAAGCTATAAGAGAAGTTAGTTTAGCTCAGCTAGTAACGCTAACGAACGTAGGGTTGTGTGCGCCGCCTTTCATATCTGACCCTGGAATGAGAAGCATTCTAGAAAGAAGAGTCAAAGCGTCTATTTCAAATAAACTATTTACAGATACTTTTGAATTGTGAAGAAGTCAGTCAGCCCAAAAAATTATGCTAATTACACATCACCTCTTGCGAAACAGTAATTACTTGTCTAAGGAGATGCGAGGCTTCGCGCGTAGCGTTGGGGCGGCGCGGCCCGCACTAAATTCAAATATATGACGTTGTATGAGAGCGTTTATGGAGAACATTGATGACATCAATGACAGACAAGCAATTTAAAATGCGTTTCCTTCAAATGTAGGAAGTGCCCGCGGGTGGCAACACGCGGCGGCGCACTCTGCTTTCTCCGTTACTTATTCTGTGGTTCAGGGTAAAACGGGCGTCGCCCGCGACCCAATACGAGCATACAACGATAACCGCTACTGCGCTCGCAGCGATGCCCGCTGCGTTCGCCATCGCGTGCTACGCTACACGCTAGAAGTTCCACCGCGGGTGCCGCGGCGGGCACCACTACTCTGCACGGCCCGCGTCTCCAAAAACAACATCGTACATCGCCATATGTTTGTGTTTGCACGTGCGATGATGCGCGACGAAGCACGCGCCACTGCACGTGCCTCTTCTTTGTAAACAGAAAAAACGGCAACGCGCCGCGAGACAACACGCTGCACGCGACGCGCGACGCCCCGCTTCTCCGTAAACAAGCTCTAATACGGGTAAAGGAAGCGGTGAAAGTGTGAGGAGGAGACAAACCTCACGCTTCAGCCCTCACCAAAGACGCCCTGGAACTTGGAAGTCGCAGGGTAACTCCCCCACTGTAGCCTAGTAGTGCTTGCTGTCAGAAAAAGAATAAACCCAGGTGGTCTGCGCTTTGTGGTCCACGTGCACATCCAAGAGCTGTCAGCAAAATTGCCAGAGGTGCAGGATGTTTTGAAAGAGTTACCTCGGCCCTGGAAGGTAAAGGGCAACTGAAGACTGTGTCCCTATGTTCCAATAATAATAATGTAATAATAACATATTCCACAACTTTCACACAACGCCATCTAGTATCAAACTAAATAGAGCTGTGCTATGAGTACTGTCTAGTATAGATATCTGCACGGATCTTGAGCGCTAACTTCTACAGTTCTACTTGCGCAGAAGCACGCAGAAGTGACATATCAGGTCTCTTTAGTGGTATGAAGAGAGATGCGGGGGCGGGGAGTGCAATCCTTGTACAGTGATTGGTCCGCCGATATTGTAAGATGCGCAAAGCGATCCCCGATCTTTCGCCGAGCGCTCAAGATTCGTGCCGCTATCTGTACCCATAGCACAAGTAACAGTTGTCTGATAGACATACTTACTTATATATTTCTAAATACATACATATTATAGATAAATTACACTCAGATACAGAACAAATGATCGTGCTCATCACACAAACATTTGTCTTGGGTGGGAATCGAACCCACGACCTCGATGAATGGCAGTCAGGGTCACTAACCACTAGATTATCAGACCATCCGGAAGTTATATGATACTATACATAATAAAATTATGTCTGGCAAACGTAGAAAGCTCAATTTAAGCTCCCGTCTTTTTCTTAGTATTCACAATCTCTGTCTATAATCCGTTATCACAGTTACATGATAAATTAAAATGTTCATCCCGATTCGTACTTAGCCGGTTTTTAGAGTTCCGTACCTGAAAAGGAAAAAACGGAACCCTTATCTCTAGAACGCGTAGAACGTCATTGTGCAGTCATTGCTTTTCATAAGCTTGATATTCTCATTCTACCACAACTCTATTACGAGAACATTGACCGATCGATGATCGATCATTATGAATTATGAATTTTTAGCAAAATGACAATGGGATCGTGTTGGAATGACGAATTTATAAAAATAGCAGCACAGCACAGCTCCGACTTACTGGAACCTACAGCATCATCCCGACTCAAAAGGACAGCCCCACCCCGACTCACTGGGGCATCACCGCTGAAAGTTCCGACTCACCGAGAACTATGCGACTTCGGTTCTGACCCACTGGAACCAACTGCTTCTTGATGTGTGCCAATGGCCTGGCACGCATATTGATGCGTCAAGCATCAATATGCGTCAAGCATCAATATGCGTTGCAGTTCTTGATGTGTGCCAATGGCCTGGCACGCATATTGATGCGTCAAGCATCAATATGCGTCAAGCATCAATATGCGTTGCAGCATCAAGAACCATCGATCTCTGGATAGGATAACTTTTCTATATATTAAAAAAAATAGGTACCTCAATAATTATTTACTCATGTATTTACACAAGTGGTATACTTCCACATTTCGAAAGTACCTAAGGAAACATTTGCGAAGTAAATGACGTTCGACAAACGTAGGTTGGTAGGTGTTATTGTGACGATGAATTTTTCATGAATTTTGTTTCGAAAAAGTATTTATTTATTTACCATGTTGTATATCTATAAGATGAATACTGGATTTTTATTTTCTTTTTGTTGTGATTTCTGAACCAACTTGCTGAGAGCTTGCGATTGTCGAACAAAATCCATTTTTCGTCTCAAGTAACAATGCGATTCAATATGCCTTCGTTTGTGTGTCTGTTGAGCAGTGTAAGGGTCGACTCGACGCGTGTTTCGCGCTGGCGATCATTCAATTCGTGGGGCACTTATTTCTCAAGCTTTTTTACCTTGGCAATTCGGCCCATATGGACCAATATTTTTTTCGTAATCGAAAGCTGCTGCTAATTCAGCTGTAGATTGAGAATCATCATCTTCCACAATCGCCTTTAATTCGTCATAAGTTTTCGGGTGACTACGGGGTTCATTTCTTAGGTGGAAATTTCCAGAACGGAAGCGGGCAAACCAATAACGGGTGGTGAAATCATTAGTAGTGTTCGCTCCGTATACGTCGTTGGGTGCCACTTCTGCCGCTTTGCTGCCACGATGGTATTCATACTCCATAATCACTCGAACTTATCTCGTATCCATGATGACGAAAAATGTACAAATGCGATAAAAACAGAACGCTAACAGTTCCGAAAAATTGCGACGTTTTGTGTGAGATAGAACACAACGCAAGTCATTCATGAAAACATATGTTGTCGTATTTGCCTGAGATCGACAGCAGCTTGCACAGATGGCTATAAATACTGTTGCATATACAATATTCGCTTAGTCTGGCAATTTTCACTAAAGTCATGATCCGGATAATAGCTGTCCTGTGTGTCGTAGCGCCGGCCTTCGGATATGTCTCCGGTGAGTAAAATAACAGTGTATCTAATATCAAATTTACATTCAAAATATAAATTCTAATGAAGCATTTTCCTTTATTCCAAGGCACATCCTCCTTTCCACTCGCATTATCAACATTGACTGTTACATAGTCAATTAAAGTCTGACACCGGCCTCTTGCTCAACCTAAAGCGAAAGATCCCGATTTCCGGCCACCGTAGGCGCGGGCTTGCGGACGGCGGGCAATGGGTGGCCCGCCGTCCGACCGTCCGGTAACCGTCCGGACCGAGCCCAAGTCGTCGAAGGCGCGTATTGTTCCACGCGCGCCTCAGGGAGATGTCAGCAAATCGTAGGGGCCCAGCAGGGTCGAAGCTTACTGGGGCCATGGGTAGTGTGAAAGCGAAACCCGGACCCTGGGACGAAGGCAACGAAGGAACAGGAGTGGGTTTTTAGTCAGTAAAAGTCTGAGACTATCTCCCGCTCCGCCCGAGAAAGGATTTGACATAAGATGATTTTCCCACCAAAAAAAAAACCTACTACGTATAAATTTTTCTTAATATTAAGAAAACCTTTTTCATTATTTCTATTTTATCTGACATATTTAATTATGGTTGACAAACGTGGTCATTGAAGAACCACCACGAGAGGGGAAGATGAAATGCTATCTGCTATTACGAGAAGAAATGGATGAAAATGTTTAGATGAGGCATGCTTCGGCCTCTTCTAAAATATTTCATGCATTCTTATTCAGTGGCGTACCTATATCACTAATACAGTCATATCAATGTTTTCAAAACCAAAGGCACTTTTCGCGTGTCTGTTTATCAGCTAAATCTTCCTTAACCACATAATAGATTTTGATGCGGTTTTCACTAATAAAATAAATGAGGAAGGATTGCTTTTATAATTTGCAGCCGAGTAAAGCCAGGATGAGTTACTAGTAAAATATATTAGCAAGCTCAAACTATCAAAATTATTATCACACACAATTTTTTTCTGAGGTGCAAAATGATCAAAAAATTCTTCTCGCTTTGGGTGGAGCAAGAGTGTATTTATAATATTGTTTTAGTTTTCAAAGGTGTTCCAGGGTCACGTTACCGTCAAATGGGATGAATAGGAACGCAGGGGTGAATAAAAAAAACTCTGATTACGATTTTTCCTTAGTTATCATTTATATTGTTGATCTCTGTTAAAATTTCAGTTTTAATTACAATTAATGAATACCTAACACCCGAACACATATATACATACATGCTGGCATAGCCCGAAGAATTGCCAAACTTAAGTGGCACTGGGCAGGGCATATTGCTCGCAGAACAAATGGTCGATGGGGACGAAAGTTTCTGGAATGGCGACCACATACCGGAAGACGCAGCGTTGGAAGGCATCCCACAAGGTGGACCGATGACCTGGTGAGGGTCGCGGGAATCCGATGGATGCGAGACGCACAGGACCGGTCATTATGGCGACATTTGGGGGAGGCCTATGTCCAACAGTGGACGTCTTTCGGCTGAAATGATGATGATGATGATTGAATACCTAACGTAAAAATCTCCTTTAATTTTTGGTTCCTATTCACCCCGTTTGATTGTTTTTTTTTTAGGTGGGAAAATCATCTTATGACAAATCCTGCTCTTGGGCGGAGCGGGAGATAGTTTCAGACTTTTACCGACTAAAAACCCACTCCTGTTCCTTCGTTGCCTTCGTCCCAGGGTCCGGGTTTCGTTTTCACACTACCCATGGCCCCAGTAGGCTTCGACCCTGCTGGGCCCCTATGATTTGCTGACATCTCCCTGAGGCGCTCGTGGAACAATACGCGCCGTCTACGACTTGGGCTTGGTCCGGACGGTTACCGGATGGTCGGACGGCGGGCCACCCATTGCCCGCCGTCCGCAAGCCCGCGCCTACGGTGGCCGAAAATTGGGATCGGAATCCCGGCGGCGGTTGGGGCGTGAGGACCGTTGCCGTTGCCTCACGCGATCGGCCGCCTCCTTTGCTAGCATTACTGCTTCGCGACCTGTACCAAGGCCTGGCGCGAGAGATCGCTGCCGCCGATCGCCCCCACGAGGACACGGCGTTGCTTTTCCCAAGCGGGGCACACCTCCACCGTGTGCTCCCTGTGTGCTCCACCGTGTCCTCCGGGCGGTCCATACAGTGGCGACACCCCGGCGTCGCTTCCGCACGAATTCGGTACAGGAACTTCCCGAACTTCCCGTGTTCGGTGAGAACCTGCGTCATGCGGAAGGTGAGGACGCCGTGAGGTCTTTCCAACCACGTTTCAAAGAGGGGACTTACCGCCATAACCCCGTTTGATTGTAACTGTTTTATTATTATTGATAATTATGCTCGCGCTTGACTACTATCTCACGAGGGAAGTAATGATGTGGTCGACAGTGGAGCACTCTCTCCTAGAATCAACCTAATGATCTGCCAGCCCTTTTTTTGAAGTGGAAAATCATTCGATGACTTCTCCCAAAGGTAGAGCAGGGGGCGTGCCTGACTTTTATTGACTAAAACCACACCTATATCCTTCAATTGCCCTTTGCATTCTAGGACCACGGGATTCCTTTTGAGAAAATCCCCGCGGCCGTAGTGGGCATCGGTCCTGCTTTGCCCCTACGGTTTACTGTCATCTCTTTAAGGAACACTACGCGCTGTCGTCGACTGGCGCTCAGTCTGAACGGTTAACGGACGGCCGGACAGCGAATTACCCATTGCTCTTCGTCCGTAAGCCTGTGCCTCCCGATCTACCGGCCCTGCGACCCGTTTTGATAACAATTTCTAATATTTTTTCTTTTATGTGGTTCCAGGACCATGGACACCCGGTCTCATGAGTAAGTACCTACATTTTTTTTTATTAATTAGGAACAACAAACAGCTACATTATGAGATATTAAAACCATGATGACATAAATATCTTAAATAATAATGTAGCCCACAGCGCTGTTCACAGATTACCATTATAGAATAGACTTTAAAAAGCTAGGATAAAAGCTGCATGCATGAAAGTTATATCACAATGTAAATAAATATATACACACCACTAGTTCTCAATTAGTACAAATACTCAAAGGGCTTATTAGAAAAGGTCTTGTTATTATTTAAGTAGGTCTCAATAAATAATATTCTTAAATACAGAAAAGTTAATAGCGTTTGTTTATATCCCAAAATGTCACTAAATTTATGGAAATATTGTACAGGCTACTGAGAATGAAAAAATTACGATCAAAATGGAAAAACACTGACCGTAGTATTTTCTAGTAGCAATTGTTATGAATGATTGATTCTATTATGAATTTACCAATCATGACCAAATTAAATGTTTGTGGTAAATTTTGGGAATTCGGTTTTACACTATACTTCTTAACTCTTTGTTTTGGTCCAATGATTATATTGCTTCCATTCATAAAATTAATAACAGATCATAATGAATAATAGTTGCTTTGGTCTATAAAGGTGCGTCTACGCTTACGAGCCGAGCAGCCAAGCCGAAACTGTGTAGTGTGTGTGGACCGCCTTACGCCACACGAGCGAGTGCGCGCCGAACGTTCGACTGGTGCTCGACTGTGTTTCGCCAATTGTCGGTTTTTCAACGAACAAAAAGGGACTTTCAGTGTTGGAGGACAGTGATTGTTATAGGCTCGCTGCGGTACATTTGGGACCGCAAACGACGACGTGTAGAGTGGTTCAGCTCGTGCTTGGATTATAAGCGAAGACACACCTTAAAGGCAGCTGTATGGTTGATTTTGACTTAACTACTGGTCCATCACGATACAAAAAACACAAAAACAAATGCTTGACTTAATGATGAGTATACCAAAATTATATGCGTTAATATTAGAAGTTCTCTCCATTTATAGTAAATTCGATCATCAGTAAGTTATGAATTCTGTTAAAAGGAGAATGAAATTTTTCCCATACATTGCTAGCATGTAATTTTTTCTTTACGCCAAAAGTGAAACCTATGCCATATCTTAAAAGACTGTATAAGAAATCAATGAGCAAAAAGAATTATGTCTACCAACCGTAACCAAACTGAGTTAGAAACTATTTAGTATATTGCTATAGTTTGTTAACAGGCGTTATTGTTTTCTTATATAAAAATACTGTATGTCTGATATGTTAAGTTTCCCATTGTTAAATATAGTTTTAGTTTCTGTTTTTATGGTGAGTATGCATTAAATAGTGTTAATTACTATCACAACGCTAACGCGTATCTTTTCGATTCGTTTATCACTTATTTTTTTACTAGTTATAGTGATGAACGATGATGATTTTCTGCGACTGTGAAAAAAATATAACAGTAATAACCAATTTAATCTATTTTATCAATGAAAAACTCAAAATATTACGTTTCCATTTCATTATAATATAACGAAAATTGGTAACGCCTGACAAAAATATACTAGCAATGCTTCTATACGTATCTTCGCTCGGTTACGGTTTACAGACCTGGTTCTTTTTGCTATTGATTCCTTGTATTGACCTATAACATATAACCTAGGTTTCATTTCTAGCAAAAAGAAAAAAGTAAATCATGTCAATAGTTTGCATTGGCTACCATAAAAATAGTTTTAAAATCAATGCATAATATTGAACTTGGAATGAAATCGGCGAACTTAAATTTTAAAATATATATATATATATATAATAGGTACTCCTAATCCTTTTTAGGGTTGCGTACCCAAGATGTAAAACAGGACCCTATTACTAAAACTCCGCTGTCAGCAGACTGTATCTCATGAACGGTTATAGTTAACAATTGGAATTTTCACAGATGATGTATTTCTGTTGCCGCTATAACAAAAAATACAAAAAAAAAAACAGAATAAAATAAATATATAAGGGGGCTCTCATACAACAACCGTGACTTTTTTTGCCGTTTTTTACTAAGGTCTCGCACTTGGCCGGTTTTTGAATGTATTAAAAAAATTTCATCATCATTGTCTCTACTTTTCCAGTAAAATACGGCGTGAACGCTTACTCCATGGGACACGAGGCCATGATTGAATTGCCGGTGTCCAACTACTCCGCTATAACTGACGATTTTATCAAGATGAACCGACCTCGTCTGCCGCCTGGCTACTGTCCCCTGCAGCTGTGGTGTCGTAAGAGTGACCGGAACAGAGTCTGCATATTCATTGATGAAACCGGTGATGTGGCTGGTCTGCAGTTTAATGTGAGTATGTGTATTGTATTGGTTGTGCTAGAATCCGCATCTGGTCAGTCCCCCATCATTGACGTCATCTCAACGCTCGGTCACGTGGTCAGAACAAAGGAATCGGAGGCGTGGCCTTCTCGAGGCGTTCGACGCGAGAAAATCGAAACGAAACGGTCGTAACTTTGCTAGAGGGGTATATTAAAAAAAAAAGACGGGTTGCACTCCGGGAGTGCCGGCAGAAGTGAAAACTTGATTATTAACGTTGAGCATGTTTGATATTTTGGAATGGTTAGGGAATAATTTTGCACCAATTGCTTTATCAGTATAAAAGTACTATCATTTATGTGGTAGAATACAATATTCATTTATTGCGCTATCGTACACAAACATGACAATTTATATTACATTAAAAATTTAACACTTTAAAACTATTACAATTATTTTACATTAAAAAGTTTATCTCTCCGAAAAATCAACTTTCATCCATAATTTCAACGACTTTTTCACCATCATCATTACCAGAACTATCATCGCCAATCTCTAAAACTGATACGATAGGTTTATGGTAGCTGAAGTAAGAAACGAACAGTTTTGATTCGAACCTATTTAAATGTCTAATAAAGACCGCATCAATAGTAGTTTTGTATTTCGTTGTGCTAAGATTGCGATCATTCGACATAGTTAAACCAAATTCATTATTTAAAAATTCAATTAATAGTTGATTTTTATCGTCTGCGAAGTTTATGTTAAAATCTCCACTCAAAATCATTGGCAATTCATCAAAGCTTTTTCCAATTTTTTTTTTAAGCAATGCAGATGCATCATGAGAATAAATGAATAAATTTTCATACAAGAAGTCTCGTATAGCACGCAATGACTTATCTGGAGAGATGTAAACGGCAACCATAATTATGAACTGATTATCACCAGAGTGGCAACGACTTATACAAATCGCGGCGATAGCTGTCTACTCTCCATCCGTCTTACGCTTTTTCGATCAGGTCACGTGTCCTGACGCGAGTTTAAGATTTTATACCCATTACAGAAAAAGTGCTCAACGCCGCTAAAGAAGTTTTCACTTCAAAAATACAGACGATAAAGATAACATTTGACATAGTACCAATTTATCGGCACTAAGAAAGTGTAAAGGAATGATCTGAAAAAGAAACTGTTTTTTTTTTGCCAAATAAGTTGCGTAGTAAAATAACTAGCTGCAGCCAATAGCTTCACCTGCGTTTTAGTAGACTTGTCACCTAGCTAGGGGTATAAAAATAGCCTATGACCTATTTTTAGACCTACCAAATAACACGAGAATTTTATAAATTAGACTAGCGGATCAGGTGAACTATGTTCTGCCATATCAAAGCAAAAAAAACTGGGCAAGTGCGAGTCGGATTCGCGCACTGAAGGTTCCGTACAAAACCTATGTAAATCTATATCTATATATATAAAAGAAAGTCGTGTTAGTTACACCACTTATAACTCAAGAACGGCTGAACCGATTTGGCTGAAAATTGGTGGGGAGGTAGCTTAGAACCAGGAGACGGACATAGGGTACTTTTTTTTTTTTTTTTTTACTTTTTTTTTTTTAGGGTTGGGTAGGGTAGAGTAGGGTAGAGTAGGGTAGAGTAGGGTAGAGTAGGGTAGAGTAGGGTAGAGTAGGGTAGAGTAGGGTAGAGTAGGGTAGAGTAGGGTAGAGTAGGGTAGAGTAGGGTAGAGTAGGGTAGAGTAGGGTAGAGTAGGGTAGAGTAGGGTAGAGTAGGGTAGAGAAGGGTAGAGTAGGGTAATTTTTTTTTTTTACTAAATCCCGCTTTTGGGCAGAACAACGTCTGCCGGGACCGCTAGTCTATCTATATATATAAAAGAAAGTCGTGTTAGTTACACCACTTATAACTCAAGAACGGCTGAACCGATTTGGCTGAAAATTGGTGGGGAGGTAGCTTAGAACCAGGAGACGGACATAGGGTACTTTTTTTTTTCTTTTTTTTTTTCTTTTTTTTTTTTAGGGTAGAGTAGGGTAGAGTAGAGTAGAGTAGGGTAGAGTAGGGTAATTTTTTTTTTTACTAAATCCCGCTTTTGGGCAGAACAACGTCTGCCGGGACCGCTAGTATATATATAAAAGAAAGTCGTGTTAGTTACACTGTTTATAACTCAAGAACGGCTGAACCGATTTGGCTGAAAATTGGTGGGGAGGTAGCTTAGAACCAGGAGACGGACATAGGGTACTTTTTATCGAGGAGGGTAAAGTGGGGTAGAGTAGGGTAGAGTAGGGTAGAGTAGGGTAGAGTAGGGTAGAGTAGGGTAGAGTAGGGTAGAGTAGGGTAGAGTAGGGTAGAGTAGAGTAGAGTAGGGTAGAGTAGGGTAGAGTAGGCTAGAGTAGGCTAGAGTAGGGTAGAGTAGGGTAGAGTAGGGTAGAGTAGGGTAGAGTAGGGTAGAGTAGGGTAGAGTAGGGTAGAGTAGAGTAGAGTAGGGTAGAATAGGGTAGAGTAGGGTAGAGTAGGGTAGAGTAGGGTAGAGTAGGGTAGAGTAGGGTAGAGTAGGGTAGAGTAGGGTACAGTAGGGTAGAGTAGGGTAGAGTAGGGTAGAGTAGGGTAGAGTAGTCAGTTGACGGGAGCGAAGCCGCGGGCAAAAGCTAGTATTCATATAAAAGGAGAAACTGACTGACTGACATATCAACGCACAGCCGAAAATACTGGGACTAGGAGTGCGAAATTTTGCACTAGGTTTCCTTTTAGAACGTAGACGAGCAGTAAGAGAGAATTTTCCAAAATTCAACCCCTTAGTGGATGAAACGGGGGTCCAAAGTTTGTATGGAGAAACCTATTTTCATGCGGGCGAAGCCGGTGGCAGAAGTTAGTACTAAATAGTTTTTCCAAAGGTGTCTCTAAGATCTAACCGAATGGCAAAAGAAGTATTTTTTTGTGACGTAACAACAAATTTATTGTTTTTTTTTATATATATAATATAATATAAATAATATACAACTATCACACAACGCCGTCTAGTCCCAAACTAAACAGAGCTTGTGTTATGGGTACTAGATAACTGATAAACATACTTATATATTTCTAAATACATACATATTTAGATAAATTACACCCAGACACAGAATAAATGATCGTGCTCATCACACAAACATTTGTCCTGAAAATCCTGTGAAAATTCCATTTGTCCACGACCTCCGGCATAGCAGTCAGGGCCACTAACCACTAGACCAACAGGCCAGTCAAATTTATTTCTGCACCTGTGCTATAAGACCTTGCTTTATGCCGAATTTTAGGATTCTGGGTCTACGGGAAGTACCTTATGAATTTTGATTCCCATGAGAGTGTCGAAATATTTTTTTGTGACATAAACGGTTGTACGGTTCGTACACTTGCAAGAGTTGTTGTTGTAGAGGTTGGAGTGCGTAGAGAAAAGTTCACTTGGTTTCCGTAAGGTTTATTACGTAAGAACACTGTTTACAAAGAAAACTGTTGATGATTCCTTTCCTTCGGTTTGACGATTTATTTTAATGTATGTATGTATATTTATATATATACTAGCTGACCCGGCGAACTTCGTACCGCCTAATAGTAAGGATAACGCCATCGGCTTTACCAGAACAGCATATAATTATTTTATAATGACATTTTAATTAGAGATGGCGTTGTGTTCGGTTTTTTTTTTCGTTTTTCTCACCCTTTAAACCTTCCCTGGACTATCACGATTACTTCAAGACCAAAATTAGTAAAATCGGTCCAGCCGTTCTCGAGTTTTAGCGAGACTAACGAACAGCTATTCATTTTTATATATAGAAGATTGTAATCAAGTGACGCACGTCGAGTGTAGACCCAGTGTCAGCAAAATGTACTTTACACGGTCGTACATTTTTTTCGTTTAATTAAGTTTTATTTTTTCACAGCTTCAAGGGACCGCAGACCTGATTATATGGTTTTAATTTCAACTCGATACCTTCACGCATTTCGGAGATAAAAGCTCTTAAGAGACAGACAGTCAGAGGGACAACAATGTGATCCTATAAGGGTTTCGATTTTTTCCTTTTTAACCTTAAAAATGGGGAAAGGTAGTAATAGTAGGAGGGTTAAAAAAACCTACGACCTTGTTCGACCTAACAAATATACACAAAAATTTCATAAAAATCGATAACAAAAACTATACGAGATTTTTGTTTATTAGAAGACTAGATAAAAACAGCCACGACACGCAAAATGTGGTGTTGGACCACGCAGGGGCGCCGACGTGCTCGGGGCTCGAGCACCCATGAGAAATAAACAGTGGGTGCCGAGAATAGACATCAAGAAACAGTAATATAAATTATAATATTTCTTGATAATAAAAACCAGTTTCATTTTTATATAATGGTTTCATTTTATATTTTTATCAAACATAATTACGTAGTAATTAAGTACGCAGTATGTAAGTTGGACATTTATTTATTTGTCGGTCGATCAGTGTGCATTTCTCTTCTCACACTTCACCACAATTTCGAGTCCATCAAATGAGCATGAGCACCTATGAGGTTTTCTAAAAGCCGGCGCCCCTGGGACCACGCGTAGTGTAGGGTTCCGTAGTGGCCCGTTACAACATGCGGACAATTCACATAGGTACATCTAAACCACGGATGGACGGACTAATGGAACAGTTTCTGTGAAAATTAAATGGACAAGAATTCTATAGACACCCACAAACAAGACCCACATATCTCCCTTGATTTCATCTGCTTTCAAAAAGCTTAACCTTATCATGTCCAAATGCCTCTTCCAGATCCCTGTCGATGATTTCACACCAAAATATAACATGAAAGAACAAGGATTTACCATTTGGACAACGACCTTAAACAATGAAATTGTTAGATACTACGCCTTCTATCAATTCTTTGTTTCACCTGGTAAGTTTTGTTCGTTTCTTTAAACACTGTTTTATTTAACATTTTAACTAATGACTGAAAAGTTGAAAGGGAATCGTTTGTCTTGGTATGGTCATGTGAAGAGGAGGGATGAAACGCATGTTACTAAAAGAGTTATGAGTTTACATGTGGATGGATGGAGAGGGAGAGAGAGACCAAAGAAAAGATGAATGGATTGTGCGAGAAGTGATATGAAAGAAAAGGGAGTTAGAGATAGCGTGACGAGTGACAGGACAGAATGGAAGAAAAAAACGTGTTGCGCCGACCCCGAATAAAACAGGACAAGGGCAGGAAGATACAACAGACAAACACTCTCGCGTTTATTCTGCCAGAGTCACACATCCACGACCAAATACTCCATCTCGTTAGCTCGTCTGTCACCTATAAGGATTGAAGACTCGTTCTGCCGCCAGGCGGCAGTACGTGTGTGCAGTATGTGTGGATTTAATTCCGGCCAGCTGCGCCCGGATAGGGTTTTTTTTATGTGGGAAAATCATCTAATGACAAATCCCGCTCTTGGGTGGAGCAGGAGATAATGTCAGACTTTTACTGACTAAAAACCCAGTCCTGTTCCTTCGTTGCCTTCGTCCCAGGAACCCGGGTTTCGTTTTCACACTACCCATGGGCCCGGATAGAGGTGCGGCTCATATACATGTATAAAGTTATTTGGTATATTTTCATTTAATTCATTAAACCCCAAGCGAACGCCACTATTCTAACCTAGCCTTACCCACATGATCGCTTCGTTTTCTCGCTATCGCGTTCTAATGGTCACTATTCTATTCTGACCTAATCCAGGCGCGATTTCAACTTAGGTTAAGTTGAAAATCGCGCCTGGATTAGGTCAGGTTAGAATAATGACCATTTAAGATCCCCTTCTAAAGTTAGTGAATCATTTGAATTAGGCTAAGTTAAGTTAAAAGCCATTATGATTTATAAAAAACTTTCGTTCTTTCATATTAGATTTCATATTATCAATCGTTTATTATATTAACTGATCGTTGTATTGTATCAAATAAAATTATAGATTCAGTTGTTATATGTTGTAAATATTAGAGATTTTGTAATTATACCATTTTATTACTTACTCCGGGATAGAGCCTCGCTGACCTTTAAATCCATTTTCTTTACGAAATATTAATAATTGATTTACGTACGCTATGTACATACTGAAAAACACATAACCAGCTATTTTTTTGTGTAGACACATTTCTAAAGATCAAAGCTGTTTGAAAGGAGTAGCGAAAAAACATCATGTTGTTATTTTTTTTTTTTTGTTAAAGTCTTACGAAAAAATCATATGTTGATAATGAATGTTCTACATGAATCTATAATAAACATATATTTTTTTCAAACCTAGCCGTTACCAAGGAGTATGGCTTCAGAAAGTCACTGTTTTATAGCACTGCTCGGGAGTTAGGGCTTTAAAGGACAAACGGAGGCCCCACCTTGCCCTGAATACTAAATACCTTCACAAAATATGTGTTTATATGTTTATATGTTTATATCGTTGTAAGATCTTAAAATTAATCACTTCATGATGTGACCGACTATTTCATGAAATGCGGCAGCATTTTATGAAATAGTCGGGAAATTTACAGGTCATTTTGTTTGATGATATGTCAATATACGTTTGTCCATGTCATTATTGTCGGATGTCTAATATAATGAATCTCTCGAAGGGAACAGAGCGTTCACCACACCCTCCACAACCTGGGGCCGGAGACTGTGTCAGTGGGGGAGCCCAAGTGCAGAGCTTATCCCGCACCAATTTGTAGGCAACAATGTGTAGCCACACGACGCGGGCCTTCAGCCCTGCGTTCAAAAATAACCAGAGTAGCTTCGAGTTGCAACCCAGAGTCGTTCTTTTATAACTCGAGTAGCTACCCTAGAGTTAACCCAACTAACTCTAACTCCGAGCAGGGTAGGTTGGTGTAAGTGGTAGGAATGACAGTTGCTTGGCATTGACAGTTGAACTCTACGTTCGCGTTCAAAAATGCGAGCTTATATATCTTTCGCATTCCATCGCATTCGAAAGATTTTAAAGTGGCGACTGCATACCGGAAGACGCAGCGTTAGGAAGGCCTACTACAAGGTGGACCAATGACCTGTTGAGGGTCGAGGAATGCGGCTGATGGATGTGAGACACATAGGATCGGTGTTGTGTTAACACTTAGGGGTGATATATGTTCTGATCATTTTGACAAGTTATTTAAATAGATTGTCACTGATAAATGCGAGAATTGGCATTCTGACCTAATTAAGTTATTTTTTTTAGAATCTCAAAAACGCATCGATTCTCAAGATGAGACCGTAATCTTGCGCGACAGTAAGCTGTATTATAGTGGCTTCGACGGAAAATTGATGAGCGTGGCCACCACAACCAGTAAGCTCGACAGCATCTACACCAAACAGAACTGCATCAAGTGGTTGGGTAAGTACTTTTTAAACGACTTCAAAAAAAGGAGGAGGTTATCAATTCACTTTGGCTATAAGGTACTATCGAACTGATCTGATGATGGAGCCGGAAGGTGGAAGGTAGATACAGGAACTTCATAATAAAACAATGTAATCTAGCAGAGTTTGGGTTAATTCGAATTGTCATGAGAAATAGGCACTCTGGTTATAAGTGTAAGTATCGCAACTAAAAAATGTGAAAAAAAAAAATTTTTACAAAAAAAAAAAACCGGTGTTAAATAAGAAACAAACAATGCCGAGAAAGACCGACTTCCGAAATTAAAATTATTTTTTTCCTTTTACAGTTTTTTTTGTGAAGTCGGTTTTTTATTTGTTAGGACTGCTACAAAATATACGTACTTAGTACGAACTTTAGAGTTCCTGGAGTTTCGAATTAACGAGAGTCGACTTTATTATATTATAGATTCAAAGCATTTTATTTCATATAAACCATTTACAGACACTTTTGAAATGTCAAAATGTCAGTCAGTTAGAAAAATGACGCTAATTGCACATTCCAAAGCGTTGATCTCTATGGAGAATTGTGCCAGAAACTCTTTTAAATCATGTTATGTATTACAAATATCTCTGTTACATGTTTCTTGTCGCTACTATTAAGTGAGAACAATGTAAATAAAGTAATATAAATATAAGAAGGTTTTGTAAGTAGGTATAAGTATTACCTAAGAGACTAATCAACGGATTCTGAAAATGTTTTCACTAATATGTAGCCGAAATATTATAATATTAATTTAATAAGTATATATATTCCACGTGTACGTGTGCGAAGCCTCTAGCAGAAGTTAGTGTGAAATAATAGTACATTTTGATGTAAGTGGAGAAAGATTGATTGTTTTTCAATCCACTTACGAAGAAATAAATAAACGGGGGTTGGTCGGCGACACATAGGGGTTGCATAGCGACCAGCCTGATACGATAAATATAATAAACTGAGGCGGAGCTTGCGCACTTTTCCGCACTAGTAAGGAAAACAGTAAATTGTGTGTCTAAAAGCGGTAGGGATAGAAGCGGGTTTTTCGAGTAAATGTATTGAAACGTATTTTGAATTCGTTCTAGGTATCCAATATTACTACAACATGACGAAGGACCTGGAGTGCAGTGCGTCCACGTTGTCACCATTTTCTGCCATGTTCTACACCGGACAGCTGGTCGGTTCGAGAGTCAGTGTCCTGGGTACTTGGGCTAAGAAGAGCAAGTACAAGGAACTTTATGAAGGAATTAACCGCGTTTCTGGCATGGTAATAGTTTCGAATTTGTAAAACGTCTAAAGAAAGAAAGAAAATACCTTTATTGAGCACACAGACACACAATGAAGAAACAAGATTAAGAACTACTTAAAATCTTATTATTATTTTCTGCATTTACTGTTTGCACATTTTTTCCTATACCTGTGCTATGAGACCTTGCTTCATGCCAAATTTCAGGATTCTAGGTCAACGGGAAGTACTCTATAAATTTTGATTTCCTTGAGAATGTCAAAAGATTCGTTTGTTGCGACATAAACGGCCGTATCTTTTTTTATTCGTTAACTCAGAAGTTTGATTTTTTCACAGCTTCAAGGGACCACAGACCTGAGTTTATGGTTTTCATTTCAACTCGATACCTTCACGCGTTCCCTGGATACATGGTAAAGACAGACTTACGGACGGACCACAAAGTGATCCTATAAGGGTTCCGATTTTTCCTTTTGATGTACGGAACAATAAAAACAACAACATTGTGCGTCTCACCGCTGTGCCAAATAGGTCCAGTTCAGCACAATGCCATGGCCCACCTGGAAAACTTTAAACAGACTCCGCACCCAAGTTGGGCGCAGCAAAGACAATCTCCACAGATGGGAGTTCTCGGACGGTTCCGATCTTAAGTGTTTAGGCGGCGTCTCTCCGCAGACCATGTCCCACCATCGATCCTGCATCACGTGCCCTGTTACCTGTTCACGTAGGGACCTAATGACAGCATCAGCGGACGGCACTGCCGTGGCCGAATACTGGGCCAGGCAAGGAATTTGACTAGTTTTGTCATCGATATGCTAAGAAGAAGCACAATGCCAAACAACACGTAGCAGTTGCCTGACGCTTGTTTTCTCTATTAATCCTATAACCGCTTTCATCGGATTGGTTAAACGAGTGTTTTCGTGTCCTATTCGCCAGAGTCATGTGTTTGCGACTAGGTACTCCATCTCGTTTAGTTACTCAATCCCCATGGATGACAGAAGTGCTGAAGAGACGGAGTATTTGATCGTAGATGTGCGACCTTGGCGGAATAAGCGCGAGAGCGTTTGGCGGATATATCCAACGTAGGTGGTTAGATCAAAGTTAAGCAGCACTTGCCTGAGGTCGGTTTGTGGTTGGGCGAAAATCCATTGCAAATCGAGACTTTGACGAGCCTTGGAAAGTATGTTAAGCCGTTGATCTTAGCAGTAATTTATAGACATTTTGCAGTCGTCAGCGTAGATAGGAGCCGGATAATCTGACACCGTTCTTGCCAACCCAGTTACTGGGTTGTGGAAGTCAGATAGGCAGTAGCTCCATGTAAAATATGGGGCTCCATATAATATATCCGTGCGGGTATAGATACCAGCACGGATCTTGAGCGCTGACTTCTACAGTTCTACTTGCGCAGAAGCACGCAGAAGTGAAATATCGGGTCTCTTTAGTGGTATGAAGAGAGATGCGGAGGCGGTGAGTGCAATACTTGTGAGTGATTGGCTCGCCGATATTGTACGATGCGTAAAGCGATCCCCGCTCTTCTCCGAGCGCTCAAGATTCGTGCCGCTATCTGTGCTCAGCTGCATTCGATATTATTGTAATCCACCTTAACAAATGAAATTGGTTGGGAATGGGCTTAGCATATTTACGTGTATGGGTATTCCCCAAAGAACTGAAAAGAGTTCTTTAGAAATATAATATTTTAACACAAAAACTTTAATTATTTTCCAGTACGCCGTGCCAAATGGTCCCTCATGCCTGTTCCAAAATCTGAGAGAGGGGGGGCTCTCCATGACGTTCTTCTTCATTAGCACACCCTGGATGGTATCCTGCCAAGCTGATGATTAATAGTACATCACAACGTCAACGAGACTCAACACAAGAAATTATGTTCTTCTGAAAAATCAAAATGTTTTGTGTAACCAGTGTAACATAATATATTAATATATTTTTTAGCATTTTATTTTGGCATCATATTGCACGATTGTTTTATCTAAAATCTTTAGTATTAGTAACAAAATGTAGCATTTAGGCGTCAAATACAAAGTCATGCAGGCGTCAATCAATTCCATCAATCATGAATGAAGTTTGAATGACGGAATTTTATCGCCATTAGGTTTTCGTCATGCAAACATCAATCATCACATTAGACGGTAGGTTTTTCGTCAATCTAAACAGTGACTGTGGCAAAACTGACAGTAAAACCTATCGTGCAAGGGACATCTTACAGTTTACGGGAACCGTACAGTATGGATAAGATTGGCCATACATCTTATGAGGCCAGGCCTGGATTCCATACAAAATATTCTAATCTTGACACACTTGCCGTGTCAGGACTGCCTAGGCCGGTTATGAATGACCTAATAGAAACCGGGTAACACCTAAGGCGGTCTAGGCCACGCGGTAAGAAAGAGGCGTAGTGTGGTTAGTACGACCACCCAGCCCGGCCCGGGCGAAATAGCTCCAAGAATAGGGATGGGCAAATGAAAAACTCGATTCATCGAATAGATATTTAGAGAAAATTACGATACCTATCAATAAAAAAACGGTATATCTTAAATCAAAGGCTTGTAAATAATAAATAAATATTTAAATATAATCTACCTTTTTCTTTAAAAGAAGTTCAGAACCTCTGATATGTATGTACCTACCAATATGGATCTATCTAATATTATTTAAATGTAAAACTTTTAAACAAAAGATATCTAATGTGTTAAGTTACAAAGGATACTCGTAGAAAAAACGATTAAGATTTTGATATTAAAAGATTTGACAAGAAAAGTAGATGGGAAAACACCCAGGGGCAGAAGTTCGATACGTTGGTCAGACCAAATCCGTGCTACACTGAAGATCACACGTCATCAGCGACGCCATCCACATCGCCATAGATATAATATTCGTTGAGGTCACGACCCTCAGCAAATCAAGCGGTAACCTTGGTGGTCGACTTGTGGGATGTGGACTCGGCGATCATTTACCGGTAGTTGTGTCTGGCAATGGCTTATCTGCCGGTAGTGTGAACCTGGTTGCCGATACCAGTAGGATACATTTTTTTTTATAATCCATACCTAAAATTAATAGAGGGAAAATATGCGTCACATCCACACAAAACGGCCGGACATTTTGCCGGCCGTTTCATTCGGGGGCCAGCATGAAACCGTGGCACCCGAATAATGCGACGAGGCCACAGCGCTTACGGAATGGTCTCGACCACCACTACCTACTACTACAGACCATATGGGCTCTCGCCCACGGCGACTTTTTGTAGCGATGCTGTCGCGCGTTCGCTTCGACACAGTCGCGATGCTGTAGCGCGTTAATAGCGCGTTGGTGTCTTTTCTATAACGCTTGTAAACACAACTAACGCACGTTAGTAGCGATGCTGTCGCGCTTACGAAACGCGCTTCAGCATCGCTTTAAAAAGTCACGTGGGTGAGTGGCAAGTGGGCGAGGGCCCGAATAACTTAGGGCCCACGGTGACTTTTTTTCCTTTTTTTTGGTTAAATCTAACCACCTTAAACAAATGCAAAACTTATACTTCAACTGGCCATGGATGCCGTAAAAGTCCAAAGTTTACGCCAAAAAATCAACATCACTGTCGGTGCCATCAACATGAAGAACAAGAAGAACTAGTCAAGAGCTCGTCGTGTTGTGCTGGTGCACCTTGTGGTGGTGGCTGCGGAGAACCTCAAGCGGCGAACATATAATTACCTAGTTGGAAGTTATATTTTAGAACCATTTGAACCAACTTTTTTTTTTTTTTTTTTCGGGTGGGAAAATCATCTAATGACAACCCCCGCTCTTGGGCGGAGCGGGAGATAGTGTCAGACTTTTACTGACTAAAAACCCACTCCTGTTCCTTCTTTGCCATTTTTTTTTTCCCAGGGCCCCGGGGGTCACTTTCGCATCACCCATGGCCCCAGTAGGCTTCGACCCTGTTGGGCCCCTACGGTTGCTGACATCTCCTTGAGGCGCGCGTGGAACACTACGCGCCGTCGACGACTTGGGCTCGGTCCGGATGGTTACCGGACGATCGGACGGCGAGCCACCCATTGCTCGCCGTCCGCAAGCCCGCGCCTACGGTGGCCGGAAATCGGGATCGGAATCCCGGCGGCGGTTGGGGCGTGAGGACCGTTGCCGTTGCCTCACACGATCGGCCGCCTCCTTTGCTAGCATTACTGCTTCGCAGAAGGAGGCGACCGCCTGCCACTCCTCCTCGCTCCGGACCATGGCCTGTACCAAGGCCCGGCGCGAGAGATCGCTGCCGCCGATCGCCCTCACGAGGACACGGCGTTGCTCTGCCCAAGCGGGGCACACCTCTACCGTGTGCTCCACCGTGTCCTCCGGGCGGTCCACACAATGGTGGCACCCGGGCGTCTCTTCTGCACGGATCCGGTACAGGAACCTCCCGAACTTACCATGCCCGGTGAGGACCTGCGTCATGCGGTAAGTAAGGACGCCGTGAGGTCTTTCCAGCCACTCCTCAAAGAGGGGACTTATCGCCATAATTAAGGCGTGCCCAGCACTGGGTTGCGACAGTCGCCGTCGCCATTCCACCATGAATTTGAACCAACTTGAAACACAAGTTTTATAAACTTGGCTCAGGAAAGTCGCTAAATATACATAACTAGCTTCTACTAGCGGCTTTGCCCGCGTAAAAGTAGGTTTTCCCATACAAACGCATGGGTATGTTACAGCGATAAACAACAAATATTACTCCAAGGGGTAAGTATCCTCCTTGGTACAAGAGTCCTCTTATTAAAATAATGAAAGAAAAATCAAAATTTCACGCAAAATTTCAAACTTACGGTAATCTCTCAGACTATCAATCCTTTGTTACCTTACGTCAACGAGCTAAAGACCTGGAGAAGGAAATGTGCGACGAGTATATTGCAAAAATCGAGTTAGCCATTTCTAAAAATTCTAGAGCTTTTTGGCAATATGTTAAGTCCAAACAACAAACCAACTGTTACCCATCAGTGTTTAAATTTGATGAAGCGTCTGGCAACCGGGAAGAAATCTGTAATATGTTTGGTAACTACTTCCTTTCGAACTTTCAAGAGCAACGCGACGCGAATGATTTCTTAGACACTGCGAGAATGGATCAAATCGATCAGTCTACTGGTCTTTTATCAGACATTAGCTCTATCGATGTGCGAGAGAAGGCGGTATTTCGGTTGTTAATAAAAAAAATTATATAAACAAATCCGCTGGCCCGATAATATTTTCGCCTATTTTTATAGCCAAATGTGCCAAGTGTCTGTCCATTTCATTAACATTATTGTTTAAACGGTCATTCGACATGGGAGTGGTGCCTACTATCTGGAAGTCAGCGTATATAACGCCGATTCATAAAAAAGGACTTAAGGACAACGTCGACCGAACTATAGACCGATCTTAAAACTCTGCGTGTTCGCTAAAATTATGGAGAAAATCGTGCACGTACAACTTTCCTCTGCACTTAAAGTAAGTTTCTCCGAACATCAGCATGGATTTTTAAAAGGTCGCTCCACCACCTCTAATCTCGTGGTCTGTAGTGACTTCGTATCTGAGCATATGTCTAAGCGGCCTCAGCTCGACGTTATATACACTGACTACAGCAAGTGCTTTGATCGAATAGATCATGCGCTTCTAATGCGCAAACTGTTAGACATTGGTGTGAGGGGTAGCCTATACAGATGGTATGTATCATATGTAGAAAACAGATGCCAGACTGTAGTCCTCAACGGCTATGCTTCGAGAGCGATGTACATCCCTTCAGGAGTCCCCCAAGGATCTTTATTGGGACCCCTGTTATTCAATATTATAAATGAAATTGCTTTAGTTTCCTACATTCAAAAATGTTATTGTATGCGGATGACATGAAAATCTTGAGTCAAGTTTCAACAATCGAAGACGCACATCTATTACAGGAGGATCTGAACTGTTTCCATAATTACTGCGATAGAAATAGGTTAGATTTAAATACTTCCAAATGTTACATATATACATATACTCGTAAGCGAAACCCTATAAAGTACGATTATAAATTATCAAATACTACAATTGCCGAAGTCAGCGTCATTAGGGATCTTGGCGTAATTTTTGACTTAAAACTTTTGTTTGACACGCACATTGAGAATGTAGTCAACAAAGCCTCTAAAGCTTTGGGCTTCATTTTGAGGGTTTCCTCCGGGGTTTAAGAACGTCAAAACCATGAAAATCCTTTACTGTGCCTTTGTCCACAGCCATCTTGAATATGCTTCTCAAATTTGGAATACAAATTACAATGCATATATTAATCGTCTTGAAAGTATACAAAAACGATTTTTACGGTATATTTAGTATCGATCAAGTCGTTATCTTCCTTACTATAATTGCCGGTACAAGAAATTTCATATTCTTTCTTTACTCGAACGAAGAAAAATTGCAAATCTTGCCTACCTATTCAATGTGATGAACGGGTCTATAGTAACGTGACATTTTGACGTGAAATTTTGCACAAGGCTTCCTTTTTTAATGTAGGCGAGCACTAAGAAAATTCAACTTTTAAGCGGGTGAAACGGAGTCCAAAGTTTGTGAGGAGCAACCTACTTTGACGCGAGCGAAGGCGCTGGCAGAAGCTAGTATTATTATATTATTATTATTTGGGGTTGAAACTCTCGGATCGTGGGGTCTGTCTGAGTGTTCATAAGATGTATTAAAATTTATCGAAACGTCTAGTTGATACTTCGCGTGAAGAGTGGTCGTGGTCATCACTTCAGGTGTTGGTGGCAAGCTTCACAACGCGCCGCCACTCCTCTCTGATGGCCGCCTTCCTCGTGCATTCGTGCAGTGATGATGAGCCACTTACTGCCGCTTTAATCTGGTCAGTCCACCTCATAGGCGACCTCCCTCGTGGCCTGGTACCCTCATATGTGTACAATTTCCCATTAAACTTGTAACAAATCCAGCAAGAAAAATCTCAATTATACTTCATCCCTAAACTACTTGCAACCGCTAAAATTGATTAAAGAGGTAGCCAACAGATAACAACAGATAACTGAAATAAAACTGGGGTCCCCACGAAGGCTGCGCTGACGTTCATTGTCGAGAGTCACCAGTTTAGAGGTATCCGGAACAGGGAGCAAGTAGACTGGTGTTATGTCTGACCCGGGCAACTTATCGATGGCTTAGAGTGAAAACCTCGAGTACACAATTTTAGGTAATTTTTGTTTTATTATATTTCTGAAAAGAAAAGCTCGTAACGCATAATCTTGTATCAAGCAAAATTTTGCTTTGATACTCGTAGCGCCATCTATGATGTTGAAGGCATACTTTGCACAAGCCAGTTTAGTGTTATAACTTCGCAATGGCGCGTCAAAACTTGTGGAAAAAAAGAAAACAAGAGAAACGAGCGTTTGAAATAAATCAATAGTTATATATTTGAATAAAACACGTAGAAGTCCATTATAATTACATGATAATACAGATCTATGTCTATACTCCATCGATTTAGGTAGTTAACTAAACGTAAACAATCTTATTATGTCTTTTTATAAAAAAAAAAAAAACGTATAAAAGACATACAAAAATTATTTAAATTTAGTTAGTTATCAAACATCGGTATAGGTAAATAACAAATTGTAAACATTTTTAGATAAAGATTATAGACAACTTTTATATAAAAGACATGTCAAGATTGTTTACCTTTAGTTAAACCTAAACAGATGGAGTATAGTTTGGTTTTTTGTGCCTCCTGAAAAGTAACGTATTTCAACAGTTATGAGTATATGATTTCGGATGTTCAAATAACGAGGAGAACTCGTGTTTAGTTCCTATGCGGCGCCATAGATGTCGCGAGGTTAAATAAAAAATATCTAGGTGCTAAACTATAATATAAAAGTATAAAAGGTGGTAAAAAAGTATATATAATAGGAGCAAACATGTTTCGCTAAGCAATTAGCATGCAATCATTAGGTAAAAACTAACTTTTTTTTAAATTAAATCTTTGATTTATATTTTCATATAAATGTTACCTACTATATAAGCGCACGCACATTGTAATGCAGCTTTTATTATACCTTTTTTATGTCGGAAATTATCTAATGACATCTATCTAGTGTTAGACTTTTACTGACTAAAACCCACTTCTATGTTCCCTCATTGCCTTGCATTCCAGGACTGGGTTTCCCTGCTGGGCCCCTACGGTTTGCTGACATCTCCTTGTGACGCGCGTAGAACTACGCGCCGGGGACTACTTGGGCTCGGTCCGGACGGTTACCGGACGGTCAGACGGCGAGCTCGCCGTCCGCAAGCCGGTGCCTACGGTGGCCGGAAATCGGAATCGGGATCGGGCGTGAAGGGCGTTCCGTCGCGCGTGCGGCCGCCTCCTTTGATAGCATTACTGCTTCGCAGAAGGAGGCGATCGCCAATCCTCCTCGCTTCGGACCATGGCCTGTACCAAGGCCCGCCGCGAGAGATCGTTGCCGCCGATCGCCCCCACGAGGACACGGTGGTCCTCTGCCCAAGCGTGGCACACTTCTATCGCATGCTCCACCGTACGCCTCCGGCCGGTGACACCCGGGTGATTCTTCCGCACGACTCCGGAGCAGGAACCTCCCGAACTTATCATGTCCTGCGTCATGCGGAAGGTGAGGATGCCGTGAGGTGCTTCCAGCCACTCCTCAAAGACGGGACTTACCAGCATAATTATGGCGTGCTCATTTTATTAAACCTTGGGATATTGCTTAGTACGAGCCAGTTGGGATTTCTTAGGTTACAAACATTGATGATTTTTATTTATTTGGGAAAAAACAAAGAAATGTACAATATGTATTACAATAATATATGGTGTGACGTATGGGTAAAATTCACGAAGTTTCCACAGGTACTTCTGTGCATTATTGACTAAGTAGGTAAGTACAATTCAGCTAGTAGTCATTGCAAAAACAGTGGTAGCGATGAGAACACCAGACAGCGCCCAGGGCGTAGGAAAACAGTTAGGTGGAAAGTTGCATCGTCGAACAGGGTGCCTGTGCTCAACGATCGTAGTGCATGAAGCCGACTCCCACTCTCCCACAGCCAACAGACGCGCAAACTTCACAGTAGTAGCAAACGTGACGATTTGGTTTTCCTGAACTACTTTACAGAGTTGATCATCCCACCGTATCTAGGAAAATGGGCTGTTGGGCCGATTTGCATTCGGCAAACGAGTCTTCAAGCATCCATAGCCTCGGTGGTACAAAAAAGGAATCAATGTGGAAGTTAGAATGACAGTGTTATGTTATACATTCGACTCACAGCACAGTTTTTATTATGAATGTGAATAGAATTGAAAAATATATATATTAATTGAAAGACTTTTTTAATACGTTTCTATGACTTATGACTTAATTGCGCGGATAAAATTGATTACACGATGCAGGATTAGTTCTTACGTGACGCGCTACATACAGTTTTTAAAAATAACTGAAAGTTTTTGGAGTAGAAAATCCGGTAAAATTATCTAACACTTTAGAAACAATGACAGACAAACATAAAGTTATTGATCAAACTGTTTATTAATAAAGTAAATTCCCTCCTTTAGCCTTAATAACTTTTTCATGAAACGTATAAACATTACCTTTAAATCATATGATATAAAGTCCCACTCCTCGTCAATGACAAATGAAGCTCATGGAGTCGCGTACGGCTGGGCTTTTATCTCTAACTCTTCTTTTAAGGTCATTCCAGATATGAACTACGAGCTGGCCTCTTTATCCCAATGATACCAACGCCGTCCATGTAGTTGCAAACTGTTTTAGCGACATGCAATCTGGTGTTGTCGTGCGTTAAGGAAAAAATATCTACCATAAGCCACAAAAGCGGCCTCTCATATTCTTCGAGTACTTATTTAACATATCGTGAAGGCGCCTTCAAAAGCCACAATATGTTCGCTTTTGCAGCATTGTTAAAATTGCCCTGATGTCCTTCTGTAGAACCTAAAGCGTCCATCATGTAAGTCATTCTGCACTTATCAGAAAACACAATAGTCTGCTATTAGTCATACATCCAATTTAAGTGTCAATTTGGTACCATTTGCTGGGCAATGTGCACTTGTGCAGTCAGGTCTGCTTAACCCAGTCTTTTTTTAAATATCCACTGACTTATACTGATATTGCGAACTTCTTGAAGCTTTTGTCTCAGTTCAAACGCGTTCAGTAGCCGATTTCTCAAAGTACTTGTTACAACTCCTGGTCGCCGAACGCACCCATAGGTCGCTTGAAACCTTTGGTATACCCGACGAATAGAGCCGCTCAAATTTAGCTGTCGAATAACTTCATTTTGATTATGGCCTGCTTCGAGCAAGGCAAGGACTTGAACCGCTTCTGTGGGCGTAGTATCCCTATTTTTCCAGTAAATCCATGTGCTTCCAGTAGAGATGTTATCACGCTAATGGCAACTGATTAAAAATTCTAGAAAAGGACCTTTTTATACCTGCTGGCAAGGGTGCATTTAGTGACAACGCGTTAATTCCCCAAATTAACGCGTTAATTTGGGGAATCTGGTGAACGGTTGGTTCAAGTTACATGAAGGTCAATGATTTTAATTTCATGTTTTTGTAAAGCCAATTTTGGAAGCTTTAATTGTGCCTAATGATTTGTACTCAATATCCTTAGAGTACAGAAAAAACAGTGATTAACCAACTACAAGGAATGTGCGATTTTATTGCTCTTATGTGTACATCACAATGAGAACCAAGATAAAAACTCTGAGAGTCTGAAGAATACTCCGGGCTGACTCGGGAATTTTTTTTTTTTTTTGAATCCGCTTATTTATCGATGCTCATTAGTAACTCTGGCAACCAATAAACCAGCAAGGCGCAGGTTTACTGTCATTCCTCGACAAACATATTAACATAAAATAAATTATAAAAGTTAAGTGAAAGTCATAATTTTTTGTTGTTTATTTGGGGTGGTTTAAATGTGTGAAAAAATCATAATCAGTTTTGTTTTACCAAAGTCACGAAGTGGTCCATTGTCAGATTGGATCATTCACACCATTCAAACAAAGAAGTTTGTGTACGGAAAATGAATTGTTATTTAAAAAAAAAATATGTATAAGTAATGGAAAATTTCGTTTTTTTGAAAGAAAAAAAGTTTAAATATGTACCAAGTATGACACGTAAAATAAAAGAAAAATAGGAACAATAGGTATGCCTTGTATCCGTGCAAAACGGCCAGCGCAATTGTCATGGAATTTTTTTTCAATGACAAAAATTTCATAAATTACTTTTATCAATTTCATCATACAAAATTGACACAGTGGTACACAGCACTCAATACACAAATTAAATTTGTTCAGTGGGTGGTATTAATAAACTTTTATTGTTTAATTTCAAAGTCACGTTGCTTTTAATTATTAATTTAAGAAACTAAATTGAAATAAGGACAAATGAATGACGATGATAATGGCGACATATATATATATATATAATAATATATATATATTACACCACCTGCTCGATAATGGCCTTTTATAATATGTCATACAACTATCACTTAAAGCAAGTCACTCTGTCCCTAGGGAGATAATGCAGTATGGGCGATCCCTAGGGAATAATGAGATTTGAATTTGGAACGTCAATTTGGTTTGAAATAAAAAACAATTTAGGTGAATTAAAATGTACGTGCATGAAATAAGTTTATTCGAAAATCAAACTGGCCAATAATAATAAAAAAAAGTAGCTACTGACGAGTCTCTAAAAAAGTAATGACGGCGCGGGAGCGTTACAGAAAATTGAAAACTATAGATCTTAGAGAAGTGAATTTCGTTTATTTCAAATCTCAAAACATGTCGAGTGATAGTTAAGATTAGCTTTTAAATAATACTTTTATTTCTCTAATAGGTGAATAATTTATTTTAATAAATTTTCTTTTAATTATCTCACATATGGTGTAAAAAGTAGAGAATCCAGCACGGGGATAAAGCTGTCTTTGTCTTGGGCGGCTTGAATTCCTCACTATACTCAGGTTTCTATATTAACTTCCTCGCGATGCTCGGGAATTAATTATAAAGGGTGTCTCAGTAAGAGTGCACTTTTTCATTTTAAAATAAAAACAAGTATTTTATGACAGAGTTGTAATATTTTTATTGTATTGTAAAGAAGACATGTTCCGATTAAGTATGGAATAAAATATCCGGCAAATGACCCCCCCGGCTTCGATGACAGGCCATTACTCTTTTCATGAAATTTTCCATGACTTTTGCACAGAGATGTGGCTGTATCTCACCGATGACACGTTGTAGTTCCGATTTGAGCTCAGGAATTGTTTCGGGTTTATTCGCATAAACCCGAGATTTCACAAAACCCCAAAGAAAAAAATCGCACGGTGTTAAATCGCTCGACCTTGGTGGCCAGTTGACATCAGAATTTCGTGAGATAATGTGTTCTGGAAATCGTTGCATCATGGAAAATTTTTAAAATGAAAAAGTGCACTCTTACTGAGACACCCTTTATAAATCCCTCACTAACATTCGGGATTAAAATTTTGCAACCTTCGTTTCGTTCGGAATTCAACATGCTGCCCGCGACTTAAAGACACTGCTTTATCCCCCAGTCACATAATCTACTATTATTTGAAATTTCAAATAAGACATCATTAAAGTCCAAAGTCACTAACCAACAAACTCCAGCCCCAACAGCTTTACTTTGTTTCAATTGGGGGCTGTGAGGCTGCCTATATGCCCTCGCTACCTTCCTAAATTCTGATAAGGCTGAGGTCTTCCTCAATTTGACGTTTAAAATGCCTTTAATTCTGTTAACAGGGACGCTTTGTTGGTAGAAGCAAAAAAAGAACTACCAGAAATTGTCGGCTTTTTGTGGCAACGCTATAGGCATCTATCAAAATTATTATATAAAGACAAACTTTTGGAATCTGCAATTGGAAGCCAACAAGGTGACCCTTCTCGGATCACTCATTTTCAATTTGGCTAGCCACACAATCATCCAACAGTTAAATTCAAAATTTAACCTATGGTATCTAGATGACGGAACACTGAGAGGTGACGTAGATACTGTTTTCAAAGATTTTCAATTCTTGAAAAACAATTTCAATCCATTGACCTTAATTATTCCAAGTATATTTTATTTTGTTTCTGATAATATTGACAGACAATTGTCTCTACACAAATTCAGTACAATAGCCGCAGAGATCAAAATTTTCTATAGCTCTCCAATTTTGGAAGACAATTTTTCTCTATTCATTGACGACAAAATCAAATGTTTCTACGATATTTCGGATAGGCTTTTAAAAATTAACTTACATTCGGCTTTCACCCTTATAGATACTGCTGTTTTCCACCAAATATCATGTATTTTCTCCGCTCCTTCCCTCTCTCTCGTTATGGAAACGACCACATCTGTTGGACAAAATTTATCAAACCATTCGATATACTCAAACTTCAATCTTAAATGTGGCCCTGGATGACCCAGTATGGCTTCAAGCTACGCTAAGAATTTTGCGGATGCCGAGCCCAGCAAAGCGAATGGGTGCTTTGCTGGGCTCGGCATCCGCAAAATTTCTAGTGTCAGTCTACCGGCGTTCCTGTCTTCGGTCCACAGCACTCAACAGTTAATCGAAAAAATATTAACTCCAGCATTGGTTGCCTGTGTGGAGCCGTGCTTGATCGGTGCCGTGAACGCCTGGAAAGTGGCATGCTCAGACAAGGCCTTGCTCGAAAATGCATCTTCCAAGAGACAGTGGGATGAGCCCTCTACAGGCTGCGAAATAAGAAAAGTCTCATTAATACCACTACCAATACTGCTGAGCGTACCCGTCTACAGGCTGTGGGTCAATGGGAGTCGGATCTCTGGCTGCAGGCTCTACCGTCACCTAACATAGGTACTATGCTGCGTGGTGGTTCATTAATCTTAATAAAAAATGCTTAAAATTTAAGCAACGTAATAACATTGTTAGCTTATCAACCTATCTAGTTCCTAGATGGGGACGCGACAATAATTGTGGCGTCCTCAAAGAGGGGACTTACCACAATAATAATTATGGTGGAAAGTCCCATCTTTGAGGAGTAGCTGGAGCGGCAACACGGCGTCCTCACCTTCCGCATGACGCAGGTCCTCATCGGACATGGCAAGTTCGGGAGGTCCCTGCATCGGATTCAGGCGGAAGAAACACCCGGGTCACTATTGTGTGGACCGCCCGGAGGACACGATGGAGCATACGGTGGAGGTGTGCCCCGCTTGGGCGGAGCACCGTCGTGTCCTCGTGGAGGCAATCGGCGGCAGTGACCTCTCGCGTCGGGCCCTAGTTCAGGCTATGGTCCGAAGCGAGGAGGAATAGCAGGCGGTGACCTCCTTCTGCGAAGCAGTAATGCTACCGAAGGAGGAGGCGGCACGCGTGAGGGAACAAATGTCCTCACGCCCCAGCCGCCGAGATTTTGACCCCGACTACGCCCTCCCGCTCCGCCCAGAGTGGAAGAAGTTATTGGATGATTTCCACACTTACAAAAAAAAAAACCGCTTTCCTGGAATATATTATTCCAAATAAAATGTTTATTGCTATTTTCACTTTGATTTTTTGAGCAGGTAGTAATGACAGTTAATGTAGTGATTCATACTTCCATACTATATTCATCATTCATCATTTCAGCCGAAAGACGTCCACTGTTGGACATAGGCCTCCCCCAAGCGTCGCCACAATGACCGATCCTGTGCTTCTCGCATCCACCGCACTCCCGCGACCCTCACCAGGTCGTCGGTCCACCTTGTGGGAGGCCTTCCAACGCTGCGTCTTCCGGTGCGCGGTCGCCACTCTAGAACCTTTCGGCCCCATCGGCCATCTGTTCTACGAGCAATGTGCCCTGCCCACTGCCACTTAAGTTTGGCGATTCTTCGGGCTATGTCGGCGACCTTGGTTCTCCTGCGGATATCTTCATTCTTTATGCGATCACGCAAGGAAAATCCGAGCATAGCCCTTTCCATTGCTCTTTGGGTGACTGTAAGCCTTCTGATAAGGCCCATTGTAAGCGACCATGTTTCAGAGCCATATGTCATCACTGGCAACACGCACTGGTCATAGACTTTCGTCTTGAGACACTGTGGTATGTTGGACGAGAAGATACCGCGCAGCTTCCCGAACGCTGCCCAGCCGAGTCGGATTCGACGATTGACCTCTTTCTCAAAGTTCGACC
Source organism: Mythimna pallens (assembly GCA_961205895.1). Lineage (NCBI taxonomy): Eukaryota > Metazoa > Arthropoda > Insecta > Lepidoptera > Noctuidae > Mythimna > Mythimna pallens. The sequence goes on along the minus strand of OY540844.1, from coordinate 17,027,846 downwards.
TACCCAACTGGATTGTCTGTCCCAGGTAAACGTAATCGTCTACAACTTCGAGTGCAGAGTCTCCGATCTTGATCGGAGTGGGTGCTACATGGTTATTTACCATGACTTTGGTTTTATCCATGTTCATTTTAAGACCCACTCTTTTGGAAGCTCTACTAAGGTCATCGAGCATTGTACTGAGCTCCTCCGTAGTTTCAGCCATGACTACTATATCATCGGCAAACCGAAGGTGAGTGATGTACTCGCCATTGACATTAATGCCTAGTCCACTCCAGTCCAGAACCTTGAAGACATCTTCCATTGCAGCCGTGAACAGTTTCGGAGAGATGACATCTCCCTGCCTCACGCCCCGCTGCAGAAGGATAGGTTTCGAGGTCTGGTCCTGAAGTCGGACTGACATTGTGGCGTTTTCGTACAAACACTTCAGCACTTCGATGTACCGATAGTCAATCTGGCACCGTTGGAGAGACTGCAGTACAGCCCAAGTCTCGATCGAATCAAAAGCTTTTTCGTAGTCCACGAACGCTAAGCATAGAGGCAAGTTATACTCCTCTGTCTTCTGTATAACCTGCCGAAGCGTATGTATGTGGTCTACGGTGCTGAAACCTTTTCGGAAACCGGCTTGTTCGGGAGGCTGGAAGTCGTCGAACCTGCGCGCGAGACGATTCGTGATGACTCTGGAAAACAGCTTGTAGACATGGCTCAGAAGTGAGATGGGCCTGTAATTCTTAAGCAGGGCATTGTCGCCCTTCTTAAAGAAAAGTACCACCACACCTCTGCTCCATGCCTGTGGCGTCTTTCCCTCAAGTATGACGGAATCGAACCACCTCTGAAGGGCCCTTAGGACCGGTTTTCCACCCGCCTTCAGGAGTTCGGCTGTAATTCCGTCGTCACCCGACGCCTTGTTGTTTTTAAGCTGCTTCAGAGCCACCCTAATCTCGTACAGGCTGACATCCGGGATATCTTCGGTATAGTGCCGGGTTAATCTAGCTCTTGGGTCGTTTGCTAGATTCTTTGTGGGTTTTGTGATAGATGTGTACAGCTGTCCATAGAATGCCTCGATCTCTCCCAGAAGCTCCGATTTGGCGGATATGACTCTGCCATCGTCGGTCTTCAGTTTCGTGAGCTGGCTCTGCCCTATAGACAGATCCCTTGCAAAAACCTTGGAGCCCTTATTCCGCTCAATCGCATCTTTAATCCTTTCGGTATTAAAGAGGCGGAGATCGCGTTTTAAGGACTTTGAGATCCGTCTATTGAGCTGCCGGTAGATGCACGCACCGTCTGAAGACTGCAGAATCATCTCACGCCTCTCTTTCATGAGTTCGAGAGTTTGATCAGAGAGCCTTTTCTTCCTTGTACGACGAGTCTTAAAAAACTTAGACCCGACCGTATGGACAGTTTCCACGAACCCATCGTTGTATTCGTCCACAGAGCCACCTAGGCACTCGAAACGATTGTGAAGTTCGAGCTGAAAGCTCTCGGAGTTTTGAATCTGGATCTGTGCTGGACGGAGCGTAGACTTCATCAGTCGAGATCTTTCAAGCTTGATATTGATATTCAATGTGCCTCTTATCATGCGGTGATCACTTCCAGTTTTCACCGCGTTGATCACAGAGACATCATTGAATATTTGCTTCTTCGTCGACATGATGAAGTCAATCTCATTTCTGGTCGCACCATCAGGGCTTTGCCAGGTCCACTTCCTACGCTCACGTTTTTTGAAGAAGGAGTTCATCATATAGAGGCCCTCCTTCTCCATAAAACTAGCCAATAGGTGTCCCCGGCGGTTCCGATGTCCAAATCCAAATTGCCCCACTCGCAGCTCATCACCGTCTTGTTTACCCAGTTTCGCGTTAAAGTCCCCCATGACCACGGTGAAGTGAGTCTTAGAACCATGCATGGCTCTGGATATATCCTCATACATGGACTCTACTTCGTCGTCGGGGTGCGTCGAGGTCGGGGCGTAAACCTGTATGACCTTCAGCGAATATCTTGATGATATTCTGAGTATAAGATACGCTACCCTGGTCGACACACTCTCGATCCTCACCACATTGTTCACAAGGGACTTGTGGACGATAAACCCGACACCACCCTGGGACTGCTGGTCACCCTCCCGGAAATAAAGCAGGTTACCGGATTTGAGAATTATCGTGTCCTCCCCCTGTCTTCGGACTTCAGATAATCCCACAATACTCCATCGTAACCTGCTCAATTCTTCCTCAAGTTCGGTGATCTTCTCGTCGGACCGGAGTGTACGCGTGTTATATGTTGCCAGGTCCAGTCGTCGTTGTCTAAAGGGGTAGCCGGATCCCATCCGGAGATTCTTCGCACCCCTTGCCTCGCCGTAACCTTGACCGCTACCGGAGTCAAGGGTAGACGGGCTGCCGGGCACTAGGGGCCATTTTTTGGTTGTGCTTATCATTGGGGGGATTTGCCATAATCGCCACGCTTGGCATGCGGGTTGGCGATCGCAGTTTGGTTGTTGGAATTCACAAAGAATGCTGCTGCCCATTCTCTGGTATGTCCCTTAGTCGCCTCTTACGACACCCACGGGAAGAAATGGGATGGTGTTATTCTTTACGTCCGAACACCATACGGACGAACATCATACTATATTATATATACATATTATATATATTTAATATATATATATATAATATACAGGGTGTTTGGTGCATCGTGTGCCAAATTGAAATGGTCGACGGAAGGGGTAGTCTGCTATCATTTCAGCAAACAATAAAAAGGCGATAAAAACACAGGGTATGAGAAGTTTTTAGGGGCTGAAATGATAGCAGATAACCCCTCCCGTTGACCTATTGAATTTAGCACACGATGCACCAAACACCCTGTATGTATATATTATATTTTTTATATTATATTATTATTTAATATTATAAATGCGAAAGTAACTCTGTCTGTCTGTCTGTTACGCTTTCACGCTCATACCGCTGAACCGATTTTGATGAATTTTGGTACAAAGATAGAGTAGAGCTTGAGAAAGGATATAGGTTATAAATTATCACGCCATTTGCTTTGGGGGGTGAGTAATATTCGAAAATGGCGGTATAGAACGATATTTGCCGTGAGTTCGATCCCCAGTTATAATTAGTAATAATTTATGTGAGTATTTTGTCGTCTTTTTTGTAAATAATATACGATGGTACTTCATGTTTCGATAACAATAATAATAGGACTTTTAGCATATTTTTATCACATCATAGACATTTTTACTTCATATTTTTATAAAAGTAATGAAAACTTGTAATAATATCGATGCGGTGAAACGAAAATATCTTTTTTTTTTCATTTACCTACAAATTTAATATCAATATCAAATTTAATATTTTAAACAGGAACCAATGAACATCGTAGCGCTATGGTATCGGAGTTAGACCGGCGTGTAACGGGACATTGGTTCAAATCTCAGATATTTTTTTTTGTGATAGTTTTATATTATTTTATAGAATTTCTTGTTCACAAACAAGAAATTCTTACATATTTTTGCGTTCTTACTATTATTTTATTGACAGTCTGGTTTCTACATCAGCACTTTTGAAGCAGTTTATCAGACACCGACCTTCACTATACAAGACAGAAATCCAGCAGTTATGCATTCAGACGTCTATTTGTATTATTAAATTCACCCCCTAAGGGGATGAAACGGGCGTCCAAAGTTTGTATATAAAAACCTATGTTCACGCAATCACTTTTAAAATAGATATACATACATAATAATCATATGTACTGACCTACACACCTTTTGTTTTGTTTTTCTCTTCTTTTGACAGTCGATTCACCGCACGTTGCAACGACTCCATTTGTCAGTGGTAGTGACAAATGATATAATACAATAATATGTTGGAGCATTAGGCGTTTGTCGATGGTTTATTATTTATTCTTGTATGCACTATTTTTAAATTTACATTTAAATTACACACATACATATAAATTCGAATTTTATCTATCTCTTCATTATTTATTATCTATTCTATTTCTATAGACTATTTAACGTCCGTAAGTGTGTTCGTGGCATCACAGCGGGCCCTAACAGAATACCAGCGCTGCGTTATTAATCGTATTTAAATAACGCAGTGTAGGCCGAGTTAGGTGCTTTTTGGCCTCGCACTGCTTACCTTTGCTTTTTTTTATTTTGCATCTTTAGTTTATACGATTGTGTGAGTCACGGATAAACGTTTTTCCTTTCTTTCTTTCTATAAGGTAGACAGAAGGAAAAATGGCGGGATACATTATGACAGAATAGAATTAAGCTAGATGCAAGCATCACGAAGTATGGAATTGCCACTAAACTTCATTGGTTTTTGGGGATCTACGAAACCTATCTTTTTTGAGAATGACAGTCAGTTTGTTCTTTAATATCCGCGCAGTTTAATTCTCTGACGTGTCACTCATTACCTACCTATATGGATAAAGAGTCGAACTTACAACTTAGTGTCAATAATTGATATTGCAAAAAAAAAATTCCGCTGTTTGATATTTGCACAAGTGCCAAAAACTGATCAAAAGGAAAAAATAGGTACCTACCTACTACAAATGGTCACGTTTCACGAGTTTCAAGTAAATATTAATATTGATATTATATTTAGGTACTTTGAGATGTTGATCAGGAAACTCGTTTTACTTTTCAATAATAATAATAATATCGCGGAACCTAAAAATTATAGACCGATAACGTGCTTACCTTTTTTTTTGGTGGGAAAATCATCTTATGGCATCCCCCGCCCTTGGGCGGAGCAGGGGAGAGTGTCAGCCACCCACAACCCACTCCTGTACTCTCTTCCTTTCAGAATCAGACTCTTGGCCCCAGTAGGTTTCGACCCTGCTGGGCCCCTACAGTTGCTGACATCTCCTTGAGGCGCCCGTGGATAACGTGCTTACCTACAGTCTATAAAGTTCTTACAGCTATTTTGAGAGGTAAGATTAACAACCATATAGACAATAATTCAATTAGGTATGTCTGCCTCTCAGAATGGATATAGGAAAGGATCCCGCGGTACTAAAGAGCTGCACCTCATCGATATGGCCATTAGCCAACAGGTTCGGCGCTCCCGAAAGAATCTATCGACGTGTCGGATAGACTATAAGAAGGCCTACGACTCGATTCCTCATACATGGCTCATGAGAGTGCTAGAATTGTACAAATTGATGCAATACTACGCATCTTACTACGACTATGCATCTATTATTCTATGCATCTTTCTGATGTCGCGTATGAGGCAATGGATGACGGTCTAATTTTTATGCACCTGCCATATTTTCTCTTCACCTGTTATAAACCTTCAAATGTTGTACTTTTGTGTTGCATGAAATTTTAATAAATAAATAAATGTGTTCCAGAGTGATAGTTTGATTCCACTTTGGTTTTGCCTTGCCATGAATCCTCTAAGCACACTGCTGGAGAATTCAGGCCTAGGCTATAAGTTGAAGAATGGAGCTACTGAAGGTAACTGAAACCTTCAGTAGCAGTACCATCAGGATAGAGTTTAGTATGGACAAATGTGCGGTCATGCATGTAAAGCGAGGGGAGATTGTGGAGTCCGTGGGTACTCAGCTCTCGGACTCCATAAACCTGAGATCCCCCTCTCCAACTGAAACCTATAAGTACTTGGGTATGTCGGAAGCTTTAGGTATCAATGCCACTAACATGAAGCAGTCGTTGAGGGAGCGCTTCTTTGGAAGCCTTTTTTTTATGTGTGGAAATCATCTAATAACTTCTCGCGCTTCGGGCGGAGCGTGTCAGACTTTTACTGACTTAAATCACACCTCTGTCCTTCAGTTGCCCTTTGCGTTCTAGGACTACGGGTTTCCTCGTTTGGCCATAACATTGATGTAGGATTTCAATGATAATAAAAGGTCTAAAGAAAGTAGACCAAACGAATATTGAAAAACCATCAAACTTTAAAGTTTAAAACAAACTGGCCAGTTTTGCTTGGCCATTTTATGAACTGATCAATTTCTAAGATCTGGCCACGACATCTACATGACGTTGAAAAAAGACCCACCAATAATAAAATTTAATGCTGGTGGACAGTTGCTGACATCTCCTTGAGGCGCCCGTGGATAACGTGCTTACCTACGGTCTATAAAGTTCTTACATCCATTTTGAGAGGTAAGATTAACAACCATATAGACAATAATTCTGCTTAATTATGCTTATTATTTATGCTGGTGGACCGCATTCAATTTTATTATTGGTGGACAATGAACATCTTTTCGGTTGTAGAAGCCCAATGAAAATAAAAGTACAATGACCAACCGGTCAAGCTGTCACTGCGCAACACTGCGCCAGTACTACCCAGTAATATTCTTCGAAATATCGATAATAACCTTAAGAATTATCAAGTTAATCTGCCTAGGCTTCCGATGTCACCACTAAGCAAACCCTTCATTTGGTTTCGACGCCCCAGACAGGATACCACTGATGATCCTGGTACCTATCGAGTTACCTTTCTTTTGCCTCACTTATAAATTAGACCAAAAAAAATACTGCCCGGAGAACACGGTGGAGATTAGCCCCGCTTGGGTGAAGGACCGTCGTGTTCTCGTGAATGCAATCGGTATTGGAGACTTCTCGCGCCAAGGTTTGAAGCGAGAGGGAATAGGAAGCATCCGCTTCCTTCTGTGATGCAGTAATGCAAGCGAAGTAGATGGCCGTAACCGTGAGGGAGGCTAAAGGCATGATTATTTCAGGATATGGTCCAATATGACTGATCGTATCGTAAAATAGTTAGGTATGTTGTCCACTGGTAGTACCTAATGCTGGATTCGATAAGTTTTCGTAACGTAACATGGTAGCAGACAATGCAAAAAAACGTATGTTTTCAAATGGAAGATAAATTACAATGAAATATAATATGACACAATGCAGCGTTATTTGATACTAGCTTCTGCCAGCGGTTTCACCCGCGTAAAAGTAGGTCTTTCCGACAAACTTCCATCCCCCCATTTTAAGGGAGTGGGTGGTTAGAAAGAGACAAAGAGTAGCCTATGTCACTCTGTATCCCTTCATTTATCTCCACTTAAAAAATCACGTCTATTTGTCGCTCCGTTTTGCCGTGAAAGACGCACAAACAAACAGACACACACACTTTCACATTTATAATAGTAGTATGGATAACTAATACGATCAGTTTAAATGCAGCTTTATTGCAGTTTTGTTATCGACATGCATACGATTTCAATAGCAATTGGTTTTTTATTTTAACACAGTTTTTATTTTCATTTTAAGTTTTTTTTTTTTACTAAGAGCAATACACAAGGCCCTACATTATTTAGACTATTTATTACCATGAAATACTATAACTAGTCTTATATCTAGACTTATAAAGCAGAAGAGTTTGTATGTTTGTTTGGTTGAGCGCGCTAATCTCAAGAACTACCGGTCCGATTTGAAAAATTGTTTCAGTGTTAGATAGCCCTTTTACCGAGGAAGGAAATAGGCTATATAATATCACGCTATGAGTAATAGGAGCGGAGTATCGACTGAAAATGGTGCAAAAATGGGGGAAACTGCCTCTGAATATTTTTTGCAGAAAGATCGGCCTCGATCCGTTAAAATGGCCCTTTGGGAAAAAATTGCAAGATATCAGTTTAATAGAAAAAGAACTTTCTGTCTTGCGTTTATGTTTTCTTGCGTGAAAAGTTTTTACGATACTGTCTTTCGTAGTGACAATAGAATGCGGATGTAACATTTTCTAATGATTTTGTAGTATTTAATTTTATTTAATCATTAATACAGCCATTGAACTTAAAAACCGCGCGCATCTTAGGATGGCGGTCATAGACCAAAAAAAAAAAAAAAAAACAAATTTTATTTGAATGTACGATTTATTTACTAAATGTTTTTTAATAAATAAATCGTTGGTACAAGTAAAATTTGACCATTTTAACTTGTAAATTGGATAAAATAAGTAAGTAAGACACTAATTTATATACTACTGAACGCATTAACGGGAATTTTAAACGAATTCAAAATTTGTTTTGTGAACAAAGAGGTTGAACAAAAAGGTTTTAATTACTTACATTATATCACTAGTGTGTAATGGTAATCAAAATGTCACAGTTTGGTTACGAGTGCCATTATATACCTAAGTGCAGTACAATAAGAGTCACTTTCTGAGCAAGTGTGTTGAAAATTATATTTTAGTATGAACGCACTAATTGAACGCGATAATTGTGCTAGTGCACCCAAGGACAACCCCCGGTTGGTGAAAAACTATTGCGACATAGACAAAAAGATAGTAGTGCTATGGTTTTTAGAGTATTAATACTCAATTTTATTATTATCCATCGATAAAAAGGCAGGAGGTGACTTGCACATTCAATAAATGGGCCCCCAAAAAACGGTTGCTAGCACGAAGTGATTATCCATCCTGAGGACAATACCCGGAAGTACGGTCAAGATCCCCACCAGCGCCTTACTGGATTATACATCCTTCTCCCGAGCTCGTTTGCTCTTGCGAATACTCAAGCTAGCCAATAAAGACAAGAGAGAGGTAGAAACTCTGTTCCTCAACAGTGTTCACTACGGTCAACCAATAGAGGCTAGCTAGAGATGAAGAACAAGTATTCTCCCGGGAGATCGGGTCCGTGGGTTCGCTAATGCCCAAAAATTCGCCACAAAACCGCCCTGCGGATTGTATCTCTCTTTGTCTGGCCCATAACCCCAGGCGTGTTACGGCAAAGCAAACGCTTTTTTCTTTAAGGTGGGAAATCATCCAAATGACTTCTCGCACTCTGGGTGGAGCGGGAGGGCGTGTCAGACTCTTACTGACTAAAACCACACCTGTATTCTTCAATTACGCTTTGCGTTCTAGGACTACGGGTTTCCCTTTCAGAAATTCTCCGCAGTCCTACAAAAAGCAAACGCTACCAATACAGACCTAGGGTTTTTTGGAGCACGCAAGTCCCACCACGACGTCAACGTAGAGATACGGTAATGGGATTATTATTATTAATATCTATGTTCTTCACACGCAAGGAATCTGCGTTCTTCCAACAATCTCCTACTGCTCTGTTCTTCTACTTCTGATTTTGTCCATTCTTCCTTCTATATACAGTCCATCCGGCCGAAAGTCAGTATGCATTTAAGCGGAAGTTGCGGAATTATTTTCTGCACCAATAACAGAATCGTCTCAAAATCTTATAACCTTACTTTATATTTAGATATATATATTGAATTAAATGTATTTGTATGTGTATTTTAATAATTATTATAATTTATAGAATACTTTATTACTCTTTTTTTATAAATAACATTTTCTTTTTATGCACCTACCATATTGTCTCTTCACCACTAGGTGGACTGGTAGAGAATGCCTAAGGCATTAAGGCTTTTCGCACATGGTTCGTAGGCGTAGTTGTCTCGTGCGCGTATCGTGCATGGGTCGTAGGCGGAGTGTTCTACAAACGAAACGTCGCGTAGACGTATCGTTTTGTAATATCTCAGTTGACATCATGGCGTCAAGCGTACTAGATGTGTTTGGGGAATTTATTGATGACCTTACCTTCTCCTGACCTTACCTATATTGTTTACCTGTCCAGTTAATTTTTGACGATATTTCTGCCCAAGCTTTCTCCGTTACATCTTTCCTAGAGTAACCTTATATAGGCAAGGAAATGTTTCGATTAGGCTCACAAATTTTATAACTTTTGCAGTCCCTATTCATTATTATTATTTTTTTCACTTCCAATGAACACCTCATACGATACGCTCCAACACCGCCTCGCGAGCGGACTTGTTTGAACATGTTCCTGCTCGTATTGCTCTCGACGCCATGTGCGAAGGGGCTAAGTCCGCCTTTTGTACTTTATGTTGCATGAAAATTAAATAAATAAATGGATATACCTTCAAACGTTAACGTTTGAATGATTTGGCCAGTATTAGTGGGCAATCTCATCATAAAATAATCAATTATAAAGGTGTGTCCAGACCTGACGAATGTGCCGCTCGCGAGCCGCTTGCGAACTGCGCGCGTGCATTTCATGTTCGTACGAAGCCCCTGAGAAACATACCTACCGCGGAGAAAATAAATGACTGACCATATTTTCTCAAATTTAATTCATGAGGAACCCCATAATTTTCTCGTGTTTAGAATAAGCCGAGTCACGCGGCCTGCCAGATGTGCGAAGCATATAAATACATATGAGTCCCTCGCTCCCAACATAGTTCATTAGCAGCTGTTGCAAGCACAGTATCAGCTACAGACATGATCCGCACGCTTATTCTCCTGGGGTTCATCGCCTCTGTAACTGCTTTTTTGGGTATCGATGGTAAGTAACTCAAAAAATATTTTCACCCTTTTTCATTCACAATTTTTCGGACATTTCTTGGGCAAAGGTGTTCCTACCTCTCTCTAATCTTTTTTCTGTTTCCTTCTTCGGCTATTCTGTCGCAATATGCCGTATATACGTGGTAGGCACAAAGCACATCAGTCGTGGACAGGATCCAAGAGTTGGGACTCGAAGTGGCACTGTACAAGTCCGAGGCCATGCGTTTTCATGGCCCTCGGAACGCGTGGCGCGTTCCGAGGGGTTCCCAAATAACGGTAGGAGGTCATTCGCATCGACGTCGGGTCGACGATGAAGTACCTGGGACTTATCCTCGACAGTCGGTGGAACTTTGTGGAGCACTTTCGACGTCTGACTCCCAAACTAGAACGGACCGCGGCTGCCCTAAAGCGACTCCTGCCCAACCTTGGGGGTCCAGACACCTCCTGCCGGAGGCTCTACGCGGGAATTGTTCGGTCCATGGCCCTTTACGGGGCGCCGGTGTGGGTGCTGTCGCTGCAAAAGCGACCGGCGGCCATGCTGAACGCTTGCCAGAGGGTCATGGCCATCCGGATGGTGCGGGGACACCGCACGATTTCCAGCGAAGCGGCGAGTCTCCTTGCTGGCCTGCCACCATGGGATTTGGAAGCAACAGTCCTTGCATGCATGCACGATTTGCGCGTGGAGATGCAACGCCGGGGCGAAACTCCGCTGCCGCGCCAAGTCGCGGCATGGCGGACAGTGTTCCGGCGGGATCTCATGGTGGAATGGCGACGATGACTGTCGCAACCCAGTGCTGGGCACGCTACAATTATGGCGGTAAGTTCCCTCTTTGAGAAGTGGCTGGAGCGACAGCACGGCGTCCTCACCTTCCGCATGGTGCAGGTCCTCACCGGGCATGGCCAGTTCGGGAGGTTCCCGCATCGGATTCTGGCGGAAGCAACGCCCGGGTGTCATCATTGTGCGGACCACCCAGAGGACACGGTGGAGCATAAGGTGGAGGTGTGCCCCGCTTGGGCGGAGCACCGCCGTGTCCTCGTGGAGGCAATTGGTGGCAGCGACCTTTCGCGTCGGGTCCTGGTTCAGGCTATGGTCCGGAGCGAGGAGGAATGGCAGGCAGTCGCCTCCTTCTGCGAAGCAGTAATGCTAGCGAAGGAGGAGGCTGCACGCGTGAGGGAACGAAGGTCCTCACGCCCTAGCCGCCGTAATTCCGACCCCGACTACCAGCCACGGTAGACGCGGGCTTGCGGACGTCGAGCACTGGATAGCTCGCCGTCCGGCTGTTCGGTAACTAACCGGACCGAGCCCAGTCGTCTACAGCGCGTAGTGATCCTTGCGCTCCTCAAAGAGATGTCAGCAAACCGTAGGGGTCCAACCTAGGACCGCGGAGAATTTCTGAAAGGGAAACCCGTAGTCCTAGAACGCAAAAGGTAATTGAAGGATACAGGTGTGGTTTTAGTCAGTAAAAGTCTGACACGCTCTCCCGTTCCACCCAGAGAACGCGAGAAGTCATTTTGATGATTTCCCACCTTAAAAAAAAAGGCACAAAGCACATGACACATCTTTATCTTTGTCTCAGAGATGGCAACGCGTCTTAAGAAGCAGATGTCCAAGAAAGATGGCCTTCTGTATCTTTGCTAACAAATTACAAAAAGAAAAACAGACATCTAGATATTATATTATCTTGCTTCCAAGTTTTTTTTTTTAGTTTTTTCTTCATTCAATTTACTTCGAATAAGTAGCTTTTGTTCGCGTTTTTGAGCATTTTATGGGTAGTTGAAAACAAAACAGTACGTGACTACTGTTGGTTTGCACAACAGTAGTCAAGGTAGGTACTGAGAATTTTAATACATTTTTTTTATTATTTGTTTCAGAGTATAAATTATGGGAAGAAGCTTTAAAATGTAAGTACTCTACTCAATTATATATATATATCTACTTTAGGTGCAATTGATACACTTTATTAATATATCCACCGTTAAATTTTGATCGTTTTTTTACACTACGCGACGTCGACGAAGACTGTCTGAATATCGAATAGTGTAATAGGCCCTTAAGGGTTAGACCAGTCTTACTCGGAACAAAAAATAAGACTCTGAATATCGTGTGCTGAATATCGCGTAGTGTACTAGGCCCTTAAAGGTTATTGACTCGGTCAGCTGATGTTCACGTAAACAAATTAAATGATTCCAAATTTTCCTTCATACTTTTACGGGCTTAGGACCGACATAATTGCTTTATGCCTAAGACATAACTGATAAAATAATTAAGCTAAAAGCGGTAGGTACATACCTACATGTAAAAATTAATCTCAGCCCTGCTAGTTATGGCGTATTTAAAAATAAATCAAAATTATGTACAATGATTCAAAAAAGAAAAAGTTCTGTTACATACCTAAATCAGTTTTATAGGCACCTAATCAAAATTACAACGATTAAAAAAGAGTACTGTTATAAACCTAATAACTAATCACCTCTGAGGCTCTGAATTTTCATTGGTTAGACTTGACGATAGCGTAATAATTGTTCAAAGTGCACCATTCCTTTGGATAAGTCTTTTAATTTCATTAACGGGTCCCTGTCATACCACCACGCCTGTGGCGTTTTATCGTGCAAATACTTTAGAGCCCTTATTCCGCTCAATCGCATCCTTAATCCTTGCGGTATTAAAGCGGCGATGGTCGCATTTCAGAGACTTCGAGATTTGTCTATTTAGCTGCCGGTATATGCACGCATCGTCTGACGACTACAGAATCATCTCACGCCTCTTCTTCATTAGCTCGAGGGTCGGATCAGAGAGCCTCTTGTTCTTATTTGTACGGTGACAGTTTCTACGAACCCATCGTTATTCGTCCATGGAGCTTCCTAGGCACTCGAAACGATTGTGGAGTTCGAGCTGAAAGCACTCGAAACGATTGTGGAGTTCGAGCTGAAAGCTCTCGGAGTTTTGGATCTGGATCTGTGCTGGACGGAGCGTGATTGCATCATCAATGATAAAATTATAAGTATACGAAAAAACCGGGCAAGTTCGAGTCGGACTCACGCACTAAGGGTTCCTACAAACTTACCTATGAAAACAGTTCAATTCCCGAATTGAGCTACGAAGATTTTTTCAAATCGCAAAAATAGTTATTTTTGTGACGTCACTACAAATTTACAGTTTTCAATTTCTATAGGATTCTAGGTCAACGGAAAGTACCCTTATGAATTTTTATTTTCTTAAGAGTGTCGAAATATACGTTTTATGCAACATAAACGGCCCTACCTTTTTTTTCGTTAACTTACAAGTTTGATTTTTTTCAAGCTTCAAGTGACCGCAGACTTGAATATATTCAAGTCTTTTTTCTTTAACTCAATACCGTACTAATATTGTACAAGACAGACGTATGTACAATAAAGTGATCCTATAAGGGTTCCGTTTTTGCCTTTTGAGGTACGAAACCCTAAAAACGATTTAGACATTCGTGCATCTTAAAAGCGTCAGTGTCAATCAGCAAAGTGAGGAGAAGCTCGCGAGATGGTTCCGTTACCTCTAAAATTTACTTTGATTGATCAATTTCAAATCCATTTTGCCTATTCTGACGACGATGCAATGAATGTGACGATCTTGTATAAAAGTTATTTAATAACGTCTAATTTATTTTTTCAAATGATATAAACTAGTGCTTGACTGTGACTCCACCCGTATACGAGATGAGCAAAAAATATAGTCTGCTGACGTTCTCATTCCTTTATTTTGCAGATAAGTTTGATCCCATGCGCGGCTTCATTGAATGTCCTCGCACCATTAAAGAGGCCAAGGAAGATAATTGTAAACAGGTGGAAAACCCCGACAAGACCTCAGGCTTTGCCGATCTGACTCACTGGCTAAAAGAGGGTGACGGAGGCTACTTGGTCAGTTTCTTATTTGACGAAAATGAGCAGATCGCCGGCGTACAGATTAATGTAAGTATAGTCCACCTCCTTTAATCGTTTTTCTTTACAATAGGCGCACTCTTAAGCTAGAACTGCATTAGACCGACGCACACGTGGACCACGCCTGATTTATACGTAGAACGGCGTCGCGTGACGTAGATCAAGTGTAGTTCTAAAAGTCTAGTTTCCATATAAAATGTATGGAGACCGACGCGCCCTGATCAGCGTGTGTGACACACGTGTGCTACGTCTATGATATAACTTGTATTTCCTTTATGTTTTATATTTATGTCTGAAGGCTTGTAATTAGCTATTTGTTAATATTAAAATTTTCTATATCATTAGTTTATCAGTAAGTAAGTCTTCTAAAATATGTACTTTTTAACATAATATAACGACCGACCGACGGTTCGGATACCGACTCATCATCTGGAGAATTTCGTGAAGGAGGAATTTTGACCTACGGGTGTCGTGTATCGGCGCTTTTGCAGAAAGCTACATGACACCAAGACTCAGCGCAATACCACGTAATACGTCGCCGACTAAACTTAGTTTTAATAATAAATAGTTTTGTTGAAATTATATTAATATTTATTAGTATGTCATTATTTTTAAGATTGTCTTATGCAGAGGCGGACTTACCCATTGCGAGGCTCTGAGCGCCAGGTCTTTGCGAGGCCCTTTGTCCTTCGTGAAAAAAATCTCTCAGTGTACCTACATAATGAATTTTCCAATTATGTTTAGAATGGTAAATTGAAATAAAGTTAGTTAACTAATTCATTAGTTAACTAACTTTATTTCAATTTACCGTTATTTTATAACCTTAATAAGTAATTAAGGATCAAAATCAAAAGTTTTAAATAAATAAATAAAAAAAAATTAAAAAAAATATATTTTTCAAAATTTGCTTGTTGTTGTTGCGCGAGGCCCCTGTAAGAGCGAGGCCCCGGTCGATTGCCCTGTTCGCCACCCCCTAGGGCCGCCACTGGTCTTATGTATAGTATCCATTGGCCTTAGTAGCATGACAATAAAGAATAATAATAAATATTATTATAACGATCAGGCCCAGAAGAATGTTGATAGTAAATATCTCTCTTGGTCATCACATGTCGTCACATCTCGAGAGGTGTCCACATGAGTAGGAATTGTACCTAATAGCAACATATCTGTAGGACAAATGCTAAAGTTTGCAACAAACTTTCAAGAATAAGGATGGAAGATAAGTCTATTTTTTCAGCCTCTTGAGAATCCTTAATGATTAAACCTGTCTATTGCAGCAACCCGAAAATATGGTTAATTCATATTTTGACCCGGAAAAACAAGGATTCAGGATCTGGAACCACGAAGGCGTGAATTACGCGTATTTCGCTATGTATTTTGTGTCAGAAGGTAAGTAGATGTTTTAATCAACTTAAAAAAAAAGGTCTTCAGGTCTTTTCAGCGATGTCTTCGTCAAATTATAACTGATTTTAATGCCTTTTTTTTTGGAAGAATTTTCCTTTAGGTCTCATTTATATTTTGGTGACGATATAAAGACGAGTTTTTTTTTCAATTAGGTCCTAAGTAATAATATTAGGTCCTAAGTAATAATATTGTCTTGATACAATATTGTATATGTTAATATCTCTTTAAGAAAAGTAATACTAAAGTAGTCGTCGTAGTACTCAAAATTGTGTTTTCCTTGCCGTTGTCACAGTTACTTGAAATATCACAGAATTCAAGAGATACTAATCTAAATAATGCCTTTTTTTAGATAAACAAACTCGTATCAACTCTTATAACGCGTCGAAGGTGCTTCGGAGTGAGCATGTGACGGTAACGAGTTTAAATAACGAGATGGCTACAATATCCACGGATTGCAGGAAGCTGGACCCTATCTGGAGGATACAAGCCTGCGTAATGATGATGGGTAATTAATAACTTATTGGCCAAGTTGAGAGCAGTGGTGGCTGAGTGGTAACGGCCCCGACTTATGAGTTGTAGGTCACGGGTTCAAACCCAGCCAGGCGCATTACTTTGTGTAATTTATTTCATCACGACTGCTTTCAAAACGGTGAAGGAAAACATCGTGAGGAAACCGGCATGTCCTAGAACCAAAAATTCGAAGACATGTGTCATCCACCAACCCGCAATGGGCCCGCGTGGTGGATTACGGCCCATTCCCTCTCCTAGAGGGGAGGCCTGAGTCCCAACAGTGGGAACATTATAAGGCCGACTATGCTATGCTATGGTCTTCACAGCATAAAGTACAGAACTACTTTTGCCTGCCTTAAACAGCATTTAAGATCATCTCTATATTTCAGGTACACACTACTACTATAATATGACTGAGTCTTTGACTTGTGACGAGCCCCTGTACCCATGGTTCCCGCTCACCGACAAAAATACACATCAGCTCATCGGTATAGGTCTAATGTACATTGGAAAATCAGATTGTGAGCTTGAAGCGCCAAGTACAGCAGCTGTCAAGGTACAAATTTGAATTGCTTTACATTTACCGTGCTACAGAAATCTATTGACGAAATCGAACAAAGTCACCAACATGCGCAAGCGAGGGGTCGCTTTCGATTCATTCGAACAGTGTCCACATCAGTGCATTTCTGATGCTGGAGCAGTGGCTCCTTCGTGTTGTATGTTTTGAAGTCCTTTAATATCATTTTCAGGGTGGTAAAAACATTTGTGAAAACTCCAGTGGAAGTTGTATTAAAAAATAGTAGATTATGTGACTAGGGGATAAAGCAGTGTCTTTAAGTCGCGGGCGGCATGTTGAATTCCGAACGAAACGAAGGTTGCTAATATTAATCCCGAACGACAGTGAGGGATTTATATAATTAACTCCCGCGTATTGCGAGGGAGTTAATAAAGAAACCTGAGTGAAGTGAGGAATTCAAGCCACCCAAGACAAAGACAGCTTTATCCCCGTGTTGGATACTCTACTTTTTACACCATCTGTGAGATAATTAAAAGAATATTTCGCAAAACTAATCATATATTAGAGAAATATAAGTATTATGTACAAGTTAATCTTAACTATCACTCAACATGTTTTGAGATTAGAAACAAAAAAAGACACTACTCTAAGATTCTATAGTTACAATTTTCTTTATCACTCCCGCTTTTACATTACTTTTTTTTTAAACTCTTCAGTAATCACGACCACGTTATATTGTTTTTTTTATTTTTAGTGGCCAGTTTGAATTTTGAATAAACTTGTTTGATGCACGTACATTTTAGTTCGCTTAATGTTGACGGTTTTTGACGTTCCAAATTCGATTCTCATTAATCCCCAGGGATCGCCCATACTGCATTATCTCCCTAGGGACAGAATGACTTGCTTTAAGTGTTGGTTGTATGACATATAAAAGGCCATTATCGTGCAGGTGGTGTAAATATATATATAAATCAGCGTTTTGACCACACACAGAAAGATCCTATAAACTATGCCGCAGGATTATTGATGAATTATCGATATCTGTTCGTGTGTTGTATTTGTGTGTATAAATTAAATAATTTGAATCATATCTAAAATTTTTAATACAATAAACTCAGCAAACTTCTGTCGTTCAAAACTTAACTGGCTCTCATTGAGAAACAAGAGTTTAAAAACTCACGAAGATTAGTTATACGGTGTCTGCAATAGCTCGGTCACATACATTATACTCAATGTACCACCACAAATACATATACTGCTATTATATATTTATATTTGGCTTGAATCGTTAACCTAACAATAAACCATTTTGATATTATTACAGATGATCGTGCCGACTGGTCCTCAATGCTTGTATGATATGGTCGACAAGCATCATGTTTCCACACTTCACTTTTACTTCGTCAACGCTCCACGATTCATCAGCTGTCACTGACACTACACAAAGCATATTTTTCTGTTCAAAATTGTTGTCTGTTATTAAACATTAAGTAAATTTATTTTGGCATCACGTAACATGTTCGTTTTATTTAAGATCCTTACCGTGAACCTCACAGCTAGAACCTGTAAAAAAAAATCATAACCTAACCTTTAGCCAAGTGTCCAATTGTTTACTGGCCTGTCTAGTACAAATGCCGACAAACTGGTAAAATCATATAGCTTAGGTGCTAATATAGAAAACATCAGTTCTTGGTACAGAAAGCCGCCCGTAACCGGCTGCGATTTGTTTGCAGAAGTCACTGCAGCCCTCGCAATAAAGGGCTACTGAAGGAACACTATGGGTTTTTAATCAGTAAACACACTAACACTCCCACACACTCCATCCAGAGCGGGAGAAGTTATTTGATGATTTTCAAAAGTCAAAAGTTAAAAGTCACAGTCAAAAGTAAAAAGTCTAAAATCAAAATTCAAACACAAAACCCAAAGTCAAAAGTCAAATTCATACTCAAAAGTCAAAGTCAAAACATTTATTGCGAACTAATTATACAATGTTGGTGTTATGTCAAGTCAGAAATTATAACAAAAAAGGATTTATCCTTTTTCAAGCAATCTGACATTGTCCAGGTCGCCAAAATCTCTAAACTACCACCGCCACCGGTTGAAGCAATGCAATGGTGATCCTATAACACTGAAATTACGCTAGGAGAAAGGGATTAAAAATACTTTATTACTGGTTTGAACCAAGAGTAAAAGGTCTAGGCTTGTTACAGTAAAATTATTGTGTTCTGATTACAAAACTGTGAGTAGTCGAGGATCAGGTTATGCCACTGACCTCTTTAAATTTACCACTGGAATGGCTGTTCCGTACGTTTGACAACTATTATTTTGTGCCTATTTGAAGCGCCACCCGCGAGCGTCTAGAGAACTAATTTTGGCAAATGCTGCAGGGAAGTCTGAAGTATTTAACATTATTAACCGCCTTAAAAAAAAAGGAGGTGCTTATCAATTCGGTTGTATGTTTTTTCTTGTGTGTGTGTTACCTCAGAACTCCGTCGTTTATGGACCGATTAACAATTTTTTTTTTACTTAAAGGATATGCTCCCAGATTGGTCCCATATTTTTTAAAATCCAGTTGATAATGGGATCCATGAGGAATCAAGGGAACTCCTCAAATATTATAGACAATCATATACTTAATTATTTTGGTATTTTCATCGAGAACATTTTAAAGTCAAAAAGTAACATTTCATGAAGTGGAACTGATAAAGAAGACCAGAAATAGCCAACGGAACTTCATACTCACATATATATCACAATGAAGATATTTGAGCAACTATGACAATACAAATAAATAAATAAATGGTTCTGAGTTATGTTGAAAATGGTATCATCGAAGTGAACTGATGATGGTGATGGAGCCGGAAGGTAGGCACAGGAACTCCGTAATTAATCAATGTATCCCAGCCGTGTTTGGGCTTATTGGAATTGTCCTGAAATGCACTTTGGCTATATGGTACTATCGAAATAATCTGTTGATGGAGCCAGAAGGTGGAAGGTAGATACACCAACTTCATAATAAAACAATGTAACCTAGCAGTGTTTGGGTTAATTGGAATTGTCATGAGAAATAGTCACTCTGGTTATAAGTTTATCGCAATTAAAAAGTGTGGAATATTTTTTTTTTACAAAAAAAAACCAACTTCTCTAAAAAAAAAGCAGGGACCTTGCTTCATGCCAAATTTCCCTTGGAGATTATAGACGTGGACGTGAGCTCTATGATGAGGTACGTGAAGGTCACGGCCGACTGCGGTTGCAAACTCGAAAATTGACACCGTACTACAACTTATTGAAACCTACGAGTAGGTACAAAAACATTACTTGCAAATTCGTACTTTGTTAGGCATTAAAATGAGCCAAGTGCAAAACATTTTACATGTGCATCTGAAGGTTCTTAAGCTTTGCACTCAATATATACCACATAACTTAACGGAGGATTAGAAACGACTGCATGTCCAGTGGTGCCCTAAAATGATAAAAAAGTTTAATGGAGGACAGTCATTGGTAATCTATAATTTTGTGACAGGTGACGAAACCTGGGTGTACTGCTTTGAACCCGAAAGAAAAAGCCAGTCGGCAGAGTGGGTCTTCCTTTTTGAAAATTTGCCAGCGAAATTTATGAAAAGTCGAAGTGTTGGTAAAAAATGGTGGCATCTTTGTTCGACAAATCAGGACATTACACTACAGTATTGCTTGAAAATTAGAGGACATTGACTGCTGATTGGTACGTCAACACTTGCTTGCTTGTCTTAGAAAAAATCGCTAAAATCGTCCTCGAAGCAATGTACTCCTCCACCACAATAACGCATCCTCACATTCCGCTTAGGTGACAAAAGCCTATTTGAAGGCTTCAGATGTGGAACATGACGCATTCGCCTTACAGCCCGGACCTTGCACCCTACGAGTTCTATTTGTTTCCAAAAATTAAAGTCGAACTTAGAGGCACAAGTTATACGAGCCCTCAATCAGCTGTGGATGTTCCATAAAGCCATTGAAGACGTCCCTAAAGAAGACTGGTCCAACTGCTTTGTACAGAAGTTTCAGCGAATGCAAAAATGTAGTAATTGCGAAGGAATGTACTTCGAAAAACAATAAATGTATCGTAAATCTTATATCTAGTCTTATTTATCAGAATCCAGAAAATTTCAGTATGCCGTCAGTACTTATTTTTATAATGTCTTACTTTCAATTATGTTTTACTATAAACATTAATTAGTAAAATACATCTGAATAAAGATTATTTTTATTTACAATTTCCAACCACTAGGTTGCATCATATCGAGTTTCATTATCTATATATATAAAAGGAGAAACTGACTGACATAACAACGCACAGCCGAAACTACTGGGACTAGGAGCGTGAAATTTTGCACAAGGCTTCCTTTTATAACGTAGGCGAGCACTAAGAAAGGATTTTCCAAAATTCAGGACCTAAGGGGGTAAAAAGGGGGGATTTCGTATGTATGCAATTTTTTTTTTTTCGAGGGCCAATTAACTCAAAACTTAGTACAAATATTAACCTAAATTAGTTACAAAGTTTACGATTTTTTTTTTCAGTACAACCCCCTCATTGCAAGATTTAGGGGGTGTTAAAGTTTGTATGGGAGAATCTTATTTCTTGGGTTAATAAACTTGAAACTTTGCACCAATACACTTTTAAATAAATAATAAAATACGCATTAGTCGTTTTCCAAAATCACCCTCAAATAACGGTTTAGGGTCGAGTCAAGTGTTCTTTATCGTGTTCAGGATTTTTGAAGTCTTACTGCGCATCCTAATTTACTCGCAACTAGGTGTTAGAAATTAGAAAAACAAGGTCTAACAGAGCAAATAGCGATTATTTATTTACGGAAAGATTTTACATAGTGGTTTATTTTACTCAAAAACGTGGGTAATAAAATTAATTTAATATAATACTTTCTCAAACAATAATACAACATTCATCCCTGTATTGGTGAAATGTTATCATCCATGTTTGTATAAAATATCTTATTCTTTTTCCATTGTGATGACCTAATCCTATAATAACGTATCAATTATGTGATTTATATACGTACAACGACATCTACTGACACAAATTCGTACAAACGAAAACATAAAGTTAATTACAAAACAATATTTTTTAAACAGTCTTACGTAACATTTTGAATAATAATAAAATTAAGATAAGTAACTGGATGTAAGATTTAATTGGTATGGTATTTTCGAAGTTTATCGTAACGGTGAATTGTATGTAAATGCAGGTACTCCAGGTTACCCGATAAAACGTCTTCGCTTTACACAAAATCTTTCAAATGGTCATTTCGATGCTTACTTTTCATATGAAGAACTTAACCCTATAGGCGTTGTTCATTCTGACGAGGAAAACATAAATGTGAAGAAAACGAAATATGATGAAGTACCTACGATATTGTGCCACTTAAATCCAATTCCTTAGATTCATATTCAGTCATTTCTACGGACATTCCTTCACAGTCCATGACGATATTACAAAAAAGAGGACCAGATATACAGACAAAACATGGAAGATTCAAGTTAGACGAGCTCAGAAAATATACTCAGAAAATAATTCTTTGGCACACCGGAAAGCTATAGGCAATTATCAAAAAAAAACCCACCGAAATGCCAAATGAAAAATAGCCGCTGAAAATTATCAGCAAGCACATCCTGAAGTACACAGAGCAGCGCAGTCCCGCTTCAATATGCGTGTTGTTACACGGCCATGGAAGATCAAGTATCTTTTAGGAATATATAAACCTGAAATAAATTACGAATTTGATAATGTAGTTTCAATTGATGATATGAATCATAAATGTTGTTGGTATAATGCGTTTAAATGGAAGGACGAAACTCCTGAGATGTGTTCCAGCAGCGGTAAAGTTTAACTCAAATTATTGAGTACACCTCCAGAACCCTTTTACAGTTTGATAATGGATCTCCATCCTGATCACAAACATTTTATTTCGAACATTCGTAAATACAACAATTGTTTCCAAATGACGTCGTTTGTTGGGAAACAAGTTGCTGGAGATGGATATATGCCAACCTTCAAAGTACAGGGACAAGTTTATCAAGTTTAATTGGCAGCTTATTGTCAGAACCCGGTCAAACAGCTCAGTTTTTACAAATTTATCGTGGGTGAAGATGAAAGAGAAGCAAATTTAAGATGTGTGTAATTTCCCGCAATTAAAACCAATTTTAATAAAACAACTGCAAAAAATGTTGCACGAAGTCAATACTTATATCAGGGACATGAAGAGTACCATTGACAGAATTCCTTCCTCCTGTAAAACTTTCAAGTTAGTTATACATGCCGAAAAACAACCACCACACAAATGAATTAAGTTGCTTTGGTGTTATTAGATCAACAGTTCGAGCGCCGCGATATAATTAGTAAAATACATCGCTCATACGATGCTTTGCAATATCCTGTAATGTTCAGCCACGGAGAAGACGGTTATCCAATTGCTATTCCACAGCGAGACCCGGAAACAAAATGACTTCAGAAAAAGACAGTGTCAGCATCGAGCTTTTATTCATACTACATCATGGTGAGGGAAAATTAGGAAAATTACCATCTTCACTTTGATGCTCATTTTAGCCAATATTTGGTAGATTAGTACGCAAAAACTGAAAGACTGAATTGCATTAGAAATAATCAGGCAAAGTTACGCTCCGATAGCTATATCTACCTTAAGGACGCCATCGGTAGACAAGATGTTGACGCTCATCAGCTGGGTCAAATAGTGGTATTACCGTCCTTTTTTACCGGTAGGCCGAGATACATGCACGAGCGAACTCAGGTCACTATGACTTATGTACGTCATTATGTCTATGCAACCCTCGGTGGAAAAAATTAAAGAAAAATTGTTTCCAGTTCAAATGTTCTTTTTAGATGCACCAGGTGGGACTGGTAAAACATACCTTATCAATTTAATTTTAGCAAAAGTAAGAAGTACTTGCGGAATCGCTTTGGCGGTCGCGTCTTCTGGGATTGCCGCACATTATTAGTTAGGTAGTCGAACTGTACACTCTGCTTTGAAATTGCCCCTTAATTTATCAAATATAGAGACGCCAATGTGCAACATTTCCAAGCTAAGTAATCTTGCCCAATTGTTACGTAAAGCAAAAATAATTGTCTTGGTCGAAAGCACAATGGCGCACAAAAGAGCTAATTAAGCATTAAATAGAAGTCTACAGGACTTACGAAGCAACGACAACTTAATGGGTGGTATGACAGTATTGCTGGCAGGAGTTTTTTTTTTTCGCCAAACGTTACTAGTTGAAAACGATACCAAAAGGGACACGAGTGGATGAAATGAAAGCATGCATTAAAAGATCTCACCTATGGCCCTGTACTAAAATTCTTAAATTAACGAAAAATATGAGAGTACATCTCTGAGGAGACGTCTCTGCAGGAAATTTTCAGACCTTTTACTCCAATTAGGAAACGGCAAGTACCAAGAATTAGATGGGGTTATAGTCTTACCAGAAAAATTATGCACGGTAGTAAGTACAGTCGAAGAGATGATTGAAAAAATTTATCCTGGTGTGGCTCAAATAAAAGACAAACTAATGGAATAGCTAAGAGAAAGACCTATATTGACGCATATAGTGTATAGTTCAATAGACACGGTGTTAAATGCAGACGAAGCAGTCCACTATCCGGTTGAGTTTCTGAACACTATTAATCCAGCCGGCCTTCCATACCATAAACTTGCACTGCGTGTGGGCACACCCGTGATGTTGCTTAGGAACTTGAAGCCTCCGAAGTTATGTAATGGTACTAGGATGCAAGTAAAAGCATTGCATCGCAATATTGTTAAGGTTATTATTTTAACTGGGTCTGCCCAGGGAGAAACAGTGTTCATACCGCGTATTCCATTAATTCCGAACGATCTTCCTTTTGAATTCAAAAGACTACAGTTTCCTTTGAAAGTTTGCTTTGCGATGACAATAAATAAATCACAGGGCCAAACCCTTAAATTTGCTGGAGTTGACCTGCGCCAACCCCGTTTCTCGCACGAGCAGTTCTACGTGGCATGCTCGCGCGTGAGCTCGCCTTGCAGTCTGGTGATTCTGGCAGCGCCCTCTAGAACTACGAGGAATGTTGTTTATAAAGAAAGCTTATAAAAACCTTATCTCATTAAATTGTGATAAACTTTTCCAATCTACTCTTTAAGTTTGGAAGTGTTTTAAGGGTTGAAGTCCAAACGCGATGTGCGCGGACGTAGTCGCGGGCAAAGTGCTAGTTGATAGTATAATATAATAACACGGTTTTTCCGTGATATTGACTTATTTTAGCTTGCGTAGTCAATTTATCTTCTCGCACTCGATATTAATGCATATGAATGTTCCAACCTTAATGGGATATGCAAAATCATAACTACGAGCTTTTTTAACGTAATTATTTCCAGATTTTCGAAAGACTTTGAGAGATCCTAAGTTTGGCTTCAGAATATGGAAACTAACAAATGGACTCCTAAAAGCAACCATTCTCTGTGTTCATTACATTTTGATCATGAATGTTTTAACAAACATTTCAACAGAACAACATTGATAAACCTTTTATCAGAAAGTATGCAATGGGTAATTTTCCAATTCAGGGAACCGGGGATCACACTTGACTTGAGGCTACAATGGGGTCCTCATTTAACATCTCTGGCAGGTCTGCTTACTTCTACTTCTACTTACTTAGCTACATTACGTACTTCATACCTCCCTCAAGTTATTAAGAGAAATTTTGCCAAAGCAGACTGTACTTCATTTAGAAAACATCTAGAACAAAAGTGTTGCAATTTATGTTTAAAGAATTACCTTTATTTTTTAGACCCGTATGATTTGTTTTTAGATATTTTGAGTGAAGCTGAAAACAAATTCATCCCAAAGCTAAAATTTAACCAAGATCTCACTTCAAATTTCATTCCAAAGCCACATTGGACTGCAGAACTGTCACAAGCTGTGGCCCAACGTAGACTTGCGTTATCCAAATTAGGTGTAATCCCTCTCCTCAAAACCTTGATACTCTTAACAGTCGGATAAGTATTTGCAAAAACATGTCATTGGTTTATAGTTGCATAATTTGTTGTTAATTATTTGTTAATACTAATTGTTTTCGGATTACAGTAAAATAAAATAAATAAAGTGTAACTCAACGATTAATCCGTCAGGCTAAAGGTGTGAACTGGCAAAATTATTGTTTCTATGTTGACCATTAAACAACGTCTAGTGAAATGTGGCCCAAAATGAGATGGCTGAAAGGATACCGTTTACCTAAACATTATGTGGACAAACATAGTGCTACGAGTCTTTTAAATTCTTTAACACCAGATTATGTATTCCCTTCGACCCCTACAGTTCACCATGTTAATCATATAATAGAAAGTGAGATCTCTATACAGGAGCTAGATAAATATATCAAGTCTCAAAATACATCTGCTGGATGCCATGATTTATCGTATTCTATGGTTAAAAATTTACCACATGTAGGTAAATCTGTGTTACTAACTTTTTTGAACACCGTTTTGTCCCTTTTCAGTGGCGCGACATTTGCATCATACCTATTCTAAAACCTTGTCGCTTGACTCTAGTAACGTTTCTTCACTCTGACCTTCCTTGTTGTCATGTATATGTAAAATTTTCCAATATTTTTTTCAATACAATACTTTTTGAATATGACACTTTAAAATTACAAAATGGGTAAGGGCTTTAAGATTAATAATATGAATCTATTACGATACCAACATTATTACTATATTTTGTAATCTAAAATTTATAAGTGGGGCAAAAGTAACGCTATAGTTCTGCGGCTGTCTCACCATTTTCTTCAACAGCGATGGCATTACTCTTAGTTTGGCTGGACCAATTACTTGTAAAAAACCACTCATACATGATTCCTAACCGCCCGGAGGACATGGTGGAGATACGGTGGAATGGCAGATGGTCGCCTCCTACTGCGAAAAATTATTGCTAGCGGAAGCCAGCTAGGCGGCCGCTCGCGTGAGGGACGGCCTTCCTCACGCCCGAACTGCCAGGATGCCGACCCCGATTTACAGCCACCGCATACGGCGAGTAATAAATAGCTCGCCTTCCAGTAATCGTCCCGACCGAGCTCGAGTCGTCGACGGGCGCGTAGTGTTTCATGCGCGCCTCAAGGAGATGTCAGCAAAACCATAGAGGCCCAGCAGAGCCAAAGCCTACGAGGGTCATGGGTTGAGCGAAGGAGAACCGAGATCCGGGAGCCGGAACTCTGTTCACCATGCCGCGACTTATCACGGCAGCAGACTTTTGCCTCCAGATCCCAAGGTGGCAGGCCAGCAAGAAATACTCTCCTGTGTTAATATATTTAAAAACAAATTGTTAAATGTGAGTTTTTGATTGAAATACTGTGACTGTTCCTAAACAAACCTAGGCTAGATTTTCGTTTTCCATGAAATATTCTGGAACAAGGTACGAAGGTCGGTTTCCCCCTAAGGGGAGAATGTCGAGCCTCACCTCCGCTCAACCCTGGGGTTGAATAAACCTTCACCGTCAGTAATAGATTCCCAAGAAATGTCCCGACTTAGAAAGCTAGGGGATAAGGAGGGTATGGAGAAAAAATGTTTTTCAAATAGGGTTGGGAATCCATTGGTAAGGAGATAAGGAAGGATAATCTACTTTTCTTTTGAGCTATGAAAATTATGAGACTGAGAGGACTGCAAAAGGGTATAAGACACGAGACGCTTGTATTTACAAATTATATTACTTTGGAATTACGTTAATCCCCTTCACTCGTGCATGTCCTGACCAATCCTAAGGCATTGGGTTGTGAGGCCTCTGTCATTGGATAAGAAACCCTTTAACAATTACCTCCTTATAACGGCGTACTACTAACCCCATCACTATGCGTCACGCATGGTCAGCCTTTCGCAGAACTATTTGCAGTTGCCTCGCTAGACGCCGAAGTGGTTTTCAATAAATCGACACTTCTCACTTCGTTACTCGACCCCAAAGTAAAGACAACATAACGTACACTCATCTCCAAGCTACGCCTAGCTGTGGAGTTTTCCAGGTATGGATCCAAATTACGTGTCTTGCTAAATATAATTTTTTTGTATCAGTAAGAGGCAAAGGTGGGGCCGGGTATGTTTTAACGAGATACGATCCCTAGCGTTCCTTAGAACGACTATCAATTCAGTTTAGGATACTTGGTGAACTCTAC
This sequence comes from Mythimna pallens, assembly GCA_961205895.1. Taxonomy (NCBI): domain Eukaryota; kingdom Metazoa; phylum Arthropoda; class Insecta; order Lepidoptera; family Noctuidae; genus Mythimna; species Mythimna pallens. The sequence continues at coordinate 17,000,014 of OY540844.1, read as the reverse complement.
ACCCTACTCCCTGGAAGTGAGCGCATATCAAGAGCAATGTAAAGTATTCTACTGTCAGTCAATCCTTAGGGTAGTCCGTCGCTAACGTTCGGTGGTTAGTGATCTCATTATAGCTTAAACTGGCCCTAGCATGTAACAAATATTTATTCGGTTCAGCCTTCAATCGGCAGTGTTTCAGTCATGGTTGCGTCAAGTATGCTGGTAAGCGTCAAGTTCACTTCAAATGAAGGCTTTCTCCGAGTCCCTAACACCAACCGTAAGCTTAGGTTACCTTGTCATAGAATGGAGGATAAAACAGACATCACTCACCCATTCAGTCTTCGACACAATTTCTGACATTCACTCGCGTACTTACACACTCCTTACGTGAATACCACACCACAACCTGCATCCATCCATTCGTACTCCAACTAACACACACAGATCTGTATTATAAATATTAAACAAGCCTAAATAATATTATTTTTAATCTTATTAAGCAATTTGTCCCACTTAATAATTCTAAGACCACGAAATTCCCGGTTTGGTTTTCATCGTCTCTCATCCATATATACAAAAATAAAATAAGGCAAATATTAATAATAATGGGGGGTTAAATGGAAGATGTATCATAATATCTCAGTTTATGAACAGTTTTCCTTGTACAGATCGAGATTTCACACCGAATGTAAAAACTGTTATAGTGAATTTTGTTGAAGATGGCATTCGCAAAAATGTCAAATATTTCTGGAAATATGTTGCCAGCCGTAAGGCTTCTACTGACATCCCTTCAGAAATGAAATACCAGAATCAGACCGCTAATGACCCTGAAAAAATATGCAATCTTCTTTCAAATTTCTTGAATCCGTTTATGAACGTTACGTCATGTAGTCATGTTACGTCTTCCAACGTTACGTCATGTCAGAATGTGGAATTTTCAGAGGGCTGATCTATTATATATATAAAGAAGTATATTATTAGAAACTGACAAGGTACCGTCATGATGTTTATATTCTTAAATAGTTCCCTTAGAGAATCGCGCCTGTGAAGATTGTATATGGCTCTAATAGCTCTTTTCTGCAGAATAAAAATAGACTCTATGTCTGCAGCCTGTCCCCATAGCAAAATACCACAAGACATGATACTGTGAAACTAACTAAAATAGACCAGCCTCGCGGTATCTACATCAGTAAATTGACGGATTTTTCTGACCGCATATGCTGCTGAACTAAGCCGTCCTGCCAGAGATATTAAATTAGGACCCCATTGTAGCCTCGAGTCGAGCGTGATTCCTAGGAAAACTGTGTTTTCGACGAATTCAAGTTTCTCTTCGTTCAATACTATTTCCAAATTATTACTTTTAACATTCGGTAACGCAAATTTTATGCACTTAGTTTTTTCCCATTTAATACTAAATATAGAGAGCGTTGTTTACGTCATCAAGATTTGTGGAACGTCTATTGATCTTAATTTTTTTTTTTTTTTTTCGGTGTTTGGCCTCTCGCAGGTCAACCTAGGAGGTTGTCGGCTGCTTAACCGGACTTGCCTGTGGCGGCCTCAATTCGAGAATCAAAGCCTCCAGCCAGGGCTTACTTAACTAAACTTAAAAACTAAGCGACTACACGCTGTGGGATACGGACCTCGGCTTAGGGCGTCGCTGGGGGGGGACAGCAAGGGACGGGCTGGATCGAACAAAGATTTTATTATTATTTTCGGGGAATTTTAAAACTACGGCTCAGCGACGCGGGCTGGCTCGAGCAAGGGACGGGGAGGACGTTTACGGGATTGTCGCGGCGGGCCTCGGCGGAGAGGACGGAAGGACGGCGGTCTGTATTGTCTGCGAACTGTACTGGTTTCCTTACGGCTCTCTTGGAGCAGGGTAGTGGGGTCATCGGGGGTGACGAGAGTATGCCTAGGACGGCGAATCTTTGAGATGCGGGAGGGTTCGTATCGGGCTGCCGATACTATAAGGGGGTTGCGGTGTTTCACAGCAGTATCGAAGAAACGCTTGCAAAGGCGTTTCATGAACTGCTGGATGGTGGGGATTTTGAGATCTAGATGTAGATTCTCATTTCGGACATAATATGGGGCACCGAGAATTTTACGGAGGGTCCTATTTTGAAGGGTCTGCATCCTATGGAGGAAGCGGGGCTTGGCGTGTGCGAAGATTGCACATGCATACGTCATGATCGGGCGGATTACTGCAGTGTAGAGGCGCAGCTTGCACTTAAGTGACAGTTTGCTGCGGGCAGTCATGAGATAATGAAGCCTACCTTGAGCGAAAGCGGCTCGCGAGCGAGCCTGCTTTATGTGCTCGGCGAAGGACAAGTGCTGATCGAGGATTACGAGAAAATATATTTTCGTATTTATTGAATTATAAAGTAAATTGTACTTTTATTAAAAATACTTTATTGTTTGAGTTTTGATAGAGCTGTGGATAAAACAAAAAGAACAAAATACTGAGGAAAAATTCTTTACCTCTATAATTACCGATAACTTATTTATTTATTTATTTATTGGCACACCAACAGCATTACATACATGATTTTTAGCGAAAAATAATATTAAAACGATCACTCCGAGGTACTTGGCTTGCTTCTCCCAGGGGATCGGCTTACCGTAAATGGTGATCGGAGGGGGAGGGGGGACGGACTTCTGCTGTTTCGAGTAGAGAACAGCTTGACTCTTATCAGGGTTAACCTCGATCCTCCATTTCCCGAACCATTTGCCCAAAATGTTTGCGGAGGTTTGGAGATTGCGAGCGATAACTCTGGGGTCACGATCTTAAATATTAAGGACGTATCGTATACATATATTAATGACAATTTAAGATTTAAGACGTTTTTTTTTTTTGTATCTGTCATTGTCCAATAAATAATTTTGTGGCTAGACTTATAATTTCCCTATGTTATGGTGTAACTAGAGGCACAAAATTAAAATACAGTAACAAATATATTCAAGATACCCTCAAAATTCCATGTGAAATAATTTCCATAAGAAGACTTAAAAACGCTCTTGTGAGGGTAAGTGGGAGTATAGTGAAACCGTTCGCGTGGGTTTTAAAGCACAGATCATCCCTACTCATGTTTGCAGTAGAAAAATATGTATTTCCCGTTACTCAACGCTCTGTTTACTGAAAGTTTGGTCATATTAAAAAGTTCTGCCCATTAAATAAAACAATATGCTCTAAATGTGTATTACACCATGAAAACTGTGAAATATAAATATATAAAATGCAAAGGTGCCCCATGTTTACGAAAGAAAAACCAATTTGAAATTTAATGACCGAGCAAAAAATGCGAAAATCTCCAATATAAGTACAAATTCAGGAACAATTATGCAAACACGTAAATACAGTGGTTCTTATTCATCGAGAAGAAACTTCAGACGATATATTTTCAGAAAAGGAATGTCAAGAAGTAAACACCAAGACAGTTTAATTTCCTATTCCACAAACCAGTAAAAAGAAGAAACACAAAGGACAAACAAAAGAAGTATTTCCAATAAACAGGTAGAAGAAGATGTAGATTTTACCAAGTGGTCAGAATACAACTGTCAACCCCATGAAGAAAGAAAAGAGTAACGACAGAAGGAATGGTTTTAAGTTTAAAAGATTATGGTTAAAGCTGAAGCAAGTAATTATTTCTGCAGGTTTAGGAAATAAAAAGATAAATTAAAAAAAAAACCGACTGCGTAAAAAATAACTTAAAATAAAAAAATTGGCTTTTGTTGTTAAGCAAAAATGTTCAAAAAGACGATGTATTCGTTGCCAGTCAATAAATATTCATCTGTTTTATTATAATATCAGCTATGTACTCAACTGCATAAAACTTAAAGTAATGTTTGCCGAATAAAAGTTAATTGTTAAAGCATTCATTAATTCGGTTTTACTTTTCAATGTAAAACTTAGGTATTTGAACAAGTGCTAACTTGTTCAAATACCAAAGTGAGAGGTATTTTTTTCCGCGTATTAACTACCTGTATAGGTAGGTATTATTTAGTGAATTCAATAACGTATAAAACAATTGTCATTTATTAATATGCCATTTTCCTCAAAAGGATATTCATTGATATAATTTGTGTATAGCCATAGTATTTTCAAACTGACCATCAGTTTGAAAATACTATGAGATTATAAAATCTAAATAATTGTTACATGAAAAAATTGCTTTTGATGAGCATACTCATATTAGGAACAAACACAAATTTGTGGTTCCTGGATGCCAATGTAATAAATAAACTTCCTAGTCATATACACCAGCTAAGCCTTGATAAATTCAAATCATTTGAAAAGCTAAAAACTTTGCCAAAAGGCGTTTTACACTATAAAGGACTTGTGACTTGTGGATGTTGAGGACGAAAAGGCTTGGGATTGAACTGCTCCAGTGCGCACTACAACTGTTGTCTTATATAATATATATATGCACATACTTTTTTGTTTGTTTTCATTTTCAATTGTGCTTTTTTATTTTTATTTGTTTTTTTTTTACAATTTGACATTGTAGAATATTTTTATTTTTCAATGTTAACTATTACTTTAACTGTATAGTGAAACGACTTAGGCCATGAACAAAACTATATTAATACAAATCACAATGACTGTCTTACACAAAGGTTAGTTTAAAACTGCACGAATAACATCTTAATATTTGATGGAAGCACTGGGTCTTGCTACAGTTCCCATGCTTAAGTCAAGAGGTTAACGGATGTTTTTTGTAGGGGCTCGGGGTACCGCAGCCCGAGCACTTGAACTGCCATGCCGATCCCGTGACGTCACCCAGCATTCCAACGCCGTCACCGTCCGTCGATCACCCTCAGCCTCGCCAGCACAGCGATCGCCAACACGGCCATCCTGCAAGGTGCCTGTCCCATCAGGTACCCCATGAGTCCAGATAAAATACTGAAACACAAATATCGACCACCTATTAATTTACCTTCCACACATAAGTTGCGCGTTGGATGTTCTGGAATCTCAACTTTCATATTTGATGGAAGCACTGGGTCTTGCTACAGTTCCCATGCTTAAATCAAGAGGTTAACGGATGTTTTTTTGTCACGACTCGGGGTACCGCAGCCCGAGCACTTGAACTGCCATGCCGATCCCGTGACGTCACCCAGCATTCCAACGCCGTCGCCGTCCGTCGATCACCCTCAGCCTCGCCAGCACAGCGATCGCCAACACGGCCGTCCTGCAAGGTGCCTGTCCCATCAGGTACCCCACGAGTCCAGATAAAATACTGAAACACAAATATCGACCACCTATTAATTTACCTGCCACACATATGTTGCGCGGTGGATGTTCTGGAATCTCAACTTTCATCTTTCATTTCGTATTATTTTATTAGTGTATTCAAGGGCAGATTAGAACGTATTAAATCATCGGTATTGTAGGTATCCAGGGACCAATTGCACTCAACGGGCATACGCCTCAACTAAGTGAAACAAGTCCCCCCCGGAACCTCATACACTCAAAGGGCATACGCCTCCACTAATTGTATGAAGTCTGTCCAAGAACCTCATGAACTATATAGGTGTCCAGGGACCAGTTGCACCCAACGGGCATACGCCTCAACTAAGTGAAACATGTCCCCCCCAGAACCTCATACACTCAAAGGGCATACGCCTCCACTAATTGTATGAAGTCTGTCCAGGAACCTCATGAACTATATAGTGTCCAGGGACCAGTTGCACCCAACGGGCATACGCCTCAACTAAGTGGAACATGTCCCCCCCGGAACCTCATACACTCAAAGGGCATACGCCTCCACTAATTGTATGAAGTCTGTCCAGGAACCTCATGAACTATATAGGTGTCCAGGGACCAGTTGCACCCAACGGGCATACGCCTCAACTAAGTGGAACATGTCCCCCCCGGAACCTCATACACTCAAAGGGCATACGCCTCCACTAATTGTATGAAGTCTGTCCAGGAACCTCATGAACTATATAGGTGTCCAGGGACCAGTTGCACCCAACGGGCATACGCCTCAACTAAATGGAACATGTCCCCCCCGGAACCTCATACACTCAAAGGGCATACGCCTCCACTAATTGTATGAAGTCTGTCCAGGAACCTCATGAACTCAAAGGGCATCTCGCCTCACTTGAGCATTCTAAATTCGTTCGCCATTCGAACATACCACTCTCACTCTGCATTTCCCCCTTTTTTTTATAATGTAAACATGTATATATAAACAGGCAACATATAGTGAAACGAAATTTTGTAACTAACACAATGTAGTATCATAACATATTCGAACATACCACTCTCACTCTTCATTTCCCTCTTTTTCTAATGTAAACATGTATATATGAACAGGCAACACATAGTGAAACGATATTTTGTAACTAACATATTGTAGTATCATAACATTATACCCTATGTGTAACAAATATATAATATTTGACTTTGACATAATGTAATGTAACATTTATAATTACTCAAAGCATTTTATTTTAACTCGCATCTACGCTTATCTACATAATATACATATACCCATAGTTACATGTTAATATAACTGTCATCAAATATACAATAACTCATGTACCAGATAGGATTTTTCATTTACATCTTTCCAGTAACACAACGGGATAAGTCTCCAACAGATACGACAATACAACCAACTTTTACTTATAAGCAAAAGGGTGGTAAATAAGAACCAACTATTCCTCAACCAAACAATTCAGAGGACAAGTTTTTTTTTAAATATTTAATTTATTATTCACTTCTGGCATTATGATCAGACTCTTGTACCTAATGTAATGTCATACTTTTAGACCAAGAACTTAATTCCATTTGCTTCACGTTTTCTCATAGTGATATTGGTTTATATTTTATTTATTTATTATATACTTTATTGTACACACCATACTGTAAACATATACAAAAACAAAGTGCACAAAGGGCGGTCTTATCGCACAGGGCAGTCTCTTACAGACATCCTTTATATATTTAGAATTAACCTTAAACCATTTAGTTTTTAATATGTGACTATTTATCTTTTTATGAATGTCGCTATTGCATCAACAAGAGTTTTTGTTTGATCGTCGTGGGAAGCTTCATTTACTAAATGCATTTCTTTGGAATCATCCATTGGCGACCACAGAATTTCCTTTATAAACTTTGCCACGAGAAGAAAGAAAGACAACATATTATTCGTTGAAACCAACTTTACTTGCTTCGGCCTCTCCTGATTCTATAAAAGACCACTTGATAGGTTTTCGATCAATTGAAAAACAAGATTTTTATAAAAAAATGCATAAAGTCTACTATCAAAACATAAACATTTCAACAAAATTTCGCGCCAACAGTACTATTACGATTAGGTACATATACTCTACTAATCGATAACTATTTTTTTAAAAATGCATAGCATAGCATAGAATAGTCGGCCTTTTAATGTTTCCACTGTTGGGACTCAGGCCTCCTCTCTAGGAGACGGAATGGGCCGTAATCCACCACGCGGGCCCAGTGCGGGTTGGTGGATGTCACATGTCTTCGAATTTTTGGTTCTAGGCTCGAGTCGACAGCGCGTAATGTTCGACATGCGCGCCTCAAACAGATATCAGCAAAACTTAAAGGGCTCAGAAGGGCCGATGCCTGCTAGAGCTATCGGAGGCGTTTGAACGGCAGCATGCTGGTTTCCTCACGATGTTTTCCTTCACCGTTTTGAGAGCAGTGGTGATGAAATAAATTACACAAAGTAATGCGCTTGGCTGGGTTTGAACCCGCGACCTACAACTCGTAAGTCGGGGCCGTTACCACTCGGCCACCACTGCTCGTTATCACTTAACAATGATCCAACTAAATATATTTGCAACTTCTGAATCCAATTAATAATCGTCAATAAATATAGTTCAACCAAAGATACTTCTCTAAAATTCCAAACATGAACGATCTCTGTATTTTACAATCGTTCAAAATGTATACTCGTAAAGATATTTAATTATACTTCTTTATAATACTACTATATACTTATGGCACAAAAACCAAAGTACAAATTATAATAAAATCTGGAATCAGACTTAAGTTTGCAATCCTTCCATTTCCACGTTGGTTAATTACTAGGTATCGAATTACACTTTAGTGGAAAAATAAAATAAAAGTTTTTACTCACCATTTGAGGTTTTCACAACCTTACGTGATACCTGTTTCCTTTTTCGACAAGCTGACTCCTCGCAGTACTGCTGCTGCTAAATCTTGACCACAGACAGATATTTTATACGTTTTTGGTACCTATTGATAATGAGTTATTTTTAACCGACTTCTGTTTACCTATAACTGTGTGGGGTGTCTTATGCCACTTCTGATGTTAACTATTACTTTAACTGTATAGTGAAACGACTTAGGCCATGAACAAAACTATATTAATACAAATCACAATGACTGTCTTACACAAAGGTTAGTTTAAAACTGCACGAATAACATCTTAATATTTGATGGAAGCACTGGGTCTTGCTACAGTTCCCATGCTTAAGTCAAGAGGTTAACGGATGTTTTTTGTAGGGGCTCGGGGTACCGCAGCCCGAGCACTTGAACTGCCATGCCGATCCCGTGACGTCACCCAGCATTCCAACGCCGTCACCGTCCGTCGATCACCCTCAGCCTCGCCAGCACAGCGATCGCCAACATCAATTTGTTTTTTTTTTATTTACTTTGACATACTTAAATATTTACTTTGCAAAGTATTACATTTTGTAAACTATATATTTCCTTTTATTATTGTGAATGTGAGGACTATGTTGATTGCTTTTTTTCTGTCTCCTTTTCAGTAATTTTAACGTATGTCTAGCCATTTGAGTATTTTCTACTACCTACTCAAATGTCCTTTCCTAGGTATTGTTCGTCAAGTCGTTGAGCTCCTTAGTAATCCTGTGTTGAGCTTTGCAATACTGACAAATGCTTGCACTGACTGGACAGGTCCACTCAAATCTGTATGGTTCTTTCTTCCAAAGACCATCTCAGATAAATCTGTTTTCATGTGATTAGACCATTACACATTTACTGTATGGTCTTTAAAAGAGACTTTGGCCCCTGAGTTTGTTTCGATGTTTCTTCTCAGGGTATTCAGCTAGGAAGCATGGGCCTCATCTAGCTTAAAATAACAAAAAAAAATTACGTCTAAAAGTGTTTTTTAAACCTATTTACAAAAATAATAAGTATTGGGCAGCTCTCATAATCTCAAAATTCGAACATCCAAAAAATACTTCTTCATATTCGTTCTCACCTTACTGGGTTTATGGCTAATTCTTGCACTGTCTCTACCAAAACTCAGGAATGTGCTTCCCCTCGACATCAAAAAAGCTGAAAGTAAATTTTCCTTCAAGCGTAAAATTCGGAACTATTACTTGAAGTCCTCTCAACCTTAGTTCGGTCTTAATTGTTTAACGATACTACATTATATTTCAAATATCTGTTATTTATTTATTGTACACACCTACCACAGTGTTGTCTTTTTAACCCAATGGTTGACTGGTAGAGAATGCTTTGTGGCATTAAGTCCGCCTATACACCATCACTGTACATGAAGTTTAAATAAATAATAAATAAATACATTAATATCATTTATCATTTACTGATCTTCGTGAAAGCGTAAGAGTAGGTCTCTTATAAAGGGAAAACCGTCAATGCGCAGCGTGTGGCTGTGCTTTATACCTAATAGTTCTAAAAATTATAATATTTCTAAATGACTTTACAATCTATTAAGTAAATTGGAAGGGCGCTTCTAAAGCATTCATTACAAAAACCAATTTTTTTGATTAGTCTTTTTTATCCCACTCCATAGAAAGTCTACTGCGACCCCAATGCACTGACTCAAGGCACACACTCTGTGCTTCTTGGGTTTTTCAAGCATGCTGCGTTCAGTATGGAGCTGTGTCATCTATGTCGGCTATACTTTTCAGGATGTTGTTACGCACCCTACGCATGATGGAAAGGTATCACTTGTACATGATGGCGTGAAAGTATCAATTTCCCTATCTGCTAGCATAGCAAAAACTCTGCTGCCGTGTTGATCAACACAATGAATGCTTCTTGCATTATACGTGCAGAGCTTATCACTTATTTTCGCAATAGGTAGAAATATAATGTCAAATAGAATTCAATAACCTTTACCTCTACTTAAATAAATGTTCATAATTTAATTAGTAAATATACGAATTGTAAAAAATAAAAATAAAATGTGATGATTTAATACACGTTCAAACTAGTGCTTGATAAAGGTTGAGCAACTGTTCCGCCGTGAAATAGTATAATTTTATTAATTAGGAACAACAAACGGTTACATTATGCGATATAAAAAACAAGAAAACATAAATATCTTAAACTAGCTTCTGCCAGCGGCTTCGCCCGCGACAACGTAGGTTACTACATACAAATTTTGGACTCCCGTTTCATCATCTTAGAGGGTGAATTTTGCAAAATCCTTTCTTAGTGCTCGCCTACGTCATAAAAGGAAATCTGATGCAAAATATCACGTTCCTAGTCCCAGTAGTTTCGGCCGTGTGTTGATATGTCAGTCAGTCAGTTTCTTCTTTTATATATATAGATAATAATGTAGCCCACAGTGCTGTTCACAGATTACCATATAGAATAAACTTAAAAGCTAAAAAAAAAAAGCTAGGATAAAAGCTGCATGCATGACAGTTATATCACTTAATATAGTTAACAAATTGAGGGTAGATGACAATGTTACCCCAAGAAGCTCAAAAAGGTAGAATATCGGCACGGTCACACCCCGAAAATGTGGAGTTGGGTGGAATGGGTTCAGTTTAGCGGAAAAATAACATGCCTGAGCTTTAGCAGCAGTCTCCGATTGAGGCGATGTCAATCTGGTCTGGTTCAATGCATACCAGATTGACATCACCCCAATTGGAGACCGCGTTCAGGGACGTTTCAATTTCTACATACCCAAAAGTCCTGGGCTTAAGAAAGTCATTTATCTGAGGGACCTCGGTATTTTTAAAAAATTTATTATACCCAATTGATCGGACGAGCAGCCATCGATGACCACTCGGAATAACCGATCCCTCAGCAAGTCTGCAATCCAATCACACAGACCAGCGGGTAGACCGAATGAAGGTAGCTCAGCAATAAGGCTTTCGCTCATTATTTTTTTCTTATCGATAAATTACTAGTGGATGATACTTGAAACACAATTTAGTTTTCAATAACCATATCAAATTGGGTCACAGTATTTGTACAGATGACGGTGGCGAATTTAACAACATTAATTGATGTCCTTATACATTAATTTATTCTTTTTCAAAGCAACATGAAGTTATTATTCATATGTACATGTAATGTGTAGTGCCAAATTCAATATTATAATTTCATGGTCTTTTTATTAATTTGTGGTTTTTTTGTTTAGGTGAGAAAATCATCTAATGACAAATCCCACTCTTTTGGGCGGAGCGGGAGATAGTGTCAGACTTTTACTTACTAAAAACCTACTCCTGGGTTTCCTTTTCACACTACCCATGGCCCCAGTAGGCTTCGACCCTGCTGGGCCTCTACGATTTACTGACATTTCCCTGAGGCGCGCGTGGAACAATACGCGCCGTCAATTAATTTGAGATTGGGAATTTTATCAAACAACTTCTTCTGCTCCTGGTGGAGCGAGTGGGTGTGTCACTTTAACTGGCCAAAAAAAATTTTCAAAGGTAAAAAATTTAAACGGATGGGCCGTTTAAATTTTTTACCTTTGGAATTTTTTTGAACAATCACGTAACCCCGTAACGTAACATAGCCTGTATTGCCGTGAAAAAAAACTTCAGGTAATCGAAGACATTGTAGCGACATCTATGGCGTCACATAAGAACTAATCCTGTATCGCGCAATCAAAGTTCTCCGCGCGATTAGAACATATAGAACAGCCCGAAATCATCTATCGGGCAGCTGCCCACCAGACATAACACCCGTCTGGTCGGAGGATCCTCCCTTTTCAACGGAGGTTTGCGGTACTTTACTCTCTGTTCCGCCTACCTCTAAACTGGTGACCCTCGACAATGAACGTCAACGCAGCGTTCGTGCAGCTACTACTTCGTGACGTCATCATCACTTCCTTAAGCTTTCGAGCAGCGAGCCATACAACCAGTACCCACGGCTTTAAAGTGTATCCTGACCACCAGCATGCCTACCTGGTCATACCTAGTCATCAACCTCAGCCTCATCAGCGACCTTAGCGAAGCACACTGCACCTTCGGCCAGTCACATAAAGAGCCACGAAGAACCTCTCCTGGTCGACGCCAGCAGTCAAGCCACTACGTCGCACACACCGCTCTGACTCACTGGAGCCAACCGCACTACTCCGACTCACTGGAGCCTGCAGCATCATCCCGACTCACTGGGACATCACCACCCCGACTCACTGGGGCATCATCCCGACTCACTGGGACATCATCACCCCGACTCACTGGGGCATCATCCCGACTCACTAGGACATCATCACCCCGACTCACTGGGGCATCATCCCGACTCACTGGGATAGCACCACCCCGACTCACTGGGGCATCACCGCAGACAGTTCCGACTCACCGAGAACTATGCGGCATTCGGTTCCGACCCACTGGAACCAACCTACCACTGGCCTGGCACGCATCAAGAACCATCGGTCTCCGATCTCCGGAGAGGAGCGATGTAGCGACATCTATGGCGTCACATAAGAACTAATCCTGCATCGCGCAATCAAAGTTCTCCGCGCGATTAGAACATATAGAACAGCCCAAAATTATCTATCGGGCAGCTGCCCACCAGACATAACACCCGTCTGGTCGGAGGATCCTCCCTTTTCAACGGAGGTTTGCGGGACTTTACTCTCTGTTCCGCCTACCTCTAAAACATGATAGCGTGTCTACATCATTCAGTCCCCTCAAACTAACTGAATTTTGGTGAAACATGCGTCATATTTGAGAATGAATGCCATCAGTTGAAACGGATCATCTCTTACCTACCAAAACTTGTGTTTTTGTAGGATTCTAGTAAAACCTATATAATATGATTGATTTTCTCCCTATTCTGGATAGTTTCCGTGGGGTTAGAGATCAGACCCCTCAATATTACTCTAGAAGAATGAAAACAGAAATAAATTAAGTCGTTTATTTATTTAATTTAAACATAAAAGTTGGAAGCCAATAATACTAATTAAACACAGACAGTAGTACAAAGAAGACAGAAAAATAAAATGTAGAATAATAATTATTTTTTAAAACAGACAAGTCACAAGTGGCACGGGACTTTTAGATGTAGGTACCTATTTAATAAATATATAATACACATTCATCACACAAAATTTCATACATTCTGATAATATCATCTTCTATTCTTCCCCAAACACATCAAAATCTGTGATTTTGTCTAGAAGAGCATTAAACGCAGAGGTTTCCGAGGTATATGAAAAGAATTATCATCAAAAATTATCAGATAAAGACATCAAGTCGTATAAATTATGACGTTGGTGGCGTAATACTACAGCAGGAGAATGATATTCGAGATCCGAGTGTGATCCTGAACCTGACCAAAGTGTTAGGTCAGTGCCCTAGTGCGCGTAGGTTCACCAACAGTTGTTACAGATATTATATAGATAGGAACTTATAAATACTCGTGTCTTAAATCTAACTGTACAACCAATTACAGGCAAACACCACATGCACTGCGGAGCGATATAAAAGCATGTTACAGCGCGAGGGTAGGACCAATGAGGAGTTCTTAAGTATGCAAATTATGTATGGAGTCCTTTCAACACAGTAAATCACAACATGTGGAAAACATACAACGTTCCTGTACGAGATCTCTTGCTTTATCTACAAAAGCTTTTCATACTAAAAACTTTACAAGGAGTGTTCGAACAAATTTAAAATGATGTAAAAGAAATAGTAAATATGAAGGTAGACCTATATGGAGGATTTATATATCCTCCATAAAATCGGATATGGAAATATCCAGTGCTGTTACGTTTTGAAAAGCTTTCCCAGCTATAGTGGCTTCTTATCCTAGGATAGGATTTTTGGTACTAATAACTAATGGTTTAGTCCATTCCAGAGGCAACTCCCGCTTCAGCGGCCCTAGTGGCGTCAGCACTACAATGCCTTTGGAACTATACACTCGCGATCAACTCCTACAGCCCCCTCCGGTAATAAACCTGTAGGTCAGATAGTTCTGAAAACCACTGCATGTTTATGACTCATGATACCAGGGTTAGCCAAAGAGCTACGGATCGCTGAAATAACGGTCCAGATCGACACCGAAACGGCCTACGTCGGGGTCACCAGTTTGGGGACGCGGATGGCAGATATTGTGCCTGTCCTCTTTTATGTGTTTTGCGACGAGATAATTCCACAAATTGTGTTGCCACTTAACTAACTTAACAATATTGACTAAAATATTTACATGCAACACTAAATCTAAGGTGCGTTCACATATGCAATATGTGACGCCACAAACTATTCACAGTAGTCGCGTACTAGATAAACTAGACTGTGTATTCTGCAAGGGATGAACGAAAAGCTAGCTGTAACACACCCAGATTTCTCAAACTAGGTTTTTTTAATGCCATTTCCAACCAACGGGATAAGATTGTCCAATTCTTCTGCGACCATCATATATAACCTCCTTCTTTAGAAGGAAGGAAGGTCACCACTAAGTTCGTAATGATAGGAAGTATGGAGTTCTGTCACGATAGTGGTATTCTCATTTATTACTAGAAGGAATTGTGCTACATCCTCTTGAATCCTCTCATGCTCCTCTACCTCCGTTTGCCAACTAGGCGTGACGCAAAGCATCAATATTCTAGCTTTTAGTGTAACGTGATTACGCGATGCTAGGAGACTAGTTCTTCGATATAACGAAAGCTTTCGATAAACTCTAGTACAATGTCTTATTATATGAACTGTACCAACTCAGTATGTCAGATCGCCACGCACTATGACACTGTTGTCGAACCGTAACTTCCGCTATCGCATCGAAGGAGCACTCTTATCCCTCCACCACATTCGAGCAGGTGTCCCTCAGGGCATCGGTTTTTGACCTGCTAGAAGTCACTCATTATAAAAGTCGTGCTGGACTATGACTCGCTCTTTTCCTAGGCATATTTGAATGTGTGGAGTGATCTACTAATCTAATAATTGTCTCCAATCGTGACACGCCTATTTCACCTCTCGTATGAGACTGGAAAAGTGCCGATTACTTGGAAGCAAGCTAACGTGCAGCATTTTTGAACGTGCAGCCTGTGCCTAAGAAGGGCAGTCGAGCTCACCCGGCAAACTACCGACCCATCTCTGTAACCTCCATCCTCTGCAAGAGTATGGAACGGGTCTTTAACAGGAAGCATCTGTCAAACCTAGAAGCTAACGCCATCCTCGGCGACCGCAATAGGGTTTTCACCAAAATCGGTCTACTGGGGATCTTCTAGCGTATGTCATTCACATCTGGAGCGAGGTCATTGAGAAGCATGGGGAAGCACTTGCCGTCTCCTTTGATCTCTCGAAGGCTTTCGACAGAGTTTGGCACGAAAGCCTTATTGCTAAGCATCCTTCCTTCGGTCTACCCACTGGTCTGTGTGATTGGATAGCAGACGTCTTGAGGAATCGATCCATCCGAGTGGTTATTGATCCGTGATCATGGTGTTTCGGGATCCCGTAATACCATGATCATGGATATATATTGGTCTTTTTTTAATCACGGTATGGACGAGCCAAAACTGTGATTACGATATTACAGACATTATTAGGTATATATTATTGCGGTTTGTTCAAATAAG
This sequence comes from Mythimna pallens, assembly GCA_961205895.1. NCBI lineage: Eukaryota > Metazoa > Arthropoda > Insecta > Lepidoptera > Noctuidae > Mythimna > Mythimna pallens. Next base: position 16,984,280 of record OY540844.1, on the reverse strand, counting down.
TAGTAGGAAATTGTATTATTATGTGTGTTATAATTTACGATGCGATGTTACTCTCACACTTATTTTTGCAAACGCCCCGGGCCCTGGTTCAGGCCATTGTCCGGAGCTAGAGGGATTGGGATACGATCGCCTACTTCTGTGAAGCAGTAATGCTAGCAAAGGAGATGGCCGCAAGCGTGAGAGAACGGACATCCTCACGCCCCAGCTGCCGCGACAGAAGATGCCGTGAGCGTCGTGAGTCGCAGGGCATCCTCTATCATCCCGGGGATCCCCAGCTACCGAAGCCATGAGCTCATCGCACTGTCCGCCCGTGCAGTAAGGACCGAGCCCAAATCGTCGATGGCTCGTAGTGTTACACGCGTACCTACGCCCAGCAGGGCCGATGCCTGTTAGGGGGGGGCGGGAGAAATCTCAGCCCAGAAAAAACCCTTTCAACGCCCCGCTTAAGCCGATTCCCGAAATTAAGCCGTATACAATGCTAAACAAACAAAAATTCCAAAATAATGTTTAGGTCTGGAATTCGGTGTTTCTGGTATTGTTTTTTCATATTTTGACACTGACTTCCGAACTTGAAAGTTATTTTACGATTATTAGTTTTCATTTTTTTTAAGTTATATTGTTTGTAAAAAAACCTCTTTCATTTTTCACTGTTTAGTTGTAGTACCCCACATCTAAAATTAAATAGTGAGCAAGTTACCTATTAGACTGACAAAATACCCACAGTTATTCGGATTATTATCTAAAGGATTGTTATAACTTAACCAACACAAAAATAATCATCAAAATTTGAATAAAAAAGTTTTAACAGTAAACAGACATGCGATTTCAGCATTTCTTAAGATTTGCGATTTATTTGAAGTATTCCATGGTTTATCTCCGAAGTTCTTCATTACATCTTCACCAAATGTAAATGGGACACTCTAGGGGTAAAACTCTTTCAAACAAAAAACAATCATCAAAATTGGTTGATATTTGACCTAAGATATCGCGAACATTATCCAGAGCGATAAAGGTAAAAAAAAACAATTAGACGACTTGAGAAACTCCTCTTTTTTTGGAAATCGGTTATTTTCAGAAAGTAACTGTAATAAAGACTGATTTGATAATAGAAACACGTATTTTATTGGTTTGGTTAATGTCGTAATTCAACTTGTGTTCACGGTATTGAAAAAATCCGGTATTTGAAAGTCCTACTTGCGAGAGAAACCGCAGGCATAAGCATCAACTGAAAATGCAATGAAAGTAGAGGCACACACCGAATAAATTAATTTAAAAATTAATATGCCAGGCTATATGCTTAAGCGACCATTAAATATCTCTCGACAAACACAGATGTTCGTTGTGACGATGCATTTTTCATGAATTGCAGTTTTCAAAAGTACCTAGAGTCTGGCCAGTGAAATATGGTAGCGAATTATTTATTAAAATTCATATAAGGCAGCATTTCAGGACTGTCATAATTGTGTCACTGACGTTTCATACTTCATTAATCTTATGTTTACGTGAATCTTATTTTCGTTTATTTTGTTATAATAATGCAGAAAACAATAAATAGTTAGACGAGCAGGCTTCTCTTCAAGATGATTGATAAATTTAAAGACTAAAAAGTGTGATTAATCAGAAATCTGCAGAGAAAATGCGACGGCTGGATACAATATGTTCATTTTTAGGTTAGTGTTTTGAATATTTAGTAGAACAGCTTGATAATTTTCTATTATTTATAAGAAATTGCAATATTACTCACTGTGTATTGTATTTTTTAGGAGATATCGAAACACAAGTCATAATCCTAAAACAAGAGCGGCCTGTTCAAATGCGTATAACAGGCATAATAAAAGATACTCACGGTGCGTATTCGTTACGAGCGCTACTACGCCCGGTAGACAAATATAATCAAGGTCACGTCCGTGCCGTGCAATGTTTTATGAACATTATTAGCGTTGTTAGTAGGTTTATATTCGCATGTTTTCTTTCGAAGAGTGAAACTTCTGTAACTTGTACTATTACTTATTCTGTGGTCTTGATAGTGTTCGCCATGGCGTAGACAAAACAGTCTTGTCGCAGACGTCGGAGACAATTCTGTCTATGACAGTCTTGTCTCAAGTGTGCGCAGAACCTTAGCAGTCATTTACTATTGTTTCTAGGAGACGTGTAAAGATGGCTAAATTAAATAATATACATATTGTTCTATTATATTATGGCATTTGATTGTTTAAATTGTGTTATTTTTATTGGCATTATTAAACTGTTTCTAAATAATTGTGATTTTTGTTTTCAGACGTAATTGGGAAAACACTGAAAATAATAAAAAGAAGTGTCTATCAATCCAAGGAAAGTGGAACACTGACGGAAAAAGCGCCCTCATTATTCAACAGTTTCCAATTCGGATAATCTTGATGTTCTGTTTGAAATTTCATAATAAATAAATTATATAAACGAAATTTAAATCTTGTATTAAACGCACACTATGCACGCAAGCATATAAATTTGTACATTAAATTAACAATCCAATGTATAGGTAGGTCCATTGAATTGTTAATCCTATGTACGAATTTGGATTTCGTCGCTGCGGCCTGGCATGGCTGGACACAGATTTTTGCATTTTTATACTAAACCACTGTACTTATCACAAAACTTTTAGCTCGGTGCCCGTCACAAATTTATGTGACGCCCGTTGATATGCAAAAAGTCGTCAAAATCACTTCCGTTACCAAGATTGAGAGACCAGCGAAAAGTGGTTTTTCAAGATGGCTGGACACGTTTTCGATCGATTATCTAAGATTCTGTAGCGTCACAAATTCTGAAATAAGGGTGTTTAGCCGTCACATAAAGTGACCTATTGACCTAGTTAAATGCAAGCTATTTTGAAGATTTGTCCAGCCAACCTGAGTCACATCCTCTATGCCGCCCTTAGGAACACCATCGAGACAGACACCAAAAGCCTCTATTTGATTATACTTAAAGTAAAAAATATTTGTCTTATTTTTTTTTTACATAGCTTGGGTCACACATGACAGCAGGACGAAAATATGCATCTTTATGACTCATCTCTCAAGAAAAGGATAGGTGCCGTAAAACGGTTTAATGAGGATTGTCACGTTATTGAAAAATTGTTTGCAGTATTTGAGTACTCAAAATTATAAAAATGGTATATTAAAACGCATTACTTTATTGAAACTAAAAATATGACCATAAATTAAAGTAAAAATCTTAGTCAAAGTTTTGTTTCAATTCACCCCTGTTTCTATTCACCCCGTTTGACTGTAGCTGTATGAATCCGACATCTGTCACCCGCAACATCATATAAGAATTACAATTATAGTTATCAAGAAGCCTTCACAGTTCGAGCGTTTTCGTATAACTACCACTGAACCATGAAAGTTAGAAAAGCGAACGTATAAATAGCCAGTGTTTCAGTTTTCAATACAATTTTACTGCCAGAGGTGCCGCGTCGTCTGCAGACATGATTCGAATCATTACACTACTGTGCCTCACCGCACCTGTATTTTCTTGTAAGTTTTACCTTATTTCCTAAGCAAAAATAGTTTATCTACACTTCTACACTAATTATTATAAAGACTTTCAGAAAATATTTTTTTTTTAAATTTTATTTTCTGAAAGTCATGGTCCAATTTCTAAAATGTTTTCACCAATAGAAAGCTGCTTTATTCCTGAGTGACTTAAGCTATATTTTATGTTCGTGAGCGAAGTCGCGGGAAAAAGTTAGTTTTAAATATCGGTGACAAAAAATTTAATTTCATAAGAAGTATAAAATTGTAATTAACTTATTGATTGAGGACCATAATATCTTTTGTTTTACTTATTACGCAGCATTCATATATTTTACTAGGTACTGCCAGCGGCTTCACCTGCGCGAAAGTCGGTTTCTCCATTCAAACTTCCAACCCCCGTTTTCCCCCTTTTTTTAGTTTATTGTTCAAGACATTTATAATTTACACCTGTTACAACAAAAACACTTGTCTGTCTGAAACCTTAAAAGGTTTATGTGACGAAGTGGAGACAGCAAGCTCGCTCACAGAATGTTTAAAAAAAAAAATAGTTTTCAATATGAATCTTAAGATGTGATGTCACCAGTGCTATAATATTTTTTCAGGGTAAATTTACATTTGTTATATGTACTGGTAAATTATCAGGTAATATATATTCCCAAGTTCTCATTTACAATTGTAGGTAATTTATATATTTTTTAATTTTTTTTATTCCACAACTATCACACAACGCCGTCTAGTCCCAAGCTAAGCAGAGCTTGTGTTTTGGGTACTAGACAACTGATAAACATACTTACATATTTCTAAATACATACATGTATAGATAAATTACACCCAGACACAGACCAACGATCGTGCTCATCACACAAACATTTGTCCTGGGTGGGAATCGACCCCACGACCTCCGGCATAGCAGTCTGGGCCACTAACCACTAGACCAACAGGCCAGTTAATATATGTAAAATATGTTAGCAAGTAATCTAGATCTCGTAACTGTTTTGGTCTACTGTTTAATGTTAAAGAGCTAACATTATTAAATTTGTCCAAGATAATTGCCGACCTCAATTTATCAAAGACTGACACAATTTTACCCTTAGGGGTAGAGTTTCGTAAAATCCGTTCTTAGCGGATGTCTACACCCTAGAAGGAACCTACCTGTCAAGTTTTAAGTTTGTAGGTGTTATAGTTGCGGAGATTTCGTGATTAATTAGTGAGTGGTGTTTCGCTTTTATATAGATGATAGTGTAGTAGTGTTCCAAAAAAGTCAGGGGATAATGCTTATGGTCAAAGACATTAAATATATACTACCGATATACAGGACATAGCGAACAAAATCGTGATCCGATACTTATTACCTAGTGGTCATAAGTTGCTCAGTCTAGTATGACGCTTCTACACGTCAGGTCGTGTTTGTATCCGCTCTATGCATTAAAAGAAAATCATTTTCTGAGAAACTATGCCGAACTGCGCATTACGCTATTGCAAATCTTGTTATGATAAAATGACTGGACCTAACTTCAGTTTATTTTCGTAAATATTTTTGGTATTTACGAAGTAATTAATTAAAATTCAATATTTTTTATAAATAGTTCTAGAACATTTGCTGATTTTGTGATAACGCCATCTATTGCTGAAAAGCTTAACCTTACCTATATCACACACTGAGGCTCTACCACGAGCTCATAATGCGATCCATTTTACGACCTAAACCGAACCGAACTGGGCGACCGCCATCACTCTTTTTCGCTCTTACGACTGACATTTTAACATTATTATGGTAAGGCCCCTGGCCACCTACCGAACGATAGTTAAATAATTATAAATTTTGTCAAATTTAATTCGCGTGTTTGCTATTCAAAGCCAGATGGCGTCACTGACATAGGATGACAGTTTTTCTAAGACATTTGTTCTGATAGCCGCTCTATTGTATCTCTTTAAATCTCTTTGCTTATGGTATTACCCCTTGACTTTTTGGACTCTTTACACATTGATTTAGCTAGGAGATGTTTCCACAATTTCATTTCAAATGCAGTTTCAAGTAAATATCTGCTCCCGAGATTCCACTAAAACATGCCGAAACACACCTCTAAATTATAAGTGCTAAAAAGTAATATTCTCAAAAAATGTATATCTAATATTCTCAAAGACACACTTGGCGACACTTGGGGTGAGCCTATGTCCAGCAATGGAAGTTCTTCGGCTGAAATGATAATGATGATGATGATTCTCAAAAATTCAGAAGGTATTGGCACTTCACCGTCGATAACTTGTCTATTTTATTTTTTGCTACACAAACTTTTTTGCTTTATGGGAGCCAAACTCCCTTTGGTAGAAAATTGGTACCTGTAGGAAAAATTTTGGCAGCCATGATTTTTATGGTAGCCACTTCATTTTTAATGTATACCTACATATACAGGATGTCTTTGTCTTGACATCGACGCACAAACGAATACCATGGATCCAGTACATGATACTGGAGCCCCGTTTTTTTTCGTCGGTTTTTTCTAAAAAAAAATTAAAAAATATCTTTATGTTTTTTAATTTAAACTGTATAAAATCGTTATTCTAACATTATTAGTGAAAAAAAAATGTATGAATTACTTTCAAAATTAAAAATATCATCGAGCTTGATTAGAATATCGATTTTATTTATCCCGATGACTTTATAATTAATTAATTTTTAAATTAATTTAAAAAAAAATGGTCTTTTTTACTAAAAATATCATCGGGGATGCTTAGAATAACGATTTTACCCAATTTATATTTTAAAAAGTGGTTTTTTTTTTAAATAAGGAATTGATGACGAAAAATTCCACCACTGGGGGGTCCAGAATCATGTACTGGATCCGTGGTATTCGTTTGTGCTTCGATGTCAAAGACACCGAACATACTTACAAAAATACTACGCCGCTTCACAGTTAAGTCGTGCAACCGGTAGGCGAGGCTTCGTATGACTTCGCCTTTTCCAAAATACAAGACTGCTCAGCAAGATTTAGTCGCCAATTTCGAATCTACGTCGATGTATGTAAATCATAAATTGAAATAATGTCCAGTTTTCAAACTAAATAAAACTGAAATACTGTTTGATGTTAAGCGCATCCCATCTGAACGAAACCAATTACTCAGAAAATTTTACAGAGTCACACTAAAAATTATTTAAATAACTTGTTTTTCCGAATGTATAATGGCATACTTTTAAGCTGGCAGAATTTTATTTGGGACTAGCTTTTGCCCGCGCCTTCGCCCGCTATCATAAAATATAGCCTATGTCACTCAGGAATAAAAAAGATTTCTATCAGTAAAAAAATTAACGCTATCGGACCAGTACTTTCAGAGATTACCTACAAACAAAAAAAAACATAAAAATAAATCAATCTTTACCTCTTTATAATATTAGTATGTAGATAATTACCTTTTCCATATTTAAAATTCCGCGTAATTTCGTTTAGCATAACATAATATAATGTGACGATCATATGGTATGGAATAAATGGGAACTCGGAATTTTAGGGCACCCCGACACGGCGGGTTATTCTTTTAGAACCCCCCAAAAATAGGAGCCTTACTTTAAACCTCGCAGATAGCAATAGGACGCCCCTTCAGGGTATAGGGTATCTCCGTCAATTCTTCCCAAGCTTTTTGACGTGAATTCATCTTTAAAATGTCTTCCATAGGGAAGCAATTAAAAAAAAACGAATGATAACAAAATCGGGGGATACAGTTTGATGTTGCAGCTTCATTTCGATTACAACACTTAAACAGCTAAAGAATTCAAGAATTTATTACCTTATAAAGTAGTAGTAAGGACTGTCAACATCGCGCGGGGTTGAGGTCATTATATAACATATCAAGATTTTCGTTTCGGTTCTTGGGTTGCTAAAATGACTGACGATTTAAAATGTATGCCAAAAGACGAAACTCATAGTTTTGTTATTTAGTTACCATCATATCGCCGAAAATTCACAGTCAGAATCGTTTCACTACACCCGCTTTCAAGCAGGCATGTAGCATGCAAGCAGACATGCAGCATGCAAGAAGGCATGCAGCATTCAAGAAGGCATGCAGCATGCAAGCAGGCATGCAGTATGCAATCAGGCATGCAGCATGGAAGCAAGCATGCAATATGCAGCAAGCACGCAGCATGCAAGCAGGTATACAGCATGGAAGCAGGCATGCAACATGCAGCAGGCATACAGCATGCAAGCAGGCATGCAACATGCAGCAGGCATGTAGCATGCAAGCAGACATGCAGTATGTAATCAGGCATGCAGCATGGACGCAGGCATGCAACATGCAGCAGGTACGCTGCATACAAGCAGGCATGCAGTATGCAAGCAGGCATGCAGTATGCAAGCAGGCATGCAGCATGGAAGCAGGCATGCAACATATTAATGCTTGCTGCATCGATTCTGTCACGGCTCCGGCGCTGCGGGGTTTGGACGGCCCCGCTCGAGCTTATCGTCGCAGATGGTTTTAACGCTCACCAGGTCTTCAAACTACCTGCTCCTCAGCTCGCGGGCCGCCCTGCCCCTCCGCACGTCTACGCGGGTTTGAATTACACTCTAGGGGTAGGGCAGATGTAAGACTGTATGAAGTCGGTTTTGCAGCGATTCGTTTGTCTCACTAAAATTTGTAGCACAACATAATTATAGACTTTTTATGACACTATTTTAATTTAATATTGAAAATGCTACCAAGTAAGTACACAAACATACGCATCGACAAGACACCTAAGCCGTAAGCGGCATTCGCTACTGACAGGACCGCGAGATACGCTTAGGAGTCTCGTAGATGCGTATGTTTTTTGTGAGTGTGCCGTTTCGAATATTTGTAGGTAGTTTCCGTACTGTTCCATATATCTATACTGTGCTTATACTGGTACAGTTATGTAGCAGTTTATAATAAGTCTAGCATTCTTAATGTTTTCGTCTTTGTACTTAGTACCCAAAATTGTATGAAACATTTGTCATAATTACCTTTATGACGTTGTAGCTCCTGCTCACAAACACTTCTTGCGTGGGGCCACGCGCAACTGACCAATTAGAACGTTCTCGCTGTAGCGTTCACAAAAACCCGCCAAAACCACACCGACATTTACGCCCTCAGTGGGTCATTGTAATAATAATAATAATAAGCGGTACTCCTGGACACTTTTTAAATGTTTTTATTTTTATTTTTTTAAGAAATATTTAAAAATGTACTTAATAAGTTTTAAGATCGAATAAAAAGTATAATAATAATAATATAATAATAATATTCACACAACTATCACACAACGCCGTCTAGTCTCAAGCTAAGCAGAGTTTGTGTTATGAGTACTAGACAACTGATAAACATACTTAAATATTTCTAAATACGTACATATTATAGATAAAATACACCCAGACACAGAATAAATGATCGCACTCATCACACAAAAATTTTTCCTGGGTGGGAATCAAATCCACGACCTCCGGCTTAGCAGTCAGGGTCACTAACCACTAGACCAACAAGCCAATCCATTTTAGGAGTTACTTATGATATGGTCGCACAGGATGTAGACGCATGTTTGACATAATTTGTGATCAATAACTAATTTTAGCATTTATGACGTTATTGCACCCGGTGTGCTGTAAGTTCGTTGGATCATGTATTATTTTGTTTGTTACAGGGTGGGAAACAAAATTGGAAGCGGGGCTTAAAAGTAAGTTAAAGAAAATGTACACTACTTACATATTTTTATTTTTTATGATTTCTTTAAAACGATGGCAACAAAATTTATAATCCTCTTTCAAATTCCAGTAAGATACGATGTCAATCCCATATCGATGGTCTTCGGGAAGTCTTTTATTGACTTACCGCGGTCGATAGATTCAGCGAACGAAACGGGTTGGGAGCAGACTCTTAATCCTAATCTGCATGCCGAGTACTCCTCTCTCGAGCTGTGGTGCCCTAACCCTAAGTGTAGCGAGATCTGCGTGCTGTTCGACGACACTGGATATCCTGCGGGAATTCTGATCTCCGTATGTATTTCCATTAAATTAATTTATTGGTCTTAATAACCTCAAAAGTTAACAAAATCTAGAAACTTGACTGTCACTGCGTAATAGATTAAACACAACGCATTTTCAAATGGCATAACATTATTAAGAATTTAATTACTGCTAGACAAAAGTCTAATGTACGGGTTATGTTAAAAATAGTTCGTCTTGCAAAACCTGGTACTTAAGTGTGTATGAAATTAAGAATTTTACCATCTCATGTTGCCCACTGCAAAATTTATAGATCCAGCGAATGTTGATGCCTCGATTGACATTGGCATGTTTTTAGAGAGAAAACACAATAAAATTATTACAAAAGTTTGAGAGCATTAACTCCAACTTCATGTATCTTTCTAGCTAGCTACTTTAAAAGTATAATATTGCACGATTGTTAAATTCAGACGCCTTGCTCATCTCCATGGATAAAACTGCCATCGGATTTCTGTTATCAAGTTATATTTATTAATTGTTAATATTGAAATTATACATGTATAAGATAACGAAAGACATGCATATTAAAGCGTCCACAACATGATAATAATAATAATAAAAACAATTAAAAATAAAACCGTGACAGCTAAGGGATGACCAGTCCCTACTGATGACGACCGTTTAAGAACAAGAATGCGCTAGCAAAATTCAACTCAACCATTTTAATGGGAACTAAATGATCCTGTCCATTTGCCACCAACAGTAAGACGTTTGAATGAATATATCACATTCCCAACCACCAAGGTACATTTAAGTCAAACACATACCATTTATAAAAAAGAAATTGAGTTTATACAAAGTCACGATGCATGACAAATTTTAAATTTCGGTTACTAATACTATTACTGTCAAAACCAGGCCAAAAAGAAGCCAGGAAGCAACAATATAGCTATAAAAGAAAACAGAAGAAATGCATTTGATTTGATGAGACCTAGATCGAACTCATCATCTAATATTCCAAATCAATCTAAGTAGCAACTAAATATTAGCAACCAGAGACAGGACAACCCCAATCCGGCTGGTCCCCGTGGGGTTGCTAGACCACCACCCCCCCCTAGAATTATATCCTTACACCAAAAAAGATATTATAATAAAATGTTCATCGCAACGCTAAACGTCAGAACGCTCATGACAGATTACAGACTAGAAGAATTGGAAGAAGCCATAAGACCTGTAAAATGGGATATCATTGGCATTTGTGAGGTAAGAAGAAAAGGAGAAGAGATAAGAGAATACAAAGAATATATTTTTTATTTCTATGGAGAAACACAAGGTTTATATGGCATGGGATTCCTAGTAAAAAAACATCTGAAAGACAAAATAATCAGCTTCCAAGGAATATCAGACAGAATAGCAGTGCTTAATATACAGCTACCAGAATCCAAACAACCAACGTCGATAATACAAGTACATGCGCCCACTGAACAAGATACAAAATTAGCTAAAGACAAATTCTATAAAGACCTAACAGAGTTTGTACAAAAGAAGAACAAAAATATAACCCTAATGGGAGACTTTAATGCGAAGGTGGGCAGCAAATCGAATAAAGACGAATTTGTCTTAGGCAATTACAGTACTGGTGACAGAAACGACAACGGACGCAGACTTGTAGATTTCGCTTTCGAAAATAATCTTAAAATAATGAACAGTTTCTTCAAAAAAAGTATATCGAAAAAATGGACATGGATGTCCCCAAATGGCAGAGATAAAAATGAAATTGATTTCATACTTACAAGAAAAAAACAAATATTTAATGACGTCGACGTAGTGAATAAGATAAACTTCAATACCGATCATAGAATGGTGATAGGAGTTATACAATACCGGAATGAAAAATCAAGAAAACATATTATCTATGCAACTAAAAATACAAAAATAACAACGCCCATACCTCAAAATGTCTTAAACGAGTTAGGAAACACATTAGAACAAATTGAAGGAACCAGAACACTGCAAGAAAAGTATAATCTTTTGGAAAAAGGATTGATAAATTTAAACAAATTGAGATCTAAAAAAGAGAAAAAAAATAAGTTAGGAGAAGAAACGCTAAATCTGATGGAAGAGAGAAAAAAAATGTTAGAAAACCGAAAAGACAACAAACAAATCATCTCAATCATTAGCAAAAAAATACAAACATCAATAAGAAAACACAGGAAAGCAGAGAGACTGGAAGTACTAAGAGAACAAATAGAGAAAACAGGTGGAATCAAGAAAGGTCTAAAACAACTAAGAGAATACACACAATGGATACCTAATATGAAAACGAAAAATAGAAATAAAAACGAGAAACTAACGATAAAGAGACCATCAATAGCGAAAGTGGCGACAGAATTTTATAAAAAATTATACACAACGACGGACGAATCAATACAAACAGAGACAAGAAAAGTGGTCTACGAAGAGGAACCTGGTATATTAGAAGTAGAAGTCATAAAAGCTATAAAAACACAAAAAAGTGGGAAATCGCCTGGAGACGACAAAATCTCAAATGAAATACTAAGAGAATCTCTAACTGCGATATCCAAATTTGTGACGAACCTATTTAATGAAATTATGACTACAGAACAAATACCTATTCAATGGACAAAATCCACTATTGTCTTACTATATAAAAAAGGAGACAAAAACGAGATAAATAACTACAGACCAATATGTCTAATGTCCAATCTATACAAAGTTTTTTCAAAAATAATACTTGGGCGAATATCGAAACACCTAGATGAAAACCAACCTAGAGAACAAGCTGGATTTTGCGCCGACTATTCTACCATTGACCACATTCACGTCGTGAAGCAGATCATAGAAAAAATGAATGAATATGGTCAACTTTATTATATGCCATTCGTCGATTACAACAAGGCTTTCGATTCTCTAAGTCATAATTATATCTGGAAAACTCTAGAAAACCAGGGTGTAGAAAGAAAATATATACAAATCATAAAAGAAATATATAGAAATATCACAGCAACAGTCCAACTTGAACAGCAAGGCGAAGAATTCAGTGTTCAGAGGGCCGTCAGGCAAGGAGATCCACTTTCTCCAAAACTTTTTACTGCAGTGTTAGAAAATATATTCAGACAATTGGACTGGGAGAATTTTGGAGTTAACATTAACGGATCAAATTTGAATCACCTAAGGTTTGCTGACGACATAGTGATATTCGCAGAGAGACCAGAGATACTACAAACTATGTTACAACAACTAGATTACGAAAGCAAGAAAGCAGGTCTATCTATGAACCCATTGAAGACTAAAATAATGACGAATGGATCACGAGAAAACATCGAAATAGGACAAGAAGTCATTGAATATGTAGATGAATATATATATTTGGGACAACTAATATCAACAAAAGATCAACACTCCAAAGAGATAAACAGAAGAATAAGCAACACTTGGAAGCGGTACTGGTCACTAAAAGAAATTGTTAAAAACGAAACGATACCAATGTCTATCAAGAAAAAATTATATAACATATGTATCCTCCCATCTCTTACCTACGGATGCCAAACTTGGCCAGCTACGAGTAAAACCTACAATAGCCTCTTAGTTTGTCAACGCAGCATGGAACGAAGCATGCTTAACATAACACTACGGGACCGGTGGACAACACTAAAAATAAGGGAAAGAACAAAGGTAACAGATGTAATACAGAAAATAAAGAAACTCAAATGGAATTGGACTGGTCATATAATGAGGACGAACAGTGGAAAAAAATGGACGAAGGACGTAATGGAATGGTACCCTAGAAACGGAAAAAGACAGAAAGGACGTCAAACCAAAAGATGGGAGGATGATCTGCCGAAAGGATGGAGGAGGATAGCTCGTGACAGAGATAACTGGAAGGAAATGGGGGAGGCCTATGTCAAAAGACAACCTGACTAAAATGTTGCAAAAAAAAAAAAATGTATTTTCAAAAAGTAGGACTAGATTAAGAATTTTGATTTTATTTAAGTAGTATAAGTCAAACTGTAATATGGTCAGCGAATAAAGGCTTTTATTATTATTATTATTATTATTATAAGTAACATGGGATAAAGAACATAGAAGATAATATGTGAAAATTATGTGTCTCACGACTACTTCAAATAGGTCCAGTTCAGCAAAGTAAGACAACTACGTAGCGGTTGCCTGACGCTGGTTTTAAACTAAACTTTCCTTTGAATGTAATGGTGGCTTCACATTAGTGCCGTGAATTCACGCCCTGAATTATTCACGGTACAAGTCGTGCCCTCCAAATTCGCGGGATGCTCACAATCGTTCGTGAAACCCGCCGCGAAATGGACGTAAAAGCTGCTGCTGCAGTAACTTTGTTAGCTGTGGACTTTCTATGGAGAAGTATTACTTTCTGAACCTAGTGGCGATTTTAACTCGTATGTAAAGAGTGGACTTTCAATATTTGCTTCAGAAAGTTTCTCCATTCATTTATTATATTCGTCCGTACGCCTTTGTAGTGCAGAGTAAACTGGCACGGGGCCGTGAATATCCATGTGTACGCGTGAACACCGCGCGAAGGGGGCGCGAGTCCTTTGTCATGGGACAAAATACTGACTCTGATAGGATAACCGGTGGACGCGCGTGAACACCGTGAAAACCGTCCACATTCACGCCTGTTTACGGAGCTTCACGGCACTAATGTGGAGCCGCCATAAGGATGTAAATAAGTTTTGTGAGAATAATAATAGAAAAACTGCTAAATGACTCTTCTATACTCTAATATTTATGTAAACTTCATGTACACTACTGGTATATAGGCGGACTTAATGCACAAAGAAGAAATAGGGACCAATTAGTTCAACCAGGTTTTAGACTGGCTAAAGTGGCCTCTTCTTTCATGGGGTACTGCTTGAAATGTTATAACAAAATACCTCCACAAATATTAGAACTCAATGAAACGAAATTTAAATCTTGTATTAAACGCACACTATGCAGGCAAGCATATTATAAGTTGGGGGATTATATTCAAGATAAAAATGCTTGGCTCAATGCTGGTCCAGCTCCACTACCACCGGGGTGTACAAATTGATTAGTGTTGAAACTATAATTTGTAAAATATTATTGTTGTTAATTATTATTGTATTTAGTATTGTATAATGTAGAAGCATTTTTTTTTTTTCAAAGTTTGTAAATGTGAGTACCATGGAGCTATTTTATGATTTTTAGGTTATTATTGGTCCTGTTTGACATAAATGAGCATGGCAGTTGAGAGTTTGTCATGCTCACTCAAATGTCTCACTGATGGTGGCGCGTGTGTTGGATCATTCGGTTCCCTTTAAAATGGTTGAGCTGAGTGGTGCTAATATTCGCGTCAGGTCCGTGAACGGGCGCTGTCAGTTGAGACTGGTCATCTCTTAGCTGCCAGTTGCTATTTTAATATCTATATTTAGTTTTTATTTTTACTTTATTGACATTGTTCTCACATGATAGCGACAAGAAACATGTAACAGACATATTTGTAATTGCAAAACACGATTGAAAAGAGTGTCCATGGAGTTTCTTGCACATTCTTCTCCATAGAGATCTACGCTTTGGAATGTGCAATTAGCATCATTTTTTCTGACTGACTGACTTCTTGACATTTCAAAAGTGCCTGTAAATGGTTTATTTGAAATAAATGCTTTGAATTTGAAAATTTGAAAGCATTCTCTACCCGACAACCTTTGGATTAAAAAACTACCTACACAGTAGAGAAGAAAAAAAAAAACTTCTAGATAATAAAAAAAAAGTGAAATTGAAAATATAATTAAGAGAACTTAAAACATACTAATTATGACAAATACCAAACTAAAGTTGATTTATTTTGCTTACAGTTCAACATGAAACAATACACCAATGCTTTATATAGCTTGACAACTCAAGGATTCAAAAAGTGGAACAGAATTGATAAAAATGGAAAAAGTCAAGAATTAATGTCTACTGTGGTATACTTTCAATCTCCTGGTTAGTATGAAGCAATGAGCGTAGAGTATTTTCACACCAAAAAAAAAGCTAAGGCTAAGCAAAGCTACGTTAAGGTGTCTTCTACTTAATTCTTCGCTATTCCTGTCTCATTAATTTTGGTGCGAGATCCAAGAACAGTAGAATCATTTTTCTGGGCTTCGTCGTAGCTTTATTAACCTGGCGCTTCTGCAACTGGTGACTCTGGCTTTTAGGTGTTGCAGTGCAAAACCGCAGTTTGAAAGGGTATCTAAATTAGCTCTAGCATTCTACACTCTTATATTGTTGAACCTTTTCTGCATGAGTCTTCAACTCGACTCCTATTTTGTACAAAAATTTCAAAAATATAACAGTTCTGAGACTAGAATGTACGAGCTCGCTCCGCTCGCTCTGTCTTTTATATTTATCAGGGCCGCAAAAGTATTGCGGCGGTTGTATTAAGTGTTGTTGGTCTCCCTCCCCATGGGAGAGGGAGACCGAAGAAAAGATGGATGGATTGTGTAAAGAGTGATATGAAAGAAAAGGAAGTTAGTGATAGCATGACGAATGACAGGGCAGAATGGAAGAAAAAAACATGTTGCGCCGACCCCAAATAACAAGGGACAAGGGCAGGAAGATGATAACGAGGGCCGCAAAAGTATTTAGTCCATCATTTGTAATCTTCAAAGGTCTAAACAGAATAAATTAAGAACAATTTTTTTCCTGAATTCACTTAAAGGAAATTCTCTATTGGTTAATGAAGAACAGTATATTTCTCAAAAAAAAAGGTTGCAACCCTTGTGGCGAGCCTGTTCCGAATTGGAAAAAGTGTTTCCAAACTACACGCTAGTTAGCCTGATCCTCGTCTGATATCATCTGTAAACACTGCCGCTGACCGCGGTCACAGAACATCCAAATAGTTTCCCCAGCAGTACTCAGTTCTACGGTTAAAATATACCGAATATTCTAGTTCTTTGTCGGATCGCCTCTAATCGAATGCTGACAACTGTGATCACTAACAAATTAATCCATATATTATAGTAACAAGTTTATTTTAGAATATCTAAAAAAGAGCCCAGAAGATCGCATAGCGGCGCGCAATTCCGAGACGTTGCTCCAAGACGAATGCATCTACGTGTCTGGTATCAATGGAGAGCTGCACCGTATATCCACCAACGTGACGGAGATTGCTGACACAGCAACTAGCAACTTCACATTGCAAGCCTGCATGCCCTGGATGGGTGAGTATACACTCACTCAACATATACATCGTTACGCGCTTAATCTATGTATCTACCTTCTTTTGTTTTTCTTCTCTAAGTAAAATACTAAGACGCTTTGATATGTCACCCGTTTTACTCACAAACAAGGATTTTATATGTATATCCTACCTACGACAAGATTCTTGCTCACAACTCAACATTCTTTAAAATACATACCTGTCAGTGAAGTCAATAAATAGTACTGAAACCAGCTTGACAACGGGATGTCAGCGAATACGTCACACCGCTTGACAGAGTCTGGGCTGAGTTTACATAAGGCGAGCAATTAAAATGGGGCAACCGCAGAATCGCGGTCCCCTTTTCTCTGTCGGCAGCTGCGTAGGCAAGACTTACATCATAATAAATCAGTAGCTTAGTATGGAATAGTTTGTTTATTTATTTTTTTGTTTGTTTGTTACCCACTCATCGCCTACAAAATAGGGTCTTTGCAAAGATTTTGCGGTGATCGGTGTCCTGAGCCGGCTCACCTATATTTTAAGACCCACCTCCATCTTTCCTATTTCTCTCGCCAAGCAACTTTGATAATACCCATCGCAGTCTGACGGCTGCCGCTTGCCGGTGTAATAAGACAAAGCTTTGTCTCGTATTTGACAATGCGTCTATGTTGCCTCTGGAGTTACTTTTGACCGAAGGTAACGCTTGCCATCTCTATACAATATGCAATGTAAACGGATGTTAGGCCGCGGCTGGGGCATAGATCATCCACTGGCTATATACCACTGTTATCAGACCAATAATCACATGTGGCTTTTTAGTTTGGTGGCCCAGGACCGAACTGAGCACAGCCCAAAAAGACCTTGAAAAACTGCAACGACTCGCCTGCGTGGCGATCACTAGCAGCATGAGAACCACGCCCACGGCTGCCCTGCAGGCGATGTTGGGACTGCCTCCACTGCATCTAATAGTGCAGGAGGAGGCGGCCTCAGCAGCTTTCAGGCTCAGCGTATCGAGTAAAGATCCCAGAATCAAACACATACGCATAATGGAAGACGCTATCAAACGATAGCCCATGATGGCAGCACCTAGCGACAAAGCCCCAGCGAGTGCTGCCGCGAGCTGCAGCCGCAGCCAATCGCAGACCAGTAGTGCTGCGGCCGCAAAACGATGCGCATGTAGTTACGTCACTCTAACCTGTTTAGACAAGTCCCGAAATAATCGCTACTCGGAGCCGATAGCGCTCATATTGGATTGATTTAGACTGGCTGCTCGTGTTGTAGTTCTACATTCGCAGTTTTAGTTTTGAGACATCTTTAGAACGCCAAAATTTTTAGTATGTTTTGGTTTTTGTTGTTGTAATATTTATTAAAATGTTTGATACTATAGCTTCGTCGCTCTGACATTATGCTCAACCTACATGCTGTTTGAAGTTTACTCTTATTCAAATTTTCCTTTTTGCTCTAAAATTACAACGGTAACAAACTCGAATTCTGTGCCTCTACCATGAGTTTAAAGCAATAGTATTCGCTACTCGATATCGACGCCGACGCTATAAATATTTTGTATGGCAAATTTTGCAGCGCTCTATCGGTCACTTGCAGAACCAAAATCGGTAGTATGAGTCATCTTGTACAAAACGTATCGAATAAGAACTCGCTAGCGACTAAAGTTTTTAGTAGTCGGTACCTGTTTAATTGTAATTATTCGATGCACGTTTATTCGATATCGGCTACGGTAAGATGGTGTAGTTTTTCGATAGTAACTCATGGTAAGGGTACTGGACCCGAATTTCAAGACTAGATCTCTAGACTCGAGTCAACATTCGAATACTATACAAACTGTCACTCGGCACATCACTAGTGCGATGCTACTAAAAATATTCCACCGACGGCTTCGCACTCGGAATAAAAGCCCATATATGGGTCCTAACACTTACTTTACTGTACGCAGGTAATCATTACTACTACTTAATGACTAAAGACCTGGAGTGCAACGATCAATTGTTCCCGTTTTTCCCGCTCGAGTTCAATGGAAAGCTGGTCGGCCTGGGTTTTGTAGGGTACGGGACATACAAGACTGATCCTGACTGCACAGAATGCTTTGAACGCCCATCTCACGCAGCTATTAAGGTAAAGTTTTATGTTTGCACATTCTTTTCTTAAGACTTAAAAATAACAGCCGCTCGATTCAATCTTTGAGGCTAAGATACGCTTGCTGAAGCTGGTTCATCATCATCACTTACCAGTTTACCACCATCCAACTTCTTGAAATCGCTGCCACCTGGACGTAGCATGCAGTGGCCTATATAAATAATAAAGCATTTAATTTCTTTAACAAATATTCAATTACATTTAATAATATTTTTGGATCAGAACATTATGATACAAATCATGACCTATGTGGAAAACAATAAATAGGTTGCACATCCAAGTAGGCCGCTGCTAACACATTTTGGCGATACGGGACTTATAGACCCGTAAGATACCTAATGAAAGTGCAGTGCTCTTTTTCAGAACATAAGCCTGAAGTTAAAGTGCTTCAAGTGCCTACACCTGCACCATAAAGGGTTTAATGAATGCCACCGATGCTGAAATTAACGTAGCCTACTGGGCCAAAACCAATTAAGGAGTTTACCATTAACACGAAAAGAAAAAGAAGGGTTCATGGGTCGGCGAATCGAGACATGTTAAGCCGTTGGTACCGACTGACATTATAGATCGTTTGAAAGTCGTTACGTGTAGTCAGAAGCCAGAAAATATAGCACTAGTCTTACCAAGGAGTACATTACCCAGGCACTGAGTTATGAAGGTCTGATAGGCAGTCATGTAAAGTACTGGAAGCAGACGTAGACATCACTGAGAAAAGGCTATATTCATGAATTAGTTTTAGTACTCGGTACACATAACCTGGTGAGGGTCGCGGAAATCCAATGGATGCGAGACGATAAGGACCGGTCGTTGTGGCGACGCTTGGGGGAGGCCTATGTCCAACAGTGGACGTCTTTCGGCTGAAATGATGATCAAAGTTAAAAAGTCAAAGTCAAATTTTTTTATTTCACATAGGCCTACATGGGCACTTATAAAACGTCAGAAGCTAGTGCACGGTTCCAAATTGGTCGTTTCCTATGGAGAAGAACCGGCAAGAAACTCCATGGTTACTCTTTTAAAAAAATGATTGTTTACAATATTTTCATATTACAGTATTAATAGACATTATGTAAGAACAGTGTAGACCAGTCGATATTGTACCCAAAAGCACAATAAAAATAATCATATTAAAAAAAAAAAAAAGTGAGTCGTAATAGGAAGTAACCTAAGAATTCGCGAAGTCTACGGTGTTCTCACATTCACATTAAAAAAAAAGAAGCTATATAAAAAAAAACAAGAACAATAAGTAATTACAATTATCAATAAATGACATGTCAACAAAAAGATGACATGTCAACAAAAATGATGATGATGATGACTCGATACGTACCTAGAACATTCGATGCTTCTACAAACTTCTAATGATAACTATGTGTTTGATTTCAGATCATTGTTCCCAGAGGTCCTGACTGTCTGTACAAATTAGCAGATAAACCTGGCGTGATCACTTCGCACATGTACTTCATCAATAATCCTACTAGTATGTTATGTTTGCCGTGGTAAATCAGCTAATATTCTTGAATAATTAAATATTCATTAATAATAATTCATGCTTTTTTATTGGCGCACTGCAGGTGATGCCCTTCGTTTCTTATGCCCATCCAAGCGTTCCTGTAAAAATTTCAGATGCCTATCTCGCCACCAGAGAGATGTTTTACGTTGATAAAAAAAATGTTTATTTCAATTACACATTACAAGTCAGTATTAACACTTTGATCTGAATGAGAGCTGGCCTAGCGTAGTACTGTTCGCGCCAACTATATGAACTGTGATATGAATGCATGACGACGCGACGTTGGCGTCGTCGAATGGCGGTAGTGGCTCCAGCCGGCCACGCCTCTGATTCCTTTGTTCTGACGTCATCTCAACGCTCAGTCACAAGGAATAGGAGGCGTGGCCGACTCGAGGCGGTCGACGAAAAGAGAACAGAAACGAACCAGTTGTAATTTACTTGGCTAGGGGGGCAGTTATCAACACTGTCACCGCAGCACGTCATTCAGCCAAAGAGCGGGAGCAAAAAATTCGCGTAAAATCACGCAATAACACCCTTATCTACGCGGACCCACGATTGATGATATATCTTAAAATTATAATTCTTTACCAGCGCAACAATATCTTATTAACTACTAAGGTTTGCCCGTGACTTCGTGCGCGTCTTTGTTAAAGCACAAATGTAACTAATAATTTAGCACTAGCGATTTTTTGCGACAGGATCTTGTTAATTAATTTTAATGTACCACAAAATAGCTGAAGACCAAAACGCCTATTAGATGATGTACGCCAACGATCAGTATGCAGAGGCATAGAGTACGTAGTCTGGTAGCTCCTCTTATAAAGAAAGAAAGGATAGAAAAACATTATATTTGATGAGCCGCAAAGTGCCGTACGGTGGGCTCGCTGCAACCATACAGTGGCCTCGCTACAACCGTATGATGGCCTCTTTACAACCGCTAGGTTCGAGCATGATAATGTTGTTGAAATGTCATCTTTTATTTATATGGAATAACAAAGCAGCTCGATGGCAGCGCGATAGCAGCGCTACCACCGTGCGGCCCTCTGCTGCAAATTTGAAGGCGGCCTAACCCGAGGGTCATGAAATGCGACGCTTCAAGCGAACTCGCCTTGTGCTACAAGCGTCAGCGTCAAGCGTCAAAAACAGCGCTACTTTGTGGCCTTGTAGATAATAGTATCTACTAGACCACAAAGTAGCGCTGCAAGCAGCAGCGAACTTAGATAGAAATTAGTTAGCGCTTAAAAATTACGTTTGTAGCAAATTGACGCCTCAAGCGTGGCGTTACTTTCGTGGCCGTGCCATAAGAGAAGACGGATAGAGAGGATGTTTAAGTCCCACCATGTAATGAGGATCTGTCATGATTTTTGTCGAGTATGCAGACTTATAGCGGCAAGAAAAAACAATAAATACTGTGAAGAAATTATTTAAATCGGACCAAAAATGACGAAGATACAGCAATTTTAGTATATTAGTTCCAGAAACGCGCCCGATAATGAAGCGAGTCGCTGTGACGTCATCTGTTGTGATCGGTCTCCACCGGCGAATGAATATGGGCGCATTTCATGTGAAGCGGACCACTAAAATTTCGATGTTTCTGATTTTAGTAATAAGTATTTGAGTATGTTATATAATATGTCTATGTTCCCGATATACGTACATAACATCTCTCAGGTATGCGCTACTTCGAATGCCATTATCCAGCTTAAGGAAGTTGAAATTAATTAATGAATTTTATTTTTTTATTTAATGAGATTTTTAACTAAATATTCGTTAACGAAAAAAAATTATTTTTGTAGAAAAAAAAACAGTTCATGATTTTTTAAATTTTGAACTTCTGCTCCAAAATCTTGATTATATTGGAATAGGTTAGGTTAGTACTGTGGTATCGAAGGAGATCGCATGAGTTTAAGTTAACGAACTGGCATATTAAATGTACCTGTAAAGATTTTGTATGTTCTAGAATAGGTTTGAAAATTGAATAGAACAAAATAATGTCTAGTTTTGGCAGTCCGGACGCAATCGTTGTAATGTGATGTGATGTGATAATACTGAAATCCAGTAAAAATAGTCAATCAAGATAAAAGTTTTATTTCAAGTAAATAGTAAAGATCCTTTTGTCGCAAGAGTGCGACAAGTTGGACTTGTCGCTATTATAATGTTAATGAATGGTTGTATTTCCCCACGTTTTTTGGTATTTTCCGTGCGGAGTTGCTCTCCCACGGACACAGCTTGCAACTCCGAGCGTTCCTCTAACGGCTGTGCCCTTGCTCGTTTGGGTGGTTGGATGATGATGGGCTTTCATGGCTGAGGGCAATGGGAAACCGATTATTTCTGTTATGATATTGCCTAGGACGTAGGTTGTATCTAGGCGTATGAAATGTTTCATTGCGCCCGTCGCCTTCGCTTCTCGGTGTGGTAGCTGGCGTGCGAGAGGTCGCTGAGCCGGATGGTCTCGGTGTTGCTGGGCACCTTTGGTTTGCTGTGGGGAGGTCAAAATGAACACGAGGAGGCTGCAATGGTAAATTTATTAAATTTTGTGGCGTGTCGTCAAATATCTCTTTGACCTGTTGTATGGTCGCTCGTAACTCTGCCTTTGAGGAATAAACACTTGTCGCCAGTTTTAGTTTATTATGCAAGGTGATCCCCTTTAAGAATATTTTAATAAATATGCTGTCCTCCTTTATCCCAGCCTGCTGACTATATTCCGCCAGCCTATAAAAGAAAGCCACATGTCCTCTTTATCATTTTGTCGGGTATTGTAAAATTTGTCTACGTAATTTGTTCCACATGGGAATTCTTTTTTCATGTTTTCACATAAATCTTTAAATGACATTTCTTCATTATAGATGAATTTGAAATATGCTAGGGCCGGTCCCTCTAAGTATGCCCCCAAAATCAGAGTTAGGTCCGTCTCCGGCTATTTATTTATTGCCGCGATACGGCGAAATTGCATTAAGAAATCGTCGAATGTAGAGCTCGAAACTATGCCCGAAAAAAGAATCGCCTGGGCCATCTTTGCACCTTTGTTTGTGTTTAAATTTACAAAATTTTCACTTAGCTTTGTTCCAGTAGTACTATTGCTACCCGGCGCCTACTATTTTTACTGGATTACAATATTATCACATCACATTACAACGATTGCGTCCGGACTGCCAAAACTAGTCATTATTTTGTTCTATTCAATTTTCAAACCTATTCTAGAACATACAAAATCCTTACAGGTACATTTAATATATATTAAAAATTTAATAAATTTAATTATTTTAATATATAGTAAAAATAGTCAATCAAGATAAAAGTTTTATTTCAAGTAAATAGTAAAGATCTTGTTGTCGCAAGAGTGCGGCAGTACCTAATATATATTTTTTTATGTTACGTTTTGGTCTATTTTTTTAAGTGGGAAAATCATCTAACGACAAATCGCGCTCTTGGGCGGAGCGAGAGATAGTGTCAGACTTTTGCTGACTAAAAACCCAATACTGTTTCTTCGCTGCCTTCGTCCCAGGGTCCCAGGTTTCGTTTTCACTCTACCCATGGCCCCAGTAGGCTTCGACCCTGCTGGGCCCCTACAGTTGCTAACATCTACTTGAGGCGCGCGTGGAACTGTACGTGCCGTCGACGACTTGGGCTCGGTCCGGACGATTACCGGAAGTAAAAACTGGGCAAGTGGGCAATTTATGACGTATTAAAAAAAACTACTTACTAGATTTCGTTCAAACCAATTTTTGGTGGAAGTTTATAAGGTAATGTATATCATAATTATATTTTTTTTAGTTTTATAATTCTCTTATTTTAGAAGTCACGGGGGGGGGGGGGGGCGACACATTTTAGCACTTTGGAAGTGTCTCTCGCGCAAACTATTCAGTATATAAAAATGATATTAGCAATCTCAATATCATTTTTGAAGACCTATCCATAGATACCCCACACGTATGGGTTTGATGAAAAAAAAATATTGAGTTTCAGTTCTAAGTATGGGGAACCCCCAAAATTTGTTTATTTTTCTATTTTTTGTGAAATCTTAATGCGGTTTACAGAATACATCTACTTACCATGTTTCAACAATATAGCTCTAATAGTTTCGGAAAAAAGTGGCTGTGACATACGGACGAATAGACAGACACATGACGAATCTATAAGGGTTCCGTTTTTTGCCATTTGGCTACGGAACCCTAAAAATGATTGTAGAGTATTCAGGCGCAGGGGTGGATGGTTCCCGAAGAAATGAAACGCAGTGAAAGCTGAAGACTTCTTGATTTATTCACGAGCACTTGTTGACAGGTAGCGATGACTCCAAACGACGACAATGTTTGGCCGTGAGGCGGCTATATTTATACCCTTTGTAGGTGGGTGGAATTAGTGGCGGTCTTATTCGACTATTATATTTCTTATTTTCCAATAATGTGAGAAAAATGTGAGGCTGCTATCCGACGTGGGCGGAGGTAGTGCTCAGTGCGACCGTGTATGCCTTTCCTCTAGTTCCAACCACAATTGAACACAAAAGCGAATTCTATTAACTAGATTTACATTTCTAACCATTTACTTAACTAAGATTACATAATATAACATAAACAACTATTCATATCAGTATTTCTTAGTCATCTAATGTACAAACTAGTAAAACATAATGATTAACAGATAACAAACCAATATACATGAGATTCCAATAAGACTCTGTTGTTATCGTTCTATATTACATGTTTAATGCTACGTGACTTTATATAACGTTAAACATACATTGTCCCTACACAAGTTATCCTATATTTACAAGTTGGGCGAGGCCGCTAACAAAAACTAGTCTTATACTAGGAGATCGTTGTGCTCCTCAACAATCCCACCCCCCGTAAGAGGGTTCAACCGATTACAGACCCGTCGGTAGGGAGCACAACGACCTTTACAACGGGGCGTCGCAAAATTCCGTTATTGGTTCTAATGTCTACGACCCTAATAACGTTATCTGAGCCGGGGTACACTTTCGTGATAATGCCTTTAGGCCACTGATTTCGCGGTTTGTTTTCGTCTACAATCACGACCACATCACTGACTTTCACATTTGGCACATCACTATTCCACTTTCCTCGTTGCTGCAGCGATGGAAGGTATTCGCGCAGCCAGCGCCTCCAAAAGAGGTCGGCCAGCGCGTTCACCCGCTTCCACATGCGGCGCGAGTCGAGGTCGACCGCATGTCGACGCGTGCACGGCGCATCTCCCGCGGCAGTGCCCAGCAGGAGATGATTCGGCGTCAGCACCACCGGTTGCTCTGCATCGCAGCTTACGTAGGCGAGCGGTCGACTGTTTACGACCAGCTCAGCCTCAGCGAGAAGGGTGTAGAGATCCTCCTCGCGAGGGGCTCGCTCCTTGAGGGTCGCCCGCAGTGCGTTTTTGACTGAACGCACCAGGCGCTCCCAGCAACCACCCATGTGTGGGGCAGCCGGGGGGTTGAAGTGCCAGGCTATGCCCCGGCCTGTCGCCTCGCTCTCGAGACGGTCGTGGTTCATCTCCCGTAGCGCCTCCCGAAGCTCTGAGTGCGCCCCGACGAAGTTGGTCCCGCGGTCGGAATACATGTCCGCGGGACAGCCGCGGCGCGCGATCAGGCGCCTAAGCGCCAGTATCGCGGAGTCGGCGCTCAGTGTTGCAGCCAGCTCCAGGTGGACAGCGCGCGTAGTGAGGCACGTGAACAACACGCCCCACCTCTTCTCCCGGCGCCGCCCGATGACTACTTCCATGGGGCCAAAGTAGTCCACCCCACAATGGACGAAGGCTCGACGTGTCATTTCCAGTCTCGCTGGTGGCAGGTCTCCCATCTTTGGTGAAGAAGGTGTGGCTCTTTTGATACGACATTGTTGACACCTCGCAGTCACTGTCTTCACGGTCGATCTTAGATTCGTGACCCAATACTTCTCCCGCACATTATTTACCACAGCCTCTTGATTGGCGTGCAGGGAGGCCACATGATATTTCAATATTAGTCGGCGCGTGAGGGCGTGTTTCCCATCCAGTATTACAGGATGACGCGCTCCGAAGACGAGCTCGCTGCAGGCGCCCAGTCTGCCGCGTACTCTCACCAGCCCGTCCTCGTATAGCATGGGGTCTAGAGTCCGTATTCTGCTGTTCTTTGGCAGCGGTCGGGCCTCTCGGAGAGCTTTGATTTCCTCATGAAAACTCTCAGCCTGTATGAGTTTCAGCAGGCGTAGCTCCGCCTCTCGCAGGTCTGTTATGGTGACGGTCGCTGAGCTGCGTCGTTTGCGACAAAGTTCAGTAAATATCGTTAGACGCGCTACGACACGTACGGCGCGTGTCCAAGTTGGCAGCCGCTCGTATGTCAGTGTGGGTTCGGCCTGTGTGGTCAGTACATTCACTCGTTGCACACGTTCTAGGTCCTCCTCCGTCACTGCGTCACTCCCGGAAGCCGTCGGCCATTGCTCCTGTGGACGGCAAAGGAATGACGGACCCGATAGCCACTCGCTACTGTTGCTAGGCCAGTCCAAGCGGGTGCTCTTGTCGGCTGGGTTTAACGCCGAGGGAACCCAGCGCCAGTCACACTTCCTTGACCGTGAATCAATTTCGGCTAGTCTGTGGGACACAAACCGCTGAAAGTCTGTAGCGTCGGAACCTATCCATTTTAAGACAGTCTGACTGTCTGTCCAAAAATACTTATGTTTGACGGCTACCCCCAATTCTGACTCTACAGTCGACGCTATCCTGCAGGCCAATACTGCCGCCTGCAACTCTAGGCGGGGTATCGAAATGGCCTTTTGAGGGGCCACCCTGGCTTTTCCTAGGACGAAGCTCACCCGCCTGTTGCCGAGTTCGTCATTTCCCGCTATATAAGCGACTGCGGCATAGGCGGATTCACTTGCGTCCCCGAAAACGTGGAGCTCTATGTCTTCTAAGACTAAGCCATACCATCTCGGGATGGTCACTCTTTCGAGATACTGCAAGTTATGCAGCCACTCGAACCAGGTCCTAGCCTCTGCCTCACCCAGCTTCTCGTCCCACTGAATTCCTGTACGCCATATCTTCTGCATCAATATGCGCGACTGAATGACGCATGGGTACAGAAAACCCAGTGGGTCGAACACCGACATCACGAATCTTAAAAATTCGCGCTTCGTGGGCACTATTTCTCCCTCCACGATGGCCTTAGGTATCTTTTTAAAAGATAGGTCAAAGGCTAAGAGATCGGTTCCTGGTGACCATATCATGCCTAAGGTTCGTTCGGACGCGTTATCCCCATTTTCTAGGGATATGCGGTCAGGCATATCTAACTCTAACTTGCTCCTTAGCTCTTGGGAGTTCGTGACCCACCCCCGTATATGAAAGCCGCCCTCGGCGTGGACGTGGGTCACGTCACTTATTAGTTTGTTAGCTTGAGCAACAGACCACGTGCTGTCAAGGTAGTCATCCACGTAATGCTTATGTCTCACGGCAGCTACCGCTTCGGGGTACTCCTCCTCATGACGCGATGCGTTCTTATTCAGAACGTATATCGCCGAGGTTGGAGACGATACTGCACCGAATATCATAGAACTCATTACGTATATCTGGGGCTCCTTCTCGGTTCCCGACTGCCACAAGAATAGCTGAGCCCCGCGGTCTTGCTCTCTAATCTTTATCCTTAAGAACATATCAGCAATGTCTCCCGTAAATCCTATCGGCCCTAGTCTGAACTTAAACAATACTCCTAGAAGTGAATTCAGTAGGTCGGGGCCCTACAATAGGTTGTCATTTAGGGATGTCCCTTGATACGTGGCGGCAGCGTCAAAGACTAATCGTAATTTCCCCGGCTTGTTTGGATTCTTTACCCCAAAATGGGGTAAATACCAGACCGGATCTTGGACGCCGCTCTCCAACCTATTGGCGTAACCCTGTTCAACCAACCTATCTATTTGTTTCTTATAGGCCTCTGCATACTCAGGATCCCGGTTCAATTTACGCTCTATTCCCGCCAAGCGATGGCGAGCGTAAGTATAGTTATCGGGGAGTTGCGGGCTATCATGCCTCCACAACAACCCTACTTCCCATTGGCCATCCCCATTCTGATGGCTAGTGTTATCTAAGATCTCAAGAGCTCTATCATTCTCCTTATGAGACCTAGGGATTTGTGCTATTCCTATAGACTCTAGCTCAAACTGGCTTTTAACTATCTCGTGCAAATCTAAGAGTGGTTCCACGACACAATTCACAGACTCTTCAGCCGACCTATGTCCTTTGCCTACGGGTCCATGAACGACCCAACCTAGCTTGGTCAAGGAAGCAACGGGCTTACCGGATTTTCCTCGGCGTGTCTCCTGGCCGACCAGCAACTCCCAATTGTCCTGTCCCAGCAACAGCAGCGGCTTGGCCCCAATCATTCCCTCACAGCCCAAGTCGCGCAGGTGGGCGTGCTCCGTAAGCAACGCAGCCGGCACTGTTTGTGCGGGTAAGTCCAATCTCTTGAATGTACGACACTTCACTGTATGCACTCTGCCGTTTGGCCCACGCACTGACACTATCACTCTACGCGAGGTTTTGTCCGACACCTCTTGTCCGCGCGCACTCTTCAGCACTAAGGGTTCTTCCTGTCCCCCAGCGTTCTCTGCCAACGAGTCATCCACTAGTGATATCGTAGCCCCGTCATCAAGTAGGGCGTAACAGTCGTGTGTGTTGTTCCCTATCGTAACACACACTGGCAATATTTTCAGGAGCGACTTGCCGTGGTACTCACTCACATTCGTGACACTTTCAGTGGTCTTCTTCTCTGCGTGCAATAGGATATGGTGCGCATAGTTGCATGACGGACACTTGTTAGCTCGACAGAAATTCTTTGCATGTTGTTTCACTATACATTTGAAACATAGACGTTTATCCTTAACGTGTTGCCATCTGTCATCCACACTCAGTTTCGCAAACTTGTCACACTTTGTGAGATTGTGTTCTCCCTCACACATTGTGCACTGAGGTAGTCTTGTTGGTGGTGGTGAATTGTCACTTTGTACATGCAATCGTTGAACATTTCTATATGGGACTTGCTTTGGTGCGCTTTTCTGTGGTTTAGAAACCGGTGCTCCGACAGCGCTCACTTCCATTTGCACATAATAAGAGGTAGCTCGGGCTAGGTGACCTAGGAAGTCTGACAATATTTCCAAACTAGGCGACACTCTCACATCAATGCCCTGGGTTGAAGCTACGCCCATAGCAAAGTCCCCATACTGAGCTCTCTGTACAGGTGTCAACTTATTCAATAATTCACTCACCAGTTGTGGGTTGTTGAGGTATCCGGTTGCATGCACATTCCTCAGCAGCGACACACAATTACGCACTGTCGTAGAGAATTTCCGTAATTCTCGACCACTTTCCGTCACTTTAGGTAACGCACGCACTTTCTTCAATGCACATTCCAGTATCAGGTTCGGGTGTCCAAACTCCTCGTCCAGTGCCTTGATAATTTCCGTAGGATTCGTAGATGTCCTGAGCAGATCTTCTACCGCTATCTTGGCCTCTCCCTGCAGCGATGTTTTCAGGCGCGCTAGGTTCTCGTGCGGCTTGAAGTTGTACATTGCTATAGTGTCCCAGTACATGTTCTTGTACGATATCCAATCAGCTGGGTCTCCATTGAAGTACGGCAACTCATAAGCTTGTCTGGGCACTGGTCGCGGACGAGCTATGTTCGAGATGGCTTCGGCTAGCTGATCTATCCTCCTGTCTCGCGACCGGCTTCTCTCTGTATCTTCAGCGAAGGTTTGATCCCAGTCAGGCACTTCACGATGCACTCGCGGTACACTGCCACTCGGTACAGGCGTATCGGGCACTACGTCTCGGAACTGTACGGTCGCGGGCGCACACTGTTGTGGGAGCGCAGATACTCGGGACGGTACTTCGCGAGATGTCGCGGGCGCGAACGCGGGCACTTCGTGTGAGGTCGCGGGCGCGGACACGGGCACTTCGCGCAAGGTAGCGGTCGCGGACACGGGCACATCACGCGAGGTTGCGGTTACGGACGCGGTCACCGGCACTGAGTTCGATGATACTGGTGGTACTCGATCACTGGGCGCAGTACGAGTGATCCATTCTTCCACTCGGCGAGTCGTTTCTTCTTCATCTGACGAGTCATCTTCGTCAGCTGCGGCGTCTATTTCAGCCAACTCTGCTTCCAGCTTCTTCCTCACGAGGTTTTCTTTCAGGCGCACTAGCTCTTTTTCAGCCTCGTATTCGACCCTCCTCCGAAGATAGTCGGCACTTCGTTGTCCGCTTTTCGTGGAGACGTGGCTGGCTCTTGATCCTTGCTTCCTTGCACTCCGTCGTATCTCCGATTCCCTTGGTGTAGCAGCATCACTATAGTCGATCACACGACCGGGCCCCGCCAATGGAATCACAGGTGCAGGCACAGGAACAGATGATGAGGTAGGCGCTATTGATGGTGATCCCGGTGCCAGTTCAGACGGCACTCCCGAGTCACCTTCCATGGCACGACGTTTGTTCATCACTTCCTCCAACTTGCGTAGCTTGCTTCGTGTAGTTACGGCGCTGCGTTCACTCATCTTCTCTGGCGATCTTTACAGGGCGATCTTGATGAGTCTTCAGGCGATGTAGATAAGTCTTCAGGGCGATCTTCACAGGGCGATCTCGACAAATCTTCACGCTAGTCTTCAGGTTTTTCAGGACGTTTTTCAGTCTTCAGGACGATCCGGCTCGAAGGACCAATTTTGTAGAGTATTCAGGCGCAGGGGTGGATGGTTCCCGAAGAAATGAAACGCAGTGAAAGCTGAAGACTTCTTGATTTATTCACGAGCACTTGTTGACAGGTAGCGATGACTCCAAACGACGACAATGTTTGGCCGTGAGGCGGCTATATTTATACCCTTTGTAGGTGGGTGGAATTAGTGGCGGTCTTATTCGACTATTATATTTCTTATTTTCCAATAATGTGAGAAAAATGTGAGGCTGCTATCCGACGTGGGCGGAGGTAGTGCTCAGTGCGACCGTGTATGCCTTTCCTCTAGTTCCAACCACAATTGAACACAAAAGCGAATTCTATTAACTAGATTTACATTTCTAACCATTTACTTAACTAAGACTACATAATATAACATAAACAACTATTCATATCAGTATTTCTTAGTCATCTAATGTACAAACTAGTAAAACATAATGATTAACAGATAACAAACCAATATACATGAGATTCCAATAAGACTCTGTTGTTATCGTTCTATATTACATGTTTAATGCTACGTGACTTTATATAACGTTAAACATACATTGTCCCTACACAAGTTATCCTATATTTACAAGTTGGGCGAGGCCGCTAACAAAAACTAGTCTTATACTAGGAGATCGTTGTGCTCCTCAACAATGATAAAAATCTAAAGTTGTAAAATGTTGCAGTGTCGTATTTTAAATCGTCAGATATCATGACAATACTGCCGTGTTTAAAACTCTTCTTATTTTTTGTAATAATACACAGATATTAGGGAAGTGGCTTGGTCATTGTTCCAGTGAAACGATTGGGCAGCGCCAACCTCCCCCACTGAAATCGATCTGTCTCCTAAACGACTTTTAAGTCCATTGTGAAACTTAGCGAGCGATATGTTAATACTAAGAACTTTGATTACAAAAATAAAATAAAATAGGTAATTAAAGTGGTCCAAGTTTGTGAATATTAAAAAAAAATTAAACAGGTTTTTTTTCCACATTTTTTTTTTCTATTTAGAATATTTAGTTAAAAAAACTCATTATATAAAGAATTAAATACATTATGTTATCTACCTACCGATATAGACACCTACAAAATGATCCGTGAGAACTTCACTATCAACAACATAAGTCATTACACTTATAAACTAAAAAATGAAAGAGCTTATAGAGTGGTCCTGCGCGGCCTACATTCCTCCCAAGATATCGACGATATAAAACGTGAGCTAAATGAGATTGGACATGAGGTAAGACAGATTGTCAATGTGAAGCACAGAGATACTAAAGAACCACTTCCTCTCTTCTACGTGGACCTGGAACCCAAATCTAATAATAAAGATATTTTCAAGGTGGAAAAACTCGACTACATGAAAGTTACTTTCGAGGCCCCATACCGGAAAAAGGAAGTACTTCAATGTAAAAGATGTCAAAGATTTGGACACACTAAAAATCAATGCTGTAGACCCTATCGATGTGTAAAATGCGGTGAAACACATCCATCGAACGAATGTGTTAAACCATCTGACACTGAGGCGACCTGTGCAAATTGTCAGGAAAAACATCCCTCTAGTTACAAAGGATGCCAAAAGTACAAGCAATACAAGGAACTCATACTGAAACCTAAGCACAAATCTGGCACAAAATCCACACAAAAGAGCACCGAACGCATGCAGGAGATACCTCTACACCAAAAAAATCAGCAGGACATTAACAAACTTACAACTTCGACACGTACATACGCTGACGTCACCAAGAATAGGGTCTACCCTATAACAAAACCGGATAATATTTACTATAGTAATAATCCTGACAACCTAGTGAACGTTCTGGACACAATGTTCGACCGGTTCCAAAACATAATGAGCAATATGCTCGACAACATGATGGATCGTATGATCCAGCTTATCGCACAAATAATACAAAAATGCCACTAAATCTTCGAGTTGTAACCTGGAACGCCAACGGACTAACAGAACGCCTTAATGAATTTAAAATATTCCTCAACTCTGAAAAGATTGATGTTGCCTTAATCTCCGAAACAAGAACCACACTTAAATCTCACATAAGCATTCGGAATTACAATACATATCTCACAAATCACCCATCAGGAAACTGCCATGGTGGCACAGCAGTTATTATCAGGAAAAACATAAAGCATTATCCCTTGGAAGAACACCGAACAGAGAAAATTCAAGCAACTTCAGTGAGAGTTCAAAGCGGCTGCACAGAGACTACCTTATCAGCTATATACTGTCCACCTAGGCATACAATTTCCAAACAGGAATTTGTTGACTACTTTGCGGGACTTGGCAATAGATTTATATGTGGCGGTGACTGGAACGCAAAACACGTTTATTGGGGATCCCGTCTAACACTACCAAGAGGCAGGCAGTTATACGCTGCTATAAATGATCTAAGTCTTAACTGTATTAGTAATGGAGTACCTACTTACTGGCCTACTGATTACAACAAAGTACCTGATCTTCTGGACTTTTATATACTGAAGAACATCCCCCAATGCTATGCCACCGTTGAAGAATGCACTGACCTTTCTTCAGACCATACACCTGTCATTTTAAATGTCAGTGGAAGGATTCTGGAAGTAGAAGCCCCAACTGCCTTGTATAATTATAAAACAAACTGGACTGAGTATAGGAATATAATCACACATAATGCAAACCTCAATGTTTCTTTAAAAACGCAGGACGAAATAGAATTGGCGATAGAATCATTCAATAAACTAATCCATCAGGCAGCTAAAAACTCTACACCAATCTCTAAGGCGAGGAGCCCTAAAGTAAAACAGTATCCAAAATTGATTAAGGACAAAGTAAACGAACGACGGCGATTACGGAAAATATGGCACAATACGGGTTACCCTAGCGATAAAAGGCGGTTCAATAAGGCATCAGACGATTTGAAAAAAATGATTAACCAAAACAATAACGATAATCTTCAAACTTACTTAAGTAGTCTTTCCCCCACGATTGATACAAACTACTCGTTATGGAAAGCCACCAAGAATTTGAAAAAGCCCAAAATTCAAATACCGCCAATTAAAACAACTGCAGGTACCTGGGCTAGATCAGTACAAGAGAAGCTAAAAGCTTTCTCTGGACATTTACAGAACGTCTTCAAGCCGCATCCTCATCCTCTTCCCTCCGGACCTCGCCAGCGAGTAGACGTAACCGAGCTCACGCTTTTTTATTTCTTAATAGTAAATTATAATTATTTAAACTCATAAAATCAGTGCAAATAATAGGAGTGCATAAGTGACCAAGAGTACGAGCTACACTGTTACCACGCCCCGCTTGGACGTTCGTGTGCGCCTCCTGTTGCCGTGTGTGAGTACCTGCTGCATCTGGGTGCGAGCGAAAACGAACGATCTACCTGCTTCGCTCGGCTGTTCTCACACTAGCCATACTGCCCACGACCTGCTGTCCGAACCAACAACTACAACTCATGCGGTCCTTGTACTGCTGATTTGACTTTGGAAACCTAGACAGTGCTTCGCTGAGAGAACTTCATCGTCGCTCGCGCCAATGCATGATATACGTCATAACATAATATTCTATAACAACCACTACAGACTATGCGTTCCTGGTACTCGCAACAGTGAATCTGTGCAGAAAGAAAACCATTCTGCCATCTGGCCGCAGTTTATAGAACTATTTGACAAAGATTGCCTCCATCTGTCAATACCTGAATTCTCGCACAACCGCTATACCTCTACAAACTTATGCGACACTGGTACAACATTTCATAAGTTTTAAATGCGGAAGCATTAATTGGGACGTTATATCAATGATTGATTTTTTCCATTATATTAACTACGACGCACCGTGATCTCCTGGTACAAAAGGACAGATTATTACAGCCTAAAACTTGTAAATTATTTGAATTTCGTGCCACCATCTAAACTACTACAAGTTTATGCGATCCTGGTATCCCAATCTGTATGTCACAATACTTGCGATGATCATTTACTCTGCGGGGAACTGTGGGTTGATAAATTCTTCTATAAGCTATGCACTCCTGGTACCAGAATACAGTTAAAACAACCTAAAATTTGAAACCTATTTGAATTCCGCGCCACCAACAATCCACTACAGGTTCTACGGAGACATCATTCACTCTGCCGTGATTTTGAAAGT
Organism: Mythimna pallens; assembly: GCA_961205895.1. Taxonomy (NCBI): domain Eukaryota; kingdom Metazoa; phylum Arthropoda; class Insecta; order Lepidoptera; family Noctuidae; genus Mythimna; species Mythimna pallens. Next base: position 16,949,136 of record OY540844.1, on the reverse strand, counting down.
GTTGTCAAGTTAATTTACTACTACGAACCTATGTTCTCCTAGTACCTGTGGACAGTGTATTGCAACCACAGATTTTACAATCGTAAAAGTAACTAAGACGTACCGTATTTACTCCTACCTCTCTGTGGTCTCCTGGTACTAGCAAATATGAATAAGTCCTTGTCCGAAACAAACTTGAACGACCAATCAATAAGTGAATCAAATGTTACCCCACCAAACTTTGTCTTTGGTCGTGCTAAAAAGAGGAAAGAACAGGATAGTCCTGCTGACCTGAGGCTGTCTACTCCCAGCACTGGTTTGAATGATTTATACGCATTCAAGGAAGAAATGCGGGAGATGTTTGCCTCCTTACTTGCCGCCCAGCGACAAGAATTTAATAATATAAACCCTACGTTGAAGAAAATTCAAGAAACCAATGCCAAGATTGAAACTTCTATTGAATACTTGCAAAATGAGAACGCAGAATTGAAAAAGAAGATTGAGAATTTAGAACAACAGAAAAAAGAAGATGTGAAATACATCTTCACCCTTGAAGATAAAATTGAAATCATGCAAAAAACCTACAGAAAAGCCAACATTGAAATTAAAAATGTACCAAAATTAGAAAAGGAGACACAAGATGACCTGATTAAATATACTACCAGCCTATCCACCACCGTTGGTGCAAGCATAACGAAAGTGGACATCAAGGACATATACAGAGTTCGAGTGAAAAAAGGGACTGTCTCTAATGCACCTATCGTTGTGGAATTGACTTCAACCCTACTAAAGTCCGATATATTGCAGAAATGTAAGGCCTTTAACACAAAGAACAAAGCAAAACTTCGCGCAAAACACCTGGGATTCGTTGTTAACGAAGAGACCGCTGTCTTCGTCTCTGAGCAATTGACACCTAAGGCCGCACGATTATATTTTCTTGCGCGAGATCTTATAAAATCCACTGCTTTTACCTTCTGTTGGACGGCCTACGGAAATGTATACGTTAAAAAGGATGAAAACTCTCCAAAAATAACTATCACTAATGAAGCTCAAGTCAAACAGCTTTTTAACACTGTATGACTAGATTTATTTATAGACTGTAGTAATATTTGTGCCTATGTTCTTTATTTTTTGGGACTGGTATCTCTATTTCATGTATTGTGTAATATTGTAAACAAGCCTACTATAAATACACTCACCACGCTTTCCAGTACATTCAAAACCACTCGCATACACTTCCACCCTTTCACATACACTTCTAACACTTATTATATATACACTATAGCCCTAAACAAAACTAACTGTACTCTTCACTTTAAGCGCTCTTATTTACTTTTGCTGCAAGTGACCACTCCCCCGCTAAATGAAACTCAGCTTGGATCCCTAAAAATAAATGACAGATAACCTCAGAAACTTAAATGAATTGGACGACATAGCGGTTGCAAAGTCGGTAACATGTGACTTGGTGGATTTAAACAAACATATAAAATATAACAAGAATGATCTAACATTAATTCAACAAAATATAAGAAGTATCTATTGCAACTTTGATAACTTTGAAGCCACACTCTCGGATCTTAATTCAGAAATTGACGTTATAATACTTACCGAATGTCGCCTTAACACAAACAAACCCGTCCCCTCTTTAATTAACTATATTCACTACGCTACTACGTACAATTGTAATCAAAATGATGGAGTGGTTATCTATGCTAAAGCGAAGCTAAATCCAGTTTTTACTGAACATAACCTGGATAACGCGTCGTGCTTACAATTAAACATTTGTGGGAGTATTATACTGGGAATATACCGGTCACCATCACATCAAAATGCGACTAATTTTATTACCTCACTTAATACTTTATTAGACACGTTAAAATGTAATCAGAATATTATTATTTCTGGTGATATAAATATCAACCTATCTATAAAACAGAATGAATCATCTTACGAATGTAGTAATCGGGCCTCTTACCTTAACATGCTGTCCTCTCATGGTCTTCTACCAGGACACATAATTCCTACGCGAGAAAATAGCTGTCTTGACCATTTCATTTTAAAGATTGATAAAACCAAGCTATCGGCTAGTATTGCAGTTTTAAACACTACTATAACTGATCACGCCACGGTCTTCATGAGCATATCTAAAATAAAAACTAACTACCGTTCTCCAACTATTAAGACCTTCATTGACTTTGACGCAGCTGCAGAAAAGCTAATGAACAAAAATCTATCCAACTTATTATTTAGCGATGACCCTAACTTTGTAATCGAACATTTAATTAATAAACTTAAATCATCCCTGGATGATAGTGTTAAGGTAAAGAGGATCTCCAGCAAGCAACGTATTATTAAGCCCTGGATCACCAATGGTCTATTACGCTGTATCAGGAACAGAAACAGAATGCAACTAAAATTAAGGTCCGATCCGTATAATGTAATATTAAAAATAACATTTACTAGATACCGTAATTATTGTAACAAATTGATTAAAAAATTGAAACGTAAATATGAATCTGACCTACTAAAAACTAATATTGGAAACTCTAAAGCCCTATGGAAATCTATCAAGCAAATAGCGCATCTTAACACATCTAAAATTGGAAGCTGTGAATTACTCAATACTCGAAGTTCTCCTATAGCGTCGGTAAATTGTGTTAATAGTTTTTTCGCAAATGTCGGCAAGCGGCTCGCGGAAAGCATCCTCAGTGGACCCACGCAGCCTGCTAGAGGTCTAATATCTACTCCAAAAACGCAACCATCCTCTTTCGTACTTCTTGAGACTGACCCAATGGAAGTTGACAGTGTTATATCAAACCTGAAAACTGACAGTGCTCCCGGCTGGGACGGTATCCAGACTAAATTCATAAAAATGGTTAAACCGCTCGTTTCTCCCATTATTAGCCATCTTGCTAACCTCTGCTTCAGAAAAGGTATTTTCCCGTTCTTACTTAAAAAATCTATTGTTACACCCGTCTACAAGGGTGGTGATAAAGGAGATATCAATAATTATCGACCTATCTCAGTATTGTCAGTTATCTCTAAAGTTATTGAAAGGCTTATCAACACACGCCTAATTACTTATCTCGAAAAATTTAATATTCTATCCAGTTCGCAATTTGGCTTCAGAAAAGCAAAATCTACAGAAGATGCCGTCTCAGGATTGTCCTCCTTGGTAACTCAGTGTCTAGACCGTGGAGAAAAGTGTCTGACAGTCTTTCTAGATCTAAGGAAGGCTTTCGACACTGTTTCTGTCCCCATTCTTGTGAAAAAGATGGAGTATATGGGCATTAGGGGTATGCCACTGAATATCTTAACTGATTACCTGAAAGACCGTACCCAGTGCGTGAAGATTGACAGTATCACCAGTTCTGACACTAAAATTGAGTACGGCGTCCCCCAGGGAAGCGTCTTAGGCCCAACATTATTCTTGATATACCTTAACGAATTAACTAATCTCGAAATTGAGAGAGGGCAAGTATTCTCATATGCTGATGATACTGCCATTGTATTTAGTGGTGCTTCCTGGAACTCCGTTTTTGAAGCTGCTGAGCATGGTCTTCATAGGGTTGCAAACTGGCTCAGGTCTGCCCTTCTTACCCTAAATATTGCCAAAACAAACTACATTTGCTTTGCTATAAATAAGCGTACACTTCCCCCCCAAATTTGGCATTGAGGATTCATACTTGTAACTTCACTTATACTACTCAATGTGGTTGCGAAGAGATTGTATGTGTTAAATCCACTAAATACCTTGGTGTAATCCTGGACCACCGACTTTCCTGGCACCCTCAAATTGAAGCTATGAATGATAGGATCCGTAAACTCATATGGGTCTTTAAAAAGTTGAGACATGAAACCTCTCAAGACCTCCTAAAGCGTACTTATATTGCATTGGCACAAACAGTTATGTGTTATTGTATTTCCATCTGGGGTGGTGCCACAAAAATTAAATTCCTTGAAGCAGAAAGAGCCCAGAGATGCTTGATAAAAACAATGTTCTTTAAGCCATTTAGATTTCCGACTGACGAACTATATCTAATCCATAAAATATTGTCACTTCGAAAACTTTATATTATCAACTCAGTACTTAAACTACATAAAACATTACCTTATGTTTATATAGCTCAAACAGGTAGAAGAAAATGTAATGTGGCCACTGCTCCTCGCTGTAGAACTCTTTTTGCCAGGCGCCAATTTCAAGCCCACTCTGCCTATCTATATAATAAGCTTCACAACAAATATTCAATATACAACCTTCAATTTCATAAATGTAAAAAAACAATCGTTCACGAGCTCGAGCGCCTTGGGTACTGTGATATAGAGAACTTATTATTCAAATACGAACTCTAGACAATATTCGTGACTTCTAGTGGTACTTCCCGATCCCAAGATATTAACATCGTAGGGCTAGAAGTCTCCTAATTTGGAGTCAAATTCACATCCTATATGAGAAATAGTATGTTCTAACTATCATATAGACACACACACACACGCACACACACTCACCACACACACACACACCACACACTCATGCACACACACACATAAAGAGAAGTCATACCAGTATCTCTAACTTTTCATTCATTGTGTACTTGTTTATATTTACTTAAAATAGTTTAGTTATCTAGTTGCCAAAATATGTTGATCCGAAGGAAGAGCAGAACCACCCAACACAAGCATTACTATATGCTTCCTGGGGGGTTCTAGCCACAGAATAATATTGTACAAGAAAGTTACAGAAATAAACTATTTTAATTTTTAATTTTAATTTTTTAATAATCCTAGTACTTGCCCTGAACGTGATGAGGAGATATCTAATTATTTAGAAAAACCTCTACAGATGTGTTTGCCGCTCCAAAGTACTAGTCCAAGAGAAATACAGAGGGAAATCAAGAGGTTAGAGGAAAGTAAAGCGCCAGGGTATGATATGATAGACGCAACTTTATTAAAGCACCTGCCGAAGAAGGGAATCACCCTAATCACAATTATTTTTAATGCATGCTTGAGACTCTCTATCTACCCTGCGCAATGGAAGATTGCACAAGTAATCATGGTGCCAAAGCCCGGAAAGCCTCCCCATGAAGCTGGGTCCTACCGACCTATCGGCCTTCTCCCAGTAGTCGGAAAACTTCTGGAAAGAATTATATTGAACAGAATGCGTCCTTATCTAGATGAAGTTATTCCTGAACACCAGTTTGGCTTTCGTGAGGGTCATGGTACTATAGAACAAGTCCATAGAATAACTGACACCATTGGTCGCACACTAGAAAGAAAGGAATTCTGCGCAGCTGTCTTTCTCGATATTGGCCAAGCATTTGACAAAGTCTGGCACGAGGGCCTCTTATACAAAATTAAGAACGCGCTCCCACACTCTTTCTTCCTTATAATGAAGTCCTACCTAAGTATGAGAAGCTTTGAAGTAAAATATGACAATGAGAGCTCTCAACTAAGTGGCATCTTATCGGGGGTTCCTCAGGGAAGCATACTGGGCCCAGTACTTTACCTCTTATTTACTGCCGATCTACCAACACACGCTGACACCATTACTGCCACATACGCTGATGACACGGCATTACTATCAGTGAGTGATAACCATCAGACGGCCTCAGCAAACCTTCAGCACCATCTCACAGACCTGGAATCTTGGTTTGATCGGTGGCGAATCAAAGCAAACCAAAGTAAATCCGTCCATGTTACTTTTACCATGAGGAGACAGACCTGCCCGCCGGTTCGTCTGTACAATGAGGAAATACCGCAAGCTGAGGATGCAAAATACCTGGGCGTCCACCTAGACCGTCACCTCACTTGGCGGAAGCATATATGGAGTAAAAGAAAACAGCTGGACACTCGCATGCGTAATATGTACTGGTTGGTTGGACGCAAGTCGAGGCTTTCAGACATCAGTAAAATGGCAATCTACAAGGCTATCCTCAAGCCCATATGGGCTTATGGCATCCAACTGTGGGGTACAGCAAGTCACAGTAATATCGAGATATTGGAGAGGTTCCAAAGTAAAACTGTGCGATCCATGTTAAACATACCATACTACATAAGTAACAAATACATGTACTCAGATCTGGGTTTAAATACAGTAAAACAAGAAATTTCATATTACAGCAAGAACTATCAAGATAGACTTCGGACTCACAGAAATTTATTGGCCTCGAGGCTAAAAGGGGAAGGCAGTGTAAGACACACAAGGCTCAGAAAGCACAGTGTCTCCTCTCTAACCAGCAGATTCAACTGAATCAGAGACCCAATAATGGAAAGAGCACTCATTGGAGTCTCTTTCGAGCTACGTTCTGAAATTCCAGTATTATGGTACAGCCAATAGAGTGGCTCATTGTGTTGAACACAGATCGCCACGTTGCAGAAGTGAAAAAAAAAAAAAAAAAAAAATTACGTTATCTATTTAATTTCAACTTCCATAAGCTGGATAATGGCATTCGAAGTAGCGCATACCTGAGTGTTCGTCAAATCTTCAAACCCTCGATAACTCGTAAATCATATGAAACACGATAAAAATATTGTGTACGTATAAATATATATATATATAATATTCCACAACTATCACACAACGCCGCCTAGTCCCAAGCTAAGCAGAGCTTGTGTTATGGGTACTAGACAACTGATAAACATACTTATATATTTCTAAATACATACTTATATAGATATCGGGAACATAGACATAAATAACTTATTCAAATATTACTAAAATCGGAAACATCGCAATTTTTTAATTATTCACTTCACGTGAAATGCACCTACGATCAAGCCGTTCGTCGCACGGATCACGACAGATGACGTCATCGTAAATAGCCCAGCGAGAGCGCGCGTTTATAAGTAACCGTTCAGAATTTTTTTAATAAATCCATCACTTCTTGACGGATTTTAATAATTTAAAAAAATAAATGCTCAGTAAATTATTACACACACGATGTACAGTGACCCAGCAAAAGTGCTTACATACCTTAACGCCTATTTTCCCTTGCACGTTAGAGTTCAAGTTTTCGAAAATTAAACTAGATGGCGTTGGTTTCTTCACAGCTAAGTGGCGAGCAAAGGCAATCTCACAAAGTATAAACTTGACTTTTAGTTTAACAAATAATAGACACATGCGTCATCATTGTCGTCAACAACTGATTGTAGTTCATAATTTCATCAACTTAGCATAAGTCAAGATGGCCTAGTGGTATAGAGCACACAGATTGAAGCGCAAATCAGTGTGCCGCAAGTTCAAGTCCCACGCAATTGTTGACTTTTTGTAAGTTCTTACCCGATTGGAAGTTATGGATTAGCATTACATATATTAAATTATTCTTTAACTTGTTCACACATTTCTTAGAGTTAGGAAGGGATCACAAAAAAACTAAATAAAGAATTAGATTTTTGCGAGGTAGACATAAGTTTTAACTTGACCGAAATGAACTGTCGTTTGGTTGTAGTTGTTGGTTAGTGACGTGTGGTTAACAGTATTGTAATATTCGCAAAATGCAGGCTAATATTAGTATTGAAGTGAGGGCGACTATCATTGGGCTGCATAAAAGCGGTCTTAATAAAACACAAATATCTGAAGAAACCGGACTGAATGTGAGTATAATAGCTATTAATGAATTGTAACTTTATTATAAATTAATCTTCTAATTAAAATGTATGCCATTTATGAATCCATCCATCGTATCTTTATGAGGCTTAAAAGAGAAATACATAAATCGTTGGGTTTATTGGATTGGTTATTGGATTTATAAATGCAGTTTTATTTTAAAATTATATTCAATCATTATGATTGTTAACATTTTATATAATGAAAATGAAGTCAAGTAGGTATAGCTGCCTAATATATTTTTTTTTGTTTTAGAAAAATACTGTAAGTCTTTGGATAAAAATATTTGAGGAAGAAGGTAGCCTTGCTAGTCGAAAGAGAAGTGGGAGACCGAAGCTTATTAGCGAGGCGCAGCGACGACATATGGTTGACGTATACGAAACGAATGGTTTCGCACCAACGAGACATTTTGCGGAATTATATGACACCTCGATGGATACTGTTCGCCGTGCACTTCACGCTGAAGGCGTGCATCACAGAAAACCTGCTAAAAAGCCGTACTTGACAGAGAGGCATAAACAAGAACGATTACGTTTCGCACGTGATTATTTAGATTTTGACTGGAATACTGCGGTATTTTCAGATGAAAAAACATTTAAATCCAGTCAAAAGGGCAGGCTTCACTTATGACGCAAGAATAACACTCGCTGGTGTGATAACAACATTATTTCTAACACCAAATCAGGTCGAATCACAATTAATATGTGGGGATGGATGAGTGCAGCAGGACCAGGAGAACAGGCTTTCATTCCTCCACGCGCAAACAGTTCAACTTATGTGGAAGTGTTAGACTCAATTATGCTACCTACTGTGCGCAACATTTACCCAGCTGATGAGTTAGCACAATTTCCGTTTGTCCAGGACAATTGTCCTATTCACCGAGCGAGTACTGTGCGTGAGTGGTTTCACAATCACCCGGAAGTAATTGTTATTCCATGGCCAGCGCGATCACCTGACCTCAACCCCATAGAAAATCTATGGGGTTTGATGGTGCAAAGGTGGGACTCGCGGAATGAGAGGTCTACGGAACAATTAAAATCCCATTGCATGGAGGTGTGGGAAAGTTTTAGAGGGAGCCAAATATGCGGTAATATGGTTGGGTCCATGCGCAAACGTCTACTTGACTGTATCAAAAATAGTGGGGGTTATACAAAATATTAAGTTTTAGTAAAATCAGTCGGTGTAATTAAATATTTAGTAGGCCATTTTATTTTAACATATCCATGATTATTCGTTAAAAAACACTGTATTATATTGTGTTTACTTTCGTTTAGAACAGCTATATCTTTTAACTTTTGCCATCGCCTTATCTTAAGAATGCAGTGAACTCGCTATCAATTTTGTTGACAATAATCATGATTCTATTTCGTTTTTTATTCTTCTACCCACACTGTTCTAACATAATAGTTCAATTTCTTTTTCTCATCTAATTGACGATTATCTTGTGAGAACTAAAGTTCTTTTAACAGAAATTGAGGTTTAGTTTCAATCTTCTTTTCGTCAAGAAAATGAACAATTAAGCTATGACCTCAATACATTCATTGTGACGTTACATAAAAATAAAATGTTTACTAAGTCTAAATCATATATCACTTTTCAATAAATAACTGGATATAAACAATTATATTTTATTTTATTAAAATTATAATATCCTTTCATTGTTACGTTATTCATATTATGAATGGTCTAAGTGGGTATACTTCCAACAAACAATCTTACACGTAACATAGATAACGGTTACAAGATAAATTTTTTGTCTAGGTAACAATTCGACGTCACAATTCTCATAAATGTTTAATTTGTAAATATAAAGAATAAAGATTTTTATTAAACACGTCTTTTTATTTCCACCTTACAACATCGAAAAGATGTAACAACTAAATAATTGAAAATTACGAATGTGTTCTTCTTGTGGTTAATAGATCATATTCGTAATTTGCAACTATTTAGTGCAAAAAATGCAATAGTATTTTTCATAGAAATATAAAAAACAACTATATTAATATAGATTGGGAATTTTCAAAGTAAGAAATAACCACAACGGATCGAGCATGATTTGAACTCGGGCTACGTTGTTTGCGAATCCAACATTTAGTTCATACGGCTACCAGCACATGACATATTTGCGTGAATTTTATCAATGCAATGGTAAGAACAAGTCGCCTCTGTGACTGTGTGATGCGTATTCAATGGCACAGAAAAATAATAATGATGTTTTAAGCTCAGTGCGACGACAGTTCCTTAGTGTGTGTTATCTGTGGAATGTGGATACTCATACACGCGCACACATACGCACGGAAGTATCATGCTCGCTCGGTTCGTAGCAATGTAATCTTTAGCGTTCTTATAGACTTTTGCGGCCTCACTGTAAATCCATATTCAAACTACCCTCTCAAGTTTGAAAACTAACACATAGATAATCAAATATTTATAAATTGATATTCAATTTTAATATCTTCATCTCTTTAAAAGAAATTATACATTATTTCAATGTTTGAAGAAACAAAAAGAAACAAAAATAAGCATTAATTAAGCACTAATCATTTGAAGCACAGCGGCGCCATCTATTAACAGTGTAATGTAATGTTGTCGATAGCAACATTTCAATCTGGTTTTACGCTAGATGGCGTCATTTCTCGCTTCACACGATTTTATTTCTGTAGTACCTATGCACTTTTGCTTTTGGCCGTACTTAGTAAAAATGGGATTTGCTATTATGTGATTGATCCTCATTGGGAGTGAACCTATTACCATGTACCTACCGGACAAAAAACCAGATTCCGATCTCATCATCCTCATCATTACAGCCGGAAGGTCCACTGCTGGAGGTAGATATCCCCCAAGTGTCACCACAACGACCGAGCTATAATAAAGAAATTATACTCGTCCATAGGAAACCCGAAAACATGAGGCCTTACCACGATCGACCTCTTGACGCGATCCTTATGATGACTAAAACAGAACTGCTAATATGTTCATGGTGTAAGTATAGCTCCATTCCCCTTTCTTGCTCGTACGCTTGACATTAAGGTCTTTTTTAGGGTTCCGTAGCCAAATGGCAAAAAACGGAACCCTTCATGAACAACCACCTTGTTTTAAAATAAATAGATAGATTATAAGTTTACTAACATAGGTTTAAATTTTTCTAAATTGTTTACTAACCCATATGGATGTCACTTATCTGAATTAAAGTTTTTTTTTTTTTTTATAGATTCGTCATGTCTGTCTGTCTGTCCGTCCGTATGTCACAGTCACTTTTTTCCGAAACTATAAGAACTATACTGTTGAAACTTGGTAAGTAGATGTATTCTGTGAACCGCATTAAGATTTTCACACAAAAATAGAAAAAAAAAACAATAAAATTTGGGTGTTTCCCATACTTATATTGATTAGTTATAACAGATCTTCAATAATGATATTGAGGTTTATAACTTAATTTTTTTCTTAACTGAATAGTTTGCGCGAGAGACACTTCCAAAGTGGTAAAATGTGTCCACCCCCCCCCCCCCACAGTTACTTCTAAAATAAGAGCATGATAAAAGTAAAAAAAATATATGATGTACATTACCATGCAAACTTCCACCGAAAATTGGTTTGAACGGGAGCTAGTAAGTAGGTTTATTTAATACGTCATAAATCGTAAACCGCAATTTACCTTTCAAGTTTGTACGGAACCCTCAGTGCGCGAGTCCAACTCGCACTTGCCCAGTTTTATTACATAGCATGGATAAGATGACAGCAAAAAAAGCGCGGGAATCGTCGAATTTGGCGGGCGTGATTTTTCTGGCGGTTTTGTTAAAAAATAATTAAAGTAGAGATTAGTTGTGCAAATTTAAGTAGATATTGCTTAGACTTGTTATTTTATTATTTGTGTAATTTGTCTTCGTATTTAGGGTAAGTTTTTATTTTATTTTATTCCCTTTTTCTGTCCAATGGACAAAGAACCACCCGATCCGGGGGGCACAGTCCCCTCGGTAGGGTATAATATTAGTATTAACGAGTCCAGTATGGACACAGACTCGTCCATAAATAGATCGGAGCGTAAAAGGGCTAGGGCTCCACGCAAGATGTGCAAACATTGCAACAAGAGAAGGAAACATGGTAAATCTACAGCAGATACCAACAAAGATACACACTGCCATTGTGAAAATGACTCGGTAATAGGTATTTAAAAGTTTGAATAGCTCTAAAGCAGGTTCAAACTTTTAAATACCTGGGTCATATTGTGACTAGTGACCTACGGGACGATGAAGATATTGAGCGGGAGCGCAGGGCTCTGGCGGTGAGAGCTAATATGCTCGCCCGCAGGTTCGCGCGATGCACGAGAGAAGTGAAAATAACGCTATTTAAGTCATTTTGCCAGTCCTTCTACTCAAGCGGCCTGTGGGTGAGTCATACCCAGCGAGCCTACAGAGCCTTGCGCACTCAGTACAATAATGCGTTCAGGATGTTGTTGGGTCTGCCGTGGCGGTGCAGCGCCTCTGGGATGTTTGCTGAAGCGCGCACTGATGGTTTCCAGGCCATCATGCGCAAAAAAGCAGCTTCCCTGCTGGCCCGTATACGGAGTAGCGACAACGGCATTCTGAACGCAATTGCTGTGCGTTTTGACTGTCCCTTTCAAAATTATTGGGTCATGTCTTGTAAAGGTGTGGCCAGTCATGGCAAATAAAATTTGTAATAGGTTAAGTTTTCTATGGGTCTATGCCACCCGAAATAAAGTTATTATTATTATTATTATTATTATTATTATAACTAAATCATCAAACAACCAATCATTACAAACAACAGCTGCTATAAATCATCTGGAAACCACTCCACGTTCTGTGGATGGCCCCCAAACTGGAATATCTTCAAATTCAGATCTTCCCCAGAAGGCGCCACAGGTTGCTAGGGCTTTGTACGAATCCACAGACTTGTCTCCATATGTGGTACACATTCAAAAAATATTTGATACGACGAATCCAGGTCAAACATTACACCCAATCACTTTAGGTCACTTTTTAAAAAAACGAAGGTTTAATAGTATTATTAATGGTTCAATAAAACGCATTGGTCGCAACAGAATTTCTCTCAGCTTCTCACATTACCAAGATGCAAACTCATTTATAAATGACCCTTGTTTGGCCAAGGAAAAATTGAAGGCATTTGTTCCATCAATTAACGTGTGTCGTATGGGAATTATTAAAGGCGTCCCTACCGAATGGTCTCCTGATGAAATCATTGAAAATGTTTCTGTCCCTACTGGATGCGGGAAAGTTATCAAAGTTAGGCGTCTTAATTATAAAGTTCACGAACCGACCCCTGTTTGGAAACCATCTCAAACAGTCGTGTTGACCTTTGACGGGCAAATTTTACCGAAACGTGTGTTTTGTTGCTATAATTCTATGCCAGTAGAATTGTATACATTCCCAACAATACAATGCTTCAATTGTTGTCGTTTCGGCCATACAAAGGTACAATGTAGGTCGAACCCTCTGTGCTTCAAGTGTGGGGAGAAACATTCTGCTGACACTAGTAGCATTCAAGACGAAAATGGTAAATGCTGTCATTGCGGTGGCGTTCATTACGCCATCAATAAAAAGTGTCCCGAGTTTGAGAGACAGAAAGCAATCAAGCACTATATGGCCCATAGTTGCGTATCGTATGCCGAAGCGTCGCAGCTACATCCCCCAGTGTCAAAACTATATGCAGACGTGGTAACTTCAGCTCCTTCACTTGCCAATAATAAACCTACTTTACGCTCTTCACCCCATTCACCTAACACATCACACAAAAAAACTGTTTTCTCAAAACCTAGGGACCCCCCCAAAAACAACTAAGGGGTATGACCGGGCAGCTCACCAAAAACTTATTAATAATGAAGTTTCGATGACAGGTAATGGTGTTGCATTGCAAAATAAAACAAATAATGAAAGTCAAATTTTAAATATAATTATTATGTTAATCAATACTTTATCTAAAAATAATATTATTGAACCGTCCATCGTTGCCACTGTAATTGATACGCTGTCTAACTTTTCTAATTTTAATCATAATGGATCCAAGTCTATCCAAGATTGTTCAGTGGAACAGTCGCAGCATAGTGAATAAAAAATCTGATTTGTGCTATATATTGAATAAATATGATCCCTTTGCAGTCGCTCTCTGTGAGACATGGCTTAAACCAGGGTTCTCATTTAGAGTTCCTGGCTATGCATGTCTAAGAACAGACAGAAGCGATGGGTATGGCGGCGTCGCCATACTTGTAAAAAATAACTTGTCCTTTCAATCTTTCCCTCTTCCCAGTCTCAGTGACGATATATCTGCCGTTGCTGCCGTAGTAAATAAAATCTGTTTAGTATGTATATATTATTCTCGCCCGACTGTGACTATCCTTTCTGAAATTAATAATCTTTTATCAGTCTTACCAAAACCATTTTTGGTAATGGGCGATTTTAATACCCAACACCAATCTTGGGGAAGTTTTAATTCCAACTACTATGGAGAAAAACTATTAGAAATCATAGACTCTAATAATTTGTGTATTTTAAACACATGTCTCCCAACACGCCTAACAGATCCAGCTGAAGGAATAAGTGCTCCTGATCTCTCGATATGTACACCTGAGCTAGCATCAACATTATCCTGGTCTCCTCTACCTTTATCTTATGGCAGTGATCATTTCCCATTAATAATTTCTTTCCCACATAAAAAGCCAGAGGTTTGCAGTCCCACACCACGATTAAAGTACAGACTTCAAAATGCAGACTGGGATAAATATAAAAATGGTGTAGAAGAGAGAATTCTTTCTTTATCTGATTCCTTACAACATGATCCTCAGTTATTGGCTGATCAATTTACAAGGATTTTAATAGAGGTAGCAGATAATACTTTCCCTATAAAAAATGGTGCTACAGGCAAAATTCCCTCACCACCTTGGTGGGATGCTGATTGCACTCAGGCTGTTAAAAAAAGAAAAAAGGCACAAAAAGATTACTGTCATAATATGACTCAGTTCAATTATGAGCTATACCTAGAAGCTGCTCGTGCAACCCGTACACTTCTTAAGAAAAAGAAATTTGAAGGTTGGCAAAAATTTTGCGAATCTATCTCTCCAGCAGTTAATGTTTCCATAGTATGGCGAAATATTAAACGATTCAGGTCAGCATTCAGTGACACAACAGCCTCAAAACTGCCATTAGAGTTAGCCAATGAGTTCATGGATCATTTAGCTCCTTCTTCAGTCCCTGAACAGAGATCTTTGATGCATTTTCCTTATGTTCCTATTTCTGATTCTGACCTGAATTCTCTCTTCACACTAAGTGAGTTGAAGGGAGTCCTTTCACATGTTAAGGATTCAGCTCCTGGTGAAGATGGTGTACCATATTCATTTTTTGCTAATCTTTCCGACTCTGTTCTTTTAATGTATTTAAATCTTATCAATACAGCCTTAATATCTGGCAACATCCCATCAAGTTGGAAGTCTCAAATAATTATTCCTGTTCTAAAACCGAATAAACCTGTTTCTAATGCTACTTCTTATCGACCAATTGCACTGTCAACGGTTTTAGCTAAGATTGTCGAACACCTTATTAAAAATCGTTTGGAGTGGTACTTGGAAAGCAAAAACTTGCTTGGTAAATCACAGTTTGGGTTTAGAAAAGGTAAAAGTACTATTGACAACCTTAGTGTATTCATAACTGATATTCGCCTAGCCTTTTCTTCCAATAACTCTGTAATTGCTGCCTTCTTGGATATTAGCTCAGCCTATGATAATGTCCTTGTATCAGTCCTGGAACAAAAGTTGAAATCATTACAAATTCCAACAATGCTGTCTAATTTCATAATTAACATGCTTTCGGAGAGATCTTTAAATCTAGATGTTGAAGGGCATAAATTTACCCGTTTAGTATGGAAAGGTCTCCCTCAGGGTTCTGTACTTAGTCCACTCCTCTATAATATTTACACTTATGATTTAGAATCTTCTCTTAATGGGTCCGTACAAGTCCTTCAATATGCAGATGATTTACTTCTTTATGTATCAGGTAGTTCTGTTTCAAATTTTTGTTCTTCCTTAACTTCTTCTTTATGCTTACTGAAGACTTGGTTGGACGCCAACGGCCTACACCTGTCGATTGATAAAAGCAACATTGTCTTATTTACTAGAATGCGTAAGCCTCCCGTAGTTACAGTGAAGTATAACAATTTTCCTATAATAGTTAAAAACCAAGTAAAATTTTTAGGCTTAATTTTAGATACTCGTCTTACTGGTTTACCACACTGTGATTATATAGCTGCTAAATGTGAACGAAATATCAACATTATTAGATGTCTTTCTGGTGTCTGGTGGGGAGCACATCCATTTTCATTAAAATTACTTTACAACACATTAATTAGAAGTGTATTGGACTATGGTACCTTTTTGCTGGAACCTGCTAATGTTGCTGGCCTTAAGAAACTGGACAGTGTTCAATCTAAGGCACTTAGAGTAGTTTCAGGTGCAATGAAAAGCAGTCCTATTAATTGTCTTCAGGTGGAATGTGGAGAACCTCCACTTCATTTGCGACGTCAATTTTTGGCTGATAGGTACATGGCTCGTTGTTTACAATTCACACACCATCCTTTGCTAAATAAACTTTCTACTCTCTCTAAAGAAGTAACCTCGTCCACTTACTGGAGACACAAAGTTACTCCGTGTTTAATTAAAAGCTTTAGAAAATACAATTTAATTGAAGCGCCTTGCCACCAATCTCAATTTCTTCCTATATTTCATTGTAATTTCAGTTCATTAGTTATGTCACCAAATATTCAGTATAACTTCAACATTTACCGAGATGACGTATGTCCTAACGATAGCTTCAAATTCACTATGGATAAAGACTGGAAGGGTTATCAGCTCCTGTTTACAGATGCTTCGAAGCACGGAAGAGACTCATGTGTGGGAGTAGGTGTATACCACTCCCAATATAATATTGTACAAAAAATAAAGCTCCCGCCCGAATCATCTGTATTTACGGGAGAATGTTACGGGCTATTCAAAGCTGTCGAATATATACTTGTTATGGGCTTGCGGAAAACACTTATTTTAACTGATGCAAAGAGTGCCTTACAATCTTTGGCCAGATTTCCTTTCTATAGTCAAAATCCTTTTATTATATTTGAAACACGTGAACTCCTCAATAAGTGCTCTCTTAAGGGGTACTTAGTGCATTTTGCATGGATTCCCTCTCATTGTGGCATTTTAGGTAATGAGAAAGCAGACCAATTAGCTAATGATGCCGTTTTGTGTGGAGATGTTTTTCCTTACAAAAATAACTCCCAAGATCTGGCTGCTCTGCCCAAAGTTTATCTACAGGAATCCTGGAGTCAGCTTTGGTCGGAGCAATCACTGAAAGGGAAGTTTTACCGATCTATTCAGCCATACATTCCTGTTAAACCTTGGTTTAGCAAGTACAAACTAAGCAAAAAGATTTCATCGATATTAATACGTATGAGATTGGGTCATGTGTGCACTCCTGCTCACCTTGCCAGGCTCGGCATAGTGCAGAGCCCTGTGTGTGAATGTGGTGCTGAGGTGGGAGATCTGAACCACCTTATTTTTGCTTGCCCTCTTTATGACCACTCCTTACTTTTCCAGAGTCTTGTTTCCCTCCGAGTCCCTTTTCCCACTTCTATCTCATGTATCTTGTTTAATTTTAATTTTAATATTTATAAAATCATAGCACTTTTCCTTGTAAATAATAATATAGCTATTTAAATGTTAAAATGTAAATGTTTGATACATAATTCATGTATATATATTTATGTACATATTATTTATAATGTATTTTTTAGCTTAATGTATTAAAGACGCACCAAGTTGGGCTTCTTGTTGGACCAACTGGTCGCGTTAATTTTCCAATAAATATATTATATTCCATACCTACTGTTGTAATCTATAATTTTAATTCAGTAATCCAAAACAACTAATCTCCTTTCCTTTTCCAAATTTTCCTTTCCAACATTTTATTGTTTCGCGAGTAATCGATTCTTACGTTTTGTTTTATAAAATATAAAATATTGTCAGTGGCAATAAGCACGAACAGTGCAACGCCATACCCCAAAAAAAAAAAAAAAAAAAAGATGACAGCAAAACGAAAATATGCATCTTTGAGATGAGAGAAAAGGATAGGTCATTGTATCCATGCAGCACCATCTTATAGCAAATAATATCTATATATATATATAAAAGAAGAAACTGACTGACTGACATATCAACGCACAGCCAAAACTACTGGGACTAGAAACTTGAATTTTTGCACAAGACTTCCTTTTATGATGAGAGCGAGCACTAAGAGAGGATATTCCAAAATTCACCCCCTAAGGGGATGAAACAGGAGTCCAAAGTTTTTATGGAGAAACCGACTTTCACGCGGGCGAAGCCGCTAGCAGAAGCTAGTTGTAGTATAAAACGTCATGCTAAAGTCCCTGTTTAGTTAATATTACTTGTGGTGGTGGCCAAAAGTCATGTTACTGAACATGAACGATTGGTCGGTTTTCGGTTATTACTAGAACTCTGTGAGAATCTTTTTAACTGGCGAGTTGGTCTAGTGGTTAGTGGCCCTGACTGCTATACTGGACGTCGTGGGTTCAATTCCCACCCAAGACAAATGTTAGTGTGATGAGCACGATCATTTGTTCTGTATCTGGGTGTAATTTATCTATAATATGTATGTATTTAGAAAAATATAAGTTTATCAGTTGTCTAGTACCTACTCATAGCACAAGCTTCTTAATTTGGGACTAGATGACGTTGTATGATATCTAGTTGAAAAAAAATATATATCGAAGAACTCCTACAATTAATACATGCTAAAAGTGAGGCATATATGTAACAAAATAAATAGTCGCAAATTAGGTGCATTTGTTATATTTGTTACTATTAAATGCAACATAAGTCACTAGGTAAGTATACAGTCACTAGGTACATATACAAAATATTTGAATAATCCAATTTATGACAATTCACTTCAGACTTTTTACAAGATTACTTAAAAACAAATATTAAGTACCTGCGGGATAATTACGTAACACACGATCAATGGCAGTTACTCTGATTTTGACGATCCAACTGCATTCATGGCGTTATTTACGTTTGTTGAGAAGACAATATACTTATTCACACATGAAGCAATGGATTCGCAATCTCATTCAAAATCAGTATCTTGCGTAATTGGGCTGCTAACCATAAACTAATCGTTTAAGGTTTGCCGTTATATTTCCAAGATAAGGTAGGTATGTTTTGTTCTTATGTGCTCGCTTCGGCAGATATTCTCCATCTTTCCGTAATATTTCATGTTTCCATCAATAATTTCTGGACTAAGAAAGGAGAAAGAAATTCTTTACTAAACTTGGATTCTAAAACCTTACCCCACATCTCAAGATCGGCAAACCACTACACTCAGAGTATGGATTGCATTAAACAATGTAGATACTAAGTTGGTGTCAAAATGTTTTTAAGTAACATAGTTGTTAGATACATAATTGCTCTGCGACTACAAAGTCTACCATAAACCAGCCTCTCTTTCCTTCATATTTTTGTATTTTTGTTTCGTATTTACAAAACTTAATCTCGATCTTTTTACACTTAGCAAACTTAAAAACTTCTCACAGAGCGTTTTTTCCATTTGTATTTTAAGACTCAAAAATTCCTCGGTGTCTTTCAAACACCTTTGATATTCAGATTTAACTGACAGGAACCTGCTTTTCAGGGTGTGCACCTTTTGTTTCATGTGTTTATTCATTGCTGTTAATATTTTGATCAAGTTCGGTTGAGCATGTTTAGGAGAACGATCCAATTCCATCGGCATGAATCCTTCTATGACTAGAGACCCTTGAATTTTCCGTTTCCAATAGAAAAAACCACCTTTTAATTCATACAAATAGTCATCTCTAGCATGGGACAGGCATTTTCTAACATTAGCATAATATTCTGTTGTGGACATGTGCAAGTTTTTGCTGAATCCCAGTAGACGATTTTGTGAAAAACGCCCTTTCCATAGCTTGTCATTTAGGAAAAGAAAAACTTCAAATGTATCAACCTTCCAACTGATCATCAGATGGCAAGGCTCACCTTGAATTTCTAGTTTTGTCACAGTGATTGCATCTTCTAAATCCATTATTAATAATATATCATTTCTGACGGGTTAATTTTATTTTTGGTTGGCTATTAAATCGTAGCTTGCATGGAAATGTAGTGCGACATTTTTGTTATTGGGTTAATAGATTTATATAATTTTGACAATTTCGGTGCCATGACGGGAGTCAAAAACACACTGATGTTTTTTAATTGTTTAGACAAAACTGAAACACAGAGAGTTTCATACAAAAAGTTTCAAACAATGAGCACAAAACGTTTCGAACCACTATGGCTGTACCGCGCACACGAAAATTTTTCGCCAAATATCAGAATTTGTCGGTCACTGGTTCAAAAATTAAAAGAGTTGGCAAGCTGGTCGCCTATAAGCGACCAGCTTGCCCACATTTGTATCTAAAAAAAAACATTTTACAAAAAAAAAAAAGCAACTTCACTAAAAAACACTGAAAGGATCAAAATAACTTTAATTTCGGAAGTCGGTGTTTCTCGGTATTGTTTGTTTTGATCCTTTTAGTGAAGTCGGTTTTTTTTTTTGTACAAAGTTTTTTATTTCACACTTCTTAGTTGCGATATACTTATAACCAGAGTGCCTATATTTCTTATGACAATTCGAATTAACCCAAACACTGCTAAGTTACATTGTTTTATTATGAAGTTCCTGTAACTACCTTCCACCTTCCGGCTCCATCATCAGATCAGCTTAATAGTACCTGTTTAAGTGAATAAGGTTCAATATTGTATGTAGGACTTCGTAGAAAAATAATACACGTCTTTGCTGTATGATGGTTTATTCCGAACTACTCTAATGAGCAAGACACATGATCATCAATTGTACCGAACAGTACCTTATAACCAAAGTGCATATCATGACCATTCTAATAAGCCCAAACACGGCTAGGATACATTAATTAATTACGGAGTTCCTGTACCTTCCGGCTCCATCATCAGATCATTTCGATAGAAATAAAAAAAAAAAAAAGATTAATAAAAATTCATATGTTTTGTAAGGATAAAATTTGTTAATACGCCATTTCAAAAAAAATTAAAATTGTTTGAAATAATGTTATATTTATTTTTAAAAAACCATTTCATTTACCTATTTAAGTGTTTAGTACTTACCTTACAATAATCAAATTTATCTAAGTAGGTAATGTTACAATTTTATATTGAAATCTTTATTACCTTTATTTAATAAAATTGTTTGAATTCATCTCAAAAACTAAATGTTGTGCACAGCTGCTTCCATGAACCTCTTTTGTCTAATGATATCGTGAATGGAGTATAATTAACTAGCTTTTGCCCGCGGCTTCGCTCCCGTCACAGGGCACCCTACCAACTACAGATACATACTTACATAATTAGGTTATGTTAGTTTAATCATATGCTTCCTATCAGGTGGGATCGCAGTCAAGCACTAGTTTATCATCATCTTCCTGCCCTTGTCCCGTTTTATTTGGGGTTGGCGCAGTACGTTTTTTTCTTCCATTTTGCTCTGTCACTCGTCAAGCTATCACTAACTACTACCTTTTCTTTCACATCACTTTTCACACAATCCATCCATCTTTCCTTTTTGCCTCCCTCTCCCTCTCCATCCATCAAGTACATGTATGATCATAACTCTTTTAGTAACATGCGTTTCATCCCTCCTCTACGAGCGTACCAAGACAAACGATTCCCCTTCAACTTTTCAGTCACTGGCTCCACTTTCAAACTTCCTCTAATATACTCATTTCTCACTTTATCCATTCTCTCTATCTCATCTCCGCTACATGCGATCTTTTTTCATCAGTGTTTTTCACAGCCCAACATTCTGATCCATACAGTATGACAGGTCTTATCACGGATTTGTAGATTTTACCCTTCAGCATGAGTCTTGATCCGTGGGTCACAAGTTGTTCCAGTGATCTGTCGCCATTTCATCCATCCTGAATTGATCCGATGTTTTACGTCTCGTATGGTGAGGTAGACACCATCACCCGAGGTACCAAAAGTCAGAGCAGATCGGTATGGGCGTTCCAGCGAGATTTAAGGGCACAGGACCGAAAAGACTGCCGAAATCGCAGATCAAGTATTTATCGTTCTGCTCATATCATTTAAAAAAACTTTTTACAAAAAAGTAAAATAACCGACTTCACTTCGATGATACCATTTTCAACATAACTATTTAGAACCATTTATTTGTATTGTTATAGTTGCTTAACTATCTTCATTATGATAACTATAGATACATATGTGTGAGTGTGAAATTACGTTTGCCATTTCTGGTCTTCTTTACTTACCAGTTCCACTTCATCAAAGGTTACTTTTTTATGCATAAATTCTCGGTAAAAATAACAAAATCACTATAAAGCCTAAAATATTTCAAGAATTTCCTCGATTTCTCATGGATCCCATCATCAGAACTGGACTTTTAGGGAAAAAAAATTGCAAATCGGTCTTGGAGTGTATCTGTGTATGGAGTGTGTATGTGTGAATGGAGTTCTGAAGATACATCAAAAATTTCAACCGAATTGAAAACCTCCTCCTTTTTTTGAAGTCGGTTAAAATTAATATATTTGGCGTTATGTCCACCTTTGTGCTTTTGTGTTGAAGATTAAATTAATAAATAACTATATTCAAATTTCAGCAACAGAAGTTTCATTATTTTAACGTAAATTAAAACCTAACGTTATAATTTGGTGAAATAGTTGTATGCGACAGTATATCTTGACACCTAATAGACCAAGAGCAAGGCTTATTGTTTTCAAAGTAGTCTTAGCCAATCTAACCTAGTAATTTAAAATATAAAAACATGTATTTAATTGAGGATTTGTCTCTCTCTGACATATCTAAGGACTTAACACCGATAAAACTAGAAGTATAGTATGTTACACATAATAATAGAAATATTTTTTCTTGGTGATTTTTCGTAAACTCTTCGATCTAGCTCTTGGACTATACCTTTAAAATTAAACCTATTATACCTTCTAAACTAAGACCTGACAAAATCTGCGGCTTGGCGACTAATTGCGTCAAATTAGCGACTAAATTTGGACGAAAACAGATCTTCGCTAGGTGGGCTAGCTTTTGAGCCTTTATTCCCATTTGCCCCCTCTAGGCTTGCCACCGGGGTGGTGGATGCCACTAATTAGGTGGCGTTTACCACCCCGGTGGTCGATGGCACTAAATAGGTGGTGTTCACCACCCCGGTGGTCGATGGCACTTAATTAGTTTCATCTGCCCCCTTCACAGTTATTAGTACGGAGGTTTATTCTCATATTGTATAGGACATTACCAATAAATAAAAAATAATAAATTAAACAATATATTTTAGTTTCTCTGTTTCTTTATTGGATAAAATCACAGTTTTATTACACTAACATAAGTGATGGACGTAAGATATTTTCACAAAATTGAATCAGTAAAAAATATTTTAATATCATTTTCAATAGCTATAGTCACAAGTTTTAATCACGGAATAATTTACTATTTTGACACCGTTTTTAAAATATTTTGTTTCGTATTAAAATTTCTTTAACATTGACTAACGAAGCGTCTTCTTCAATTTTATTAAAAAAATGCATAATATTTGGATTTTTTTCCCATAGATTTGTTTAGCTTGTTGTGCCAACCTTCCAAAAAATTGTTGGTACGGTGGCGTTGGCCGTACACTGGAACTTCGACCTCTTCAGATTCATAACAGGATATTTTTGTCAACTTTGCTGTCTTATTTCGATGACTATATAATAAAGATTTGATGTTATTGAATTGTTATCTAATTACTAATCTAGTTCAGAAATACAATAAACGTTGTTATAATGACTCGCAATTATTAATTATTTTGCATAGGCTTAGGTACTTCTTTTATAAACAGTTGGTAAGACATAACACCAATGTAGAAAGAAAAATAAGTTTAAGTCTATAACAAAATTTTGTTAAAAATTGATGTACAAAATCATAATAAATATTTTTGTTTTGTCATGCGCTCTACTTTTATCGTCAAGAGCGTAATACCGAAGTACCTATTTTGTGCATTGCAGTATTTTTCCATAGTTTTCGCTCACATTTACAACAGAAGACGATATGAAGACACAGGAACAATGCAATGTTGTACGACTCCACCCCTATGTGCGAGTGAGACCCCCTTTGTACGAGGGAGAACGCAGTATAGTTACACATTACATTTCTTGTCACTCCGTTCGCCTGTTTGTGTTTAATTTTAATGTGTGCGTTTATTTGTTTACCTTCCGGGTTCCTTACTTGTACAATTTGCAATAGATAATCCGAAACTGCTTGGTGCAAATTCAAACATTATTTATACACTAATATGGCAGAACCACAAGCTAGTGGAAGTTCCCCAGAGCTTAATACGATTTTTTATATTAATAAAAATAATGGTAAAGTGCTGTTACGTGCGGGACATCAATATATTATTAAAAAACAATACAAAACCACTGGTCTCGTGATATGGGAGTGCTCAGGCAGAAGAAAAAATAAGTGTCGCGGTGTTTTAAGAATTAAGGTAAGTAGTTTTTTAGTACACTTACTGTCTGTGTCACCACATCCGAATAAGTTCCCATATAATTATTTAGCAGATAATTTCAAACAAATTCTGTTTCATTTTTAAATTTATTCAACAGTTAGTAACTGTTCAGATGTTGTGAAACAGGCTCTTAATAAGTTTGTTAATCTAGTTTTAGTGCCAGGGGCCGTAGGCAAAGTAACATTATCGTTGCCGAAGTTAGATACGATAACTAAGTTCAATAAGAATAAGTTTTTTATAAAAAGTTTTTTATATAGCTAGATTTTATTGCATTGTCACGACATATACATATGCCTGCAAAATTTCCAATAAAAGCTTGTAAATAAATGTAAAGGATTGACATGTCAATCTACCACCACATTGTATATTGTACCACTCTAAAGATAGACGTATAATATAATTTAAAATCAACCTGACAAAACATGAGAAAACAATATTATTTTGTTAGGTTCAAGCTTAAATTCACTTTATTTTAACAATTTTAAAGTTGACTTTTGAGTGCCTTAAAAAGCTGCGCGAGGATTAATGCAGTCTGTCTGCGGTGATCCTAAGGCAACCGTGTATCGTTGGTGAAACGAACACAATAATACGTAATACCTAATAAATAATGTGTAGAAAGTTAGTGTACTAAAGAATATTCACATATGTGTTTTTCTTTTTATAGGGAGAAAATATTGTCGGTGAGAAGCACCACGACTGTACACCAGATTTCGCAAAAAATGAAAGTGCAATATTAATGCAAAGAATAAAAGAGAAGATAACAGAACCAACCTTTCCCGCCGTGCCATCTACTTACAACAAGGCAATAGCAAAGATGAGTAATTCCGACGTGAGTAATATTATGAAATTTCCTCAATTCAATAACATCAAATCATCATTATATAGGTATCGAAATAAGACAGCAAAATTGACAAAAATATCCTGTTATGAAGCTAAAGATGTCGAAGTCCCAGATAGATACGAAGAATTCTTGTTGGCCGACTACAAACATGAAGGTGTCCGTATAATTATATTCTGCTCCAAAAAATCCAGAGAGTTAATTAAAAAGGTCAAGGATTTCTTTAGTGATGGTACATTTAAAAGTTGCCCATCATGTTTTAAACAGTTGTATGTAATTCATGGAGATTTGGGGAGCGATAGAGACGCTACTAACATCGTGCCGTTGATGTATTGTCTCATGAATAAAATGACATATAAAGCCTACGTCACTCTATTTGAATTAATAAAAACGCAGATTCCTGAGTGGGAACCAATAAACTTCAAAACAGACTTTGAAAATGCTGCGATTAAAGCAATAAAAAAATTATTTCCAAATACAACAATTGCCGGCTGTTATTACCATTATAATAAAAGTATTTGGAAAAAAGCAAAAGAGCTTGGACTGACACAATGCGAAAAAATAAAAAGACGTGAAATAGAACTGAGCGCAGTACTACCATTATTGCCTCGCAATGAACTATTAAATGGATGGAAATATATAACGCGTCACGATATTGAGGACCCTCAGTTACTGAAATTCAGGTCTTATATGGAAAAACAGTGGACCAAATCTGATTCGTTAGAAATTTTGTCAGTGTATGGCCAACGTCACCGTACCAACAATTTTTTGGAAGGTTGGCACAACAAGCTAAACAAAGCTATGGGAAAAAAGAATCCAAATATTATGCATTTTTTAAATATAATTGAAGAAGATGCTTCGTTAGTCAATGTTAAAGAAATTTTAATACGAAACAAAATATTTAAAAAACGGTGTCAAAATTCTATATCCAATGACGAATTCATTCAGGACGCTCAATTAGCGTTATTAGATGGACAATTAACAGTAGGCCACTTTTTGGAAATGGTGCGTACATAAATAAATATAACTTTTCTTGAATTTGTTCTTAGATTAACTTACAACTGTGACATATTATTATTTCTAATTGGGTAGATTATTCTAATTTTAATTATATTGTGATTAAAACTGTGATCTTAGTAGATAATTGAAAACCACTTTTTAAAAATCTTGGTTAGATTTGCAGTGTTACGTTATTACGAAAACACTTACTTATAATTTTTTACGTATAAAAGCTAGTTGATTATTGTAAATGATTCTGTGATTAATTATATTGCAATTAAAACTGTGATCTTAGTAGATAATTGAAAACCACTTTTTAAAAATCTTGGTTAGGTTTTCAGTGTTACGTTATTATGAAAACACTTACTTATAATGTTTTACGTATAAAAACTAGTCGATTATTGTAATTGATTCTGTGATTAAAAAGTGTGACTATTGAAAATGATATTAAAATATTTTTTACTGATTCAATTTTGTGAAAATATCTTACGTCCATCACTTATGTTAGTGTAATAAAACTGTGATTTTATCCAATAAAGAAACAGAGAAACTAAAATATATTGTTTAATTTATTATTTTTTATTTATTGGTAATGTCCTATACAATATGAGAATAAACCTCCGTACTAATAACTGTGAAGGGGGCAGATGAAACTAATTAAGTGCCATCGACCACCGGGGTGGTGAACACCACCTATTTAGTGCCATCGACCACCGGGGTGGTAAACGCCACCTAATTAGTGGCATCCACCACCCCGGTGGCAAGCCTAGAGGGGGCAAATGGGAATAAAGGCTTTTGAGATATTAAACTGCGTGGTTTTCTGTCTAGAAACCCGTATAACTTTGGAACCAGTGACCAACCAACGATTTCTGAGATTTTGCGACTGATTTCGACTAATAAACGACTAAAACTGGATGAAAACAGATCTTCTTCCGCACCCGTATCCAGATTCGAAATTTCTTTTCTTTTTAATATATTAATTTAATTTTATCCTTACCACCCATGCTTGACAACATGCGTAATTATTGAACCAGGCGCAATCTCGGCAAATCTAGTGCTATAAATTTTATAGTATTGACTGCTTCAAGCCAGTAAGCTTACCAAGAAAGGTAACTCGACACGTGTGCTGCCAAATACTACAAAAATATTAGAATTCATTTACATTCGTATTCTATTTGTAAACTGTGTTCAAACGAAGACCGGGCTTAAATGACTCAGTAGCCAAGCCCACCCAAGCCTAAAACGTTACTCAAAAAAAAACTGTGCTGTGAGTCTCAATAGCTTTACAGCTTTACTTATTATCTGTTATCACGATTGAATAGAGAATAGAGCAAAGACTACTATAGTATACTGGCTATAGCGGTATCCTTTCTAGTCTGTGGATTGAATCATACTGTCTTGAGATAAAGACTTTTGGCGGGAAACTCAAAGAGCGCGAATCCTTTAAAAGTATCCTTAAGAATTTTTATTGCATTATTTTACTATTAGTGCTAAGTAGTGCAAAAAATAATTACCAAATAGTTAGAAAACATTTAATACATGGATGACGACGAGGATGAGAGTCCAGATGGACCCAACTCCAAGAGGACGGCTAAGGTGGCTAAGCGACACATAGACACACAGCAGCAGCAGCGCGAAAAGGAAAGTTACAACTTTGCTCCTTTCTTTAAACCTCATTACATAAGACAGTACCCAGAGCATTCTACTAATACAGAATTTAAAGTATATGTTGAGTCTCAGGATAAGAAAGAACGATTTGGAAATAAAAGCCCAATTTACTTGAACCATATATTTACAACAGAGATAAAGGGTGTGGTGGCTCTACAAAGAGTCAACGCAAGTAAAATTGTTGTTATATTTAAATTGGCGAACACAGCTAACAACTTCATAGCCAACTCTGGATTTTTAGAAAAATATAATTTAAAAGCATATATACCGGCAGCCCAAATAGAGAAAACAGGAGTCATACGCTTTGTGCCTATTAACATTTCTACCAAGGAATTATACACAAAGTTATCATCTCATTTTGAAATTATTGCTGTGCGACGCTTTACAAAGAAGGTAGGGCAGCAGCGGGTTCCATTGCAAACTGTTAGCTTAACCTTTTTATCAAATAATCTTCCTGAAAATGTACAGTATGATCTATTCTCATACAGGGTTTTTGATTATATTCCGCCTCTGCAGCAATGTTACCGATGCTTCAAGTTTAATCATTCAGCCCGTGTTTGTAATGGTAAGCAACGTTGTAGTCGTTGCACTGGAGAACATCTTTACACAGAATGTGACAAGCCTGATGAACTCTGCTGCGTTAACTGTAGGGGAGCTCATTTGGCTGTATCTAGATCTTGTCCTGTTAAAATTCAAAAAATGTTAGAAAAACAAAAGAAAATTACTTATGCTAGTGTTGTTGAAACCAAAAAATATGAACAAACTTTTCCAACAATTTCTGAAAATGTAAATAAAACAAAAAATGTTGTAAATAATAATTTAATTAAAACTACACCTGTAAATAAAATTGTACAAAAAGTAAATAAAACTGTACATAAAGTAAATGATAGTAGCTGTATTACACAGGCTCTTGAAATTAATTTAAAAGAACAATTATTAAATAATTCAGATTTAAATTCAGCTATTATTCGCACTATACTTGAAATCAGTAATAAGGGTGATGGGACTCCAATTAATAGTAAAACAGTCAACGATATGTTACATAAATACCTTCCTTAAATTTATGGATATAAATAGCACATCATCACAGTCTCAGTTACGAATAGCACAGTTTAATATTCAGAGTGCATATAATAAAAAACCCTTACTAATAGATTTTTTAGTAAATGAAAATATTGACATTTGTCTATTAAATGAAACATGGTTTAAAGATAATAGGTTATTTAAAATTCCTGGATATAATTTACATTTTCGTAATGCAAGTAATAAGCATGGAGGTGTAGCAATACTAATACGTCCTTCTTTTAAATATAAACAGTTGGATACTCAATTTTATGAAGATTTACAAAGCATAGCTATATCGTTAACTACAGAATATGGTAATCTTTCAGTTTTATGTGTTTATTCCCCACCTACAAGTGGACATATGAGAATGACCAGATTACGAAATTTAATTAATTCATTGCCTACACCTGTTTTTATTAGTGGTGATTTCAATGCACATCATATTGCCTTTGGCTGTGTATCCACAAAAGGTCGTGGACAGCAGCTTTATGATATAATTGATGACTCTAATTTATGTATACTCAATGATGGTAGTTGTACAACTATTCAATATCCAAATCGTAATCCATCAGCTATTGATGTTACTTTTGTCAGTCCTTGTATTGCTCCACTTTGTGACTGGTCAGTCTATGATAATAACATGGGTAGTTATCATTTTCCAACAATTACTTCTATATTATTGAGTGTAGATAAATATAGAGTAAATCCTCCCACCGAAAAATATCTATATAATAAGACTGATTGGAAGCGGTATGGTGAGCTTTCTAAAGTCTTTTTTAGCAATATAAATGTGGTTAATAAAGATCCTTTACAAACATATAACCTTTTTTGCGATCAACTTAACGCTTTAAAAGATGAGTGTATTCCTAAGTTTGTTCAAAAATCGCATTATAAAAGTAAACTTCCAGCACCATGGTGGAATGATAGATGTAAACAGAGTGTTATCAATTCCTATGAAGCACTAAAGCACTATAGGAAAAATCCTTCTATTGAAAATTTCATCTATTACAAAAGGTTAGATGCTATAAAGAAAAAGATAATTGCTGAAGAAAAAAGAAATGGTTGGAATAGTTTGTGTAACAGTTTTAATAGAACAACTCCCATTAGCAAAATTTGGAATAACATTAGAATGTTTAAAAATGGTGGAAA
Organism: Mythimna pallens; assembly: GCA_961205895.1. Taxonomy (NCBI): domain Eukaryota; kingdom Metazoa; phylum Arthropoda; class Insecta; order Lepidoptera; family Noctuidae; genus Mythimna; species Mythimna pallens. The sequence continues at coordinate 16,919,195 of OY540844.1, read as the reverse complement.
GGTTAATAATAGGTCTTATTCTGATGTATTCATTAATTCGTTTTTAGATAAATTGGCAGATAAGGGCTTAGAGGTCCCTAACTTAGAAACATATTTTAATGTTCATAATGACAGTGAAAATACGAAATTTCTTATAGAAAAGTTTACATTTCAGGAATTTTCAGTTTCTTTAAATTCACGTAGAGATACAACACCTGGTTTAGATGGTTTTCCTTATATCTTAGTCAAAAAACTTCATCAATCAGTACAAAAACTTTTCTTAGACATTCTTAATAATTTATGGATTAAACAGATTATTCCTGAATCTTGGAAGACTCAATGTGTGATACCTATTTTAAAAACTGATAAGTCTCCGGATTGCGCTGATTCATATCGACCTATTTCATTGTCATCTTGTATAGGTAAAATATTTGAAAGCATGTTAAAAACTCGTCTTGACTGGTTTGTTGAACACAATGGAATTTTACCAAACATTCAATATGGTTTCAGACGAGGGCGAAGTTGTGCAGACAGCTTTGTATCCTTTCTCTCTGATTTGAAACACGCGAAAAATAATAAATTTAATGTAATATGTGTTTTCTTAGATGTACAAGGAGCATTTGATAGTGTACAGCCAGGAATTTTAGTTAAAGTTTTATCAAAAATTGGTATACCTGGTGTTGTATGCAAATGGATTTTTAGATTTTTACATAATAGAACCTTATATGTCAAATATAATAATATTATACATGGACCTAAAACAGCATCAAAAGGGACAATGCAAGGGGCAGTGTTGTCCCCTTTGCTCTATAATCTATATTGTAGTGCAATTTGTAAATATGTGAATAATCCTAATGTAAATATCCTGCAATTTGCAGATGACCTTGTTTTATATTGTACAAACAGAAATATTAATCAAGCTGCAAATATTTTAAATAATGCTTTGAAGGAATTACATACTTATTATAATAAATTGGACCTCAAAATCAATACTAGTAAAAGTAGAGTAGTTGTTTTTGGTCAAGATTTACCTAGCACTGATATAAAGTTTAACAATGAAATTATTCCACATACAGATAAACATAAATTTTTAGGTATAATCATAGATAAGAAACTTTCTTTTGAATATCATTTAAAATACATAGCTCAAAATTCCTTAAAAGGTCTTAACATTCTTCGATGTTTAGCTGGTGTTTCATGGGGTGCAGACCCTAAGACTCTTACAATTCTGTATAAATCTATTGTCCGAAGTCATTTTGATTATAGTTGCCTTGCATATATTAATATTAATAGTAAGTTTGTAAATAAATTAGATATAATACAGAATAAGGGTCTCAGAATAATATCAGGTGCTATGTGTTCTACACCTATTAGAGCTATGGAAGTAGAAACAGCAATAATGCCATTATCACTACGCAGATTACTGTTAGCTCAACGCTTTTGTTTAAAATTATTATCCTGTAGGAATCAATTAGTAATGAACAAAATTTTACCTTATCCTGTTCAATGTAGCACTCCTATGGTAACTGGTGAGGAACTTCTTAACCACTACAATACAGAACTCTCCCAAGTACTTCTACAAATAAAAAGTAAATTTAATAAAGTTTTTTCTGATTCTTTATGGCCATGCTATTCAACACAATTTGAAATTTTATTTAAAGTACCAAAATCTATTGATGCCTCAGTTTGCACCAATCAAGATCTACTTAACTTCATAGACCACAATAAAGAATATTATAAAATTTATACTGATGGGAGTAAAGGAGAGTCTCATGTTCGTAGCGCTGTTTATGACCCTCAAATTAAATTTGAACAAAGTTTTGTGTTAGATAATAGTTGTAGTATATTTACTGCTGAGGCATATGCAGTTTTAGAAGCGTTAAAGCACATTGATTCTGTAGACAAATGTAGATATTATTTAATCCTTACTGATTCTCTAAGTTTAATAACAAGTTTAAAAAACCTAAAAATTAACTTTAAAACTAATTACTTGCTTTTTAAAATTAAAATTATTTTAAATAATCTTAGTTCTATGGGAAAAGAAGTATTTTTCATGTGGATACCTTCACATAGAGGTATAAGTGGAAATGAAATTGCTGATAAAGCAGCATATAATGGAATTAATTCAATAGATGTAAGTGCTGTTGTTAAGACTCCTTTCACTGATTGTTATACTGACATTAATATGAAAATAAATGAAGTATGGAGAAGATTATGGAAAAAAGATCAAGAACAGAAAGGCAAGTGGTATGGCAGCATACAAATGGACTTACCTAGAAAACCCTGGTATTACAAATTGAAGACTGCTAGTAGAGACTTCATTACAACAATAAATAGACTCCGATTTGGGCATAACACCGCACCCGCTCATTTGAGTAGACTCAACATAATTGAAGATGCAACATGCACTGCTTGTAGAAAGTTCCCAGGAACAGCAGAGCATATTATATTCAGTTGTGAAGAACATAACCTCCAACGCTTAATTCTTGCGAGTGAGCTTTGTGACTTATCCGAAGAAATGTCAACAAATATTGAATCCCGCCACCTTATTGTAATGTTGCAAAATAAAGACTGCTTTTTGCCGTTATATAAATATATTAAAAATACCATCGGAAAAATATAAAGAGAGATTGTTAAAGATAAAATAAAAATCATAAGACGATACGATTTGCAAATAAAAAAGAAGAAATGGCACAAAGGCCAAAAAGCCATGCCACAAAAATTAAAAAAAAAAAAAAAAAAAATGTCTTGAGATACTGTCATACATACATAACCTAAAAATCATTGTTTTTCGTAGACAGACAAGGACACAAACAGAGGAATTTTATTGTGTGGTATCGAGTCTATCGAGGTTGTAATAAATTCGTAGAAAACTATACTATGACTAGCGGCGATGAAACAGATAATAGTTCAACTGTTGATGATCAGGATGATGGAGAAAGGGTGAGTGTGAAAATAATAAATACGTTTTAAGATTCATCATAAATATTCCCAAATCTTGCACCCAAATACCAGATAACCTACTTGAATTTTTTATTGGAGATAATTTAAATCCATCGCCAACTAAAGCATCGACTTTTTGCGTTATATATTGGAGTTTATAACAAGATTTATACCTACCTTTTAAAAAGGCCATAAAAAAGTATATGGATTGTAATGGAATTTTAATGTTGTTTTGCTAGATTATTTTGGAACAACAATTCCAAAATTTAAAAATATCTTAAAATTATCCATCCAACCATTACTCAGTGTAAATAATTGCAACCTATGGCATTTTTAGGTTACCTACCTTTAAATTACCAGAGGTGTGCCCCGCCTGGGCAGAGCACCGCCGTGTCCTCGTGGAAGTTTTCGGTGGCACCGATCTCTCGCGCCAGGCCTTGGTACAAGCCATGGTCCAGATCGAGGAGGCCTCCTTTTGCAAAGCAGTAACTCTAGCAAAGAGAGACAACTTTCTTCACGCCCTAGCCTCCGGATCCCGATCCCGATTTCCGGCTACTGTAGGCCTGTGGGCGGCAAGCAATGACTGTAAAGTCTAGACACTCTCCCACTCTGCCCTGAGTTGGCTTCTGAAAGAAGCAAGAAGACTCGGCCTGTGATGCGAAAGAGGACCCCAGGGCCCTGGAACGAAAGCAAAGAAAGAACAGGAGTGGGTTTTAGTCAGTAAAAGTCTGTCACACCCTGCCACCTGCTTGGTGATTTTCCACCTAAAAACACAGAAAAAACAATATTCATAAAAAAACTATAATTTCAGACTGAAATCAGATCACAGCTTTCAACATTATCATTTGAAGAATTGCAAAAACTAAAAGAAAAGATTGGTGCCAAAGTATACAAAGAAGCTCTATTTGGTGACACTAACAAGAAAAAAGAGCACAATGCACCAAAGGTTTTCAAAAGAGAAAATAAGAACCGACCACGAGAGATGAGCTCTAAGAAGCCTGTTCGAATGCTCCAGGCTGTTGCTACAGTTAAGAAAAAAGAAATCCGTGATCCAAGGTAGTAATGATCTTATACATAAAACTAACAGAAAAATAATTAAGGTGAATGCTTCCAGGTACCCCAAGAAATTCTTTTAATATATATGCATTTTATGATTAGTGTGGTAATATAAATATTTGCACTAATTAAATTTATGTATTTATAAAATACTTATTAAAACTATTAAAATAATTCTATTACCTAAAAAGACAGTTATAAAGTGCCATTTAATAAAATTTGACATTTTTGTCTATAAGTTGAGTTAAATTCATTAAACACCAAGTGAATCCCGGCGTTCGATTGCCCACTGTCTTTCTATTGTCTCTAATTATGCTACTAAAAAGGGTTAAGAGAGTTGTGATAATGTGTTTTATGAGTATAGTTGTGTAAATACATACATCTCATAACCACAAATATAATATTACCTTAGTATGCAATACTGAGCTGCAAATTGAAATGGGACTTTTTCGGACTAACCCGAGGCATTCACCTTAAGCTATGACACTGGGCCAAAGGCATCACATATTGTAGGGCAGAACCACCCTAGTTTACCTGATTTCAAACTTTAGTTACGTTTACCTTTACTAATGTAAGTAATGTCAGAGAAAAATATTATAAATTTAAAAAGTCCCATTTTAATTACAGATTTGACCCACTTTGTGGGGAGTTTGACAAGAAACAATTTTCAGAAGACTACAATTTTTTGTCAGACTTACGTATGAAAGACATTAAAGCTATTAGAGCAGAATTAAAAGAGACAACAGACCCAGAGAGAGAAGTAAGATTACGAAGACTACTCCAACGGTTGAACGACCAACACAAACACACAAAGAAGAGTAAAATAGAGAAAGAAGTTGCTGAGAAGAATAGAAAACAGATTGAACAAGAGTTTAATGAGGGGAAGCAGCCACTCTTCAAAAATAAATGTGAGTTGATGACATTGTTTATTTCTTCATTGTTTTTTTTTTTGCAATCTTCTCTAAAAGAAAATTTTTCATGAGATTAATTTTTGTGTCTATGCCAGAGATGTTACGGAAGTTCCAATCCAATTTTGGTTCCGATAACAGGTCTAGCTGTACTTCCATAGTAAACCTTCCCCCAAGAGGGTACTCATAATAGACGTTTTTTTTTTTTTTAGTTTGATATAAACTAGTGTTTGACTGCAATCCCACCTGATGATAAGCAGGGTATGATCGTGTAGATATCAGCTCTATATCTACCTAACTGCATTTCTTCAGTCGTCTTATGGCCCTCAGACTTGACTTTTGCTTTAGGATAAGTCCTGAAGACTTTTTGCATACTAACCATTTACACTTTATCTCATTGCAGCTGAACTACGTGTCGAGGCGCTGGTGAAACAGTACGAAGAATTGAAAAAAGAAGGCGCCGGTCGGATACAACGCCATCTTAAGCGAAGACAGCAGAAAGTCAAAAAACGTTCACACAAAGCCCCCACAGGCACCTAATATAATTATATTTAAACTTAAAAAAAAAACTTTTTTTTTTATTCACTTGGTTCTGCCAACAGCCTCGCTCGCGTAATGATAGAAAATATATGTGTATGTCACTCAGTGATAAAGTAGCATTCCATGGTGAAAGAACTTTTTAAATTTAATAATTATAATATAATAATATTCCACAAGTTCCACAAGTATCACACAACGCCGTCTAGTCCCAAGCTAAGCAGAGCTTGTGTTATGGGTACTAGACAACTGATAAACATACTTATATATTTCTAAATACATACATATATAGATAAATTACACCCAGACACAGAACAAATGATCGTGTTCATCACACAAACATTTGTCCTGGGTGGGAATCGAACCCACAACCTCTGGCATAGCAATCAGGGCCACTAACCACTAGACCAACAGGCCAGTCATAAACTTCTATAAACCCAAGCGAACGCCGGCGTTCGCGCGTGACGTCATCGCGCCATTAGTTTCAGAGATTACCCCCCCCCCCTACATACAAAATTATACATCTTTATAAAATTATAATAATAGTATAGACTAAATTTTTCACTTGGCTTACCACGCATAAAAATATATATTCACACAACGCTGTCTAGTCCCAAGCTAAGTAGAGCTTGTTTTATGAATACTAGACAACTGATAAACATACTTCAATATTTCTAAATACGTACATATTATAGATAAATATTACACCATAACACAAAAAAAAAAATGTATATTATAATAATATAGACAAAATATATACGTTTTTTGGTACAAAAGTATGCCGTCGATGGTGCGTAGTGATCCACGCGCGCCTTAAAGAGATGTCAGCAAAACCGTAGGGGCCCAGCAGGTCCTACTAGGGCCTTGTTTTAACTTTAAAAAGGGAAACCCGTGGTCGTAGAACGCAAGGCAACTAAACATATAGTGTGGTTTTAGTCAGTAAAAATCTGACACGCTCTCCTGCTTCAGGGCGGAGCAGGAGGAAGGAGGTGGAAGTCATCAGATTATTTCCACCTTAAAAACAAACATTGAGTGCTTTACATGAGTGAAAGAATTATAGTATTGGATCAGGACTTCCAGAGTAAGAATAACTATTCATCACCATAATTTCAGCCGAAAGATGTCCACTCAGAAATCAGAAACGTTTATTTCAAGTAGACCAATTACAGGCACCTTTGAATTGTCAAAATGTCGGTCAGTCAAAAAAAAAATACAAGTGAAGCTAAATTGCACGTTCCAAAGCGTAAATCTCTATGGAGAGGAACGTGCAAGAAACTCAATGGACACTCTTTTAAATCATATTATGAGTTACATAAATCTTGGTTACATATTTCTTGTCGCTTTTAATATGTGAGCACAATGTAGTTAGCAATAATAATTAAAAAAATAAACGAATTAAAAAAAAATAGAAATTTAATTAAGTCATTGGCAGCTAAGAGATGACCAGTCTGAACTGACGGCAACCGTTCACGAGCATGACGCGTGCATCAGCCACACTCAGCTCAACCATTTTAAAGGGAACTGAATAACCCGTGCCACCATCAGCAAGACATTTGAGTGATCATGACAAACTCTAACCCTAATTAAAATGCTCCATGGTACTTCACATTCACAAAACTTGAAAACAAAGTGCTTCTACATTATACAATGCTATTTTTTCCAAATACAAAAGGTAATACGTTATCATAAGCTCTATTGAAATAAACAAATAAAATAAATTAAAAAACATTTCGAAAACAACAATACAAAAAGGGGAATATTATCTCTTCCAATATTTATATACATATATTATATATGAAAAAAAAAACTAATTTGAAAGTAAAAGTGGCTGTGGCTGCGGAGCAGAACCGGCATTTAGCCAAGCGTTTTTATCAAGGATATAATCTTCCAGTTTATAATACGCTTGTCTACTTATTGCGCGTTTAATGCATGCTTTAAATTTGGACTCATTTAGTTGTAGAATCTCAACTGGTATTTTATTATAAAATTTTACACAGTACCCCATGAAAGAACTATGTACTTTAACACTGTTGGACATAGCCTCCCCGAAGTGTCGCCGCGGACCATGAACGGTCCTGTGCGTCTCGCATCCATCGGATTCCCGCAACCCTTACCAGGTCATCGGTCCAACTTGTAGGAGGCCTTCAAACGCAACGTCTTCCGGTACATGGTCTCCATTCCAGAACCTTTCGGCCCAAACGGCCATCTGTTAAGTTTGACGATTCTTCGTGCTATGTCGGTAACCTTGGTTCTGCGAATATCCTCATTCCTGATTCGATCACGCAAGCAAACTCCGAGCATAGCCCTTTCCATTGCCCTTTGGGTGACTTTGTCACCCAGTAAGTTAAGATTAACCATTACACACATATAAACAATTTTTCAACACACTTGCTCAGAAAGTGACTCTTATTGCACTGCACTTAGGTATATAATGGCACTCATTACCAAACTGTGACATTTTGATTACCATTACGCACTAGTGCTATAATGTAGTTAAAACCTTTTTGTTCAACCTCTTTGTTCGCAAAACAAATTTTGAATTCGAATAAAATTCCTGTTCAAGTATATAAATTAGTGTTTTACTTACTTATTTCATCCAATTTACAAGTTAAAATGGACAAATTTTACTTGTACAAACGATTTATTTAATAAAAAACATTTAGTAAATAAATCGTACATTCAAATTTTTTTTGTGGTCTGTGGCCGCTATTTTCAGATGCGCGCGGTTTTTGGCGTGATTTTTTTTATTCCAGTGAAGTTCAGTGGCTGTATTACCTAATTAAATAAAATTAAATACTACAAAATCATTACAAAATGTTACATCCGTATTCTACTGTCACTACGAAAGACATTATCGTAAAAACTTTTCACGTAAGAAAACATAAACGGTGCATAAACGTCAGACTAGGCAGTATGATCAAAACACCTTAGCTTTCCTCTATGGGTAAATAAAAAAAATGACGCGCGCGTTATGAAAACAGATTTTTACCGACATCTTACCGAAATTTTACTAGTTTTATTGTTGTTTTCTTCGAAAGTGTATTGAAAAACGTCGTATGACACACGTGAGTAATTAATGATTACCGTTCTTGGCTCTCTTAAGACCCTCGCCACGGCTCGGGTCTAAATACCGCCTCGACGGTAATCACTAACATTACACACTTATATCATAATGTACTATTACACCTCATTAAAATATTAGTTAGGTAAAGTAGGATCATGGACGCGATCGTTGCCTCTAATTTCAGCAAAACTAAAAGTTGTCAAAAAATAAAATGCCCGTTTTGACATTTGTATTGTGACTACCTAGCGGCTTCGTCCGGTGTAGGAAATCGTATTTGCTACAATCGGACATTCCACTTTATGGAACCTATAACGACCTACGTCGTCACATAGGAACTAAAAATCCTACATCGAGATATCAGGTGGTCGTTACCACGCGACTAGAACATGTACAACCAAATTCAACAATCGCTTGCCCGGTCCAGACACAAAGTAAACACACACACACATAGAGACACACACACAGAGCAGAGTAGTTTTTTATTAAAAATAAATACATTAATTAATTTTTTAATTTATATGAATAAATATTACAGCTATCAAAATACACAAGTGACTTCATATGGGTGCTTGATGAAGTAAGTGTGCATGGTGATCAGGCCAGGTGAGTCTGCTAATTCGTACAGGCACTGAGGACCTCTGGGAACGATAACCTGAAAATAATAATACACAATATTAGAAGACTGAAGAAGTTATCAACAATAACAAGGAGTGTGCGCAGCCGTAGCTAAGTGACCAACCACCCAGGTGGTAAAAAAAACTGGGGCCTCTTTTTACACGGGAAATCATCAAATGACCTGTCCTGCTCTGGGTAGAGTGGAAGGGACTTGTTAGACTTTTAGAAACTGAAACGAGTTGCCACGATTGTAGTAGGTTGCAAACTCTACCTTACTACTACTACTACTTTAGTTTATTTAGATTTCGAAGGTGGGAAAATTTTTCGGCAATTCAATAAAAGTTTTGCTAATCAGGTTTTGGGGGCTCCCCGAGCTTAAGAGCCCCGGGGCACTGCCTCGCCCTTCGGTAGCTACGCCAGTGTGTGCACTTGTGCAGCTCAGCTATTATAGGTACTAGGTTCTTTCTTCTTTCTTGCATAATGACAATAATTAATTCTTGATTAGCACTCCCGTTCCATAAATAGAAAAGTAAATATATATTATATGACTACCTATTGTAGGTACCAGATAAATTTGCCACAATGGCCCAATGACCGTTATGGCAAATAATCTATGTATATTATATAAGGTGGGTCAATATACCTAGTAATAATGGTAATTAACCGACTTCAAAAGGAGGAAGTTATCAAACATTTAAGTAATAATTATCACCTGAACAGCAGTCCTGCCTGGTTTCTCAAACCAATCAACGGCTCCATCCTTGACGGTGTGCTTGCCGAACGTGACCATCCCGATTCCAATGAGCTGGTTGGAGTACACCAGCGGGAACCAGGGGAACAACGTGTCGGCCTTGCAGTCCAGCTCCGCTTTCATCTTGTAGTAGTAGTGCTCACCTGCAACAATCATAATGACGTTAAGAAATGATTGCAAGGAGTTTTAATGACGGTTTTTGGAAGTGGAAGTCAAATTGATGTGGTGTGAATAGACGCCATGCAGAGAATTGGGATGTTAAAGCTGCGGGATGGTTCTAAAGAGTTACTGTATAGTCCTGGAACGAAAAGGGCAACTGAAGGATCAGGTGGGTTATGTCAGCAACAGTCTGAAATGCCCTCTCGTTCCACCTTAAAAAAAGGATTGGGAATTACGTCGTGAATAGAAGAAGTAGATGAATTCAGTGAAACATTATCTATAATATAAAAATGAATCGCAAAATGTGTTGGTAAGCGCATAACTCAACAACGCCTGGACCAATTTGGCCAATTCTTTTTTTAAAATGTTCGTTGAAGTTCAAGAATGGTTTTTACGGCGAGAAAAATTCGAATAGAGTAGGGTAGAGTAGGGTAGAGTAGGGTAGAGTAGGGTAGAGTAGGGTAGAGTAGGGTAGAGTAGGGTAGAGTAGGGTAGAGTAGGGTAGAGTAGGGTAGAGTAGGGTAGAGTAGGGTAGAGTAGGGTAGAGTAGGGTAGAGTAGGGTAGAGTAGGGTAGAGTAGGGTAGAGTAGGGTAGAGTAGGGTAGAGTAGGGTAGAGTAGGGTAGAGTAGGGTAGAGTAGGGTAGAGTAGGGTAGAGTAGGGTAGAGTAGGGTAGAGTAGGGTAGAGTAGGGTAGAGTAGGGTAGAGTAGGGTAGAGTAGGGTAGAGTAGGGTAGAGTAGGGTATAGTAGGGTATAGTAGGGTAGAGTAGTCAGTTGACGGGAGCGAAGCCGCGGGCAAAAGCTAGTTTATAGATAACAATAGTGTTAAGAAAAGAGATGTTATTGAATTGGCAAACTCTTGATGGTTGGAAGAAGAAATTGCACTGCGATGAATCCAAATAGCATAGCTGGATGGTGAGTCGAAAATCCGCAGATGTTTAATATGTAATGCGTGAGGAAGAGAGAGTCGTCTCACACCCCAGATGCCGCAGGAGAGGCTACAGGTGTCGAGAGTCTCAGGGCGATTCCTGGTCACCACAGTTGCAAGTTCGGGGACGGGGAGCAATAGGTAAAAACCAAACCCCGGTCGACACTCACGGCTCGGTCTGGTCCATGTTCGCTTCAAAGAGCTGTCAGAGTAATTGACGGGGCCTGCTAGGGCCGTTGCCTACCGAGGTCAGCTAGCCAACAGCTAAGAGAATACTGGTGGGTTTTAGTCAGTAAGTCTGGCAACGTAATGGTGATTCTGCAAGAGCGGAGGTACATCCTAACTTTATTCACTCTACACTTACCCATCCACGGTATGCAGGCCTGCTTCGTGAAGTCACTGTTCGTACCAGTGATGTCACTAACGTTGGTAGAGATACGGTACAGTTCCCCGTTGAAGCCAGAGACGAGGATGGAGTGGTCTTGCAACATCAACTCAGGATTACGCTGGGCGACACGGATTGCTGGGTCCGTTGCAAGAGTTTCTGGGAAAAAGAGAAAATAATAATAAAAAAAGTTAATAGTTGAAAATTTAAATTCCATTGCAACCAATAGTTTCAAGTACAAATGGTCACTTAAAAATCAACTTAAAATATACAATGCTGAAGTCTGGAAGAAAGGAATGTGACCTTATTCACCAACAACCTCCTGTGTGATGAATGGAATGGGCCCTTATTCACCACCAACCCCCTGCAGATTGGTAGATGTCTCATGTCTTTAAATTTTTGGTCTTACCTACTAAGACGATGTTTCCTTACGATATTTCCCTTCACCGTTTGGAGAGCAGTAATGATGAATTAAACAAAATGACCTGCCTAGGTTCGAACCGATACTGTTAGCAAGACACACAATATTCTATTTTAATTGGTAGCGACATTGTCACCACATAGGAACTAAAATTCTAATTTCTGCAAATCGCGGCATCAGAGTTCTCCGTGCGATTATAACATATACAACAGTCCGAATAACAACCATTGGACACTTGCCCAGACCAGACACAATGGGGGTTTACCGGACTATACAACTGGTGACAGATTGATGGACAGTAGAGTCTTAGTAATAGGGTCCCGTTTTTACCGTTCGGATACAAAAACCTAAAAGGATATTAGTTGTTTTCACGAGATAAGGTAGGTAATAATTGTTTTAGGTAAGGTTTGGTATGTACAGAAATATGAGGTACTTTAAAATCTTACCAGGTGAAATGAAATATTGTTGCGTAGTCCACAAGTTTAGAATTTTATCATCCAAAGTGGGAGTCCAACGAGAAAATCCTTGGACGGACCAGTCGAAAATACCATCGGTGATATCTTCTTCGTTGATCTGTAAGAAAAACAAAGACATCTTCAGTTCAATTCAAAATATTTTATTCCATATAGGTCTACATGGGCTTCTACACATTTATGACGATTGGCCTGGACTTGTACCATGACGTTTAAAGTAAGATTGTTTCATTCTTATTTCCAGTGTGAGTAAGAGATGGCGCTAGACAACCTGTATAGCTCTGTCTTTTACCCACACTGAAATAAGAATGAAACAATCTTACTTTGAACGTCATGGTAACCCCCCTGGTCCAAACTCTTAACCAATCAGAGAGCCAAACGCTATAGGGCGTTAAACCACGCTAACGTAAAAACAATTCGGTTTGGCACTCTGAGTGCCTAGTACTACTAGTTTTGGGAACTTAAGATAGGCCCTGACCTGGCCTTTTAATAGGCCAGTTGTAGGAAAAGGAAACTGGACTATCATTACACTTATAATAAATAATAATAACTTTATTTCGGGTGGCAGATACCAGATACTAGCGATGCAATGGAAATGTCATAACGGAAGCGGAAACGGAAACAGATGTCAAAAAAATAATAATAATAAAGAAACTCTTTGTGTACCGCTCCCGACACCCCCGAAATTTCTAAGTTAACAAAAATAAAAGATAAAGCCGTTTATGTCGCAAAAAAACGTATATTTCGACACTCTCAAGGGAATCAAAATTCATATGGTACTTCTCGTTGAACTAGAATACTGAAATTTGGTATAAAGCAAGGTCTTATAGCATAGGTATCGGAATAAATCTGTAAACAGAAATTTTGTTGTTACGTCACAAAAAAAAAAAAATTTGCGATTCGAAAAAATCTTCGAGAGAATTGAACTATTATCATTTAGAGCGCAAGTCCGACTTACACTTACTCAGTTTTGTTTGTAGGAGGTAATCTCTGAAAGTAGGTCTGGTCCGATTGCTGAAATTTTTTCAACGATAGAAAGCTGCTTTATCTCTGAGTGACATAGGGTATATTTTATGTACGCGGGCAATATCTAGTTATTAATAAAGAAAAAAAAACAAATCTTTCCCTTTTATAATATTAGTACCTACAGAAACAGATAAATAGGTGGGTACTTAAATTATGCGTGCTCCGTGTGGTCGCAATAAACATTAAGTATTATCTCAAAGCAATGTACCCTTATGTAAACACAATCAATCAACTGTGCCTGCTTGCTTTTTATCGCAGACTATGTGACTGGACAAAGGTCTCTCGCAAAAGGTATGCAGCTGATATCAGAACGATGTTCTCATTTATCTAAAAGTTTGTTTCTTATTTCAAGGCCTTTTTGAGGTGGGAAATCGTCAAATACAGAGAGCGTGTGAGATTTTTACTGTCTAAAACCCATTTGTGTTCTTTCAGTTACCATTCCATTCCATTGCATTCTAACAGTGCTATTCTCTAAGAAAATAGGCAATTTGTAGGTCCATTGGATTGTTAATCAATGTCAATGAATTTTTAACCAGGGACGTAACTACCCTCTGTCAGCCGTGTCAAAGATACGGAGCCCCCAGGCTACAGCGATGCAAATATTTGTAACTTATTTTTCACTAGCCATCTGTTTTGTGACCTATCGGAACTCTGTGTCATAGTTTCTGCGTGTCAATTGGGACTATCTTGTAAAAAACAAAAATAAAACCCTCATTTTTGGCCCATTTAGGACTAGCTACTAGTGTTGCAACAAAACTCTGCTTCCGCTTCCGCTTTTGCTTAAGTTCCGCCAGCTTTTTCACTTCCATTTCCGCTTCTGCTTCCACAAAATTTATGAAAGAACTCTAAACGGAAGAATACAGCCAGGAGCGCGGGGGTGAGGAGGCGCAGGTAGAGGCGCGGGATACAAACTTGTGGCAACGAGTTTCTATAACATTATATTTTTTTGGTTCATTCCGCGCATCATCGCGCCTCGTGGCGTGATTACGACGAAAAACCTTCTGTTATTGTAAAAAAATAAAATTGTGCATTTTCTTCATAGTATTAACACTTCCGCTTCTGCTTCCGCTTCAAAAACAAACAAAAACAAAACAACAAAAGATACATACAGCAACTTGCAATCCCGCAATATATGCGGTATCGTCGAAGAACACGCATACAGTGTAGTCATTATTGGGACAGAAGATGGAGAGCTTGGCGTAGCCCTCAGGCAGATTGTCCCTTGTTTGCTGCTTCCATCCCTTTTCAGCGGCTGAAGCGACTGACAGCGGCAGTTCTATAAAGGCAGTGGTTCCGATCCCGAGGATAGTCAGGTCGAATCGCACTGGAAGTTTAAATTGATTAGCTTCAATTTTCTTGATACCCTCGAGTACCTGACCAGTTCACTACAAAGTAGGTACTAGGTGGCCAAAATATGACCCCCGATTTCTGATTTAAGTATTTGAAGTTGAGTTTCTTTTTTCAAACGCTACTTTAGCCTGCATACCTGTCAAAATTTGGCATTAAAGAACGGTTTGAGACATACTTAACTCAAAATACTCAATTCAGAAACCCGTTCTAAGTCTACTTTATGAGAGAAAGAGAGAAGAAGACGATTATGCTTAACAGAAGTACTTGAAACAGGGACAAACGCGTTCATCTTTCAATAAGACGTGAACTGTTTGACCTCGGCCTCCTTAAAAGTAAAGAGATCGGCCCTGTTGTCCTGACTGCTACCTACTGTAGCGACATCTATGGCGTCACATAAAAACTAATCCTGAATCGCGCAATTAAAGTTCTCCGCGCGATTAGAACATTTTATAGAACAGCCTGAAATCATCAATCAGCCCGTCTGGTCGGAGGATCCTCCCTTTTCAACGAAGGTTTGCAGGACTTTACACTGTTCCGCATTAATCCAACTAGCAAATGAGTCCCTAAATTATAAACTCGTGCGTTTTCAAAAAAGCATTCTGATTTAAGTAAATTTTGTTGTTAAATCTCTATAATAAGACTAGATTCGATTTCTTGAGCTGTTGTTACTTTTCCTTTATTCTTTTATTAATTTTTAGAGGAACGCTCACCACTGAGGCCGCCCTGCCATGGTCCAGCTGAAACAAAAAAAATTGCCTTGTTAGCTATATTTAGGTAATAGGTTCAATAATACAATAATTTCACTTGCGCTTGAAACACATAAATCTAATAGATCTGTGAATGCGATAAATTTATCTAAATCCCTATTTAATTGAAAAACATTGTTAATAGACAAATAGCTGAAACGTGAATAGATTTCCAGATAGCTAGCTATCATAGATTGAATGATGATTAGAGTCAATGTTAGATAGGTAGGTAGGTAGATACAGTTTTAGTCACGAGTGTAGGTCTCATAGCAACACGGTTCAGTAAATTAAGCCTGATAGGTGTCCGAGCCAGCCAAACAAAATGGGGCCCGCAGCCTTCGCCTATAAGTACTCAAAAGATGGTCAGGGGCGTAGGTTACAAATATTACGGTCTTAGTTTTGCTCTAATTTAGATGATGTGTTAAAGTAGCAGTGTTTATAGACTTATGTCGCTGACATAGCCAGTAATAGAACTTCTCCTCCGCAAGTGCGGGACGTAGGGTTGCGGGAATGTTCGAAAGAGTTACAAACGGCAATTAAAGGAACACAGGTGGGTTTTACTCAGTAAAAGTCCGACATGACTTGAGACTTTAAATGCCGATGCATGGATAAGTCCTTTACTGTCCAGGCCACAAATCTATTGAATGCACTGCCAGTCTCAATAAAACGCGGGCAATGACTTCCTCTTCGTATCAGGCTGGTCGCCGCACAGCCCCCACGAGTCTTTGGTCAACCCCCGTTTATTTATGTTTTCGTAAGTGTATTGAAAAACGTCGTTTGATACACGTGGAAGTTTGTCACTGCAGCACTCGGCTTTATAACACCTTCGCCTGCGGCTCGGGTGAATTCTGCTTTGCTCGCATCTAAATATACTATTTCTCTCTAATGCTCTCATATCACGTTCAAGACAAGCACGTTCATGGAAAATATTTGTCAAAATACTGAAAAGTTAAATGCCAATGTAGCGCGCATTATGCCGTTTAACAGAACTATTAAAATATACAGCGCTAACATACGCGTTTCGTTCAACATGGTGTAATGTTCAAGCTGTATGGATTACACTACACCTGAGTCGATTGAAGTGAGTGTTCGGCACGCGTAATCTAGTGCGTAGTACATATATATCGATGGTAATATACCTACAGGAACATACTGAGTCAGTTCTGGACACGGTACATGTTGAGGTTCCTTTCTCTAGAGGCTTTACCACCGGTAGCTTGGTCTTAAGTTTATTATATTTATCAATGATATTGACATGTGCTTCCTTAATTCCAATTTCCTACTTTACGCGGATGACCTTAAAATCTTCAGACCAATCAAAACTATGTTTGACTGTGAACTACTTCAACAAGACCTCAATCGTCTTGTAGATCATTGCACTAAAAACAAACTTCAATTAAGTATTCCGAAATGTTGTTGTATTAGTTTCACAAAAAATATAAATATATTCAAATATCCTTATGCAATACACAGTGAAACTCTGAAGAGGGAGAGTTTGATTCGTGATCTGGGCATATTACTCGACGATAAACTGCATTTGGAAGCGCATGTTAATAAAATTGTCAGTAGTGCTTATCGTATGTACGGCTTTGTGCTGAGATCAGCCACAGAATTTAAGCACCCTAGTACCTATTTATACCTCTACAAATCTTTAATTAGGTCTCAACTAGAATATGCAGTACCTGTGTGGAACCCCTTCTACAGCAAATATATTGAGTTTATAGAATGTATACAACGTAAATTTTTGAAGTCTGTGCATTATCGTTGTTTTAAAAGTTTTTATCTCTTTTACAGTGAATTGCTTCATTTTAACCTGCTCTCTTTGAATGCAAGGCGTACTTTTCTTGAAACTACATTTCTGTATGAATTATGTAATAACTGGTATGATTGTTTAAATATTATTAACAAGTTATGCTATATAGTGCCCAGAACATGCCAGGGACGCGAGGTGCGCGCACGGCCTGTATTTGCCACTACTATCAGTCGAACAAACGCTGGCTTGCGTGCCCCTCTTCATCGCCTTACAAGCAATTTGAACAAAAATTTCAGCGATCTAGATTTGTTTTCTGAACCTAATAGGAAATTCAAAATAACTTTACTCAACTTGTTAAAAAATCAATGTAATAATTAATAATAGGCCAGCTCTATTGTTTGTGAATCACATTGTAATTTAAAAAAACTTTTCGCATTCTTTCCAAAAAAAAAAAAAATTTACAGCTCTTGTCAAACCAATTGTCTCACGTTTTTATATGTGGAGAACGTTGTTGATATCACATGTGTAAAACTACTTCTAAGCCTTTTTTCTGTAATCCCCTATGTGTTATTGTTTGTTTTCCCCAATAAATAAAATAAAATAAAATAAGTGTCGTCGCACACGGGCCACATGCCACAGCCGCAAACGCCGCCACAAGAAGCTAGAAGCGGCCACGTAGGAAGCTGAAGCGCGCGACCGCCACATGAGGCCGGTGGCTGCTACTTTTTTAACCCATACGCGCACTATCATAATGGACTCTGTCCAAGAAGGTTTAAATGCGCGAATGGCATGCGGCGGAGTTTTGTATCGGCGCTTAGTAGTGGCCAGTGCGGGCCACAAGAAGCGAGCAGCAGCGATTTGTAGCGCGTGGCGGCCACCGGCGTAAACCGTTTGTGGCGAGTCCATATAAAATGTATGAAAACTACAGTAAATATGCCGGTGGCGGCGTTTTGTGGTTGTGGCTGGTGGCTCGTGTGCGGCGACCCTTACTCCCGATACCGTTGGCATTTGTAAATATAGGTATTCGAGATAAATAATATTTTTTCACACCACCTGCTCGATAATGCCCCTAATGTCATATACAATAATACAACCCTGACTTAAAGCAATCCATTCTGTTCCTACGAATCTAATGTAGTATGCCCAGCCTTCCTTAAGGAATAATGAGATTTGAATTTGGAACGTCAAATTAATAACTTGGAAAAAAAAAACATAGGCATTGTGTGAACGAGTTTATTCAAAAATCAAACTGGCCACTAACAAAAAAAAATGTGGTTACTGTTGAGTTTCTAAAAAAAATATTATTATAAATAACGAAAGAGTTATAGAAAATTAAAACCATAGTTCAATTTAGTGCTTAGTGAATTTTTGTTTTGTTATATTCATGCATGTCTGCATGCAGCGCCTGTACCACACTGTGTTATGGTACGACGCGGCACCTTACCCAATAATCCGCTCAACACTTCTCGGCACCGTATATATGCACGATGCGTCAACACGCTGCAGTCAGTTATCGTGAACAACGCCGCACCGCGCCGTTTCACGTGAACGACGCCGTGGTAGGTAGGTAATGGGGCCAGGCCCTTAGATGACTGGCTTGAATCAAAGCACAGTCCAAACAAGAAAAGTTGGCTTATTTGGGACACTATAGGTACATTAACCATAGGTACACGTATAGTTAATGTATAGTCTTAGATTGAGATATCTTTGTTTTTAATATTGGATTTTTTGGCAGCAGTTATCTATCATATTCATATAACATGCAATGACAAATTAACCCAGAGTTCAATCAATCCAAAGTTAAAGACAAAACAATTTCTTTTTTATGTGTGATAGCAATTATTTATTAGAATGTAACAAAACATTATGTACACCTATACGAAAACACTTAGGCTTCGAATAACTCTTCTATAATTTTATTGGCACGTTTGGTGGTTGTTAGATGGTATGAAAACTAATTACTCGTATAATAAATTAATAAACTTACCGTGGGCGGTCGCCGCAGCGAGGCACAACAGGGCTAGTGTTCTGAACATCACGGCTGTATCTGATAAGCTTCGAATGTAATTCGCAACTTTTATACCCGCACCAACCCGATAGGAAACTACATCGAACTGTAGCATATATACTAACTAGCCTTTGCACACGTCTTCGTTCCGTGCCCTTGAATAATTCGGCAATCGATCAATAACAAAGAAAGAAATACGTTTATTTGTGAATCGCGCGTAACAAACAACCAAATAAAATAAATTATTTACTAATCAATAAGCATCACAAACTGATTAAAATAAAATAATAACAACATTTAAGAAAGACTTGTGCGAGGCCAAAAGGTCTCTTGTCACAGCAATGTGGCGATATTTAAAAAAAAAATTACGCAACGCCTTTGTTTGGTATTCTGATAGTGGTTAAACGTTAACTTTACATACTCTTTGGATAGGGGTAGGGCCTGTAATACATACTATGGACACGCTCACAAAATACAGACTAGAAATAATAGATTAAAAAAATAACAGTAGGTAATAATAAACAATAAAAAAAATGGATTTATGTATCACCACTTCTACACCTTTAACAAAATTAGTCCTGAGTGCCTAGTACGAATTTGTTTTACGTTAGCGCTATTTAAACATCACGCGTCAGTAAAACACTCACTCAAAGCACTGTTGTCAAGAGAAATTGCATTTTATGTCATGGGGACCAATTTCAGTATGTTACAAAATCTGTGCCAATTTTGTTACTTCAGCATTAAGGTTACTAATGGAACTACTACATTAGCCTCATAAAAGACAAATAAGATAGTATCTAGGTATCTTAACTCGTTGATGGTAATGTCAAGAGCAGGGTTACTTACTTAAAATACAAAATTATAGGTAATTTTTATCATTACCAGTTAAATCGTTCTTGCATGATGC
The DNA here is from genome assembly GCA_961205895.1 of Mythimna pallens. Lineage (NCBI taxonomy): Eukaryota > Metazoa > Arthropoda > Insecta > Lepidoptera > Noctuidae > Mythimna > Mythimna pallens. The sequence goes on along the minus strand of OY540844.1, from coordinate 16,899,186 downwards.
GGTTGACGTCATGTTAGAAACTTTGGATGCAGTAAACATGTAGAATAAAGCAGTAATAATTTTGTGTAACATCGACATCCCAAAAATCCTGCCCCCTAGCCAAGTTACAACTGTTTCGTTTCTATTCTCTTTTCGTCAACCGCCTCGAGTCGGCCACGCCTCCGATTCCTTTGTTCTGACGTCATCTCAACGCTCAGTCACGTAGTCAGAACAAAGGTATAGGAGGCGTGGGCGACTCGAAAAGAGAATCGAAACGAAACGGTTGTAACTTGGCTAGGGGGCCGAACCTTGACTAAGTACTACCTACTTAAATTTCTGAACTAACTGTTATCGGCGACTTCGTCCGCGTGAAGTTTAAGAACTTTACTCTTCTTTGCCCCTCCTCCCCCATGGAAGTAAATCCCGTTTCCGCGGGAAAATAAAAAGTAGCTCACGTTACTCATTATAACACTGGCTATATCCCAGTGAAAGTACCGACAAATTTTATTCACAGCCTTTCAAAGACGTACCTACCTATAGCGTAATTTGAAATCCCGTTCCCGCGGGAATATGAGAAGTAGCTTATGTGTACTCCTTGTAACATCAGTCCGTCAGTGCATAACCTCAATATATAATAGATTATCCCGAACAAACAGACAGACAAAAATTATAAAAAATGCATTTTTATAGGTATCGAATATACTTCGACATGAATTTAAAAAAAGAATCGGGCAAGTGCGAGTCGGACCCGCACATAGGGTTCCGTATAAACTTACCTATGAAAACAGGAAGGCTTTTCAAAATTTTTTTTTGTGATTTAACTTCACATTTACAGTTTTCAGATTTTTCCTATTATTTGTGCTACGAGACCATTTTTTTTTATTTTTTTTTTATTGATATATACTAGTGCTTGACTGCGATCCCACCTCATGGTAAGCAGTGATGCAATCATTGATGGTGAGGCGCACTAATTCATTAAGAGCCTAATTACTCTAGCCTTGAAGGCACCTAAATTATAGTTGGACGGGAAGACCGCAGCAGGCAAATTGTTCCAGTCCTTCGATGTACGCGGTATAAACGACGAAGCGAAACGTTTAGTCCGGACCGTTGAAGTTTCAACAACGTAAGGGTGGATACTCGCCGTACGTCGAGTTGTCCGATGGTGGAAAGGAGATGGCGGAATCAAGTCATGCAATTCCCGCGAACACTCTCCAAAATGCAACCTGTAAAATACCGATAGGCTGGCTAGCTCTGATGAGCATCCATCGACAACAACTCGGAGAGACCGTTCGCTCAGGAAGTCTTTTACCCAGTTAATCAGACCAGGGGAAATGCCGTACGCTGGAAGCTTACTCAAAAGACTGGCGAGCCATACCCTGTCGAAGGCCTTCGAAACGTCTAAGGAGACAGCAATCGCTTCTCCATTCTTCTTGAGGGCCTCGCCCCACATGTGAGTGGTATACACTAGTAGGTCCCCAGTAGACCCGAAACCCGTACTGTCGGTCTGAGAAGATCGTTACCTTCCAGGTATGCCATGAGGAGCGAATTCAATACACGCTACATAATCTTGCAGAGTATGGAGGTTACTGAAATCGGCCGATAGTTGGCAGGATCGGCTCGACTGCCCTTTTTGGGCACGGGTTGCACGTTGGCAAGCTTCCAGGACTTGGGCACTATTCCAGTCCTAAATGAGAGGCGATAAAAGCGCGTCAATAAACCATGCTTCATACCAAATTTCAGGATTCTAGGTCAACGGGAAGTACCCTTTGAATATTGATTCCCTTTAGAGTGTTTTTGAATATTGACTTAGAACTGTTTGATTTTTTTCAGCTTCAAGGGAGACCTGAGTTTATGGTCTTAATTTCAAGTCAATACCTCCTCGCGTTCCCAAGAGAAAGATTCTTGATAGACAGACAGACGGACAACAAAGTGATTCTTTATGGGTTCCGATTTTTCCTTTTGAGGTTCGGAACCCTAATAATGTAGCACCCACTCCTATCAAGATCAGAAACTCTACACTCGAAGTTGTGGACGATTATGTTTACCTCGGACAGACAGTCCAGTTGGGTAGATCCAATTTCGAGAAAGAGTACAACCGTCGAATCCGACTCATCTGGGCTGCAGCGTTCAGGGAACTGCGCGGTATCTTCTCCTCCAACATACCACAGTGTCTCAAGACGAAAGTCGCTGACCAGTGCATGTTGCCAGTGATAACATATAGCTCCGAAACGTGGTCGCTCACAATGGGCCTTATCAGAGGCCCATTGTGAGCATTCATTGTGAGCGACCTTAGTGAGTGAGGCTTAAACTTACCCAAAGGGCAATGGGAAAGGACTATGCTCAGTTTTCTTGCGTAATCGAATCAGGATCAGGAATGAAGAAATCCGCAGGAGAAACAAGGTTACCGACGTAGCTAGAAGAATCGCAAAACATAAGTGGTAAAGGGCAGGGCACATTGCTCGCAGAACAGATGGCTGTTGGGGCCGAAAGGTTCTGGAGTGGCGACCGCGTACCGGAAGACGCAGTGTTGGAAGGCCTCCTACAACGTGACCCGATGACCTGGAAAGGGTTGCGGGAATTCGATGGATCGAGACGGACAGGACCGTTAATTGTGGCGACAATTTGGGTAGCCCTATGTCCAACAGTGGACGTCTTTCGGCTGAAATGATGATGATAAACTTGAAAACTACTTTTCATTTAACTATTTAACTTACTTAAACCATTTTCATGTGAATTTATTTTCATAAAAATATAATACAGACATATTATATTGTAGTAAATATAGAGAAAGGCTATAGGTTAACTTGATGACTCACGCTACGACCCATAGTCGCGGGGGACAGATAGTATTTCAATAACTAGTTAAAAAATAGTTTACTCTTAGCTTGGGTGCCAGAGGTCTATGATATGGTCATGTGAAGAGGAGGGATGAAGCGCATGTTACTAAAAGAGTTATGAGTTTACATGTGGATGGATGGAGAGGGAGATGGATACCAAAGAAAAGATGGATTGTGTGAAGAGTGATATGAAAGAAAAGGAAGTTAGTAGACAGGGCAAAGGATGGAAGAAAAAACGATGTTGCGCCGACCTCAAATAACACGGGACAAGGGCAGGAAGATGATGATAATGAGAAACGATGTCGCATCATGATATTCCTAATTTGTGTAAAATTGTGTCTACCTACTTTTGGAAATAAAAATTAATAACCAAAAAAAAAAATTAAAAGCTTTCAATAAATACGAACCCTGTTAGTAGTTTATAAAATTATATAATAGATTCCAGCACTTAGGCACATAAGTAGATAAACGGAAATTTACTCATGTGGCCTAGGTATGTGGTAGTACATAAATAGGTATGTCTGTTTATATGAAAGGTATTACGACTAAGTACCTAAACTAATCAATAATCTGATAAGTTTTAGAATGCCCTTTAAGAATACGTAGGTATTATTAACATGATAAATCGATTAAGGTGGCCTGATAAGTGTAAATAAATGTTTAAGATATCTTTAGCGGTACTTCTGGACACAGCTGTTATAGTTAAGAGGTTTCTTTCACTGGAGCCTTAACCGCCAGCGCCCGTGCCGTTAGCCTGGACCCTATTCCCGATATCAGTTGGATCATATATACAGTGTTTGGTGCATCGTATGCCAAATTGAAATGGTCGACGGGAGGGGTCATCTGCTATTCTTTGAGACCCCTAAACACTTCTCATGCCCTGTGAATTTTTTTCATCGACTTTTTATTGTTTTATAAAAATAAGACCCAAATTTTTCATTCAAATACAAATATATAAGGCGTAGACTCTGAATTTTAATTTTATTTAGATTTGTATTGTATTAGAGTACTTTTAAATTTAAAATTAGTGACATTAGCTATCTAGCTTTTTTTAAATTTACTTGCAAAGTTTTGGACTTGAATTAAAGCTGTCCATGTTACAGCTATTTACTTGGCGATAAAAAAAAACCAAAAGCCACCGGAATCTTCCAACTTCCTCAAAAAATCTCTAGTTTATCCTTTTGCTAGTGATGTGCCATATGCTATAAAATCTTTTTATAACTTTGTGAATTTGCTAAAATTGACCTTGAGGCCTTGAACACTGGCTAGTTAAAAGGCCAGAGTGCTTTATTGGTTATCGTTTATGATCATAAGGTTCAACATTATTATAGACCTTAAAGTGATCGTCCAGTTTACTGGCCACTTCGTATGGGCCATCCTATATAGGGATCAAACTTGCTGACCCGGCGAACTACCGCATAGTCAATGAATGTAGTATAATCTTTCGATACCACGGATATCGGTTTAATACAGCCAACCGATTAAGAAAAAACAAAGTCTAAGTAATATCAAGTTACACACAATTGTAATGTATAAAAATTATCTACGTCGATTTTGTACATTTTACGTGGTTACGGTGAAGATGACGTCACACGACCAAACACACCGCCGGCCCGAAAAATCCTTAGAAGACTTTTAGAGACAGAGGTTCAAAAAGCCATGCGTGAGCTAAACGAAGAGATACCCCCCACTAACACAGCAAACGGACTCCGCGCGTCCTCACTGATACCGGAGTTTGACCCCGATAGTGAAGAGTGCAGCACTGCGTCAGCATGGCTCAAAAAAATTGATCAACTCGGCGAGATTTATGGCTGGAGTGAAGCTACAAAGTCATTCCACCTACAAGATAGATTACGAGGTCAAGCAAGAAGATGGTACAATCAGCTTGATTAATACGACTATTCCTGGGAAGATTGGAAGCAGATGTTCATGCGTGCATTTCCCAGACATAGTGATTACGGGAATACGTTAGAAGAGATGAAGAAAATAACGATGTCGTCACTACGCCACAACATTATGAATTGCGAAGTATAACCTACTCAATTCCTGCCACCTTGCTACGAGGCCCCGTAGGGTATATCAAGATCATCAACAATGGGTCTCAAGACATCGTCTGGGAGCCTGGCGTAGTACGGACCAGAGCCGACAGCTGCACCACTCCGCCACTACCAGATGTTCAGGTTAGTCTACAAAATTACACTTTGCCTTCAACTTCCGCAGCCAAAGCCAATTATGATTATAGCCATCCTATTGCGTCTCTATTGCACACTAGTCAAGCCAATGTAAGCACCATTGGGGGAGTAAGCATAAATGATATCAGGTCGGGTAAATTGAATAAAAATGATCACAATACTTTAATCACCTTATTGACCTACTCGAGAGTTAACCAAGCTTTCTCCCATTGCGGGAGCAATTATTGTTTCAGGACGGCCGAATGTTACGTCACACCGCCTTAGCCGATGACAGCGCGCCACCCGAGCCAGCCAATCATAGCCAAGCCAAGCCACCACCGCCACTACCGGACGCCTCCGATGGGGATAACGCCACTTAAGCAGCAGCAAGCTCAATTTCGCTCTCTTTTTCACGCGACGCTAGACCTAAGCTGAAGCTCTGTCCAATTGCATTTATAAAAATATTATATCAGTGTGATTATACAGTTCTTTTTTATTTATGCCCTTCTGTTTCACATTGCTGTGTTTTCTTCAACATATAATCCTATTTTGTCTAAACAGTCATTATAAATGCGAAAGTTTGAGAATGCGAGGATAGATGGATGTACTCGTATTTATGTATGTGTCGCGCAAAAACTACTAGACGGTCTAGACTAGCGACTAAGCTATAATTTTGCAATTTCATCACGTCGGCAAGTTCAACTTCAACTCTAATGATGGCATTTGTGAAAAAAACCCCACAATTTTGCAAATAATACGTGCAAACTGTTAAAAGACCATCAAACGCTGGAGTATTTAGCGTGAATTAACAGTAAAATAAATATATATCTCTAAACATTTAAGTTCAAAATAAAAGAATTTCTTCACAGACGCAGAAACTTGTAAGAGTAAAACAGAGAGAAAAAAAAAGTAGTTACAACAACCAGTAGGATATTGTTTTTTTAGAGGGCGGAGTCGCTGGAAAACTAACATAATTTCAAAATATCAAGATGTAACATTCGCAATATAAAGTTATCAAGATAACAAAAACGATATTTATCTAAAATTAAATAGTCGTAAGATTTAAGGGGTTTTTTAGCCCTCAAATCTTACGACTATTTACTTTCCGCACAGGGACTGCGACTATTTACTTTTCTATAAGGGTACATGCTTTTGACTAGGGACGCTAAACATGCTTCTTCATCTTACGTCTAGCTTTTTGGTTGAAAAAATTATGTCTCATTCCTTTTGCAGCAATGCGCCAAAATGCAGGCAGAAACAAACCAGTAATTTTTAGAAAGGAATATTATTAAAAATATTTAAATTGGTAACACTGAGTTCAAGTGTCACTGTCAATAAACCACGGCTGACGGACGGCTTTAGTCTGGGTATTCGGGTATTCTGTATTCTGTAAACAAAATCTACAAGCAAGAACATGTTCAGAATTCGAGTACAATAAAATTGATTAAAATAATCGTAACAATGGATCTTCAGGAATTAAAGACTGCCTCTATTACAAAATTCAATGTTAAAGGTAAAACTCTGTATGTGAAACTGATTTGGAAACATAAAGATAGTGACATATTATTTCATATTAAATTATTTGACGGCGATGCTACTTGGTCAGGAAAATTTACTTATGAATTAGTTAAAAAATATAGTAACCGGTGTGAAGAGACCGAAAATCTATACATTAAAAACGTACAGAAATATCTGCAAGAATCTACTTCTGATGAAGTCACTTACGATTTTGCAATCTGTCGAGAGCATAGCAGCAAGGCAACTTTTGCTTGGAAAAAGAAATACGATGACACAGAGGGACCCATTTTCCTCGTTCATGGTTCCGTACCTATACATCTCGACACTACTGCAGAATCGAAAGAGTTATTGCTCGATTTTTTATTGCAAGAAAATTCTGAACTGAGGTCTACAATCAAAAACCTGAATGGAAAGAATGAAGTTATTTCTGACGACTTAGTAAAATGCAAAACTGAACTAGAAAAGTTTGTAGATATTAAAACCTCTTTAGAGGTGAGTCTTTATGGAAAGTTTGTGCAATTGCTAAATGCTAAAAAGAGAAGAATTCAAGTGTTGGAAGATAATCTACATAAGTTATCTGACTCAAAGGAATTGGGCGGTGATCACCAATGAATTAGAAGAAACAGTGGCAATAAAGAATTGTGTACTTTTTAAATTCAAATCCTAATTGTGCACTTCTAAAACTTATAAAGAAAAAAAAGGTCTTTGGCATAATATTTTAATTTTGGAGCACATTTATGTTCTACACAAAAAAAAAAATGAAATGAAACTACAAAATAAACAATAAATTATATATTCTTGTATAAAAGTTGCACTTGTTTTAATTGAAACTTATTAATAACTTCTGCCAAACAGCGTGATAAACTTGGGTTTATTGTGGCAAGCAGGGTGGATGCACTTGTCGCTGGCAGTTAGCTCACGTGGCTGTTTGAACGGTACACAGAGAGACTTTGCTCCCATTGCTGGGGCCTTCACATCTATTGTTGGGTCATCATCAGTCCTGTGGAAAAAGCATTGGATTAATTTTTATTGAACATAGTTATTTAATTATATCCATACTAATATCTATAATATAAAAATGAATCGCAAAATGTGTTGGTAAGCGCATAACTCAACAACGCCTGGACCAATTTGGCCAATTCTTTTTTTAAAATGTTCATTGAAGTTCAAGGATGGTTTTTACGGCGAGAAAAAATCGAATAGAGTAGGGTAGAGTAGGGTAGCGTAGGGTAGCGTAGGGTAGAGTAGGGTAGAGTAGAGTAGGGTAGAATAGGGTAGAGTAGGATAGAGTAGTCAGTTGACGGGAGCGAAGCCGCGGGCAAAAGCTAGTTATATTATATATATTAATATAATATTATATATTATTAGATTATAAACACATATAAGTTACATTTTTAAATATTTTTTAAACAAAACTCATAAAAAAAAAACATTTAAAAATATAAAACATAGTACCCCACCGGTATCGGGAACAGGGTCCAAGCTACCGGCGGTCAGGGCTCCAGAGAAAGGAACCTCCTAACAATACGAGCCGTGTCCAGGAGTACCGCTTTCGGAAACATCCTCCTAAGGTGTTGGTCGAGGCTCTTGGCTATTAAGCCATTGCCCGACACGACTATCGGTACAATGATCGCCGAGTCCACATCCCACATGTCGACAACCTCGCGAGCCAAGCCAATATACTTAATTTGTTTATCTTTCTCGGCTTTCACGAGGTTCTCGTCATGTGGAACGGAAATGTCAACAATCATTGCACGCCTCTCGCTTCGGTCCACCACCACTATGTCAGGCTTATTGGCTACAATAGTCCTGTCAGTGATGATGGACCAATCCCAGTACAAAGTGATAAGAGCATTATCAAGAACTGGGTCGGGCTCATACCTGTAGTACGGCACTTCCGATTCCACAAGAGTATTTGCTGATGGATAATCCTGGCTACTAGGTTGTGCCTATGCAAGTACTCTCCGTTAGCTAGACGAGAACAACCAGAGATAATGTGACGAATTGATTCTCCCGGACGGTGACATGCCCGACAGATGTCAACCGTGCCGTCCTTCACAATAAATCTCCGGTAGTTATTCGTCATGATAACTTCGTCCATAATTGCACAGACAAAACCTTCGGTTTCCCCAAAGAGGTCACCGGAACGCAGCCAGGCTACGGACGCCAATTGGTCTACATCGGGCCCGTGAAAGGCCCGGAAAAAGCGTCCGTGAATCTGCGATCGTTAGTGTCAAACACTACCGGTTTGCGCCAGTTCTCATTAGCCAGGGAGAGCGGGGTAAGTCCCTTGTCCACTGCCACTACATCCCGATGCATACCCACACGTTGGCAGCTAGGAAATATTCCCTGAGACTGCATACCTCGCGGTTGTGTAGGGTCTTAGCATTCAAAAAACTCGACCCCTACACATTTGCGCGGGATATACAATCTCATCACCGACGATCGTGGGTGATGCATTCGGTATGCAGTCAGCAGTGTGCCGACCCTCGTATCCAGGGCGTCAAGTTCCGTTTGAGTCCATTTGAGTACGCCGAAACAGTACATCAATACCGGCATGACACAACCGTTGAAGGCGCGCACCTTGTTTCGCTCCTTCAACGATTGCTTCATGTCAGTGATATTGATGCCTAGAGCTTCCGACATACCCAAATACTTCTAGGTTTCGGTTGGAGAGAGGGATCTCAGATTTATGGAATCCGTGAGTTGAGTGTCGACGGATTCCACAACCTCCCCTCGCTTTACATGCATGACCGCACATTTGTCCACACCAAACTCCATCCTGATGGCACTACTGAAGGTTTCAGTTACCTTCAGTAGCTCCATCAGTTGCAGATTGTTGGGGGCAAAAAGTTTCAGGTCATCCATGTAAAGTAGGTGAGATATTACCTGACCACCTCTCTTCAACTGATAGCCTAGACCTGAATTCTCCAGCAGTGTGCTTAGAGGATTCAAGGCTAGGCAAAACCAAAGTGAACTCAAACTATCTCCCTGGAATATACCTCGCTCGATCCTTACAGGTTCGCTATTCCTCTGGGTATGTCGACATCCTGGATAGCGGAGGACCGTACTCCATTGCCTCATACACGACATCAGGAAGGTGCGTAGTGTTGTATCAATTTTATTATTATTAATATTATAAATGTGAAAGTGTGTGTATCTGTTTGTTTGTCCGTTTTTCACGGCAAAATGGAGCGACGAATTGACGTCATTTTTTAAGTGGAGATAGTTGAAGGGATGGGTGACATAGGCTACTTTTTGTCTCTTCTAACCCCCCCACTCCCCTAAAATGGGGGGTGGAAGTTTGTATGGAGCATTCCGCAATTTTCAAGGTAGAAAGCCAAAAATTTGTATGCGGACTATTTGTGACTAACAATCTGCCCCCAACCCTTCAAAAGAGGGGGTGAAATTTTAAATGGGACTTTTCGCAATTTTCAAGGTAGGAAGCTAAAAACCGGTACACAGTCTTTGTTACCATCGAAAAATACCTGCTTAATTTTTTTTTTAAACCTTCCCCCAGCCCCTAAAATATTCCTAAATCGAATATTCTATCGAGTTTTTATTTCAAGTATTTGCAAAATTTTTCACGTAAACGAGTCAATGACCTTAAAGATCATTCGACCTACCTTTTAAAAATTACTTATGAACGCAAAGCTAACGCACATACAAAACCTTGTTAGATACACTTCATTTCAATTACCTATTTCATTTCTTTATTTAGATACCGAACTAAATGTAAACAATCTCTTGACCCTTTTAAGAGATGACTTTTTAAAAAATATACTATATTTTTTACAGTCATCAATCAAGAAATAATCAAAATGAACTTTAAGTTCACGTGAACTTAAGGTGCATTTTGATTCGTTACGAGCGCTACTACGACCTATTAATAGGCAAATTATATGTTATTAACTAGCTTCTGCCAGCGGCTTCGCCCGCGGATACAAAGGTTTCTCCATACAAAATTTGGACCCCCGTTTCGTCCCCTTTGGGGGTGAAATTTGAAAAATCCTCTCTTAGTGCTCGCCGATGTCATAAAAAGAAACCTTATGCAAAATTTCACGCTTCTAGTCCCAGTAGTTTCGGCTGTGCGTTAATATGTCAGTCAGTCAGTTTCTCCATTTATATATATAGATTATTCTGTGTCTACACTAACGAGTTTAATGTTTGTTTGTTTAGCTGGACCAATTTCTTATTTACCAATTACCAGGAACCAATTTAGTTCCTATTAGCTGAGGAAAGCTAATAGGGACGGAGCTGTAACCAAATACACGGGGGATAGCTAGTTTAAAATATCATGGAAGAAAATTAATTATTTAGGTATCATTTGAAAAAACATAGATATCAACAAATTGATGCATTAATTAAAACTTAAAACTGTACAAGTCGAAAGTCTATGACCAGTGCGTGTTGCCAGTGATGACATATGGTTCCGAAACGTGGTCGCTCACAATGGGCCTCATCAGAAGGCTTAAAGTCACCCAAAGGGCAATGGAAGGGGCTATGCTGTTTCCTTGCGTGATCAAATCAGAAATGAAAATGTCAGCAGGAGAACCAAGGTTGCCGACATAGCACGAAGAATCGCCAAACTTAAGCGGAAATGGGCAGAGCACATTGCTGGCAGAACAGATGGCCGTTGGGGCCGAAAGGTTCTGGAGTGGCGACCGCGTTGGAAGGCCTCCTACAAGGTGGACCGATGACCTGTTAAAGGTTGCGGGAATCCGTTGGACGCGAGACGCACAGGATCGTTCATTGCGGTAAAACTTGGGGGAGGCCTATATCCAACAGTAGTTTTCAGTCTATCGGCTGAAATGATGATGATGAAAACTGTACAATGTTTTCTGGTATTTATGGGATCACTAGCTGCTACCAGCGGCTTCGCGCGCGTAGAAGTAGAAAATGATCCCAAAGGAACATAAAAAGTATCCTATGTGCTATTCCAGGACATTGTCTACCTGTATACCAAGTTTCATCGAAATTCGTTTAGCCACTCGAGCGAAGAAGTGTGTCTTCTTGATGCTCGAGTGGCTAACTAACAAACTTTCGCCTTTAATATTAGTGTGATTAGCTTGATGTTATGTTATCAATTAGCATTCTCTGTCCTCGACAATGAGCTCTGGCCCCTTGTTATAAAGGTGTAACTTGCCTGGCACTGTCGTTCTTGATGTTGTCCTCGCAGGGAATGTCCCCGCAGAAGGGAGCGAGGATGATGTGCTTGCGCTCCAGAGCGTCGGTGAGGTCCTCCCATTTGGTCGCCATGGTCAGTCTCGCGTCGCGCTCCTTTGTGGCCCTAAAGATAAGTTAAAAAGCATTCAAATTATTTAATTTTGGTTGAGCGATTGGCTGCTGCACTGCGTGAAAATATGTATGAAGAAGCTCTAGAATTACAGATTGAGAAATGGTTATAAATAAAGGTGATTGCGTCTAAATCAGCATAATACATTTATATTCTTTCTCTTTTCATTTACTTTGTGATGTTTCTGCAAAATATGCATTAAATTCCTTACCCTTTCCTTTTTCACTTTAAAACTGCGGCTCATGAATATCAATTAAAAAACTGAACAGATCAAAATATAAACTATAGGAGGGGGAGGGTGGCAAACCTACGCAATATACACAAAAAAAAAACATAAAAATCGGTCAAGCCGTTTCGAAGGAGTAGTGGTTAGTGGCCCTGACTGCTATGCTGGAGGCCGTTGGTTCGATTCGCACCCAAGACAAATATTTGTGTGTGAGCACGATAATTACTTCTGTGTCTGTTTGTAATTTATCTATAGTATTATGTATGAGTTAAAAGAATTATAAGTATATTTCTCAGTTGGCTAATGTCTAGTACTCATAGCACAAGCTCAGCTTAGTTTGGGACTAGATGGCGTTGTTTGATAGATATGGAATAAATATTATTATTATATTTAGATAATTTACTTGGATATGAACTGCAGTTGTGTACAAAAAGCTCTATATTGAACCTACTTGTCCAACATCTCGTGGTGCGTCTTCTCCAGCAGCTCCACTAGCTGTTGGCCGGCGTCCTGGCGCTTGAAGGTGAGCTTCTCTCCCGTGAGGCGCCGCACGGCCACGACCTCTCCGCGCGCCATATCCTTGGGCCCCAGCTCCACGCGGATGGGGACACCCTGCATAATCAAATCAATTGTTTAAAAGCATTAACGGGGCTTTTTTGGCGGGACTTTTTCAAGTCAATAATCAAATTGTGAATATAAAAATGAATCGCAAAATGTGTTGGTAAGCGCATAACTCAACAACGCCTGGACCAATTTGGCCAATTCTTTTTTTAAAATGTTCGTTGAAGTTCAAGGATGGTTTTTACGGCGAGAAAAATTCGAATAGAGTAGGGTAGAGTAGGATAGAGTAGTTAGTTGACGGGAGCGAAGCCGCGGGCAAAAGCTAGTTGTGAATAGTTTTAATTAATCGCAAATCGATTTAATCCATACTAATATTATAAATGTGAAAGTAACTGTCTGTCTGTTACGCTTTCAGGGATAAACTGTTGAACCGATTTTGACGAAATTTGGTACGGAGTAAGCTTGAACCCAAAGAAGAACGCTACTTATTATCTGGCTTCCGACTTCGCGTTCGTAATAACCAGAGGTCGGTATTAGGTAGAGAAAATGTTGATATTAGTATGGATCTTTTCGGGATTTCTAATGAAAAATCCCGTGTGACCAACAATATTACAAATAAATAATAATAAAAACTTCAGAGATAATTAGCGGCCAACTTTTATTAGTATTTTTCATTGAAAAAGATCTCTCTATGTCAACTGAGGTGAGGGAGGTTATAGTAGATTATGAAACTAGAGGATAAAGCGGTGTCTTTAACTCGCGGGCGGCATGTTGAATTCCGAACGAAACGAAGGTTACTAATTTTAATCCCGAACGTAAGTGAGGGTTTTATATAATTAACTCCCGAGCATTGCGAGGGAGTTAATAAATAATAATAATTATTATTATTGTTCAGGAAAAAAAAAAAAACACTTTTACATCGAATACTTCCCTGGTCTCCACACTAGGATTCCCTGTGTCGTGGAGACCAGTCTCTTTCATTATGGTTCAAGAAGAAATAAAATAGAAAATAAAAATACAATGTAACACAGATTATGTAGAACATAGGGTATGTTAGAACTAAATAAATCACCATTTATGAGAGGTGTCCATGGCATCTAGCAGAGTGTGTAAAAAGTAAGTTGTACGGTGTTGGTGTGTGTATGTGTGTATGTGGTTGTGTGGGTGCGTTTGTGTGAGGTGTGTGGGTGCATGTGTGTACGCGTGTCATGTCTTCAAGAACTGATAGCATTATCATGATAGAGTGTAACAAGTAGTTTATAGTGTTAATAAATAGTTAGTAGTTTCTCTGTGTCATCGTAATTCAGATCTTTAAGGTAAGTTTTGATGTGAGATTTGCATTTCGATTTTGTCAAAGGTATTAAATTAGATTTCTTGTTCAGTTTACTGTAAAGAAATGGTCCCATATAGTGAAAACACCTTTTTCCAAAGTCAAGTCGTCGCTTTGGTTTGCGCCATTCAGGCCCCCTCCGGGAATGTGGTTTTTGATTAACTAGGACTAAAGCTACTTTATGGAACCTTAGAGCAACGGCCATTACATATAATTGTCGCACGCTCATTACATCCGTTTCTTTAAATAAGGTATCAGTTGGAAAATGCCTTTGTTTTTTATAAGCCACTTTTCTTTGCTTTGTCCAAGTAAGTTTTTTGTCAATGTAGACACCAAGGTATTTTATGTAAGCCACCTGTTCAAAGCATGGGCATGGACAATTAGTGTTTGAGTCACTAAGACAGGTATGTAATTTAATAGCCAAATTACATGGGCAAGTATTTCTTGCACTGGTACTAAAATTTATTACTTTCGTTTTGTCCACATTAAGTGTTAATAAATTGTAATTTAGCCATTGTGCAACCTGCCTTACGCCAGACTCAGCCATCTCGTGAACAGACTCCCACGTCCTATCATAAAATACTAAAAAAACCTAAGTGAAGTGAGGAATTCAAGCCACCCAAGACAAAGACAGCTTTATGACAGTGTTGGATACTCTACTTTTTACACCATCATCTGAGATAATTAAAAGACAATTTAGTATCATATATTACGAGAAATATTTTTAAGTATTATTTACAAGAAAAAGGGTAATGTTGAGTGGTAGTTAAGATAACTACCACTCAACATTACCCTCTTTCTTAACTTTTATTTAGAAACCGTCAGTAACCACGTTTTATTCTGTTTTTTTTTTTTGTTAGTGGCCAGTTTGAATTTTGAATAAACGTTTGATGTACGTTCATTTTAATTCACTTGACCGTTTTTGACGTTCCGAATTCAAATCTCACTATTCCCTAGGGATCGCCCATACTACATTATCTCCCTAGGGACAGAATAACTTGCTTTAAGTGATGGTTGTATGACATATAAAATGGCATTATCGAGCAGGTGGTGTAAAAACATATTTATATACTTCCTTTTCCTCGTCATTAATGCAGGAAGAATTTTATTCTGCTATATTTCTAAAAGTCATTAAAAAAAAATCTTTCGCTGTATAAAATCAGTGTAAGTACATGAATAACTCTACCGCCATTCACGCGGCGAAGCCGCTGGTAGAAGGTAGATCTGAATAATTTAAAATTATTCACAAATCGATTCCTAATAGACATCGTGATGTAAAATTTGTGTAGTTTTATCTCAAGTCTTTACACATCTGGATTATCTGTGGAATCATTAAAACAGACGCGATCTCGGTAAAAATGGAACTAAGAATTTCATTGTATTATGACTATCTCAGCGAAGCTTGCCGAGAAGGCTGACTGGATACATTTTCTACCAAATGCAAAAGCATCAGAATATATTACACTCGCATTTTAATGGAAAACCAAGTGCAGTATTCGATATGAATAATTAATTACTTTCTAAACTTGACAGGCTGACTAGAATACTATGTTCTTCGTTTTTTTCCACTTGAAAGGAGTTAATGCTTAGTGTGGACTCCTACTTTACATACTACTATACCTAATCCTAAGATTCCCGCTTTTTATCCTTGCCTGCTACTTTGACCAGGTCATCGGTCCACTTGATTCGTCTCTCTACACTCCTATGACCAGGATACCAGACAAAAATCATACAAACCTTAAGCTCCCAATGGTTGAACTTCCATCCAGGGGAATAGTTATCCCTGTAGTCCCCTTCGGCCCTCAGTCCAGCTGCAACCAGGTCTTTCACAAGCTCCTTGCAAGAGTCCAGGAGCTTGGCCCTCTCCTCTGCAGAGCTCGAAGCGGTGATGCCGCAGGGGACTACTATGGCTTGGATGTCGGCCACGCGGGGTGGAAGCACCAGGCCTTTGTCGTCGCCGTGAACGAGGATCATTACACCTGAAGATAATAGTTAAATAAAAAAAAAAAATTGGTATAACTGAAGAACCAGGCTGAGTACTATTACATCTCCATTTCTCTAGATATGTTATGCGAAGATATTTTCAAGAAGACCAACAAATAGATTCTTTTTTTTTTGCAAAAGAAATTGTAGATTCGGTAAGAGATCGTCTGCCTCAAATAAATGTCAGCAAGATTGGACGGGGGACGTTAGGGCCGATACCTGTCAGGGTTGCGGTGAGTTGCACTCACCTTCTCATTGTTAAAGCTGCGCTCAAATTGGCTCATAACGAGATTATTTTAAAATTTCACGGTTTCTTAAAGCACTGTAATAAAATATCTCCTAAGAAATATATTCCGTGATTTTTTATTGAGCTCTTTTTCTATTGGTGCTGTTAAAGCACCATAATTAGTGATTAACTGGCTCATATAAAAAATTACGAAGCACAGGAGCCTTCCCAATATATTATAGTATTATTATTTTTATTTTTATGGTATGCGCTATGTTTGTCGTAAATAAACTCTGTTTCTTCTTTAAAACTCAAGGTTTGCCAACGAGCAATGGAGCGCAGTTTAATAGGTGTTTAATTAACGAATCAAGTTCGAAAGACTACACAGCGCTCCAAAACCAGGACAGCTGATATGGTTCAAAAGGATGCTCAACTGAAATAGGACTGGGCAGGACATGTCTGCTCCATGCCCGGCAAACTGTGGGCTAAAGTAGCACAAAGTTGGTGCCCTGAGACAGTGTGACGGGGTCGCGGTTATCCACGAAGGAGATGACGGGACGAACTAGACAGATATCGCTAAAACTGCAAGGAGGGAGCGCGGGCACGTGTAAGATAGAAGAAGTGGAGGAGAACCTAAGAGTGGGACAGAACAGGCTAACAAAAAAAAAGCATGAATTAGACAAAGCTTCAAGTACATACCAATGGTCCTGGTTGTGAGGCCCCAGGAGTTCTGGTAGACGTACATCTTCTCCTGCGTGTCGGGGTCGTCGTACACGATCTCGAACATCTTGGAGAAGTTCTGACCCAGGTGGTGGCTGGTAGCTCCCTGATAATGAACATGACAAAACATTAAAAAGTGAAATTTGTCTGGGAGGAACTAATTAGAACGAGAGGAATACCGAGCTGATACTGTGCTTATTTGCACATGTTGTAAATATTTATTTATTTATTGTACATCTTACGTCAACAAAGGACAAACATTTATGAAAATAATCATATGATAAGCGGTCTTTTCGCACCGGGCAATATCTTACCTTTGGATGGTCTGAATGAGAGGAAATAGATTTAGTGCTGTCAGTGTATATTTTTTGTGTACGTGTCACTTATCTGGTTCTAAACAGCTTGGCCGATTAGGATGAAATTTTGTGTGTATATTTGAGAAAGTCTTAGGATGGTTTGAAAATAAAATTGATCCCGGAAAGTGGTGCTGCAATCAGGTCTTCCACTTTTTTAACGAAAAGCCAGATTATATAGACCAGCTAGTATACTAAAACTATTCAATACACCGAGAAGAAAAATTAAAATAGTTAATGCTCCTTTTCACCATATACAACATACGCCATAATTCATCTCAGCCGCAGCTAAATCAGCTTACTCATTTCTTAACTACCGTCAAATTCCTGAACAAATATATAGTACAATTCTCTTTCTAGCCTTTTATGGCCAAGACTTCGTCTAAGTAACCGCTACATTCTAGTTTTGCCTGGTTCCGAGGTGACTTTTATCTATGCAATTTTATTCGGCTTCATCATATTATTTTAGTAACTTTATCGCCGTACCTGTATACCTCTGCCGCTCGCCGGTATGTAGGCCTCCACAGTGGTGGTGTAGTCTCCTCCCGCGAATTTCTCCTTCTCAGTTTTGCGACCCTTGATCACCGGGATGGCCATTAGATCCTCGTAGACGCGCGCGTACAGATCTGTACAAAAGATTATAAAATATTACAAGTAGGTCGGTCAGACTCAGGCCGCATGAAAGTAAGTTTCTCCACACAGACTTCGGACCCCGATTTCATCCCCTTTAGGGGGTGTGTTTTGAAAAACACTTTCTTAGTGCATGCCTACGTTATAATAACTATCTGCGTGCCGGTTATGAATACTGCAATATTATAGAAAATGCAAAACTTGTTTCGAAAAAGAATAACGGGGTTAATTCATGAAACCCCAAGCGAACGCCGGCGTTCACTCTTTCATTGTCTTTCTAGTATGTCTCTAAATATGGTATTCGAAAGTACTTTTAATATAAAGTTTATTTGAGTTTATTATTCAAAGTCGAGCCGAAGACATCGCAATTCCGAAGGCCATGAAAACAAATGACATCGGACTTGTGCCACCTTGAGTCCCAACTGCTGGATCCTCTCCACGACTGTCGCAAACCCGCGTGACCACGCTGACCCCGGAAAAGTCTGACACGCGCTCTTTTTTCATAAATACTTTTTCTCCTTATGAAAATTAATCCCAACCACATGAAAATCCGTTCAGTAGTTTTTGAGTTTATCGCGAATATACAAAATACAGACGCGTGGGGGAACTGTTCTATAATAATATTTCTGTAAGAATTAATCATTGACATTATCTTTGTTTGAGATATCATCTTTTGTGTAATTTACAATACAGCTGTTATTTTTGCAAACAACCACTAAAAAACGCGGCATTTTGTAAAAAAAACATAAGCAAAGAAGACGTCGCTAGTTGACATTTTTGACTAATGGTCGAAAATGACTAAGCACATATCCGGCCAGATGCGTTTGCAAGCACCACGCCCCCTTACCATATCTTTACTGTTTGATATATCTGTAGGCGGACTTAATGCATCAAACCACTCTTTACCAGTCAACCTTTAGGTTAAAAAAGATAACACTGTGGTAGGCGATAGTGTGGTAATTCTGGCTATATTTACCCAATATTTGCAGGACTTCTTCGGCAGCTTCCTCTTGCAACCTGAAGGCGGTGTGTCCCTCCTGCCACAGAAACTCGCGCGTGCGCAGGAACGGTTGCGGCTGCTTGAACTCCCATCTCTATAACACAAATGCATAGATAATTTTCATTATTTTCTTTAATCTATTCTGGGGCGCTTAGGAACAGCCGTGAAGGTATATAAAGACATAATAAAATCACAAGATATCCAACATCTTGTAGAAGGCCTTCCAACGCTGCGTCTTCCGGTACGCGGTCGCCACTTCAGAAACTTTCGGCCCTATCTGTTCTGCGAGCAATGTGCCCTGCCGACTGCCACTTAAGTTTGGCGATTCTTCGGGTTATGTCAGCAACCTTAATTCTCCTGCGGATATCTTCATTCCTGACGCAATCACACAAGATAACTCCGAGCATAGCCCTTTCCATTGCCCTTTTGTGTGACTTTAAGCCTTCTGATGAGCCCCATTGTAAGCGACCACCTTTCAGAGCCATAATGTCATAACTAGTAACACGCACTGGTCATAGAGTTTCGAGACACTGTGATATGTTGGACGATAAAAACTACGCAGCTTCCCGAACGCTGGCCAGCCAAGACGGATTCGACGATTGACCTCGTTTTCGAAGTTAGACCTACCTAACTGGACTGTCTATCCCGGATAAACGTGCTCTCTCACACAAAATACATACCACAACATTATTCCACTGGTTGAGTTTGAAGGGCAGGTCCCGGTGGCTCTGGATCCACTTGGCGTAGGCGGGGTACATGCCCGTCTCCGACGTGGGCCGGATGGCGATGTGCTCGGCCAGCTCCGACGTGCCCGAGTGCGTCACCCACGCCACCTCGGGGGAGAAGTCGGCTATGTGCTCCTTTTCGCGTTCTAAGGCCGCCTGGTCACAATAAAACAATAAAAGATTAATAAAAACTACATGTATTCAATTCAAGGGCTGCGAGATAGTTCGAATGAGTCACTGTGGTCCTGGAACGCAAAGAAAAACTGAAGGAACATGGGTGGCGTTCAGTCTGTAAATTCTGAAATTTCCTATCTCGAAACCTAAACGGGTTTCAGAATTTGAATTTGTTCATCCCTTTTCTTAATTCAATTCAATTCTTTATTGCTATAACACATGTGTTACATAAGATCTTAAAAATAGTTAAACAAGTGCACATGGACCCTGTCGGGCACAGCAATTTCATAAAGGTAAGTAGGTAGAATACAAACTTTAAGAGAACAAAGTTAGAATTAGAAAAAAAAAATTATATACAACTCAAATTAAATGGAATACAAATGTCACTAACATAGTCGATAAAAATTGTAAATGTCATAATTTCATTAAATGTCAAAATACATTCTTTCAATTGTCAGAACTAAATTCATTATAAATGTCAAAATAAATTCATTATAATTGTCAAGAGAAGTGTTTGCTGATTAGCTTATCAAAAACCCATTAAAATTATATTATTGAAATCAAGAAATAGGTATAAAAATGTACAAGTAATGTAAATGTACTACATGTTACTTGTTTACAGCTATTGCAGTTTAAGCCAAAACCTACGTTGATAAAAGTAACTAACTGTTGTGTTTCGAGAATACTTTAGTCTAAGGCAGGTCATCGCAGGTGAAGACGCTGCACAATGCCACGCTGACACAGCATCATCAGGACATATATAATTATGCAACTTGCGTTTTAAAGTTGAAAGACATCATTATTATTTCAACAAAAAGACATCCAATGATGTACATAGACCTCCCCTAAGTGTCGCGACAACAACCGGACCTGAGCGACTTGCATCTATCGGATTCCCACGACCCTCACCAGGTCACAGATGTAAACCTTGGTCCAGTTGGAAGACGTTCTTAATTAAAAAGTAAAACTTATAAATAGTGACGTACCTTGGACACAAAGATAGGGAAGTAGCCGTCCTTGACGCCCAGTTTGCGGAACTCGGCGCTGAGGAAGTTGCGGATGACGTCCCAGATGCTGTACGACCACGGCCGCAGGATGTAGCAGCCCGAGATGTCGTAGTAGTCTATCATCTCCGCTGTTCGTGAAATAGAGATGAAATTTCATTAAAACAAAACTTTATTGTACACCATAGTAGTTATACAAACTTAAACTAATGGGGTCTTCTCGCTGACAGTGACAATTACCGGACAACTTTTGAATGGACTGAATGAACTTAAAATAACGACACTCATTAAAACCATTAACATAAGCCTGTAAGGCTGCCATTAGACGGACTGCGTCGCAGCAACCACGCGCAGTCGACATGTTCAATTCTGCATGCAGTTGAGCCGTCCGATGCGAGTTGAGAGTCCGTCTGATGGCAGACAAGGGCAGATTCAAGCGGGAGCACGGGGGCACGCGACTCTCCCAGACAGTATTTTTGTGTTCTGTGGAGATTCCATCATAGTACATACCTACTTAGAATAAAAACATATAAAAATAAACTTCAAGTTTATTTATTGTTGATATTTTTTCCGGTCCCCACCTTGTATCCCTCCCAGAAAAAAATCCTGGATCCACCCTTGATGGGCAGCCTTACTTAAAAAAGATCTAAAATGTATAATTATAATAAAAACTTGACGTTTTACCTTGTCTCTAAGTTATTATGATGGTTTTAGTTAATATAATTGTGTGAATTTGAATAAATACATCTCGTTATCGCAAATATAATTTTTGTGACTTTACTATCCGATATTAAGCCGCAAATTGTAAAAAACTTATGGGTTTTATTTCACGGTCTACCTTTAAGAAAAGTTCAAAATAATTAATTTACTCTCTATGATTTAACTTACATTTGGTGATGACTTGCGAGTACCATTCTGGTAAATCAGTATCCTTGCTAGCTTCCAGACCGAGACGCGTCACCTTCTTCACTCCCGACGATGATTCCTCTTTGGCGGGTTTGGGAGACTGAAATAAATTACATAAGTTTATCTTTATGTTCGTACGAGGGCGATCTAAATCTAATTTGACTGGCCTGTTGGTCAAGTGGTTAGTGGCCCTGACTGCTATGCAAATGTTTGTGTGATGAGCACGATCATTTGTTCTGTGTCTGGGTGTAATTTATCTATATATGTATGTATTTAGAAATATATAAGTATGTTTATCAGTTGTCTAGTACCCATAACACAAGCTCTGTTTAGCTTGGGACTAGACGGCGTTGCGTGATAGTTGTGGAATATTATATTATTATTAAATCCTAAGAATCTGTGTTTCTATTCTGTAAATACCTCGCAGTGAAAATGAAGGTGGAGTGAGCGTTGCGAGCAAAGGAGATGGCCGCAACCGTGAGGGAATGGATTTCCAGCCAGTGTAAGGAAAATTGTACATCTCTCTTATTATCCTCTCACCTGTTCCTTAGGCTTAGACTCTTTCTTAGCCTCCTTGTTCTTGGCTTCCTTAGCCTCCTTCGGCTTGTCTTTCTTCTCTTTGGGCTTGGGGTCGCGCGGCTGCACGGGCGGCGCGAATGCTGTGCCCGTCTCCGACTGGTACAAGGCCTTCAGTTCGAGAAGCTTCTTTACTTCTGCGTCGACTACCGCCTATAAACAATTTTTTTGTTATGTACGGACTAATCGTTCCGATAATGGTTTTTTTTTTCGAATTTGTAAGATGTTAATTTTGATAGATGAAAGAGGATAGACGATAGATGAATTTATTACTGTCTATGGCCTTTAATCTGAGGTAGAAATAAGATTTAAATTTAGAATGTTAATTAATTTTGACAATTTGAAGGAAAAACGTTCGTCACTTTTTTAGAGTTAGCTGATGAAGTCTTTTTGAGTTTAAGTATACTTTAAATTTTAGTCTGTTTTTAATGTATATGTGTGAATGAGGAATAAAAGACCACAGTTGAAAATGCAGTGATTTTAATTATACCCGGATCCCAGATCTTCGAGGTCTAATACAGTTAACACTTTCGGTTTCAAGAATCCATCTGAGTAGCTTTACTTTTATGTATCTGACATTGTACGTAACGTTCGTTTGTTTCATAATATTTGTCGTATTAAAATAGCATAAAAAGTGTTCATAATGATTACCTTGTCAGCTTTCTTGCCCTTCAGCTCTCTGACTAGTTCGCCCTGTTTAGTGATCTGCGCGCCCAGCTCTGTCGCCTTAGCGCTGGCTCCGTTCATTGCGGCGGGTTTAGTTTCCTGTGAAATACAATAACATTGAATCACTTGGCACTCTAATTTCTAAGTTCAGTGCTAAAAATACGACCTGGCATAGAATTTATTTACTGAACATAAAGTGGGTTGTTTCCTTTTTTTTCCTGAGGTAGGAAATCACCAAAGAACTTCTCCCGTTCTGGGAGCACCCCTCTGGAGCGAGAGGGCGAATCAGAAACTTACTGACTAAGCCCCACCTGTATTCCTTCAGTTGCCCTTTGCGTTCCAGTGCCGCGGTAACTCTTTCGAACACTCCCACAGCCCTAGCAAGTATCGGCCCTGTTGGGCCCCTTCTAGTAATTACCGTAAAAACATAGGGAAACTATTAACAGCTAGTTTACTACATAAAATGCCTATATAATATTAGTGCGGTACAGATTATCTTGCCCGTACCTTTGGTTCAACTTTGATAGGGGCAGCGTTCGGTGTCCAATCAGTGCCGGTAATCGCCTTGTACTGCGCCTTCAGGTTTAAGAGATTTTTCACCTGTGAATTAGAAGAAACGGTAGATTTATAATTAACATCTCCATTTTTCCATTACAAGAAGAAAACACATGTTATTAATATTTGTCTAATGATAGTATTGTGTCACAGCGATTTGGTTGACAGATACACTGTTGTTATTGAGAGATACACTTGTAACAACTGACCTCGACGTCAAGAATGTTCTTCTCCAACTGCGCCGCCTTGATGCGGAGTGTCGCCTTGTACGGCGATCTGTTTGTTGTTCACAGATACACTGTTATTGTTGAGAAATACACTTGTAACAACTGACCTCGACGTCAAGAATGTTCTTCTCCAACTGCGCCGCCTTGATGCGGAGTGTCGCCTTGTACGGCGATCTGTTTGTTGTTCACAGATACTCTGTTATTGTTGAGAAATACACTTGTAACAACTGACCTCGACGTCAAGAATGTTCTTCTCCAACTGCGCCGCCTTGATGCGGAGTGTCGCCTTGTACGGCGATCTGTTTGTTGTTCACAGATACACTGTTATTGTTGAGAAATACACTTGTAACAACTGACCTCGACGTCAAAAATGTTCTTCTCTAACTGCGCCGCCTTGATGCGGAGTGTCGCCTTGTACGGCGATCTGTTTGTTGTTCACAGATACACTGTTATTGTTGAGAAATACACTTGTAACAACTGACCTCGACGTCAAGAATGTTCTTCTCCACCTTCGCCGTCTTGTTGCAAAGTGTTGCCTTGTGCGGCGATCTGTTTGTTGTTAACAGATACACTGTTATTGTAGAGATATACACTTGTAACAACTTACCTCGACGTCAACGACGCTCTTCTCCGCCTTTTCTGCCTTGACGCGGCGCACCTTGTCGCCTTGTGTGGCGATCTGTGTTAGTAGCAGGGCGATCTGTTTGTTGTCGTCTGTCTGAGATTGTTGCTGGGGCTGTTGTTGTTGCGCTGGTGCTGGGGCTGCGCCTGGTTTCCAGTCCTAAAAAAAAAAAATGGTGAATAGGTATTCAAGAATCAACAGTGGCCTGCAGGATTGTTCGAAAGAGTTACCGCGGCCCTAGAACGCAAAGGACAACTAAAGGACTTTTACTTATTAAATCCCACCTACGAGGTTTTAATCAGTAAAAGTCTCACACTCCCTCTCGCTCCACCTAGTGCGAGGAAGTAACTTGAGGTTTTTTGAATCACCACAAAAGTGCTAGAAGAGTGCAAACTTGTTCTAGAGAAATGATTGAACTGTCTTGGATGCTATAATAAAATAACTAGAAAAAAAACACCAGAGTACAAAGAAAAACATGATTTTCATTTAATTGTATAATAATTTTTCATAGATATATTCGTATACAAAACAAAAAAAAAATTCTGTCTATATCCACCAATGTACATAACTCTATAACAAAGTAACTTCGAAACCACCCAACCGATGTGCCTCAAACCAGACTTTATTAAAAAAGTAATAATTTGAAGATAGTTTTAATTAGACCATTCAACATCAGTCCACATCTGCCGTATGTCGCAATGAAATTGGACCAAGGCTACCACTGACTGGATCCCGAGCAGCAGGAGCCGGCGACGGGGTAGGCCCAGAAGGAGATGGTGTGACGAATTAGACTCCTACATAAAGGATTGGATAGAGAAGAGGAGAAGAGTGGAAGAATGGAAGGGAGGCCTTTACCCTGCAGTGTGACACAATGACACAACAGGCTCATAATAATAATTAAAACAATGCATTACTAAAATAGTGATGAGCAGTGGTGGCCGAGTGGTAACGGGACTTACGAGTTGTAGGTCGCGGGTTATCACCACTGCTCTCAAAACAGTGAATGAAAACATCGTGCGGATACCGGCATGTCCTAGAACCGAAAATTCAAAGACTTGTGACATTCACCAACCCGCACTGCCCGCGTGGTGGATTACGGCCCATTCCTTCTCCTATAGAAGAGGCTGAGTCCCAGCAGTGGGAACATTAAAAGTCTGATTATGCTACACGTATAAGCCTATATTACAAAAATGTGCAAATTTATGTTCTTTCTAACAAATAAACAAAATGTATTTCTTTTTCTAGCGTAATAACACTGGTCGGGTATTCGCTAGTATCTGATGTCTCATAGATATATTTCTTAATAAAATTTTATCTTCTTTAAAATAAAATAAATAATAGTAGACTGACTAAAAACCCACTCCTGTTCCTTCTTTGCCTTCATCCCGGGGCCCCGGGCTTCACACTACCCGTGCAAATAATAGTAGACAGATCGAGGGACTCATTTGACGATTCCCGACAAAAAAATAGTAGAAAAAGTAGTCTAGGTACAAACTGTTAACAAGTTATTAATATTTTGCGACAAGCTATTCACACTAATTTGAGATCGAATTTCTATCAAAACACTTTTATAACTTGAAGTTCTTTGATCCGCTCACCTGTCCAGTAGCGGCCTTATATTTGGCCTTAAGGTCCAACAAGCCCTTGACAGCCTCGTCGACCTTAGCCTTTTCTGCCTTAGCGGACTTCAGCGAGCGGACCAAGTCTCCTTGCACGGTGATCTGCTCGTTCAGCGAGGATGCTTCATCAGAGGTGGGTGCTGATGATGGAGCTGGTTTTGTTGCTGCAGGAGCTGATGGAGCTGCACCGGGCTTCCAGTCCTGGATGAGTAATCTTTTTTTAAATCATGCTCGACACTTGGAATTACTCTTGTATCCGGGTGCATTCACAAGCAATCAAACTCATACAAAACACCCACATCCGGGACAACTATCTGTAGGCCATACAAATATTTGATCTGTACGGGAACTGAACCCGCGACACGCAGTGCAGCAACCAATTGTTTAATCACTGCGCTAACACTGTCGTAATGAAGCAAATAAAAATAAAAAGAGACTTAACGTAAGATCAATGACCTAATGAGTCGTTCATACATGTAAATTATTTTCGCTTTCGCTGATTACGATTAAATACAGTTCAATATACAAACAAACGTTTGAGTCTTATTCCAACATATGAGGTCAGTTGTATGGTCGACATTAATAATTACATTTGCAGTAAATGCGTAGTGAGGATTAAGTACTGCAAAGTAAATAAAAATCTAATCTACCTAAATAAAAAAGTTAGGAAAATGGTGTCTTATTTCACAAATTTTATTTTTACGTAAACAATCATGTATTTTTTTATAAGCAACACAAGTTTTTTCTTAATTAATTCCTCACCTGTCCAGTAGCCGCCTTATATTTGGCCTTAAGGTCCAACAAGCCCTTGACGGCCTCGTCGACCTTAGCCTTCTCTGCCTTAGCGGACTTCAGCGTGCGAACCAAGTCTCCTTGCGCGGTGATTTCTTGGTTCAGCGTCGATGCGTCTCCGGAAGGAGTTGGAGCTGCTTTAGCAACTGGAGTTGAGCCTGGTTTCCAGTCCTGGATGAAGAACATTAGTTGAATATCAGTTAATTATTGTTATAAACTAGCGGTCCCGGCAGACTATGTCTTGGCCGAAAGTTGGTACGTTGTCTGAAAAAAAAAAATTGCATTTGCAACTCCGGGATAAAGGCAAAGAGGGAACAGGAGTGGGTTTTTAGCCAGTAAAAGTCTGACACTATCTCTCGCTCCACCCAAGAGCGAGATTTGTCATTAGATGATTTTCCCACCTTAAAAAAAGGTCTCATTATATTTTCAAACCATCCAGAGATCCACTCAAATAAATACACAACATTACTTTCATTTGAAAGTAATTTCCTTATGCCTACGGAAAGAGCTACTAGACTATTAGAGCAGTAGTAGCCGAGTGGTAACGGCCCCAACTTACGACCTGTAGGTCGCGGGTTTAAACCCAGCCAGACGCATTACTTTGTGTAATTTATTTCATAACGCTTCTCTCAAAACGGTGAAGGAAAGTATCGTGTGGAAACCGGCATGTCCTAGAATTAAAAATTCGAAGACATGTGACACTCACTAACCCGCACTGAGCCTGCGTAGTGGATTACGGATCATTCCCTCTCCTAGAGAGGAGGCCTGAGTCCCAGCAGTGGGAACATTAAAAGGCTGATTATGCTATGCTTTGTTATGCCTACGGAATTGAAGTCAAAATCGGTTGAACGGACTGTACAAAATATTTCTTTAACTAATCTTAACGCAAATGGAATGTAGGTTACTTCTAGGCAAGCGTGTTCTAGCGTCGATCACTTCCCTGCTTACCACTGCCCCCCTAGCCAGGCACGCCTCCTGTTCCTTTGTTCTGACATCATCGCAACGCTCAGTCACGTGGTCAGCACAAAGGAATAGGAGGCGTGGCCGACTCGAGGCGATCAACGAAAAGAGAATCGAAATGAAATGGTTGTAACTTAGCTAGGGGGGCAGGTGAGATAAAAGCCAAGCGTGAGTCTTTCTGTATTTATAAAAGGCAAAGTCCTGACTCACTTACTCACTCATCAACGCCCAGCTTTCCTTTTATAATGCTTAGAAAATAAGAAAGGATTTTACAAAATCCCCTTTCATCCGCAGTTTGTATGGAGAAACTACTTTTATGCAGGCGAAGCCGCTGGCAGAAGCTAGTCAATATTAACAATGAAATAAAAAAAAAAAACAAATGAATATCGCGAACGCAACATTAATTTGTTACTGGCTGGCTTGCTAATAAAATTTCAGCGTAAAGTTTAAACATACATAATAATGTCACTTCATTCGTCAGCAAATCCGTCACAAACGGTATGCTAGCATATCACATTACCGATATTCATTTTATTTCTATATTAGTATTAATTCATAAATGTATATTTTGTACGTTAACCTAACGTTGAGGACGAGTGCGAACTGGGAAGAATGGTGTACAATGGAGACCTACGCATAGTATTGCGTGGACGCAGGTGCAAAGAGAGGATAGTTCAGGTAAATTGGCGAATAACTTATTTGACGCATATAACAAGCTCTGGGCTCGAATCCTTCAAACACTTTATACATAAATACGTAGACAAAAGCACTTTTCGTGTCTGTAAGCGTGTCCACGTTGTTATTGTTATGTGTGACGAATTTTGACACAACTTTCCAAACTCCACTTCATAAACTTTTTGTACGCCGCGCCTGTATCACCGTGACCTTGAGACCAACAGATTGAAAATTATTTCTTTTCCTTTCTCTTCCATCAGCAAATTAGGGTCTTCAATCTCACTAAAGTTGTCAAAAAATAAAAGGCCCGTTTTGACATTTGTATTTTGTCTAATGACTTGTCCGATGTAGTGTTAGCTCTAGCTGCTACTAAAATTGCTAAAACACCGGGCCCCTAATTATTATTTTATTGTTTCTTTCAGTTACGTTCCAAGTTACATTCTAGGGTTTTTCTCAAATGTCAAAACGGGCTTTTTATTTTTTATCGAGTTTAGATGATGACATTTTCATTATTGTAAAATATATATTTATAGCGGTCACCAATTCAATTTGCATTTAGAAAAAAAAAACTAAAGATTTCGCCTTTTTTCCCGATTTTGCCTTTTTTATTTATTTCTTTTGTCTCAACGAAATGCACGCATTCTGCCGAAGAGATCGTCGCTTTTAGTTCCATTTTTAAAAACTAAATGTTCTTATTTTGTTTTGAGAAACAGTACTATGAAGAGTCTTCATTCATTCTTCTCCTTCATACATATAATATATCTGTAGAAAAGCCTTAGTTGTGCGCGCATCATGTAAAATGTACGAAATCGATGTAGATAACTTTTATACATCAAAGTTGTGTGTAACTTGATATATTACTTAGACTTTGTTTAATTGAAATCGGTTGACTACATCGAAAGATAGATGAATTTAAATTGTTCAAGAAGTAAAATATCACATCACACCATTGATATTAAAATTAAGTTTTATGTACATCACCACACGTAATGACTGTTAGGCGGTACAAAGTTCGTTGGGTCAGCTAGTTCTGCTTATAAATAAATACTTTTTCGTTTTTGTAGGGTTGTTAATAAATGGTTGTTAGGATGAAATGCAAATTTTTCCTCGCTCGGTATGCTACAATGACGGACTTTTTGAGCAAGAGGAGTGAAAAATAAATTGTTACGTCAAGTATTATAAAATCCGTGTAAAGCATGCACCTGCTTTACACGCGTCGTCGCTAGTATACAGTAAACATCTGACTCACCTGTCCAGTAGCGGCCTTATATTTGGCCTTAAGGTCCAACAAGCCCTTGACGGCCTCGTCGACCTTAGCCTTCTCTGCCTTAGCGGACTTCAGCGAGCGGACCAAGTCTCCTTGCGCGGTGATCTGCTGGTCTAAGGACACAGCGTCTCCGGAGGGAGCTGACGTGGCTGCTGGAGCTGGGGCCGCGCCTGGCTTCCAGTCCTAGGAAATATTGAAAGCAGTTTAGACTATGAGGCTAATGACAGACGCTGATGGGTAAAATCGTAGTGTACAGTAACGCGTTATAATATATATATCTACGAGAGGTCCCGGCAGACATTTTCCTGCCAGAAAGCAGGATTTTAGTAAAAAAAAATTGAAAACACGATTGCAGGTGCCCAAGTGAGTCAGTAAACTCGTTAAAAATGAAAAGGCTCGTTTTGACATTTGAGAAATACACTGTACTCTAGAAAGTAACTTGGAACGAAACTGAAAGAAACAATAAAATAATAGTTAATTACATAGTGTTTTAAAAAATACATACATTTTTTGGCGCGTTAAATAATATGATGGAATATATTGCAAGTATTCTTTTTACGTATTTAAGAATTCGTTTGACAGATGTCAAAACGTGCTTTTTATTTTTTGACAACTTTAAAAGCCTGACACACCTCGCTCCATCCCGAACAGGGAAGTCATTTAATGAATTGCCGCTAGAAAAAAGGGTGTTAAATGCTTGATATTTCGCGCTCCCCTTAGCCTCCGCACAAGCTCTCCAGAGGTATATATTTTGTGACGGACATCACGGATGATCTGTCAAAACTCTATGCAACTTGAAGTTCCTTCATCCGCTCACCTGTCCAGTAGCCGCCTTATATTTGGCCTTAAGGTCCAACAAGCCCTTGACGGCCTCGTCGACCTTAGCCTTCTCTGCCTTAGCGGATTTCAGCGAGCGGACCAAGTCTCCTTGCTTGATGATCTGCACGTTCAGGTCGGAAGCCCCGGACGCTGCTGGTGCGGCTGCTGGCTGCTTAGCTGCCGTTGCCGGGACCGGCTTTGGCTGTTAACAAAGGACGTTGTTATTAGAGAATGATATTTAATTTCTGCACTTTTAACGTATTAAAATGACTGTCGTGCGTGCGAGAAAGGGTGATGAAGCTGTACACCCTATATAGGTCCAACCCTTTAACAGTTCAGATTAGGTCGTCAAATAGATCGCGTCATGAGCTCATGGTAGGCCTGTTTCAGGGTAGTCAAATAGTAAATGTCGACTCCATTTATTTTCTCTATTTTTTTTTTTTGATAAATTGATATTGAAAAGTGGTTTTGATATTAGAATAGAAAAAGATTAAATTTTATTGTACAACAAAATAGTAAAAACTAAAAAGTTAAGTAAAATGGCGGCCTTATCGCTGATAGCGATATCTACCAAATAACTAATTTCCATATTATTGTGTCCTCACGGCAACTGAATTCTAAATCAGAAAATATTATTATCTTTCTTTCCCGCGTTAGTTTTCAGTCTAACCGGAAGCAGCTAAATACCCGTATCTTACACGGAGCGACTATTATCAAACCTCCACAACCCAGATATCGTAACACGATACTCTTTGGAGAAATGGTTATGCTCTATGATACGACGACTTTTAAAGATCTACGAATGAAAACCGGGACCAACGGCTGTACGTGCTTTCCGAGGCACGGGTGTCAGTAATGTCCTAGATAAACTTAGAAAAGTACATAATATGAAATGAAACATTCACATTGGCCCTTGCCCAGTTTCGAACCCGCAACCTTAATGACAGCTTAATCTCAGCGACACTTGGCCATGACAACACACATTACACAAGCCTATAAAAAGCCCCATACACGGTACGATTTGTCTGTACGATCGGTCTGAAACGACGGATCGTACAGAAAAATCATACCGTGTATGGGGCCTTTAAAGTAAAATCAGTCATTCGAGTATTTATACCGGTAATTCTAGGTACTAGGGTACCGGTTATAAGCACACAAAGGGACGTCCTCAGTGGCAATTAGACAGGTAGTGTAATTGTTAATCGTTTTGTTTTATAATGGAAGGCACTAAGTTCGCCTATGTACAGTGTTTTTTACGGCCAGTTCACGACCTTACCGCAGTGAGCGGTAGCTAAGCGCGGCAGCGGCGAGCGGTAGGAACAAAATTGAAAATGTTTGAAGCACGCGATACGGCGATGCCGCGCCGCTCGCCGCTAAGACCGAAGCCGTGAACAGGCTGTTACTAGTGAATAAAGTTTTAATATATAAAATAAATATGTAGAAGGCTACAAAATGTCACGAATATTAGTCACGACATTTTCCTTCTACCTTCGTCCTACCTGCCTAAGTAATGTTTTTATAAATAAATAAAAATTTAAAGGTCAGAGGCCCAATCACGAGCTTTTAACGCGATCCAATTAACGACCTAAACTGAACTGTTAAAGGGAAGAAACTACATAGGGTGGCTCCATCTCTCTTTATCGTTCGCACGACTGACATTTTACACGTCATGATAAGACCCAGTAAGCATAAGCACATTGCGGTTCTGTCATCCGACCCCAACATAAACTACCATTAAGATTAAGCTGTCAATAAGATAACTTCACCAACACAACGCCTTTATAGCTAGTTGACGCCTTACTAAAATGCACTCAATAAAAATTATTGGCAGTCCAAAGTATCACTTACTTACAGTTAACACTTAAAAAAAACTGCTCAATAAACTAAAAACATGTTGAATTTATGCAACACTGACTTAAGACTGATGACTCAAAGAACAACGTGCGTGGTACGCGAAAGTACTTTCTAAAATCAGCACAACTGGTTACGACTATACCGCTCGACCTTACTAAACATTGCAGGTTACCAACTGTTGAGATGTATGGTTCTGAATTAAAAGTAGCAATGTATGTTTTACGAAGTTAAAGTGTTGTAGCGGTGTGCATTTTTTTGTAACGGTGCGTAGTGTAGCGAAAGGAAAATGTATCAACAATCGGCTTGATTTGGAACTTCTTCCATATGGACTAAGGTGATGGTAATTGGTAACGCTATGTTATATTGATAAGAACTATATAAATACTATTAATGTCGATCTACAGCTATACTTATCTGCAAATATAAAGTAAAAAAAAAAAATTGGGCCCACTTCGTTTTTATCCTCAAAAATAAAAACTGTTAAAAACATGTATTTTTTATAGGTAGAAGTGTTGAGGGTAGTGTTATTAATTGTCCAAACCAATCGAATGATAAAAAAAACTTAAATTTCCTTAAATTATACGAGTATTATTATTATACCTTATTCATAAAAATTAAAATTAATCCAGAAAAAAGCGATCTTGAAAATTCAGATTTTTAGAGTTCCGTACCTCGACAGAAAAAAACGATTTTTAGGGGTCTGGGGACGGTCCCGATTTGTACCTGATCGGGGCGCTAAATGTTCTGATAAATAAAAAAAAAATAAAGCCATTATTATTACAATAAATTAACCTGTATCGCTTTCGCAACACACGTCAATTGTGTTCATAATGACATATGGCGCATCACTGGCTAGTTGTCTCTCTCTTACTCGTCTTCGTCCGTCCGTCCGTCACACGCGACCATAATATCTTCTGCTTTACTAAATCCACATATTTATACGTAATCTGTGAATCAATTAATCGATCTTCGTTCATCCATTCCATTTATATGCAGTAAAATGTAATCTACAATACAATTGAAATATAAAAATATTTAAACTTTAAAACAACGGTAATCATTCATATTTTTTTTTTCGTTTTTGTCTTTACTAACAAGGTGGAGTTCACGTTGTTACAGGCCGCACTTGCAACGTAAACTCGGAACACAACAAAATAGCAAATTGAGCATAGAATGATTTGTTTTGGTCTTGACGGACCACTTGACGGTAAAAATTAAAAAAATGTTGTTCAAAAGAATGATAAGAACTCATAAACATCTAAATTTTACGGTAAAACTTACCCATAAATAAGTTCGAAGTAACATGCCAACACTTTTTGTCCACAAATCGTGGTGAACCCAATGATATATAATTATATTTAACTATTTTGTTTTGAATAGTTTATTTTGTAGGTCTTGCAAAAGTTCGCGTTTACTTCGCTTTCGATAGGTTTCATATCCATGATAAAAATAATACTCTACAAAGTTTACGCGACTTACGGTCGTTGACCCGAACTGAAGTATTAGTCGCGTACCTACATAAAACACCTACCTAATGATGAGTTTTCTTTTCTACATATTATAAAAAGGCTGCGGATTGTTTGAAAGAGTCACCTTGGCCCTCAGAAAGAGTAACTGTAGGTACCTACACTGGGGTTTTAGTCAGTAAAAGTCTGACACTGCCTCTCGCTCCAACCAGAGCGGTCATTAAAATACCAACCAACGTAAAAAAAAAACAATAAATTAACAGACCAAAATGCTTGCCACTTAAAATAGTATTAATTTTCGTGCTCAATCAAAAGCATCACATAATTTACGAGTTCGCGAGATAGGTAGGTATACGGGGTAGATTTTGCGAAGGTGCGTCTGTCGAATTTAATAAATTGACAAGCAGTTAACAATTTCTGCACGGAAGTAGGTAGGTATTTATAGCATAAAAT
Source organism: Mythimna pallens (assembly GCA_961205895.1). Classification (NCBI taxonomy): domain Eukaryota; kingdom Metazoa; phylum Arthropoda; class Insecta; order Lepidoptera; family Noctuidae; genus Mythimna; species Mythimna pallens. The sequence goes on along the minus strand of OY540844.1, from coordinate 16,864,996 downwards.
ATATGCTAATTTATGGACTATTTGGCATCTCGATTAAAGCGAATTGTATGACGTCAGGTCAGACGTACGTACATCTCGTCATACCAACCAACGTAAGGCGTCCAGTACATGGTCATACAGGCGTCAATTAATTCCATCAATCATGAATGATGGTTTTCGTCAGTGAGTACTATGCAAACGTCAATCATCACATTAAACGGCAGGTTTTTGTCAATCAAAACAAAGACTGTGGCAAAACTGACATCAAAACCTATCGTGTAATGGACGCCTAACGAAAAACCACCATTTGAATGAATGAATCTCGTAACTCCCGTATTCAATCAAAACAAGTTCATTCAAGGAATCAAGGACTACGAAGTGTCAACAAACAAATAGAACGTGCCACCCTGCATGATAAAGGTATACTTAAGTTGTCTTTTCTTGTGTTTCTTGTTCTAAGTACAATAAAATATATAAATAAATGTGCAGGTATCCACTACATCATTAAAGATAAGAAAACGAAAATTATGAAATGATAACCATACGTACTTAGCAACGTAAGTAGCTAATTACATTATATTACCGAAAGAAAAATATTATCGTAATTACCCACCCCACAAAACTAAGCAGGCAATTTTGGTAATCCCTACATTTTTATACCACGAGTTTCATAAATGATGTACTAATACATTTTTATTTTAAATTTGCATTTCATCATCTGTAGTCTGTGGCCCAACATTCATTCAGTACTCCTTGATGCCTACGGCCCCGTGTTCCGAATTGCGTCAAAAGCGATTACATCGCGAATCCGACCAAATTTAATAGTCACAAAATAAAAGGGCTATTGAGTAATAATTGTGACGTTGCGCGTTGGTCGGATTCGCGATATTATCGCTTTTGACGGAATTCGGAACGCAGGGTGAATGTGATGTCAAAACTCAGACGTCATTCAATTCAATCATTCGTTTTCATTCCCTATCTGTCATTCATCATTTTAGTCACAAATTTCGCGCGCGCGATCTGTACCAGCCGGCTTCGGTACAATATTAACAAGATTGTAGCTTTATTACAAAGAAATCAGTAAATTATTGAGTCATAAATTGTTAATTTATCCTCCGTTTTGTTATAAATTTTAGTTAGGTTTACTGCAATTTTAAAGTAAACAACCGTGGAAAGAAGATAGTATTTCGCAGCTGTTAAGCGTAATAAAAACGCCTTGCTCACGCTAAAAGTATAGGTTCAGAAGAAGAAAACGCATTATTGACAAGTGTTAACAAATATAATCTCGGCAGAAGTGTCATTTATAAGAAGATTTGGTATCTTCGTTCATAAATTTCTAGGCGAATAATGTCGAGGAATGCCTATTTCAAAAAACAATACCAGAGCCCCAATATTATTATAGTGCCAACAGTGGACTTTTGCCTTCCTCCTCTACCTTCAGGTTCGGAACAAATACCTGACCCTATTGTAAGAAGTCCTTTAAAAACATTTGACGAAATATCACCTGTAAATGATAATAACTGCGAACCATCGCAATCTGGCCCGTATTGCAACCAACAAAACTTAGGATTTGTAGGTACAACGGATTTCAAAAGTACCAGCAATCCAGGGTTTTCGGAAAACGTAAGTACCTACTATTTTAAAAAATTGAATTAGATCTTCTTGCCCTTACCCCGTGTTATTTGGGGTCGGCGCAACAGTTTTATTTTCACGTACTTACCTATTATACTATTATTTTAGCTTGTTATCGATCGTCTTCATTTACGGAATCGCGTCTGTAGAAACATGATTCTGTTTATGTACCTACGTAGTTAACTATCAGTCTATAGTTTATTTCCTGTGTTAGAGAATACAAGAAAGGCATTTACTAATACGGCATGATCAGCGTCTTATCACAATTGATTGGGTAGGTAAGTATACACTTGCACTACTTGGCACTAGGCATCCTAGACACCGACCTAGAAACCTGGTGTGTAATATCGATAGGTAAGTTTGTGTGTTCACAAGATTCAGTAATCTATATATATAAAAGGAGAAACTGACTGACTGACATATCAACGCACAGCCGAAACTATTGGGAATAGGAACATGAAATTTTGCACAAGGTTTCCTTTTATGACGTAGGTGAGCACTAAGAGAGGATTTTCCAAAACTCACCCCCAAAGGGGATGAAACGGGGGTCCAAAGTTTGTATGGAGAAACCTACTTATGCGCGGGCGAAGCCGCTGGCAGAAGCTAGTTAGGTAATAAAAGTACTTAGGTATATTTTTCTACTTCCTACTTAGTAGGTATAGTAATATTTACTAGACTTTTAAGCTTTTTTTTTTGGAATGGAAATCATCCAATGAATCTCCCGCTCTTGGATGGTGCGACAGGGTGAATTTCAGTTCTTGCGTTCTTATTATTCAGAAATTCCTCGTGGCCCTAGCAGACATCAGCGTTACCAGGCCCCTACGGTTTTGCTGACATCTTTGGAGCGCGCGTGGAACACTACGCGCCGTCAACTAGGTACTCGGGGTCGGTCTTTACCGGACTGGCGGACGGCGAGATACCCAATGCTCGTCGTTCCGCAAACCCGCCTCTACGGTGGCTGGGTCGTGAGGATATTCGTTCCCTCACGTTTGTGGCCATCTCCTTCGCTAGCATTACTGCTTTGTAGAAGGAGGCGACCGCATCCCATTCCGTCTCGCTCCGGTCGCCGCCGCCGATCGCCTCCCTGAGGACACGGCGGTGCTCCGCCCAAAAGGGGCATACCTCCACCGTTATGCTCCACCGTGTCCTGTGGGCGGTCTGCACAATGGTGATAGCTAGATGTTTTTTCCGCTTGAGTAGACTTTCGATCTACCTAAGAGATTTTACCTATTAAATTGTGTTGTTTATTTGAGTCTACATACCTCAAGGTCGCACGTGCGTCAGTACACCAACCTACTTTTATCGGGGGCTGGCGTAGGTAGGTAGCTTTTGTTACGGGGGCGTTTGCGAAAATAACATAATATTATAATCTGTGACTAAATACCTATAATGTAACATTCTGTATATGACTTGTAAGAATCCCTTACCAATAAACTACTATGACTATAGGATGTATCAAAATGAGCTTTTTAGACATTATGCTCCTGCGAATTAACGTTTCTTTCAATTTACTTTTTAGATTTTAGTTTGAGGAGATCTTCTCAAAGGATCTTCTTTCTTACAATGAGTAAATGAGTACCTCACCAATAGTTATGGGAGATGCTCAAAGGAAGCCCGATAAATTAATTTTTTTTTAAGCTTTTTGCATTTTACACGTCAGCCAAGTTAGATGTTGATTAAAACATGATTCACGGGCCTAATACGTATTTATTTACGGAATTATAATCATTAAAATCATCTAATATAACCCTATCATTTCGTATTAACCCATTGAATGGCTATTTGAATTTCAGGGGCTAATCTGCTAAGCTTTCACCTTAAGAAGCTCCGTTCGCTTTTTTTATACGTCTAAGATTGCCGTACCTACACTTGTTGACCTAGATGTTTTCCAATCAATACGAGCTTCATTCTTATCATATACAACAAAATATCCTTATTTTGTTATCCACGTGTACCCAGTGGCGATAAGGAAAGGACGCGATCCTATTTTTAGAAAAGGTGCGGCTGCCGCGCTGTTTTTGTGTGTGTTTTTTATTGACCAGTGCTGACTGCGATCCCACCTGACGGTTAGCAGTGATGAAATCGTTGATGGTGAAGCGCACTTGTTTATTAAGAGCCTATACGCATTCGCCTTGAAGACTCCTAAATCATAATCGGACGGGAACACCACAGCAGGCAAATAATGTGACGAGGCGAAAAGCTTAGTCTTAGTAGTAAAAAGGCGGAATCATGTCATGTAATTCGCGGGCAAACTCTCAAAATGCATCCTATAGAATACCGAAAGGTAATTCAAGTCCTTTTTGGAAATGGTGGGAATCACATAAATTTTTGACAGGAAGCTTTCCACCACACACTATTTTCGAGTATCTTTAACTATTCGCATAGCACACACGGTGGAGAAGCTCTCAAAATGCACACTGTTTTCCTACTACTTCAAGTGCCTAAATAATTTTCATAAAACCTTAATGAATTATACACCTAAACCTTCCTCATAATATTCACTCACACCCAAGCGGCTGTATAATCATTGCTCGCACCGCACCCTTATTAATTCGTTCGGTTATTTTTGAGTTTACCGCGTACGTACAGGACAGATAGACAAAAATAAGGGAAGTTTATAAAACAGTTTAAAAATAAATTTTCACGCGGGGCATTTTCGTGGTTAGTGTACGTTACGTGTCTTTAAACATTACTTATAAGGGTCCTTTTTCTCTCGCCTATCGTCAACGTCGAGCATGGTTTAAAAACTTGTTGCTTCATCTAATGCAATCCAACGCAATGTTTGATGAAGAGGCAATGCGAAAAAAAGAGAGATAACGCCATAAAACTCTGTTGGCATTCAGTAAATCCGTGACGGGTGTTTTTTTTAAACCCCTAAAAGTTTTTCAGACAGATTGTCGTTATTCAGAATTTCGATTAAATGTGCAAGGCTTCTATTGATGTAATTTTTTATATTTTTAATATAAATTACATTATGGAGGGCCAAACACGTATAAAGCAGATTTTCAGAGGTCTTAGATTAGCTTTACACAAATTTTTATTTTATTTCTATAGAAGCCTAAACAATATCCGCAAGATATAAAAAATCTAGAGAAAGATGTGTAATAACATCATAATCATGTAAGAGCGGTTGTATGGAAATGTACCTCGAGTTGGTCGCTCTTATATCGCTTATTAAAATGTTTTATTAAAAAAAATATTAAGTACAGAACAAATGTTTCCCTGCTGGCTACATTTTTACAGGGGTTTCTAAAGAAAAACAGATTGATTACAAATAGTAATTAAAAAATATATATATCGCCTTATTTCAATAAATTATTTAACATGTAGGACTCAAGCTGCCTGAAAAAAAACACGATTACGAACTGAACACAATTTAGGTACATTTGTGGAAAAATATGGATATTTTATGAAATCGACGTTTTTACCAAATATAACATAGATACGAAAAATAAATAAATGATAATTTATTAAGCAAATAGTTTTGAAAAAACACATTTACATGTCAATTTAGACTAGAAGAGAGCCTAAGGATAAACCGAAACAAACACAGAGGTCAGTCTCTTTTAAAGATTATACATTACAGTAAACATGTACCAAATCATGTGAGAACCATGCAGATAATGTCTGAGATGAAAGAACCATACAGATCTGTGTTGATCTGTCCAGTCAATGCAAGCATTTGTCAGTATTTGTGTAGCTCAATTTTAATTTAGGTGTTTTCAAGGCTAGAGTGAATAAGCTCTTAATAAACTAGTGCGATTCACCATCAACGATAGCATCACTGCATACCATCAGATGGGGTCGCAGTCAAGCACTAGTTTGTCATTAAAAAAAAAGTTGCAACATCTTGACAAATTATACCAAAGGACATTTTGACAATACCTTTTTCATTTACAGTAGATACAACAGTTTGAGATCTAGCGAGTTACACCGTGATGTGTGATATAATAATCGAATCACATCAACAATTACTTGAAGCTCGCGTAAGCAAGTCTACAAAATGTTATTCAATTGCAATTTGACACTCAGAAGTTAAACAACGTAGCATTTTTTTTTAAATTCGCATAAGCGCTTTAGCAAGAACCCAGGCCAATGCCTAATAGGGCCACGGGGAATTTTTGAAAGGGATACCGTGGTCCTGGAATGTAAAGAGCAACTGAAGGACAAAGGTGGGTTTTAGTCAGTAAACATCTAATACATTAATACACAAGCAAGAGGGCTTGCTTCGCCTTAGAGCGAGAGAAGTCTATGGAGGATTTATTTATGTACAGTGGTGGTACATAGGCGGACTTAACGCCACAAGGCATTCTCTACCAGTCAACCATTGGGTTAAAAAGACAACACTGTGGTAGGTGTACAATAAATAAATAACAGATATTTGAAATAGAATGTACGAGTAGTAGGATTTCACTTTCACTAAGACATTACTATACGAAAAATCAACAATCCCGGATAGACTAACTAGGACTCGCCCTAGCTTCACCTTTGATGAATTTACTTCTCATACCAACATGGAAGGATTTCCTCATTTATCACTATTTCTATTAGAGGAAATCGTATTGGTAACCGTAACGGATTTTTGTCGCGTGATTTAGATGAAGTAAATGAAGAAACAGACGGAGGAAGAGTCACTTTGTTTTATATTATTTAGGGGTATTTATTAAAATCAACTTGATGAGAGAGAACACGAAACTGTCTGTCTGTTCGCGATGAATTAAAAAAATAGTGAACAGATTTTTATGGGGTTTCCAGCATTAAACAGATTGTTTCATGAGGAAGGTTTAGATGTATAATTCACGTATATATATATGTATATATAGTAGAGAAAATCCGAGAATTTCAAAGATTTCTAAAACCCGTGCGGCATAGGTGCGGGGCGCTAGTAAATTCTGTAAACGAAATGCAACATATTTTTTCGCAGTGCAAAACACAATTAGCAGGTTCCAAAAGAACCCTTTATAGCAACAGAAATTATACATGAAGGCAATGCAATTAGTGAGCTCATAAGAATAAGTAAATCGTGGAGTGAAGTGAAGAATAACGTATTATTTTGTTTAATAGCTTCATTTTTTACAGATTCGGAATTCGCCGTCTAAAAATACAATATCAACTAAAGTTTCTTCATGCAATATGAGTCAGAGTATTAAAGAACGGTCTACATCTACATTCAAATCGCGAAATAACTTAGTTGATCTAACTGGTTTCAATTTAATGAAAAGAGACAGTGCGAATTCACTATCCAAACGTCAGGATTTGAGACCGATAGACGACACTAAGATCAAACGAGACAAAACTTCTACAAGTTCAATAGATTTAAGAAAGAAAATAACAGAGGGATCTAAAAAATATCGAGATCATGAAAGAAGATACATAACTGAACATCCTAATAGGTCAAAAAGTGAAACAAACCCTCGTCACATAACAGACTCCAAAGTTTCTATAAGACGCCGAGGAATAGATAGTCCTGATTCTATTCGAAGGTATGAAGATTTTCAGCGTTTCATACGTCACTATGATGACCATGAAATTAAATATAAAAGGGAGAATGAAATCAAAACAAAGCATCTGCTTCGTAAGAAAATACGAACAGAGTCATGTGAAACTACAAAAATGAAACCAGATGTCAAAAAGAAGGAGAGCAAGCAACATGCAACATGCCAAAAAACTGAGAAACGTGGGGAACTTAGTTCTATTCAAACTAATTTGGAAAAGGGTAAAAACTATATAAAGAGTAATAATAACATCAATGCTAGACACCAAAGTAATTCAAACAGGATTTATATTAAAAGTTCTGTGCGAGGAGATAGAAACCTACCTAATAATCTTTCGCAGAGGATGAATGTTGATGGATTACAAGATCTTAGATCAAGGCTCTCCCGTAAAAGATCAAGAAGCGAATGTTTTGAACATCATGAACCTATGGAGAAAAGACTTGATCGGAAAAGTTTAGTGATACCTGTTACACAAGATGTGAAAGCTAATTCACCTATATTAGCACCAACCGTATATGAACCTAAACCTAAGACACGTAAACCAAATGAATTAATTAATAAGAAGTGTCCAACCTCTGACTCGGGTGATTCCGATGAGGACTCGTTACTGAATTACTTCATAAAACATGGGGATGAAATCGTTGCTTCAATGTATAAACCGCAACATAGTGAAACCGAACATAACAAAATAACAGCTGATAAAAAAAAGCATGAACTCGTTAAAAAAATTAATGAACAAGAAATAAATGACAATAAAAATAGTGAAGAAATTAACCCTAAAACAGGTCTTATTAATAATATGAAATGTATTGAAATAAATAAAGAAGAAACGAGTTTACATAAATTAATTTACGGAGAGTTTACGGAAATTAATTCTATCAACAAAATAAATGAAAATGACAGTAAAAGTAATGAGGAAGCTAAGTCTAAAGTGGATCTCAATAATCATGTTAATAAAAAAGTCATCGAAATAATACAGGAAGAAGAAACAAGTTTGCAAAATCAAGTAAATGAGGAAAAAAAACCTGAAGGTCACATTTTTAAGGTGTATATGAAAATCGTGAAAATAAATTCAGATACAAAAAATGAAGAAACGAATCTAGAAATTGGGTAAGAAACATTAGCCGTTCTTCTTTTCTATTTGTATACAAATATCCTTAATCTTAGTTACATTTTATATTTTTCAGGTCTATTGCTTATAAAAAGAAACACAAAGATGTAAAGGATTCAGATCAGAACTCAAAAATGCATAAAAATAGTCCTAAAAAAGTTTTTGAAGAACTTGTGCCGAAGGATACAATGGGTCTTTGCAATGATAAAATAGATTTTAAAACCAACTCTCAAATTGATAGCAATGCTGAACAACAGGCAAATAATATGTCAGCTTTAACCAAAAAAGCTTTAGAAGAAAATGCACCGAAGGAAACAATAAGTGCTTGCAAAGATATACAAAAAATAATAACAGAATCAAAAATGGAAATCGATATCAAGCAAAAAACAAATAATATAATAGATTTAACTGGAAAAACTTATGAAGAAATTCGTCCGACGAAAACCATGAGTATTTGCAAGGATAAAAAAATAATAACAAACTCAAAAAATGAAAAAAATACGAAGCAAGAAACAATAGATTTAACTAGAAAAGTTTGTCAAGAAATTGCGCCCAAGGCAATAAAAAGTATAAGCATGGATAAACAAAAAATTATATTAAACTCAAATGAAAAAAATCCTATACAAGAGACAAATAATATCATAGATTTAACTGGAAAAGCTTATGAAGAAAATGCGCCGAAAGAAGCAATAGAAATTTCGGATAATGACAGCGTTGGGGAAGTGATAGACATTACTGGTACCACTTCTAGACAGCTTCAGCCAAATGTCAATCGAACATATGAAATAAATAGTTCTAATAAAGCATCTCTTCAAACAACTTTTAATATTGATCAAAACAAAACTGTTAATAACCTCGGTATAAAATGTGATGCATTGAAAAAATTAAATAATTTGGAAAAACATGTAAAAGAAAAAAGTTATAATGCTAAAGGCACCGTCGAAGCATCACTGGAAACTATGTTTAATAATCTTGAGCAAAAAGGTAGCATTCGTAAACATATCGAACCCAAACAAATTCAAGGATGTACTAAGAAGTCAAATGAAAATTCAACACAAAAATCTGTAGACGCAGTGGAAGTAATCCTTGAATCTATATTTAATGGCACTAAACAGGATGGCACTAGTGTCAATATGAGTACTCAAAAAATAAACTTATCGGGTCAACTTATAAATAAAGAAATGAATATATTAAAATCTACTGAAGCAACGATTGAAGACTCACCTGAAACTATGATGAATATTTTGGATCGGAATGAGAACGTTAGTCAAAAAATGGAAATTGAACTGTCAAATGTACCTGATAAATATATCGTTATAGAATCAGAATCACAAGAATCCGTAAATCTAAAATTACCAGAGACAACCAAAAGTATTAAACAGAATTTTGCAATTAAAATAGATGCTAATTCATTGAATGTTTCTAATATTCAGGAAAATCGTTCACAAACCTTTGGAGTATGCAAATCTAATAAGACATTTGAAGACACAGTTAATATATCTGAAAATAATATAGAAAAGAAGACCCAAAATGTATTACCGTCACTAATATCTGAAAATGAACTTCTGCCCGGTTCAGATAACTCGACTAAAGAAACACCAGAAACTCCGAAAATCAGCTTAGTTCAAAATAACGAGGCAGAAGTTGTTACTTTACAAAAAAGTGAAACAATTCGAACATCTCCTAAGACTATTGGTAATGACGAAAAAAGAGCTATTACAATCGAATCCAGTATGTGTGATATGAACAAAGTAATAAAACCCGATAAAAATAAAGAAGAGACGTCAGAACAAAAATCTACAGTTAAAACTGAAAAACCGCTTGCAATAAAATACAAAGATGAATTCTTTGTAGTCAATCAAGAGAAATCACAAAAAACAATGACAAATAATACACAAAAGCTACAAAGTATTGGCGATACTGTATCGACTACCAAAAATACAAATATCAAAATAATTAACAAAGACAGTGATTCAGAAATAGTTACTAATAAAACAGGGCAAGAAAAAATAGGTGCCAACAATAGCTTGATTACAATAAATAAAGATGATACAAAATCTAATAAGCAAGAACAGAAATTTTCACCGATAATGAAATCTTGCATATCAAAATTAGAAATGGGGATGTCTGAATATTTACAGGAAAAATACACATTATCATCACTTATTCACTGTGGCCGCTTCTCCAAGATTTACAAATGCTTTGACACCAAAGGAGAAACCTGTGCCGTCAAAGTCCTAAAGTATGTTTTTTTTTTACTTTATTACTTCAATTTACTTGTTTTTATTTTTTTGGTTCTACCTAATTTCATTTCTTCCAACACTAAACCCAGCTTTATTCTTTTCTCGCTTCCATTTAATTGTGAAACACATAATCTATATATATATAAAAGGAGAAACTGACTCACTGACATATCAACGAACAGCCGAAACTAAGGGATTGTGAAACTTTGCATAAGGTTTCCTTTTATGACGTAGGATAAAAAAGTTTGTATGGATAAACCTACTTTCACGCGGCGTTGAGGCTCAGAATGTCAACTTCCCAAAATGTCTCCTGGTACCAAAATGTCAACTTCCCATAATGTCCCTTTCCCAAAATGCCGCTTTCCCAAAATGTCTTTTTCCCAAAATGTCCCTTTCCCAAAATGCCGCTTTCCCAAAATGTCCCCCATTCTTAGAATTAAGCGTTATAACCCAACTAAAAAATAAAAAACAATATAAAAATCAAATTTTTTATTTTAATTACTTTGTGGTATCAACTCTTTCGTCAATTTTTTATTAGAAAAGGAATTTGAAATGAAATATAGTTATATATTATCAACATATTATAAAAAACAATAAAAAATAACTTTAATTAGAACTAATACGTTCAAGTACACAGTAATTCAATAGAATTTCAATAGTCAGATACAGACTGATAATTAATCGAACTATTATCAAATTTAGAAAGAAATTCAATTAAATACAGCAAGTCTCAAAAATATCAATTTCTTTAAAAATTGTTGAATTGTGAGATGATTTCCTTGTAATTGTTTTAAATATCTTGCATATTTTCTATCGAACTCAATATCTCTGAGCCTTCTTCTGCGATAGTGAATCCTGTATACGGCCATCCCAGTATTTGCTTTCTTTTTTTATCATAGATAAAAAAAAATACAAATTTGGATTCTTTGGTATAAGGCTATTTTATATATATAATATTAACGGTGATTTTCTGGGATACCAGGTAGACTCGAAATAACTGATATTAAGCTGCGCTGGCCAACGCCATAGAACCACCAATGCTCTAGAAGGATGGCACCGACGTGTAAATAGCCTTATACCAAAGAATCCAAATTTGTATTTTTTTTTATATAAGATAAAAAAAGAAAGCAAATACTGGGATGGCCGTATACAGGATTCACTATTTAAGCAGACCAACCGCAGAAGAAGGCTCAGAGATATTGAGTTCGATAGAAAATATGCAAGATATTTAAAACAATTACAAGGAAATCATCTCACAATTCAACAATTTTTAAAGAAATTGATATTTTTGAGACTTGCTTTATTTAATTGAATTTCTTTCTAAATTTGATAATAGTTTAACGATTAATTATCAGTCTGTATCTGATTATTGAAATTCTATTGAATTACTGTGTACTTGAACGTATTAGTTCTAATTAAAGTTATTTTTTATTGTTTTTTATAATATGTTGATAATATATAACTATATTTCATTTCAAATTCCTTTTCTAATAAAAAATTGACGAAAGAGTTGATACCACAAAGTAATTAAAATAAAAAATTTGATTATTATATTGTTTTTTATTTTTTAGTTGGGTTATAACGCTTAATTCTAAGAATGGGGGACATTTTGGGAAAGCGGCATTTTGGGAAAGGGATATTTTGGGAAAAAGACATTTTGGGAAAGCGGCATTTTGGGAAAGGGACATTTTGGGAAAGGGACATTATGGGAAGTTGACATTTTGGTACCAGGAGACATTTTGGGAAGTTGACATTCTGAGCCTCAACGTCACGCGGGCAAAGCCGTTGGCAAAAACTAGTTATTTATATATGTACCTATACTCCATTTACGATAGCATTAGACAAATAGGTTCGTAGAAACAGGTGTGCATTTATTTTTCGAGAGAAATTCAAACAATTTTAATAAATAATGATTTCAATATAAAATTTAAACATTACCTACTTAGATAAATTTGATTATTGTAAGGTTTGATTGTTGTACTAAATACTTAGTCAGGTAAATGAAATGGATTTGGTTTTAAATATATATATTTTTTTAAATGTTGTATCAACAAGTTTCTCCTTACAAAACATATGAATTTTACATAATACAAAGCAACAAGATAATAGAAATAACTAATATTATATAGTATAATGAAAAACGTTCCGTTTCAGTTTTTTTTTTTTTTTTTTTTTTTTTTAAGGTGGGAAATCATCTAAATGACTTCTCGCGCTCTGGGTGGAGCGCGAGGGCGTGTCAGACTTTTACTGACTAAAACCACACCTGTGTCCTTCAATTACCCTTTGCGTTCTAGGACTACGGGTTTCCCTTTCAGAAATTCTCCGCGGTCCTAGCTAGCGAGCATCGGCCCTGTTGGGCCCCTACGGTTTGCTGACATCTCTTTGAGGAGCGCGAGGATCACTACGCGCTGTCGACGACTGGGCTCGGTCCGGTTAGTTACCGAACAGCCGGACGGCGAGCTACCCAGTGCTCAACGTCCGCAAGCCCGCGTCTACCGTGGCTGGTAGTCGGGGTCGGAATTACGGCGGCTAGGGCGTGAGGACCTTCGTTCCCTCACGCGTGCAGCCTCCTCCTTCGCTAGCATTACTGCTTCACAGAAGGAGGCGACTGCCTGCCATTCCTCCTCGCTCCGGACCATAGCCTGAACCAGGGCCCGACGCGAAAGGTCGCTGCCACCAATTGCCTCCACGAGGACACGGCGGTGCTCCGCCCAAGCGGGGCACACCTCCACCGTATGCTCCACCGTGTCCTCTGGGTGGTCCGCACAATGATGACACCCGGGCGTTGCTTCCGCCAGAATCCGATGCAGGAACTTCCCGAACTGGCCATGCCCGGTGAGGACCTGCGTCATGCGGAAGGTGAGGACGCCGTGTTGTCGCTCCAGCCACTCCTCAAAGAGGGGACTCACCGCCATAATTGTAGCGTGCCCAGCACTGGGTTGCGACAGTCGTCGTTGCCATTCCACCATTAGATCCCGCCGGAACTCTGTCCGCCATGCCGCGACTTGGCGCGGCAGCGGAGTTTCGCCCCGGCGTTGCATCTCCACGCGCAAATCGTGCATGCGTGCAAGGACTGTTGCCTCCAAATCCAATGGTGGCTGGCCAGCAAGAAGGCTCGCCGCCTCGCGGGAAATCGTGCGGTATCCCCGTATCATCCGGATGGCCATGACCCTCTGGCAAGCGTTCAGTATGGCCGCCGGTCGCCTTTGCAGTGACGGCGCCCACACCGGCGCCCCTCCGTTTCAGGTACTGACAACCCCTGCTTCTTTTAGGTTTTTTAACTTATGTCTAATGCTATCGCGAATAGAGTATTATTATGTATTATCATTTGTATATGTATATATTTTATGTATCGTATTTTTTAAACTTTTTTTATTTGGTATAGTGGTATAGTCTGGTAGATATCACTGTCAGCGATAAGATCGCCATTGTACCATTATTTGAGTTTTTGTAAAAAAATTAAATACTATTTTGGTGTACAATAAAGTTTATTCTATTCTAAAGCTTATTGATATCAGGCCAAAATGATCAACAAGAACATTGTGTATTTTAAAACTGTTTTTCTTTTACAGTCAGTCATACAAAGGCAAGTTAATGGGGAGAATTTTCTCTCTACTGCAACAGCACCGACCAAGGCAGGATTCATGCGTACTTTTCGTAATGAACTCTTTTGAATGTCAAAACCAATGGTGTTTACTAACCGAATATTTTCCAAAAAACCTGGGGCAAGTGTTGCATGAAATGAAGCAAGGTTTTCACATAGATCGAGTGCAAGTTCTATCCAGACAACTGGTAGATGCCGTGAATATGTTGACCAATGTTGGTATTATACATTCAGGTATGTTTTCCTCCTATAACTATACATATATCTTCTATACTATCTATTTCCACCCTCCTCCCCCTACCATAAAAAGGAAGGAAGAGAGGGACTCCCCCCTCTTCCTTCCTTCTTTCTTTTTTTAATTTTCTATCTTCATTTCTTCTTCTTCTTCTTTCTTGTTGTGTTACTTTTTTGGTGTATAATAAAGTTAATTCTATTCAACTTCTATAATCTCTGGAACTACAGTTCGCATTATGAAAAATCTTAGTATGGGATATAGCCAGATTTTTGATCTAGGTATAGGCTACTTAAAATCACGCCACGACTCACAGAAGCGGAGCTAAGTAATCAAAGGCGCAGGTGACACCACGGGGGACAGCTAGTATTATTACATCAATCATAAAAAGAAAAACCTTAAATTTCAGATATAAAACCAACTCATATTCTATTAAACGACGCCAATGATAGATTGAAACTATGCGGCTTCGACCGGTCCAACTTCAGCAGTCGCATGAAAATTATACCAAGTACAGGCACGGCGAGATACCGAGCTCCTGAGGTCATACTAGGCTTCAAGGAAGACCATAGAATAGACGTATGGTCTACAGCCCTCGTCATATTCGAGATGGCAACCAAAAAGCCGCTTTTCAATGCATACTACAATAATGCTCTACTGTACCAACACCTACTAACATTCGGAAGTTTTGACTGGTCAATGGTGGAACAATCCAGATTCAGAAATTTATATTTTTCTGGTACAAATTTTAGACGGCAACTTGCGCACGATAGACATGAGGTACGTATAAGTAAACATGAAAATTCGTCACTATTTCAAGAAGAAGAAGTCTAAGTTACTGCATAGAACATTAGCTATGTACCAGTGAAAATCCCGTCAAAATCAATCTAGCCTTTTCGGAGATTAGCCGCAACAAACAGACAGATACAAAAAAAAATCTTGATATTACAAACAGACTCTTCAATTTTATTTATATGTGTCTTTTTTCCTTTTTTATTCATCTTTGTATGTAATGTCTTCCTAAACGGCTTGACCGATTTTGATGAATTTTGTATATTTTAGTGGGTCCCTAAATGGTTTGAAAGTAAAATTAAACCCGGTAGTTGACGCGGCAATCGGGTTCTCATTTTTTTTTTCTGGCGAAAAGCCGCTTTCGGATAAGACAACATCTGTCACATAGATTTGATGCAGTTTTTTTTTTTTTTTACGGAAATTTCAATTTCATAAGCATGATAAAAATATTATTGTTCCAGGAAATCTCGTTTATAGAGTTCTTACACAGAACCGAATATCTTCGCAATCAATTATTTGAGTCGTACTCTGAGCAAAATCGGTCGAGAAGCAAATCTAAATGGCAAATAACTAAGGAAATTGATAAAGTCGAAACCCTTCACACACTATTGAAACAGATGTTGACTTTGGATCCAAGACACAGGCTGCCGATACAATTTGTAAATGCCAGCGAATTCATGAACCATAATTTCACGAGTGCATAACATTGTTTTTTTTTAGTTCCTAGTTATTTTTAAGTTAGTGTTAGATAAATCTCTTTGTTGTAAAGTATTGTGTGAGGCGCTATACTTGTGTAATGTGTATATGCTTTTTTAAGCTGGATAAGTTATGTCTCTTGTCTTAGTCTGTATGTAAGTTTTATAATATGTTGATTTGTTATGGGGTATCAGACTACATATTTTTTCAATTATATTTTACTAAGCGAAAAAAATGTTAGTGAATTAAAATAATAACCAGAGAAAGCGCTACCTGCATCTGACGTCACACGTAAGTAACGCTAACACTTCGCGTATTACATTTGTGCTGCTGTAAGTGCAACGTTTTCTGTGACAAGGATAGAAAAAAAAACTGTAAAGGCGTCTAATTTCTTAATTTTATTCACCGATTTTATTTGTTCGCAAATCGTTAGTAAGCATTCTAGGCCTGTTGGTCTAGTGGTCAGTGGCCCTGACTGCTATGCCAGAGGTCGTGGCGTTCGATTCACACTCAAGACAAATGTTTATGTTATGAGCACGATCATTTGTTTTGTGTCTGGATGTAATTTATCTATAATATGTACGTATTTAGAAATATCTATGTATGTTTATCAGTTGTCTAGTATTCATCCCACAAGCTTTGGGGACTAGATGGCATGTTAAAAGTTGTGGAATATTATTGTTATTTTGTTATATATAGTCAAATACCCTAATTATAGTCTTTATTTCGGGAATCTCACGTTTGGTATTTATTTTATTAAGTTTCGAATTGTTATCAGTTACAAGTGGGATAGTTTGTTTTATATTTTTCGTACCTCATTATGATTAAACTTTTGATATTTAAGTATTTCTATAGTACTAATGTTTCATTTAATGTATCCTCTATCCTAATCTAAGACACAAGCTCTTTCTCGCTGTCGATGGGTGCAGTAACTATAGATGGTATGCGAAACAATAAACTCTTGTATCCGAATGATTCGACCACGTATATTTAGTACGTTTTAGTACTATTTTGTACCCTTCCTGAAATTTTTGTACCTCACACGGTGTAAACGGAATTTCATGATATTGTTGGCCCCGCCATTATAACGCGTTATAATGGCGGGACCATGCTTGTACGCCAAACCTATAACGAATTTCTGCATTCTGATAAAACTAGTATTTAGTACGCGATTTAGTACCTCCGAAAATCAACAATAAGTAAGCGATTGGAACATTTGCATCTGAATCACGTCGTTTCGAACATCGGCTCAAAAGATACAAACGGAACTTTTGAAACATCGGCTCACAAGATACAAACTGAACATTTGGAACATCGGCTCAAAAGATACAAACGGAACTTTTGAAACATCGGCTCACAAGATACAAACTGAACATTTGGAACATCGGCTCAAAAGATACAAACGGAACTTTGAAACATCGGCTCACAAGATACAAACGGAACATTTGGAACAACGGCTCAAAAGATACAAACACAGACACTGACTGTTATGAATCGTGATCTATTACGTTGCGCCATAAACAACAACAGTTTTATTTCATTGAATTTTGATTTGAGAATAATTTAAAGCAGATTTTTTTAGTTCAGTTCATTAAAAAGACTGCAGGTCACTTAAAGAGTGTTTCAGTATTCCAGTATATGTTCTAATCTCATGTAGAAACCAGATATTGCGCTGTAGGATTTTGTCTTTTTAGTTCTTATGTGGCTATTACATCACTCCGCTTCGGAAATCGAAGATCGATGATTTTTTTGATTAGTCGGCCATACATCTCGTGAGGCTGCTGTGCTCTAGTTACTGGATGATGGCACAGCGCTGCGTGCAGCTATGCTCCAGTGAGTCGGATGTAGTACAGAGCGGCGTTTTTGCGCTAGGGCTTCGGATGTGGTGGAACGTTGTCTTGTGGATATCTTTAAAGGGCTCTTTTCGTGACTGGTCGAATGTGCAGTGTGCTTAGCTGGTCTGGTCCGGGCTTATAGTTCTTTTTCGGACTGTTGTAGTTCTAATCGCGTGAAGAACTTTGATTGTAGGATTTTGTCTTTTTAGTTCCTATATGAAGGCATAGATGCTACTACATTATAACCTCATACAAAATTAGATGACCATCCATTACATACCTACTGAGTGAGACTCTTCCGTGTGCCGCTAAGAAAATTGATATTACATTACTAAATCAATTAAAAAAATAACAGACTCCCCAAAAAAAACTAAAAAGCACACAATAATGCAGTGGTGGCCGAGTAGTAACGGCCCCAACTTACGAGTTATAGGTCGCGGGTTGAAACCTAGTCAGGCGCATTACTTTGTGTCATTTATTTCATCACCACTGCTCTAAAACCGGTGAAGGAAAACATCGTGAGGAAACCGGCATGTCCTAGAACCATAAAATTCGAAGACATGTGACATTCACTAACCCGCACTGGGCCTGCGTGGTGGATTACGGCCCATTCCCTCTTCTAGAGAGGAGGCCTAAGTCCCAGTAGTGGGAACATTTAAGGACTGCTACATAATAACTTTAATTTCGAAGTGGACGTTGTCTTCGGTTTCGATTCATCGTCATCACCGACCTGGAGAAGGTATTATTATACTGGAAAATAGTAGTATGCCCACTTTGTCGTAATCCAAGGCAGTCTTGCGGAAAATGTGAGACTAAATTCGTCTTACCTAAGAAGTAGATTTTTTCGATTTTTTTCAGGTGCCACTAAGTATCAATTGAGTTCTAATTAATTATCTGTATGTCGTGGCCAGATCTTAGAAATGATCACTTCATGATATGGCCAACTAAAACTGGCCAGATCGTTTAAACGCTAACATTTGATGATATGGTCATATTATTGATGTAGGATTTCTATGAAGGATCATATTGACAGAATTTGCAAGAAAATTAATAAATTCGTTTTTCGAAAAGTTAAAGGCTTAACAACGGGAGAAACATCTCTAATGGTGTATCATGCTTATGTTTTTTCTCTCATTCGTTATGGCATTGTAGTCTGGGGTAACTCTTCAGAGGTAAACCGGGTTTTTACAACGCAGAAAAAATTTATTCGTGCAATTTATGGTATGAAATGGAATTCCTGTAAACCGATTTTTAATCAAAAAAGTTTTTCTGGTCTTTACATCTACGAAGTCGCCAAATTTGTTAAGGGTCTAACATTCCTTTTCGAAGGTAATGATAATAACTTCCTCCACTCCAATCCGTCGCCACGACAACGGAAAACCTTCGATTAATTTTAATAAATAATAACAAGGTATAACTGTCAATTTGATTGATTCAAGTAGAGAGGACATACTCGTAATAATTGGGAACGTGTTTATTTTTGTACAATATTTTATCATATACAACAAATAACACGTAAAAAGAATTTTTATTAATAATTAGTTATTTAATGGACCAGCAATTAGTATTTCAAATATTGGTATGAGGAAGCGTGGGGGCGTGGAGGGGACATCTCGCTATCTGTTTTGTACACACATAACCTAACGGCTGGTCAGTCACGACTTCGGTCTTAGCGGCGAGCGGGGCGGTCGCTACGTGGCATTTTGCACGCCACGTACCCTCAGTAGCGGTTAGCAGCAGCGGCCGAGGTAGACGTATTTAGGTAGTCAGAACGTGCTCAAAATCATGGTACCTACCTAGGTAGTATATTTTTGTTTTATCAATTAAACTTAAAGTGAACGCACACTTATTCGAGCCGAACGCGTCGAAAGAATCGAAAGAAAAGAATTTTAGATTTCTTTATAAGAAATTCTATGAAACCCCGCACCCCGCTTCAAACATTTTCATACTTTTAATTTTATTGCTCGCCGCTCCTCGCTTAGCTACCGCTCACAGCGGCAAGGTTGTGAACGGGTCGTAATGGCGGTGACGTCCCAATTCAGTTTCTGCTTATTTTTTTACTTGAATTTCCCTTTCCACCTTTGAAAGGTTTTTAACTTACTTAATATTGAACGGATTAGAAAAAAAACTATTTGCGATTTTGGATAAAGCTATTTTTTTTTATGCAAATAATCATTTTAAAAATTGAGTCATCTACCCAACTATAGATAGATATATTCTTTATTGTACACCAAAAATATAAACTACATTAGAAACTTAAAATTAATAGGGTGGCACAATAGGCGGTCTTATCGCTAAAAGCGAGTCTTGTGCGCGTCTTATTGACAATGACAATGCAACAACAGTTTACTTATAAAATGTGGACCAGACCCGGTTACAAACCAGCGTTCCTGGCGTGGAGCTTGGTTTGTGTTTCGGCTACACGCACCAACGCGTTCGCAAATCAACTACGGATAGGAAAATACGCTCGCCAACCAAGGGCGTTTAAGGTCATAGATTACAACTACTGTCAACACGGATTGAAACTAGCAAGGTCGCCCCTGTCAGGACGCTGGATTACAATCGTCTAGTCTACCCTTTATTATTACCAGGTTTGAAAGCTAAAGGGTGGACCAGACGGTTGCAAACCAGCGTTCTAACCAAGGTCACCTTGGTTAGAGCTTGGTATGTGTTTCGGCTACATGGGTGTAAACCATGCGCCAACACGTTCGCAAATCAGTCACTACGGTTGGGAAAACGCGCTCGCCAACCAAGGGCGTTGATGGTCATGGATTACAACTGCTGTCTACACGGATTTAAACTAGCAAGGTCACCCTTGTTGGGACGCTGGATTACAATACACGATATAACCGTCTGGTCAACCTTTAAGTGGGAAGGAGTGCATGTGTGTACCTACACGCATCAAGTGTACACATGTACGCGGTGGACGCGGTGCGGTAAAAAATAAACAAACGTTCCCGGAGCACGGTCGTTTATTTGCAAAACGGCCCGGACAGTAATAAAATTATTCTGGAGAATAATACAATTTTATTTATTTATTTAAACATCATGTACAGTGCATAGGCGGACTTAATGCAACAAGGCATTCTTTATCAGTCAACCTTTGGGTTCAAAAGACAACACAGTGGTAGGTGTGCACAATAAATAAATAATAATAATTTATTTATAATATGTATGTATTTAGAAATATATACGTATGTTTATCAGTTGTCTAGTACTCATAACACAAGCTCTGCTTAGTTTGAGAATAGACGGCGTTGTGTGATAGTTGGAGAATATTATTATTATTAATAGATATTTCAAATAGAATGAAGTAGGTATAATTAAATTAAGGTGCTTATAATAAGGTGCATTTATCGACATTTTAAGTTTTATGAAGTGGGATGCTCCAAGGTAGCCCGCGACGGAATTATTATCAAGGGGTTGTAGTGAGGATGTTAATGATTACCCTGACGTTTTCACCTAAAGAGGCTGCATTCTATTACTCCAAACACGAACAATGTATGGTGTAATATGGAACAACCTGACCACCATCAATCTACGACATCATAATTTATTATCATTTTATTCAATACCAGCTTTTGCCCGCGGCTTCACCCGCGTGCATAAAATGTAGCCTATGTAGAATAAAGCAGGACTTTCAGAGATTACCTCCTATAAACAAAAATATAAACTTTACCTGTTTATAATTAACAAACATAACAAATTTTCTATTATGAAACGCAATATACCCTCATTCATATGTATACGGCCCTTGTAGAGTCGATAGTCTTTTATGGACTTCCCAGCTATGGGCGCACATTTAAAACTTACCTCGATAAAATTCACAACTTACAAACCCGTATACTGAAACTCGTAGTATATAAATATGTGAAAAATAAATACCGAGACAATTACATTGGGTTATTTAAAGACTGCAAAGTATTACCTGTTCAAGTGTACGCTGAGCATCTATTGCTCATTGAACATTTTGATAACAGTAATATTCAAATACCACTAAAATATGATGTGAACATACGGCAGGCTAAATCTAAGCTACTTCAAGTGCCACGCAAAAATAACTTTTATGGCAGGCGTACAGCTTCTTACTCAATACCCAATCTATTAAACCAGATATCTGTAGACATCAGATGCTTAATTACTAACAAAAACATAAAGCGTAAGTTGATGGAGTGCTATATTCAGTTAATTGGACCTTGACAGTTTATAGCGCGTTGACCAGTTGTCAGGTTGTGCACGCTGAGACAGACCGCAGGGGTCTAATTGTGTGTCTTTTCGAAACTCAAAATAAAATAATATTAGTGTAGATGTGCGATCCGACTCAGCTTCGTACGGGAGTTAGAAATCTTTGAAATTGTCGGCTTTTGCTCTACTATAATATGCATTTATTTGCCAACAATCGGTCAAGCTGCAACAAGCTCCATTTTATTAACTTTGCCCCTTGACCGACAAGACCAAATTGGGTTGCAGCTGCTCTTAATTGCGTCTCAGTCTAAAGTAGTGATTTTTTTTCTTTTTTATTTACCTACTTTATTCAAAATTTGCCTTCATTATGCATTACAAAAATTCTGGCAAACAGTAAAACAGTTTGTCGGCAGTTGTTCTCGTTTAACATTTTTACAAATTTTGTTGAGACGTGACAATAAATGTATGCTAAGCTAACAGCATGATATAACATACACCCACGAAATCAAACAATCCCACATTCTATATCCATGGACAATTTTCACAGTGCATACACAATCCTGTTAATCTACGGACACAGTGACAGATAATGTTTTTTTTTTGTATTTTTTTTTAAGTTGGTATTTAAATATAGCACACGACAATGATTAAACAATAACTTTTGTAATTAAGGTATGTAGACAAAATTTATTTCCTGTTAGGTTATTTTAACCTTTTGATCGCCACAGTCATGTACACATGAGAAAGTAAAAAGTGTCCAGAACGCCTATGTCATGACTACATGACAGCCGCTACGCGTTTAAAATGCAAAAAAAAAAAAAATTATTAGCGTTTTAAATACATTTAAACGAGTTAATTATGCAGCTAGACTAATCTCAATTTATATTATGTGACCTGTTTATTATTTATTGTATCCATATTAGCATAAGATCACAAACGAACACTATAGAATTGTAGCATGGTGCTGAAAGCACGTTTTTGCTTTTTTGACGTGGCGGTCAGAATTAATTAGTTGATAATAACGTAATGTGGACGTAGATAAGCAAAAACATAGCATTACATTGTTATCAAATGTAACATTTTTCAACATTATGTTACGTGATTTGAGATATAGTTCTATGAAAAAATATTTTCTTTTTCTTGTTTTCTTAATAATCAATTATTTTTTTGTTTTTTTAAGCACCTGCCATGTTTTCCCTTCACCACCCTTGGTTGACTGGTAGAGAATGTCTAAGGCATTAAGTCCACCTTTGTACCTTTGTGTTGCATGAAGTTTTAATAAATAAATATTTTTCTGTCAATTTTCTGTAAATTTTGGATTTACAAATTTCAAACGCGTTTTACTCAAAATCGCAGCTTAGTTGCGTTAATATAGAATACTCGTGGTCTTAGACCGTAAAAGGCAACTGCAGGAACATAGGTGTAGTTTTAGCAAGTAAAAGTCTGACATACCGGAGAAGTCATTAAATGATTAGACATGTTATTGCTTATCCGTGTCTATTTATGTGACTGACCTGGCCGGGCATTTCCTTGGAGCGTCCATCGGGCACGTGGAACAGTACGAGCAGCGTGGTGCGCGACGTGTGAAGCGAGGACGGCGCGGGCACCACGTCCACGCGGAAGAAGCCGCGGCGCTGCAGCTGTATGATGTCGCCCACTTGCACTTATGTGACTGACCTGGCCGGGCATCTCCTTGGAGTGTCCGTCGGGCACGTGAAACAGTACGAGCGGCGTGGTGTGCGACGTGTGCGGCGAGGGCGGCACGGGCACCACGTCCACGCGGAAGAAGCCGCGGCGCTGCAGCTATATGATGTCGCCCACTTGCACTTATGTGACTGACCTGGCCGGGCATCTCCTTGGAGTGTCCGTCGGGCACGTGGAACAGTACGAGCGGCGTGGTGTGCGACGTGTGCGGCGAGGGCGGCGCGGGCACCACGTCCACGTGGAAGAAGCCGCGGCGCTGCAGCTATATGATGTCGCCCACTTGCACTTAACTGACTGACCTGGCCGGGCATCTCCTTGGAGTGTCCGTCGGGCACGTGGAACAGTACGAGCGGCGTGGTGTGCGACGTGTGCGGCGAGGGCGGCGCGGGCACCACGTCCACGCGGAAGAAGCCACGGCGCTGCAGCTATATGATGTCGCCCACTTGCACTTATGTGACTGACCTGGCCGGGCATCTCCTTGGAGTGTCCGTCGGGCACGTGGAACAGTACGAGCGGCGTGGTGCGCGACGTGTGTGGCGAGGGCGGCGCGGGCGCCACGTCGACGCGGAAGAAGCCGCGGCGCTGCAGCTGTATGATGTCGCCCACTTGCACTTTGAGGAGTTCCGGCTCGCCTAGCATTGGGATTTCCCACTAAAATATAAATTATGGGATTTTATTATAATACATAAAGCATGTTTTAATAGTAGATTATGTGACTAGGGGATAAGCAGTTTCTTTAAGTTGCGGGCGGCATGATGAATTCCGAACGAAACGAAGGTTGCTAAGTTTTAATCCCGAACGCAGTGAAGGATTTATATAATTGACTCCCGAGCACTGCGAGAGAGTTAATATAAAAACCTAAGCGAAGTGAGGAACTCAAACCGCCGAAGATAAAGATAGGTTTACCCCCGTGTTGGATACTCTACTTTTTACACCTTCTGTGAGATAATTAAAAGAAAATATGCGGAAACAAATTATATTTTAGAGAAATATAAGTACTATTTTACAAGTTAATGTTAACTATCCCTCCACATGTTTTGGCACTTGAATAAACCAAAACAACGCCCCACTCCCGCTCTTTCCTTTTTTTTTAAGACACTTCAGTAACCACATTTCACAAACTGTTTAGTCGTTCTAAATTGGGGGATGAACTGCTTGCGTCCGTAGGATTTACTTAGTTCTGAACACCCTACACGTGTCCCCTGGGTAGTGCTAAACGAGCAGTAAAGGCGGTGGTAGGCCATAGCATCGGCTGCCGGCTTTAAAGTTACCACCCATCAGACAAAGCCATGCCGCCAAGCGATTCGTCGTGTTCCGGCGTGATGTCTGGTGAAGCCGTATGGTGGAAGATGGGTCTGAGCAGTTGTGTTGCGACGTATACCGGGTATGATACGCCAGCTGTTGTTGTGTCGGACGTTTGATCGTGGAGGGTAGCGGGATCCGAAGCACGGTGCTCCGCTGGCCGACCGCAGATAGTTGGGGGCCCAAGTAGTGTGCCAGCCACGCACAAAAGGCTGCCCCGCCAACTGCGAAAAATCCCAGGGTGGCCCCATCGTGCCGGTTGGCGACCGGGCGAGAGGACCCGATGGCGATCCCTGGGGGGGTTCGGGCGTCCCCGCAGTCTCCAGATCAACCCTCCATGGGCGCAGCAACTCTGGTTGTGTTGTTGGGTTCAACGTCGCATCACCTCGCTCAACTGCCATCTTCCATCTCTCCTATTCACTCCAAAACAAATCGATATGAAAGGTAAAAAGAAAGGCAAGTGTCAACAGCGGATGCACGTCCTCTCATTTCAAGTGCACCTCTCAAATATTAGAGGACTGCACTCCAATCTCGTTGCGGTCCACCACCATCTTGAGACTGGTAAGCCACACTTGCTTTTCTTGACGGAGACCCAAATTAGATGTCCGTCTGATACGGCGTACCTCAACTACCCGGGATACTCACTTGAGCATCATTTCCTGCAGCGTGCCGGGGTCTGTGTGTACGTCCGTAATGACATCTGCTGCCAGCGTCTCCGTCACCTTGAAGACCCTAATTTATCCACGCTATGGCTGTTGGTGGACACTGGTATGGACAAAATTGTTTATGCCTGTGTCTACCGTTCGCACAGCGGTGATCAGGAGACGACTCGGTTGTTCGACCACCTCAGTGAGGCCGCCGATAAGGCTCTGCATCGGCACCCTGATGCGCAGCTCGTCGCTCTGGGGGACTTTAACGCCTGCCACCAAGACTGGCTTTTCCCATACCAGAGGACCGACCACGCTGGGAGAGAAGCGCGAAACTTTGCAGTATCGATGGGCCTTTCCCAGCTGGTCAAACAAGCGACTAGGGTGCCTGATGTAGTTGGTCATACTGCCAATTGTCTGGACCTTCTGCTGACCACCGATCCGGACAGATGTATCGTAACAGTATCCTCACCACTTGGAACGTCAGATCACTGTCTGGTGAAGTCTGTTTCGCCCTTCTCCCCACCTGACTGCGACTCACGCGGCGAACGGCGAATGTGGCGTTACAGGTCAGCAGATTGGGATGAGATGCGACATTTCTTTGCGTCTTATCCTTGGCAGCACGTCTGCTTCTCTTCTGAAAGTCCGTCGAGCTGTGCGGATGCTATATCCGATGTGATACGTCAAGCTATGAAGTTTTTCATCCCTTATAGTGACGTACCCATCGGAGGCTCAGCTCGCCCATGGTTCAACGCCGATTGCGTTCAAGCTGAAGAGCGTAAACATTCGGCGTTTCTCGCCTGAGTTGACGCTCGTGACCGCAAAGCTCCAGATTTGAGCTCAAAGAAGAGTGCTTTCAACCGTGCTGCCAAGTCCTACAAAAAGGCACTGAAGAAGGCTCGGTTCGACCGCATTACCCATATTGGCTCAAAGCTCTCTGCAAAGCCGTCTGGTAGCAGAGCATTCTGGTCCCTTGCCAAATCGGTCTAAGCGAACTTCTGTGGGCCCTCATTGCCTCCGCTGGTAAAACCTGATGGGACACTGGCTCACTCGGCGAGAGAGAAAGCAGGTCTCTTTGCATCTCTCTTCGCCCATAATTCTCGTCTTGATACTAGCAGTGCTACTCCACCGAATCTACCTCACTGCAACACCTCGATGCCCGAGGTTCGCATAAGGAACAGAGAAGTTTTGAGAGCACTGTGTCGTCTAGACGTGAATAAAGCTAGTGGACCAGATGGTATACCAGCAATAGTTCTCAAGGCATGTGCACCCGAGTTGTCTGCTGTATTGACGCGCTTGTATCGCCTCTCATTTAGGACTGGTATAGTGCCCAAATCCTGGAAGCTTGCCAACGTGCAACCCGTGCCCAAAAAGGGCAGTCGTGCCGATCCCGCCAACTATCGGCCGATTTCAATAACCTCCATACTCTGCAAGATTATAGAGCGTGTATTGAACTCGCGCCTCATGGCATACCTGGAAGGTAACGATCTCCTCAGTGACCGACAATACGGGTTTCGCCACAATCGGTCTACTGGGGACCTACTAGTGTATACCACTCACATATGGGGCGAGGCCCTCGAGAAGAATGGAGAAGCAATTGCTGTCTCCTTAGACGTTTCGAAGGCCTTCGACAGGGTATGGCACGCCAGTCTTTTGAGTAAGCTTCCAGCGTACGGCATTTCCCCTGGTCTGATTAACTGGGTAAAAGACTTCCTGAGTGAACGGTCTCTCCGAGTTGTTGTCGATGGATGCTCATCAGAGCCCATGACCACTAATGCCGGAGTTCCTCAGGGGTCAGTTCTCTCTGCAACTCTTTTCCTGCTGCATATTAATGATCTGCTGATGCCCGGTATCTATGGGTATGCAGATGATAGCACAGTTGTAGAGAGATACCTTCCGGGTGCTCGGGCTAGTAAGGAACTAATCCGGTCCGAACGAGAGGCTATGGTGGAGCGTACGAATGTCTCTCTTCAGACAGTCTCCAAGTGGGGTGAAACCAACCTGGTAGAATTCAACGCCGCCAAAACACAAGCATGTCTGTTCACCGCCAAAAGGAGTCCGTTCACCTTGGCTCCTGCTTTTCGGAATGTATCCCTGGAGTGCACCGACCGCCTTCAGCTCTTGGGTGTCGAAATTTCTTCTGACCTCAATTTCGGGCGGTTCATTGAGTCCAAAGCCAAGGTAGCTGCTAGAAATCTAGGCGTTCTTGCAAAGGTCCGGCGGTACTTCACACCGGGTCAGCTTCTAATGTTATACAAAGCACAGGTCCGATCGTGTGTGAAGTACTGTAGTCATATATGGGCTGGTGCTGCAAAATGCCATCTGGCAGCTTTGGACTCAGTAGAAAGGCGTGCGAAGAGGCTAATTGGGGATCCAGATTTGGTTAAGTCCAATCTACAAAGCCTCGAGCACAGGCGCAGGGTAGCCAGCCTATCGGTGTTTTACAGGTTGCATTTTGGAGAGTGTGCGCGGGAATTGCATGACCTGATTCCGCCATCTCCTTTCTACCATCGGACAACCCGACGTACGGCGAGTATCCACCCTTACGTTGTTGAAACACCAACGGTCCGAACTAAGCGATTTGCTTCGTCGTTTATACCGCGTACATCGAGGGACTGGAACAATTTGCCTGCTGCTGTCTTCCCGTCCAACTATAATTTAGGTGCCTTCAAGGCTAGAGTGAATAGGCTCTTAATAAACTAGTGCGCCTCACCATCAATGATTGCATCACTGCTTACCATCAGGTGGGATCGCAGTCAAGCACTGGTTTATAGCGAAAAAATCAAATCACATTATCCTCTAAGGACGGAATGACTTGCTTTAGTTGAGAGTTGTCTTGTATGACATTTAAAAGGGCAATAGCCAGCAGGTGGTGCAAAAGGACACTGGTCGACAATTTTTTTTTTTTTAATAATCGGTGGTGCTATGCGTACTGGCTGAAATCCTATTCATTTAATCTAATTTTTTTCGCAGATTTTATGTTTAGTGTGTTATTTTTTATTCTATTCTTGTTCTTGCGACATTTAAGTATCAGGTATTGTCAAATTAAATTCAATTATATTAAGAATTCTTTTGAAAAAAAAAAAGATTTACACTTAAATGGTATTGTACTTTAGCAAAACAATTTAGACTTTGATTGTATTAATTGCACGAAAGGGCCTCTCTTTTTTCCTTTTAAACTTCTTTACAGACAGGCAAACGTGGTGGAAGACTTTGTTTTACAATATGTAAGCATATTATAAAGCTGAAGAATTTGTTTGGTTGAAAGCGCTAATCTCAGGAACTACTGGTTCGAATCGAAAAATTATTTTAGTATTGGATAAACCATTTATTGAGGAAGACTATGCAGTACCATAACTAGGGCAGTGTCAGCGGTGCCCAGGCACAGGGCGCAGATCCTGGAGAGGCGCAGGAATGATCAAACCAGAGCCAAGTTATGGATCATGCTTTCCAGTTAGTAGCATACATACAATATTTAGCCTGACACACAGGTCCAACCTAGTTCAGGCAAAAATGCATTGTATGCGTTATAATTGTTTTTATGTATCTTAATATAAATGTGCCACTTTTATTAAATAAACGATATTCTATTCTATTCTAATATCTATTATTTATCGTATAGGTACCTATTACGGTTGATGACACGCCCCACCAGGATTGCCGATTCTTTAGGTGCTTGGGGTTTTAGTAACCACAAGAGGCAAATAGCGGTTCTACTGGGGCCAAGGGTCTGATTCTGAAAGGAAGACTCGGCCCTGGTACGAAAGGCAACGAAGTAACCGAAGTGGGTTTTTAGTCAGTAAAAGTCTGACACTATCTTCCGCCCCGCCCAAGAGCGGGGGATGTCATAAGATGATTTTCCCACCCAAAAAAAAAGAGACAAATAGCGGACGGTAGTCGTAGTATTCGTAACATCACGCGTAAAGAATAATGCCAGTTTCTCTATGAAATTTGGGCCCACCTTCCAATAGCTATGTGTTTTATATCGTTGGATAGGCAATTTTGAGCTGAATAAAAGTTACTATGGCACCAAATTCTAAATCTTAGTCTTTTCGCATTTATTTATTGTTTGAACTGAATTTGCATCCTCCTTTTTATGGCTCCGTACCTCAAAAGGAAAAAAACGGAACCCTTATAGGATCACTTTGTTGTCCATCCGTCTGTCTAGGTCTGTCTGTCTGCCGGTCAAGACCCTTTATCTCGGGAACGCGTGGACGTATTGAGTTGAAATTAAAACCATATACTAAGGTCTGCGGTCCCTTGAAGCTATGAAAAAATCAAACATCTAAGTTAACGGAAAAAAAAAAATATGGCCGTTTATGTCGCAAAAAACGTATATTTCCACACTCAAGGGAACCAAAATTCTTGAGTACTTCCCGTTGACCCAGAATCCTGATTTTGCATAAAGCAAGGTCTTATAACACAAGTATAGGAATAAATCTGGAAACAGGAAATTTATTGTAACGTGACAAAAAAAAAAATTGCGATTTGGAAAAAACTTTGAGACTCCAATCAGGAACTTGTACTTACTTGCCCAGTTTTTATTATATCTATAATTATTACTTTTTTCAAGTTGTGTAATATTAAAACTTTTTTTAGGGGAGGAGGCAGATAAAAAAGCTCGCTCCGGGCTTATAAACAGCTAGTTACGGTACTGAGGCGATGTAACATCACGCTATGAGTAATAGAACCGGAGCAGTAACTAGAGACGCAGGAGACGCAGCTAGTGGATAATAGAGATCTTACTCACCCTAGTCTTATGTCCAATATACTGCTTAAAGTCTTCATCTTTGCCTAACAACGGCTTGGAGATGATGTGGTCGAAGTAAACGCAGTACACCTCAACGGCCTGTGCCTTGGGGGTGTCGGCCAACCAGGTTAGCTTGAGCGTCTTCTTGTAGTCTTTGTTGTCTAGGTTAGGGGTCGCGTCTATGCTGGTTACTGTGCCGTCCGCGGACCTAGAAATAAAATTAGTTATTAGTATTCATACTTAAAAGGGAAGCGCGTGATGTCACTTTTTTTTTAAGTGTCAAGTTGTATGTTGATCGATTAAGGGCCTAAACTGCGTAAAGTGCGTGACGTCACGCGTGTTCACACAGACGGTCCCCGTCGCAGAAAGCGGATTATTACCGCACTGTCGCTAGTTTAACTTTAACGGTGTACATGTAGTCGTGTCGATGGATAACTTAATATATTATTACGTAGCGGTATGAGCGTTGATGGCCCGGCGAGCCGCGACGGATGACATACATATTTATTTACAGCATTATAATCAGAAGGTAAGGCATGCGCCATGTTTGTCGTAAATAAACCCTTTTTCTTTCTTTTCTTTTTCTTTTCTTCGTCTTCGTTTCTTTTTTTTTCCGGCCCACACTGAAAACCAGCGCTGTGAGCTCATCGCATAATGCGTGAGGCCACAGCTTTATGCTGAGCGTTCGGCCGTTTTGCGCGGATGTGACGCATATCTTCCCTATTAATTGACAATGTTTGTTATTTGCTAGTTTTAAGATTGCGTCATTTCGCGCGAATAAAACAGATTCTTCGATTCGTTTAACTTTATTGTATGGATACATAAAAAAGGAAATAACTAGGGTTAGCTGAACTGAGAGGGTAGTATTGATAATTTTAATGATTATAACTCAGTAATGTCATATTAGGACGGTCGCAAATCATATTTTAATGAATGTTAAACCTGAGACTGACCTGTTAAATACAAAAAACTTTTAAAAAATTGTTTTTTGTAGTTTTTTTAGGGTTCCGTACCTAAAGGGTAAAACGGAACCCTATTACTGAGACTCAACTGCCGTCCGTCTGTCACCGGGCTGTATCTCATGAACCGTGATAGTTAGACGGTAGAAATTTTCATAGATGATGTATTTCTGTTGCCGTTATAACAAATACTAAAAAAAAACTGAATAAAATAAATATTTAAGGCGGCTCCCATACCACAAACGTAACTTTTTTCCCGGTTTTTGTTACTGACGGTACGGAACCCTTCGTGCGCGAGTCTGACTAGCACAAGGCCGGTTTTTTAGGGTTCCGTAGCCAAATGGCAAAAAACGGAACCCTTATAGATTCGTCATGTCTGTCTGTCTGTCCGTCCGTATGTCACAGCCATTTTTTTCCGAAACTATAAGAACTATACTGTTGAAACTTGGTAAGTAGATGTATTCTGTGAACCGCATTAAGATTTTCACACAAAAATAGAAAAAAAAAAAATTTTAGGGGTTCCCTATACTTAGAACTGAAATCAAATTCTTTTTTTTCATCAAACCCATACTTGTGGGGTATCTATGAATAGGTCTGGCGAAAAATAATATTGAGGTTTCTAATATATTTTTTTTCTAAACTGAATTGTTTGCGCGAGAGACACTTCCAAAGTGGTAAAATGTGTGTCCCCCTCTGTAACTTCTAAAATAAGAGCAAAATATATGATATACATTACTATGTAAACTTCCACCGAAAATTGGTTTTTAAGAGATCGTAAGTAGTTTTTTTTTTAAACGTCATAAATCGTAAACCGTAATTTACCTTTCAAGACTCGCACTTGCCCAGTTTTTTTTTATTTGTCGAGCTACTTCTGTGTTCCCGAGATGTACACAAAAAGCATATTTAAATCAATAATTATGTTAAACAAATACTCACTTATGAATCTTATCAATCATAATATTCCCGTAGTTGATAAACGTTGCATTCTCTCCCTCCTTCAAGGTCTTAGCGTCGACCTGGTCTATGAGCAACCTGTTGGACACGTGTACAGCCTTGGAGCCGACATCTGGGTTCTTGGGGTGCAGGGCTACGGTCAGGATGCTCTCGGAGACACCTTTCAGGTTCACAGGGACTGGATTCGATTCGAGGGCTGTGTAGCGAGGTGCTATGGGGTCGATAACCTGGAAGAAATTAATTTTATAATTTTATAGGATAAACGGCATATTTTTAAGAATCGTTTATCGTGGTATGGTCATGTGAAGAGGAGGGATGGAACGCATGTTACTAAAAGAGTTATGGATGAAAATAGCGGCCAAAGAAAAGATGGGTGGATTGTGTGAGTGGATAAGTTACTCCTTACATGGAACTTAGCTGGGGTGGATCGAATGATACACTTGTCTCACCCATAAGCATAATACACGCTTTGGACGAGGATGTGCAGACACCAATGCCACATACATACAACCAAGTTAACGTAATAAGGATCAGTCATGATTTTTGTGGAGTATACAGACTTATAGCGTCAGAAAAAACAGTAAATACAGTGAAGAAATTATTTAAATCGGACCAAAAATGACAAAGATACAGCCATATTAGTGTATTGATTCCAAAAACGCGCCCGAATTGAAGCGACTCACTGTGACGTCATCTGTCATGATCGGTCTTCACCAGCAAATGAATAGGATCAAGCACGTCGTCGCACGAATCATGAGAGATGACGTCATCGTAAACAGTCCAGCGAGAGCGCACGTTTCTTTAAACTGAAATTTTATTTAATTCAAAATTTGTTTTGCGAACTAAAAGGTTGAACAAAAATGTTTTAACTACATTATAGCACTAGTGCGTAATGGTAATCAAAATGTCACAGTTTGGTACCGAGTGCCATTGTATACCTACGTGCAGTGCAATAAGAGTCACTTTCTGAGCAAGTATGTTGAAAAAATTCCAGGTATTAGTTTCATCGAAATCCGTTCAGCTGTTCGAGCGTAAAGAAGAAACAAACATACAGAAAGACACGAACTTTCACCTTTATGATATTAGTGTGATAATCTAGAAGATTCTTATTTGTAACCAACCTTCTTATTGATCGCCCATATCTTGTCCCACTCCATGAAGACTACTGATCGACTGGATCCCTGCGCTGTGATGAACTGCCTCAGGCCTTCCACGGTCATGCCGCGACGTAAGACTCCGCGGACGGTTGGCATACGAGGGTCATCCCTAGAGGTTAAATATATGTATATAAAAGCGAAATACCACTCACTGATTAATAACAAAATCTCAGAAACTATATCACCTACAAACTTAAAATTTGGCAGGTAGGTTCCTTATAGGGTGTAGACATCCGCTAAGAACGGATTTTACGAAACTCAACCCCTAAGGGGGTAAAACGGGATTGGAAGTTTGTATGGAGAAACCTACTTCTACACTAAACCTACTACGCGGGTGAAACCGCTGGCAGAAGCTAGTATAAAATATTATTATATTTGAATATTTTTTAGAGATTAGTTATTGATTTAATACTTGATCTATGATAGATTCAGAGAATTTATGACCAAAAACAACATTTTGATAAAACGCTAGCAAGAAGCACCAAAATTAAGTAGCAATGGGCAGAGTAGAACAGATAGTTGACGGGGCTAAAAGGTTCTGGAGGGGCAACCGCGTACTTTAAGACGCGGTGCTGGAAAGCCTATAGGTCGCAGTAATTCGATGAATGCGGAACGCACAAGACCGTCCGTTCTGGCGACACTTGCTGTTGACCTAAGTCCAACAGTGGACGTCTTTCGGCTGAAATCATTTCAGCTGATGATGGTGAAAAACGGTAGTCGTAATTAAATCTTACCATCCATCTACTAATCCTTCTTGCACAAACCACGTTAGTTTTCTCTTTGACAACACTGTGTTTGTCATACTCAATCTGTGAACATACATAAAACAATTAATTAGAAAAAAAAATGTAAATACATGTCGTTAGAAATACTTAGCTGCTACAAAGATTACAAATAAACATACAACATTACATTACAAACACAGACCAAGAAAAGAAAAAGAAGAAAGAAAGAAAAACAGTAAGTAAATAAGGTTTAAGCTACGCCACACACCTGTGTGGACTATGCACGGGTGCGTGCGTGGCTGCCAAATTGAACAGCGCAACTAACGTAGCTCTTATTCCCAATTAAGAATATTCTTTTACTTACCGACTATACTCCCAGATATAAGGTTTTCTTATTCCCAGCGCATCAATAAACCAGTAGAACTGCGGGTCTCGGTCGTGGTACTCCATGGTACGCAGTACATGGGTTACTCCCTCGATTGAGTCCACAATGGGGCACGCGAAGTCGTATGTTGGGTACACTCTGGAAAATATCAGGTAAGTGAGACAATGCAATCCTTAGGAAGCGGAGGTGGCTGCACGATTGTTCGAAAAAGTCACCACGGCTCTGAAAAAGAAAGGGCAACTGAAGGAACATAGGTGGATTTTAGTCAGTAAAAGTCTGAAACTCCTTTTCGCTTCACATAAATAACTTCGCTCTGGAAGTTATTTGACAATTTATAATAATAATATAAGCATATGCGGCGGAATAATAATGCTTCCTTGTTACTATGATCGCAAGAGAAAGACTTCTCTTGCTATAGAGGGTGGTGCGCGAGAGCTTGTCAGACTTTTACTGACTAAAACTCCTTCAATGTTCCTTCATATGCCCTTTGAGTTCTAGGATGACGATAACTCTTTCAAAATTTTCCGCAAACCTAGCAAGCATCGGCCCTACCAATGCCTGGCAAATATGCTGAAGATCACGTCCGTGCCGTGCAATGTATTATGAACATTAAGAGCGTTGTTATTAGGTTTAATTAGTATGTTTTCTTTCGAAGAGTGAAATTTCTGTACTTGTACTATTGCTTATTCTGTGACCCTACTGGGCTTCTTCACTTGTGCTGACATGTCTTCGATGCGTGCGTGGGACACTACACGCCAATAGCGAAATACATTAGTCATCATCTCATTATCACTACGTACTTGTACTGTGTGCCGGTGCGCGGGTGGGTCTCGGGTTTACAGCGGTAAATAGTAGGATCTCGTAAGCATCCGTTGGGCGACTGCATATCAATCTTAGCGCGAACACAACACTGAACACCAATGTCGCTCGCTTTCTTCATCTCCTCCCACAGTTCTAGGTTCTTTTCTACGGCTGAAAAGTTAAGTAAAAAGATGAAATAACGATTGTTTTTTAAAATTTATATTAATAAATATTTATAAATGTAATTAGTACATCAAGAAAAATTAATTATCGGAATAATAATTAATATACAGTATAAAATAAAAAATAAAGAGTATCTACAGTATTTTTTTAATAAATATGGCATCACAAGTTTATAATAATTTTGAATTAGGTTTAGATGGGAAACATAGGGGTCTTTAAGTCAAGAGTGAATAGGTCTAGGCAAGCGGGCTCCATCGTTGGCCACATCATCGCTTACCATCAGGTGAGATAGTGGTCAAACGCAAGTGTATCAGTAATAATAATAAAAAAAATGATGGGCAACACAGCATTGCGTCATTAGAAACATCTTTGCTACACCATTTATTTTATTATTTTAAGTACCTACACGCTTGAACACATGTGGTATCGGCCAATTAACCTTTGCCTGGTATTTGATTTCTAACTATTTGATTTAATCAATTTGAGTTGTAAAATCAAAACTGATGCAAATATGCAGTGTACAAACAAACTTCATAAAACACCGAAACGCGGTACCATTTCAGGAACTTGCGTTACGTGCGCACCGCATTTCCATACAATTTACCTACAGCCACTGTCGTTATTGTTCGACATATTTTCCTGCCACTTAAAATAGACTTTATTCTTAATTCAAATAAAGACCAAAATCATTAACTTCCTGCCCTTGCCCCATGTTACTTGGGGTTGGTGCAACACGTTTTTTTGTTACATTCTGACCTGTCAACCGTCGCACTATTACCGACTTCCTTTTCTTTCATATACTCCTCACACAAACCAAACCATCTTTTCTTGGTGTCCCACTCCATCCATTCATGTCTCGTTATAATCCTCTCTTAGTAACATCATCATCATCATAATTTCGGCCGAAAGACGCCCACTGCTGGACCAAGATCCAAGCCTCCAACCAAGCCTCGGGCCGGTCGGTCTTGGTTGAGCTGCCTCATCCAAGATTCGCATTAACGATCGGTCCTGTGTGTCTCGCATCCATCGAATTCCCGCAACCATCACCAAATCCACGTTATAGGAGGCCTTCCAATGCTGCGTCTTCCGGTACGTGGTCACCACCCAGAACCAGTAACATCCATGTCTTAGTTACATTGCATTTCATCAATTAAAGACCACAATACGTACAATTATTCCTATTCTTGCTATCAATTTTCTGTTCTCTCTCGTTCTTCATCTGCTCCGCGGGCGTGTCGTCCACAAAGGCCTTGCCTTCCTTGATGAGCTTGACGCAGTAGTCCAGCATCAGGTCGAAGTATTGGGAGGTGTGGGTGAACAGATCTGGCTTGATCTCTAGCATCTCTACGTCTTCTAGGATTACCTGGAGAAAATTAGAAAAGTATTTATTATTTACTTTACAGATTAATTTTAAATTTCTGTGAAAAAGAAGATTTTTGTGATTAGTACTTTAGAGGTATGCGGCAACGGACGCGGGTGAAAACCGCTCCGTGCGTTCTTAGCCTAAGCGATTTATTACTTATTGTGTGGCCTAAGTAAAAGGCCAAAAGTAACAAAACATGGTAATAATTTATATTATTTTAATTTTCAATTCATATTAGACTCTATTATAAACAAACACTATCGTATCTTGGTCTTGCTTTACTTAGAGATCGTATTATTAAAAGAACCGGTATAAAAAATCGAACTAGGAGACATCACTTTTATCAAAAAGTTGGCAACATATTTCTGGTGCTTGACATTTGCACTTGTCAAATTATTATCTGGGATTATAAAACGTACTTTACCTCTTCCCTTTAACAAATAAAAGAGTGATTTTTTTTTATTACGCAAAGAAAAAGTTCATACCTTCTCAAATTCAGCATTCTCCTTAGCAGGGTTGGTGTCATCAAACCTCATGATGAGTTTACCCTGGAATGCTTGCTGGTAGTACTGGTTCAGGAGAGCAGCCTTAGCATGACCAATGTGGAGAAAGCTAAAATAGAAATGTATCATTATTTAAAGGCAGTTATTGTGGCACATTCTAAACTACCAGAATATCATAGAAAACTGAACTTTTTTTGATATTAAAGCTCGGTTTTTTTAGTTGGAAAATAATTCAATGACTTCTCGAGCTATAGGGCGGAGCGAGAGGGCGTGTCAGACTTTTACTGACTAAAACCCAGTCCTATGTTCCTCCTTCCGCCTTGAATTTCAGGGCAAACAACAATAGGTTGGAAGCCAACCAATGGTCGCAGTAGGCTTCGGTCCTGCTGGGCCCTACGGTTTTGCTGACATCTCTTTGAGCACTAACACGTGTCTTCTGGGCGGTCCACACAATGATACCAGCCGGGCGTTCCTTTCGCACTTTCGAATCAGGTGCAGGAAATTAAAGCTTGGGTTAAGAGTAAAGTTTGGCAGATTTAAATATTATTAATATAATATACGCAGACACAAAACAAAATAAAAGAGAAGAATAGTACAGAATTATACAATAAAATTACACACTTGATGTGCCTGTAGCAAAAGGGTTACCATCTGAGGACAAATACATTTTAATTTCATTGCTCACCCTGAACTTTGAAATTAGCTGCTTTTGTGAAACTTATCAAAGCTGACTTCAGAATTTATTTTCATGTTTTTTTTTATTTGGGAAATCATGCATTGAGTTCTCCCACTCTAGGGGGAAGCAGGTGCAGTAACCTCCCGAACTTACAATTTCCGGTAAGTTCTAAGGTGAGGCTGCCATGATGTCTTTCCAGCCATTACCCAAAGAGATTATGGTGTGCCCAGGCTAATGACAATCTGACTTATAATTTTACTCTCACTCTGTACTCTCTTACGCATATGTTATTTTTAATAACTCACCCTGAAGCTTCAGGTGGAAACCGTACAACAACCTTTCCCATCTCAGCATGAGGAAGTTCAATAAACTTGCCTTCCTGTTGGCGGCCACCCTCAGCATTTCCTGATGGGGACTTCCTGTAAACCAAATTAACATTTATCTTCTATTTACACAATAGTTAATAATAAACATTATTATAATAATAATAATAAACATTTATTTCAGGTAAGATACCCATAGTTAACACAAATACAAATACACAGAAACACACAAAACACAAACATACTAATAACATTCATTAATTCATTGCAATTACATAGTTGAAATTAAATTAAATAAATAAATCATAAAAAATAAAACATAATAGTTATTATCATTGCATAGTGTTTTTATGACATTTTGTAGTATAAAGAGAAAGTAAAGAAAGTATATAATAAATACTGTCTGTCTGGTTAATCTCTGAAACACCTGAACCAATTTTACGGGACTTTCAATGGTAGACAGCTGATATTATAAGCAGTTACTTAGGCTTTTATTTTAGAAAAATAATAAGGGTTAAGCAAAAAAAAAACTTCTTGAAATTGGAGCATTGTGCTGTTTTACGAGTCTGACACAGAAGAAGTTGCAAGCACTGGCTAGTTTATAATAAATGCATAACAAACCTTGATGAAGCCTTGCTCAGACTATCCAACACTTCAGAAGGCAGTTCTTTCAGAGCTTTAGCAACAGGTGGTTGAGCTTCAATCAGCTTCATCCAGCGGAGAATGTTCTTGGGAGCGTTCTTCTTTGACACATCCTTGAACTTAGCTGACACTGTAAAATACACATCACTCTTAGTTAAAGACGAACAGGTTCTAATATATAAAAGAAAAATATTATTGCACAAAAATAGAATACAAGTAATAAAATAAATTTTATGCAAAGTTTTATTAGAACCATAAAAAAATTGATAAGGCTGACAGCTGTAATACTAAGTGTAGACAGAGATAGCACTTACCATACAGAACACTGAAGACAGCCAAGTCAGATACTGATAAACTTTCCCCAACCAAGTATGTGATCGGACCAAGTGTTGTGTCCAAGTACTCAATGGATTTAGGGATCTCATCCTCCAGGACAAGGCTGAATGACAGCCAATGATTCATGGTAACTTTCTGGAGGGGCTGAGATGATTTGTTGAAAGCATTCTCAAGAATCCTAATCAAATCATTGCTCGTCACATATGGCACCGGTTTTGGGGAGTTCGGCAGTATTACAGAAGATTCGCCACCCCAGGCGACTTGAACGTCCTTCGCTGACGATCTGTAGAACTCTAAAGCGAGTAAACCACCTGGAAGTTAAAAAGTAATTCTATTTTAAACCTCGCTCTCTCAGCTGATGCAATGTGCAGAAATATGTATGGAACACTGTACATTACCTAGTGGCGGGTTGGATTTGTTACACGCAACTTTCATTTTGAAGCAGTTTATGGACTAGTATTACAATAATTGTACTTATTTCGAAAAAAGTGCCGTGCACTCGCCGAACAAGCCCACACGAGAGAAAATTGACAGATTGTCGCGTTGACAAATTGCTGTCAGTTTGAAATTGTCAAAAGCAGTACTTTCTACGCAGAATTTGAATCAAAAAAATATTTTCTCACCAGACGTAAAAAGTGGTAAAATCATTACACATACATACCGAAATACGTAGTTAGGTATAGTATAAAAAAACAATGGAACATAACATGATCCACTGACCTCTAATATCATCATCTCAATAAGCGACCCTGCGTGAGTATCACCGTCTCACCCACCACTGTACAAAGCGAATGCTACATAACCAAAAAATCTAAAGGAACGAAGCGAAATATTTCATTATACATTGCCTTTACAACACCATACACTATTCAATGTTTGTTTACAAACATGGAAGTGTATTTTAAAATTTCAGAGTATTGTCATTCAATTTATCGACTGAAACATTTTGCTATTTTTAAATATTTTGTATTTATTTCCATTTCAAATGCCTTAAATTAGGATTATTAATTTCAAAATGTCTTAATGTTGAACCAGCTTTAATTAATACAATAAGGTGCCAAGTAAAACGTAAGTAATTCTACAAAAATATTATATTCGCGCAACGGCAAGTATTTTCGTATTTTTTTTTATAAAAACCTTAGTTATCTTGAAAATTTTGCAACTAAAATATTCAAATTTTATTAAAAACCTACTGGCTCCTTTTTCCATCATTTTTGAAAATCATTTTTCACTCTACAGGTCATGGTGTAAGGCTGAAATAAATATTTTTTGCGAATAATTGGAAGGTGCTGGTTGTGATCATGAAGCGTCAAAATGTCCGCACACTGTCCCTGGTGGTCTGCACGTTCACATATTTGCTGATCGGCGCCGCAGTCTTCGATGCTTTGGAGTCCGAAACAGAGAGTAAGAGATGGGAAGTTTTGTCTGGTAAGTGATCAAAAACCTTTTGTACTTATCCGGATAATGCATATTAGTCCATTCTTGTTAGAATCTTGTTGTTCTAATAAAATAAAGTAAAGTAAGCCTCAAATTTTTTTATAATAATTTTTATCTCAATTAAGAAGGATAAGAACAGGAAAATTGTGATAATGATTGTTTTTGGTTGAAATCATAGTTACCTTCTGCAAAAAACTAATAAATATTATTATTATTACTCTACTATAATTATTATAGTAGATTTTTTTTTATTTTGCCTATACTTTCCCACTACTAGGCAAAGGCCTCCCCCAACTTCTTCCAGGTGTATTCTTCTCTTGAGTCACCTCATAGAAATTATTAAAAAAAAAAATTACCCTTCATTAAATCCCATCTGATACCAAATCCACTGGTAGATGACACTGATCTGTTTCATAGACTTGAATAAATAGAAATTTAAAATTCCTTTTCTAGACATGAGAAATGGCTTAATACGTAGGTACAACATAACACCAGAAGACTACCACATGATAGAGATAGTTATCATAGAGAACAAGCCGCACAAAGCAGGCCCACAGTGGAAGTTTGCCGGAGCCTTCTACTTTGCAACTGTGGTGCTGGCTATGATTGGGTATGGGCACTCTACACCTGTTACTTATGGAGGGAAGGCATTTTGTATGGCTTATGCTATGGTAAGATTTATTTATGATGACAGTTTTTTTTTTTTTGAGATGGTAAATCACCTAATGACTTCTCGAGCTCTAGAGTAGGGCGGGATCGGATGGTATGATAGATAACATGCTATATAATTTGGGCCCATTGGTGGCACACTTTGACTGGCCTGTTGGTCTAGTGGATAGTGGCCCTGACTGCTATGCCGGAGATTGTGGGTTCGATTCCCACCCAGGACAAATGTTTGTGTGATGAGCACAATCATTTGTTCTGTGTCTGGGTGTAATTTATCTATAATATGTATGTATTTAGAAATATTTAAGTATGTTTATCAGTTGTCTAGTACTCATAACACAAGCTCTGCTTAGCTTGAGACTAGACGGCGTTGTATGATAGTTGTGTGAATATTATTATTATATTATTACACTAATAGTTTAGTGTTTATTATGTCCTGAAAAGTGCATGTGTGTGGTGTTATAATATAATTTAATAAATAAATAATAATAATTAGTAGTAGTACATTTGAGTATGATAGTAAGTACATTTGAGGTATTGGGTAGAAACGGTAAGATCATTTTGTTAAAACATTAATTAGATTAATGCTAAGATTGGAATCCCCCGCAGGGTTTCCAATCTTATTTATTGCCCATTTGAAAGTAGGTACTTGCATGAAGCTTGATCTAGAGCTTATTAAAAAAAAACCGGGCAAGTGGGAGTCAGACTCGGTGTGACTACAAATACAGTTTTAATATTTTTTTCCATACTTGTGCTATGAGACCTTGCTTCATGCCAAATTTCAGGATTCTAGGGGAACGGGAAGTATCCTTTGAATTTTGATTACCTTGAGAGCGTCGAAATATACGTTTTTCAACGTACGCTTTGTAGACTACTAATCATAAGTGCGGCGCCTCTGATAAACCACGATGCCCTACATCAGTCGTCGTGAGGCATTTTGTGAACTCCTGAATTAGTTGCTTAAAATAACGCAGGAGCCCCATAACTTCTCCTCGGATTCCATCTAGGACATCTAGGACCTCTTTGACCACATGCTTTGGCTTCGAATATTCTTTCCTTATAAGATCTAAAGGTTGTCCTTTTTTTTTTTGATAAAAAATCATCTTTAATATTCAAATGGTGCTGAAAACTTGACAGTAAACTGTATCGTGTATGGCTGGATTATATGGCAGAAAATTCATTAAAGAGCTGTTAGAGTACTCTTGCAAATTTTAAATAGGTACCTACATGTCTAATGGATAGTTTCTATCTGAATTCTATGAACATAACTTGTGATTTTTCAGGTGGGCATTCCCCTAGGGCTGGTGATGTTCCAGAGCATAGGCGAGCGTCTGAACAAATTCGCGTCCGTGGTCATACGACGCGCTAAGTGCTATCTGCGATGCAACACCACGGAGGCCACCGAGATGAACCTTATGTTTGCCACCGGGATGCTGTCGTCTATAATTATTACTACAGGTAGGGGTTTTTTTTTTTAGGTGGGAAAATCATCTAATGACAAATCTCGCTCTTGGGTGGAGCGAGAGATAGTGTCAGACTTTTACTGACTAAAAACCCACTCCTGTTCCTTCGTTGCCTTCGTCCCAGGGCCTCGGATTTCGTTTTCACACTACCCATGGCCCCAGTAGACTTCGACCCTGCTGGGCCCCTACGATTTGCTGACATCTCCCTGAGGCGCGCGTGGAAGAATACACGCCGTCGACGACTTGGGCTCGGGCCGGACGGTCGTACGGCGGGCTACCCATTGCTCGCCGTCCGCAAGCCCACGCCTACGGTGGCCGGAAATCGGGATCGAAATCCCGGCGGTGGTTGGGGCGTAAAGACCGTTGCCTCACGCGATCGGCCGCCTCCTTTGCTAGCATTATTGCTTCGCAGAAGGAGGCGACCGCCTGCCACTCCTCTTCGCTCCGGACCATGGCCTGTACCAAGGCCTGGCGCGAGGGATCACCGCTGCCGATCGCCCCCACGAGGACATGGCATTGCTCTGCCCAAGCGGGGCACACCTCCACCGTGTGCTCCACCGTGTCTTCCGGGCGGTCCACACAGTGGCGACACCCGGGCGTCGCTTCCGCACGAATTCGGTGCAGGAACTTCCCGAACTTACCGTGTTTCCTGAGAACCTGCGTCATGCGGAAGGTGAGGGCGCCGTGAGGTCTTTCCAGCCACGCCTCAAAGAGGGGACTTACCGCCATAATTGTGGCGTGCCCAACTACAGGTAGGGTGTTAACTTTAATTAAGGACATAGTTAAATGTATCTGCCACTATTCTCATATTTGAGCCTTTGGCGGCCGCACGCGCGAGGGAACGGCCCTCACGCCCCAGCCGCTGGGATCCCGATCCCGAATTCCAGGCTAGCAATGGGTAGCACGCCGACCGGTCGTCCGGTAACCGTCCGGACCGAGCCCAAGTCGTCAACGGCGCGAAGTGTTCCATGCGCGCCTCAAATAGATGTCAGCAAATCGTTGGGGCCCAGCAGGGTCGAAGCCTACTGGGGCCAAAGGTTAAGTAAAAGTGAACCCCGGGGCCCTGGAACAAAGGCAAAGAAGGAACAGAAGTGGGTTTTAGTCAGTAAAAGTCTGACACGCCCTCTCGCTCCGCCTAAGAGTAGGAGAAGTCATTGGATGATTTACCACCATAAAAAAAAGCATGATCAGGCTTATAATGTTCTCACTGCTGGGCCCCAAGCAATCCGGTGGTAAATAAATAAATTCAAAGACATCCATCACTGCACCCGCACACTGGACCCATGTGCCATTCCCTCTTCTAGAGAGGCGGTCCTGTGTCCCAATAGTAAGAATATAGTCTGAATATGCTTGAGTATGCTATGCTATGATGAGCCAAGTCAAACAATTTTTTGATATTATTATTTTTTAATAACTTAGTTCAAATTATAGTCTTTCACAACTGACAAACTGTGACTGTACTAATCTGTAATATGATGAAGTGAATAACGAATAACACGCCTGAAAAATATATAATGCCAATATTTTTCTACGCGTTTCTGGTAGGTGAGCAGAAAGCGCAGACACAATAGAGATGGAATGACGACGTCATAAAAACAGCAGGAAAAACATAGAGAAGAGTAACCCGAGAATTAGATAAACGTGGAAATGACTGCAGGAGCCTTTTACCGCTATTAACCGGTCCTTGTAGAGACTAAACATATAATGATTATAAATAATGTAGAAGGAAAATAAAGCTTTTTTTTCTGGTAGGTGCTGCGGTATTCTCCCGTTACGAAGGCTGGAGCTACTTCGACAGTTTCTACTACTGCTTTGTTACTCTCACCACCATCGGATTCGGAGATTACGTCGCTTTGCAAGTACGTATTGTTTTTTTTTTTTTTTATAGCACACAGTGTACCTACACATAATGTATTTACATATTAGTCCGTAGTAGAGGTATTTTGTGGGTATTATCTAGATTTCAATTAAATTAATCCAGTAAAGACCTCTAAAAATCTACTATTTTACGTGAACTTTGGCCCTTCATAATATACTCATAAATTAAAAATACTTATAAATAATATACATATGTACCT
The DNA here is from genome assembly GCA_961205895.1 of Mythimna pallens. Lineage (NCBI taxonomy): Eukaryota > Metazoa > Arthropoda > Insecta > Lepidoptera > Noctuidae > Mythimna > Mythimna pallens. Next base: position 16,820,138 of record OY540844.1, on the reverse strand, counting down.
ATAGAAACCTTGAACATTTAATCGAGATTCTGAATGACTGAATTTTTTTCCAAAAACTTTTAAAGTTTTTAATAAAATGCGTATTTCCTGGAACAAGTTTTGCGAACTATTCGAGTAAATGACGGAATTACCGAATGCCTTTTTTGTGTTGCCCTTTCATCAAAAATTGCGCTGGATGAAACAACAATATGCACACGTTGACGAAAGACGAGTGGGCAAGAGCCCTCTTTACTTGATGGGTACATGACCCTGTCAGGGTGCAAAAAATTAACATAGAACTTAATATCTATAACTCGAATTAAGTAATATCACATTAGAAACTTAATTGGCAGTTATGCATATAGTGGATGGGGACGAGACGCACAGGACCGTTCATTGTAGCGACACTTGGGGGAGGCCTATGTCCGACAGTGGACGTCTTTCGGCTGAAATTATGATGATGACTTCGATCAACAATGATGATGATGCATATAGTTATTATTATACAAATATTTAACTTATTATCTCACTAGTATAACTAGCTAAATAGCTAGTTTACTAAGACAATTGAATAATTTTTTGGAGCCTTTGTAGATCCAGGCCCTACTACGGGCTGTTAACGCGATCCATTTGAGCTATACAACGTGTATTATATAGCTTCATCTCTCTTTCTCGCTCGCACGCATAGCATTTGAATGTTGCTGTGCTTATGAATATCCAGCAAAGATAAAGTGCAATCGAAAATCCGTCCACCAAGCATTCTGATTAAGCTTAAAACGCTTTGACCCCTCGATGTATTGGTTTCATAATGTGCCTAAGTATTTTGAATGTTCGGCAGACGAACACTCGAGGTCCTCTTTCAAGGCAGATCGAATGCCGAGAAGCACGATCGGATCGTGCTGGCTATCAGGAACTCTCCTGGTAGGCGAATCCCCTTACGCAGTGGTCTCAGGGTTAGACCGGCACGTAAGGGGATAGTGTTCAAATCACATCGGGATCACCAATTTGGGTGGCAACACTAAATGTTTCCGGCGCCAGACTAGAATCTGCCGCCATATTGCAAAAAGAGACTGCTCCTACCATTCGAGCTAGCATGAGCACTCTGTGGCGTGAGCTCTGTCTATTATTTTTATGTTACATGCGTTTATTAGAAATAGACCCCATTTTCCGATATCTACGAGTTTTATTTGCGTGTTTACCTCCAAAAATGTGAATAAGTTATTAAATTAGTAAAGTAGAAATTATTAGTGAAATAAATGGTATTTCTTTCATCATTCCAGAACGATCAAGCATTGACCAGCAAGCCTGGGTACGTCGCTCTAAGTTTGGTGTTCATCCTGTTCGGCCTGGCCGTGGTTGCTGCTAGCATCAACTTGTTGGTGTTACGGTTCATGACTATGTGAGTATGTTGAATCGAACTACTGCAATTACGAACAAACATGGGCCTAGACATACTTGTTCCTAGTATAATCATTTTACTTCATAGACAACAAATTCTCCATTTATTTGATGTGATTTGTCAACATAAACTATTCGTAGGCAAGCTGAAGACGCTGCCCGCGACGAAGAAGATAAGGATGGCTCCAGGGTTCTCCTGCCAATAGATGAACATCCTATTATGGGACGACAGAGGTCACATGACGATCAGGCATCGGTGAGTCAACATTTCTTTCTTATCATACCATTTTTTAGGTTACTTGTCCTCGCAGTTAGTTCCAATCGCGGCCGCTAGATGGCGCTGAGCTGATGACGCGCATTTCTGAATCGCGGTGTTAAGATTATCCGCGACTGAATGACCCTCCCCGGTTTTCGTATGTTCGGTATCGCTTCTCGGCCTTTTGGCTAAGATCAAAGTGTAGTATCTGTTCTTTTCAGCTTAATATCTGAAAGTTCCCTCACTGAGGGACCAGTATATTAAACTGATTTTTGAAAGCTGACGGGATGTTCGGGGCTCGCTCCACTCCCGTCGCGGGTCGGCCCGGCATTGCAGTGCCGCCGGGATCGGCCCACATAATACATAACAATGAACGTCTGACTCTAACAACTCATGGATGTCAGTCTGCAATGTCGACTGAAAAATTATATTGAAACAGGCTGCAAACTAGCACTCATATTGACTTATCAGTATAATCTACAAATAGACATGAAAGTATAATGATTTGACTCGCGAGGTTGTCTGCATAATTATGGGATGTGGACTCTGCGATCATGGTACCGATAGTCTTATTAGCTTAATGGTACAGCCACGAGCCTCGACCAACACCATAAAAGGCTCGTATAGTTTGAAGGTTCCTTTCTCTGGAGCCCTGGCCGCCGGTAGTTTGGACCCTGTTCCTGATATCGGTGATCTACAATTTTTTATATTATTAAATGTTTTTAAGGTACCGTTCCCAAAGGGCAAAACGGGACCCTATTACTAAGACTCCGCTGTCCTTCCGTCTGCCTGTCTGTCACCAGGCTGTATATCATGAACCGTGATATAGTTGAAACTTTCACAGATGATGTATTTCTGTTGCCGCTATAACTATTAATACTAAAAAAAAACAGAATAAAATGAATATTAAAAGGGGCTTCCATACAACAAACATAATTTTTATTTGCCGTGTTTTGCTACGGACAGTACGGAACCCTTCGTGCGCGAATCTGATTCTTACTTGGTCGGTTTTTTTTATCAGTTTTATATAACAAATATTTAAAAATAGAAAATGTATGTAAAGAAAGTGAATAAACGAACGGTATATATATACATCCTTTTGAAGTTTTATTTTCTTAATATTCTTCTGTATTTTTATGCACCTGCCACATTTTCTCTTCACCACCCTAGGTTGACTGGTAGAGAATGCCTAAGGCATTAAGTCCGCCTTTGTACTTTTGTGTTGCATGAAGTTTTAATAAATAAACTAATGGATCATAGAGCATTAAAAATAATGTTCCAGTTTCAGTTTTCACAAATTTACCCATTATAATAACAACTGCACATAGTACACGCCTTCCACCTTTCATCTGTTCCATGCCATCCACGATGCCTCCTCTGTTTCATAAACAAATTTTTTGAAGGTGTGCTCCTGTAACTGCCTCGGTAACAAGCAGTGCGAGGGCGGAGCCCTGCTGGCGGCTCCGTCGCGTCCCCACCGCCTGCATCGCCGCGTGTCTATGGCACTCGCGCCCGAGCTAATCGAGAGGGCTTCCGTATAATAAGGGTTGGTAAGGTGAAAGATTGACTATAGTATTGATAAAAAAATGAATGAAATGAAGTATTGAATAGTATTGTTATATGAGGGGTAAAAATTATCTCGAGAGTTAAAAACGTTGATGGAAAGAGAACAAAGATTTTGATTAAGTTAATATTTTATATTAGATGTTTTTTTTACGAATCATCATAATTGTTTTTTTAAGGATGTTATTGTTTTTACTTGTTGCTTTTTGTTTAGATTATTTAGATTAGATGCTGCATTTACCTAATGTTTAAAAGGTTATGTGAATGTGTTGTCATTTAAAAATTATTTTATCACGTCAGTATTATTATGTGATATCTACATAATTATGTATGTAAGTTGTCTCATTAGATGTCAAAAAGTAGTTTTAGTAGAATATTGTATGTAGAAAGATGTTATTCACAGAATATTTCTTTTAACACATAACACTTATAAAATAATAGCTAATGCCCGCGACTTCGTCTGCAACAAACTCGTAAAACGGCACAATACCATTTGGTCACAATTTCAAGAATTTATTTATTTGCGTGGAAGCGTAATTCTTTTTTCTAAAATAAAAGTAGCCTAAAGAAGAAACTTGTTATAACATCAGCTATCTACTAGTGAAAGCCTTGTCAATATCGGTGTAGCCGTTTCGGAGATTTTCCAGGAACAAACAGGCAGTAAAAATGTTTAAATTGCATTTTTATTATAGGTATCGAATGTACTTTCACATGAAAGTACATTCACATGAAAGTACATTCGATACCTATGCATGCATGCATGTGCATTTAGTAAAAAAATGTATTATTAATAGGTATGTATTAGAGGGATTATACAAAGGCGAAAGTTCTATTTGTATGTTTCTTAATCCTTCACGCTCGAACGGCTGAACGGATTTCGATGAAACTTGGTACACGGGTAGACCATGTCCTGGAATAGCACATAGGGTACTTTTCATCCCGGGAGTATGTTCCCTTGGGATAATTTTCTACTCTCACGCGGGCGAAGCCGCTGGCAGCAACTAGACGATTTATAATTGTTGTTTCTTTTGCTAAGTTGGATTGCATTGTATAGATTGAAAAGTTTATAGTTTTAAATGTTCATTAAGCGTCGGAAATCTTCCTTTAGCGTTGTGGAAATAGATGTTGTCTGTTTTGTGCCAACATTTTAGTAAATTAAATTACTATAGTAATTAGTTGTACGGGTAATTTGTATTGGTCAAAGACAAAATATTCAGTATTATTAATGTCCTGTAGGTCAAATTCTTCTCATTTACATGGTGGACATCTCATTGTGCGTTTTTTTAATTAATATAAACTAGTGCTTGACTGCGAACCCACCTGATGGTAAGCAGCAGGCCTAGCCAAGTTCGAAACGAAACGGTCGTACCGTTTCGTTTCGAATGTCTTTCTACAGTGGGTAACGCCCCCGATTCCTTTGTTCTGACCACGTGACTTAATGTTGAGATGATGTCATTCCCATACATTTGAAGTTTTCTACTGGCGTTAACGATTGTAAATTATCAACTTGGCTAAGCCCTCAGTGATGCAATCGTTGATGGTGAATCGCACTAGTTTATTAAGAGCCTATTCACTCTAGCCTTGAATACACCTATATTATCGCACGACGATTATAGGAGGGGAAGACCGCAGCAGGCAAATTGTTCCAATCCTGGTGGTTCAAGGACATGCCGGTTTCCTCACGATGTTTTCCTTCACCGTTTTGAGAGCAGTGGTCATGAAATAAATTACACACAGTAATGCGCCTCGCTGGGTTTGTACATGTAACCTACAACTCGTAAGTCGGAGCCGTTACCACTCGGCCACCACTTCTCTGTGGGTCTTACCAAATAATAATGTATTTAGTCACCCAGTACTAATTCTACATTTATATTTTATCTTAGTTTTCTATTTGAAATGTGACTTATTTAATAAGGGCTAAAGTAAATGGTGTTATTATTAAATCAATGTAGACTACATGTAATAATTTTATAGTTTCACACAAAAAGACAAACAAACAATAGTAAGTCTGCTTTAAATGTAAGTTATATAAAATAATTGACTTCCCAGTTGTAGCTGAGTGACTCCACACATCTGTACAGGGTGGATTTTTGAGACGGGTCAGTAAAGGAAAGCGCCTTACCATGACGCGTTAAAATATCAGGCGTGCGAACTAGAAAGAAGGATGGACCACCCTATAAACCACTAATTTTTAATTAGTACAAATACTAATATACTTGTATTAATAATAAATAAAATAAAAAAAACTTAAAGGGCTTATGAAAAAAGGTCTTGTTAATATTTAAGTAAAGTTTCAATTGATAATATTCATAAACAGCAAAGTTATTAGCGTTTGTTTATTTCCCAAAATATCACTCAATTTATGGAAATATTTTACAAGCTATTGATTATGAATGAATAAATGACGATCAAAATGGAAAAACACTGCGCGTAGTATTTTCTAGTAGCAATTGTTATGAATTTTGATTCTATACTAACCAATTTTTCGTGGATAATTTTGGGATTTAGTTTTTTTTTTATTTTTGACTACAAAAATATGATCAGTAACAGGTACGGATAGAGACCCATTTTTTTGTAATAATTAGAAAATAGGGGTGTATAGCTGCATTCCTTTAACAGTTCAGTTTGGGTCATCATATGGAGCACGTTAAGAACTCGTGGTAGGGCGTCAGGTAACCGTTAACCGTTATAAATACAGGAAAATGTTCCTAGGTGACCTTTTGATCACAGTAAGAAATAAGATCGTTTGGCAATAATGAATATTTCGAGTTGGTTTATCATTTTTCCGTAAAAAATGTATCGGATAAGTTTTTGACGATTCCTGTCATTTCCAGTACTCATACCTTAAGTGGTCCCTTAGTCTTTGGCTTTCTACATGAAATAGGATCGATAGGCATATATTTTTTGCTATTTTAGTTTTTTTTCTCTGACATTTTTTTTTCGAAATTGTGAATGCAGTTGAGAATATCTTGAAAAGTTATGGATGGTTTCCTAGGAAAGTTTTCCTGTAACTATAACTGTTAAGGTACCCACCCTTACTGACCCATCTTAAAAATCCACCCTGTATACAGTGCCGTAGCCTAGAAAAAGGTACAATACAAACAAAAAGGACTTGATATAAAAAATTTACGCCCCTGGCACCACCCCAATTACGGTCACTGCCTGTATTATGTATGTAGTGGATACAGATTTTAATAAAGGGACTTAAAACTTAGATTATAAGGCCGCAGTGCCAAAACTTTTATATGAAAACTTTTAATGAGATTAAAACTAAACTCGTTAAAAAATAAAAGGCCTGTTTTGACATTTGAGAAACAATAAAATAATAATTAATTACATAGTGTTTTAAAAAAAATACATAAGTACATTTTAGGCACGTTAAATAATGTGATGGAATATATTGCGAGTATTCTTTTTGCGTATTTAGGGCGCCTTGTTTTTATTCCACGTAATTAATAAAGTAGCGTGCAGCGCGGGTGTAGCGCAGCAATCGCGCGTTTTTTTATCTAAGTATAAGGAATAAGCTGTCGCGCTGCCGTCGCGTGACACTTTGCGGCTATTTTGAAGACGCCCTTTAGTATTTTTTAAACGGGCCTTTTATTTTTTGTCAACTTTACCTCTATGATAACCTGAGACCGAAATAGCTAGAGTTGTATTTACTTACTGGGCCACCACTGCTTACCATATAATGAACACTAGTCTTGAATTCAAAAAACACCCTTATTTACTCTGTGTTTGTAAGTATAAGCTTATTTATTCCCTTTAATTATAAGGATATGTGCACAATATTTGGACATTAATCTGTGATATGATTTTGATCTCTCAACTTAATTTTGATTTTATTGTTAACACTACAAGCCTTGGACACTCGCCAACAATGTTATTTGTAATTTAATATTAAATTTGTATTACAATATACTACGGTGTTCGATATAGATAAATAAACGTTTTTATAGAAATTCTTTGTTTCATTTCATGCCATGAGTGATCGTTGCATCTTTAGTGACCAATACGAGCCACGAAAGGCGAAAATTTGTGAGTGTATATTTGGTAAATGCTCGAATAGCTGGACGGATTTCGATGAAACTTACCACACGGGTAGACCATGTCCTGGAATAGCACAAAGGATACTTTTTATCTCGTATGTTTTCTGGGATAATTTTCTACTATCACGAGGGCGAAGTCAATGACAGCAGCTACTGCTACATTTATAGGGAAAACGGTACAGAATATAATTATTTTACCTATTAAACATACTTTTTTACAACACCGTGCTCTAATGAACGCTTGTAAATACGTTTATGTTGATGATATCAGTAGTACTGTCATTCAATTTATAGAATGAAACATTTTTGCCCTTCAAATGTTTAATCTTATTTAATGTAAATTATTTTTGTGTTGAGCTACCTTTAATATTAATACAATAAGATTACGTCTTGTTGTACCTATTTTATTATATCATATTATGTTTCTATAGTTATTGTTATCCCCAATTTTTTTTAGGTTAGGTATCCGCGCAGTTAGTTCCAATCGCGGCCGCCAGATGTCGCTGAGCTGATGACGCGCATTTCTGAATCGCGGTGTTAAGATTATCCGCGACTGAATGACCCTCCCCGGTTTTCGTTTGTTTGGTATCGCTTCTCGGCCTTTTGGCTAAGATCAAAGTGTAGTATCTGTTCTTTTCAGCTTAATATCTGAAAGTTCCCTCACTGAGGGACCAGTATATTAAACTGATTTTTGAAAGCTGACGGGATGTTTCGGGGCTCGCTCCACTCCCGTCGCGGGTCGGCCCGGCATTGCAGTGCCGCCGGGATCGGCCCACATAATACATTTTAATGAAAGCCGGAAATACCCGAACAATTCGTACAAAAAACATAACTGAGCAAGAAATCAACAACGATTACTCGGCGCGCTCAGTCAGCAAAACCACGATATTGGATATCGATTCCAAATTTGAACAGAATGTCGCTGGCCTCAAACCTTTACAAAGTCAGCACCTGCAAGACAAACTTAGTACCCCAAAATTAAAAACATGCCATTGGTGTACTTGGTGTTAAACTGGCGTAGGGCACTCTGACACGGACAGGTTCAAAGGAGCTGGCGGAGGCTAGAGTGAGCGAGTGAACGAAGCCCTCGTCATCCCTCGAGCTATTGGTGGAGAGTCGGACTTCTACAGACTAAATCCCACCTATGTTTCTGCAGTTGCCTTTTGCATTTGCTTGTTGCCTGCAGCCCCGGGTATGTGCATAGCAGATAATTATGTATTTAGTCATCCCATTCATTTAAAAAAATATTTAGACATATTTCAGAGAAATGACAGGCTTATCTCATGGCACTGACCTACAGCTAATTAGTTGAAATTACACACTTGTTAACTCACAGGTATATAAAGGAGTTAAGTACCGTTAACTTGAACTTAGTATAACAAGATGTGTTCAAAGAGGACGTTGTACTTTTTATTTGTGTTAGTGCCTCTTGGTACATGTGTTTCTGGAATATTTTTGAGGCCATCGTCCAGTGCTAGTGGAATTGATGCTGTTAAGAAAGCTCCTAGAGGTAAGAAGGTAATTTGGTATTTTCGCAGAGTGGCTAGCCTGTCAATTTTCCATTGTAAGCTCGTTCCATCGTCGGACCACTAGAAGTTGCGCCACTGGTGGATGGACATCCCATGCGTGCGCAAAAAAACCTTTTCGAAACACATTATTGTGCATACAGCTAAGGAGTGGAATTTCCTGCCGGAGTCTGTGTTTCCTGACAGCTACAACTTAGGGCTTTTAATTCAAAATTGAATAGATTACTTGTAGGTAAGCATGCTCCATCGTTAACCACATCATCGCTTCTATTTCGCTTACCATCTGATAAGATAGTGGCCAAGCGTGAGCAATCGCCTGTTTTTTCGAAAGAGTTAAGCAAATATGTGAACTCTACCTTTAGCTACGCCCAGATTTCTGAGCGAGCCTATTACGATCAGCTTAGAAAGGTTCCGCATTTTTTTTCATGCTTAAAAAAAACTTTGCTTTCAGTTTGAACTTTCTTTTTACAATATAAAAGGTGCCCATCCATCTAACTATAACTTTGCCATTTCGTTCTCAACAAGATCCTCGAGAACGTGAGTATATATTCAGTCTACGAAATTCTTAACGTTTGGATACTTTTTGCAGTGAATTTGCCGTGGATCTGGATAGGGATGTGGTGCAATGGTTGCCCTCCGAAGAGCTGTGAAGATGATGAAGCTATCATCCATGGATACTGCTGCGGTTGTGCCTACGCCTTAGGTATGAATACTTTTCACACTCAACATCTACACGTTAAAAGAAAGAAAAGCGTTTATTCGTACCACACACACAATCGTAATGCAGAAGATGGTTTACCTGTGCATCAGTGAAGAGTGAGGCGTCTAGCTTCGTCGAGGATTCAACCTAGTTTGGCTTTTGCTCTCATAAGCAATGTATCGGTATTTGTGAGTTTGCGACCCACGGAAAAGAAAGAACACTTGTTCCGACCAATACACACATGTTTTTTTCGTGTACAAGCCTACCATTTGACCGAAACAGCACATCGTGTTGACGCCTGTAAGCGGCCGCCGTTTTTTGTCAGATGTGAATTATCAAATACTCTTTTCTCGTTCTGGATGGGGCGAGAGGGAGTTTCAGACTGTTACTAAAACCCATCCAAATTCCATGGCTACGGTAGCTCTTTTGAACAATCCCGCAGCCCCAGCACATATTGGCTGCGCAGCTAAACTCAAGCACCTCCTCAGCTTAGCGGCAGGCCTATAAATGAATTAGTCTACAGAATGTACTGTTTGTTCACAGATAATCTACCAGTGCTGTGTCCAGAGTTCATGCAGTGCCCCTTGAACTTGCACGGTTTGTGTCACGACTATGAATACATGATGCGGTGCTGTTGTTAATACCAGTCAACTTTTTTTTAATGATAAAAATTAGTGCTTGACTGCGATCCCATCTGATTGTAACCAGTGATGCAATCGTTGATGGTGAATCGAACTCAACGACCATACAGCATCGCACTAGTTTATTAATCTTGTGGACATATTGGACATGCTAATGTTCTAATTAAATTTTTCTGTATGATGTTAGGTTCGAAGGTCAAGGGCAATGAAAATAAAACATCTTTGAATATAGCATACTGTTTTAATTTCTAAGAAACCCTCAATACAGAATTATACGGGGTTAGCGGTCTTGATTTAAGTAAACTTAACTCTGATACAATAGTACAAAAATAACGACGAACGAAGGTAATTATAGATCGAGAATCAAATAATTTATAGCATATAATTTTTATAGTCGAATGTTTCATATATTAGTATTAAAATTCATATCACCTTTTATCTAATCTCTCTTAACAATTTAAGTGAAAACAATACCCTCATTCTAGGGTAGTCTAGTCGGGTAAAAATAGGACGAAAATCTTACGAATGGGACGACTATTCTAATAAGTGAAACATCGGACTGATTTAAAATTTAAAGTTATCACAATATTGCTGTGACAGTGATTATGAATATGTCTTTTAATTAATACTATGATCCCGCTTCGATGGCTACAAGTTTACTATATATCTGTCTAATAGTCTAAGGCCAATATGCTATATCTACAATTTGTGTTAGAATTCGCGATCCAATTAAATATATCAACACAAAATGTTCAATATAGCGCAACCCCAGTACGCTTTATTATAAATACAATGTGGTCTATACATTGGTATTGTATGGGAGGTCGATAATAATTCTATGTAATAATAATCGCCAAACTCAATAGAACTAACTTTGCGACGTTTAAAATATACGCAATGTTGAAGATAGCGTCAAATGCATGAAATACTGCAGTAATAGCAATAACAAAATGGTCCCCATTAGAATCCGTGTGTCATCGTTCCTGACACGAGTATCGCGATGCAAAAAAAGATGGGCACAGATGACAATTCATTCAAACATCCCATACAATACCAGTCATACGCTATACAGAATGAATAATATAAACACCCAGTGCATACAATAAGGTTTATTATTAGTACCTCAAGTGATGAGAAATTAAAAAAATTTAACACAAGCTGGAATAAAAACGGAAATTAGCCTACACTTTGTAATGGACAGCTTGAGAGATAAAAGTTATGTACGGTCGGACACTACGCCACGCAAGCTGCACACGCGCCGACTCCGCACAACACGACACAGCTACAACTTCACGTAAACCTTAACTTAGCCTTACGCTAGGTGACACTAACAACAAGCAGATGAGCGGCGACCAAGGTGACGTAGTGCGCGAGCGACTTACGACATTAGATACAAAGCGAACAAATAAACGTTCATATTATAATAACCATAAAAATCTTGTGAATTTTCCTCTCATACAATCTACAGTGGCGCTCAGTTATTTAAAACCTGCATCAATATTCTTATTCTGGAAACAGCACAAAATTAACCTACAATATTCATTATCTATAAACATGTATAAACATACACCCTTCCATTTCACCTGTTTGCTTTAACTAACAAGATATCGGACAATAGCAACTTAACAGAAAGTTAGCTTAGTTAGGACGCGCGGCGACGGTCGGCCGCGTCGCGCCTCTATATAGTATTTATTTATTTATAATTATAATGATGCGATCATGAAACGTTTTGTGGTAATTGCATTTCTTGTGTGGGGGTAGCGGCCGGCGCCCGCGACTCCCGCAAACCGTACGTCTTGCCGCCAGCCTGCAACATTACACGCTAACTTATAATAATAATAATCAGATAGGCAGTCTCGTTCTCAATCGCTACATCTCGGTAAGCCTGGAAGCTGATTTCAATATAGTTGAAAAAGGTTAAGAATAGTAAAATTTTGATACAAGTGGAGAAACTTTGTCATAGCAACCGAGGCGGAATTTAATACACTTAGGAAGAAATAAATAAAAGGGGGTTGCTCGGCGACTCGTAGGGGCTACCACCTGGCACACGGCACACAGACAGACTCGGGAAATACTACCAGTAGTGACGGGGCAAGCGACAGCACTTTTGCGGGTTTCCGAGTAAGCGTATTGAAAAAAATATTATTTTAGAGTTGTGCCGATAGATGGCCTCGTTAATAGCAACATACACACATAGCACAGGACGTTTGTTGTGGCCTGAGCGATTGTTTGAAAGTGTTACCGCGGCTCTAAGAGTAAAGGACAACTGAACATTCTGTAACATTTTCACGTTAAACCCACTCCAATTTCAATAAATTTTGGTATAAAACCTCAGAGAAGGACACAGTACAATTTCCCAGTAGTACCTTCCCTTGGGATAATTTTTGACCTTGTTATTCAGTATCAACAGTATAATGAGACGATTGTGAACGCGTTTTCGGTGAAGTTTAGCCGTGCAATTATTTTGTCTTGATTTCGATTATATTGGTTGCCCGGACCAGACACAATACCCGTCTGGTTGAAAGACCCTCCCTTTTCAACGAAGGTTTGCAGGACTTTACTTTTGACTTTGGGCATAGCCGCTGGCAGAAGCTAGTCGAGTTATAAAACAGCACCAACTCACCGTAGGCGGCGTATTCAGCAGCAAGAAGACTTGCCGGTATCGATGGGGTGCCCCTGGTCGATCTTGACCTGTCCGCCCACCGGCGCGGCGCCCGTGGACGGCGGCCCGACGCGCGTCTTGATTTCAGCGGCCATCGTCATGAAAGCTTGCTCAACGTTCGTCGAGTTCTTCGCTGAGGTCTCCAAGAATGGGATGCCAAGCTGTTCCGCGTATTGCTGTGGAAGACGAAACAAAATATGGTTAATCTAAGATGCATTTAATGAGTCCTTGTGCGATTAAGTCTTTGGTTGCTGTATCCAATAACTCATTGTTAGAAAATGGTGAAATTGGTTTAGCCGTTGTTTATAAAAAAATACTAGTGACCCGCCCCGGCTCTGTACGGATACAAATTATATACATAAACCTTCCTCATTTATTGTTTATTTTTTATTAGTGGAAACAGCATCAAAATCCGTTGCGTGGTTTAAGACGAGTTAGGGAATCAGGCAGGCGCGGAAAGCGAGTATTTTTTTCCTAGCCCTTACAGTCCCTCTGCTGGGCAAGTCCTTCCAGACATTCCTCTCCCTCGACACCTTTCTGGGGTGGCCTCGACGGTACTTTCCCTCTGCAGGAACCCGTGCGTCTGCGTGACGACACTTGCCCAGCGGTCCTCGTGCATGCGACTGATGTGACCCGCCCAATGTCATTTGAGCCCAGCAGCCCTTTTTGTTATTTTTTTTAAATGGTATGGACTAGTGCCTGAATTCGATCCCACCTGATGGTAAGCAGTGATGCAATCGTTGATGGTGAGGAGCACTAGTTTATTAAGAGCCTATTTAGTTTATATAGTTTTTTCTTTTATTTATTTATATTTAGGTGCCTTGAAGACACCTAAGTTATAGTCGGACGTTAATACCGCAGCAGGCAAATTGTTCCAGTCCCTTGATGTAAGCGGTATAACCGACGAGGCGAGGCTTAGTCCGGATCGTTGAGGTGTCAACAACGAAAGGGTGAACACTCGTACACCCGTACGTCGCGTTGTCCGATGGTAGTTCAAGGTGATGGCGGAATCAATTTATTTAATTCTGTGGCAGATGCCAGTAGCTAGTAGATCTAACGTGGTTTTACTTTTACCAATTCTTTGTAAAGCTAAAAAGAGCTAAGATAACTACAGAGAGCGCCTAAACCGCTTTTTTATTATTATTGACCACTATCTCACCTGATGGCAAGCGATGTGGTCTACGATGGAGCATGCTAAAAGCATCATAAATACGTATGTATAGATAAGCACACACGAGTCCGTTTCAAAACGTGTGTAATTGTTTTGATACTTGAAGTAAACATTGGCATGCGTCTCAGTGGCCTTATTGCACCAAGTGGTAATAATAATATCTACTTATCAGAACTTACATTTAAAACAAGTTTCAAAACTAAATGCATTGGGTAATTAATAAAACACTAACGACAAAACAAAAACCAGATATAATTACACCAATTGCATTAAAATATACCTTTGTTTTTGGGAGGGATTTTTCGAGTGAAGTTTTTGTATGTGGTTATTTTAATTACTCGCAATTGATTCCTAGTGCATGTTGTGATGTTAAATTGGTGTAGTTTTGTATTTCAAATGTCTGCACAACTGGACAACATATATGTATGTGGAATCATTAAAACATATGTGATCTCGGTAAAATGGAGCTGAGCATTTTATTGTCGTACAGACTACCTCAGCGAAGCTTGTTGAGAAAGGCTGACTATGTGTATAATATAAAGGGCGATACCTTGCAGTAACGGTCGATTGAATGTGTTACATCTGCATTACAATGAAAAAAAAAAAGTGACTTTATATTGTATCAATAACTAAACACTTTATCAACTTGACACTGGTTAAATTCACAAACCGTGCGAATTCAAAAGAAAAAAAAAACTACATCAAAATTAAATGCAGTTTTTTCTCCCACAAGAACCAGTAAAGCGTTGCAAGATAATTAATCTATTATATATTTATTGCTTACTTAATAAAACTTGTCTCTTATCAGCATAATTTCATGAATAAATAATATTAGGAGATACATTGTTGTTAAGATCAGTATGGTATGTGATATTATGTCATCGTGTTATAAAATTAAATGTATGCCGAAATAAATGTGATTATTAAATACTGTATACAAGCTCAAAATCAATCCGCCTAGCCGACTATCGACTGATTTCTGATTTAAGCATTTGATGTTAAGTATTTCTAATTTAGCCCGAAAACCTATCAAAATTTGGCATTAAACCTAAAAAGAGAAACTGGCTGACTGACATATCAACGAACAGTCGAAACTAAGACTAGAAACATGAAAATTTGCACAAGGATTAGTACAGCTTAAGATATGGTTTACTCAAAACACTCAATTCAGAAACTCACTTCAATTCTATGTCGCAGAAAGACTGTCTATCTGAGCTCCACAACTCGGGTATTGGGTTTTAGTGTTGATAAGTTACACTTTAGCAAGACCGGCAATCTGTTTTTCGGGTTTCTACTACCGTCTTGAGACTGCTGATTTAAGTATCCACTTTGGCGGTATTTAACTAAGTTCGTCAGTTAGGTTTACCTTACTTGGGCTTTTTTTGTCGTGGGAAATCATCCAATCACTTCTCCTATTTTAGGGTGGGCTAGAGGGCGTATCAGACTTTTACTGACTAAAACAACTTAAGCTGCGGGGGATTGTTCAACTCTAGAAGGCTTCAGCCCTTTTGTCTATTTTGCTGACATTTTTTTGACACGTGTGTGGAATACAGTCCGTCGTCTCGGGCTTGAATCAGCTATATTAAATATTACTGTCGGGACGTGATTGGGGAGGTTTTTAACCTGTTTTGTTGGTGATGACGACGCTGAGAAATAATGTACCAGGGGCCTCACCAGGACCAGTTAAAATGTCAGGCGTATGAGCGAGAAAGAAGGACGGAACTACATACGTTATATAGCTCCATCCCTTTAACAGTTCAGTCTAAGTTGCGTTAAGAGTTAGTGGCAGGGCCTCTGATCTCTAATGCCATAAAAATAAAGTTCAAATCAGCGCTTACGTTGGCTGTGGTGTAGTCGACGACTTTCTTGGTGGTGAGGTCACACTTGTTGCCGACCAGCAGCTTGTTGACGTTGTCGCACGCGTAGCGGTCGATCTCCTCCAGCCATTGCTTGACGTTGCTGAATGAATCCTGGAAAGTAATATTGGGAAGATTGAAAAGTTTTGCTGCAGATATGTGTATCGGGTTTAGCTGTCTTGCGTATAGCGGTTTACATGTTTGTGTTAAGGTTTCCCACAAGGTGTATTGATGACACGGTGAGACTCGCGGGAATGCGGTGGATGCGAGACGCACAGGATTGGACGTTGTGGTGACGCTTGGGTGTGCCTATGTCCAACAGTGGACGTCTTTCGGCTGAAATAATGATGATGATGATGAACTCACCCACGATACAGGAGTAATTCCTAGTACGGGGCAACGTTTATAAAAATAAAGTATGATTAAAGCCGACGTACGGCTAGTGTATACGCTAACGATTACGTTGTTAACACCTCTACCGTTTGGACTAAACATTTCGCCTAGCCGTTTATACCGTGTACATCGAATTTTTCAACAATTTGCCTGATGCGGTCCTGACCGCAATTCCAATCCTTAGAGTAAAAAGTCTCTCAATAAACTCATGCGATTCACCATCAATGATTGCATCACTGCTTACCATCAGGTGGGAACGCAGTCAAGCATTACCTAGTTTATATCATTAAAAAAAAGTGATTAGGATTTTCATTTGAGATTTTGAACTTTATATTTTTGAATTGATAAAAGGTTTTTGGTTTTTTAAATCCATTATTTTTTAAAACTTCAATTAAATTAATAAAGATTTATAATCTGAGTAAGAACGGCGTGACAGGCTTTTAAGTATTTTCGCTTTAGTATTTTAAGCTTGACTGGAATTCAAAAGCCTTTACAAGAACAAGACTGCTTTTGATTTCAAAAGAATTTTTTGAGGATAAGAACATTGTTTAACCGAAGTTTAAGAGACCTTCAAAGTTGTTATTCAGACATTCTGTGTGAGGACAAAAGCCTAAGAGCCCGTGGCTGCCAGACTTTTGTCATTGTAGAAAAGCTGATAGTTTGTCAGTATATATGTCCCCAACACAAGTAAGAATAATACCTTACTATAAAGTTTCAGTTATGGTGGCTTTGGCAGGTAACAGGTAACAAAGGCGTGTAACTCTGTGTAAGGACAATGGCCTAAGAGCCGGGCTCTCACTCTACAAGAAACAACCTTAAAAAAAATCTTCTGTAAGTATGTATCTTGAGACAAATGCCAGTTGGGTAGTTTATTTGTTTTATTTTTGTATCAAAAATCAACTATCTAAAATCACAAATAGAAAGAATTTTTAAACGAAGAAATTGTGAAGTAACAAAATAAAGATGCAGACACTATGTGTACTAAAGAGATGACAACATGCCCCCCCCCCCCACACCACACCCCCCCTTTTGTCTTCATATTAATATTTGAGACTAGCTTTTGCCCGCGGCTTCGCTCCCGTCAACTGACTACTCTATCCTACTCTATTCGAATTTTTCTCGCCGTAAAAACCACCCTTGAACTTCAACGAACATTTTAAAAAAAGAATTGGCCAAATTGGTCCAGGCGTTGTTGAGTTATGCGCTTACCAACATATTTTACGATTCATTTTTATATTATAGATGCTAATTGTCACTTCATTTCATAACCAACTTTGATTCTGTTTACAGAAAGATTTATTTTAAATTATTTTATTTGTTGTTGAACATAGGAAATAACATTTTCTTTGTTCTACATGACTTATTAACCTTCTTGAAACCATGAAGAGTACAATTGATAACAAAAAAGCAAATGCTAGAAAAACGTGACGCCGTTACGTCGAATGAAATCAGTAGATAGACCATGTTTTAGACAAGTCCTATCTTGAGGTTCAAAGTTCACAACGTGACATTGTTGTACTTTGACCCTTATTTACTCAAAGACATTAGTCATACGCCGGGTTTCTGAATTGAGTATTTCGAGTTAAGCATGTCTCAAAATGTACTTTAATGCCAAATGACAGGTTTGCAGGCTAAAGTAGAGTTTGAGCAATACTCAACTTCAAATGCTTAAATCAGAAATCGAGGGTATGTCATCGGTTCCAGTGTATTTCATCATCATTTCAGCCGAAAGACGGCCCCAAGTGTCACCACAACGAACCTTCCTGTGCGTTTAACATTCAACGGATTCCCACGACCCTCACTAGGTCCACCTTGTTGGAGGCTTTACAACGCTGCGTGTTCCAGTACGCAGTTGCCACTCCAGAACCTTTCGGCTCCATCGACCAACCGTTCTACGAGCAATGTGCCCTGCTCAATGCCACTAAGTCTGGCGATTCTTCGGGTTATGTCAGAAACTTTAGTTCTCATGTGGGTGTCTTCATTCCTGATGCGATCACGCAAGGAAACTCCGAGTACAGCCCTTTTCATTGACCTTTGGGTGGCGTTAAGCCTTCTGATGAGGCCCATTGTAATCCATCACGTTACAAAGCCATATGGCAATACGCACTGGTCATAGACTGTCAGTGTATTTATAAAAGGCCTATAATCTACTTTTCAAAAGAGACTGAACTAAAATTGTCTCTGTCTACACATTGCAACGTTGCCCCGCATTACTCACATATATCTGCTCCGTGCGGGAATCAAACCCGCGACAAGCAGTGAAGCAGTCAATTGCTCAACCACTGCGTCAACTGAACCGTCAAACTATGTAAGTGCTGTGACCTTATTCCTGCACAATGCCAGATCCCGATTTTCCGGTTGACCTAAATGAGCGCAGGAACTTCTAGTTTCCATTATTATATTATTTATTCTTGCCGTATTATTGCCATTGCCTTTGTATTGCGTTCTTGTAACATAATCAAGTTTTTATTGTGACCAGTCACAGTGAAAATAACGAGCAAATCCAGGCGTCAAGACGTCGATACTTGAATCTAACGTAATTAGAATTGTTATTGATTCTTGTTTCGTTTAATAATCCATACTTATTATTATAAATGTGAAAGTAACTCTTGTCTGTCTGTTACGCTTTCTCGGTTAAACTACTGAACCGATTTTGATGAAATTCTTATGGAAGAAACTTGAATTCCAAGGATGGATATAGGCTTTTTATCTGTCTTCGACTTCGCGTCCGCAATAACCAACATTCACGCGGGCGAAGCCGCTGGCAGAAGCTAGTTTGATATAAAATAATAAATAAATAAAATAAATACGTGGCGCAGATTTTTATCGATACAATGGTGTTTGGTATTAGTTCTGTAATTGGGTAATTAAAGTAACTATGAATCAGTGTACTAAGTGTACATTTTCAATAAAAAAAAATTAGTACAATATATTTAACCAAAAAACACTGAAAAAAAGGCAATGAAAGTGTAATCCTAGTTCTTAAAACTTTCAAGGGCAATGTTCACAAGTGGTTGAAATATCTTTTATCAGTTTGTTTGTTGACATTTTATATTTGATTTATATCTGGTTCTCGATTTAAAAATTATCGGTCAAGACGGTTCGCCCTTACTTTGAGATTCACGAAGACCAACGCGACGCGACAACCATATTTACACAAAAAAATGTCCACAAAAAATTATGTTGGCTTAACTCGACAACATGTAGGTACCGAACAGCTGATTTTTTTTCGCGATTCCAGTTTTGGTTCCAATAGTCAAAGTTGTTGTTGTTGTAATGATGAGTATAGCTATCGTGTTGTCATTTATTGTTGTGTTAGCTCCTGCCAACGGCTTCGACCTCGTGAAAATAGGTTTCTCCATACAAACTTCCAACCCCCGTTTTACCCCCTTAGGGGTGGACTTTCGTTAAATCCGGATCTTAGCGGATGTCTACACCGTATAAAGAACCTACCTGCCAAATTTTAAGTTTGTAGGTGTTTTAGTTTCTGAGATTTCGTGATTAATCAGTGAGTGGTATTTCGCTTTTATATTTATAGATTAGTGTGAATTGTGATTGTCATCTCCACACTGTATATACTCAGTAGATCGATTTCTACAATAAAAAGGGTTGTCGAAAGGTTTCATCGCACTTTTCAGGGAGACTTTATACCAAAATACGCAGTACATCAAGTTTATTTATAATCTCTTGTACAAGAGGTACTAGAGGGGTCAAGGTTATATCTGATGGACCAATTCGTCGAAAATAAACACAAAAACAAAATGTTTCGTTATTTTATGCTAAATAATAATCAGGTTAGGTCATTACTGTTATTAAATGCGTAAATGTGAGACAAACTAAGGCCGTAAAAGATAAAAGATTCCTAAAGTGTTTGACAAAATCTATATTTCAGTCTAGACAGGTGCTTAGGTGTTCCAAGAAATAATTTAAAATATGCGGGTTTGGGTTAGTTTGTTAAGCGCACATGTTTTAGATTATAAACGATCCTATTACATTCTGATGACTCATGCCTATTGTACTGTGAGTGACAATAATCCTATCTTATTGTCATCTAAGAATACGTCCTCACGTTTAGTAATTATATTCAACTAGCTTCTGCCACCGGCTTCGCCCGCGTGAGAGTAGAAAATTATACCAAGGGAACATACTCCCGGGATAAAAATTATCCCATGTGCTATTCCAGAGCCTACCCGTGTGGCAAATTTCATCCTAATCCCTTCAGCAGTTTCAGTGTGAAGTAGTAACTCACATACAAATATACACACTCTCACCGCGTCAGTCTGTCTGTTCACGATAAACTCAAAAACTACTAAATGGATTTTCAAGCAGTTTTAACCAATAGACAGAGTAATTCATGAGGTAGATTTAGATGATAGACATACATATTATAGTAGGAAAAAGAAGAGAATTTCAAAGATTTGTAACACTCGTAAGAAACAGGGCCGGGTCGCTAGTTTTTAGATTATTTGTAAACGTAAAAAATACTAAAGAACGACAAAGATTCATTCATTTAATCTCGGGACAATGTTAACTACTATTGTTTCTGACTGTACAGCGACTATCTTTGTCGGAGATAATAAACAAAAGAAGTCTTTATTGCCAGACCACAGTCCATAGATTGAACAATATCACATAACACCTGCACTTTCGCTTCGCGCCAATGTTTTCGTACCAAACTATAGACAAAAACCATTCTCTAACTTTATATAGAGTGAAAGTTGTATCGATCTTGGGAACAAACTGTTCGGGCCAATCAATTATTTAGCAATTGGATATTTAATTTATTTATTCACTAGCAGAATATAACATCGGAAGGTGCATTAAGTTGACTTTGGCGTCCATTACACGATAGGTTTGGTTTTGCTGTCAGTTTTGCCACAGTCAATATTTTGATTGACGAAAACATATGGCGATAAAATTCCGTTATTCAAACATCATTCATGATTGATGGAATTGATTGACGCTTGCATGACCGTGTACTGGAGGACGCCTTCCATAAGTTTCGATTATCAAATGTATTTAGTGCGTCTTTGCGGCCTTCTACAAGGTGAATCGATGATCAGGTGGAGGCCCTGCCTCTGTGACGACTCTAGAAGACCTATGTCTAATAGTGGGACGTCAAGCGTATGGACAGACAACCATACCACCGAACTTACTAGCTGCTATTTCTCTTATCAAAGTAGATTATTAGTTCGTCCTCTTGATAGTACGACTTATCACCTAGGGGTATACAAATTAGCCTAAGAACTATTTTCAGATCTACAAAATGTACCTACACAAAAAAAAAAAAACATAAAAATCGGTCACGCCATATTGGGTAACCAACACGTCATTTTTATGTATTAGATTATATTATCTAGCCTGTACTGGGCAAAAGCGTCTCTCCATTCATTCCATTGTTGTTCCCGGATCTAAGCTACTTCTTTCTAATTCCTAAAGATGTCATACATCAATTTCGTGTTTCACGTGACCACAGCTCGATTGACTTGCGACGAGAAGAAGAATTAGCCAAAAAATAATAGAAGAAAACTCATCAGTAGGTCGCAACATGCTTTCAAATTGAGGCCAACGTCAAAATGTGGATCAGATAACTAACTAGACCACCAGTTGTGGATGAACTGCAATAGGTCATAGACGAGTTCATTTTGAGGAGAGTAATTCAAGTTTTATCACCTTTAATAGGACTTGTAATTACGAGAGATAAATACTGACCACAACTTAAGTGTTTGTTAACAACTTTATGTATTTGCTGGTCACGTTTTTGTATGTAAATTAAATGGACTTTAAAAAAATAAATAAATAACATAAAAAGGAAAACTTTGAACTTATTGAGTGTAAAGTAGACTCAAGGTGCATTCAGCTGATACAAAATAAAATACGAATCTATTGAATTCTATTTTATTTCAATTTTTTTGTTTCCTGGTAGCTACAACCAAGGGAAGTAAAGAGTGAATAGGTTACTTCTAGGCAAGCGTGATCCATCGTCGGCCACTTCATTGCTTACCATCAGGTGAGATAGTGGTCAAACGCGAGCCTAACCATAATATCCAATAAAAAAAAAATGAAAACAAGAATGAACCACTTATCAAGGTTCCGCACCAAAAAGGTATTAACCGAACTCTATTAGTGTACTCTTATGTGTCTGTCTATTTGCCTCTTATAGGTTATATTTAAATTAAGCTGCGGAATTGTTCGAAAGAGTTACCGCGGCCCTGAAACGCAAAGGGCAACTGAAGGAACACAGGTGGGTTTTAGTCAGTGAAGTTGTCAAAAAGTAAAAGGCCCTTTCTGACATTTGTGTTTTGATTACCTAGCAAGCAGCTTGTCTTGTGTAGTGTAACTACTACTACTTCGGACCCCTAATTATTATTTTATTGTTTCTTTCCAAGTTACATTCTAGGGTTTTTCTCAAATGTCAAAACATGCCTTTTATTTTTTAACGAGTTTAATAGTGTGACACTCCCTCTCGCGTCACAAAGAGCGGAAGAAATTTTTGATGATTTCTCACAAAAAAATTGGGTAACTTTAGAACCGAAATAGCTAGGTAGTCGTAATTAATTAAGGCCGCTTTCATATGATTTTATAAAAATGAGGTAAAACTAATATAGACTCCATTTGATGGTACGAACGGAATAGGTACGAAACGCTAAGTTAAATAGCATGGCACTTGCCTCGCCTTCCGAAGGACCTAGCCATCAAATCACTTTAAAATGAAGTTAAACAAAGCTTATTAGACCGTTGAATGATTAGCGTACTCCGTCATTGTTTACGAATTGAAGAAGAGTAGGTATTCCGCAGTTTGGACGCCAGCCAACTTTGTGCTCCATAACTCATTTGCACAAACTTAACTATATTGGTCATAAAATGTTTTAAACTGTTTATAAATAAACATTGGTAGCATGTTAAAGAATTTGTTTATTTATGGGTTCGAAATTGAATTCAAGATACACTTCACCAGCTAAATGGACAGAAAAACTTATTTAAAAATAGGTTGTATTGTGGCGCCACTTGGAAGGGGCCTATATCGAGAAGTAGACTTATTAAATGACTAGTAGTTTATGAGAAAATGCTAATATTACGAATATTAGCATTTTCTCATAAACTACTAGTCATCTCATAAACTACTATTGCTACAAAATGATTGTGACAGGAGTAGAACAGGCGGAATTAGAACTAACCTTCCAGTATCCAAGTCCAGTGCTATAAATATTGGACAATAAGTGGTGGTTTATAAAGTTCATCCGTACTATAATATTATCAATGTGAAAGTAACTCTGTCTGTCTGTTACACTTTCACGGTTAAACTAAAAAACTGATTTTGTTGAAATTTGGTAAAAATTAAGTTTGAACCCCAAGGAAGGACATAGCTGCTACTTTTTATCTGGACAAAGCTAGTACAGTGGATTTCATTTATTACGAGCTTGGTTGTGCGACCATTAGCGACATTAAATCTGAATCCCTTGAATTTAAAGCATACTTTAGTACAAAATTCATGTGGCTATAGCGACTGGATGTTACACCGAGTTCGGGTGTAGCGACTGTTTTTAATGAATCATTTGTAACAAATTCCTAGAAATCCCATGCAGATATTGCGACCGGACTCGGCCGCCAAAGACACAAAGATTTCTTTCTTTCACAAACATTTCTTATCTTTTGTTTACATCCACACAGATGGTAAGCAAGTGTGGAGACCTTTACCTTTTGTTTAAAGATATCAGCTAAGTAGGTAGGGATGCGTGTACGTTTTGGAGTTAAATTTATGGTTCAGATATTTTCTATAATAAACTATACATGTGTAAGTGTCTGTATCTCTTTACCTTTGCCTGTAACGACTTCCGGATATAATGACGAAAATAGAGTCCTTTTATCGTCGTTATACCCGAAATCCACTGTATTTATTTAACATAAATATGCATAATTAATTCCTAAAACCATCCTAACATTGTAATTAATGGGTTTTTGTGATAAATTTATTTAAATCCAAATAAAACATACCTACATTCCTTCCTAACGCCTTATCTCTCATGTTTAACATGATAATAATTTATTACATTAAATCATAACTTAAATTGTACCAGACTGAATATCCTAGTGTGATATCAGTCAATAAGTGAAAATCGTCTTGTGGAAACATAAATCTTTCATCTAAGAAAACTTTTTTAACGAATTATTTTCTACTTCTTCTTCTTTTCGTGTTGATGAACTCTAACTCATTTTTATCTGACCAGTATTTGGCAACTTCTACGGCTCTGTTATTGGCCTCGTATAGATCCTGAAAACTGCATGTGGTTGTGCAGGATAGACAGCATAGCAAATGACGTGTGTCCTGTGCAGCGGCTCCACACTGGCACTCTGTTACAGATGGATCGAGGAAGCCCCATTTAGCCAAATTATTTTCTACTGAACTCTATGAAATGGCAAACAGGTAACACATTACTTTTTTATGTCTTGATAATCTTCTAACTAATTAATGCAAAAGTTGCGGTAAAAATAAATTTATTGCATATTCACTGGACGACAGATGCTCTGAAAAGTCATGACTCACTACAGATGTGCTGCGAATTTACGTTTACGACCCTGCATGTCATGTCGGGATGTCACTTTAGTTGGCCCTTTAACCGCTTGCGTCGGGTTGGTCCGACCAGTTTTTTCGTGTTCTATTCGCCAGGGTCGTGTGTTTCCTGGGTACTCCATCTCGTTTTGCTCTTGACGAGATGGAATATTTGGTCGTGGATGCGCGACCCTGGTGGAATAAACGCGAGAGTGTTTGATGTATCTGACGTACGCTGTTTAAAGGTTTTTTTTTCATAAACCAGTGCTTGACTGCGATCCTACCTGATGGTAAGCAGTGATGCAGTCATTGATGGTGAGGCGCACTAGTTTATTAAGAGCCTATTTACTCTGGCCTTGAAGACGTCTAAATAGCATTTTTTTAAGAAGTCAGCATTGCAAAGGGTCTTGTAACCTCTTTACTGATAGCTCAGGCTTCAAGCACTAATTTGTACACTGGTTTCTCTCTGACAAATATTTGCAGTCTGTGTGGTGCCCAAGGAGCGACATTGTGCACAGATGCAGTTTAAGGGCGTTACAAATCAACGAGACCACTGACGCGCCGTGAGTACGAGGTCTTACTACACCTTATGTATAAGACGTTATTATAGGTCATTTACATACTGTATAAATAAATTAATAAATATTAAACCTTATCAGGGAAAAAAATTTAATGGACAGTTTGTGCTTTTTGGAGGAAGGGATTTTTAATAGGTAATACGAAACATTTTAGATACCTACCCTAACTACAAGAATCACTAGGTTTTTGAGGAGATGTTAGTCAATTTAGTTTAAAACTACTTTGTGGTCAAAAGCACTTCTGAATAATTCTTTAAGTTTGTAATTGTAACTTTGTACAATTTACAGCTTGACTGTGGACGTCTAATATAATAGAAAAATCTTGTGTTACCACAACCCTGAATTGCAAAGAGCAACTTTGATAGGACCACCCAGAGCGAAAGAAGTTATTTGATGATTCGCCGCTCGAAAAAAAGGAGTGTTTGGTACCGAACTCCTCTGAAATGGCTTGATAGCTTTTTAAGAAATTTTAAGTGTATATTTGGCAGGTCTGAGAATAGGTTGTAAACTGTTTTTTACCCTCTTACTCCCACCCCCATATTTTTATTTGATAATTCATTTTCATTTAACATTTGCTGGGTCAGCTAGTTTATGCATAAGTACCTACTTTCACAGTTTAGTTTTCATCCAAATTAAGTCCTATATTTGTTCTGTTTAATTTGTAAAAACTTGGTCCTTATGACTTGGTATTGAAGGAAGTTTTTCTGATTGATTTTCACACACAACCAAATTGAAGCAATAATAGCTATATGAAGGCTGCATATTAAGTCATTGTTAATTGTATTACCTAAATGTGAAGTCTAGGCCATTATAATAAACTAGAAACTAAGTAATTTTCAGTTAAGTGTAGTGTTACTTTTATTAAAAAAAAACCTAATTAAAACTAGCATTCTGAGTTCAATTATAAATGTGAAAAGTAATACATTGGCTGTATTAATTACTAATTAAAACAACTAATTATTCTTTAAAACAATCTGAATGTAGTTTGTAGAAGCAATAACTAAATTACTTTGCAAGTGATTGAGGAAAATTAGCTTATGGAAATCACTAATGCATATTGTAATTAAATTAACATATTATGTGATTTTGTATACAGAGTAAAAAAAATAGTTACAAACAAAAACAGACAAAAAAGGGGTTAAATTGATAGAGGAAACTAGCAATTTCTTTTTACTCTGTGACAACATTCAATTTACTAGCTTTCTAGCTTAAAGTAGATAAAAAAAAAATCTGCCATAACAAAACTCTTCTACAATTTAGTTTTGGTAGCTTATTTCTGCAGATTTCCTTTTGCAATCAACTTGTTTATTTCTCACATTTAAACTGACATGAGCCTATATTTTAATGCAATGAATATTGATCAGTATAGACTGAGGTTATCTGGTCTTTGTCCTGCTTTGATTTATACATTGTGATATTAAGATCAACAAAGAAGGTTGAATACCCTCTACAGCTACACAACACATATAGATATAATCTAAGATATATTCATTAGGAAAAACTAATAGCCAATAAATAAGTTTAAGGATCTTACCTGGTCTGTGCAATCATAAACAATGATAATTCCGTGCGCTCCTCTGTAGTATGATGAAGTGATTGTTCTAAACCGCTCCTGTCCAGCTGTGTCCCATATTTGTAACTTTATTGTCTTGCCGTCTAAGTCTACAGTCCTAATTTTAAAGTCCACACCAATAGTGCTGATGTAGCTCTCTGTGTAGGTGTCGTCGGCAAACCTCAGCAGCAGACATGACTTTCCAACACCAGAGTCACCAATCAGGAGTAGTTTAAACAAATAGTCGCTGAAAGAGAACACATTGCGTAGTTTAGTGGTGTGCAGCAGATCAGATCAAGGACAACACGAGTGATGCGCATCAATAAATGTTCCTAATAAAGGGGAGGCGTTGCTTTGTTCCCTCTAACAAAGACTTTTCGCTCGCTACGCATCCAGTTCACAGGAACCAGGAAGTGTAGGCCTGGTACAATCATCACTCACTAATGCGCCATTCATGAACCATACGATTACGTTTTCACAAATACTTCGATAATACCTACCTACCACGAATACACAATGAGTCACCTCATTTGTAACTAATTAATTTACTATGGGGACACCACAACTTGTTCGTCAACTTAAGTTACAGACTCCTAAGATACAAATTGCACGTAAAGACAATGAACACGCAAAAAAAATGTTTTTTCTGCACCATCCTTGTTTCTAAAATCACCATGTTACATGTAGCAAAAATACTTACTATTCTGGATTCATTTTTGTACTATAAATGTATTTTTTCCAAAACTATAATAATATAGAATATGTCGAAAATAGTTGAGTTCTTTGTTTCTAGCACAAAACAGCAAAAAAATTAATAATTATACGTAGAATAATGGCCGCCGTCCGAAACACCCACTGACGTAAGTCAGAAATTCAAACAGGAGTGCCACTTGGCAGAAACTATATTACGTTCAGAAACAAAAAATCGACTAAACGCTGAATCGATTCTTAAAATTATGAAACATACTAATTTAACTATTTAGAGAATAACGGTTTAGCATCCGTTATGTATAATATATGAAGAATATGTTTGAGTTCGCATAATGTGCTTTTCACTATATCATTAAAGAATATACTTCGCAAGGGCAGACATGTGTATCTAGTAAATGGTAGTTACGCCTGGTGCTCCGTGGATAATTATTCTAGTCTGACTAATCTTCACTAGGTTGGTAAACTCCAAATGCTCTGTACAGAGCTATTACCCTTTTCAGGGTCACTTAACAAAACCAATATTTCTAAAGGCAATCACCACCGGTTTTCCAAATGCGATTTCTCCTGCGGGCGGAGTGGCCCTCTCACTCCGTGTCAGACTTTTACTGACTAAAATCACGCCTGTGTTCCTTCAGTTGCCCTTTGCGTCTAGGACTTTTTTGATTGATGCATGAATGAATAATATGTGATTTTATATCACTGTTATAGGTTACTGTCACTGTCAGAGTATATGGGTAAATGCTTGACTACGAGAAATAAAACCTCCGCACCAGTTAAAACTTCTTTTATTTTTAATGTATATACACATTGGCTTAACCAAACAAATCACGGAATATATTCAACTAAAAGGTAAACGTGAGATTTAATCTACAACACCTATGTAGAAATTCATAAAATCATCTCCTGTAATATACTTAATGGTATCTTCCATATGTACAAACTTCTGTCTTTATAGCCTGCAATAATCTGAAACAAATGAAAATGTTTTATTAACCTTTAAACATAATCTTTTAATATTGTAGTCATATTATAGCCAGCGGGCGCATCTCTCCCTCGCGGTACACGTACACATAATATATTATAGTCATGTAGATGTTGGTATCTCACCTTGCTCCCCACAACGGCGAGCGACAGCAGCATGAGGCTGGGCCCGCGCAGCTGCGCCAGCGGGCGCGTCTCTCCCTCGCGGTACACGTACACGCAGCCGTCGTAGCAGCCCGCGAACAGCAGGCCGCCCGTGGCACGCAGGCACACCGCGCCCTTACCGCCTTCGTGGCAACCCGTGTGCGTCCCACTCTGCAAATTTGATACATCAATTTAATTATAAGATTAGGCCAGCAAAACTTAAACCGTCACGATACTTTTGCTACAGCATGTTAGTCATTTATGTAGTGTGCACCTTGAATTATCACACAAGCACACAAGTATTAAGTAGTATTAGCACACAAGTGGGTGGTCCACGATTCACGATGTTTATGATGTGAAACATCTATTGGTGCAACTTGGCAGTAAAACCAAGTTGTATGCCGTGACGGCTAACGGCATGGCGCTGTCAAGCCGTGACGGCATACGGAATTATCATGAGGCTGTCAAGCCGTGACGGCAAACGATATGACGCTGTCAAATCGTGATGCGCCCACTATGCCACCGCTCCCAACTTCCTTGTGTGTTAGAGCGCGTATATCAACAATGTTTTACATCTGCCAGGAGTCACGCAACTGACGTTTTTTTTTTTCAAACAAATCTCGTGATAAGTCGCACTAAGATGCACTTTACCAGTAATGTTTTGAACCTCTCCAACTAAGTTTTATTTATGTTGATTTTGAAGTGGATACTTGAAGCATAATTACATTATGAAATGGAAATGAGCATTTTAAAAAGACTTCACTCAATATAGGCACTTCAGCAATACTGTAGTGCCTATATTGAGTGCTGTGTATGTGGGAAAGAAGGTACAGTCGACTCTCGTTAATTCGAAACTCGAGGGACTCTTAAAATGTTACCAATTATCGAATGTTCGAAATATTAAATGGTACAATTTTTTTTAAAGAGTATTTGTGAAACAGTAACTGAAACTTAACTAAACAAATCAATTCGTGCGGAAGTGTGTGTCAAACTAATCATTACAAAAACAAAGGCTCGTGTACGATGATACAAGTTTGAAATTGTCTCAAAATGTACTTACATACCTCTGCAAGTTCTAAAATCTTTCTCTCTCTTTCTCTCTGCAACTTTGGATTGTCGAGTGTTTGACGCCGACGAGTTCGAATTAAGTGTATAAAAATGTATTGATTTAGTTCGAAATATGTAGATAAAATTGAATTACAGAGAGGTTCGAATTATTGCAGGTTTAAATTAATGAGAGTCGACTGTAGTAAGTAAATTTAATTTGTGAGTTACCAACTATAACTAATTAAAGACGATGACTAAGAAATAAGGGAGGGAATGTAAGGTAAATTTACTCATTTATAATAATAATAATATATTGTCGGCATACGGCATTATCATACATTCATTCATTCAAATATTTTTTATATTTTTAAATGTTTTTTTTTTGTATGATTTTGTTTAAAAAAAATATTAAAATATGTAATTTATATGTGTTTACAAAGAATAAAGGAAATAATAATATAATAATATTCTACAACTATCACACAACGCCGTCTAGTCCCAAGCTAAGCAGAGCTTGTGTTATGAGTACTAGACAACTGATAAACATACTTAAATATTTCTAAATACATACATATTATAGATAAATTACACCCAGACAGAACAAATGATCGTGTTCATCACACAAACATTCGGCTTGGGCGGGAATCGAACCCACGACCTCCGGTATAGCAGTCAGAGCCACTAACCACTAGACCAACAAGCCTGTCATCATATTAATTCTTTATTTATGCTGCTAGTCTGTCCTAAGAGGTCAAATTAACCATTTATCTCTTTTTAAACAGAGAACACCATAAAGAAACAGTGAACTTTCTTATCAAATCAACATAGTGGATGTCTTAAGACAGCTCAAATGAATAAATTTATTAAAGCTACCAACAACACAATAGGACTCTTACACAAAACTGCAATGCGATGCGATACGACGCCGCATCGCAGGTTTCTGCGATTTGCTGCGTAGCGATTTCGTGCGGTAAAGCATCGGTTCAGAAGATCACACAATATTTTTTTTTTTTTCTCACCACAATAGACATTATTTGTAATGTCTATTGCGATGCGAATCAATTCGCAAGTTATTACAATGCGTCGTGTTAGCTCGCAGATTTTAAAGATGCGACATCGCATCGCAATTTTATATTTGGACCCTTTTGTCTAGATATATATTTTTTTAATTTTGCCCCACGCCAGAAATAACTCCTGTATTCATGGGTGCGACAAACACAAGACACTTAGACCCGGAACACCTATCTGTAGGCCATACAAATTTCTGTCCCGTGCGGAAATCAACTTTCAATCAACAGCTCAACCACTAGGCCAACCGTGACGTCACTATTTTCATTCGAACAGTATAAATTCAAACAATACTCACAGCATAATCGAAAACATGTATCTGATGGCTACTAGTCCCACAGAAGACCTTGCCATCTTCAAAGAGGAGTGTATACACTGTCATTTTGGGCCCAGAGAGCGTTCTTAGCAGTAGTCCAGTCTGTGCGTCCTTTATTGTGACGTTTTCTGAACGGGCGGCGACTAGCAACACTTTGCGGGGTCCCTCCTTCATGGCGCGGAGGGCGAGGATCGATTGCTCGGAGAATTTCACCGTGCTCACTGGTATAAGCATGTTGTTCTGAAATAAAATGGTTGTTTAAATTAGTACAGTAGTATAGTAAATTTTTTCACATTCCTAAAACTATAACTCTAAACTAAATACTTCTTTTTAACCTATAAAAAAGTCAATTATATTTTAATAATGTAAAAAAAAAAACGTGTTCCTTGATTATTCAAAGATGCGTAGACAGCTTTGTAAAATATAATTGTAATCAAGAAATCGAGGGAACACTTCTAGGTAAGTGTACGAATTCTTCCTGATCTAGGTAGAGTGAGAGGGAGTGTCAGACTTTTAAGGTAGAATTAAATTGCGCGCATGAGAGCCACGTACGTTGATCTGGGCGCGTCGGTCTCCATACATTTTATGTAGCAACTAGACTTGCAGAGCTACACTTGTTCCACGCCACGCAACGCGCCGCTACGTACAAATCAGGCGTGGTTCACGTGTGCGTCGGTCTAGTGTAGTTCTCGCTTTACTGGCAAAAATTCACCAGTCTTCTTACAGTTGCCTTTGCGATCCAGGGCCACAGTAATTCATTTGAACAATGCCCCAGCCCTTGCTATTGAGGTTTGATTGATTAACTAACATCCAAATACACTTTCATATCCTATTGAAAAATCAATTATGTAAAAATGGCTGAATAGATTTGGATACAATTTAGCTAATAGGTAGTTTATAAACTGTATATGTACATAGAACGTTTTTTACCCCGGTATGAAGTCCCGGCAGATGAAGCCGCAGGCAGAAGTTCATCATTTAGCCTATAATATTAGTTGGCACGATTATGCTTACCTTGCATTCAAACTGTAGCACAAAGCCAGTCCTGGTGCCGACGAAGACGGTGTCCCACGCGCGGTCCATGGTCTGTATAGGACTGAGGACATTGCACTCAGGACCCTTCTCCAGACCAGTCTGAAATGTAAGAGAAAGATAGGAGTAAGTATTTTTAAAGATCCAAATATTGTGTGCTAAGAGCGTATGCGTACAGTACGTCAAAATATGTTGGCTGCCCTGAAGTTGGCGTTACGAACTATGACGGACCCAGGGGTCTTTAAGTCAAGAGTGAAAAGGGCAAGCATGCTCCATCGTCGACAACATCATCGCTTACCACCAGTTGAGATACATAACAAAAAAAAATAACGCATAAGTACTCGAAAAAATACGTAATATGCATTCGCCATATGAAAAAAAAAATTGTAATGTAACTAGTTTAATTTTCAATAAATAAACAAAAATCACTAAATGGAAAACAATGTCAAGATTGATAGAAAAGCAAATGAGATGAAACATTTTTTTTTATAATTTATTTTATAAACAAATATACATATTGTCTCTCTCGCCAAGACACCGTTATCTATGGCAGCCGTACGGGCGTGACGAAGGCAAAGAAGGAACAGGAGTGGGTTTTTAGTCAGTAAAAGTCTGACACGCCCTCCTGCCCCGCCCAAGAACGGGGGATGTCATTGGATTATTTAAAAACTTTTAAAAATGAACTTTGACGTCATAGACGATATCCGACTACTTATTTAGTAACTACTGGCTACAGTGCAGTACAGTGCAGTGGCTGGCTGCAGTGGCTACTTATGCAGTTCTGAAGCTTACTTCGTTTTTGATGAAGATATTTTAAAAATCCTTACATATTTATTTACTAGAGCAATGTTCCGCAAAGTGTGTGTCGCGGCACACTGGTGTACCAGTCCCGTAAAATGAAGTTATCTCATATAGTTAATAGACAGACGAAAGAAAAATGTAGAGCTACCTATAGAATGGGTACGAAATTCATTATTTTTGACCCATCGATTAAGACTGACATTGATACCGAGCAGGAAGAACTGTAGCAAATGAAAACGCCTTAAAATTCATTTTTGGTTTGTTGATCAATAATTCTGTAAAAAAATGATTTTTCATTCATGGTGTACCTCCAAAATTTTCTGATTTCTTAGATATATCCTTGAACACAAAAAGTTTACAGAACAGTATACTAGAGCATAATTTTTAATTGTTTCATTTAGTAAATTAAAAATTGCATGCATATTCCCTATTGTACTAAGTTCAGAGCGATCAAAATATTTCGGGTGTACTGTACTTCCGAATCAGAGATAATGTCAGTCCGAAGTAGCTGTAGTATTACATCGACAGCTACAAGGTGATAAAAATTATCTGCAACTTTGCGATTTTTCTGATAATTGCAGTAACTAAGTAAACTGTTACTTGTTACATAGCAAAAAAAATACAGATATCGCTTTATTTTTTTCACTTTTGCCACGTGAGAAAAAAACTGACTAACAAACAGCACCTCTACACCTACGATGTTGATGTCATCCCATTTGATTAATTTGTTCATCAATCGCCTTACCAAGATGACCTAACCCAATTCCAAAGATCTATACTCCATTTGTTTAGGTAATTAACTAAAGGTAAACAATCTTGACATGTCTTTTATCTAAAAGTTGCCAATAATTTTTATCTAAAAATGTTTACAATTCGTGGTAACTAACTAAATTTAAATAATCTTTGTATGCCTTTTATACGATTTTTTAAAATAAAAAGACATATTAAGATTTAAGATTGATTACGTTTAGTTAACTACCAAAACCGATGGAGTACCTATAAGATCAACGTTAAGGGAGCGTTCTATTGAAGCGAAACTGAGTGGAGTGGCGCGGAGAAGAGCAGTGACATCTGTCGTGGTCAGATCTTAGAATTGATCACTTCATGATATGGCCAACTAAAACTAGTCAGATTGTTTTAAACGTTAACATTTGATGACATGTCAATCCTTGTTTGGCCATTTCATTGATGTAGGATTTCAATAAGGTCTAAAGAAAACTGGCCAAGCGAGCTATGACATAAACATCACTTTGCGTTGCGTCCCAGGACCCCGGGGTTCCCTTTTGGACAATCCATGGCCCCAGTAGTTTTTCACCATATAATGCAAATATAACAATTAATAAAATACAGCACTTGCTTACAGTATGTACATTTACAATGATGTTATGGAGGCTATGATAAAGTGTTTTTTGTTTAAATCTATTTATATTTAGATAGATAGATATATTCTTTATTGTACACCAAAAATACAAATTACATTAGAAACTTAATATTAATATGGTGTCACAATGGGCGGTCTTATCGCTAAAAGCGATTTTTTACAGACAAACTTTGGATGGATTTGACAGAGAAGGAGAAAAAAGATACGCAGGTAATTCGTAGTGTACTATTTACATATATAGGTACAATACAAATTAATTACAACGGTTAAACCACCAAGTACAGTAACTAAACAAAAATAATTAAAGTTATACACAACATTTACATCAATACCCCTCACAGTACTCATATCATACCAATAGAATCATCATCCATTCATACGCAAACAGATCGTTTGTTGGATTAGAATTCAAGAGATCTTTTAGTACAGCCAAAGTGCGGTATAAATACAAAATTTTGTAGTTACTAACAAAATTAATGTTATTATAAACTATGCTTAACTACTGCCAGTGGATAATTACGATTATTGTCATTGTCAATATGTATATAAAAAAACAAGGCAAATCGGACTAGCACACTGAGGGTTCCGAACAAACTTATCTATGAAAACAGTTCGATTCCCGAATTGAGTTACGAAGATTTTTACGAATTGTAAAAAGTTTTCTTTTGTGACGTAACTACAATACAGTTTTCAGATTTATTCCTATATCTATACTATAAGACCTTGCTTTATGCCAAACTTCAGGATTCAGAGTCAACGAGAAGTACCCTATGATTCCTTTGAGAGTGTTGAAATGTACGTTTTTTTGCGACATAAACGGACGTATCTTTTTTTTCCGATATCTTAAAAGTTTTATTTTTTCATAGCTTCAAAGGAGCGCAGACTTGAGTATACGGTTTTAATTTCAACTAATTTATAATAATCACTGTCTAATGGTAAGGGATGATGTGGTCGACAATGGAAAACGCTTCTCTCTCTTTTCTGACTGATCGAAAGTTCACTATCGTTGAGTCTAATAGATTCGGAAAACATACGGATTATTTAGGACCTCCCCCTCCCTTATCCACACAATCCTTGTGCTAGTCCGGCCAATCTTTATGATATGATATTTTTATTCTTGTCGTGTTGTCGCGATAAAAACATTGCATTCGAGTATACAATGCGTTCCAAATAAGAATAGGATCGATTACCATGTTGTGACGTCACGTCATACTGTCTAATCGAAGAATTATTATGGTGAGCAAAACAAGAAATTTTAAAAATTTTATTTAGTTACGAAATGTGAAAGAAAAAAGTTTATTCAGAATCCAGTTCTTCAATTTTGCTGATCTCTTAGTTCTTCAATTTTGCCCAATTTCTTGCGATTTGACAGTATGACGTGACGTCACAAGATGGCAATCGATCTTATTCTTATTTGGAACGCATTGTATACTCGAATGCAATGTTTTTATCGCGACAACACGACAAGAATAAAAATATCATATCATAAAGATTGGCCGGACTACTACGCGATTTTGTTGGCATGTATATTAGCGGTCAATCGCATATCTATATATGTGAGTGTTAAAAGCATTCGTGTTCGCCCGAATACTTCGCGACTCGACGAACTACTCGGCCACATTTGTCGCTAAATCCCGACATTAGTATTACGTCGACAATAGAATACGGTAGACAAAACGATCATACCTCCAAATCATAATAGCGTATCCTCGAATCCAGCGATCCCGTGTACACAGTAGTCCCATATTTCTCCTTCACAATGGTCAGACACGTGACGGCCAGGTTGGATCCTCGCAGAGTATTTATAAGCATCCCATCTCCACTAAAGTGGTACACGTTGCCATCTAAACACGCTGCTATGAAGTCATTCTCTATGCACTGGAATGGAGAATTATTTGTGTTAAATAAAATGGTATTATTATGCTGGAAATTGGTGTTCTCAACAACAAGAGATGGCGGGATAAACAGTGAAAAGGAAACCGGTAACACTGGAAGAAATGGCCTTGGGCAGTACAGTAGATAAAATAATAATATAATTATTATATTAGGCCAGTTTGTTTACAACCAGAGGTCAGAGTTAAGGCCTTCTGTCCACGGATACGTAGCTTCATAGACGCGTATTCGTCACTATCCGCTTCGTGTACGCCTGCTCACAGCTTACATACAAAACTACTCATATCAACAAAAATATGAGATCGTTGACAGACAACGAAGCGGCAACGTCGTGCCGTCGTATAATGACGAATACGCGTCTATAAAGCTACGCGTCCGTGGACAGTATACCTTATATGTAAATATAAGCCGACTTCACTAAAAAAAACACTAAAAGGATCAAAATAACTTCAATTTCGGAAGTCGGGGTTTCTCCGTATTGTTTGTTTCTCCGAAATTTTTAATAGTATTTTTTTTTTTTTTTTGTGAAGACGGTTATTTTATTTTCGTAAAAGTTTTTATTTTGTCTTTTTAGCTGCGATACACTTATAACCAGAGTGCCTATTTCTCATGACAATTCCAATTAACCCAAACACTGCTAGGTTACATTGTTTTATTATGAAGTTCCACCTTCCGGCTAAATCATCATCATCAGATCAATCCGATGATACCATTTTTAACGTAACTATTCAGAACTATTCATTTTTTGTATTTTCATAGTCGCTTAACTATCTTCATTGTGATATCTATGTGAGTATGAAATTCCGTTGACCATTTCTGGTCTCCTTCTTCTGTGTGTGTTACTTTTTGACTGTAAATGCTTAAGTTCTCAATGAAAATACCAAAATCACCATAAGGTGGCCTATAATTTTTGAAGAGTACCCTCGATTCCTTATGGAGCCCATCATCAGAACTGGATATTTTCTATAAGGGAAACAAAAATATATTTGCACATCGGTCCATAAACAACGGAGTTCTGAGGTAACAAATATAAAAAAAAATATTTAAAAATACAACCGAATTGATAACGTCCTCCTCCTCCAAAAAAATGCACGTTTTTAACCGACTTCAAAAAAATTTAAATCCGTTAAAAACGTGCACTTTTTTCGCCGCATCGTCATCATCAGATCACTTCGACGATATCATTTTCAAAGTAACTATTCAGAACCATTGATTTATTTGTATTGTTATAGTCGCTTAACTATCTTCATTGTGATATCTATGTCAGTATGAAGTTCCATTGACCATTTCTGGTCTTCTTCATCAGTTCCACTTCATCAAATCTTACTTTTTGACTGTAAATGCATAATATTTGAGGAGTTCCCTCGATTCACTATGGAAATCATTAAAAAAAAAAAAATTGGGGCCAATCTGGAAGCATATCTATTGCAAATCAGTCCATAAACGACGGAGTTCTGAGGTAACAAACATAAAAAAAAATATTATAATAAATACACCCGAATTGATAACGTCCTCTTTTGTTTAAGTCGGTTAAAACATGCGTTTTTTTCACCGCAGTGCGAGGCGCTTCTTAGATACGATACAAAAATATGTGCGGTAGTTTTACCGCAAATTTGCAGCGAGAGGCCAACGGTGATTTTACTGCATGCGTTTATTTCACCGCAATGCGCGCACTTCTATGACACTCCATACTTCACAGATTATGCGTTAGAATAACGCAAGGTAGTGCGCGCCAGGCCTAAGAATAAATATGCCATTGAACAAAACATGCACTATGTTTGTTTGATCAATGCCAATTAGATGAAGTTTAACTTACAGTTTTTAATTGGCTGGACAAAATAATTAAACATTTAGTATGTTAATACTGATTATTTACATTTTTGTGATGATAAAACACAGTTTCCATTAACTATTACGAGAAATTTCCATCTAAATATTTTGATTCTATAGTTTCATTAATACATAACAGTTAAAAACTCACCTCTATTGCAAGTACGGCATCAGCATTTCCGGTGATGGTTACCGAATCTCGACGCAGCTTCTCGTCTGTCGAGTAGTCGTACATCTTGCACTCATTCTCTGCCTGACCGCTCTCCGCCGTCGTCGCGTCCTCCGCAGAAGACTGACTATTATCCAATATTATCTCCTCACTTATAGCCACCCTCCCATGTAGGTCTTTCTCATTACATTTTATCTCACTCTCCTCTCCTATCACAATATCTTCGGACACATCTAACATATCAAACTGGAGATCATTGACCACATTCTCTTCCACCTCTTGCCTTGGTTTTAGTGCAGATTTTGCTTGCAGCTCGGAAAGAACCACCTCCTCGGTATTCGAAGGCCCAGCAGTATCCATAGGCACAGATGTATCATCAGACCCTATGGATCCTTCCTTTATAAATTTTCTTACATCAGTCTGGATAAGAACCACTGAACAGTCCTTTATGTCAAAAGCATTTACATTAACATTAGTATTTTTTTGAGGTTTTGTTTTCTTTGTAGATTTTTTCTTTGGTTGAGATCGAGGTTTCTTCTTACTTTTAGCTGGTGACGGCTCCTCAAGAGCGTCTAGTGATATAATATCTTCTAGGGGCCTATCATCTGTAATGATTTGCTCTATAAGAGATATATTAGGTGTTTTCGCTTTCTTATTACTTCTTTTTGATGTGGGACTTTCAGAACTCAGCCGTTCTTGTTGTAGTACTTTTTGTCGTAAATTTCTTTTTTCTAATTTCGTTGAATAACTGCTATCTTCTTGAACACTCTCTAAAGCTATTTGCTCTAGGTCTTCTACTGGTATGCTGGTGAAATCTTCTACAATTTCATCTGCAGTCATTATATTTTCATGCAGTGTGTCATGATCTTCATCTTCGTCTTTATTTTCGTCAATAGGTGTTACGTTCAGAACAGTCATACCCAAAGCAGGCATACTCTCTTTGGATTCTAAGGAACTGTACAATTTAAATTTTTCTTGTAGTAATACTTGTATTTCCATATCAATTTCTTTCATTCTTTCAAAAGCATCAGCTGCATTTGGTTTTGACTTTTCTAATTCTAAACTCACAGGAAGTGTTTGTGACAATTTTGAAACAAACTTCTTCCTTTCTGTTTGAGTAAACCTGGTAGTTGTAATTTTAGTTTGAAATGTCTGTGTTTCTTTTGCAATTAATCTCCTTATACATTGAGTACCCACAGTTTTAACTTGCACTGTCTTAGTGCGTGCAGGGGTTGGCGTTGGTAATTGTTTAGATATATTATCGTCTACAGTGGGTTTGGTAGGAGTTACAGCTGAAGCAGTGTTTCTGTGCGCCTGGTGGTGAGATGATGCCTTCTTAGGTTGCTCTACAAACATATCAAAAGTCTTAAGTTTAATTTTAGGATCTGATTTAGTGGGTGTTTGACTGTTTGCATTATTACTATCTTTTGGACTTAGAATGGTTTGACTGGATGTGCTAGAATGTCTTCTCCTGCTTGAGTCACTCTCCTTTTCTTTTGGCTTTTTTGATGATTCTTTCCTTTTGACATATTTATCAGAATAACTTTTATCTGTTGAGTCAACTTTTTGACTATCCATGGTTTCTTTCTTATTTTCATCTTTAGATAAATATATAGTAAAATAATGTTTTGGGGCATCATTGCACTTATCCAATGACTTATTTGAAACAGCTTTTACATTTGCTGGAGTATTTTTTTCTGAAGTTGGTTTAGCTGAATCTGAAGACTGGCTAGATTCACTTTTCTTTCGTTTTTCTTTACGATGAGATGGTCTTTGGTCAATAGACCTTTTTCGTGAGTTTGATGGAGGAGTTTTAATAACATTCGAGCAACCTTCTTTGTCAGTCTCTTTGTCAGTATCTTTAGGTTGAGGCATATGCTCCTGCTTGATTTTAATATGTTTCGCTTTGTGAATATCATTATCAGGTGTTTTAGGTGCTGTTTCATTAATGGTATTTTCGTGTAGGGATTGTATTACTTCATGTTTGATTTGTTGAGCTATATCTCTGATGCTCTCCCTATTGTGCACAGGAAATAAGTCCAAAGATGACTGGTCAATGGGTTGCAATTGATTGTCGATTTCTTTTTTGATTTGAGGTGGTGCTTGAGGAGCAGGTTGAAAGTCAGTAGGTGGCCCCCTTGCAAGATCATCATTTTCAATAAAGTTGTGGTCAACAGCTACATGGTATTGCCTGTCTAGTTCGGCGAATGTATCTTCATCTTCAGACAGCTGATCAGTATAGCTATCAAATAGTGGTAGTGGTTCTTCATTAGTTTGAAATGGCTCTTCGGCAGGGGTTTCCATACTTCTTCTCTGGCTGTTCCTCTGGCTATCTATACTAAGTTTTCTTTCTTGTGTCTGATCAATTCGTTTTGATTGACGCCTCTCAAAAAGCACCTTGGGTTCTTCATATGGTATTTCATGATTATAATTTAAGTTCTTATTAGAATGATTAGTTGCAGCTGATCTGTTTGAATTTTCATAATTTAATGATAGTTGATCTTGCTCATAACATGGGTCTTGTGATAATTCATCATAACTGTGGGGTTCAAAATAAGGATAGTTAGACTGCCCATCTTCAGGCACATCAAATCTCTGTTCAAATTCCGCTAACTGTAGAACTTTACTAAGTTCAGCCATGACAATGGGCTTTATATCTTCAAGTAATACAGTGTCTTGTGGATCTAAGAGGCACTGCATCTGCTTCATGAAAGTATCCTCATAAATTGTATTATTGTCATTATGTATGAAGTCTGTACTGGAACTATACAGTGATTTCTCTGCCACAGATCTTAAATGGCGGTTTAAACTATTTTGAGACTCTGTTATTAAACTACTAATGGCATACTCAAACTTTGATGAAGAACCTGGATCATCCATTAGTTTATGCATTTTATCTTTGTCCATCTTAAACAGTTGGTGGACAATATTTGATTTCATCTTATCACAGTTTGATTTAACATTTTGTCTCTGTCTTGGCGTTCTCTTCTTGGGTGGTTGTTCTTGCTGAATGCGCTGGTTAGCATTCTCGCGGGATTCCTGTTCACTCATACTCGGTTGGACAGAAGCATCTTGTGATAATCTTTCAGGATCATTACGATTCATTAACCTTTTCCTGACAATATCTACAGTGTCATGTACAGACCGGCTAAACGAAGTGTCATTGTTATTGGTAGTCGGACCTGAAGTCCCGCCATAATGGTCTGATGCAGGAGGCCTATGACCTGTATAGTCTACAACCGGTATTTTATTCTTCTCTGGAGTATCATTGTGTCTAAAAGAATTTTGACTTCTATCATCATAGTCATGTTTTTTAAAGCTAGGAGGAGGTGGATTGGACCAAGCTGACATCCGTTGCAGATTAAAAGAATCTGGTGGAAGTGGTAAGAGTGGTAGCTGCCGATGATCAATATCTCCCATACTATTAATATGAAATGAATCAGGTGGGCCATCTTCGTAAAAGTTTGATGGCTCTTTGTATGAGCTGCATTGATTGGTTTGATCTTTAGTTCTCATATTAGGATGGACATTATATTGATACATGTGCCTGGAGCGAGGATGATGCTCTCTCTCCGGCATTCTCTGATCAATTTGGCGATGGCCATCTCTATATTCTCTGTGTCTGTCATGATGATCTTGTCGACCATGGCCGTCTGGATGACCTCCGTGAGAATTAAAAGGTGGTGGCCCTCTTTGATTCAGTCGGGTGTTAGGTGGCGGGAATCTGGAATATAATATTACAGAAACTAAGAAAAACAAAATACAATATTTGCAATAACTCATTCTATATACCATTATGTTAATGAACCTATAAGAAAACGTAATTTTGAAGTTTTATCGACGTATTCTATAAACATACACAGTTTTTTTAACATTTCAAGGTATACGAAATATTGGCGCGTCAGTGGTGCAATGCAAATATTGCAAGTTATATTGGTACTAGGGTCTTACCTGGGAGTGTCATGTAATTGGAAGATTCTTGGAGGTCTAAATCGAGGAGGCCCGTTACCTCTAGGCCTGAAATGCCTTTGATTTTCACTTCGCCATCCTCCAATGCTTGGATGACCTCGCCTCATTATTTAACAACTAATGCATATTATACCACAATATACCGAAGGAAGGGTTTCACTTTATTTTGGTGTTCGAAGTATGTATTTTATTACACGAAAAAAGGTGATAATCACAAGAAAAACAAGTTTGATCAATTGTCGCGCCGAATAAAAATACATATACGGACATGGAATCCATTTGACATTTCATTAGACAAATAATTGCCAGCCATGATAAATATATATTTACAATAAGATGCGTTCAAACTAAAGGATAGATGTTTTATTTCATCAGGACAAATTGATCTCACTCAAAAAGTTTTCTAAGAGATTCTTCTGAGATTCTTACAATATCGTTTATATTTCATACATCTTTTTTTACAGAAAATATTAAGTGAAAATTCTACTATAGCAACATAATACAGCTTACTCATGAATGGGTGATGGAAAACACCTTATTGGAAAAAACAATAAACATTTTTTTGGGTGTATTTTAAACACTGAATAACGTTTTATTTCATAGAATTTTAGTTCACTGAAATAGTCCGTTCTTCTAATTGTTATACTTTATGAGAAAATGATTTTGAATTTTGTAAAGCACAGACTAAAATCCATATATTTGCTGATAAAAGTATTATATTATCTACAATAATAACCGACGATATGTTAAAAATTAGTTAAAAATTAGTAAGAAGTCTAGATCTACCTACTTTGCGTTAACCTATGAGGTTAAGTTTATTTAAAAAAGCCGAAAATTTTGGGCCCTCAGTTAAGACGATTCAGTAAAATATAACTTTCATTTACTTTTTAACGATTGACTTTTGGGTCATTATTTATTTTTTACTAATTCATAGGGTACTTATCTAACTAAAATACAAAGTTGTATGTATATATTTCGTCAGGTAAATTCAGTTTTTGCAGATTCTTTAAAAAATATTTATAATAGATTCTATAAACCATCATAAATCTAACGTGACTATTCTACAGATTTGAGAATGCTCGATGAGGTGGGCAAGCTCTAGACAAGAGATGCGCAGATCGCGGCCCGCGGACCGCATGTGGCCCCCCGGCAATATGCCAGTGGCCCACCAGCAAGCTAGTTCTTTTCAGATCACAAATAAATTCGGGCAATTACAATCATTTTCCAAATTACATGAAAATGGCTAATAAAATCAATAAAACTATGGTAAATCTTAGCTTTGTCGAAAAGTTAGATATTATAATACAATCTTTTCGTGAACGATTTCTGAGTTTCAAGAAGTCAATCCTCTTTTTAAAACAACATCATCATCATAGTTAAACAC
This sequence comes from Mythimna pallens, assembly GCA_961205895.1. NCBI lineage: Eukaryota > Metazoa > Arthropoda > Insecta > Lepidoptera > Noctuidae > Mythimna > Mythimna pallens. Next base: position 16,776,540 of record OY540844.1, on the reverse strand, counting down.
ATTTATAATAATAATAATAATAATAATAATAATAAGCTGGCAACACCCAATGTCAACAAGTTGTTTTTTTTTCATTCACAAATTTATAAATCTTTAAATATTTACATAAGGTCCCATATTTACATATTCTACAGCAAAATAACAAGAAATATATAGTAAAAACTTATTGAAATCAATAAACTGGAATTTGGACATAATCTAAAAGAAAAAATGCATACATTATATACCGGACAGATGACACATGTCATCAAGATGAAAACAATAATTAAATGGAATGAAAATATAATATAACTATGTTGACGAGAGCAGCTGCCCGTCGCGCACGCCATCCATCCCCGGACTTGCCGCTCAGCTCCGCCTCGCCGCCGCCGGACCCCGGATCATCAGTGACACCGGCGGTTGCAGTCGCGTCGAGCTCGAGCGACGAGTATTTTTCCCCGCCGACGTCGCCAACACCTGTACGTCGGCCGGGGAGAGGCCGGCCACCGAAGGGCTTGGGATCTAGGGGCCAACCGGCCCCGAGCCGGGTCCCCGCTGCCGGTGGTTGTGTGCAGCGCATGAGATGGACTCAATCCATGAATGAGAACGTCATGCGCGCATATTACAGGGCTACAGAGGGGGGAACTAACCTCACTGCGTACCGTGTTAGGATGCTGTCTCTTTTTCAGGACCTTGAACCAACCGTAGACGTCTCGGCGCAACGATTGTCGGATCAGGTGCGGGTAATCCAACACAGTCATAGGTTGGACGACGCCGTACTTGATAGGCTGCGCTCAGAAGTACTGAACAACCATATCGTCTCGACTCCAACACAGACAGGGGTACTGCCGGCCGCTGACGCAATCCCGCCGCGGTCCAATGCTGTTGAGAATGAGTTAGATGATAGGGTTGACACAGTAAGTAGCCAGTGCAATGAAAGACTGAGGAGCGCACTGGAGGATGCGCTTCGCGAGTATAGGTCCACTCCAGCCGAATTTAGACCCCGGATGCCGCGGCTACCTATGTGCAAACGAAATATGGCGCTAGTGTGTGCTCTGGACTCGCTGCTTAAGAATGTTTTTGAGAGCAGCGAGGACCTCGTTGATACGCACTCCATCCTGTATTGTGGGGCTGTTGCGGCATGTCGTTTAGCTAACATAAAGTTTTCAAGTTGTGATGTAGCTAATCGACCAAAGCCTGCTGTACCAGCCTGGCAGTGCAGGATCGAGGGACGTATTGATGAGGCCAGAGCACTCATTGGTAAGCTATACTGCTTCAGGGAGGGCAATACACGTCCACGTGTGATGCGATTCGTGAGACGGGCATTTTCGGGAACTGGAATTACCCCCCGAGAATACATGTCCCGTGTCACGGAGCGCATCGACTTCCTGAAGCAGAAAGTTTGTGCATGGGCCAATCGTATCCGGCGGTATAAGCGTCGGGTCGATCGATACTCGCAGAATCGCATATTCCAGAGCGATGAGAGGTGGGTGTATAGAGCTTGGGAGCGACCTGAACATAGTGTGATTGACGTGGTCCGCCCGGATGATGCCGCCACGAATGCATTCTGGCGCAGCATTTGGTCGGTGCCCGTCTGTCACACTGAGGGTGGCTGGATGCGTGATGTCGAGCGCGTGTGCGCAGCTGTACCAGAAATGGAAAAAGTTGAAATTACGCCACTAGACGTAGCCAGAGCAGTTCGTCCATTACCAAATTGGAAGTCTCCAGGTACGGACGGACTGCACAACTTCTGGTTAAAATGGTACAGCAGCTCACATGCGCTTCTGGCATTGCAATTCCAGTCAGCTTTAGATTCTGGGTCGCTACCTCAGTTTCTCACAACTGGTATCACCCATCTGCTCCATAAGACAGGTAGTCCCACGGAACCCAAGAATTATAGGCCGATTACATGTTTGTCGACGGTCTATAAACTTCTTACATCCATTCTGAGAGCAAAAATTAGTGTACATATAGAGAAAAATTTGATAATGTCTGCCTCTCAGAACGGGTGTAGGAATGGGTCCCGTGGTACTAAGGAGCTACTCCTCATTGACATGGCCATAAGCCAACAGGTTCGTCGATCTCGCAAGGATCTGTCGACATGTTGGATAGATTATAAGAAGGCCTACGACTCTGTTCCACATACATGGCTCATGAGGGTGCTGGAGTTGTATAAAATAGATGCAACTTTACGCACCTTCCTTGAGTCATGTATGAGGCAATGGAAAACAGTCCTTCGCTATCCAGGATGTCGACCGATCCAGGGGAATGATGAACCAATATGGATTAAACGGGGAATATTTCAGGGCGACAGTTTGAGTCCACTTTGGTTCTGCTTAGCCCTGAACCCTCTTAGCACGTTGCTGGAGGATTCAGGTCTAGGCTATCGGTTGAGAAGAGGTGGTCAGGTCCTATCTCACCTGCTTTACATGGATGATTTGAAACTCTTTGCCCACAACAATTTGCAACTAATGGAACTACTGAAGGTAACTGAAACTTTCAGTAGTGCCATCAGGATGGAATTTGGAGTGGACAAATGTGCAGTTATGCATGTAAAGCGAGGGGAGATTGTGGAATCCGAGAGAATTCAACTCTCGGATTCCATACACCTTAGAACCCTCTCCCCGACCGAAACTTACAAGTATTTGGGTATGTCGGAAGCGTTAGGCATTAACGTCGCTGACATGAAGCAAACGTTGAAGGAGCGCTTCTTTAACCGCCTGAAGAAGGTTTTAAACAGCCTTCTGTCAGGCGGAAATAAGGTCCGCGCCTTCAATGGTTGGGTCATGCCGGTTTTAATGTACTCTTTCGGCATACTCAAATGGACTCAGACCGAGCTAGACGCTCTGGATAGGCGGGTCCGTACATTGCTGACCGCAAACCGGATGCATCACCCACGATCTTCGGTGATGAGACTGTACATCCCGCGGAAGTGTGGAGGTCGCGGCTTTTTGAATGCAAAGACTCTACACAACCGCGAGGTGTGCAGCCTCAGAGAATATTTCCTCAAAACCGATGTGGGTATGCACCGCGATGTGGTCGCAATGGACAAGGGACTCACCCCGTTGTCCATGGCTAAAGAGAACTGGCGCAAACCTGTGGTACTTACTACTGATGACCGCAAGGAAGTATGGAAAGGCAAGGAGCTCCACGGGCGCTTTTATCGGGCTCTTCATGAGCCTGATGTAGATTTTTTGGCGTCCGTGGCCTGGTTACGTTTCAGCAACCTCTTCGGAGAAACTGAAGGTTTTGTCTGTGCGATTATGGACGAAGTTATTTTGACGAACAACTACCGGAGACATATTATGAAGGACGGGACGGTTGACATGTGTCGGGCATGCCATCGTCCGGGTGAGTCCATCAGACATATAATCTCAGGTTGTTCTCGTCTGGCTAACGGCGAGTACTTGCATAGGCATAACCAAGTAGCCAGGATTATTCACCAGCAACTTGCTTTAAAATACAACCTAGTGGAATCTGAGGTACCATACTACAGGTATGTGCCCGACCCAGTTCTCGAAAATGACCATGTCACGTTGTACTGGGATCGGTCTATCATTACTGACCGGACTATTGTAGCGAATAAGCCGGATATAGTGGTGATAGACCGATTAGCGCGCCGCGCAATGATAGTCGACGTCACCATCCCGCATGACGAGAATCTCGTGAAAGCTGAGAAAGAGAAACAAATCAAATATCTCGACTTAGCACACGAGGTTGTCGACATGTGGAATGTGGACTCGGCTATCATTGTGCCGATTGTCGTGACCGCCAATGGTCTTATAGCCAAAAGCTTCGACGACCATCTGTCGAAGCTGTCGTTGCGCGGTTGGATCAAGGGCCAGATACAGAAGGCAGTACTCCTCGACACGGCTCGCATTGTGAGGAGGTTTCTGTCTCTGGAGCCCTAACCACCGGTAGCTTGGACCCTGTTCCCGACACCGGCGGATAACTATTTTTTATATTTTTAAATGTTTTTTTTTATTACTTGTTCTTTAAAGAAATATTTAAAAATGTAAATGATATGTGTATAAAAATAAATAAAGAATAATAATAATTTATTTATTTGCTAGAATGTAGGTGTACAAAGTAGTATGATCTTAATTTTAGTTAGGCCCATTTACATTCTACCATAACTTGTGGTGTGCAAATATTAATACAGTGCAAATATAATAATTAATTTAAAATGTCATAATAATGTGACATCAGAGGTTACCAATACCTGTTATCACTATAAAGTAATTTAATGGTCCATGCACATTGATAAAATGTCAAAGTAATAAAAATCAAAGTCACCAATATCTACTATCACTATCAAATGTCAAATTCTATATAATAATTTTAATGTCCATGAATATTATAAAATGTCAAAAATATGGTAATAGTAATTGTCAACTTAAAAATAAAATGAAAGCATTTATTGAACTTCACATGAATTTAAAATGTCAGAAACAAAAAATCTAAAATATTAAATGTCAGTTTAAAAAATAGAATAAAAATGTAAATAGAACTAAAATTGCCATTACTTTCCTACTTTGCGTTCGTTAAATGACATATATTCATTGACACTGTAAAAACATTTTTGCGTCAGCCATTGAATCAACTTTTTTTTGAACATAGGTAAAGGTAGTTCTTTTAAGGCATTTGGTAATTTATTGTAAACCTTAATAGCCATTATAAACGAATTTCTTTTAAATAAACCAAGCTTGGATTGTGGCAAGCAGAGCCTATGTTTATCTCTAGAGGCAACATTCCTTTTAATTACATCTCTATGTTTAATAAAATATTCTGGATGTTGTCGTACAAATAGACATAATTCTTTGACATACATGCATGCTAATGGTAATATATTGTATTTTTTAAACAGTGGTTTACAGCTATCCATATAACCAGCTCCACAGATTGCACGCACACATTTTTTTTGTACAATAAATGCTTTAGTGATATCCACCGAGTTACCCCACAATAAGAGACCGTATGAGAGTACGGACGAAACATAACCGTGATATGCGCAAAGAGCCGCTTCAGTTGAAACTGTTGCTCTTAATCTTCTTAGTGCATAGATAAATCTGTCCAGTTTGTCACAAACATAGTCGACATGCTTTTTCCAATCGCAGTTTTGATCTAGTTGTATGCCCAGAAATGCAGTACTTACTACTTGTTCGATAGTAGTGTCATTATATTTAATATTTAGCGTTGACGGGTTTCTCCTATATGTTTGGAATTGGATCATTTTCGTTTTCTCCATATTAATTTGCAGGTTATTGGTGTTCAACCAGTGTATTATATTTTTGACAGCTTCATTTATTTCATGCTCGTAGGTGTCTACTCTTTCACCTTTCACAACAAGGGTAGTGTCATCAGCAAATAAAATCACTGTGTGGCGAGTGATATTTGGGAGGTCATTGATGTAGAGGAGGAACAAAAAAGGCCCCAATACACTGCCTTGCGGCACTCCGAAATAATTTTCCTTATAGTCGCTTCTATATGAAACCTTTTCCCCATTATGTATTCTGGAGATTTCCACACATTGTTGTCGCTTTTTCAGGTAGCTTCTTAACCAGTCGTTCGCTTTTCCTCTTATGCCGTATTTTTCTAGCTTGTGTAAGAGCAATTCATGGTCCACAAAATCGAATGCCTTGCTCATGTCCAAGAGGATAGTCGCTACTGGTAAGCCTTCATTTACCGCCTAGTCTTCATCAAATTAAAACATGCCAATGACGTGGGACTATTTTTAGCAATTCTTTCACTATTTCAGCTGATACATTACCAGAGTCAATGCAGTTAGAATAGGGTATTAGACTCATTTTTGAAAAGTATCTCAATTAGATTCTATAGTGCTAATAAACCACAAAAAAAAACCAAAAACTTTTCTATTCAGTTGAAAATGCATTTAAAATTTACATTTTCAAATTTCGCGCGTAATTTGACGACAATGTAGAAAGCAGTGGATTCCATATTTATTCAGTGGTCGTGACGTGAATTGGCTGTTTACACAAATGCACTCAGTATGGCCGATCAGTTGACAGTTGACAGTAGTGACTTTATTGTACACCTCATTATTATTCTGAGTTGTAGGTACACAGCCGAATGACGTAATAACATGGTGGATGGCGATAAAGAACAGATAATAAAAACTGAATACTTTGAATTGAATTTTAAAATTTATTGTTATTTTATGAACTAAAACTAACACTTACCGACTGCATTTTACATAAGCTATCTTAGTAATATATTTTTAGATTTTTTCTCATATGACTTGCTGAACTTTTACTGCTGCTTTGATAAAACTATGCACCTACAAAGAGTTGCGCACAAATGCCCTGAAATGTGCCAGCTTATTTGGTTCTACGTATTATATATTATTGTTACATCACTATTACATATTAAATAAGCAAGCGGCTCGCCACCACACAGATAAACCCTGAGAGGTTTTCGCTGTATGGCAATAAAAATCTGTAATATAGATTAAGGAATTTGGAAAAATAAAATAAATAAAAAATATGTGAACAATCTTTTTCGGTAGGTAACAAAACAAAAAATCGAAACCACCTTGCAAATGAAAGTTTGGAAGCAATTTTACATGTACAAGTAAATTTGAGTCAAATATAAAAAAGATTGTGAGCACAAGAGTGTAGACACATGTTGCATCCCTCACCAAAGGCCTACCCAATTTTCAAGGCATTATAGTCATCCTGTCTGGCCTCTTCCCATCGTCACGTGCCAAGCCATTGGGTTCTAAAACAGCTGGCACCCCGGCGGTGACAAGAGCTCGGCGGATGATGTCATTAATACTGGCATGTCGTGCTATCCGACCAGCGCTTCTACTGCATGATAGGCCATGGTGTCAGAGGCGGTCGACTGCTTCGCCGCACTGACATCGATGTGGAGCTCCACTAGGAGCACCCAGACGCAGGCATGTAGCGATCCGGAAGGTGGTGTCACTCAGCATAGTACCTATGTTAGGTGACGGTAGAGCCTGTAGCCAGAGGCCCGACTCCCATTCACCCACAGCCAGTAGGCGGGCGCACTCAGCAGTATTGATGGACGTATTAATAATGCTCATCCCACTGTCTCTGGGAAGATGGATTCTCGGGCAACGCCTTGTCCGGGCAAGCCACTTTCCAGGCGTTCACGGCGTCGGTCAAGCACGGCACCTCACAGTCAATCAGTGATGGAGTTAAGATACGTTCGACTAACTGTTGAGTGCTGTGGACCGAAGACAGAAACGCCGGTAGATTTATACTAGAAATTTTGCGGATGCCGAGCCTGCCAAAACGGATGGGTAACGTGGCCATCCAGGGCCAAATTTAAGATGGACATTAAAGCGGATCGAATAGTTTGATCAATTTTGTCCAAGAGATGTGGTTGTTTCTATAAAGAGGAAGAGCGAAGAAAATACATAAAATTTGGAACAGAACAGCAATATTTAATGAGGGTGAAAGCCGAATGTAAGTTAATTTTTGAAATTCTACCTGAAATATCGTTGAAACGTTTAATTTTATCGTCAACGAATAAAGAAAAACTGTCTTTTAAAATTGGAGAACCTAGGAGGCGCAGTGAACATTTATCTAAAATTTTGAACTCTGGGGCCAATTGTCTGTCATTCACCGATCCCGACCGGATCGAAACTGCTGCTTCAGAAATTGGAGATCATTTAAAACAGTATTTACGTCACCTCCCAGGGATCCATCATCTAAATACCAAAGGTTAAATTTTGAATTTAATTGTTGAATAATAGGATGAATAGTCAAACTAAAAATGACTGGCCCGAGAGGGTCACTTTGTTGGCATCCAACTGCAGATTCCAAAACATTGTCTTTCTATAATAATTTTGATGGATGCCTATAGCATTGCCACAAAAAGCCGAAAATTTCTAGTTCTTTTTTTGCTTCAGCCTACAAAGTGTCCCTATAAATAGAGTTAAAGGCGTTTTTAACGTCAACATTGAGGATGACCTCACCCTTATTAGAATTTAGGAAGGTAGCGAGTGCATTTACGGCAGCCTCACAGCCCCCTCTTGAACCAAAGCCAAGCTGTAGGGGCTGGAATTTGTTAATCAGAGAGTGGCTATAAAGTTTACAACAGATTTTGGCTGCCGTACGCCTATAGGTGCACCCGACAGCGATAGGACGAATGCCACCGTCTTTCTTGCGCAGGGCACATAGATTGGCCCCGTACAAGATATCGACGACGGCATCGTTCACGCCGCCGGAGAGCGTAAGGGTAACTAGAGCCAGAAGTTCCTTCAAAAGCGACTCACCGGCTTCCCCGACGCCTGAGCTTAAAAGATGCTTTAAGGCCGTCGAGGCCACCGGCGGAACCGCTTCTGAAAGAGCTCACGGCTGCAAGTAACTGGGGGGCTGAAATTTGGAAAAAAGATGAATCTGAATTAGGGGTGTCAGGAGGATCAGGAAAGGTGAGGTCATCCGCAGGCAATGGGTGTTTACTCTCCAGGGCTGAAAGTGTATCTGGAGAGTAAGGCGCCACCACATCACTGCTGAACAGTAACCTAGCCGCTCCCCTAATGTCACCCTCACTTAATTTGGATTCCACATGTGAGCACAAACCTTTCTGGGAAACGTTATTAAAAGCGGGTAAATTTGTATCTAAAATATTAGTCTAATTGTTGCAGTTGTCTTTAATTTGGGTAATTTGCCCAAGTGGTCCTTAGTCTCAATAAGTCTGTGCTTCCCTGCTACTATGCCTCTTTATGCAAGCGTATGGATTGAGGGCCCACGTTACCTATTTAATCATGTTTTAATTCACGTTTAAGAAATGTATGGGTCATTACTTTACTCATTTTTAAAATAAATAGTTTCATTAGGAATTAAAAAATTGTCCCTCAATCTAGACGCACACCCAGCTAGGCCTCTATGGTTTTGACTATAGATCTTTGATCTCGTCGCGCGTGGAACTACGCGTCGTCGACGAATTGGGCTCGGTCCGGGTGCCTTAGCCTTGACACACGATTTTGTACGCACTTAAGGGATTTGTTTGGTTCAAATAAAACGACTTTGATTCGTAAATTCTTTTTATTTAAAAATCTTATACTTTTATAATATCAATTGCCTATTCGGCTGATTTCGAACTTATTGGTGTCCACCACGGATGGTAATCTTCATACAACGAAACGTAGCACGTAGCCGCCATATTTAAGCTGATTATGTATAACGTTTCTGCTCTGTGTTGGCTAAATTGGCTCTGCATCAGCCAATGTAGCCAACAGCCAAAGTAGCAAAGTCATGACGTCTATTGATATGACGAAAAACGTACGTTACAATACGCTAAATTTCTAATGTTTTAAAAGTTCCAAGTATGGGTGAAGAGTAATGGGGTAATATTGCGAGTCTGGACAGTGCTAAAAATTTCAACAATTTCAGGTGCCTACTTAAACAAATATTATAATAACTTTTGAAAGTCTTAACAAATCTGGTTTGATCTGTCCTTTATAGGTTAAAATATGCAGAAAAGCAAAGGCAGGTCGTTTCTGCGTTACCTGTCTGCCAAGCAAGGACGTTACGTACTGACAAGTTTTTCCCATTAGCCATTCCCATACGCAATTTCGTTAAGAGTCGCGACGATACGCTGGCGGAATAATCACTCGTTTGTGGAGACTGCCCGACGATAGAAGCACAGACTCGTCACGAGTCTGTCGCTAGTGGAGATAGCCCCGAATTGTACAAAAAAATCGAGTTTTAATATTATCTCTCTGAATTGAGAAATAGGGTGACCACAATTTCTTTGAGCTGGTGCCATATATAAAGTTTTTATTTTCACGTTAGTCAAGTATTTTTATAAATATACAAGCTGCCCGCCCCAACTTCGCTCGGGTGCAATTTTTTAAGCGTAATATAAAGAAAACGTGAAGAAATGGAGAACTGAGGGCCCGAATTTTGTCAACGATTGTGTTTTAGTTTGTTGTCTTGTTTCATATTAATTAGTTAATCTTTTAAGAAATGGAGAATGATACATAATGGAAAATCGATTGCTATAAAACTACCGGTACGTCATTTAAAAATAAACATTGCAAAATTTACATTTTAAACAAAAATAAGTCCAAAATGATTTATTTATTGGATATTATATATTTAAATTTTCATTCATTATCTTTTTGTACTTTTTCAGGTGTGTTCTATGAGCGAAAAATCTGCTACTTGAATTACACGTGCTATATTTGCAAATCTTCGCGACATGACGCCAGACCTGTTTGCACCGTTTCCCGACTAATAAGAAAAGACTCGCTAAGTAATTTAAGTGTCTGAGTGATGAAAATGAAGGTACTTGTATTTGTAATTTGTTTTATATCCACCTATTTGTATTCTGCTATAGATTTACGATTAAATTATATGATAGCCATTTTTTTCTTTATACTTAAAAGCTGTATTTTTAATTTTTAGGTTAAAAATTGTGTGAAGGTCTTCAGCACAACTGTATCTGCAGCCTTATCATTGATACATAAAAAAAAATTTAAGTAGCTTTTTATGAGAATAAATGTTTTGCATAATTTTTAATTTTCAGGTTAAAAATTGTGTGAAGGTCTTCAGCACAACTGTATCTGCAGCCTCATCATTTATACATCAAAAAAATTTAAGTAACTTAATATGAGAATAAATGTTTTGCATATATTGACAGTTTCAATCCCTGCATAAGCATAACTTATGGTCTATATTTTACGGCAAATAAAATAATCTCGCAATTTGCATTATCTAGTTACACATTAATGTGGTAATGTATTAAGTAGAATTAAACATTAGTCTCACTCCCCTCCCTTATTAATATTATTAAACGCATAGTAAAGAAAACAATACAGTATTTATATAAATAACGGTTAAGCGCGAACCTATAAAGAATAAAAAAAAAAACATTTCAGCCTATTATGCTGATGGGAGCCCCGTCAGTAGCACACTGCCAAATACAGCGGAGATCGTTATATTTTTTGACCAATTATTGTCTGCAAGATTCTCTAAAAGAAGCAAGGGAAAAATTTTAAGAACAGCGGTGGTAGAAAAAAGAGCTCATCATCAGTTTTGGAAAGTGGCGATAAATAAGTTACAGATAATTATATACCTAAGTGGATTTGAATGGAAATGAAAAGTCACTTTAGTAAATTTTATTGTTACACTAAAAAGCTACATGAGGTTATGGCAGTTTGTAAAAAACCAGAAATGAAAAATTATAAGACCCAGATATTTTAAATCAGATCCAATTGAAAACTTTTTTGACCAGGTAAGGGCATATAACTACCGTAATAATGACCCAACCTGCCACAGCTTCTAAAAGCCATTATTGATATCTAGTGTAATAAAGTTCCACAACTAAACATTTAATTGTGATGATAATCCAACCTAAACAAGTAAAAGAAATTGTCGAGCCGGGTCATTTAATTACAGGTGAGATGTAATTATAGAGCAGGCTCGAAGAGAACGTCTGAATGTCCATTCGCGTGTGCTTACACTGCTGGATGGGTAGTATGCAAATTTTTTGATAAACTGAAACCTAAATGTAATTCATGTAAAAGTAGTCTTACAAGTGACCAAAGTAATATCCACGACTGGATAAACCACCGCAAATACACAGTGGCAAAAAAAGGTTAAATTACCCATCCGAAGGTGCAGTAAGGTGCTATAGGCTATGTTACTCAGTAAAGATGTAGCTTTCAAATGGTGAAAGAATTTTTAAAATTAGTTGTAATTTTTGAGTTAATTCGTTATAACAAACAAACAAAAAAATAATCTTTCCTCTTATTTAATGTAATTATTACTAACTAGCTTTAGCGAGCGGCTTTGCCCGCGCGAAAATAGAAAATGTAGGCCTATGTTACCCAGTGATAAAGTAGCTTTTTACTGGAGAAAAAATTTTTAAAATCGGTCCGGTAGCTTTTGAGTTAAATCGTAATATACAAACAAAAGCTTTTATCTTTATGATATGATTATAATATAAAAATAATATAATATAGTTATTTTGTTAACTTTAAAATGTAACTTGATATGCATTTATGTATGCAATAAATAATTGTATAAATTAATTAATAAATGGTGTGTTTTAATTATATTCATGCAATCAGATAAAAAAGGTATTTTATGCTGTATCCGTTGCATTCCTTTGCCATTATAAGCAGCAACCTTGGCCGCATTAAAAAAATAAATAAACGTCATTCATGATCAACGAACGACGCTGAACGGCCACATTTGTGCTTGAGTTGGTCGTCTGATACGTAGTATCTCTCTGTAGTCTGCGGTGTCCACCAAGACAAGATATTAACTATATTTATTTACAACCTACATAATTATAAGATATATAAATTCACAATTAAAATACATTTGCAATCTCAATCTCTATACTTTTCTTATTTTATTATGATTGATCTCTACCAATATCGATTGTAAATGCAAAAGTAACTGTCTGTTACGCTTTCACGGTTTAACAATAGACCATGGATGGGCTTCTTTACCCAAGTTCTCCAAAAGGAGGGCAATATTACCAGGGCTGCGATGTTTTTGTTGAACGCAAAGGACTCTGTAGGAACACAGGAAGGTTTTAGTATGTAAAAGTTTGACACTCCTTCTCGTTCCACCCAGAGGGGGAGAAGTTATTGGGATGATTACCATCACGGTGACACAGGAAAAACTCAATCGGTCCAATAGTAGATTCTGCAGGACAGACAAGATATACAACATTGATCCTATAAGGGTTCCGTTTTTTCATTCGGCCTTAAGGAACCCTAAAAAAGTAAAAAAGTACTAAGTACCTATGTCATGTCGTGTAAGTATCAATCATAATAAAATTAACTGAGTATTATCTAGGAAGATCTTTTTGCTCATCAATCTTTGAGGTACCATACAGATAAAATACGTAGGTGCAATCCATTCACATTTATTTTACCTCTAATTTTGCATCAGTGTGCAGTGGTATTTATCGTTGTTGTAATAGAGCTGCTGTTAGAGGCAAAATAATTTTGTAAGTGGATTGTAGAAAACCGAGTGTATCGGGGAAGCACATCTGGCGAATGCTCCGTTCCTACGCTACCCGCGAGCGGCTTCACGCCCTGAGCACAGAACTTGCACCGCGCGCGACCATTGTGCTAACCTTGCCTGAGTTGCGTTAAAGAGCCAAATAATTACAGTAACTGCACGCGTGCAGTGCCAGCACGCGTGCTTGTCGCTAACGGCCCATTCGGCAGATGTGGACACACCCTAAGGCTCGGCAGGCAACCCACGCCGCGTTGGCCGTAGAGACTTGAGAGCGGAGTGCTTTTCGACCTAAACATACGACTTTGTCCAGACGTCTTTAAATACCGGCAAGAATAGAAGTCGGGTCTTCCACCCCAGACTTAACTTTTCGTAGAAATAGCACTGCTTCGCGGCCATCAATTAACCTATGATCATACGTCAGGGCGAGATACATCATAGGCCTGATTTCAACCTATAAAAAGAAGTTTTATTAGTCCGAATTAAGAGAAAGGTTAAGAAATATTTGCGATGCTAGCCTAGTAATATGCGCTTGTTTCACAGTAACTCTTTCGAAAAATACCACAGCTCTAGCAAGCATCGGCCCTAATGGGCCCAACCAAAAAATGGGTTGGGCCCACTAGGGTCGATGCATGGCAGTTGACATCTCTGAGCCACACGTGGAAAACACACGCGATTCGGGCGTGTGTTTTCCACGTGTGTGTTATTGGGTGGGAAAATCATCTTATGACAAATCCCGCTCTTGAGTGGAGCGGCGGCGACGGCGATGCAGGACGGCGAGCCACCCATTGCTCGCCGCCCGCAAGACCGCGAAACATGTGTCCGGTGAGGATCTGCGTCAAGCAGTAAGTGTGGACGACGTGGCACTTTTGAAGCCACTCCTCAAAGAGGGGTGAAACTGGCCCTTTTATCCCCATCCCTTTTATTCCCTCTCTAAAATAACAATGGAGTTTCTATGGTTACCTAATAAAAGAAAATTGATCAAAGGAATCGAAAGAGATTTAGGTGATGGAAGGATTGTGTAATACCTTGCCATTTATCGCAACTGGTCTCTGGATTATAGCATGCATGCCCAAAATGGCGGACTGTGGCAGGTTGATGATCGGCATAGACATGAGCGAACCAAACACTCCTCCATTACTTAACGTGAAGGTACCGCCCTGCATGTCTGCAGGCACCAATTTACCTGAAATTACGGAATAATTTTCTTAGCGTATTGATGGCCAGTAAGAAAGTTGTTAACAATATCTTTAGCACGAAATTCCTCGTGGAAAAGTCCTTGAGTGCACAGGTATTTTTTTTAATGATGTAAACTAGTGCTTGACTGCGATCCCACCTGAACAAAGGGTCTGGGCGTATTGTATATTTGATTTTACATGTTTTTGAACGCACCCACGATACAGGAGTAATTAATAATGTGGGGCAACGTTTTTTAATAAAACTACAAACAAACAAAACAAATTAATGGATGTGGGCCATTGTCTGCGAAACGATGAAGCATACACACTTCAGATCAGAGCTGTTGATAAACCCCTTTGTGTGGCATTTCAAAAACATCTCTCGCCTGGGCGCGATTTGCAGTGGCCTATATGGAAAGCACTAAATCGGTTGCGAACCCAGGTAGGCCGCTGTAAATACAACTTGGCAAAATGGGGTTTTATAGACCCGTCGGATACTCAATGTGAGTGCGGTGCTCCTGTTCAAAACATGAGCCACACATTAGAATGCCCCATGTGGCCGAATCAAAAATAAGAAAAAGTGGCATTCCGAGAATATTTCCTTTGCTTGCCGACTTGTTTTCGTTTGTCCATACTATAAACTTCATACAAAGAAAGTGAGTGACTTAGTTTTCTACCTTCCCTGGCTTTAGTTCCCATTGCGTTCATTTCTAGTTCAAGTCGTGGGTAGTCCATGGAGTCGACGTTTCGAAGCACTGGTACCACGAGACCTCGAGGAGTTGCCACTGCGATTGATATGTCCACGTAATCCCTGGTAAAACAAAAGTTTTATTTTTGTTTATTGGGGGGGGGGGGGGGGAGTTGGTATCATCAAATAACTTCAACCGCTCCGGGTGGAGTGTTAAGGAGTGTTAAATGTCTACTGACTAATTCTAGACCAACCGAGGCATGACTCAAAAGACTCTGTATCCAAGCAAGTAATAAATAATAAGTCCTATTTTATCCCTTATTTACCCTATTTTATTCCTGTAATAATAAGTCCTATTTTATCCCTTATTTACCCTATTTTATTCCTGTAATAATAAGTCCTATTTTATCCCTTATTTTCCCTATTTTATTCCTGTCTACATCGTCTTTAAGGTCGTCGGATAGATAATGACCCAAGTATTTGAAAGAGGATACTCTTTTTATTGCAGACCCGTTTATAAGAAGCTCGGGTCCTTCCTTTTTGCTATAGAAGATTTAAAATTAATAATTAAGTATAATTATTTAGGATAGTTTGGTTGTTTACTTTTTCTAGACAGATTTGGGGAACAAATGTGCAAGATCTTTCAAAAAAAAAAAAGGTTCTGTAATTATTTTGGTGTACAATTTTATTTTATTGTTTTTTTTACAATTTTATGTTATTGGCAAAAATGGAATCCTTCTAGGATCTCTTTGTTATATCCATCTATCCGTCTGTCAAGATCCTTTTTATCAGGAACGCATGGAGGTATAAAGCTGAAATTAATATCAAATAGGATCCCAAGCCCACGCCAAGCTGCTACCGGCTGCTACTTGGGGTCTGCTATCCCAAACAGCAGTGAAAGAATCAAATTTCTAAGTCAACGAACTCTAAAGATTACTCTTTATGCCCGCCATGTTTAGACGCACACGCAATAAAATCATAACCGTACTTCCTGTTGACCTAGAATCCTGAAATTCGACATGAAGCAAGGTCTCATAGCACAAGTATAGGTAAAAGTCTGAAAATTGTTCTAGTTACGTCTTAAAAATCTTTTTATGATACGGAAAATCATCATAAGGCATATATTAGGCTCAAACTGTACTATGTATTGTATTGGAGTACAATAAAGTAAATATTTAAATAAATCATCAAGACTCGATTCGGGTATTGAACTATTTACGTAAGTCTGTAAGGAACCCTTAGTGCGAGAGTCACACGTTTTTTGGCAAACCTTTAATAACTAGAGGCATAATCATTCTTATATCGACGGTTGAAAGGCTTATTGATCTAAACGACAGTTTTTCCAATATTGAGCTATATACATATTCGGAATCAGCAAACTTTTCTCCGTAGTTTGAGTCAGGTTTCAATTTTTTTGAAAAATTGTCGCTTAGATCAATTAGCCTTTCAACCGTCGATATGTTCCCACTGCTGGGACTCAGGCCTCCTCTCTCTAGTACTCTAGGAGAGGGAATTTATCATGTGTCATCCCAAATATCCCTGCCTCACCTGTAAATGATGTCCGATCCAATAATAACCCCGTTGACGACGGGCTGGTCTATCAGTGCGTTGGCAGCAGCCTTCAGGAAGGGTGACATGAAAGACAGTTTCACCCCGTACTTCTTGACAAACGCCTGTAAGTTCGCCTTGCGGAACGCCATCAGCTTGCTGTAGACAATATTAGCGTATATCTATATAAATATATATAAAAGGAGAAACTGACTGATTGACATTTCAACGTACAGCCGAAACTACTGGGAATAGGAGCGTGAAAATTTGCACAAGGTTTCTTTTTATGACGTCATCATCATCATTTCAGCCGAAAGACGTCCACAGCTGGACATAGGTCTCCCCCAAGTGTCGCTGTCGCCACAATCAACGGTCCTGTGCGATTTGCATCCATCGGACTCCCGCAACCGTTACCAAATCACCGGTCCACCTTGGGAGGAGGAGGCCTTCCAACGCTACGTCTTCCGTCTTTATGACGTAAGTGAGCACTAAGAAGCGGTTTTTGGAAATTTAACCATTAAAGGAGTGATGTGTGGGTCTATAGTTTGTATTGCATAAAGCATAAACAGCCTTTCAATGATCCCACTGCTGGGCCTCCTCTCTAGGAAAGGGAATGGGCCGTAATCCACCACGCGTGCCCAGAGCGGGTTGGTGAATGACACATGTCTTCGAATTTTTGGTTCTAGGACATGCCGGTTTCCTCACGATGTTTTCCTTCACCGTTTTGAGAGTAGTATTGAAATAAATTACACAATGTAATGCACCTGGCTGGATTTGAACCCGCGACCTACAACTCGTAAGCCGGAGCCGCTACCACTGATCTCAAATTGTGATTAGTTTGTATGGAGAATACTATTTACAACACGGGGGCGAAGCCGCGGGCAGAAGCTAGTCTGCATATAAAAGGCAAAGTACTGACATACTCACTGACTCATTAACACTCAGGCTAAACCCTTGGACCTAGAACGCTGATATTTTACACAGAGGTTACTTTTATACAATAACATGGGGTTTTCCAAAATTCACTTCCTAAGAGTATGAAACGGGCGTCCAAATTTTGCTATGGCAGAAGCTAGTGGACGATAAATGAAAATTGAATTTAGTTAAGTTGCAACATACACTAAGTTCGAAAGTACAAGCGCCAGAGCTTCCCATGTACCAGAGAATGAATAAAGAAGTTCTTGTTGAAAATGTTCGAAGAGAGAAGTACTGCTGGTATAACCTGCCCCAAGCCAAGTTACAACTGTTTCGTTTCTATTCTCTTTTCGTCGACCGCCTCGAGTCGACCACGCCTCCTATTCCTTTATTCTGACCACGTGACTAAGCGTTGAAATGACGTCAGAACAAAGGAATGGGAGGCGTGGCCGTGACAGATCAACGAAAAAAGAATCGAAACGTAACGGTTGTAACTTGGCTAGGGGGGCTGGTTTGTTAGCTAGCGACTTGTTTTCGTCCTGGGGCCTTACCGTCACGTGTTGAAATGTCAGGCGTGCGAGTACAGAAAAGGAATGGAGCTTTACACCCTATTTATCTGTATCTCTTTAACAGTTCAGTTTAGGTCGTAAAATGGATCGATTTAAGAGCTCGTAGCAGGGCCTCAGCTCAGTTCGTATTAAAACGAAATACGAAGAGTTCTTCGTATTTAGATCTTCGTATATGCATAAGATCAAAGATTAGAGTACATCAGGTACCTACACTCTACAGCATTGATATCTGCCTATATTAGCCTCTTTTAGATTCCGCTTTACAGATGGTTTACGTTCGCCACTAAAAGGTTTACTTCTTCTTCATATCGTCTCGATGACAAAACCCAGTATTCGGCCACGGCAATTCTAATCAACCCAGCTTTGTGTAATTTTGATCAATATCGAAGGGTTCCCACAGAATAAAGCAAAAAATATCTTAGAGTTAGCTCGCAAGACACGCTGACATCTTGTTCAGGAAAATCATCGGGACTCCTCACATTACTGGACTTTCACTTGCCGCCGAGAACTGTCACCCAAAACCAAAACATGGTAACGCAATGTTTGCTGCTCCCGGCGTAAGTATTACAGTTTTCTGACACATATAGAATCACCAACTTCTTTATAAGCCTTCATAAATTACGGGCCATTCCGTGGAACTTGATTAAAACTGCATATGAAAAACAAAACGGATCTTAGGTAGGTCGTATACTAAAGTATAATATTACCTCATATCGCATTCGTTGAAGGTGGTCAGCATAGCGGCGGTGTTCTGTGCGTCCTTCAGCCGCTCGGCGATGCGCAGGCGCATCTTATTCATGGGCACCGGGTGCTCTGTGCGAGTGCCCGATATTGTCTTCGTTGGGTCGGCTACTTTAGTCGCTGCCAACTTTAGAGGAAAAGATTATTAGCTTAATAATTTGGGCATAACTAAAATGTCAGTCGTACAAGTGAGAAAAAGGGATAGAGCTATACAACTTATATAGCTCCATCCCTTTAACAATTCAGTTTAGGTCGTAAAATGGATCGCTTTAAGTGCTTGTGGGCTACTACGAGCTCTTAAACTTTCGAATACCGTAATTAGAGACACAATAGAAAGGCAATAAGAGAGCGAACGCCGGCGTTCGCTTGGGGTTTGAATTAAAGCTACCGGCTAGAAGCTCAGTACTACTAACTGCTGAGCTTCTAGGTACAAATAGTATGATTGTATATGCATCATAATCGCTCACTTATAACTGCAAATACTGTATACCAACATAGTTGTTATTATGTTAAACTTAAAAAAAAATACAACCAAAATCAATGTAAAAAAAAAACTGAAACTGAAAAGTGAAAAGTGTAAAGTCGGTGTTTCTATAATAGTTTTGTCTCTTCGTTATTTAACACCGACTTCAGAGTTATTTTGCACTTTCAGTGTTTTTTTTTCACATTGAAGTCGTTTGTTTTTTTTTTAAGTTTTTTATTTTACACTTTTTAGTAATGGTACCACCATTAAAGAGTACCCCTCAGCCAAACAAATACCTTATAGCCAGAGTGCATCTCATGACAATTCTAATAATCCCCAACACGGTTAGATTACATTAATTTATTGCAGAATTCCTGTGCCTAACTTCAGGCTTCATTATCAGATGTTCGATATATTCCCCCTCTTCTTTCAGTCAGTCATCGACTACACGTATAAACAAAGCAATTTTACTTGTTACGACGGTTCTGCTGTGATCCTATGAGGAGTTCTGTTCCATATCATCGAAATTCATGATCAGATCATAACAATGTTTCTATGGGACCACCTTGGAAACATATAATTTAACAATCAAAAAGAAAAATTTACAAAATCGGTCCACAATTGACCGAGAAATCAAACAAAACGTAGCACCTACTCTTTTTGAAGTCGGTTAAAAAGTAATTTTCTTGTGACGCAACTTGTAATTTACAGTTTTCAGACTATTTCCTTCACTTGTGCTATGAGAACTTGTTTCATGCCGAATTTCAGGAGTCTAGGCCAATAGGAAGTACCTAGTTTAGGTTTTGATTTCCTAGCGGGTGTAAAAATAAGCACCTAAATGGAGCATAAGGCGGCTTATCTTCGGACTGCAATGACCTAGAGTTTGGTAATTTTCACTGCTTCAAGAGGTAGCAGGCTTGAGTATTTATTATTAATTTCAGCTTCATACCTTCACCTCGTTCTTGAGAAAAAGGGTCTAGTCTTGACAGACGGACAACAATGTGATCATATAAGGGTTTTTGTCAACTTAGGTACGGAACCCTATAAAGCATACAAGTAAACTTACAGTAGGGCCTTTGGGTGCTCTGCTTTTAATGAAAGTGGCGGCTGCCTTCGCGGGGGTCGGCTTGGCGACTGCGGCAGCCGGCGCGGGTGCAGGAGCTGGTGCGGCTGCCGGCGCTGCTGCAGGCTTAGGCGCTGCAGGTGCCGCTGCAGGTGCCGCTGCAGCCACTCCGGTTACGTTGACCTGTATAATGGTTGGTAGGTACATGCCAATTATTTTTTTTTTATCTATGTACCTACTCGTATTGCCTCATTTTTGTCTTTTTTTACTTCTTTATCTTTGTGATTTAGATATTTTTTTGTGCAGTGTTTTTTTTTCTTGTTGTGCCAAATGAATGATTTATCTTATGATTTGTTTCCCTGGGGGAAAGATCTCCGAAATGGAGAATTGAGCTGTTTTATGTGAAAGTAAAATAAATAAATTAGATCCGTTGACATTTGTGCATTTTTACGAACTTGACGCGGACAAAGTCACGGGTGACAGTTACTAAATAAATAAATCTTGTCTATAATGTAGGTAATAATAGCAGGACCTGAAAGAGCGGTTGCCCGGACTTGACGGATTGCCCTTGTTTGACGAGGAGCTTGGTGATGCTGCCGTGTCCGGGGCACATGACCGGCAAGGCCGTCTTGTCCGTTTCAATCTCCATGACAACCTCGTCCATTGCCACGGCATCACCTTCCTTCTTGATCAGCCTAGAAAGTTTGATAGGAGATCAGCTCTTTCTTGTATATTATTATCCTTATCTGATCTGTAACTTGGCTGTGGCATTAAAGTGAGAAGAGTAAAGAAAAAATGTGTAGGGCTGAGTATGTAGAAAACTACCACAAGAGTCCATCGATCAGGGTGAGCAACGGAAGTCGTTATGTGGGGAGTGACCTATATAGATCAATGTTCAAAAATTTTTTTTAAATATCGCAGTATCAGGAACAGGACCCAAGTTAGTGGCGGTCAGGGTTCCAAAAAGAGGAAACTCCTCACAATAGGAGCCAGGAGTGTCCAGGAGTGCTACTTCCTGAATTAAGTCCGGATCAACAACGACACCTTGGGGGACTCTTTATTATTTATAGGATCGCGTTTGACCTCCATCTTACCTGATGGTAAGCGATTATGTGCCGACGATGGAGCACGCTTGCCTAGAAGTAACCTATTCACTCTTGACTTAAAGACCCCTAAGGTTGTAGCTATCAGGACACAGACTCCGGCAGGGAATTCCGCTTCTTAGCTGCGCGCATAATGAGTTCCCAAAACGCTTTGTACGTATAGCTCTAAACAAACTCCCTAAACTTTAAGTTCCCTTTCTCACCTGGTACCTGCCCAGAAGCTCCAAGAAAGAGCTCCACAAGCACACAGGTATTCAAAGTACATAAGACGCTACTGAGAACCTAAGGTTTCATCCATGTGAAAATAAGTTATGTCAGAGAGGCTCTGGGATCTTGGTCTATAAAGGAATTTGATTTAAGACATAATTTAGGACATGGAAGAGGACTTGAGATATTTTTTTTTGGTCAGAAGCTTTTGCTTCGTATACTTACGTTATAAAGACAACGTCATTCGTTCTTTACAAAATCCTTTTTTTCTCAAAATTCCCTTTTCAAAAGGGTGAAAAGTGAGTGAAAATGAAGAAGAATACATTACTTGACATCTCCACTGGTGACTGAATCTGGGAAGGTAGGAGCATTCACGGTTTCTTCCTTCCGCAACGCAGATGCGGTGTGCATGTTTCGGATCAGCTGCTGTTGCGGTATTATTACCGTAGTTTTCTTCATTTTGGAGCTAGAAATTAAAAAAAAATCATAAGTAACGTTGCAACTATTTCACTGTTCGCGAATCCGCGCGTCTTTCTGGCAAATTGGACGGTGTCTATCCAGTTATAGGTCATAATATCATAGTAGGAGGGGGTATTGTTATTTGATAAAGGCCAAAGGCAAAACTAGTGTTTCAAAAGTAATTAAATGCTGGTTTACTGGAAAAGAATTTTCATCAACAAAAGTCAATCACAAGTTAAAACCAGTCAATGAGTACTAGAACCCCTTAGGTCGTTAGGTAAAATCACTATCACTTAGGTATCGCCGTTCGTACTTGTCGCTGTCGAAATCTATAGTCTATAGTATAGAAAAATGATATAGTCGCAACATTGTAATAATAATCATCTTTTGCGACTTCATGCGAATTTCAACTCTACCGTGTAAGACGGAAGGAACAAGTTCCCTTATCAACCACCTACTAACCTTATCTAATAATAATAGAAGTAGGTACTTTATGGCGGACTTTTTCTAGAATTCGCCAGGCCTTGGTACGTACTTCCATTCTAAAAGCTTCGCTCAGCAATGCTTTTTAATTATTTATTATTAGGCTTTTCAACAATTCGCACAATACCAACTTAAATCTAAGCGCCTCATCACTTACAGAAAAGTACAGCATGCACTACATTGTACGTAGTTAATAACCTAGCTAATTAAAATGACATAAAAAGACAGTTAAAATGAAAATAAAATAAAATGAAAAGTTAAATTAAATTAAATTTGATCACAATAATTTCGATTTTATTATTTGATTCTACTCTTGATTTCGGCGAAGATATGACTTATTAACACTAGTTTAATGTTTAAATTAGCTTCGGCTAGCGGCATCACCCGCGTGAACAAAGAAAATTATACCAAGGAGACAAAAATATCCTGTGAGCTATTTCAGGACACGGTTTAACCTTTCAGACCTTTGGGCGAGAATGAGTAGCAAACATACACACGGCAATTACATACAAACTTTCATCTATAATATTAGTGTGTATTTTAACTAGATTTTTCCCGCGTCTTTATTCTTGTAGCCTTTAAATGACCTCCGTTTGTAGGTCCAAATCTTTTTTTCTAGCTATTACAATCCCACTTTTGGGCAAAGGCCTTTCCTTAGTCCTTTCAGATTCTTCGCCCAAGTTAAATCATTTTACTTCTTTATATTACTTTAGTTCAAATAAACTCACGCAGCATACTGCATCAGATTATCTTGATAATATCTTCTGCACAAGGTCTTACATACAGGCGTGCTGGATGTGTATTTTGACACCCCAAGAATCTGTAATGTAATCGAAAGAGTTACTGCGGCTTTAGAACGCAAAGGACAACTTTAGGAACACTTTTGGGGTTTAGCGAGTAAATAATTGACACTTTCTCTTGTTCCGGAGAAATTGTTTCATGATTTCTCATCCCAGAAAAAGGATCTGTAACGTAAGCACCTACTCGAGTCGTTGACGGCGCGTAGTGTTCCACGCGCGCTTTTAAGAGATGTCGGCAAAACCCAGCAGGACCGAAGCCTACTGGGGCCATGGGTCGACTTCTGAAAGGGTTCCTCGTGGGACGTCAAGGGCAACTGAAGGAACATGAAGGAACGTAAAAGGTCTGACACGCCCGCTCACACGCTACTCTAAGAGTGGGAGAAATTATAAGACGATTTTCCATCATAAAAAAGTATTACTTTTTTGTGTCAATAAACAGCTGCTAAATAACTCGAATTTTGCTATAACATTGGAAAATATATTGTACTAGCTTTTGCCTGTGGCTTCGCCCGCATACATAAAATGTAGCCCATGTCACTCAGAAATAAAGTAGCTTTCTATCGGTGAAAAAATTTTCGCAATCGGACCAATACTTTCAGAGATTAGGTAGGTACCTCCAAAAAAGAAAAAAAAAAAACAAACATTTCCTTTTTATAATAATAGGTCTTTACCTATGAAATTGCCGTTTAAAGTGTCATATCTTTGGATTAAAATTTAATTATAAGTTCACATACATAAGAAAGTGAGTGTGTATAAACTCCAATTATTTTTGCAATATCTTAAAAATCTTTATTTTAATGACTCACCATCCGCTTTGAAACAACTTTTCTTCCAAACATTGTCACTAAATAAAAAGTTTCAATAAACTTCGTTTGTCGTAATAATTAATATTTAATACAAAAGAAAATCTACTTATATCAAAGTCACGTAACTTGAAGTTATTATTCTTTTTCTGTTTCTTATTTATTTGATTTTCTGTCACAACATTTTAAGGTGTCAAATGAAAAAAGTTTTTAATACGACGTATTCCTAATTTAATATTTTGAAATGCGTTGAACCCGTAAAAAGGTATAAGTAACGGAAGAAATAATATTTATAGGTATACGGACGTAATTAAATATCATGTCATGTCTTGCGATGCCCCTGTGATGCCCTATTAGGCATCACAGAGAAATAGAGCGAAAAAAAAAACAGAATCGAACCAAGTATAGGTTTTTTTAGGTTGGAAAATCATCTAATGACAGATCTCGCTCTTGGGCGGAGCGCGAGATAGTGTCAGACTTTTATACTGAATAAACACTCACTCCTTTTCCTTCTTTGCCTTCGTCCCAGGGCCCCGAGTTTCACTTTCACACTACCCATGGCCCCAATAAACCAAGTATAGGTACGATATTATATTACAATTTAGTAGAATTTCATTTTTCGTAGCTATTCGTAGCTGTTTTGCTACGACGTAATAGCCAGCAACTTTATATTAACTTAGTTATTCTACTCGACGATAGATGTCTCTCGTTAATTTAGTAATGCTCCTCACCACTAGATGGCAAAGTTTACTACTATTTGCTACCCCTCAACAGATGACGCTAGTAGGTGATATGCTTCTATTCGCTAATAGATGGCGTGTTGACTTAGTTGCAAACTGAAAACTTGAGTTTTTAGAAAAAGAAAAAAGATGCTGCTTTTAGAATTAGTTTTCGACAAATCACAACGGCGGTAACGAGTTTTAATCAAAAGTTTAGATAATGTTGGCACTTCTGATGTATGATAAACATGTTTGTACGTATTAATTATCTATATTTACATGACTGACTACATCAGAAGGAAAAAATATAAAATAAATTATATTACACATTTGAATATCGGATTCGAACCAACAAATTTTTTGCTGTCGGGTTTTTTTGACTATGTCAACTTTTTTCAGTCATCTGCTAGATTGGACGGGCGCAAAGTAAATAAAGTTATAGATCTGCAATTTTGCGATTTTCTGATAGTTACAGAAATTTAATAAATATTCATATTCTAAGACAATCTTTCAAGTGTCAAAAATGCAGAAATGATAGTTGTTTATTGAACAATATTTTTGAAAAAAAAAAATTACTACATAACTGCTTATTATTCACATATTAATACTATTATCAGAAAATCGCAAAATTGCAGATAACTTTATGTACTTTGCACCCGTCGGATGGTTTAAAAGAGCCACAGGGGCCCAGGAACCGTGGCCGCGGAATTTCTTTCGCTCTGGGTGGAGAGTATGTGTCATACTTTCACTGACTAAAATCCACTCGTGTTCCTTCAGTTACACTTTCCGTTCTACGGCCGCAGTAACTCTTTCAAACAATCCTGCAGACGTTATTCAAGTCTAAGCATTAAATAAGGCTTGTGGTTAGTTTATATTCTACTCTAAAAACAAAATGAATATGTACCTCTATCTATCACCCCCATACCCTTTTGCAATTTTTATTAGCCGCTAGCAGAAGGTAGGTAATAATTAAAAGAAATCAAAATATATCGAAATCTATCTCCTTTCCTTCAGTCGATCCAAAGGTTGTCTGTAAGATACTGTCCTATGCGATAAGACCGCCTGTTGTACACTTGTTTTTGTTAATGTTATTTCTGCTTACATTATGAGGCGTTCAATAAAGTATATCCTCACATATTATATAACAAAGTCCCACACCGCGTTGGTATGTACGAGCGCGATAAACTCAAAAAATACAGAACAGATTTATATCCAGTTTTCCCTAATAGGCGGAGTTATTCATGAGGAAAGTTAGTGTATATCAATTTCAATGATTTGTAACAGCTATACGAAGCTAGGGCAGGTCGCTGGTAATAAATAAAGTCAATTCACACATTTCTTTATTGGCCACGTGATCAAACTTCTCATATTATAAATAAGCCACGGGAAAATGAGATAGCCTCTAATAAACTCATTCGTCTTTTTTACAACGCAAAATAAATTTGTTTTCTTAGTCCAAGAGCGAGCGAAGCGATCCGAGCTCGGAATTGTAGGGCACTCCGACACGGACAGGTTAGACTACAAGGTTATTTTTTTTATCACCACCCAGAAATAGCTTACATAGAAGATAATTAAGTGGCTAAGATAGTATCATTCATCTCGCTCGTTAATTGTAGCTAACTTAGGGCAGAATTCACCAATAAAACTAATCGCGTTTTAACGTTTGGCTCGCATAATCGCGTTTAGCCGCTGTCACTAGTGTCACTTGTCTGTATTTTCCTTTTGTTGTATTTTTACAAGTGACACTAGTGACAGCGGCTAAACGCGATTATGCGAGCCAAACGTTAAAAAGCGATTACTGGCAGAATAGTCGCAATCGGCTCAATTGCCATAAAAAAAAGCGATTAGTTTTATTGTTGAATTCTGGCATTAGTAATTTAGAAGGCGAATAATGTTATTTAAAAGAAGTCTGTTTAATTTGCACCCCTAAATAAATAAAACGAAAAAAGTACCAAACGTAAGTAGTTCTTTATTTTATAATATGTTGACAATTAAAACATCAATAAAATTAAACAGTTCCCAACAGCCATTCTGATGAGTAACAAGTCGTAGCTAAATTAATTAATTACGACGTAGTGAGGGGACGATATGAATGTATAGTGATGTACCGTCTGAAAGCTCTTTGAGTAACGTTAGCGGTGACCACTCAAGACGACGTTATGGTGGACTCCTTGGGTGATGCAGGGCTGTCAAGGGCCTGGAAAAATCATATTAATATTATAGGCACCAATGAAGAGAACGAAGTGAATATAGTTTCATGTGAAATGTTAACATCTGGGGTTTGGGTTGTGTGAAAGAGTACCCTGGGGCCCTGAAACGAAGGCAAAGAAGGAACAGGGGTGGATTTTAGTGAGTAAAAGTCTGAAACGTGCTCGCGCTCTGCCCAATCATTAGATGATTTCTAACCTAAAATAAAGACCATTTTCTGAATTTATACAGGGGAAAACTACATAAACCTCTTACCCAAAACCGCTGGTAGAAGCTAAATAATTAAGTTAATTTATCTTGATATTTTACCCTAGATTTTTATATATTTGTTTAATTTTTTTTTCCATTGAACAACACTAGTGATGAATGAATGCTTGTGGCTTCTCTATATGACAAAATACCTTAGTGGGACAGTAACCGACTGGTGTTGTAATTACATCACACTAATTTTATAAAGGTTTAATTTTGTATGTGTGTTTGTTACTTCTTCCCAAAATCCGTCACACACGTACAACCACCATAGTCTACACCACAGAATAGATGAAAGACCATGTCACAGTATATATATGGAATAGTGTGGAAATTACGTACTAATGTTCGAAATGGTACACTCACACTGACATACGCATGGACGAGGCTCCTGAGTGTTTCTCGCGGTGCTGTCAGTAGCAAGAAACGCTTAGGAGTCATGTTAATGCGTATGTTTGTGTAAGTGTGCCGTTCCGAACATTTGTACGTAGTTTCCACACTGTTCCATATCTATACTGTGACCATTTCCTGAAATAGCACATAGGGTTGTTTTAATCCTGGGAGTGTTCCTATAGCATGGTTCTCGGCTTTCACGCAAGCGAAGCAGCGGCTTAGTTTATTAATTTATTATATTCTTAATTGTACACCACATAAACAAAAATACAGGATTTACTTTTAATTATTCTCAATAAATATAGTCCAATTAGAAAACAAGCTACATCTCCTGATTTCATTTAAGTGCGAACATGAATCCCGATCATATCCCGATGTAACAGCTAAAGGGTGAAATCACCTGGAGATGTTTAAGTCAAAAGTGAATAGGTTGCTTCTAGTTAACTAGTTAAGCGTGCTCCATTATCGATAAAATTATAGTTAACCATCAGATGAGACAGTGCTCAAACGCGAGCCTATAAATAATAAGAAATATAAACTAACCCAAAGGTTGACTGGTAGAAAATGCCCTAAGGCACAAAAGTGTACAAAAGTACAAAGGCGGACTTAATGTCCGCCTTTGTACTTTTGTGTGCATACAGAATTATTAAATAAATAAATAAAACTCATAGTCGCTTGCGACAGCCCTACCCCGAACAAGGGTGTCTCCCTCGCCAATTTGCTAAGATTCGCGCAACCCGCATCTTTGATTAGGAATCTCCGCGACCCACTCAAACTATCGAATGTCCATTTATCTGCTCATTGTTCACGAATACCTAATACTCATTGCGTATGCTTTGAATTAACGTTACTAACTTTATATATATATATATATAGTTTTAAATTAATTTATTTTTCGAAATACATAATAAAAAATCTGGCTATGCTTGGATTCTCCTTGCATGATCGCATCAGAAATGAAGATATCTGCAGTGGAACCAAGGTCGAAGACATAACCCGAAGAATCGCCAAACTTAAGTGCCAGTGGGCAGGGCACATTGTCCCTACGTAGAACAGATGGTCGATGGGGCTAAAAGGTTTTGTAGTGGCGACCGCGCACCGGAAGACGCAGCGTTGGAAGGCCTTCCACCACCTGACCTCACCTGGTGAGAGTGGCGAGGACGCACTGGACCATTCGTTGTGGCGACACTTGGGGGGCTATTATGTATTATTTATTTATTTATGTACACACAAACACTTAAGAATGAAAAGAATAAAAGCAGAAAGAAGAGCACAAAGGTACCAGTAGACCAGCGACAGGAGAGTTGGATGAGAGATGTAGACACAGTGTAAACCAATAAGTTAGAAAATTAAAAATATACCAATGCCTATGTTCAGTAGTGGACGTTTTTCAGCTGAAAATATGATGATAATAAAATATATGTGTATGTAGACTTAGGAGGATGGTCCAATGTAGCCCACGAAATTGAAAATTTCTTTTTTTTTGCATTTTGGAGGACATAATCAAGATGTATGTTGATTAAAATATATTGATAAAATTGATTAAAATATGATTGTAGGCCGTCATACGTGTTTATTTACGGAATTATAATCATTAAAATCTAAGGATTTACTTTTTCATGAAAAAGTAATTCAATAGTGTAAGACGAACTTCTTCTTTTCGATTCGATGGTATACTCGTCAAACTGTTTGGGCCCAATGGGTGGCTACATTTATAGCAGCATCGGTAGCACTCATCAAATCCTCCAGAGTGCAGGTGTGGAAGACGAACTGAGAGAGTTGTATTGATGACTAGCTTCTGCCAGCAGCTTCGCTCGCGTGAGACTAGGATCCTCAATACAAACTTTGGACCCCTATTTCATCCCTTTAGGGGGTGAATTTTGGAAAATCCTCTCTCAGTGCTCCACTACGTCATAAAAAAAAACCTTATGCAAAATTTCACGCTCCTAGTCCCAATTGTTTCAGCTGTGCGTTGATATGTCAGTCAGTCACTTTCTCCTTTTATATATAGGTATAAATTATTTACAATATATATAAAATTAATTGACTCTGACCTGTAAAATAGAACTTGAAAATTTGAATTTCGCGATGACATTAATATTAACTAACTACGAATTTTTGACACCTTACTACGTATACATACTGTAAGTACCTATCTATATGCAAAGATCGTAGTGCTCATCACATCACTATCACTGGGCACTTTGTCAATCTAGGTGAGATGGTGATCGCCAGCAAATAAACTCGCATCTTTCTCACAAATCGGCTTAATGCTAGCAAACTTTAATACAATTTGGTATACCTCAGGAAAGAGCGTCAGCTGTGAGTTAAGTTGCGAAGTCTTAAGTTATTAATACTTCGATGTATTGTTTAGGAGATAGAGCCGCGCGAGCCTGGCTTACTAAGTGCGGTACGCTTGACACGGAGAAAGAGGTAAGTGACAATTGGTAACTAGATGATACCAGCGTCAGGAACTAGTTGCCTGGTAATTATGCTGAACTGGACCTATTTTGGTGCAGCCGTGAAGCACACAACTATTTTTTTTTTTTGCTTCTGTTTTTTTTATATTTTTTTGTTTCGTGTTACCTAATATTATGTTTATGCCTTGTGATGTACCAAAAAAAAAAAAAAAATATGACAATGTATCCTTCAATTTATACTGGGTCACCAAGATACATACTGTGCCTAATTTAGGGACCACGCTTCCTTCTAAAGTGTTTTGTTGAAAGAATTAGAAAATGTTTATTTGTGTCTCGCACAAGCTTATTAGAACTAACCAAGATACAGGTTCTACTTAGTTTGGGGACCACCTTCCAAAAATATGTATAATTCTTAAAATAGTTCCAGTTATTATTAATGATTATGTAATAGTTTTAAGGTATTTTTTATTGTAACAATGAACAATAAACTTTATTCTATTTCTTAAAATACATATAAAATAATTATAAAATAATCTGTGCGAGGCAAAAAAGCGCCTAATTCAGCATGTGCTGCGATATTTAAAAACAATAAATTACGCAGCGCTGGTGTTCTGCTAGGGCTAAAATAAAAAATAATCAAATCAAATATTATAATCTCAGATTTATAAAGAAATTATTAATGTTATAGCAGCGATCGAAGACAAGGTGACCAATGACATGGTTAGGATCACAGGAATCTGTTGGATGCGAAACACACAGGATTGATCATTATGGTGACACTTGTAGGAGGCATATATGTTTAGCAGTAAACGTCTTTTAGCTGAAATGATGATGATGATTAATATTATAATATAAATGGATTGTTCGTTATTGGGAATAAGCAGTCAATTAATTAACCCAAATTATCAGCCTCCAGCGCTAGTTCTCACAAGCTGCGCCATAACACCTGGATCTCTACCTTCATAATCAGGCCACGTCTCAATCACCCTTTGATGTCGTCCGTTTCGGAGTGTCCCACGCTACGCTCTGGAAAGAAAAATAGCTGTTTTTGAGTTATAGGAAGTTTGAACTGAAGTCAAAGAATATTTCAAGCAAGAGGGTGCTTCATGCGCACTTCGTATTCATAGATTTTCAGCCCATCGGCATAAAAGTCTTGAAGACAGCGAGTGACTGTGTCAAAAAACGGAACCTGTATCAGAAAATACACTTTTAATTGATAGGCTTGGGCTTTATCGTCATATTTCCTGATGGTAAGCGATGATGTCGTCGATATTGGAGCACTTTTGCCTAGAAGTAACCTATTTGGTGGTCTCTTAGGAATCTGATTTCAACAAGTTTCATCATAGAAATGATTAACGACTAGCTTCTGCTAGCAGATTTGCTCGCGTCATAGTATAGCGTATGTTACTCAGTGATAAAGTAGCATCCTACTGATGAAACAATTTTTAACTTCGACCCGGTAGTTTTTGAGTATATTCATTACAAACCAAAATACAAATCTCTCCACTTTATGGTATAGAATAGAAAGAAGACGATTACAATGTCAAATTAAATTACTACTTACAACTCTTATGTATGTATATATGTGTCTATTATACAGCATAATGTATATATATCTGTGTATCTATTATAATATATATTTTGAATACTGGTTTAATCTCACCATTGACAGCCCCATTTCTTGTCCAGGCAATTACTGTCCATTCCAGGTTGCCTGGAAGAGATCTTGGAATGCGATAAGGCCGCCCATTGTAAGTATGTGTTTTAGTTTCCTTTTGTATGTGTAATGGAATATAATGAATAAATACTCTGCCGGTTAGTTTTACAATAGATCTTTCGCGAATCCAAGTAGAACAAAGGCACACCAACTTAAATCTAACAGCAATTCCTTTCAAAATATTCATGAGCGCCTCTATGCGAGTAGACCGCAGTTCTGTTAGAGCAAGTTGTGCCATCTCAGGTAATAAGTAAGCTACTGTTTCAGCTTAAATGCTCAGACTTGCCGCTCGCAAACACCGCACCCAATATTTTAGGGATGTTACGAATGGGAACTGTGTGGTTGTCGATAAATTGAGAAGCATGTTGTGGTCTGATAAGTAAGTTGTGGGTGGTATGCTGGGTGAAAACTTATTGATAAGCTCGCCTTTGTACATGAATTGTCAAATCACTGTGTACATGTTAAATCATTCTGAGTATCACAGGGTTTAATAGACCGATGAGCTTACTATAGTTGAAACGTTTGTACGAGTATGTTTAACTTTAGTAACATTAAGTAGTTAAAGGTAATGATCAAAGTCAAAGCTAGTACCTACTTAGACCTATCAATCAAGGTAATGATCAAAATCAAAGCTAGTACCTACTTAGACCTATCAGTAAATGCCTACGAGTATAGCGTGCACTGTGATTTGGCCAGAATTCCTACGCTAGTTATTATAAGTCATTTAACTTCATTTTAAATATCTTTCTTTGAATTCTTGTCTTTGTATAATCCTAAATCTATTTTCATTTCTTCTCCAATTTATTTCATTTTAAGACTGTAATTGTTTATTAATTAATTAAATTTTTGAATCTATATTTATGGTGCAAAATGTTTTTTTTTTTACCTGTCTATCCTGAAATTGAATTTATTGTCTATTGTTATTTATATCGATAAAATCGATACCGATAGTTGTCTGCGCCCATCCCTTAAAAAACTGGTCAGTAAGCGAGTTGTATATTTTCTTGGTCCGTAAGTCCGGTGTTTGGGAAGTTGGCAACTTGTCGAATTATTGAACACTGCTCACCCCCAGCCGATAGATTTATAGTTTGTCTTGGACGGACAATGCGGCATTGTCTAAACAAACTGTTTGTACTGATATAAATTACAACTACAAGTAAGTATTTGACTTCGATGTTACTTGAAAATTCTGTGCGAATCGGTTATATTATTGTACTATGGGACTTTAGAAAATACCTAGATAGATAGTTAGATAACGATATATTGTTAATTATAAAGTCTAAGATATTTTTATGGCACAAATTGTAAAAAAGGTCGCGGGGTACTAAACTACGGGTGAGTCACCGCAATCCTGGAACACGGGTGGTTTTTAGTCTGCAAAAATCTCTCGGTCCCTCTCGCTTCACCTAGAGCGGGAGAATTTATGTGATGATTTTCCAAAAAATAGGTAATACGTCTACCCATCTTCAGTCATTACAATTGGATATTTACCTGCGTTTATTATTGTAATATATTTTATACTAATCAACAAATAATACTAAAAATAAATCTTTTCCGACAACAAAATCAAAGTTGGTTATTAAATGAAGCAGTAATTAGTATTTCAAATATTGGTTTGAGGAAGAGTGGGAGCGTAGTGGGAATGTCTCGCTATCTCTTCCGAGCACACGTAACCTAATGGTGGTGACGTCATATTTTGGTGAGTGCATCCTTATACTAATATTTGACAGGTTCCCCTTCCACCAGATTAGAAAGGATTTTAACTTGATTAATATTATAGCGAGCAGTTCTGGCCGAGTGGTAACGGCCCCGACTTACGAGTTGTAGTTCGCGGGTTCAATTCGGTCAGTCGTATTACTTTGTGTAATTTATTTCATCACCACTGCTCACAAAACGGTGAAGGAAAACATCATG
Source organism: Mythimna pallens (assembly GCA_961205895.1). NCBI lineage: Eukaryota > Metazoa > Arthropoda > Insecta > Lepidoptera > Noctuidae > Mythimna > Mythimna pallens. The sequence goes on along the minus strand of OY540844.1, from coordinate 16,742,950 downwards.
AAGAAACCGGCATGTAATAGAACCAAAAATTCGAAGACATGTGACATCCACCAATCCGCAGTGGGCCCGCGTGGTGGAATACGGCCCATTCCCTCTTCTAGAGAGGAGGCCTGAGTCCCAACAGTGGGAACATTATAAGGCCGACTATGCTATGCTATGCTAATTTTAAAATGAATGTCAAATTTCTTTCTATTTGTGATTTCGGATAAAGTTACTTTTTCATACAAACAATAAAAAAAATTTAATTAAGTACCCGATCCTTGGATTTTCTTTTGGATTCCACGTGACTAGTCGCATGGCTGCCTGCATGAATGGGGTGTCCTCCCACTCCATCAATATCTCCCACGTTTATATAGAATGTTCCATTTCACAAGCACCACAATTCACGTGTTTGTCTTGTAATTATTCAACCTCAAATGAATGGGGCTAAATTAGTGAAGGAAAACTAGAAAGAAAAGAAAGAAAGAAAAACATTTTATTTGGCGGAAACAAACGCAACTGATAAAGGTTCAAGCCTGAAATATTTTAGACATACAAAATTTGTAAATGGTTCAAAGATTGACCGAACACCATTGACGCTTTGCAAGATGTTTCAAAGCAAAATGCTTTTACTTTTCCATTATTTAAAAGATTGTAGAAGAATTACCTATTTATTCAGCACCTGCTAATATTTTACTAGTTTCTATTCTAGCTTTGTACCTATTTGGAAATTTACCTTTTCAACTTCTTCAAACGTAAAATATTTCATGATCTAAATTCCAGAAACATTTTAGATCAATTTTGATTACGGAATCTTTTCGGTAACGTAGGTCACTTTTATAAATCGTACCTACTCACCTTCCTGCTAATAATAGCGTGGTTATATGCCGAACGGATATCTGAGTACGCTATATTCGGTCTGTTCCTGGGTGGAAACGAGGATCCCGTATTACATGTGGCCCTGATTTTTTTTCCATTTTTATACACCTTATGATGTTATTTTTAGAGCTTTATCATCATCATCATCATCATTTCAGCCGAAAGACGTCCACTGTAGGACATAGACCTCCCCTAAGTGTCGCCATGACCGGTCTTGTGCGTCTCGTATCCATCGGATTCCCGCGACCCTCACTAGGTCAATGGTCCACCTTGTAGGTGGCCATCCAAAGCTGCATCTTCCGAGAGGCTTTTTAGAGCGTAATAGAACCTAACACTATTACCTATTCTGTGCCTACAGCTAAACCATTTTTTTCCAAATTCAGTAGGTAGGTTTTTTTTTTGAACTGTGGAGCATGCTTACCTAAAAGTAACCTATTCACTCTTGATAAATTATCAGATAGCTTTGAGTGGAGCGAGAGGGCGCGTCAGACTTTTGCTGACTAAAACTGATTATGTTTCTTCAGTTGCCCTTTACGTTCCAGGGTCACGGTAACTCGTTCGAACATGCCCGCAGCGGCCGCAGCACTTAAATTGACCCTTTCAATTGTCTGACAGTTTTGCTGGACGGGACAGATTTGGCGCAGCCGTGAGGACATACTTACTAGAGTTTCTTTTTATTAAATTTCGAGTTTCTATATGCCTAGTTATTTCTACATTGTGTGTGTTAAATATATATTCTGATTTATTCCGTTCTAATACCAAAAACTAATTTAATACGACTTGTATTTTTTTGAAATCGTCTTTATTTTACATTCCGAATGAATAGCAAGAACTTGAATTTGGTACAGTCTTAATTAGATTTGACTGATCAAATCTAATTAAGATACCTAAATTGGTTTTCTTATAGTTTTCACATATTTTTTTTTCGGATTTAAGTGTTTTTAAATATGACTCCAAATAAATACCAGTAGTATTAATTGTTGGTATTAAAATGGAATAAATCAATATGTAGAAAACATTGATTTATTCCATTCATATGTTTTTTGGTTGACAAGCGATTTTAAAACTATTAATGCAAAGTAACATGAACTAGGTATGCTAAATAATACCATAGTACTTACATCCACCACAAGATAGTTAAAATTAACAATAATAATAATAAGGAAACTAATAATAATACATTTGCCTCTCAAGTGTGCTCCGGAAACGGATGAGCCATTGTGACGTCGAGGAAGTAGCGAAGATTTCCGCTGGGCTATAAATTCGCGGGTGTTTTGGCAACGGTTTCCATTCTGAGGAGTGGGTGCGAGGGGTAAGACACATTAATGTAGCAGGTTTAAGTATACCTAGGCTAAAATACACTTGTGTTGTTTAAGCTGCAGGAAAATTAAATTTCCTTCATGCGGTCTCAAGATTGGTCAGTTGGTAAAAATTTTATTTAAATTATTATTTTACTGCACTTGGGGTCGCCATAACACGTCTTTTATTGATTAGCATAGCATAGCATAATTGGCCTTATAGTGTTCCCACTGTTGGGACTCAGGCCTCCTCTGTAGGAGAGGGAATAGGCCATAATCACTACAACCACGCGGGCCCAGTGCGGGTTGGTGAATGTCACATGTCTTCGAATTTTTGGTTCTAGGACATGCCGGCTTCCTCAGGATGTTTTCCTTCACCGTTTTGAGAGCAGTGGTGATGAAATAATTACATAAAGTAATGCGCCTGGCTGGGTTTTTTGGGATCTTATCGCTTGTATCACGATATTCAATTACTATCACACTTGATGGAAAGCGATGATGTGGTCGACAGTGTAGCACGCTTGCCTAGAAGTAACCTATTCACTCTTGACTTAAAGACCCCTAGGTTGTAGTTATAGGAAACATAGGCTCCAGCAGCACATGACTGTGTTCCCAAAACGTTTGGTGCGTATGGGTGAGATATCCATCATGTACCGGTGGTGCATCGCCGTACGATTAGTGTGTAAAATGTACCTGCTAATTATTAACCTAAGTATTATATAATGGTTGCTTTCGGAAAAACAAGAAAATTGTAGTCTAGTCACTGACTATTTACTCTGTTCTACTACTGCTAGGACTTACCTCCTAAAGTTTGTCCCGTTGTTACGAGCCATACGTATCGTTAATGAGATTTCGCTATCAGAGGATAAGTATAATATTTAGCCAAAACCTACTGAAATTTGTAAAGGCGGCTCAATTACTTATTGAGAAGGGTCTGGACTGATAATAATTTATAATCACAATTAATTTAATAACATTTTAAGTATTCTTTATAACATCGCCTTGGACACGTCTGTTAAGGTGATAAAATCTACTAAACTAAAACTATTCATAAGTTTAAATAAATAAAAGTGTTGATCTCTTCCAGCGCTACTTATTCACGAAAGATATCGAAATAAATCGCAATAAATTTCCACAAAGACTTTTCCGCGATTGTTTTGAGCTCAAGACTTGTCACAATAAAAAGAGGAAAAAAATCCTCGAGCCAGGAAGCGGGAAGCATCGCATAACGAGCGACAGCCTCGAGCTTGGCGCCATGGCCGTCTAGAAAGTTCTTAACCTCATTAAACATCGAATAATTCCAAGTCATTTACATAAGGAAAAGATACAGACAAGACGCGGGGAGACGCCATTTTGATTTTTCAAATATCGAAGGGGAGACTAAGGGTGGCCCGCCAACGATCCGCGAATTCGCGCGCGCTCAGCGAACGTTTCATTGCGTAATTTCGACTAGGGCCGTATTTTTTTTCGATTCTTTCCCCTAAGTTGAGTTGTGTAAGTTGCTGCTATGGCATTTTAGAAATGGAATTATTATAAAGTTAATGTTCTGAAGATAATAAAAATATGATATATTGGCGTTGGATTCGTCGCGGATTGTTTTATTGATTTGAGGAGTTAGGTATTAATATTTATAGATTGAGTACCTAAAAAACTCTGTCGTAGTGACTAAAATACACAATATAACTTGTATTCAAGTTTAATAACGAATCGTTTCTAAAAATATTTCACCCAAAAATATAGGAATGTAGTACCTAAGCTTGAACTACATCCCTATATTTTTTTAGAGCCAGAAGTCCTTGGCAACGGTATAAATACTACACGGTTGGGTAACCGGCGACATCCGTATAAAAATCCACTGTAAGTAAACAAACATTGAAAATATTTGCCCATCGATGGCAGGTTACGAACGGATCCTAAAAACAACTTCATAAGCAATCAAATCGAGGTAAATTACACCTTATTGAGTGGTGATAGAACCGTATGTGTCTGTTTGTTAATTGTAAGGCGTGCAGATGGCGGGTGACAATTCGGTCTATAAATAATTTATGGATTAATAAAAGGTCCGGTCACGTGGTCCGGCCGCCATTTTACCCTCCAGCGATCCTCTGATGATAATTAGCAAGGACTGCAGACAGGAAATGGTGTGGAGGGCTTGAATATAAAGAAATATTTTGTTCGAAAAGTTATTGAAATGCACAAAAGTAAATAGAGAGGTCGTTTTTGATACTCACGGCGGATAGAGCTGTAAATATAAAAAGTTTCAATTTAAATATTTCTTTATTAATGTTTGTCATTGAAAGGCAAACGCCTCTAGGGCTGGTGTCTATACCTATAAAAGAAATGAAAAGTTCAGGAAAATATATGCAATTGTCACCAAGCTTGCTCAATGTAGTTAAGTTATTTCCGACTTTTGAAAAAAAAAACATTTTAAGAAAAACTTTGAAATGTGAAATTGGTAGGTAACCATCTGATTAGTTAGATGCAAACACGCATGTGAACCTTATTGTACTTGTGTATAAAATTTAAGTGTCTGTTTGTAATATCAAAATACTTAATATTTTTTTTATTAAATGCATATGAAAGTATATTCGAAACTTACAGCAAAAATACAATTCAGTCTGTTTGTTCCAGTTAATCTCCGAAACGGCTGAAGTAATTTTGGCGGGATTCACTAATAGATAGCTGATTTTATAAGGAAGTAAGTTAGGCTATATTATTTAAAAAAATAATTAGGGTTCCTCGCGAAAAAAAGCTCAGCTTCTTGAACTTGTGATCAAATGATGTTGTGTTGTTTTACGGATCTGATGCAGATAATGTCGCGGGCATTAGCTAGTACAGTCGACCCTCGTTAATTCAAACCTGCGATAATTCGAACCTCTCTATAATTCAAAATTATCACGAGTTCCGTAGAAAATCTCTTTATATTTGGAATTAAATTAATACATTTTTATGTACTTGGTATTTCGAACGAAAAAATCATCGGCGTCAAACACTCGGCAATTCAGAGTTGCAGACCTGCCAGAGGTATGTAAGCACATTTTGAGACAAGTTCAAACTTGTATCATCATACACGATCCTTTGTTTTTGTAGTGATTAGCACACACTTCCGCTCGAATTGGTTTGTTTATTTAAGTTTCAGTTACTGTTACTCTCGTTTCGAACCATTTTATATTTTGAACACTCGAAATTCGTAATATTTTAAGAGTCCCTCTAGTTTCGAATTAACGAGAGTCGACTGTATTACTAAAAATTAAATAAACTTCAATCTTTTTTTAGCACTACCTACTCCACGCATTTCTCTATCCCACTCAAGTCCATTCTGTAGCCGCCCCGTGGACACAAACTAATTTGTCTTACACGTTCGCTTGGTATACGTTACGTATCTAGTACCCAGTCGCTTTGAAAGTACAAGTATTCGGCAATCGGTCTTTAGATCGAGGGTAGGTCTTCGGTAGTGATAGGTAGGTACTTCTTATAGGTCTGTGCGGGTATTTTGTCAATGGGAATGGAGATTGGGATATTAATTATGGGTGAGGGTTTTCTTGTAAGGTACTATAAGGTACATACCAAAGAAAGAATATTACGAGATGAGTTCGTAGGTACGTACGTACCTAACATCTGTACGAGTCCATAACCAAGGTTAAGCAAAGCAAACCGATGATCCTTTTTTTTTGTGGGAAATCATCCAATGATTTCTCCCGCTCTAGTTTGGAGCGGAAGGCGTGTCAGACTTTTACCGGGTAAAACCATACTTATGTCGTTTTAAGGCCATAGTTTTACTTTTCCGAAATTCCTCGTGGCCCTAGCGGGCATCGGCCCTCTTTTTTTTTTTTTTTTTTTTTTTAAGGTGAAATCGTCCAAATGACTTCTCGCGCTCTGGGTGGAGCGCGAGGGCGTGTCAGACTTTTACTGACTAAAACCACACCTGTATCCTTCAATTACCCTTTGCGTACTAGGACTACGGGTTGCCCTTTCGGAAATTCTCCGCGGTCCTAGCTAGCGGGCATCGGTCCTCTGGGCCCCTACGGTTTGTTGAGATCACTTTGAGGCGCGCGTGGAACACTAGGCGCCATCGGTTACTCGGGCTCGGTCCTTACTGCCTTACAGCGAGGTATCCGTTTCTCGTCTTTCACAAGTCCACTTTTTTTTTTTGTAGGTGTTAAAATCATCCAATGACATCCCCCGTTCTTGAGCGGGGCGGGAGGGCATGTCAGAATTTAACTGACTAAAAACCTACTTCTGTTCCTTCGTTGCCTTTCATACCAGGGCTCTTCCTTTCAGAAGCAGACCTTTGGCCCCAATAGGCTTGGACCCTGCTGAGCCCCTACGGTTTGCTGACTCCGTCGACGACTTGAGCTCGGTCCGGACGGTTACCGGACGGTCGGGGGGCAAGCTACCCATTGCTCGCCGTCCGCAAGGCCGCTATGTCCTAGAACCAAAAATTCGAAGACTTGTGACATCCACCAACCCGCACTGGGCCCGCGTGGTGGATTACGGTCCATCCCCTCTCCTAGAGTTGAGACCTGAGTCCCAGCAGTGGGAAAGGCTGATTATGCTATGTTTGTTAGTCCTTTATGCTCTAACTAAGATACTTTTAATCCAGTATGTATGTGAGGATAATTTTCTACTTTCTCGCAGGGGATGTCGCTTACAGAAGGTATACAGTATTTTTTTGGTATATAACAATAATCTAAATTTTAATAGCATTCATCAGATAGGGCGGGCGGACCGTCTTAGGCGGGCGTGTTCCCCGCGGCCGGAGGGCGGGCGACGTTTCCGCCGGAAATGCTGCTCGCTACCACCTTCACGGTACTAATTGCAATTCCACTTACGATCTAATGTGATTACCTGCTGACGATTGCTTTAGGATATAGGTTGATTTTGATTACATGGTTTGGATAGAACTTTTATAGAGCTTTCAGCATAATACATGGCATTACGAATTGTAGGTCGCGGGTTCAAGCCCAGCCAGGCGCATTACTTTGTGTAACTTATTTCAACACCACTGCTCTCAAAACGGTGAAGGAAAACATCGTGAGGAAACCGGCATGTCCTAGAACCAAAAATTCGAAGACATGGAACATTCACCAACCCGCACTGAGCCCGCGTGGTAGATTACGGCCTATTCCCTCTCCTAGAGAGAGGAGGCCTGAGTCCCAGCAGTGGGAACATTAAAAGGCTGAATATGCTATGCTATATATGCTACATATAGATGCATATATAGATACATATAGATACAAACACATACAGATAGAGATAGTACACATTATAGGTACACCGGGATCACATTTACTGGTTTGACAATTTATTCCAAAAGAGAAACCAAAACTAGCGTTTTCAAAATCATTTAAACTGGTCCTTTATTTACATAAACTTCCAATAAAGTTTTTAGAAAGTTCTCCAATATAATTATAAACCGTAGTTCATTTAGCACTCTTGGTTGACTGTTAGGTTTTTTATTAATTGTCTTTATGGTAGACACCAGTTCGTAGGGACGGGCTTGCGGACGGCGAGCAATGGGTAGCTCGCCATTCGAAGCTTACTGGGGCCAAGGGTCTGATTCTGAAAGGGAGACTCGGCCCTAGTATGAAAGGCAACGAAGGAATAGGAGTGGGTTTTTAGTCAGTAAAAGTCTGACACACCCTCTCGCTCCGCCCAAGAGCGGAGGAAATCATTAGATGATTTTCCCACCGAAAAAAAAGGAAGACACCAGTTACGACTTCTTTATTTATTTTAAGCCTTTTTATTAAATTATTTTTTTATTATTGATAGGCTCGCGTTTGACCACTATCTCACCTGATATTAAGCGATGATGTGGTCGACGATGGAGCACACTTGCCTATTCATATTTTTCTTAAATACCTCTAGATGGTAGCTATCAGGAAATACAGACTCCGGCAGGGAATACCACTCCATGTTTTATGTTCATTTGGTTTTAAACCAACAACTAATTTAGGTGTTTTCAAGGCTAGAGTGAATAGGCTCTTAATAAATTAGTGCGCCTCACCATCAACGATTGTATCACTACTTGCCCCATCAGGTGGGATCGCAGTCAAGAACTAGTTTCAAACGATTATAAAAAAAAAAACTGATAAATTATACGTAGTACTGGAATACTGACTTTTATTTCGCTACAGTACATACTACACAGGTACCTAATCATAAAAATATGAAGGGTATATTATTGTTCTATTGTATGTGTATTAAATAGAATAATAATTGTGGCAGTGGGCAGGGCACAGGGCACAGGGCTCGCAGAACAGATGGTCGTTGAGAACGTAAGGTTCTGGAATGACGACCACGTACCGGAAGGCGAAGCGTTCGAAGGCTTCCCACAAGGTGGACCGATGATCTGGTGAGGGTCGCGGGCTTGCGATGGATGCGAGACGCACAGGACCGACACTTGGGTAGACCATGTCCTAGAATAGCACATGTGTACATAAATAAATAAATAAATACTTTCGCCTTTATAACATTAGTGTAACATATCGTGAATTCACTAGGCGTGGTTATATTTACGAACAAATCTATTCCTAATATCTAAGTCCAAGGCTATGAATACAAACCAGGTACTTAGTCACCCTCATGTCTCATAGTTTTCCACACAAGTATAATAATATGAATATAGTAGATACGTAGCATGTTTCCTGCATCCACACCGACTGCCGTTCACTTATCAGTTGCCAAGTAGGTGGACTAGATATATTTTATGCTGCGGTACAAGTTAAAAGCGGAAATAGATCGAATTATATTATTATAAATGACTGATATCAAGTATAATTATTTCTGAAGTGGTGACTGCGTACGGAGGTGGACCTATGATTTGGTGAGCGTCGCTGGTATCCGATGGATGCGTGACGATTTGGGCAGTCCACGTATACCAGTGAACGTCTTGCGGCTGAAATGATGATGTTAATGATATTTATTAAGTTAGGGTTTTTTTAGTTAGGTTTAAGATCAAAAGAGAAGAAATCCTTCTATTTTTAACTGGTTGTCAGTAAGCAACCAGTGAATTTGGCAGCTGAGTGTAAGGATAGCGTGTTTTGGCAGTTTGACAGAAGCCTATGTTCAGCAGCAAGTATATTGCGATGGGCTAAATTGATTGGAAAAGTTTTTTTATTTTTGCTGGGGTGGAAAATCACTTGAATAATAAGTTTTCTCGCTCTGGGAGGAGCGAGAGGAAATATCAGACTTATATTGACTAAGACACCGTGTTCTTAAAGTTACTTTGAAGGTTCAAGAGCCGTGCTAACTCTTTCGAATGATCTAGCAGCCCAAGTGAATTTGTCATAACGTGTCTACAAAAGTTCCTATTTAATGAATTACTTGCAGATATTTTCATTATTTTATGACATGAAGTAGTATTAAAAACTCATTTTTATTACTTCTAAAAAGAAGCCAGTTAGGAGTTCTTTAATGGATTTTTCTAGACTAGATTCCTCAGTCCATGATTCCTCAGACTTAAAGATTAGGTATTATCTATTTCAATCCATATTTTTATTTTTTTCTAGCACCTATTTGACCTTGACAGTTCTTCACTGATTTCTTAATACCTATTAATATTGTGCTAGGGAGTTTGTTAATCAATATTTTTTATAAAAGAGTAATGTTCAAGGTTCTTCTACATAGGAAACGACCAATGAGGGTGTTTGGGAAAATCCACGCCACCAGTTGGTGCCTCTTAGCCGTCAGGTCTTTTCCTTTGCTACTATGACGTTAACGTCTAACGTTTGACGTTAATGTCAAAAATAATATCATTAACATAAACGTTTTGACAGGTGCCTGGACCTTACGCCCCAGTGCTGCCACCTGGTGAACTTCATTTTAGAACACCCTCATTAGAACAGCGCACAGGCTTCTAACGTTTTATAAGTGCTGAAGTAGGTTTCTATGTGAAATAAAATATTTTGTAAGTAAATGTCCTGTAGTTTACTTTATAGAGCGGGTTTATGAATTGAAAATTTTGAGTTAAAAATGTGTCAAACCCGTACAAAGAGTCTGAGAAATACTCAACTTTACTATTTAAAGATAGTAATATTTTTAAACCGCTTTTTGGTCACATTCAACTTCTTGTACAATATAAAACAGTTGTAAGTATCGCTACTCGCTTGTATCTCTTCACTTGAACCAATCCAGCAGATCAGGGGGCTCAAGTAAATCGTCTCAGCGTGTCGTCGCTAGCCGGTCTGCGATGGACGCGCATCACATGCATCGATACACTGGGGGACAACCTGCCCCGTGCGTCCTGTCCTGGTCTGTTGGGTACAGGATTATGATTACAGAAAACCATTTGTTGTTATATATGTACCCCTATGTTGTAATAAGTCATTTGCTCGACTAGATTCAATCAAAGTGACAGTTATCGCTTGTTATTTATTTACTTGTAAATTAATTGAGGATTTTTTTTGTTGACATGGCGACTGATTTTTGGCGAAATTCATGGGCCGACTCCGGGAGATGCGTAAGATACGCTCTTCAGCTTCAGCTACTTTACACGAGAGTGTGAATGTGAGAGGAAGAATGGTCAAACAAGACTAAAATCGTATTAAACATTTGGTTCACAGTGTACCACATCTTCTCAAGGTGAATTTAAAAACCCGTGGTCCAAGAACGCAAGCGGTAACTGAAGGACACAGGTGTGATTTTAATTAGCAAAAGTCTGAAATGCCCTTTCGTTCTTCTTTAGAGCGAGAGAAGTCTTTGAATGATTTTCCACCTTAAAAAGAGTTATTTCAGGAACCTTTCGCATCACTAACAATTACGGACAACACTACTGAGAAGAAATGATGAAAATAAATTGCACGTAGCGGAGATGAGAATGTTAAGGTGGATGTGTGGTGTGACAAGAATGGATAAAGTGAGAAATGAGTATATTAGGGGAAGTTTGAAAGTGGCGCCAGTGACTGAAACGTTGAAAGGGAATCGTTTATCTTGGTATGGTCATGTGAAGAGGAGGGATGAAACGCATGTTGCTAAAAGAGTTATGAATTTACATGTGGATGGATGGAGAGGGAGAGGGAGGCCAAAGAAAAGATGGATGGATTGTGTGATATGAAAGAAAAGGGAGTTAGTGATAGCGTGACGAGTGACAGGACAAAATGGAAAAAAAAAACGTGTTGTGCCGCCCCCAAATAAAACGGAACAAGGGCAGGAAGATGATTACTGCGAACCGGACGCGCCGAGTGTCTGTGGAAGACATGATTTGACAGCTCAGTTTCCGGAAAAAATGAATTTGAAGAATCTCTCTCTCTCTACTTGCTCGCAGCGACAACTTTGTTATCTTAAAATAGTTTAAAAATTATAACTCTATGGGCATTGCTGACCTTTCAAGAATACATTACTGAAGGAAGAAACAAATCGTTTCATTTTCGACACGTCTGGTACCTGAAATCTTCAACTTCAACAGGAACTATCACACTTTTTATTAGTGAACCGGATTTTTTGCAGCCTAGTAAACGTACAAAAGATTAAACTGACATTAAACTTCACGTTTAGCGATCGCTGTTCCGATTATTTCACAAAAGATTTCATAAAACTTCAACAAAATGACAACATACTACAGCTAAAATTCACAAATTAAATTTACTGTTTACTCGTGATCAGTTCCTGAATAAATTGCTGAATTTTTCAAATAAACTCACCCTCTGACATCTCAATATTAGATATTTAAACATCAACATACATTTAAGCACAAAATATTAAACATACATAACATATACATGTAGGTAAATATTGAGATTTATCTGAACTAAGCAATATCGTTAATCTTTTCCCCCTTGAATGCCGTGACTGCGTCGTTGCGGTCTCTCTTATTGAAATCGATCAGTTATGGGCATACACCCTTTATTATTATCCTATTTTCTATTACTAATATGTATGTACTTAGCGGCCCTGGAATGCGAAGGGTGACTGAAGGAATAGGGGTGGGTTTTAGTCAGTAAAAACCTGACACTTGGTCTTGACAGACAGACAAACAGACACACAGACAGACACACCGACGGACAATAAAGTGATCCTATAAGGGTTCCGTTTTTTTCCTTTTGAGGTAAGTAAGTACGTACGGTACGTGGAACCCTAAAAAATGTATTAACTTATCGAAACGGCATAAGGACGCTAGGTGACATATATTTGTATTTATTTGATAATACCCATACCAAAAGATTTGACAAAAAATTTGACATACTTATGTCATAAATAGCAACACGCACTAGTCCTAGACTTTCGTCTTGAGACACTGTGGTATGCCGGACGACAAAATACCGCGCAGTTTCCCGAAAGCTTCCTAGCTGGATTCGACGATTGACCTCTTACTCGAAATTAGACCTACCTAACTGAACCGTCTGTCCCTGTTAAACGTATCTACAACTTCGAGTGTAGAGTTTCCGATCTTGATAGAAATGGGTGCTACATGGTTATTCCGGTCCAGAATCTGTGTTCCCTGATAGCTACAATATGAGGATCTTTAAGTCAAGAGTGAATAGGTTACTTCTAGGCGTCGCTTTAATTTTGTGAGATAGTAGTCAAGTGCAAGTCTATAAATCGATTTTAAAAAAAAAACGAAGGTCAACCCGGGTAAACGCGTCATATTTTCCGATCACTTTGTATTTTTTATATTTTGTCTTTGTTAAGTAAATATTTAAGGGGGCAAGCTCATCGTGAAAAAATCAAGATGGTTTTGTTCAATTCAATTTTCTGTACACAAATTATTTTTAGCTAATTCAACTGTCATACTAACAGTATGACAGTTAAATTAGCCAAAAATAATAATGACGCATTCAGAGACGACTTAGTAAAAAAGGGAAATGCGTCTAGTTTTTCATGGACGCATTTACCATTGGCTAAATCCAGATCTTGTCAACACTTTACGTAAAAAAGATCTCGAGTGCAAACCGCACAGTATTTGTGTAAAGTAAATAGGTAAGTTTGTAGAAATAATATTTGTGAATAAAAACTTTGTGTAATTTATTTCATCACCACTGCTCAAACGGTGAAGGAAAATATCGTGATGAAACTGGCGGAAAATAGCATGACTTATAACAAAAAAAAAAAATCGAAGACAACCGTACTTGAGCCCGTGTGAATTACTGCCTATTCTAAAGGAACATTGGGAAAATATAAGGTTGATTATTAAGGAAGACCTTATTGCTTATGCTAGGTACTAACTAAGACTTTTAATCGTAATTATTCAGCGTTTGAACATTTATTGTTATTTAATTTGAAATCGAATCAGTTCTTGGTATGGTTATATTCTACGACCTTTTTCAGTTACAGTTACCATTTCGTGTCTATTTTCGTAAAAACCTAGGATATGCACGGTTTCACGTAAATTATACCATAATCTCCACGCGATTTCACCTCAGATTTTATGCAGTATCGATCCCAAACCCTCTGTGTACCAGAAAAACGTACAAAAACCTTGGACGATACTATACATTTATAATAAACTGCCATTCTTGAAAGACATCAAACAAACTCGACGCAGCCCACTTCGACCCTTCCAGAAAGGGGTGAAGAAAAAAAATCGGCCTAGCAAAGACGCAATTACTTCTACGCAAAATTTTTACACCACCTTGGAAGTTTAAAGCTCCAAATTCAACGCAATAAAGGTTATTTTCGCGCAATTGTCGGTTTTTTCTAAGCAGCTGTACCGCGGTTTAAGTGCTTGCTAAAAGCAGGCTGTATCAAAGAAATACGTCTAATGAATCTATTGATAACTCTAGTTATGTGTGTGTATTTTTAAAACACAAACGCACAGGCTGTGTGTGTGTGTGTGCAAGGAGGGGAGACGCTAAGAGATGCTTTCTTCGGACCCTCGTTTCTTATAGGAATGCCGGTTGGAGTTGATATTTGCAGTGTGCAATTAATTTTTTAATTATAATATATCTTTTACAACAAAAAAAATACTACAATATACTTCAAAACTATTTAAACGTATAAAGAGCTTGAATCATCATCATCATCAATTCAGCCAAAGACGTCCACTGCTAGACTTAGGTCTCCCCCAAATGTCACCGTAATGACAAGTCCAATGCATCTTGTGTGGATAGGATTCTTGCGACCCTAACCAGGTCATCGATCCTACCTTGTGGGAGGCCTAACATCGCTGCATCTTTCGGTACACGGGTCGTCAGTCCAAAGAGCGGAGTGTGACATTTTCTTTTTTTGGCCCTGTCATGTGCCTTCTTCCTTAGTAACAACTATCGTAATCATCATGGATTATCGTGACGAGACTCCCTCGTCCCTTCCACCGTCACCGCACATACCAGCTATTTCGTTTGTGGGGTCCTTGGCGAGGTTGAACCAGCTGTTAAAATTGTTACTGAACAAACGTGAAGGGAGGAACCAATGGGGAGCCTTTGACAACCTCTGGGCACGACGTCAGCCCTCTACACAGGAAGCTCGAGCACTCGCTCCCCGTCTCTGTCGGCTTGGGTGGTCATGCGATTGAACCGTGTCCAGTTCATGTGCGAGCCACGCAGCACTAAAGACGGGATGCAACGCGAACGGAACGTTTACCGCGTTTGACTCTCTGATTGGTTAAGAACTTGGAGCGGGCCAATTGGAACGCCGAACGTCATAACCGTGTAATCGTATTAGCGTAAAACAAACTTGCACTAGGCATACGGAACCTTAAATAACTTAATAATCGCTGACTTTTCTTGGAGTTCATGGCTAGGTATAACAGCCGCAGTATTCGATTTTCAAGGCTAAGTAACGCTTACCAAGGTCGTAGCGTGAATTAGTGACTATCTGTTACACACGGAAACTCTTCTGTAACTCGGAAACCACGTTAAGACGTTGGTCCGGTCTGTATGTCATTTGTAGTTCTTGGCAGTCAATAGCCAGAAAATCATGTCACCAGTCAACTGATATTCAGCTGCTTTTGGATGTACAGTAAGCCGACCCACCATAGTTTTGAAAAGACTAAAGGTGATAATGATAATGACTTTATTTATTTATTAGTTTAATTGTTTTTAAGACAGAATGTTTTGTACTTTTATTACAACAAAAGTGTCTACGCCAGATGTCTACGACACAGCACAAACCTACTTAGTGTAATAGTTTTAACGCCTATTTTTGCTTGTATGATTTTAACCTATCATAAAGCGATACGTCACATATCGCGCCATTGTAGTCGACCAATGACAGGAACCAACGATTCCTTCCTTTTCTGCTAAGTCACACATAATTGTATTCGTTCCTAATTTAAGCTTTGAGCAATACAGCCCATTTCAAAAAGTAACCAATTCTTTCTTTTGTTCGCCTAATCCTGAACAAAAAGGAATGCACTGATCTCCAACAGGCAATAATGTACTCGTCGAGTCAAAGCTCCAAACTCTCTTGTCTCAAGAGCATCGACGCCGAGTTGCTAGCCTGTCCGTTTACTATCCGTTGCATTTGCTTTCTGCCGGAGTCTGTGTTTCCTGATAGCTACAACCTAGGGGTCTAAATAAGTCAAGAGTGAATGTAGGTTACTTCTAGGCAAGCGTGCACCATTATCGGCCAAATCATCGCTTACCATTAGATGAGACAGTGATCAAACGCGAGCTTATCCATAGTAAAAAAAAAAATGTCGCTTATTTAAATGTTCCTGATCCTCTACCAAAAATTTCATTCAGTGTATTTGCAAAAAATGTTCTTGTTTCTGCCAACCAAAACTATCAAGACCGTACGCTCGCACAACAAATCACTCCCCTTATTTCACTCGAGTCGGCCGATCGTCTCAAACTCGCACACACACATGCAGCGCGCACTATTCACATACACACACGCACACCCACCGCTAGGGGGCGCGCGCCCTTGCAAAACTCCTCCTTTATATTTTCTTGCTTTGTTATGTAGAAAAAAAAATAATAATAGGAGAAAGGGGATCTTAAAATCGATACCCGAATGGCGGTATGTACTCATTATTGAATCGGTTGTTTGTTGTTAAGTGGGTTCCTTTTTTTTGTTTAGGTTGCAAAATGGCGGGCGAATTGATTTGGTAATTTAAAAATGTTGTCGTGAATTTGTGAAATAAAATATATCTTAATGGAAACGATCACCTAACACTAAAGACTATGCTTGACAAACAAGTTTGCAGTTAGACAATATTTTTTACATGCTACAGCATTACATTACAACATTACCTAGGTATTGTAAATTTCGTAACGGTTTTGTTATTTTACTGGAAAATCTCGAGTTTGATGAGAAATATCAATACATTAAAATAGATACTATTTATTCATATTTTATTCATATGAAATATAATAAATTAAAATATATAATTGTGCGTGTAATCTGCAGTTTCAATTACTTATCTAGTTGTACAGTTAATCTCTTATTATTATCATATTCGAAGAATGAACATTATGCACCTGTTTATTGATTATAATACGCAAAACTTACACACTTTTAGACCCAGTGAAGTCTTTATTGATTGTCCTATTACCCTACAAAACACATGGGGCAGATAGGCTGATCTACTAAGTTGACCGATTCAGGTATTATAGCTAGTCCGTATTGTCTCACGGCTGGGCAAAGGCCTCCCTCCATTCTTTCCAACTATCCCGGTTCCTCACGTTCGCTTTTCAATTTTTAAGGAAGACATCCAGGTCATCCCGCCATCTCCTTCGTAGTCGGCCGCGGCTCAGCGTCCCTGTGTCTGGGCTATATCCGGGCCCACAGCTCGTTAGACATACGGCAAACATGTCCTGCTCAGTCCCATTAAAGTTGGGCCGGCTTTTGAGGCACATCAACGACATAAGGTACATGATGTAATAAGTTGAAGCAAAATGAATACTTACGTGATCACTTTGCGTTGCTTTTGATTCAGTTTTTGCAAACCAACACGTCCGTTTCATATTTGTTGATTTAATTGGAATAACATTTTCTTTATTTTCTTATTTCTTTACTCCTACGGAAAGGCTATATAAGTAAAGCACATTGTAGAGTCTCACGTCCATGTTTGCTTGCGTGATAAGTTTTTAACGATAATGTCTTTCGTATTGACAGTACAATATGGATTAGAACACTTTCTAATGTTTTTGCTGAAGTAGTCAACACGACAATAAAATTCTCAGCTCAATTTTACCGAGATCGCGCCTGTTTCAATGATCCCACATAGTGTCCAACTGTGCAATGCGCTTCAGATAAAAATCTAGACTAATTTTACATCACAACATTTGCCAGGAATTAATTAGCAAATAATTAAAACAGCCACTGATTTTTGTTCAAAAATTCCCGCCAAAAATCGGTAATTACAAAATAAGCACATTAGCAAAAATTACACCAAAAATAAATTACTATCATAGACAAAAACTCTATCACTCCAAAAAGGGCGCACGTGCGTCTAATTTAAAAATCGAATTTATTTTTTATCGAATAAAAATCGCCGTCCCGCTTCGGGATTCACTCTAAACTGATTCGGATACACGCAAACTAGCCGTTGGTGACCTAAATAGTGATTCAGAAAACATTATAATAAAATAAAAACCGGTCTATCGAGTACTTTGTCTTTTTGTATTCACAAAAGATCTATAGAGAACCCGCGGATGCTGCGTCCGTCGCGGTTTTCATGCGTATTAAAAAAAGGAGAATTAAAAAAAACTGGTTTTAAATTTGTGAATGAGCTTTTGTACCCTGATCGGTTATTTTGATTTATTCGATTTTTAGAACGCGAGCGGTGTATGGGAAATAAAAAGAAGATGCACGTTCAACAGGTACTGGCGTGGGGAAAAGTGTTAGCGTGTTACCCGGATTAGAACGGTTTTGTTACTCTTGATTGAAGAGGTTTGGCAGTTATGTCATGTCATGTGTGCTATCTGTCTGATAGTCCTTATGACTTGACGGTTTTATTCATGCTCTTTATTGGATAGTCAATCGGTTGCTGAATTTCGGAACTCCGTGTTGGATGTTTTGTATTAATAAAGTAGGGAGTAGTATGAGAATGAAAACAACATAAAAAGATTACAGGTTTAATAACAAAACAAAACAGCTAATCAAATTACTCAGTACTACAACATATTTATATTTATATGAATCTATAGAGAATAATGGAAATGTTTTACTTATCAGAAACTTAAACATAAGTTCAAAAGTAATAAAATCTTAAAAATAAAAATACAACTTAAACAAAATCTAAATAAAAAAGAACATAAATTAACTAAGAAAGAATATAATTAGTTCAGTTAATTATTATACACTAAATCAAGAGTTCAAAATTAAAGAAAAAAATAAAAACATAAAAATAACGTAACAGCTTTGTAAGGGATTGTATTGAAACCCGATTTTTATTCTTTGGCGGGGTGTCAGTCTCGATGTTTGTGCTTCTACAAAACGTTACATGTATGACAATATTTTATCTGTTACACTTCAATTTACTGTTCTAAGTGTGTTTTAGAGATTTCCATCGATTATAATCGGAATTGATGCTTGTATTTGATGGTGTTCAGTGTTTTGTTATCTGCATACAAACAGCCTTGTTTATAAAAATCGCTTATTATATGCTTAGTACAAATACTGATTAGTGAATTTTGGATTCAACTTATCCATAATAATAATAATCATTTTTATTCGGGTTTTTTTCCAACCATTTTCATATAATAATATCATGACGCCAATAACAAAATGAAAAGTTTTAAAATCAAATGGCAATAAAATAAAACCTAATTAAAAACATTACAATCAAAATGAAAAAATTAAAGTCAACAGAAATAGGAAATTTTGAATTAATGACTTGCTATTCAGTATTTAAACTAGTACGCATGGTTTTTTTTCCAAATAAGGCCCTTTGTGTTAGTTGACTAATACCTATATATAATGAATTATGAAATACTAATTATTGAATGGTCGATTGTAATAAAAGCAAGGGTTTTATTTATTATTATTTTTTGTTTCCTTCAAATATATGGTGTGATTGATTTTTTTTTTGTTTTGATTACTTAAAGCATAAAACCTTATGATATTTTGATATGCGAGACTTATAGTGAGTAGCGATCTAAGTAACATAATTTTTTGAATTACCTCTTCAGAAGAAAACAAAACTTTAGTTAATATTCATTTTCCCAAACACTTAAAAGTTCGAATCTGGAACAATTGACAATACTAATGTAGCTTAGTAAGTTAAATAGGCCAATTCTAAACCACATGTGTTTGGAATTAATTCTGACAAACAATTAATTCATAATGTAACAGTAAATGAATTACTACAGCTACGATATTGTGTTATTAACCTTGATTAGGTGAGCCTCTAAATTGCTCGTTGATAAATCTATTGACAACAAATTAGGGTATTTTGGTTTGTGTGTAACAATATCAAATAGTTGGGTAGGTATTACTAAACAGTTTTGGGGAACGTTTAGCTGCCCAAATTATTGTTTTAATTCTCTCTTACTAGAGAGAGAGAGACGGTAAGAAAATTAGAATGGAGTTTGTATTATGTATTGATTTCACTCACTAGTGCTTTTGTTTATTTATGATCACAATAGTTAACTGCTCTCTCAGAGTAATTAATCTGAATAACCTTTATAAAATGAGGTTTGTACAATGTAAATAGGTATGTAATTTATTCGTTTAAATCTTTTACTTTTACACATCTTGATTGGCGATGTTATTAGAATTGTTGATGGTAATTGTTCAATGGCGATTAATTTGATTGGCATAACGTCATATTTTTCATATCCGAAAGAAAGGAGCCAGAAGATTTATTAGGCTTTATTAAGCTATTTTATTAAAATTTATTAATCTATTTTAAAAAAGGCAGCTTATTTCAATATATTTTTTTATTTTGTTTTCGCACGGTTTATGCATTTAGCCCGTGTCAAGTTTAGAAAGTATTAACTTTTCAGTCATTTTAAGTTACTTTCCATTAGAACGCGGATGTAACACATTCTATTATTTTTGCAATATTTGGCAGCAAATGTATCGAGTCAGCCTTCTCGGCAAGCTTCGATGTGGTAGTCAATACTACAATAATTCTCAGCTCCATTTTACCGAAATCTCGTCTGTTTCAATGATACCACATTATCCAGTTACACAGACACTTGAGTTATAAAACTACATCAATTTTACATCACAATATTCTACTAGCAATTAATTTGCGAATAATTAAACTAGCCACTGAACTTCACTCGAAGAAATAAAACCACTAAAAACTCCATTTCAAATTTTGAAACGATCCATAGTTTTGACGTGACAACGTCTTATAAATTGGTTTGCCGGGTGACACTTCAAGAAACTGCGTTACGCTCCGCTCACGTTATGCGCTCACAATGAGAGCGAGTGAGAGGCACGCGTCCCTTCCACTCGGGCATGGTTAGCCCGCCTAAGAGCGAGAGAGACAGACATAAAAAGTGAAAGTGGTGTTCTTTGTATAAATTAATGTTTTAAATATAATTCTTTGTATAAATAAATGTTTTAAATTGTTACTATTATTTCATCCTTCTTCCTACTATACGAATGAATATTCACATTAAAATTATTTTACCACTCAAAGTCGTTGTCACGTAAAACTTTCGCCCGTATACCGACTTTACAGGCAACCAATTTTTTTTTTAAGTATGTAAACAGTCAATGAAGTAAGTTACAACGATGTTGAAATTAACTACAACGGGGCAGAAATAGAATGTCAATGACAATAAAATTATACGACAGCAATTGTTTCTATAATGGGCAATCAGGTAAAAGGAAAATGTGTCACCGAAGGGCGGTAAGGCTAAAGTGACGAAGGTGTGGGCTCGTTTATTCTGGTCTTTTCGTATTGACTAACTTATATAATTGTTTGGAATAAAAGAAATACTAAATAAAAAAATAATGCATTTTGGCTGTGACGATACCAGTCTACAAGACGCTTTAAAAATGGTAGTGAGTGTACAGCACATTAGGAAAATAATGTTCCTTATAAATCCAATATGATTTAAAAAATGCTTACGTATCAAGAAAAATAGGAATAAATAAGAGATTAAAACGTCTTAGTAACACAATTTGAAACCAGAACAGAACTAAATTATTCATCTGGCTATTATATTTTTCGTACCTTCGAATTACAAATTCGAAATTCAAATTCTTGACTGTCATGCAAATCTATGGTTATGGTCAACTTTTTCACGTTTGAGTTTTTGATCTAAGCCAACCTCTTTCAAACATTGTATAGATTGATAAAATAATATTAATTAAAAAATATTCAGAGTAAGAGAGTATAATGTGCCGCCGGTGTCCGAGACCGGTCCAGCAGCTGCGAGCGATGTCTGTTTGTTTGTTATTCTAATAAGCTATTGTGTACACTCTCCATATTTCAGTGACCAGTTTCAATAGATATTAGTGAATGGAAATTACTGGTTATTTTGTCAGTTTGTTAGTCGGTACGATTTCGGTCATAAAGACTTTTGTTCTCATTAGCTAGGTATGTGCCTAGTTAATAGTGTACGAGTTAAGAAAATTTATAAAAGGACATGTGATGGAAAGTTTTAATAAGTTTGCAACTGTTATTTATTCTTAAAACGAACCAAATTTTTATTCTAAATTTGAGTAGGTAAATAAAATATTATTTTTTTTACAATGAAACCATGAATGATATCAAAAAGTCACCAATTAAATTTTGTGCTCATCAGTACAATTTTGGTTTAAAATATTAATTTTTCTGTTACAAATGAAAAAACGCAAATTAGATTATTTTGATTAAACATTTTTTGTTTAAAATTAGTACATCTATTCGACGCCAGATGGCGTAAAACGATAGCAGCGACATATGCGGCGATTTGTAGAACTTGATTTTTTGTAGTGACATCTGTTATCGAGTAGTAAGTACTATATAGTTAGTACTACTCGACACTAGATGGCAGTAGCAGTATTGTTAGGAAACGAAAAACACAGTTTGTTTCTTTTTTATAACAATCTACAAAGTTAGACTAACGCTCTGAATAATAAAAGTTTCATGAATTTGTATGCGTGAGAACTTTTTTACGAACAAGCTGAACTGTGTAGGTACACAGTTCAGCTTGTTCGTAAAAAAGTTACCTTAAATTGTTAGATATAAAATGCTATGAGTGTTTCATTGTGGTTTAACTCAGTATCAAATTCTTGTAAAAGAACGAGAAACTAAACTCCAATACACACTCATGAACATGTTCATCTACTGTCAAGAAGATAGATAAGTTAATATATGCTTAAAATCTAGTCAAACTGTTTAGCCACAATTTTCAGCCTATTTCAAGCAAACGGCAGTCAATCTTCCACAGTGTTGGCAGCTGCTCTTCCTTTGAAAAACACAATTTTTCGCGCCAACGGAGCGTTCTAAAGAAAATTACCGAACGGGCCTGTCCAAAATACCTCGACAGAGTTATTTTTACTATCCTCACACACCACCCAGACTCTTAGTACCAAGTGTTAAATTCTATTTTCCTTTAAATTTAATTTATTGGCGTATATAATTAATTTGTAGTTTATAGGCTTTATCTGGATAGCCGTGACCTGGTATACACTAACGTGGTTACCGGTCCCTTATTAACGTTAATTTTCAGTTAGTGAGCCTTTAGTGGTGGTGTGCTGATAAAAACTAATCGGTACTACGGGTGTCAATAGCTCACGGTTACGACCACACATTTATTTATTTTGGACCGAAAATGGTGCATGAATTTCGATAACAAATTGAGAGATTTAAGAGTACTTCATTCATATAAAAGTAGAACACGACATTCATTGTGGTTGCTTAAGTTTAAAGTAAAAACGAAAAGAGATAAAAAAAATACTTATACATAACCACAAACTAGGAATTGCGTTCACAAACATACCTAAATCTCTTACACAAGACACCCTGCATACCCAGTCCTGTAATAATATGTTTAGGCCCTACAATTTTTTGTTCCGTGCGGGCATCGAATCTACAACACGCAGTGCAGCGACAAATCGCTTAACCACTGCGTCAACCAATATTAGCGTGGTACGGGGCAGACAGTTGTTAATAAGTGTGAGTTTACCTATTTTTGAACGCTCCCACGATACAGGAGTAATAAATAAAAATAATATATCGTTGACCTAATCAGAATGCGTAACTCCTTCTGGATGAATTTTACAGAAGAAAGTAAAAACTGTTTATTTTTACAGTGCACGGGGATCTTCAGAAAATTATCATGGAATTTAATAAATAGGCTAGGCTAATAGATAGGCTTCAAAATACTCCACAAACATATTTTGTGGAGCATTCTGATATAATTAGGTCGAACATACTTATATATGTCGTGGGCAGATCGTAGAAATTGATCACTTCATGATATGGCCAACTAAAACTGGCCAGATCGTTTTAAATGTTAAAGTTTGATGATATTGCAATCCTCGTTTTGCCTAACTTTCTTTAGATCTTTTATTATCATAGAAATCCTATATCAATGATATGGCCAAACGAGGATTGACATATCATCAAATGTTGACGTTTAAAACGATCTGGCCAGTTTTAGTTAGCCATTTCATGAAGTGATCAGTTCTAAGATCTGGCCACGACATATACATAATTCTGAATTTACTTAAAAGAAAGTAATTCATGTGGAAAACGTGAAACCTACAGCAACGAGTTGTCCTTCGCGCGCAATAAATTTCTTGGTGCAAAGAGGTTTTTGGCCTCCAGCCAGTTAAACGTCAGGATGAAGAAAAGGAAGATTAAGATGTACTTGTACGAGAATAATTTACAAACAGAGGAACCTTATCTTACTAACTTATAACACCTTAAAATGTGATAAAGAAAAAATAAATAAATGTGAAAGCATCTTAATAATACTTCATTATATTTCAAATATCCATTATTTATTCATTGTGCTCATATTTAGGGTTGCCACCTGTACCATACTGTATTTAAGTCAAATGTACTGTTTTATATGTTATAGAAAAATTATGTGTGTGAGTGTGCAAAATATTGTATTTTCATCACTAATTCAAATATCTAGAATATTTTTATTAAAATCTCAAACAAGGCCAAGATATGTTTATAACGCATTTTAAGGGCAGGGGAGGCGTAAAAGTTTTCGAACTCATTCATTCAAGATGATTCACAATAAATAATAAAAAAAAGGAAATGTCCCGAAATAAGACAAGCAACAATAAAAAAAACTCAAATATATTTATGATATATTGATTTATGAAAAATACTATGTTTTTCCTAAAAAAAAGGCGGTAGGTAACCTTAGTGCACTCCTACCACAATGGTAGTTTTTCTGATCCAAAGGTTGACTGGTAGAGATTGCCTTGTTGCATTTAGAATCACAAATTAAAAAGGCTACAACTTTATAAGGCACCTTTACTTCAAAAGCCATTCATTCACATTTATCGTGTCACTTTACGAGCAGTTTTAATAAGAATTTCTACGATGTAGATCTGTTAGCTTTACCAAGAAGAAATTTCAGACTAATGTTACTCGACAAGTTAAAAAATTAAAGCGATTAATGTTTTTTACCTGCTCTTATGCAGCTATATTGTTGGTTAATAACTGTCATTTACTTTTCGCGCCCGTTTTTCTAAATATACTCGTACAGCGCTTGTCAAACCAAAATGTCTTGTTTTTATCTGTGGAAAACGTTTTTCATATCAATTTTGAGGAGTTTTTGGCGGGATTTCTTCGATTGAAGTTCAGTGGCTATATTAATTATTCGCCAATTGGTTCCTATTAGATATTGTGTTGTAAAATTGATGTACTTTTATATCTCAAGTGTCTGCGCAACTGGTCAATATGTAGAATCATTAAAACAGGCGCGATCTCGGTGAAATGGAGCTGAGATTTTTTTTTGTAGTTTTTGCTACCTCAGCAAGCCAAGGAGGCTGACTCGATACATTTGCTGCAAATACTACAATAATATTAGAATGTGTTGCACACGCATTCTAACTAATGAACTGTTCATACGAAGACGTGGCTTAAAGGATTTAGTATCCAAACCAAAAACATGAACAAAAATATTTTTTTGAAATATTATTTCTCTATGTGCTATTGTTTATTTCCCCAATAAATAAATAATAATAATTATTATAACATACTTAACACGAGCAAAACATAAATATCTTGCAATAAAATACAAGCCATTCGCGAATAAGGATGGGCACATAACAAATGAAGAATTACCATGACCCTTCCCAAATAACGGTAGATATTATTAGCATAATGACAACACTGTCGGAAGACACCGACATTAATCAGGGGGCTCAGGGGGTCGCTCGCCGTGGACGACTTGAGACGAAGGGTGAATTGGGATGGTGGTACATTAACCGATTAGAAAAAAGGAGGAGATTCTCGATTCGGATACATTTTTTTGTTAGCTCAGTTCTACGTAATTTATGAAACGATTTGAAAATATTATCTTGATACAATGTGGAGAAAGATTGTTATTGCAACCGAGGCGGAATTTGGTATATTGAAAAAT
Organism: Mythimna pallens; assembly: GCA_961205895.1. Taxonomy (NCBI): domain Eukaryota; kingdom Metazoa; phylum Arthropoda; class Insecta; order Lepidoptera; family Noctuidae; genus Mythimna; species Mythimna pallens. The sequence continues at coordinate 16,717,416 of OY540844.1, read as the reverse complement.
GTCTTTTTACGGGGAAATTTCCTATTGCAGCACTCAGCTACATTGTTATGTAGCCGAGTGCTAATTCCACCTCGGTCGCAATGACAAACTTTCTCTACTTGTATCCAAATATAGATACTATAATATAGTAAAAACTACTACTACTTATAGGCGCGCCAAGCTCTGCGGGTGTTGTATTAGACTGAGTTGAAACTTTTTTAGAAGGCGAAGCGTGTTTTTACCTTTATTTTTTTCAGAAAAAGCACATTGGGCTAAATTAGGAGACACTTCAGTTCTATATATTAATTACTACGAATATTATTCATTTATTTCAAGTAATAAAAGACTCATATAGCCAAATTAAATGACATCACAAAATAAATTTAATTACACAACTGAAATGATTATTATCGTATTATTGATTATGTTATTATTATGATTATTATTTTTGATTAATGAGAAGCATTTTGCCTTACAGAATCCATTACGGTGCCTGAGCATAAAGCCATTGTTACAGGATCTGTAGTGTAGCTCTAAAACGAATGAACGGTTTTTATGCGGTTTTCATCACTAGACAGAGTGATTTATCAAAAAAGTTTAAGTAAAGAAAGAAAAATATTTTATTTATTTGGCACACAGAAACAACATGTAAACACGCAAGTAGTAAGCGTATAATGCATAGGTACATTACTTATACTAGAGAAAAGAGATCAAGAATTTCAAGATTTCTGAGACCCGTGTGAAGCTGGGCAGATCGCTAGTGGCGTACATAAATAAAGATAATTATGGGGTGTGTAAGTTTCACCGTTTAAGGTACCCTATGGTGTCCGGATTGAAGTTTAGCACCATCCCATACATCAGAGAATGGGCAGCAGATTTTTTTGTGCATTGCAACAATCACACTATTACAGGTACTTGCCAAACGTGGCGATTACGGCAAACCGACCCAAAATGAAAAACACAACGGCAGTGGTCGTCTTTCGGCTGAAATGATGATGACGTAAGTTTTATCAGAGACAGTAGAGTCTTCAGTTGTCTTTGGCTTGCTAACCAACTTTCATAGACCTTTAGAAGTTGACAGTAACAACGTATGTGGTTTCTATAGTACTTTCTGAAAATTAGACATTAATCGAGACGGCCAGGGGGTCGTATACCGTGTACGATTTAACTCGAGCTAACGAAGCGTGACCCGTGACGGTAATTTTAGAAAGGTACGTTAGTAGTTGTTAAAACTAATTATGTTATATTGTTTGTTAAGAAAGAAAACTGCACGTTATTGTTATATTTTATTTATACACACCAACGACAGTTTGTATGAAAAACAGCCAAGACGGTTCAACATAAACTAATAATATATCTTGAGAGGGATTTTTAATACTGCTTTTTCATATTTGCAGAAATAAGAAGAAAAATCACACCCGTCAAATTAGTCACTGAGATTATAAAATAAACCTTACTCTTGATATCTATTTAGAATTCTACCCTCCAAAGAGCAACACAACAGTTTAAAAAAAAATACCCGTAGCAAAAGTTTGTTCTATTTTCAAATGGAACGTCTGTACCAATTAGAAACAGACGTTCAACAAAAAACAAATCTTGCCATAAAGAACTTTTTGGACACTGTCTGACATTTGTAAAAAGTGGATAAAAAGGATGATGTGTGAAATAGTCTTGTGACGTTGGCTAAATGCACAAACCATACGAAAACAAAATAAAAAAAGTTCCTTTATAAATTGCATAAACACATGTTGACAGGTGTCAACTAACAGAATAATTTGACTTAGACATACAGCTGGCTACGTATTTGGACTGGGTACGATTGTAAGACATTCACTAATCTAAATTAGTGAAATAATTCAAGCGAGTTTTATTTGTAGGGGTCGCGGCTGGCGTGAAGTTTTCACACTTTGCTTCAAACTTTTTCCCCACATTATTCTATTCAGGCGGTGTCCGTCGTTTCCTTTGCCATCGTTAAGTGTCTAACGAGTGGCAATTTGCGCGGAACTCTTATTAGAATTGACTTATTTTTAATGCACTTTGTATGGGTTTTGCGTTCTTATAGGTAGGAATGTAGTAGTGTATTGGACTTGGGGATTATGAAATGAAGGGGTTGGAATTGTCATTTAAGAAAGTAAGAATGGAACACACTTGTGAAGGAATATTACTTGTACTTGTAATTTTGTTTCGTTTTTGGCTGTATTAATTGTAGTTGTCACTTGTTTCCTCGCCTATATAATTATTTAGTATGTGTGTATTTAAGTATGTATTTTAGTGTTAAGTATGTACTTTATTTTCTCTCCAATTGTTTATCTTATTTTGTAATGCACCAAGTGTAACCCCATTTAATGTCCAGACAATATCTTTCCATACCAGGTTGCCTGGAAGAGATCGCGGAATGCGATAAGGCCGCCAATTGTATGTTTTTTGACATAAGGTTCATATGTATCATTTATTATCTTGGTGTACAATAAAGTATATATAAATAAATAAATAAATGGAAGTGTGCTTTGACTTTTTGTGTCTATCTAATAAATGTCGACGTGGAAAATTGTACGTTTTTGTTAAATTCTCGTACCAAGTAAACAGAAAAAAAAATTGTTCATTTAATGAGTTTGCAAATCGGTTATAAAATACTTGAAATTTTAGTAGTTTAGGTAGGTACCTAAACTAAAAAAGTAGGTACTTTTTAAAATTGAATTGTAGCCAGATATTGCAGCTCACCTAAAAACTTTCTTATATGTAAAGACTGAAAATATTTAAGTATATATTATGCCAGGAACACTACCAACAGTTCTACACATTTAACGCTTCATCTACAGTTATTCCAAACTATACAATAACGGATACCTAACAAAAGATAACCCAAACACGCCCTATATTGATAGAGGCCTGAAATTTAATATGAAGTATTTCAAACTGGCAACACTAACAACGAACGCACACTGGGGCGCGCGTACATAGTATAAAGGAACGTAAAACTACACTCACACTGAAGTAAAAACTACACAAATACATTGAAGCGTAAGAGGGGTGTCTTTGTTACACATTAAGGAAGAAGGGCATGAAGACGGGGCGCGGGGGGAGGTGGGGCTAGTGGGGTGGGGCTGCCCCACCCCACCCTGTTTTGTATTCAGCCCGGTCGTCCGTTTACGATTTCGCGCGGGACACTTGGAGATTTCTATTGCGTTGCGTCACAACGCGACAATTCGGTATTTCTTTATTAGAATTGTGGCGTGCCCGCTTTGTTGTCGGGGGAGACATTTAGTTCTACAGAGTTAATCTTTGGCGCTGAATGCCGCTTATCGTACTTGTTATGCTGAGTTTGTTATAAAGCTAGATAATGTTTATAGATTTTATTGCAAACTAAAACGAGCGAAGCACTCAAGATTTGCACAATATCAGTTTGACTGAAGGTGAAATTCTGAACTGAAAGCGTTTTATGCTTCTAAACTACAAGCATTTTTTAATCTAGCAACATTATAATTTTAAATTAGACGCTGACATTTAAAGCGATCTTATTTTAAATCTATAAGTACAAAAAAACTTACTTTAATTTGCTTACCTTTTATTTATAATAAAATATAAACACGACATTGAATAAATGCACAAACCATGCGAAGCTAAAAAGAAGAAAAAAGAACTTACTTTAAAACAGCACATAAACGATTGAGTTCTAAAGCAAATTATAAATCTATTAACACACAAAGATCAATTCAAAAAAGGAACACATTAAAATTCCAATCCAATAAAGGATCGAGAACGTCTAAAACCGTTGTAAATATAACACTAATTTGAGAAAAGGAAAGCGGAGATAAAAATGTGAATGAAAATAATAAAAAATAAAAAAAGTGAGGAAGCATTACCGTCGGAGTGGACCTTATAAGAAGACAATTTTATGCAAATCTTTTTCCGCTACTTTAGCATTCGAGGAACAAACGCCGTGCTGGCATTAGGGTTGACTTCCAATATTTAATTTTTACTTTATTTTTTTAATAGTTATTTCTTGGTACGAGACTGCTTACAAAAAATGTCGTCAAAGTATTTTTTTTAACATAACAATATTAAAAAGAATTTTGATTTCTAAATTACCATTTTTCGTATTGTCATCAGATAGGTATTAGGTAAATTTTGATTGACACGAATATGATTGCTAAGATTAAGCATAAATTTAATCAAAATACTAATCCATAACAAACTTCTAGAAGCACAATTCGTAATTAAAGTTAGAACTGGAGAGCACCCCGTCTTTTAACAAAATTAAAAGCTCAGCCGAATACCTATGTTAATTAAAAGGTCTGCAGAAGTACTTAATTGATATTTAAACCTTGTGCAAAACTGTAAAGTAATTTTGTTGAATTACTTTAGATTTTAGGCTTTCACGCAGCCATGTAGACTAAGTACAATTTCGAATAATTTATAGTCTAGTGGACTTATTAAAATAAAACTAGATTCGTAGAAAACTGGCCAAGGTCCATATTTTGTAAAGGTGTGTCTTTAAATACGTCTGTTAGATATTGAAACCATTACTTTCATAAATATATCTACATGGATAATAAAACAAAATATAATAAAATAAGTAAATAAGATCAAATTTTAAATTTTAAAATTTTAAAAATTCGAAATTAACCTGAAACGTGAAACTTAAGCTGTCTATACAAAAATACTATTCTCGAAACAAATCTTTGTTTTTAAAAGTAAACGAAAATATTTACTCGAAAAATATTCCTTTCTCCGTAAAAACTATAAGCTCGTTTATCGCCAGCCCTGAGCTAGGAATGTGTTGAAAATAATTTTTCTGTAGTGTGAAGCGACTCACGGTGTGAGCGGCTCTTTTATTTTTAAAAGACATTTGCGGTTCGTTGTTTAAAATTCTTACATTTTTACTGGCCAGCTATTTTTGTTTGGATTGACGTCTTAGTCCAGGTGGATGTTTGTTTTTGTTTTGGTTTTTCAGGTTCCTTCGTGTAATCTGCCTACATTTTTAATCTGTAGAGATTTTTGATTCGACGGTTTTATACCCGACTACGGCAAAGCCAAAGGAGGGTTGCTTATATTTATATTGTGGCGTAGCGTAATCCTTTACAATTATTGTGGCTTACAGGACTATTTGAAAAGCCCCATGAACTTTGTTCCACCTTATAATTATATAAAAAAACGATCGAAAAACATTAAATGAGAAGACTCTTTACGAAGATTACGAAGATGGGGCTTAAAGGACTTAGTATCCAGGCTAAAAAACATTACAAAAAAAATACAATTATTTTCTTGTTTGACAAATACATGAGAAAATATTTGTGTACTGATAGGTAGACGTTAATGATGGACAGAATTGGCAATAGTTTCTTTAAAAACGTATTCTACATCCACTTAATTCTAAGCACATTCATAAAAAAAAATATTTTACTAAAACAAGTATATCACAAAATATCCAGCAGCGTTAGTTGAGAAACAAAGAAGGAATGGAATGTCTTTTGTTGTGAAAATAAATGTCTCATGTTCCTTTGTAAAGTTTTTTGACTCATTCTGAAACAGATTCCTTTATTATAAAGAAACTCTTTGTTTGAGTCAAATTATAACATATTTCATCGTTTAATAAAACCAAAGGTGAACTATTTAAAAAAAACTTTAAATTATTCAAATGAGAAGTTTCAAAATGTAATTTATATTTTTTGACAGTTTTTCAGGGATTGACATTTTCATCGTCTCAATCCATAAACATACTAAATCTGATCTCCTTTATCAAACAAAAAACATAAATGAAAACCATAATATCCAAATGAAGCATTTAAAAAAAGAACAAAACCATAAATAACCGTCTTGAGCTAAGCTTTCAGCTCACGTGCCGTCGAACCCGTTTATACGTTCGAGAATTAAAGAACTGCAGCCGTGAAGGGTTGAATGCTAATGTGAACGGGCCTTAATCGACCCGCCATTACTGGCTTTATTAGAAAAAAATATGTCAATGATGGAGTCTATGGTAATTGTCGCGAAAATGGTAGGCCCTTTGAGATATTTTTTTTTGCTTAAGGAAAACGAGGTGCAAAAATAATTTAATGACGTTTAAAAATAGATAACGTGGTAACCAATTTGGATTTTTCATTCATAGGTCTATTTTTTTCAGTCTCCTTTAAAAAATAACTGATTCCATTTTTTAAATAATATTCAAAAGTATCATTCAACAGAAAATAACCAGCCAGCATCACTGATCGCTAGCAAAAACAGAACCCTGTAACAAAACACGTACGAATATGGAGATAACGTTTGTACTAATGAAAAGCAGTGTTAGTAGTGATTGCGACCCCACTAACTGTCTTAAAGTTAGCACACATACACACAACCCAACCCACTAAGGAACATATAAACTACCAGTGTAGCTTGGCCTTTATACTGCTTTAGGTTGATTACAGACGATCGACAAAGACGGCCGGATTTTTGTCTCCAAACAATCTTCTATTTAATCCAGGCTAGTTAAGACTGATATGACATAACATCTCTATTATGTCAGTCAACAAAACAATACAACAACAACATTTGACATAACAACATTTTTTTTAAACACTAGGAATTATTCCTGTATTGTGAGTGCGTTTACGAACATGTATACTCACATATATAAGACCCCCAGACCCGGAATATTTTTAGGCCATACATACAAGTATTTGTTCCGTGCGGGAATCAAACTCTCAATAGCCAGCACAGCAGCCAATCGCTCAACCACTGCGCCTACCGTGCCGTCATGAGTGAGAGCGAGTTATGGAAAAGGTTTGTTAGAAAATCTAACACTATTTTTACCAAGGGTTATCGAACACGATACTCCTTGGCAAGACTGGTTTCAAATGAGAGCATTACAGCAGGCCTAGCCAAGTTAGTCGTAACTTGGCTAGGCCTGTTTCGTTTCGATTGTGTCGCGTCGGCCAAGCCTTCAATTCCTTCAGAACAAAGGAATCAGAGGCGTGGCCGACTTGAGGCGGTCGATGAAAGAGAATCGAAACGAAGCGGTTGTAATTTGGTCGGATAGGCAATCAATCCTTGATTAAGAATGGTATTTAGCTGCTTCTGGTAGGACTGGCAGCAGGCTGCTACGTAGTTAGGAAAAAGTTAGACAGAACGGTTGACTCAAGAATCTTTAATCCTGCAACCAACCTATCAAGAATAATTAAACAAGATTGGTATTCGAATCAAGAGGTTGGGAAATTTTGCGCAAGTATAAGCACAATCAGCATTATAATTTTCCCACTGGTAGGAGTAAGACCGCCTCTCTAGGAAAATGAGCCTCAATCCACCACGCGGGCCCATGCCGGTTGCTTGGGGTTGGCGCAAGTAAACCAACAAGTAAGACCTATGAGGCAGTCAATGTGAATATGAGAACACTAAACTCCGCGGATTCATAGATTAAGTAATTTCAATTCCGGTCCACTTTTTATTATTATTGTATTAATTTTGGGCACAATATTGACCGGTCTACACTTTCCTGTCATATTTATTGATGTTTTAAAATCAATATTATTTTAAACGAGGAACAATGAAGTCAAACTCCAAGCGAACGCCGGCGTTCACAGCTCTCTCATTGTCTTTCTATTTTGTCTCTAATTACGGTATTAACGAGGAACAATGAAGTTTTTTTCCGGTTCTTCCTCATAGGAAACAACGAATTTGAACCGTGTTTAGCTTTTGACGTTTTATTTGTGCTCATGTAAACCTGAAAACAGTTTTTTTTTTTCACTTTTTATGAGTGCCCATGTAGGCCTGAGTGACATAAAAATAGTTTTTATTTTATTTTGAGTATTCCAGAGACAAAAATGTTATATTATTAAAATACCATTTGCAATCGCATCACAAAGATGAGGAACAACGTCTCTCGTATGTGACCAACCTAATGTTAACGTTGGGCAAATATGGAAACTTTGGCCGGAGTTTGAGAGTTTCTGCTACCCTGGCCGGGTGGTAGGAGGTGTACGTAAGGAACGTGAGAAGAAACGCCCGACGGGCCGCGGGGTACCGCAGCCGAAACTGTGAGCGCGCGTATAGTACAACTGCGATTGTAGGACGATTGTTTTGTAGGTGTGTAGCGACCGTCTTTTGTTTGAAGAAGAGTTAATATTGTATGTTCAATGTGATAGTGATATGACTGATGGCTCTTAGCAATTGGTAGTGACTAGCCATTGTGCACGAGAATATTAGCAATATTTTAAACGATACGTGGTCGAATTTTGTTCTACAATAAAGGAGGTTTAAGAAAAGCGGTGTCGATCCTTGAATGTGGCGTCCTCACACTTGAAATATACCTATATATTTACTTAAAAAAAAACAACCTATTTTAGTAAGAACTATTTACGAACTGTTAGCGCACGATATATGTTTTTTTAAATAGTAAAATAGAAAACCTCTAGCCTCCATTTTAATATCGTTAATATAGGTACTATGTTTTAATATTGATTGATTTATTTATTAAAAAATAATTTACATTGTATGCGAATATTAAAGCATAGAAAACAATAGGAACACAAGTAGTACAAAATAAATATTAAACCACTTTAAAATTAGAATTGCCATTAGTAAAAAGAAATGTAGTGTAATGTGTGTATGTTTAGGTCCGCCAAAAAATTAATAGACATGAACCTGCCCGCTAGCCAAGTTACAACCGTTTTGTTTAACGTTACCTCAACGCTCAGTCACGTGGTCAGAACAAAGGAATAGGAGGCGTGGCCGACTCGAGGCGATCAACGAAAAGAGAATCAAAACGAAACGGTTGTAACTTGGCTAGGGGGGCTGGTAAACACCGACCAACCGCTACTAGTTGCAATTACATAATGAAGCCAATTTTCTCCAGAAGGAAGGATCCTTAAAGTGTGTTTTATCGATCGCCGCCCACCGGCCACTTCTTAGTGGCAGTTCGTGGTGCCATTCATTATGGCAGACAGGACGGGATGACGTGAAACGAGTTGCCGAGGAAGTGAGGACATGTTGTAGGTACGGTTGGGACAAAGTTAGGTTGTGACAAGACAAATGTCGCATGGGAAGGAGACTTGGCTATGTGAGATGTGACTTGGAGAACATATATAGAGAAAAATCAAGTTGAAAGTGATTTTTTTTTAAAGAATTTTCTATTTGTAGTTTTGTGTATCAGTTATGGTGTTATCAGTTGTTTTGACTGGCCTGTTGGTCTAGTGGTTAGTGGCCCTGACTGCTAAGCCGGAGGTCGTGGGTTCGAATCCCACCCAGAACAAATGTTTGTGTGAAGAGCACGATCATTTGTTCTGTGTCTGGGTGTAATTTATCTATATATGTATGTATTTAGAAATATACGAGTATACGTATGTTTATCTGTTGTCTAGTACCCATAACACAAGCTTTGCTTAGCTTGGGACAAGATGGCGCGGCGGCGTTGTGTGATAGTTGTGGAATATTATTATTATTATATTATATATTATTATCTGTGAGGAGTGATATGAAAGAAAAGGTAGTGATGATAGCATGACGGATAACAGGATAGAATAGATGAAAAAAACATTTTGCACTAATCCCAAATATCAAGGGACAAGACAAGCTGGAAGGTGATGAGTTCCACGAAAGGCAAAATAAAAATGATATGCCGACAAAAGTGTGAATAAGATGAGCTAGAAGCTATAGAAGTCTAGAGATGTTCTCGTTTTAATATTTCTTCTTTTTGTGGCATAATTAAAAGGCATAATTATATTCGTATGCCTTGACTTTGTTCACAAGTCTAGGACTGACATGTATATAATTAAAGACCCAATAAGTACGTTTTCGTCGATAAGGACTTTTTTTTGTGGTGTGAAATCGTCCAACAACTTCTCCCGCACTAGGCTGGTGCGAGAGAGCGTTTCAGACTTTTACTGACTAAAACTACACCTTTGTCCTTAAGTTGCCCTATGTGTGTTCTAGGATCACGGGTTGCCTTTTCAGAAATTGGCCGTAGCCCCAGCGGACATCGGCTCTGCTGGGCTTCTAAATACGGTTTTGCAGACATCTCTCTGAGTCGAGCGAGTCGAAAAGGACGTGAAATTAACAATTTTATTTCTTACAATTCGGAGAATGAGTACAATAAAAGATTTTCAGTTGTGTTTTTCTTAAACAAACTGAAATAACATCAATTAAACCAAAATCAAGTCACAAGTGCTCCACAATTATTTGAACGACACGAAACCCGAACCATAGATAAAATCTTCAACTTTTTTTTTTCAAGCACAGGCGATGGCACAAACGAGCGGTTATCATCGGCATCTCGAGTGGGTGATTAACTCGGTCGGTACACACATTAATCAAGTCGAGAATGTAAGGCGAGACCGGACGAAAGTGTACCATAGCTGTCCGTGGCTAGCCTGCGGTTGTATTCTCGTTAGCTTTATCGATTATAACATGTTTTCTTTTTAATATTGAGTGGTGGTATGGATGTGTTCTAATTTTGAATTGATTCTTGGCAAGGGAAAACAAAAGAGCGATGAAAGGTAACCGTCATCTTTTAAATTCACTGTGGATAAAAGTTGCTTTACCCGACTTCTTTAACGGATTTTCTCCTTAAGTTAAAACGATTTTTCTTAATTTCATTCATAAGCTTCCTAATAAGATAATCGTATTGTAATTTCTCAGAGGGCAAGAGAAATAATTCAATGAGTTTTTTTTTAAGACTTGTTTTTAATGCTGAAATAATTGATCATGGTCTTCTTTTTTATTTTATTATATGTTTAGATTAGACCGTAACTCAAGTTATTACAAATTACGTTATTCGATGAATATTAATTTACTGATGTCGCTTATATAAAAGAATATTAAAAAAAAAAATTCAAACAACAGAATAGGCACACGTATTGGGTGTCATCCCTCGATCTCGCTAGGGCTGCCTCTCAGGTGTCGCAGTTAATAGGGTTGCCCGTAACGTAAGATCGTTGTGTGTTGCCATCATCATTATTTATGATAAGTAGTCATTGTGTACAGAATACATAGTACAGTAGTTCTTTTTTTTATACCGTTTTAAGTTTTAGGATAGATATTTAAATTTTGTTTTTTTGGTTATGTAACTTTATAATTTAGACTGGTTTTGATAGCTGATTAAAAATGTACGCAATATTTTAAAAGGCAGATGTTCCTTTGCAATGTCATCCCCGTCAATCATTATTTAATTGCATTTTAAAATAAATCAATGGTGTTCTAATAAAGCATTTTTGTAAACGAAATTATCAATATTTTTAGGTACAAAGTGTTTTTTTTTTTAAATAAAACTATGGTAACGTCTAAGCTTTTAATTGGTCAGAGGATGATATATGGCAATGCATACATTGCCATATATCATCCTCTGACCAGGCTTTGCCTCGATATATGGCAGGCATTGCCATAGCAATGCCTGCCATATATCGAGGTTTGCAATATCATCCCCGTCAATCATTATTTAATTGCATTTTAAAATAAATCAATGGTGTTCTAATAAAGCATTTTTGTAAACGAAATTATCAATATTTTTAGGTACAAAGTGTTTTTTTTTTTAAATAAAACTATGGTAACGTCTAAGCTTTTAATTGGTCAGAGGATGATATATGGCAATGCATACATTGCCATATATCATCCTCTGACCAGGCTTTGCCTCGATATATGGCAGGCATTGCCATAGCAATGCCTGCCATATATCGAGGCAAAGCCTCTAGTGGCACATTACCAGTCGACAGCGATAAGTAGTTTTTTGACGCTATATTTTAAATTATTTTTAGACTATATTTTTTAGGTTTTAAGTGTGTATTTTATATCATTTATTGTATACCACATAAACAAAAAAATACAGGACAAATATTATTAAAAATAAGTGTATAACGGGTGGTTTTATCGGATAAGGCAATTATATAGTTAACAGACTGGTGAGGGTCGAGGGAATCCGATGGAAGTGAAACGCACCGGTCCGGTCATTGTGGCGACACTTGGGGGAGGCCTTTGTCCAACAGTGTAGAATAATGATGGTGATGATAGTTAAAAGAAATGGCATTTTAGATTGTCTTAAAATAAACTGAATATCATAAATATTAAATACACACAGACGAAACAACCCAAGCATAGTCGAACTAAATACATGGCCCCAAAGAAAATATTTTGCACATAATGTGGGTAATATTGGGGTTTCTGACAGGAGATGAAGTTATGACTTTAATTACAGATATAAAGAGACTATAATTTACTTTATAAGTATCATAAATATCCGAGCAACCTACGTCTTTCGTAAAACAAGAAAGATAAATAATTTTAGTATGTTATTTATCAATCGTGTCGTCAATAATATTATAAAAACTTAAAAAAAGTTTTTTTTTTTTGTAATTTTGTTGGTAGGAAAGGAAATCTTGCTCTTTGTAATATTACGTATCTAATATTAAAAAGAGGTGAGTTTATTTTTATTTTTATCTGTAATAAAAAGTATTGGATAGTTTTTTTTTAAATTTACTATATTAATGAGTGCCATACGCATATATTTTCACGCAGGCGAAGCCGCTAGATGAAACTAGTAATGACTAAATTGTTTGTAAACCTCATTATAGAGCTTTTCTTTTTATTACTTACTTTTTTAACCTTCAAGCGGGCGCGCGACTATTTGAAACATGAGCGGTCGCGCGTAACCTAAAAGACCTATGGGATAATCCAGGAACTTAGAAAACTGATTTATTAATGATAATTTTTTTTTATATTCAGATTTTCAGATTCTACCTATTTTTCAACTAAACAATAATTTGTTTAAATTCAAAACAAAATTTTGAAGTTAAACAAGTTTTTTCGGATCAGGAATCAATTCTGCCCAGCATAACAACAGTTCTATTATGAGTCTTGATTATATCTCCAATTAATTTTTATTTTATTAATATCCTCCAAGAGATCGAATAATTGGCATCAAAGAGTTTTTCATCTACTGAGTTCTAATTTTCTTCAGAATCAGTCTGATCGTTAATGTAAAAATACAAGGCAGGCGCGTGTAGTCTTTTCGACGACTGCACCGGGACTAAAACAATTGCATGACAATTGCGATCTGTGGAGTGGGGGGAGCGCCCCGAACGACGGTTTATTCTTTATTTTACTCCCAATGACATAGCGACAGGCTACTAGAAATGAGAAATAAATGTGATGGGTAATAATAATGATATGAACGAAAATGTACTAAGCGCGGTCGATTCGACTACGCGCGCCCGCTTGAAGGTTAAATCATAGCTATCGAGAAATTTCAAATTTAAATAAATGTATTGTACCAGCCAGTATTTTAAAATCGCTACTCACTATCAATTAAAATTCCTTATTTAAATACTCCCACATTTCTTCGCCCAAGCACTTAGTTCACCATAGACACACAGTACATACCTAAAACACATGCTACCAACATACTCATAATATAACTAACGCTAGCCTTAATTCTACATTAAAGACGACCATCCTCAGAATTGGGCGCTCCTTATGGACGCGGGCGGGGGTGTGCGCGGGTAGCGGGGGGTGAGGTAGAGGGGGGCAAGACACTCGATCAATACCCCGACCCGACTTTCAAACTGCTTTCACCCTAACGAAAGTCGCCCGGACTCTGCTCGACCGGACCACGGGGGAAGGTTATAGAGATGATGATACCACTGATGGCAATTTTTTTTAACTCTGTAAGTACAATATTTGGTTTCGGTGGTTTAGGTGGATGGAAAGTGGTGGTTTTAGTGTCCTTTTATTGTCTTTCAGTAACTTTCATTAATATTGATTGTATGCCACATTTCAGATGATTATATGTAGAGGTGTTTCCAGCCGCCTTATATCTATTTTAACCTTTCAGGATCCAAGATAGCAGCTTCTGAAAGTCCTGTTTACATGTTTGTTTTCGGAGATGTGTCTCACAGTCTGACGTGATGGTGTCTTGAAGCATTTTGATTGTGAGTTGTGATTTATGTACGCGGTACATTATACCTGAAACAATAGAGAATTTGTAGGTGAGTATTTAGAGTTAGGCAGCTATACATTCTTTCAACTACGTTGCGATTTCGCAAAACATCACTAAACAGCTGCAGATCTCAACATTCCAGTGGTCTGGCGAACTGGGATTAATCTCATTTTTATAAATCTTTTGGATGGAGATCGTTTGCTTTCATGGGACCTTAGTTATACGGTACATTAAATAAAACTCATAAAATTTTAATCTCCCTTTGGCTACTCAATTTAGATTATGAAAAAAAGAGGACGTCTTAAAAATAATGTGATAAAAAAAAGTAAAACAAAGTAATATCAATAAACGCACAGGTACACGAGTAAGTGTCACACTAACACTTGCAACCACTCTTACCCTTCTCACATGCACTCACTCACCCTCACTTATAAGGCTACACTCACTACACCAACACTACATTTCCCACACTACATTCACTACACCACAGTCTACCCAAACTACTGAAATGTTAAACACATAGTTTAGTTACCTAAAACTATTGTCTTTGTTACTGTACCTTCTGAATATGGATTGAAAGAGACTGGACCCCACAACACAGGGAATACTAGTGTGGGGTTCAGGGCTTCATCTAGGTTTGTAAAAAAAAATTTATGGGGCAATAAATATTTTTTTACTTATTTTATTTTATTTGCATCTATAGTCGGAGTGGGACAGGTGTATTGAAACACACCTTTTTCAATACACCTTTTAAAAATGTTTTTTAACCTTTAGGTTAAAAAATATACATTTTATTTTAAACTCAAAGCATTTATTGCAATTAAATCGTTTACAGGCACTGTTGTATTGTCAAGGTCGGTCAGTCAAAAAAAAAAGCTATTTGTACATTCCAAAACGTAGATATCTATGGGGATGTGGGAAGTTTGAAAGAATGACCCTAGAACGCTAAGGGCAACTGAAGGACGTAGGTATAAAGGAAGAAGGATATAGGCATTAATTCCACCGTTGTGCCTTTGTGTTGCATGAAGTTTTAATAAATAGATTTAAGTTACCTACCTAATGTAAAAGTTTTGTTACTATTTTGGTGTACAATAAAGTTTATTCTATTCTATTCTATTCCATTCTAAAGTCTGACACGAGCTCTCTTTCTCTGAAGCTTTATATACAATTTTTTCCCTTATTTAAAAAAAAGGCTGTGTCGTGGTAGGGCAAGAAAATCGTGTCTGAAAAGACATGAAGGTGGTCCTTACTCGGCAGCCAGATATTCAAGACAAATATAAAAAGCATTATGAAAAAAAAAAAATAACCAATACTTGGAAGAGGACTAAACTCAAGAATCAGAATTAGCTCCCAAGCCCACAGCGGTCAGTTCAAATTCATCGCAACCCCAAAAAGAATCTCACAAACAACTCTATACATTTCCAAGCACGTCTTCAGCTCGCTGTCTTCACGTGCGCCCACCCCCTGCGCGAACATTTCGTACCAACCCCCTCGCGCCCCCGGTCTTATCGGCCTTAGCGTGGACCCACGTATAATTTAATTATATATACCTACCTACGTACTGGCCTTGCCCGCTGGATTTAAAGATAACAGTGTTATTAAGGAGGTAAAATAAAGACGTTATTTTTAGGTTACTTCGGTCTAAATGTAGACTTTAAATTAGTAGGTAGAAATATTTTTGGACGACGTCAATTAAGCACGAATACCAAATTAATGAGATAACATGATACGTGACACAATCAGCGTTGTAATATTCCCACTGTTGGGATTCAGGCCTCCTCTCAAGGAGAGAGAATGGGCCGTAATCCACCGCGCCAGCCACTAAAAGTTATTTATTTTGCAAATAGCTTTTTAAAAAACGCTTTTAATCGTAATTTTTTTCGTCAATTTAAACCAGATGAGGCCGGTGTTTCCTAGCTGACTATCCTGACAAAGTCAAAGCCAAAGTCTCTTTTAAAGTCCGTACAGTACCTAAACATGTAATAGTCAAATCATATGAGAACCATGCATATCTCTGGGCCGGCGTGGTGGATTACAGTTCGGACGGGTGTAACACTGTAACATGTCTTCGAATTTTTCGTTCTTATAGCCGGTTTCCTCACGAGTTTTACCTTTACCGTTTCGAGAGCAGTGGTGATGAAATAAATTACACAAAGTAATGCGCCTGGCTGGGTTTGAACCCGCGACCTACAACTTGTAAATCGGGGCAAAACAAATTAATGAAGCAGCATATTTAACAAAGCCGTTTTCGAAAATCAGACGTAGAAATACTTAAATGTGTAATTTATTTGAAAAGTAATGGTGGCTTTGTGTAATTTAATACATCATCACTGCTATCAAATACTGAAGGAAAACATCTTGAGGAAACCGGCGTGTCCTAGTACCAAAAATTCGAAGAAATGTGACATCCATTAATCCGGACTGGATCCACGAGGTGGATTACGGCCCATTCCCTTTACTAGAGAGGAGGCCTGAATCCCAGCTGTGAAAATACCATAAAGCTGATTATACTATTATTATTATGCTACTAGCTAAGTTGGTGAATGTCGTTCTGCCATATAAATTACCTATCAAAGAAAAAAATGAGGGGTGGGGTTGGAGGGTTAAAAATGGCCTAAAATTTCATAAAAATCGGTCATGTCGACAGCCTCATATAATGTTCTGATAATTACTGTCCATTCTAGGTTGCCTGGAAGAAATTGCGGAATGCGATAAGGCCACTCATTGCATGTGTTTTTTATGTAAGTTTTTCTATTTTATGTTTCTTGATATAATAGACATAAGAATGAGAAATAATAATAATATTCCACAACTATCACATAACACCGTCTAGTCCCAAGCTGAGCAGAGCTTGTGTTATGAGTACTAGACAACTGATAAACATACTTATATATTTCTAAACACACACATATTGTAAACCAATTACACCCAGACACAGAACAAATGAACATGCTCATCACACAAATATTTGTCCTGAGTAAAAATCGAACCCGCGACCTCCGACGTAGCAGTCAGGGCCACTAACCAGTAGACCAACAGACCAGTCACATAATAAGTCGTTTCGGAAGAGCTCGATAGCAAAAACTGTGACATGACATTTTTATGTATTAGAAGATGTAATTTTTTTGACGTTACTTGGACTCAAGACAGCAAAACATCATTTTGGAATTTGGCACTTTGTCATAAAATAAACAAAATGTAGGTACTATACCCGTGTTTACAAAGCAATAAATGGTAGATGGATTGATTGAATGTCAGTGATGTTTCTGAATAGTCCCCAGTGATTGGTGAAACCATTGAATAATGTCAGCTATATTGCTGAGTTAAAATATGAAAATTTGGTTTAAACTCATGAAAATTCAATGGCGCATTTTCCGAACGAGTGGCCCTGAAAAACATCAGACCTCATTCTTTTGAGATATTTTATCATGTCTTAGCCTAAAAAAAGTTTTTTTTTCTATGGTAATTGAGTTATTATTATTATTTAATTTTAATGTAAAATGAATGAAATCTTTATTATTTATCAATTTTACATTATATCATTTTAATTGTCAGACATTTTGTACGAATTTGCTATGATAAAATGTGATAGTAAAATTTAAATAATGATTGCCAAAATTATGATAGTATCTAAAGTAGAGATTTTATTAACCAAATCATCATTACAGTTTAAATTTATTTCGAGATGAGTTTGAAGTTTCAATAATTGTACTTTTTGCATAATTTAAAAGACTTTTTTTATTTTTATTTTATTTAATTGAGTCGGTTGCGACTATTTTACTAGTATCCTGTAGTAAAAAAAAAATTGAGGTATCGGATGTAATTTGATAATGTATTTTTTTTTCGGTTGGGAAAATCATCTAATGACATCCCCCGCTCTTGGGTGGAACGTGAGATAGTGTCAGACTTATACCGACTAAAAACCCACTCCTGTTCCTTCTTTGCCATTCTTCCAGGGTCCCGGGGATCTATTTCGCATCGTCCAAAGTTTGACAGCTGACAATCTAGGGTTTGACAAAGACTCAACTTAATATTGTTATCTAAAAAACTGCGGGAAAGTAAGAAAAGTTAATGTTTATCTTCACTAGTAACACTCTTAGTTAACATTTTTTAGGTGGAAAATCAGCAAATAGCTTCTCCCGTTCTGGGTAGAGAGAGAGAGATTGTCAGACTTTTACTGACTAAAACCCACCTGTATGCTCCTTTAGGTGCCCTTTGCATATCAGGTCACTCTCTCGAATACTCCGCAGCTCTGGTTAATATCATTGGAATATTATTTGAGCTTGAGTAAGATTGGAACATCGAAAGACTTTGTCCCTGTACGAAAAATACGCGCTTTAGAGACGTTGCGTACACCAGCCCGACTTACAATACAAGATTTTATCATGACCAAATAAGAAAACGCTCATCTTGGGTTCAAATAGCTACAATTTAATAAACGCCATCTTTTATTATTATCCTGTGAAATAAAAAATGAAGATTTCAATCCCAAATAAAGTACAATAATCCTAAATTAAATCTCCAAAAACTTAAACGAACGAGTTACATGAGAATCAACCCTTTGAATGCTGCGGCGTCGTGAGAAATGCGGAGATGTGGGGTCTCCGCGACCCCAGGTCACTACTGGCCGCGTATCACGGGAGATTGGGTTTGAGTACAACGAGATGAGTTTGCTGTAAGATATTCTTGTGTTTAAAACGTGTTTTCTTTATAGTGTTCTCGTTTTGACAACGGTTCGGTATGGATGTTCTAACTGAAATTAATGTTGCATTTGATACGAGTAGTTTAACGTTGTCTGTTTGGAAGGGGTTATTATTATTAAGGAAAGGAGTTTAATTATAGTTTTTGATTGTAGTGTTATTGAAAGACGAAAACTTAAAAAGCACTGACACATGTTTATTTGACCCCCAAATAAATTAGGATTACGGCAAGACGAATAGAATTATGATTGTCCCTGTATTATTGAAATTTGATTAAGTTAAAAAACAAAAATGTTTATTGTAGTATTTTTTCGGGTTCCGTACCTTAAAAGGAAAAAAAACGGAACCCATATAGGATCACTTTGTTGTCAGTCTATCTGTCTGTCTGTCAAGACCATTTATCTCTGAAACGCGTGGGGTATCGAGTTAAAATTAAAACTATATGCTCAAGTATGCGGTCTCTTGAAGCTGTAAAGAAATCAAACTTCTGAGTTAAAGAAAAACAAATATATGGCCGTTTTGGTCGCAAAAATCGTATATTTCGACACTCTCAAGGGAATCAAAATTCATAGGGTACTTCCTGTTGACCTAGAATCCTGAAATTTGTAGTTACGTCACAAAAAAAACTTTATTGCAATTCGGAAAAATCTTCGTAACTCAATTCGGGAGTTGAACTGTTTTCATAGGTAAATTTGTACGGAACCCACAGTGCGCGAGTCCGACTCGCACTTGCCCGAATTTTTTTCTTTATTTATTGACAAACTCGTGCTTGACCACTATGTCCCCTGATAAGCGATGATGTGGTTGACGATAGAGTATAATTATGCTCGCTTAGAAGTAACCTATTCAATTTTGACACAAAGAATACTGGATTCAAGTAGGTCTGCAGATTTTTCGAAGGAGTTACCGTAGCCCTCGTAAAAAGGGCAACAGAAGGAATATTGTGAAGTACAATCCCTCGCGTTCCACCCTGAGCAGGAGAAGTTATTTGTTGGTTTTCCACATAAAGATGAAAGGTATTGTAGTACCAAGAAAATAGATATTATTGGTCCAAATATTTATTTATTTATAATTAGAGACAAACACAAAATCAGAAACAAAACAAATCAAAACAGGTTCTAGAGTGGCGACCGCGCACCGGAAGACGCAGCGTTGGAAGGCCTCCTACAAGGTGGACCGACGACCTGGTGAGGATCGCGGGAGTGCGGTGGATGCGAGAAGCACAGGATCGGCCATTGTGGCGACGCTTGGGGGAGGCCTATGTCCAACAGTGGACGTCTTTCGGCTGAAATGATGATGATGACAAAATAAAAAGTGTGTCCAAAACACTTGAATATCTTGTTCTATGTAAACACATTAGCATGATATAACATGATAGAACTTAGGTATAGGACTAACGTAATTAAGCATGCTAAATTATAATTATCCTTGCTGACATATACATAATTATTTATCAAGATATTTTTCGGTTTTAGAGAAATGAATATCATCAGTAACTTGACCGAGATACAGCCGTGAGAACGGTCCGTCAACCGTCAAAGCAAGCTGACCCGGGTCAGAGTCATGACCTATGGGTTACAGTAACCGGTAGCTGTTTGAAAGGGTAAAAAAAGGATAGACAGATATTTTGAAAATGAGCGTGATCATGTCGTATAAGGTCGCATTTTGAGTTGTCACAACTTATGATCAACTAGAATTATATGTACCAATTTTTCATCACAATATTTTATCATCATCATCTTCCTGCCCTTGTCCCGTTTTATTCGGGGTCGGCGCAACACGTTTTTTTTTTTCCATGCTGTCCTGTCACTGGTCATGCTATCACTGACTCTCTTTTCTTTCATATATCTTTATCACAATATTTATTAGCAATAAATTCGCGATAAATTAAAACAGCCACTGAACTTCACTCGTAAAAATCCCGCCAAAAATTCTTCTGTCATTTTGTTTATGCCCGCTCTTTTATCTCAAACTTTAAAACAGTAACCGTAAATAAATGAGATCGGATTTTGTTTACATTGTTGGCAACAAAGTTTCTTTTCCTTTTTTTTTTTTTTCTTCTTTGGCAACTGAGCCGGTGTCGACTATTCTGCCAGTGTCATGTGGTGACGGCAGCGCCGTAGTTTCCTTTCTTAGTCCAGGTAGGTATCTGAAGGATATCAATTCTGAAGGAAAAATTTATAACTGGCCTGTTGGTCTAGTGGTTTGTGGCCCTGACTGCTATGCCGGAGTTCGCGGGTTCGATTCCTACCCAAGACAGATGTTTGTGTGATGAGCACGATCATTTGTTCTGTGTCTGGGTGTAATTTATCTATAATATGTATATATTTAGAAATATATAAGTATGTTTATCATTTGTCTAGTACTCATAACACAAGCTCTGCTTAGCTTGGGACTAGATGGCGTTGTGTGATTGTTGGGGAATATTATTCTTATTATCAAGAGGCATTTCGAAAGTATAATTTTTGCTTCACATTGATTTTCTAATTACATTTCTGCAGTGCTTCCACGAACTCTTAATGCGATCCATTTTACGACCTAAACTGAACTGTGAAAGCTATTATGAGGGATGGAGCTATACACTCTAGCTCCATCCCTCTTACTCACTCGCACGCCTAACATAACATGTCATGGTAAAGTCCCTAGTATGATATAATGATCGTCAGCCATGACTACAACAAGGCAGGCTGACCGCGACCGCGGGTCACTGCCGTGACCCCCGGGTCAACCGGTAGCCTTGTGAAGGGTTAAAAACGCTCACTCAGATATTTGAGACAGGAAAACTGTTGGGAATTCTTATTAATTTCCATAAGGTACTAGCTATGCATTCTCCTCATCTTGACCTATGGTGCACTGTAACTTAGTCGTTGACTAACATCCAAAAGCTCAAATTTAAGGTTTGCCAACGTTCTTTAAGAGCGCAGTATACTAGGTGTTAAAATAACGGATCGCGTTCGAAATACTGTACTGCGCTCCAAAACATAGATGACGTGACTCATAAGGCTGCCTAGCTTACGTGGGACTTTTTTGTTTTTTAACCATCCAGTGACTTCTCTCGCTCTAGGATGGGGCAGGAGGTCGTATCAGGCTATTACTGACTAAAACCCACTCCCATATTCCTTCTTTACCTTGTGTTCCAGGCAGTGACAGTTTAAGCCAGCGCGGGGCTTGTAGCAAATTCGACCAAGGGGCCCCTGTGTAGACCTATTAAATACTTCTCATTCTTATCTCAATCATCAATAACCCCGTGATTATTAAAATTGGTTAAGATACGTGGAAAGTACGGTAATGAGAGAAATCTAAGAGATTGACTATCATATTCAATGAAATAATCAGCGTTTTTCAGATTTCGATATATTTATATAGTTTGAATAGTTTTTTTTTGCGATCAAGTATAGGATCCTCAAATACGCGGGGCCCCAGAATGCGCGGAGCCTGTAGCATTTGCTACTCTTGCTAGATGGCTAATCCGCCACTGGTTCCAGGACCTCGGGTTTTCCTTTCAGAAGCGAACCCATGGCCCCGGTAGGCATCGACCCTGCTAGGCCAGCTTACGTAGGATTGGGCTGGACACGTCTGCCGCATGATGATCGAGCGGTGGGCTGATAAAACACAAAGTTGGTGCCCTGAAAACGCACAATGGGATCGCGGCAGACCAAGAGGAAGATTTCGAGACGACTTAAATGTCTGCCTTAAGAAAAGGCAAGTAGTGGCTCAGAGCTGGGAACCATGGAAGAAATGAAGGGAGGCCTTTACCCACTCAGTGGGACAGTATAAGCTAAAAATAATAATAATAATAACTGGTTATATTAATTATGATTCCTAATTATTTATAATAAGTAGTTTAGTGATACTCTCTTCAAGCAAAGAATCGGTGTATCTAATGGTTACTTTTTTTTTTAGGTGAGAAAATCATCTAATGACAAATCCCGCTCTTGGGTGGAACAAGAGATAGTGTCAAACTTTTACTGACTAAAAACCCACTCCTGTTCCCTCTTTGCCTTCATCCCGGGGCCCCAGGCTTCGCTTTCACACTACCCGTGATCTAATGGACACTGGATATACAACAGTTAGGACCATCTGACCTCGAGGTGACAGTTATGACCCGCGGTTTATGACAGCCGGAGCGTTTTGAAGGGTTAAAAAACCTGTACTGTAATTTTGTTAGTATCGTGGGATAAATGTGATATTTACACGCTGCATCTGTCTCTCACGAGACGACTTTTGTTGTAATATTTAGATTTAGAGGCTTCATTCTATATGCTAGAACTATATAGTTCTGCGACGTCAACTCTACTTAACAGAAACATAGTTATATCTTTTCAAAACCGGTTTCTAGATTTTATCTTAAATTATCCGCATTTACAAGTTTTTAAAAGCCTTTATAACTATTTTTATTAGGTATCCGTAGAAGCATGATTCGATGTATAACATGACTAGCTTTTGCCAGTGGCTTTGCCCGCGTGGAAGTAGGTTTCACCATACAAACTTCCATCCCCCGTTTTACCCCTAAGGGTTGGAGTTTCGTAAAATCCGTTCTTAGCGGATCTACACCCTATGAGAAACCTGCCTGCCAAATTTTAAGTTGTAGGTGTTATAGTTTCTGAGATTTTGTGATTAATCAGTGATTGGTATTTCGCTTATATATATATAAAAATTATCTGGAAATCAGTTCCCCCCGGAATTAACCCCCTTTCCCCGGGAAAATAAAAAGTAGCTTAAACTCTTACTCTAAAACTTAACTCATTATGACATCCTAGTGAAAGTCCTGTCTTCAAATGTTTTCGAACTGTTGTTATAGGTATTGAATATACTTTCATAAGAATTTAGAAAAAAAAAACAATTTGATATTACAAATATGTAATATATATGTATTATGCTAGAACTATACTGCACACACGTGTGCCACACACGCCGATCTGGGCGCGTCGGTCTCCATACATTTTATATGGAAAATAGATTTGTAGAGCTACACTTGATCCACGCCACGCAACGCCACGCAACGTCATTCTACGTACAAATCAGGCGTGTTACACGTGTGCGTCGGTCTAATGTAGTTCTAGCTTTATTCTTCTGTACGTGTGACTATCGCTTAATTCCTCGTAAACGGTTTGACAGATTTGGATGAAGCGTTGAGGGGTCCCTGGATGGTTTGAAAATACAATTGAACCCGGTAAGTGGCGCTGCAATCGGGTGCTCAATTTGTTTCTGACCAAAAGCTTTCGGGGTGGTCATCGTCTGCCGGGACCGCTAGATTAGGTATAGATTGAAATATTGTGAACACCATATCCCTAGATTCTACACATTAAACCAGAGCTACAGCTGTCACAGTACCTACGACCATACAAAACAATAATACACCATTTAAAATACTCACGAAAACGACTGCCAAACTAATCCAAAAACCACAGTAGTACCAACATCTAACATTCACAGTCATACCAACCTTACACAATAAATAATCTTAATACTTGTAGTGCACAAATTGTGAGCTATAAATAAGAGCTGCCGAGCTATAATAGCAGAGTGCAGGCGATAAATTTAGGGACAATTAGACTTAATCGTTGAATAGAAAGCGTGCGAGGATCTTCCGGAGAGAATACGATCAATAGGAGGCGTTTGCAACCTTTGGTGGTGGTTACTTTAATAATAATATTCCACAACTTTCACACAACGCCATCTAGTCTCAAACTAAGCGGAGCTTATGGTGTGAGTACTAGATAGCTGATAGATTATAGATAAATCACACCTACTTAGAACAAAATGATCGTGCTCATCAATCACACTAACATTTCTGCCCTGCTAATTGTAAATGCAGTAATTGTCATTTTTGGGATATTAATTTTTTTGCAAAAATTTCATCACAAGGGGCTAATGTACACGTACAAATATTATTCTTTTGGTACACTCTTAAAATTATATAACTAAGACTTGTTGTTTAGATATCAAAATAATAATAATAATAATATTCCACAACTATCACACAACGCCGTCTAGTCCCAAGTTAAGCAGAGCTTGTGTTATGGGTGCTAGACAACTGATAAACATACCTATATATTTCTAAATACATACATATATAGATAAATTACACCAGACACAGAACAAATGATCGTGCTCATCACACAAACATTTGTCCTGGGTGGGAATCGAACCCACGACCTTCGGCATAGCAGTCAGGGCCACTAACCACTAGACCAACAGGCCAGTCAAAAATCCATGTTTACCGCGTTTATCTCCGAACCGCGCCATTTTGTACCTACTGCATTTGCAATAAGCAGGGCAGCTTTGTCCTGGGTAGGAATCAAACCCATGACCACCGGCATAGCAGTCAGCCTCTGATCACTAGACCAACATGGCTGTCAAACTACTTTAAGGACTATACTATTAATATTGCTTTACATTACTTAACCCCTTTCTTTACCCCTGAGTTTGTTTCGGTGATTCTTCTCAGTGTAGTCAGCTAAGAAACATCAGCCTAAGGATCAATTTGCGAATAATTAAAACAGCCACTGAACTTCACTCGAAAAAATCCCGCCAAAAACTCGCTTTGCCTTGACATTTTCACATAGAAGTAAATCAAAGGAACTTGGGACAATTTTTTTTTTGTATAAAAGTAAATATTTTATACGAGGACTTTAAAATGGTTTTTTTTTTATTTGCTTGACAGAGTGGACGAAATAAGTGTATGACCAATGGTTTTTTTCTTAATTACAAGTAATTTAGAACCAATTGTCGTACATTGTTTCTTGAATGTCAGAAGTTAACATAGAAAATGTGACAATGTGTATAGGTATCTTATTGCTCGCGACAGTACAGTCGACTGTTGGTAAAAAAGAACATCCAGCTCATATACTTGTACAATCTTCAACCAAAGGTTGTCAACATCTGCCCCGTGGTTTATTCCCACTATAGTACTTGGTTTACGGCGGTCTCTCGCTCCAGTAATAAAATCTTGTCGTCGACGCGCACGCTTTATGAATATTGTTCTACAGTTGCGCGATAAGGCGACACTAACTCAACTAAGTTTTCTATGATTGCTTTTAGTTTTAGCGCTGGTTAGTTAGAAGAATTATTTATGAAACTAACTAGTGGGTATAAATTGGGCTGCGCGATGGTTCAAAAGACTTACCGTGATCCCTTGAACGTAGACGGGGCAACTGAAGGAACACAAGTGGGTTTTAGTCGGTAAATGTCTGACTTGCCCTCTCACTTCACCCAAAGTGGGAGAAGTTATTTGATGATTTGTAACCTAAAAAAATGTGTTAACAACTATCGCTTGTGAACTAAATGAGAAAGAGTGATGGTTTGTTAAAGTGTTGTTGGATGAATTATATTTTTTCGCGCGTTACAATTTGAGTAATATGCGCAAACTTCACCGACCCCTAATAAAAACGTTTTTAAAATATACCATGCACCCAAAACTCGTACCATAGACTGACCCATAGATCTAATTCTGCATTTTTTTATAGCAGAAACAGGTGAGATACTACTCTAAAATTAATTATAATCTGTCGATGTAAAATAAATTGAAAGCTTTCAAGATTTCTGTCACAAGATATTCATTATAAATGAGATCTTGATCAGCAACATTCTTTTTTATTACAAAAACTAAAGATTCGATTATTCCACTGTTTCAAGTGATTCGAAACAAGAGAGCATCAAGTGTCATGGACTATGCCAGGCAGCTCGGGACAATCAATTAATTTAACTGCTGTCTGAGGCTATCGGCTATCTGACGATATGATTGGCAGATTCGGTGGTTGATCTAAGTAACATTTTAAAAATGGAATTTCATTTATCTGCGTATTTCTATTTGAAATTATTCGTACAAACCTTTCAAAGATATATTTTTTCTGATTTTGTATTACAGTGATCTTTATCTTCGTTGTAATAAGGTTGCTATCATAGGTAAAGTAACTTAGCTTTAGGGAGTTGAAATATGTGAGTGAAAACGTCTGTGAGTCTGAGAGTAACAGACGAACTTAGACGTGATATGATCGGCAGATTCGAATAATGATCTTCGAGAGATTTTGAAATTGGAAGTTTTTGTATTCGATGTGTTGTATTATTTTATCCACAGATAAAATCTTAGCTCCCCCAGATTACGGTTCTATTTTCAAATGATAAGTTCGAGTAATAAGGATGAGTTATGTAACTGGTGCAGACGACTGTGTTTGGTGGATTGGAACTGGGTAAATTAATGAATAACATTTCTATTTATAGTTCTATTTTCAAATGTTATTTTTGTGATGAGACTTTGAAAAATCGACAAATGACTTCTCTAGCGAGAGGGTGTGTCAGACTTTAAGAAACTAAAATCCACCTATTATGTTCCTTTAGTTGTCCTATGCGGGCCAGTCCTCCTGGGCCCCTACGGTTTGCTGATATCTCTTTGAGGCGCGCGTGGAACACTATTCGCCGTATATATAGTATTTATATTAGTTATATTTGACGAAAAAGCTGTTCTAAGTACATAACATTAACACATTAAAATCATACTAAAGTAATAAACAACAAAGTAGTATTAATTATCATAGTTAGTAGGTAAACATAAAGCGACCTAGCATGTACCTACCCGTTACGATAATAGAAAACTATTAATTGTTAGTACACTACTAAAATATTCCAGTAGGGGTCGCTAGTACTAAACTAAAACATTAGCAAGGAGTACCGGCCCGGAAAAGCAGATTTATATTACTATACAACTAAGATCATAAAACTATACAACGCGGACCCGAGTATTAATATTGTGCCATTTATCATGACCCAACCCCCCCCTAACCCCCTTCTTTTGTGTAAGAAATACACCCGAAACAACCGAGAGAACAAGTTTCGACAACGAAAACTATTCAAACGTTCCCAGCTAACAGCACAACTTGTTCGGGGATGTTCTTAACTCGGGTGCTTCAGCGGTCGTTCGAGGAAAATTGGAAAATGGAAAGAATGACATGCGAAAATAGACTTTTTGACGCACTTCTTGAAGTTTACTTTCGCTCGATCCGTATCGATAGTCGAATTTTAAACGGTTGAAAATATAATCGACTCTGTTTGTGATTATTTAAGGTATGAATTTGCTTGCGTTAGTTTTGCGAGCAGTTGGCCGGAAGGGTAGAGTCGTAAGGAAGTTCGGCGATTATGTTTAGTCAGCGCTCGCTGTGTAATGGAAAGGAAGTAGGAATTGGGGCCTGTAAGATGTGGTCGTATAAGGCGGCCATTCCTGTTTCGCGTCCGGGGGTGGGGTTGAGGAGGGGGGGTAAGGGACGATTTGTTTGTTTCTAAGGTCCGTTCTATTCCGCAGCTGTGGGTAGGATTTAAATTTCGCACTGGACCCGCCTTTTGTCCGTAACCTTCTCAGTTGCTGATGAGATGCCTCTTTACAACTCTAAATTGAAGTGTGTTTCGCAAATGTTTTGAATTTAGAAGTTTCGGGCGTTGCTGGCCAGTCCCTAATTTTGTTTGGAATTGAAACTCCTTCTTGGAACCTTTTTGTTTGGTTATAATTAATTTGTACAAATCTACTTTAAAAATCAACTTTTAAATAGACAACGTATTAACATATTTCAAGTCATATCCTCAATCTCGACTCCATCTCCAAGCATCAAATTGACATTTACAGCTTGTTATTGACATAAATCTTTTTACGTTATCGCGGTTTTTTAAACAGACTTGGAATATAGGCCTTATACCCTAGACATACTTTCTCACTATTGAATCTTCATAGGGTTACATTTTTGAACAATAAATTACTTACCAAATATAAATTTTATTAAAAAAAGTAGTTCTAATTTTTTTTTTATAAAATATATATAGCTATGATTATATAGATTGGTATCTGTAGGCTATACAAATATTTGTTCCGTGCGGTGAGGCGATGGAACCCGCGACCCGCCGTGCAGCAGCCAATTGCTCAACCACTGCGCCAACCGTACCATCATATGTTCTCCCTGGTATAATTTTCTTTTTATATTTACGCGGGCAAAGCCGCTGGCAGAAGCTAGCACAAACCTATATCTCGTTCGCAACAGTTCCATGTCCGTACCCTTAGTGAAAGTTGTAAAGTTATAGTTGGTTATATATTAACCGCGAGTGAGAATATAATAGCTTGTATGAAGCAAGTTCGTTATTGAGAGTACAAGAATATACTCGACTAACGTAACTTGTGTTGAGCGAGGAAAATGGCGTTTGTACTATGATTAATATGAACTCCTAATATATAAGGCTCTCTTAAAAATTGTTAATTCTCCAACTTTTATTGTCATTAATCAATGAACCTGGCTCCTCCGAGCAGACTCGTGTTGTGTCTGGTCCGGGCAACAGTCCGATAGTAGGTATCGGGCTGTTGTATAAGTTCGCACGGAGAACTCTAATACTGCGATGCAGGATTTTGAATTTTAGTTCCTATAATAATAATAATAATAATAAAAATTCTTTATTTCTCCTCACAATGATAAACTTATAGGTTTAGGTTTTACATAAGTTCTGTTATTATAATTAACAATGTGAGGAGCTGGTGTTTGAGTTAGGCATAAAATGCCTGTATTACAAATCACCAGGTCCCCACCCCACGGAAGAACAGTTTTTTTTTTTTTTTTGAAAGGTATGCAATTACAATAATAAAAAACAAAAATAAGTAATTATAATTTTGGAGGTAGAAGTAAAAACGAAGCTAAAACAAAAAAGTAAAATAATAAGAGTGCCTATATCTGTGTGTTTGATGTGCGTGTCTAATGATAGTGTATTGTATTATCCTATTCCTATGGGACCTGACGGGGCGGGCTTGCGGATGGCGAGCAATGGGTAGCTAGCCGTCTGACCGTCTGGACCGAGTTCAAGTCGTCGAAGGCGCGTACTGTTCCACGTCTGCCTCAATGAGGAGATGTCAGCAAACCGTAGGGGCCCACAAGGGTCGAAGCCTACTGGGGTCAAGGGTTGCTTCTGAAATGAAGATACGGCCCTGGTATGAAAGGCAACGAAGGAAAAAGAATGGGATTTTAGTCAGTAAAAGCCTGACACACCCTTCCGATCCGCTCAAGAGCGGGGGATGACACTGGATGATTTTCGCTGTCGCTTCATTTTAGCAGTTCTTTACGTTCCAGGCGTACCAGAGCAGCGGTAACTCTTTCGAACAACTCTGTAGTCCAACAATCTCGCAGCTCCAATCAATCTGCTTACCCTAAGTTGGGATCGGCTGCAGTCAAACTGGATGCAGCTTTGACTAGTGTTTTAAAAGGAGCGACTGCCTGTCTGACCACAATTCAGTAACGGGGAAATCCGGTAATTCTTGACTTTCGGCCAGATTTACGGGAAACAGACATCGTGATGACTTAGTTATAAACGATCTTATAAACGATCTTATTCGCCATCATTATCATTTTTAGCCGAAAATAGTTCACCGTTGGACAAAGGCCAAAGCCTGCAAGTACAGAAACCGTCGATGAGACATTTGGTCGACTGTTCCTGTGCTTCACGCATTCAGTGGATTCTCTGGACCTTCACCAGGTCATCGGTCCACCTTGTGAGAGGCCTAAATAACTCCTGTTCTGGATAGAGCGAGAAAGAGTGTGTCAGACTTTTACTGACTAAAACACACCTGTGTTACTTCATTTGCCCTCTGCTTTCCAGGGTCACGGTAAGTCTCTCAAACTATCCCACCACCGATACCATTCTTAAGATAAAATATCAATCAATATTGAACTGGAGATAAAGATTTTAGTTATCAATTTCAGCCCCCCTAGCCAAGTTACAACCGCTTCGTTTCGATTCTCTTTTCGTCGATCGCCTCGAGTCGGCCATGCCTCCGATTCTTTTGTCCTGATGTCATCTCAACGCTCAGTCACGTGGTCAGAACAAAGGAATAGGAGGCGTGGCCGACTCGAGGCGAAACGGTTGTAACTTGGCTAGGGGGCAGAACTGCTACTACATTAAAACAACTTCCAGATTAGTTTTCTGTTTAAGGCTGTTATTTTAGGGCTATAGAGCTCATATTATTAGTTGGAAAATTATTCTGGTAATAGTTTAAAGGTCATATATATCGGTTTCTTTTACTTTCCTAGTATCGACCCGAGTTTTTAATATGAGAACTGTTCATTCATGATGATATTACGTAAGCTGATAATGAGTAATGTGAATGGTGGGTTATTTAAGAAAAATAATACGGAAGTCTGTGATAGTGGCACTAGCATAATTATTTGTATAAGATTTACTTGTGGCTGTTACATGTAACTATTTTGTGTAAGAGATGAAATAAAAAGAAGATAAAGAAAGATAAAAGATAGTAAAATTTCATTATGACAGCCAGCTATAAGAAACCTCGTAGAATTAGAAAAGGCAGAGAAAATTGATTTTATTACCAATTTTTAGAGACAATTCATTCCGATCTCGTTGTCCTGTCCTTCCAGTCTCCCCGTTTATCACCTTCCAGACAGCTTTTATTTTATTATTAGAATTACATTTTATTATTATATCGTAGGATCTCTATCGCCGTAGATGGCTTCTAAAGATTGTTGGTGCATAAGAACGAAAAATCTCGCATCATCGCAGCCCTGGAACACTAGAGGCAACTGAAGGAGCATAGGTGGATTTTAATCAGTAAAAAATCTGGCACTTCCTCTCGCTCTAAAGAAGAAAGAAGCTATTTGATGATTTCATACCTTAAAAAAACGCAAGTTTCTTTCCATACTTGCATTTTTTCTTACGTCCCCATTCAGCATCTACCTGCTTCATTTGTTCGACTACTGTTAATGCAAAAAGTACTTAAATGCTTATGCAATACGGTCTGTTTTATATATTCTGCTTGTGGACTGGCTATAAGGAACCAAGATCAATGACATCGCCCCTCTTGACTGATTCCCTATGTTTGTTTAAGAGGAAGCGACACCTCCCTATCAACACGCTTCTGTTTGTGACGTAATGATATATCTTGGGTTTGATTTATGTGACTGTAACGTTGTGACTTATTTTTCTGTGAGTTTTAGTAATTATATTATTTTTGTTATATTTATACATTCATTTATCTCAGGACCCTGAAGTCCTGGAAGGCGTACGAGGAGCCGAAACCAACTCGCAGAGGCCCTTTAGTCACTTTTAATGGAATGTGATACCAACCGACGATTATCCCTGTACGCGCTATGCTAGTGCACCCAAGAATAACGCCCGGTTGGTGAGAAACGGTTGCGATATATGGAAAAAAAAGACTATAAGGCTATGGTTTTTGGAATATTAAGTGGACTGGTTACCAGGAACTATGGCCCCTGCCTGAACAATGTTATTTATTTATTTAATTCATATTGCATTCATGTAGTTTACAAGGTTGTTAAAAACTAAATATAAGATTCGTACATGAACCCTGTTAGGGCACCGCAACATTATGTTTTTTAATTATAAATTAAATTATTATTGCATGCATTATTATATAAAGTTATTTAGAAATATATTATTACATTTTTAATGTCATCATTTCATTATTAATTTAATTATTATTGGATGTCTTTATTCAATTTCTACATCATTACATTGCGTCAATCTTCAAATAATCTAAAATATTTATATTACAGAATGTGAATTTGTTAAAAACTCATTGAGGCTATAATAACACTTCTGTATTACGAGTAGGTGCATTTTAAGTGCGTTTATAAATTGATTGTCAAATTCAATTTCTTTAATCTCATTGGGTAATTTATTATAAATTTTTATGCACATTACAAGAGGTCCTGAGTGTAACATAGCTAGCTTTGAACTCGGAATTGCTAATTCATTTTTTACTCTTATGAAACGTTGCTGCGGTACATCTTTTTGGGGTCCAGTGCACTGAGTGCGAGTGGTTTTTACGTTAACGCGATCGAAACGTTTGCCGAGTTTGGCTCTCTGATAGGTTAAGCGCTTGGAGCGGACCAATCGAAGCGCCGAACGTCATAAACGTGTCGATGGCGTTAGCGTAAAACAAACTCACACTAGGCACTCTGGATCTTCGGAAGGCTTACGAATCGAAACCAACTCTTACTGTGAAGTTAAATAACCATAACGGTAAAACATTGGTTTTAGAATTTTATTTGATTGTAGGTATTGCAAGTTTGCCTGCCAAGTGAATGAAGTAGGCGGGATTGTAAGAAAGAGTTACTGTGGCCCTGGAATGCAAAGAGCAACTGAAGGAACACGGGAGGGGTTTACTCAGTAAAAGTTTGACACCTCTCGCTCCACTCAGAGCGGGAAGACTTATTTGACGGTATCCCAAATCAAGAAAAAAAGGTTACCTACCCAGATAACGCAAAAGCCTAAGGTCCACTGGTAGAAAATGCCTAAGCCATTGAGTCCGCCTTTGTACAGTGTTTTTTACTAGTGCATAAAGTTTTAATAAAAAAATAAAATAAAAAATAACGTAGAGGACCAAATTTCTTAACTAAAGCAAGAACTACACTGCGCACACGTGTGTCATACACGCCGATCTGAGCGCGTAGCTTCCCATACAATTTATGTGGAAACTAGACTTGTAGAGCTACACTAGATCCACGCCACGTGACGCCACACGACGTCGTTCTACGTACAAATCAGGCGTGTTACACGTGTGCGTCGGTCTAATGTAGTTCTAGCTACACGTGTGGAATCAAACTAGAAATTTCGTCAAGGACGGCCTCAAAACTATCCAACCCTTATTAATATAGTAAACTTGTAGCCGTTATGATGGCTAGTCAGTATTCAGCCCGATTACGTTATCAACAAATAACTTCTCCCTCTCTGGGGAAGTGGGAGGGAGGGAGTGTGAGACTTTAAATTGACTAAAACCCATTCATGTTCCTTTAGTTGCCCTTTGCGTTCCAGGACCGCGGTAACTCTTTCGAACACGGCTCTTTCGGTCCTAAGGGTCGCCGCACACAGGCCACCGGCCACCACCGGCATGTTTCCTACAGTTCTCATACATTATATATGGATTCGCGGCACATGGTTGACGTCGGTGGCCGCCACACGCTACAAATCGCGGTCGTTTCTTGTGGCCCCCACT
This sequence comes from Mythimna pallens, assembly GCA_961205895.1. Taxonomy (NCBI): domain Eukaryota; kingdom Metazoa; phylum Arthropoda; class Insecta; order Lepidoptera; family Noctuidae; genus Mythimna; species Mythimna pallens. The sequence continues at coordinate 16,683,842 of OY540844.1, read as the reverse complement.
AAACGCTGATACAAAACACCGTCACACGCCACTCGCGCATTTAAACATTGGTCAGAATCCATTAAGATACTGCGCGTATGGGTTAAAAAAAAGTAGCAGCTACCGGCCATAAGTGGTTGTCGTGAACCTCAGCTTCTTTGGTGGCCGCTTTTAGCTTCTCGTAGCGGCGTTTGTGGCTGACGCGTGTGATCCATGTGCGGCGACCCCTTTTTTTTGGGCGTATCAGACTTTTACTGACTAAAAACCCACTCCTGTTCCTTCTTTGCCTTCCTTCCAGGGCTGAGTTTTCTTTTCAGAAACAAATCCTTTTGCATGCTGACATCTCTTTGAGGCGCGTGTGGAACAGTACGCGCCGTCGACGACTTGGGCTCGGTCCAGATGGTTACCGGACGGTCGGTCGACGAGCTACCCATTGCTCGCCGCCCGCAAGCCCGCGCCTACCGTGGCCGGAAATTGGGATCGGGATCCCGGCGGCTGGAGCGTAAAGGTCGCTCTCTCGCGCCTGCACGTGCGGCCTCCTCCTTTGCCAGCATTACTGCTTCGCAGAAGGATGCGACCGCCTGCCACACCTCCTCGCTTCGAACCGTGGCCTGTACCAAGGCCCGGCGCGAGAGATCGTTGCCACTGGTCTTCCCCACGAGGATACGGCGGTGCTCTGCCCAAACGGGGCACACCTCCACATGTGCACCACCGTGTCCTCCGGGCGGTCCACACAGTGGTGGCACCCGGGCGTTACTTCCGCTCGGATACGGTGCAGGAACTTTCCGAACTGACCATGCTCGGTGAGAACCTGCGTCATGCGGTGAGGACGCCGTGAGGTCTTTCCAGTCACTTCTCAAAGAGGGGACTTAACGGCATAATTATGGCGTGCCCAGCACTGGGTTGCGACAGTCATTGTGACCATTTCACCATGAGATTCTGCCGGAACTCATGCATGCGAGCAAGGACTGTTGCCTCCAGATACCATGGTGGCAGGCCAGCAAGGAGGGTCGCCATTTCGCGGGAAACCGCGCGGTATCCCCGCACCATCCGTATGGCCATGACCCTCTGTGCGGCGACCCTTAGTAAGCTCTTAAATTTTAGGGACATAAAGTACTTTAGGAGCTAATCTAGGATTTCACTCGAACCCCGTATTGCGTAAGTAAATGAGTGTCTCATCATGTACGAGTATATGTATATAAAAGGAGACTGACTGACTGATATAACAACACACACCCGAAATTACTGAGTTTAGGAACGTGAAATTCTGCACAAGGTTTCCTTTTATGATGTAGGCGAGTACTATGAGAGGATTTTCCAAAATTTTCGTCTTAGGAGGTCAAACAGGGGTCCAAAGTTTGTATGGAAACCTACTTTATACAAAATAAAGTTGGAGTGCCTATTTGTAATATCAAAAAAAAATCTATTACTAAATGTTTTTGAAAGTATATTCAATACCTTTAACAAAACATTGTAATATTTAAATTTTCTTTCTGTCTGTTTTTAGGTTTATGTATCTGTTTGTTCTGTTAAAGTCTGAATTTTAAAATCCAAAAGAAGACGATCTCCGATCTATTTTGTTTTTTATTAATGACTTGCATAAGTCAAAAGAAGGCGTCAGATTCGTAAAACAGCACAATGCCATTTGGTCAGAATTACAAAAGTTTTTTTTTTGCGCGAATCCCTAATATTTAATTATAATTCTTTTTCTGAAATATGAACTAGCCTAAGTTACTACTTATAATACCAGCTATTTAAAAATGAAAGATTGTCAAAATCGGTCTAGCCGTTTATCGGTCTAGTTAGGTGAGAAACAAATATACAGAAGATTTATATGTATGTATAAAAATAAAGTATTTCAGGTGACATAAGTTCTGACAATATCTTAAAAAATCTCATTTCCATATTATATCCCTCCTCATAACATGAACGACACAAAATGCTTCACTATTCCTTAAACCGTTAATATAAGCAACCTCGCAGATGGGCCCTAAGATTACATCGACGGTGGGAACTAATATCAGGGGTGTACCTACCCCCGGGGTTCAATTTTAAGGCGGGGCCCACCCCCCGGGATAAGAACTGATCGCGGGGGGCACAGAAACTTGGGCCCCACTTGGGGGTGCTAAGAACATTATTAAATTGGATGATGAGTATGTATTTTGTATGTGTGTGTGTAGTTTTGTGTTAAGACGAGTCTGCCATGTTGGGATCGATAGTTTTGCGATGGAATGATGTGACGAATATCTTGTTTGTATTGAAACTATCACTCGTAAATTGATGAACGTTTGTAATATATGGTTTTAAAGGGCAAAATTATAGTTTTTCTTTGCTTATAGTGTCTTGACTTTTGACATCTGTAAAAGGGGTTTCATAATTTATAAACAGAGAACTTCTAAATTATCAGAAAGAAGAAGTTCTAAATTATCAGAAATATTTGTATTTTTATTTGTAATAAATTAACTCAAAAACTACTGAACCGATTTTAAAAATTCTTTCAACAATTGAATTCTACTTTATCACTGAATGTTCGGAGCAATACAACCGAACAGCTAATCACTTTTGCTTTCATGCATTTTTATAAAACTTTTTATAAAATTATTTAAGTCAATGCGTATTCGGCCGTCGACCGCGTAACTCAAACCATACTAAAACCATTCAAACCAACTTTTAGATTAAATCAACTTAACTTTTTTACTTATATATTAAGTTGTTTAAACCATAAAACCATAACCAAACTAAAGTCGTATCATTTAAACCAAACCAATATCAAAATAACAACCAATTCAGAAAGTTGGTATTGTGCAGACAGATACCAAATTTCTACACTGAATGACATAGACATTAGGGTGTACCATGTTTTTGAAATTTTCGATGTTTGACTTTGCTCGAATTCTTGATACTACTCATGCAGCGTCCTTATACCAAAAATCATCATAATCGGTTAATATTGAGAGGTTGCACAACGCCAATAAAATTTTCTCATACAGTTAGTACGTCATCAGTGTAGATAAAAAATTTAATATTATTATTTTCTACAGTGGAGGGTAGCAAGTATTACTAATGTATTGTTGTGTCTAGTAAAACTTACTTCCCTCCTCAGTGAAAAATAATAATATTAAAAATTTAATTTGCACTGATGACATACTTATTGGCGTTAGAGAGGAAGCCTGAGTCCCAACAGTGGGAACATTATAAGGCCGATTATGCTATGCTATGCTATGTACACACAAACACTTAAAAACGAAAAGAAACAATACATTAAGAAGAGCTCAAAGGTGCTGCTTATTTCAAATTTAATTCTCCTGTCCTGTGTTCTTCATGGTAAGCAGTTTTTTAAAATAAAATAAAGAGGGTAGATTTGATTTTTTGTTTGCTCGTTTGTATGTTACGATTTAACTCAAAAACTACTGGACCGATTTTTAAAATTCTTTTACCATTAGAAAGCTACATTTTCACTGAGTAACAAAGGGATATATTTTCTATTTCTACGCGGGCGAAGCCGCTGGCAAAAGCTAGTAATATATAACTTTACGTGATGATAGAGAGATAATGTTCTTTGACTAGATTTTAGTCATCTTTCACAAAGAGCTGAAAAGTTATCTAATTCACCAAAAATGTGTCGACAAAACCAAAACCTAGCTTCGCCTACAAACAGGACCTTTTCCTTATCATGCGTATTCAAGGCCATTTCCAGTTTCCAAATCACATTCACGCTGCCCTTACGAGCAAACCCAATCCTGCATAAACAAAGTGTTCAAAGGGAGAAAGGACAAATGACCCAATTTCCTTGAGTGTTCCCGAGTTCAACCCTCTCGCGCGTAAACGGTACAACCGACCCCATCGCCCACAACTTTCGTTGGCCTACTTGTGAAAAAACGCAGAAAATATCCTTTTTAAATGTTAGTTTGGACTTCGGTTTGTGTGAGAGAAAGTTTTATTTGATGAAGTAAAATGGTTGTTATATTTTTACGGTTGCTTTCCGCTTGAGGGTTGATTAAATTAGTTATTGTAGAGACACGTGTATTGATTTTTAGTTAAGATATTTTGTTGTATTGTATGTAGTAATGTTGAATCCTAAGTTAGCATGCCAAGTGTTATTAGTTAGAGTTTCAGGATTGTTCGAAAGAGCCGTGGCTCCGAAACTAAAGGAACATAATTATGGGTTTTAGTAAGTAAAAATAACGATTTTATACAGTTTAAATTAAAAAAAGGTACAGTTTTTTTTTTAAATTAGGAAAAAACCGACGAAAAATTCGACCCCTGGGGGTCCAGAATCATGCATGGTATTCGTTTGTGCGTCGATTTCAAAAACACCCTGTATAAATTATTTTTTCTAACCCAGACATTATTATTATTATTTGGTAAGACACACTAGCAGCTATTAGCTGATGCGTGTGTTTCATATAGTTTGGAGATGTTTAGTCTTCCAACCGATTTTTAAAGCAGTTCAATTACATTACTCTAGACTTTTTATAATCTACCAGCTGCTGCCAGCGGCTTCGCCTGCGTGGTAGAAGAAAACTATCCCAAGGGAACATAGTCCCAAGATAAAAGGTATTCTAAAAGTAGTCATACACGCTAGGATATACATGTCAGGTTTGCCTGCACAGTTATACCTATAAGGTAAGCTTGTGTGCAAACCTGCACAGTTGTGCAACATTCACGCTCCCGTTTACCTGTATAACTCAACTGTACAGGTAAACCTGTCAGGTTAATCTACTTTAAGATGTGCTATTCCAGAATATGTTCTACCCAGCCATCTTTCTTTTAAATCTCTGCAGTAGTTTCAGCGTGAAAAAGAAACAAGTATATACATACTCACAAACTTTCGTCTTTATAATATTAGCGTGATGTTTCAGTAAAAAAACCGGGCAAGTGCGAACTTACCTAAGAAAACAGTTCATTTCCCGAATTGAGTTACAAAGATTTTTCCAAATCGCAATAATTATTTTTTTTGTGATGTAAGTAACTACAAATTTACAGTTTTTTAGATTTTTTCCTATATTTGTGCTATGAGACCTTGCCTCATGCCAAATTTCAGGATTCTAGGTCAACGGGAAGTAACCCTATGAATTTTGATTCCCTTGAGAGTGTCGAAATATACGTTTTTTGCGACATAAACGGCCGTATTTTTATTTTTCGTTGACTTAGAAGTTTGATTTTTTCACAGCTTTAAGGGATCGTAGATCTGAGTATATAGTTTTAATTTCAATTCGATAACTCAACGTGTTTCCGAGATAAAGGGTCTTGACAGACAGACAACAAAGTTCTATAGCATGTTATTTTTGGGGTACAGAACCCTAAAAACATTTAGAAATATCTAATCTAATCATATCTATTCACCTTCTGGCACATCCTTCACCAAACTCTGAAAGCCACACAATATACTTGAAATCAGAATAATTAATTATCTCTCGCAAGGTTTCAAATTCAGCGCGTTACCATCTGAGGGTTAAGGGTCTCGGGAGCCCTAAAGAATGGTAGCAATCTTGTGGTAATTCTACCCGGCCGGCCTGCCTACAAACTATCGCTTTATGTACTCTGTGAACATGTATAATTTGGGTATGTATATGTACAAGTTGTATGTGTGTATGTTTAAGTTGTGTATGTATGAGTGTTGTGTTTATTTAAATTTGAGATCGGGCTTTGTTGTAAAGGAGATGATTTTGATACGGTGAAGTTAAAGGGGTTTACTTTGACGAGATAATGGTGATAGCGTGATTTATTTTTTATTTAAGAGACTGTTTGATTTTGTTATCTGCTTTATAAGTTTAGTAGTCGCAAATGTCTAAGTTGGCCATGAGATATTTGCTTCCCAGTTCGTTCAAAGTGTACCCTATAACACTTTGAACGAACTGGGAAGCAAAGATTCATTCTTTTTGTTTCTGTTGTAGTGACCTACATATTATGCGTCTTCAGATCACGTCGGGGTCACCAATGTAGGATACGATGGGTATTTCTACATATCCCTACCTTTAAATTAATACAAAAGATGCTTCTTGAAATTATGTATTTTTCAATGATTGACACAAACAAGACTCGTTACCTAGCAACTAGACAGATCATTCTATATCTAATATATAAAATTCTCGTGTCACAGTTTTCGTTGCCATACTCCTCCGAAACGGCTTGACCGATTTTGATGAAATTTTTTGTGCTTATCCGGTATCTATGAGAATCGGCCAACATCTATTTTTCATCCCCCTAAATGTTAGGGGTAGTCCACCCCTAAAATTTTTTTTTATTTTTTAGACAAGGAAATTATTTATATGGCAAAACAACGTTTGCCGGGTCAGCTAGTATATAATATATATAGTGGTTAGTGTCTGTACGTATGTAAATAAATTATTTTATTTTGATATAATTATACCTAATTTTAATAATATGTATCACTACACTGTCTTGTTGGTTAAGCTTATATCGTTAGGAGTACTATGGCGGCGCGGCCTTGCTGACAAAATATATTTAGTTATGTACAACTAAGTGAACTGGTGTCTGCTTGTGTGCTATAACCGATACCCTATAAAGAGTTTGAAAAGAAATAATTTTATTGGTACGACTGGTTGTTCTGCCAAAGGTTTATTCGTTAAAAATGCCTAAATAACTTGTACCGCTCTTGGTGGACCGAGAGGCAGTGTCAGACTATTACTGACTATAATACCCACCTGTATTCTTTCAGTTGCCCATTTCATTTCGGGGCTAGCTACTGTAGCTCTTTTGAACAATACCGCAGCCCTTGAAGGGTTACTGGTATAAAGGTATTGTGGCTTCTTTCATCAATTCCGCTGCGGGTTCGATTCCCGCACGAAACAAATATTTGTATGGCCTTCAGATAGTTGTCGCGTTGTAGAACGCGTCCACACACAAATTCACATACCTCGGAAGCGTAATTTCCCGGATCGCCTAGGCCCGTGGTATCTTCGCACAGTTGAGACCTGTTTGGCAATCGCGGAAATTGACCTGAAGGTTTAAACTCAAAATCTTCGGGTCCAACGTCAAATCTGTGTTGCTTTACGGGTGCATAACGTGGAAGGTGACAAAGGTCTCATGCTAAATTCAGGTTTTCATAAACCGATGTCTGCGTCGCATCCTCGGGATTTACTGACCCGAGACCATCTATAACATAGAGCTGTTGGGAAAATGCCACGAAAGGCCGATCGACCACCAGATCAAACGCCGTAAGTAGAGATGGATTGGTCACACGTTTAGGAGGGATCACCATCATATATCTAAACAGGCATTGGACTGGAATCCTCAAGGGAAAAGGAAGCGTGGTCGTCCTCAGCAAACCTGGTGACGCACCGTGTTGGCAGAAGCGACGGCCATCGGACAGACATGGAGCGAGGTGGAGCGTAGAGCTCAAGACCGGTCGCGGTGGGTGACTACTGTCGATGCCCTCTGCCCCTGCTGGGGCACATAGGATCTTAAGTCAAGTAAGTCACAGATAATTGTTCCGGGTCTGGGGGTATTGTGTGTGAGTTTATACGCATCGACTTATATTCTAGAGATAGACAAGCACGTTCATGGAAAATATTTGTCAAAATACTGAAAAGTTAAAACAAAAGTTCGCTGTAGCGCTACATTGACATTATGCCGTTTAACAGAACTATTAAAACATACAGCGCTGAGATAGCTTTTAGAAGATATTTTTTTCGCGACCAAAATGTCTCAAGCGCCATGAATTTCGCGGCACTTACGCGTTTTGTTCAACATAGTGTAATGTTCAAGGTGTATGGATTACACTACACCTGAGTCGATTGAAGTGAGTGTTCGGCACGCGTAATCTAGTGCGTAGTGCATATATATCGATGTTTATACGTTTGTTAATGCGCTCACGATGCAGGAGTTTTTTATAAAAAATACTTTATTATTATTCATAGATAGACTTGTGTTTGACGCCTATTACAACACCTTCTCAGTCTATTTTCCTTCAATTCATAACAAAATACGTAAAATTCTTTCCCCTACTTACAAACGCAAGTAAAGCCACATCAAAAGATAGTGTAATACGTAATGTACGAGCGTATAGAGGGCACAGATACAGGGTGTATTAAGCATATATACAGTGTGTACTAAACATATATACAGCTTGTTTGCGGAGGAGCGTTCTCATTAAAACTTGCATGGCTTCGATACACCCTGTGAACCTACTTATATTTATTAGCGTATTGGTTCAAGATAGCTTTTATATAAGTCATGATGGTTTTTATGGCATAAAAAGATGGTAGAGTAAACGATTAATGTTAGTCTATTAATCTATATATATAAAAGGGGAAACTGACTGACTGACATATCAACGCACAGCCGAAACTACTGGGATTAGGAGCGTGAAATTTTGCACAAGGCTTCCTTTCATAACGTAGGCGAGCACTAAGAGAGGATTTTCCAAAATTCACCCCCTAAGTGGAGGAAAGGGGGTTCAAAGTTTGTATGGAGAAACCTATTTTCACGCGTGTGAAGCCGCGGGCAGAAGCTAGTCTGTAATAAAGCTGAAGAGTTTGTTTGTTTGAACGCGCAAATCTCAAAAAATGCTGACTCGATTTGAATACACCTTTACGAATTTGCGGTTGGGTTTTTTCATACTGTCAACTTTTTTATTGGGAGAAGGATTGGTTAGCTTTTTGCGTTTTGATAAGTTAAAACGTGTTTATTTTTTTAATTGAATTTTTTGAAATTTTTAGGAAAAGATAGGTATATTCATATTTATAGATCTTAAATATTAACTAAACTATTTATACTAAAACCGAACTATGTACATAAAAACTATAAATACTATTATACTAAACCTAACTATGTACATATAATACAAAAACACCTATTTCACTTAGGCGTCGAAGTACTCCTCCACAACGCTGTCATCTGGAAATGTGCTCAGAAGGCTGGCAGCATTGCCACGTTGAATGACAATGCTAATTCTTTGGGCGAAGAACGAGCCAGCCCTCTGGTCACGCTAAGTGTCGATCAGACGGCGTGAAATTTCCTTGAAAAGGAGACGCGCACTCGGACCCCATTTATTTGATTGTATCTTTTTTCAAACCGTCAATACTTAGTATCAAACTTCACAAGTTCACACCCAAGAAATGACTTATGCAATTTTAGAACTTCACCAATAACAAAATCTTTAAATCATGTATTAAGTGCCTATTCCCTCTGGCCTTAAAGACACCCAAATTATAATTGGACGGGAAGACCGCAGCAGGCCAATTGTTCCAGTCCTTCGATGTACGCGGTATAAATGACGAGGTGAAACGTTTAGTCTGGACCATAGTTAATGATAAAAACACATAGAAGTCGAGAAAACCCGAGCTTTTGTTAAAACTTGTAAGGCTTCGATACGCGGCCGTTGCGTAGCAGCTATTTAAATTATTTTGCTTTGGGGTGATCCTTAATTAAGGAAGTGTGAGGGTTACCCGATGTTCAGTAGTTCACAGTTTTCGTAAGCAACGCCATTGATTTTCAGTGACGTCATATATCAAGCCCCTACTGATAAAATATTGATGCCATTTTTTGAAGGAAATCATCAAATGTCTTCAATTCTCGTATCTTTATTATAATGCATGTATATTATACATTTAAAGTGATAAATAATTAAAAAAAAATTAAAACAAATATGAACCCTGTCGGGCACAGCAACATTACAAATGGTAGGAGAGATGAAGAGCGTCTTCTCTCGCGCAAGGGTAGAGCGAGAGGGCGTGTCCGACTTTTACTGATAAAAATCCAACAGTTTTCCTTCATTTACCCGTACGGCGTTCTAGGGCCACGGTAATTTATAACGATGTTCTATGACAACTTTCATTACTTTGTTATCAAAAATCAGTCACGATCAATGGTTTTCACGTTATTCCAGTAAACTTATGTCAAATGACGTATAATTTGTTGGGTCGTCGATATTTTTAACCGACTTCAAAAAAGAAGGAGGTTCTCAATTCGGTTGTATTTTGTATGGTTTATTATTTCAACACTACGTCATTTATAAACCGACTAGCTTCTGCCAGCGGCTTCGCCCGCGTGAATGAAGGTTTTCATCATACAAACTTTGGACCCCCGTTTCATCCCCCTAGGGTGTGAATTTTGAAAAATCCTCGCTTGGTGCTCGCCTGCGTCATAAAATGAAGCTTTGTTCAAAATGTCACGCTCCTAGTCTTAGTAGTTAAGGCTTGATGATGAGAACAAAAGACTATCCACCGCCATTTGACGGTACACCAACCTTACACGAAAGCATAGCATAGTCGCTTAAAATACGTAGTACCACTCTCACGTACATATCTTGTATACAGTGCGACTGGTTAAACGAGGGACTAGGCGACAATGAAGGATAAAGATAATAAGGAGAACTGAAAACCACAACTTCTTTAGTAAGTTCTTATAGTCCATCCAAAGGTTGTCTGGTAAATATCGCTGTCAACGATAAGACCGCCATTGTACCCATAGATTGAGAAATGACTGGCCTGTTGGTCTAGTGGTTAGTGGCCTTGACTGCTATGCCAGAGGTCGTGGGTTCGATTCCCACCCAGGACAAATGTTTGTGTGACGAGAACGATAATTTGTTCTGTGTCTGGGTGTAATTTATCTATAATATGTATATATATAGAAATATATAAGCATGTTTAACAGTTGTCAAGTACTCATAACACAAATTCTGGTTAGCTTGAGACTGGACAGCGTTGTGTGATAGTTGTGGAATATTTTTATATTAAGTATTATAATAGATTTAAGTTTCTGTGAAATTGTTACTATTTTGGTGTACAATAAAGTTATTTTCTATTCTATTCACAACATATCACATCTTTAAAACAAAGTAGGTCGCCCAGCAGGGTTGAAGCCTACTGGGGCTACGGTTGGCGCAGTGATTAAGCGATCGGTTGCCATACTGCGTGACGTAGAGTTCGAATAGTCGTTCAGGGTCTGAAAGTCTTTTATCTCTGGTTATACATGTTTGTAAACGCACCTACGATACTGGAGTAATTCCTAGCACAGAAAGATAGATAGAAAAAGTATATCTATACTTAAACCGAACCATAAATAAAATTACAGTACGAGTTTAAAATTAATATAATATATTTTTTTACAGACAATCTTACAGATAGAAAATCGTAAAAAAAATACTCCCTCGTTTACCAAGCCGCCCTGTATATTTGCTCACGTAACTTGTATACGTACGTGAAATATTAGCCAAAGTTCGGGCGGCAGTTAAGAGTTTCGATGAAATATGTCTTGGGGTGGCACGGGTGGGTTAAGGACTCCGCCTTAAGCCAGCCTCAGGTCGATGGGAACTTATTAAAGGGGTGGAGGGTTAGCTGTAGTTTGGGTAAAGTACCCACTTGATGGTCGGACGTGTTTTCATGATTATTACTAGGTTTTAGGTAGAGGTTTTATGTAGCCTTGTTTTTAATGTTTGGAGGCTTGAAGATAAGCGTTTACTGGAACGTTGTGTGCTAGGATTCGCTCGTTAATCTTTTTGCTGTTCATTGACCATGTGTGGAAGTCGTCGTCTTAATAAAATAGTGCTTTAATTAATTCATGAAAATAATTTTATGTAGGTACTTTCAGATTTTATTTGATACAATAAAGCATCATTAAACTATAGTTTTGTCATTTTAAGGGCCATTTTTTTTTGTATTTGTTGCTTCTTTATTAGTAGAGAACCAGCGGCTTTGCCGCGTGAAAATAGAAAAATATAGAACTCGAAGATAGCCAAGCTGTATATTAGTGAAAAAAAATTCAGAACCGTTACTGACATTACCCCCTTAAAAATCTTGTGTCACAATTTTAGTTATTCAAGTCCGTGGAAATAGCTTACCCAGGTTTTTATGGTTTTTTTTTGTGTATAATGTATAATGAGTGTAATGTAATAAAAATAAAAATGTAATAAAAAAATAATAAAAACAAATGTAATAAAGAATTGGTCATAGGCTATTTTTACCCACAGTTTTTTTTTTGATAATTTATATGGCAGAACGTTTGCCGGGTCAGCTAGTATCAATATACAGGGTGTAAAGGATAGCTCTCTCCAAACCTTTAGGGCTTGCTCAGTAGACGAAACTGAACAATCTTCCACAATAATTTTATTCCGGAAACAAAAAAAAAACATCGGCCTCTCCATACAAAATTATAAACTTGATTGGACAGTTTGTATGGAGAGATCGAATTTTATTTTCGTTTCTTGAAAAATAATGTTGTGGAAGGTAGCTAGCCCTTAAAGCGTGCGAAGATCTGTCCCTTACACCCTGTAGAGATGTATACACAAAACACTTAAAAAACAAAATAACAATAAAGAACACAAGGTGTCAACTGTGTCAAGTTAAGGTAGTCTTAGGTACGTGAATAAATAGCGATCACTAACACATCTTCGTTCCACGGGTGCTTTAAAGAGATGTCAGCATAATTCACGAGGCCCGCCAGGGCCGAAGGGATGCCTGCCTAGGGATGCGGGATAGTTCGAAACAGTTACCGTGGCCCTGGAAGGCAAAGGGCAACTCACGGAACACGGGTGGATTTTACTTTGCAAAAGTCTGAGAATCCCTCTCGCTTTATCCAAAGTAAGAAAAGTTACTTGATGATTTCCTACCTTAAGGAAAAATGGTTATATTATGCACAAATATGATTTTCGCCTCTCTTACCTCATCATTATTAGCTGTAGTCGCAAAACTAGCGCTCTAAGTAAAGTCGTTAGTGGCTGCGGCAATTTGTTGGTCAGCGCAGCGTCGGTGGTCGCTGCCGAATAAATGGTCTACTATAATATAGATTATAATAGATTCTTCATTATTTCAATCCTTAGGTTTTATATGAACTGGTACTCGTATATAATAATTATGAATAAGAGAAAGAGAAGAACAGAAGCCAATGTCAAGTTTAAAAAGTATTTTAGTTCTTCCAGAGTGAAGGGAGTTTTTCGATTTTCCAGTTCAAAAAAAAATTTTTTTTCATTGTTTTGAACTACTGCTTGACTGCGATCCCTCCAAGTGAAACCCGGGGCCCTGGGAAGAACGCAAAGAAGGAACAGGAGTGGGTTTTTAGTCAGTAAAAGTCTGACACTATTTCTCGCTCCGCCCAAGAGCGTGATTTGTCATAAGATGATTTTCCCACCGAATAAAAATAAAAAAAACCAGATGGTAAGTAGTGATGCACAACGTCCTCTGGGAAGAGGTGGCGAGATGGCCTAGACACCTACCGGAAGGGTTGGTTCGAGGTAGCCCGAGAAAAGGATACCTGGAAGAAATTGGGGGAGGCCTTTACCCAATAATTGGAAAGTAGAGGCTCAATAAATAAAACAACGCCATTTTACCATTACAATACACAGACCAATACATTTCACTAGATTATTCTTGAGACTAGAGTATACTTGGGTTTCAGAGTAATTGAGTACAGTACTCATTATTAGTTCTTAGAGCGTTTCGTGGAAGCACCAGGTCGTTAGCGGACGTGGCAATTTGTTCTGTAGTTTGAATTTCGCTTGCAAGTTTTTAATTTAGTCGGTTCATTTCGTTTCTTGATAGGTTTTCTTTTTAAACCTAATATTTACTTTAACGAACCTAATCGTTTGAGTAAATATTAGGTTTGAGTGGAGTGTAAATCTATACATGTATTATTACCACATACATAAACCTACAAGTCTGTTGGCAATTTTGATTTACTATCATATTTTTGCTATACAAAAAATGCGCTATCCAAATTGCCTAAAACTTTATCACTATGTTAACCCTTTGCATGTGTCGTCACAAACAAGATTTTTTTTTGGAATATTTTCCATTATAATAGTTTACTTTCAACTCCAATAAAATTGTAAGTCACCCTCATATTTCTTTTTGTGTTTGTTATTTATAATCCTTATCCTTCGGACATTAAAAAACTGTCTAAAAAGATTAGGTACAACTTAGACCTATCTTCTAAGAAATCATTAAAAAATGTTTTTTAAATAGGAGATAAAGACAAATGGACGGTCACCCATCCACAGACTGACCTCGGGCAGCGTAGCTTAACTTTGATGTTTAAAGCATGTGGCTGATATTATTTAGCCCTTTGACCTTTCTTTTAAACCCGAAAATAGTATTCTCTCCGGCCACCGCTGGCGTGGGCTTGCGGACGACGAGCAAATGATAGATCGCCGTCCGCTCGTCTTATAAGGACTGAGCGCGAGTCATCGACGGTGCGTAGAGTAGTACGCGCACTTCAAAGTGATGTCAGCAAACCGTAGGGGCCCAGTACAACCGATGCCTACTAGGGCATAGGATAGATTCTCAAAAGTATATACTCATGGTAGGTATTGGAATGCAAAAAGCAACTAAAGAAAAATAAAATAAATAATTTAGGTGTATTCAAGGCTAGAGTGAACAGGCTCTTAATAAACTAGTGCGATTCACTATCAACGATTGCATCACTACTTACCATCAGATGGAACAGTAGTCAAGCACTATATAAAATAGCTCTTTATTTATCACTTGTATGAGCTCCAATTTTTTCTCTGTTCTTTATTTATTAAAGAAAGAAAGAAAGAAAAAAATAAAAATAAAAGAAACAAAAAAATATAATAATAGTAAATAATATAATATAATAATATATATAATTTTTTAATGATTTTATTATCAATATTTGTACGCCGTCACGGCAAAACATAGCGCCCATTTATAATAAAACTAAGACTTTTATGTAAATACCTATGTTTCACAAATAAACATTCTGATTCTGATTAGTATATACTATTAAAAAAAATAGTTTGGTTTTATTTAGTAAATGCCTGACACGTTCTCATAATATGATTACGAAACTAAAAAAATGAAATCACCTTCAATGCCATACAATTTCAATGTCCCGTCTAGATTTGAACAAAACAACGTTTACATACATTTACTTAATTGAGGCTGTAAGCCCTACCCTACCTATTTATAGTGCGCAAAAGTAAAGGTGCCCACCCAGAATGTTTACAAAGCATTTGCTTAATAACTGAAACTTTGAGGGTAGGGTCGAATTCTCCTAATACCTACGGCTGGAGTGTGGGTGGCAACTATCGTTAAACTGGGTACGTGTGTCTGTGTGCGAGTTCTGGTTGCCATGGAGACGTATCTTTAAGATCTCCCTCTCTGCCCCGTCTCAGTTTTGTCCTTTCTCCTTTGCACGCGTTTCTTGTCGGGAGGCGTGAATTTGTATGATCAGCAAATTAAATTGCGTTGTCATTTTTGTGTTTTTGAGAATTTATTTTATTAATAACTAGCTACTGCCCGCGGCTTAGCCCGCGCGAAAGTAGGTTTCTCCATACAAACCATAGACACTCGTTTCACCCCTTTAAAGGTTGAATTTCCAAAAACCACTTCTTAGTGCTCACCTACGTCATTAAAAGAAATTTAGTGCAAAATTTCACACTCCTAGTCCCAGTAGTTTCGGCTGTGCGTTCATGTCATTCAGTCAGGTTCTCGCTTTAGATATATAGATTATAATGGCTATGTTATATAGTGCCTATGTTTAGTTAGATTTGTTTTTATTCTCGCATTCAAAACATTACATATTGAAACGATATCAATCGGTCGCTAGTTTGGCTTATTTATTACAGTTTCAATTTTGGTAAGTGATTCTATTGTAGTCTTTCATCATTCTAATTACTATGAAACAGCAGCTGTATTCAGTAATGTGTACAAGGGGGAAAGTAGACAGATGGATATACTCTTCTCTCTCTTTTTTTCTAAAAAATTAAAAGAAATGTCTTTATTTTTTAAGTAGATTGTTAAATATGTATATCTTTTTTCAGATATCTACACAACGTGTTGGCTGGCTGAAGTATGAAGTGCTAATTCTCGCTTCACCACAAGAAGCCGATCAAAATCTTCAGAAGAAATACCAACCTAAGAAAATTTTACAAGAAAACTTATTTTTTCTGCTCACCGTCCCGTAGGGTTAACCGGTCCGCGCGGGGGGTTCAAACTCCACTAATGGAGTGGCGACCTACCCCCTTCACCCCTCCCACCCCCTACTCGATCCCACAAGCCATAAAATTGTAAATTAGTGATGAGCCGGCCAGCCGCGCGACGCATATCGATTTATTGGTACTTTAGTGTTGGGAAACGTATCGAAGAATTTGATGGGCAAGATACACTGTACGGTGGCAGGTTTGGCAATGTTTAATGGGCTTGAATGGTTGCGTTTCGTCTCTGACGATCGAATTAAATTGGATGAAGATTAATGTGTGATTCAAAAAGGACCTGTGGTCTTTTGAGAACAATAATTTGTATTCATCGCAGTGAAAAAATGTGTAAACATGTATCTTTAATCCTTTGAAATAAATATATTTTTTTATAAAATAAAATGATAAAAAAAAGTTTCACTTACCCATCAAATGGGTTACAGAACAGCAACATATTAGTTGCCGCAAACATTTTTCAAATCACTTAAACTGATGTCACCTCTCCAGCATCACTCATTCAACTAACAGATAAACCTAAAAATTTAACAGACACACACGTTATTATAAATATTAATAAGTGTCCAGTTGTGTCCGGTCAAGGAGTTATGTTAATAGGCCTTACTATTGTGCAGAAACTGGTTATTACCGGACAAATTAAGGGTGCTGAGTAAGCGAGCAACTTAAATGTTGACAACTCTTCGAATATGGCTTCACTTCTATGTCAAACAGTTAAGGTTGGGTTTTGAATGTTTTTTTTTTTTGACATGGGTAAAGTAAAGCTTGTTCAAACAGAAAGGTGTGTGCATACATTAAGTTCGATGCAGCATCCCGTTGTTCAGAGCATTCGAGATTTGAACCCGTGGTCTCTCTGACCCTGAGCTATTTTTATGTTTAGTACAGTGTCGTGGGATTCTTATGGAGATAGAATCCTGTGGGAATTGAGTTCTGACCGTCTGGAAGAATGTAGGGATGAATATTTTAATGTCTTTGCTTTGACTAAGTTGTATTAGTTTAATATTTTGTGTCAAAAATTGTTATCGTGATTTTTTATTATAATTTATTGGTTCGAAGAAAAATATCGGTGAAGGAAAACATCGTGAGGAAACCGGCATGTCCTAGAACCAAAAATTCCAAGACACTGGGCCCGCGCGTATTCTCTCTTCTAGAGACAAGGACCGAGTCCCAGCAGTGGGAACATTGGAAGGTTGACTATGCTATATTGGCTCGAATGCATGTTTCAGGAAGAAAAATCAAAGGTTTTTTGTTTCACAACAGAAGTAAAATTATACTATTTTAATAGATTAAAATAATACTGTGAAATTGTAAACTTTTTCTTAAAAAAACGAAACATCTGAATAAAATATAGTTTTAGAAAACTATTTTCTAATAATGCTTGAGTGTATATGAGTTTATATGTTTATGAACGCAACAACGATACAGCAGTAATTCCCAGTGAGGGTAACATTAAAAAAAAACTGGGCAAGTGCGAATAGGACTCGCACCCTGAGGGTTCCGTATTAACTTACCTATGTAAACAGATTAATTTCCGAATGGAGTCTCGAAGACTGCAATCGAGTATACGGTTTTAATTTCAACTCAATACCTCCACGCGCTCCCGAGATAGAGGTTCTCGACAGACAGATAGACAGACAGACAGACAGACGGACGGACAACAAAGTGATCCTATAAGGGTTCCGTTTTTTCCTTTTAAGGTACGGAACCCTAAAAACGTAATTTATTGTCGTGTCATCTCTGTGTAAGACCTATGCAGTGAATCAGTAACGGGCTGGTACTATTACCAATGCCGAATATTAGTACCTACCTACTTAAGTAAAAGGTATTTCTCTACAAACAAACTTACAGACCAATACAAAGTAACCACAAACCCCCATAACATTGCTGTACCTGTACAAATTTAGTAAATTACAAATCAAAACTACACTTTTGAATGGACTAGGACTTAACGTAAACATTTGCGTTTACGTTAAGTATGTCTTTTGAACCAAGTCCAAACGTTCTGTGGATGTTAATTTAAATAGTCTATGAAAAGCAGTACTTGAGTATAAGAGACAATTTATTTTAGAATAAGATTTATGAGGAAGAGAGGGAAATACATGTGTGTGTGGCTCGCTAGAAAATACTTCTATAAAGTATGTAAATATGATATGGAAATATTTATTTACGTATTTAGTAGCTGACCCGGCGAACTTCGTATCACCTAACAGTCAATGAATAGACTCAATGGTTGAATTGCGGGAAATGCAGACACATCTAATATACAAAAATCTCACGTCACAGTGTTTGTTATCGAACGCCTTCGAAAAGGCTTGACCGATTTTTATGATTTTTTTTTGTGTGAAGTATTTAGGTCTGAGAATAGATCTTAGGATATCTTTTCCCTTCTACAACCATCAACTATTTTTTTCTTTGATAATTTATATGGCAGAGCAACTTTTGTCGGGACAGATAGTTTTCTAAAAAATATCTCGTGTCACGGTGTTTGTAGTCCCACTCCTCCGGAACGACTCGACCGACTTTAATTTTTTTGTTTTATATATTTTGTAGATATGAGAATCGGGCGTAAAGTATATTTCACCCTCCTATTTTATAATCGCGATTTTAGTATTTTGGTTTCGATTTATAGATACTGTGAATGAGATGCAAATGAGAAGCTTCTGGTTCAATTATACTCTTATTATATTGTATGAAGCACTTTCTAATAGTATTTTATTTATAAAATTATGTAGTACTCGTAGTATTAATGTGACCTCCATGGTCGCCACAATACTTTCGATTTCTTTGATAATTTAAATGTCAGATCAACATTTGCCGGGTCAGCTAGTCTAGGTATAAAGTAAGTAATAATTTTCTGTTTCCCTTTGACATCGTATCAAGTCGCTTCATCCACATATTTCAAAAGTATATCTAAGTATAGCTCCGTGCCCACCGCCGGAGCCACTCCCCCCTCTGTTCGGGTTCATTTCCTGCTGCAAATCGTCTTGCAGCCGCTCTTCAAATGTTGTGTACCATGTACGGTATATGGAACTTTGTGGACTGGATTCTGAACTTATGTAATATTAAGTATAGGGGGGCGTAAAGGTTTTATAAAATAGTATAGTATGCTGATTTAACTAATTAAATAAATATTAAGTGTTGTGTTATCACTGTTAAATATGTAATGCAAGTAAGTCGTTTATAAAATATGAAATAAAAAGTCGCTTCGCATAAGAAGAAGCATAAGAGTTAGTAAGTAACCCCACAATACTGACGTTTCAAGATAGGTACAAGATTTTATTTTGTATAGGATAATATACCATACAAATTAATCGCATCGTTTCATAGATTCACGTAGAGATCTTATACATGAAGATAATTCAAAAGGCGATGGACGACGCAAAAACAACACAAAATATATAATTACACTTATTACATAATACAAAAAACAGCAACGCATCAACAAGAAAGTTACAATCAAAGAAAAACATTTGTATTTTCTTTCTTTCAAAGACAACTATCCTAGCAATATGTCCGACATAATAGCTGGACATAAACCGTACCTCAAAACACCATCTAACATAAAGTGCTCGTACTTTGCAGCCCGAGGCGCGCCGGCACTAGCTCGGAATGACTTAGATACAACGAACGGAATTAGTAACAATGTAATCACCATAACGATACTTTATAATCGCCTCGTGCTAATTACTTCTTGGGTTTGTGTGTTACAAGCGAGAAGCGATTTGCTAACCGTTTGGTAAGATTACATACCCCCTACAAGGTGGACCGATGACCTAGTGGAGGTTGCGGGAATCCGATGGATGCGAGACGCACAGGATCGTTCGTTGTGGCGACATTTGGGGGAAGCCTATGTCCAGCAGTGGACGTCTATCTGCTGAAATGATGATGATGATGATGACATACACTCGTGAAAAGTAATCTGAAGTAGCGTCTGCTTTCTCGTAAGCTCTCGATTTTTCCTGGCAGCCTGCTACCAATCATTACTATTCATTTTTATTTTCTATTTTAATAATTTGTTACTGTGATAAATCTACAGAGTTACAATTCTTGCTGGTTTAAAGTTACTCAACTGCCAATGAAGATGGCTCCGCTCGGAGTTTTTTAGCGACATCGAATCAGAAATAAAGTCGATATACGCAGGAGAACATCGTGAGGAAACCGGCATGTCCTGGAACCAAAAATTCGAAGACATGTGACATCCACCAACCCGCACTGGGCCCGCGTGGTGAATTATGGCCCATTCCCTCTCCTAGAGAGGAGGCCTGAGTCCCAACAGTGCGAACATTATAAGGCCGACTATGCTATGCTATGCTATGCTACGCAGGAGAAACAAGGTAAATGAAATAGTCCCAAGAATCGCCAAATTCAGGTGGCACTTAGGTGGTCGATGGAACCGAAAGATGCTGGATTGGCGACCGCATTCCGGAACACGTCGCGATGGAAGACCTCTGATAAAGTAGACTGATGACTTGGTGACGGTCACGAGAATCTGATGATTGTGAAATACACAGGACCGGTCGTTGTAGTGACGCTTGTTGGAGGGTAGTCTTTTGGCTGAATGATGCTTGTGACAAGTGATGATTGTGACAAGTGGTGATTATGACATTTCTCGTAGCATTTGCACTCGTATCTCAAATGTGTTTTAAGTTTTTACTATATTTTTTATTATATATGTTAAACGTATAAAGTATAAATTAAATAAAAAAAACGCTCCTTGTAGTAAATCGCTGCCTCCTCTGCCTAATACCACACACATTCCGGCTTGGCGCCTAAGGCTGTGTGCAGATAACCACTTTATGTGCGTGCGACGACCTTTATGTGCGTAGTTTGACTATCGCTTACATTGATCGAGCGATAAGCGACATTCAGCTCACAGGTATTTGAGTTGCTTACAGTATTTAAGCTTGATTTTATTGCCAGCACTTAAAGTGTGTGCTTCGCGTTATATTGTAAGGGGTTGTGACTCAAAGTGTGCTATAAAATTGGTTTGTGTAATGACAACCTGTTAGATTGTTGTAGCACTTGCAAAGTCTGTTCTGGGTTAAAAAGAAATGTTACTATGGCTTAAAACCTAAGAATTTGAGACGGGTAAAATGATCTTTCATGATAATAATAACATGACTAATTGGTTTTTAGATTTCTTTTCGATATGGCCTAAAATACCATGGGGAATTTAATCTCCTACAGTCAAAATTGCTAAGGTAGGCACCAGATATATTTTGAATAACGGTCATTGTCCCTTCTATATTTATTGACATTCTTAATTAAAAATATTGGAAATCAAGACATTTTTAAGTAATGGAAAACAGTTTATTTATTTATGTAAACTTCATGTACAGTAGTGGTAAATGGTACATAGGCAGAGTTCATTTTTTTCTTTCGGATATCTACGCTCAGATATTAGGAAAAGGTCAATTTACTTTATTCCAAATTTATCTGGCGCCCACGATAGTTTTATATTTGTGACAGCTGTGCTTATTTTTATTTATTTATTTAACTATTCATGTACACGCATAAAATAAATGTCAAGAAAAAGAAAACAGAAAAATTGGTACAAAGGTGATGCTTATTTCTACAGAAATATCTTCCAGCATACCTGCGAAAGGAGAGTTGAAAAAATAGAGATGTAGACATTGTGTGTAAGATTAATAGGAAAATAAGTAGATACACACAAAACAGTTACGTATGAAATAATATAAATAAAAATCGATTAACAAAAATGTCCTGCAAAACTTCCTATCCGAATCAAAATATTTTAGTACCTGTACTACTATATAACCCTACTCAATATTACCTATCCAACATACTCCTCAGAAACACCCACGCACTTCACGCCTCTCCAAGCACGTGTAACGAACAGTTGACGATACTCGGCTATTTCTATTCGCCGGGTAAAAATACGAGGCTTGTCTTAGGTACACCCCATGCGTTCACGCCTGCGTTCACGCCTGGTACGCATCGGGGTCGTACGCATTGCACGCAGCGTGGTCACTCGACCGTGAGAGGCGTAAGTGGCTGTGCACACTATCGTGGTAATTTAAACTAGAGGTAAAATTATTAGTTTGTTTGTTGGGGATAAATAGATTGAAGATTGATGATATATAATTATATTGATTTTCGAAAAAGTTGGACGTTCTTATTGTCCAAGGAAGCGAAAACGTGAGCGAAAGCTTACCTTACACACTACCTATCTTACATCAATGTTATAATTGTGTAATTGCTCTCACAACGGTAAAAGAAAAATAATGTGAGGGAACCGGCATGTCAAAAATTCGAAGACATGTGACATCAAACAAACCGCACTGGGCTCATATAGTGGGTTACGGCCCATATTCTCTCCTAGAGAGGAGGCCTGAGTCCCAGCAGTGGGAAAATTATAAGGCTGATTATACTATGCTTCTGTTATATACATCTTATTACCTGGAAACAAAAACTCCACTGGTGAAATGTAGATAATTTCACTACCTAATCCAATGCCTTGGTAGAATACAAGTGATTTTGCTCATGTGGTATTTCCCGAAATTGCATACGATAGAACAACAATAAATCCTCAACAACATACCCAAGACTGTGGTCTTGTATTTCAGTTAAATTATTCATTAATCCGTACATACCTTAAGCGATGCTTACTTTCGGCCATTTTCAGAAGACCCCTTCTCTCTCCTTTGTATAGAATATTTGAGGGGTTAAGTAGGACTGGTGGGGTAGATGCATAGCCTTGTAATAGAGGAGACGTATTCCTGGCACGGAATCTTCAGATGGACTTAATGAAAACTGGCCGTCAGGCGCTGATAGAACGGAATTTTATTAATTTGGATTGTTGTTATTGTTTGTTTGAATATTAAAGACAAGCTTCTGCCAGCGGTTCCGCCCGCGTAAAAATTGGTTTTGCCATACAAATTTTGGACACCCTACACCCATTTCATTCCCCTAGGGGTGGAGTTTCGTAAAATCCGTTCTTAGCGGATGTTTACACTCTATAAGGAATCTACCTGCCAAATTTAAAGTTTGTGGGCGTTATAGTTTCTGAAATTAAGTTATTTAGTGAGAAGTATTTCGCTTTTATGTATATAGATTAAAACTAAAGACAGAAGAAAGAGTTTTTGATCAAACGAGCATTTATTGATTTTGCTTTGAACAATTTATTACTTTGTTTTGTGTAATGTCTGTTATGTTTTTCCCTAGTTATAAGTAGTATAGTTATATATAATAGAGGCTAGATTTTTCAATAAGTAGTTGTTTTTTCGATTATATTAAATAGCTTAATATGTACAGTGCGGAGCTTACGAGGTCTAATACGCCTCGTATGTGTTTTCCCTTCCTTGCGGTGCGGCTAAGAAAAACATAGTCTTGTCTACCGTGCGGAGAGCGTAACTTGAATTGGGTTTAGTTTAGGAAATAGATATATATATTTCTATGATGCCTTCTTAAATCAGAATGCAATGGTGTATCGACATTAATACAGGGTCACTTTGACCTCGTGCCAGACTACTTTTTTTTAAATGTTTTTTTTATTTAGACAAATAGCTCATAGTTTCTTAAAGTTACGGGGTCTAATTAGCCTCTTACCTCCATATTAATAGTTTTCAAACGAGGTCTTAAATGCCCCGTACCGCAGAAATGGAAATAATGCCGCTGTCAACACGTTAATATACTTAATTCCCGGGCCTTGGTACAGGCCATGGTCCGGAGTGAGGAGGAGTGGCAGGCGGTCGCCTCCTTCTGCGAAGCAGTAATGCTAGCAAAGGAGGCGGCCGATCGCGTGAGGCAACGGTCCTCACGCCCCAATCGCCGCCGGGATTCCGATCCCGATTTCCGGCCATCGTAGGCGCGGGCTTGCGGACGGCGAGCAATGGGTGGCTCGCCGTCCGACCGTCCGGTAACCGTCCGGACCGAGCCCAAGTCGTCGACGGCGCGTGCTGTTCCACGCGTGCCTCAAGGAGATGTCAGCAACTGTAGGGGCCTAGCAGGGTCGAAGCCTACTGGGGCCAAGGGTCTGATTCTGAAAGGAAGACTCGGCCCTGGTACGAAAGGCAACGAAGGAACAGGAGTGGGTTTTTAGTCAGTAAAAGTCTGACACTATCTCCCGCCCCGCCCAAGGGCGGGGGATGTCATAAGATGACTTTCCCACCGAAAAAAAAAAAAAAAAAAATATACTTAATTCAAAAATCTTTAAGCTAGTCCATAAAGGAGATAACGACACGAGCTTTTTTCGCCGGAACTGGAAAAAGAAGATGTTTGCCTAGGAGTAGAACAGAAGAGAGGCTAGCAAACTAAAAACAACACAAAATAGTTAGAGCTATAAAATACAGCAATATTTCAATAAAATTTTACATAAAACTAGGTGAAATTCGTATCCATGTTGTCCCTATCAATCAAAGACAAAAATCCGCCATATTTGTTCACACATTGTGCTACGCTCGTAGCAGCGTAGCCGTGACGTCACAGCTACGACGTAACGCGTAGCTCTTTTTCTTTACATTGCTGTGTGCCACAACGAATGCACCGCAGTATCCAACCCCCATTCACTTTCAAATTATTCGGCTAAAGGAAAAATAAGGAATTCCAGCCATTGATTTGCAAGTTCGTTTTCAATTGAGGAATTTTGGAACGGGTTGAAAACATTGTCCTATCACATATGCTAGGCTATATCTATTTGCGTAACTATATGAGTGTACAGTATAGTGCTTTAAGACTTTCCAAACTTATTTATTTAAGTTACAATTACTGATATCAGCCTGTATAGTTCCAATGCAGGGTAAAGTTAAAATATATTTTTTTTACTTACTTTATTTATTTACATTGTTCTCACATAATAGAAGTGACAAGAAATATGTAACGGAAATATTTGTAATAGTAATTTTACATGCTTTAAAAGAGTGTCCATGGAGTTTCTTGCACAATCTTCTCCATAGAGATCTACGCTTAGGAATGTACAATTAGCATAATTTTTCTGACTGACTGATTTATTGACAATTTAAAAGTGCCTTCAAATGGTTTATTTGAAATAAATGCTTTGATTCGATTTGATTTGGTTAGAGTTTCAGATATAAAATGAAAACAAAAATATGTTGAAAGGTTATATTTTTTGTGAGTTAATCGTAGAAATCCTTGGCTTAATACAAGGAAAAACATTGTGTGAAAACCTGGTAGTGTATGATTAATAAAAATATTTCGAAAAAAGAAACAATTTATACACAGGACGCGTTACCGCGGCCCTGGAACGCAAAGGGCAACTGAAAGCACACAGTTGGGTTTTAGTCAGTTAAAGTCTCACATTCCCTCTCGCCCCACCGAGAGCGAGAGGATGGAGGAGTATTTTGATGATTTCCCAAGTAAAAAAAAGGAAAAGTGTGCAAATATACCAGTTGAAAAAGGGACGTAGATACTAAACCATCAACTCAATTACCGTACCCACATAAACTACGCTATATTACTAGCAGGTTCCTTCGTAACGTAGCTTAAAGATAAACGAAAAGCTTTAATCAGATTATGTTAATAATTCAAGTTAGGTTGTGGGGCTAATCCGAGAGATAAGGCAGCAGACGGATTGCGTGGAAAATAAGATTTTACGAGCGTGGACCAGACTGACCTTGGCCAGTAAGGGTTACGATCAGGACACTGAAAATGCTGGAAAGATTTTTTTGATAAGTTTTAGACTATCTGTTTTATAGTTCAGTTTATAGTTGCTAGCTTCTGACGGCGTCTTCGCTCGCGTAAGGGTAGAAAGGGATGATATTGCCAAAGGAATAATATACCAAGGGATAATAATCATCTATATGCTATTCCATGACCTGTCCAGGAATATCATATAGAAGTAGAATAAGAAAGAACATTTATTTGTGCCTCACACAATCGTATATATAGATGACTAGCTTCTGATAGCAGCTTCGCCCGCGTAAAAGTAGGTTTCTCCATAAAAACTTCCAACCCCCGTTTTACCCCCTTAGGGGTGGAGTTTCGTAAAATCCGTTCTTAGCGGATGTCTACCCCCTACAAGGAACCTACTTGCCAAATTTTAAGTTTGTAGGTGATATAGTTTCTGAGATTTCGTGATTAATAGGTGAGTGGTATTTCACTTTTTTATTTATAGATTTTTACACACCGTTCACGGGTGACACAAAGTTAGACCCTGGTTTGACCTGGTTGACATACGGTCGTATGTCTAAATCTGTTCAGTCGTTTGAGTATAAAGGAGTAGCAAACATACATATACACAACCGACCTGTGTTCCTTTAATTGCCGTTTTAGTACCAGGGCCACGTTAACACTTTCTACCCATTGCTCGCTCTCCATGATCCCGCGCCTACGGTCGCCGGGTATATTCTTGCGATTCCAGACTAATATACAAACGTGAAACATTATTAAAAATATTAGTAGTACCTACGTATATTTTGGACTAACCTTTTCATGGTAGATTATGATGATACTAAGGCCCCAGGTGTGGAAGCGCGAGCTTGTAAACGACGAGCAATGGGTAGGTCGACGTCCGATAAAGACAAAGTGCGAGTTGACGGCGCGTAGTGTTCCACGCGAGCCTTAATAAGATGTTAGCAAAACTGAAGGAGCTGATGTCTGAAAGTTAACTAAACTAAATGAAAAACACAGGTTTTAGTCGCTGAATGTCTGATACGCCCTCTTGTTTCTCCCCAGAGCGCGAGAATAACTAAAAAAAACCTTTCTACTTCAAAGTGTTCGGTTGGTGTCTATATTGATAAATAATTATATTTCTCTTTACGTTATATGATCCTGTGGAAATTAAGATTTTACGAGCGTGTGCCTTGGAAACTAAACTGTCGACCTTGGAAGCTAGGGTCGGCCATATTTGTAGGTGGTTCGAAGATTTTTTGAAATAAATTGTGTACCCATGTATGCCTAAATTGTCAATGTGGAATAAAATATTTTGGATTGAACTGTTTTATAGTAATGACTATAGGTACAGTTATTTTGTAGCTGGTTGGGCTGCGTTTATCGTGGCCCTAAACATAGGTGGGTTTTAGTGAGTAATAGTCTGACATTCTCTCGCTCTACCCAGTTTGGGAGAAATTATTTGGCGATCTCCTACTTTAAAAAGTCTTTCATATCTAATACGCACTATCTTTTGGAAGGGTCTGATTTCAATTGGTACAGACTTCGTGTGATTTTTAACGACTTCCAAAAAAAGAGGAGCTTCTCGAGTCATCTTTTTTTGTTATTTCATATTTCCAGAAGAAGCTAAAGGCATTGTGCCAGATGTCTCTGTGCCCATACCTAAATCTTCCTTTACTGCCAAGTTTGTAGCTTTATGCCGCCTCCAACAGACAATGGATATTTGTAAGAGGGTTATAGATCTGTTGGCTATACTCAAGGTAAAATAGTATTTTGGTTCTTCACAATTAAGAAAATAGGAATAAGTTTTGCTATGCTTATATATTTTACAAAAGGGTTTTCAGTACCTAGAATGGGTAAAGTCAGAAATGAGTATATTAGAGAAAGTTTGAAAGTACCACCAGTGACTGAAAAGTTGAAAGGGAATCGTTTGTCATGGTACGGGAAACGCATGTTACTAAAAGAGTCCTGAGTAGTTATAGGTATACGTAGATGGATGGAGAGAGTGAGGAAGCCAAAGAAAAGATGAATGGACTGTGTGAAGAGTGATGTGAAAGAAAAGGGAGTTAGTGATAGCGTGACGGGTGAAAGTATAGAAAGGAAGAAAAAAACGTGTTGCGCCGACCCCAAGTAACATGAGATAAGGGCAGGAAGATGACAGTGTTCAGCCAACCGAAACTCATATGATCGGCTGCGGTTACCGATTTTCAGTACTGGATGGTCTATATTTCATCACCTTCTGACTTATTACCTAAAAATATTCTGCACGGTCTTCCACAGCTTGTATTCAACAACAGTAATCAAAAACAAAACACTCCTTCCACATACAAACCAGTCAAAACAACTCATGAGTCGCGAACAACAACGCAAGACAAACCATGGAGTTTGGCTTGTATCGCAGGTGCCCAACTAAACTGAACTGGCTTAAACTGGTTATAACAAGTTAAGGCTTCTAGGGTGGCGGGCTGAGGGGAGGGAGGGGAGGGTTGGGCTCTAACTAGATTCCTCCCAACTTTCTCGTGGCAGATAATGATCTTCGCTACGTGGGTGCCCGGAGATGCTGGCAGATTGGCGGGGAAACGCTGCGGTTCAGACGCCCGTTTGGACAAGTCTTGGAGATAAAGTTTTTTTGCCTATAGACAAGAACAAAGGAAAGAAAGTATATGTGATTATCTCATTATTTATCATCATTCAGCTGAAAAACTTCCACTGCTAGAAATAGGTCTCTTGCAAGTGTTGCCACAACGACCGTTCCTGTGCGTCTGGCATCCATCGGATTCCCACGACTTTCAACAGATCGCCATACCAAAACCTCTCGGCCTCATCAACCACCTGTTTTGTGAGCAATGTGTCCTGCCCGAACGGTACCTTGGTACTTCGGCGGATATCTTCATTCGTGATTCGGTAACACAAGAAAACTCCGAGCATATTACTCTTCAGGGTAACACTAGCTCGTCCATTACACGACTGGCTTCCTCACTTGGGAACCAGACTCTCATTATTATTACCCGACCAAGTACAGTCAAGTGCAGCTTACCCCATATTAATCAGTATTATACGCCGGACATTTCTTATTTAATTATAAATATTTATAAATACACTAACGTAGTTATAACTAATGCACATTTTTTTTGTAAGAGGACATATAATTTCCTGTCGATATAAATATAATTTATATTAATGATACAAAGTGAAAATGCGACATCGAGCATTTTGTTCCGGAAAATGGCAAACGGATACGCTATATGAATCAGAAAGATTTTAAATATTTTTATTTTGTATCTAGACAGCAATTATTTAAAAAATGACATTTGTTCCAGTAAGGGATAAAGCTAAACTTTACAAAAAAAATAATAATAATAATATTCCACAACTATCACACAATGCCGCCTAGTCCCAAGCTAAGCAGAGCTTGTGTTATGGGTACTAAACAACTGATAAACATATTTATATATTTTTAAATACATACATATATAGATAAATTACACCCAGACACAGAACAAATGATTATGCTCATCACACAAACATTTGTCCTGGGTGGGAATCGAACCCACGACCTCCGGCATAGCAGTCAGGGCCATTAACCACTAGACCAACAGGTCAGTCTACCTACAATTACATACCATTTCGTTTGTTAGTTTCAGAAATATACCCATAGAAATCGAAAATGTAGTCCCTGAAGAGTTACCCTTCAATCAATAATAATTATGGTCTTAATGTAATTTCTTGTATGTTCTTCATCATAGAGATCTACGCTTCTAACAGACTGACTCCTTGACTATTTTAAAGTTGGTATGAATGGCTTAGTGGTCTATGGTTTGAATTTGTGACACCATTTGTCACTCGAAAATTAATGTGACCAATGAGAATGGATACATTGTTTTTTTTTAATTGATATAAACTAACTGTAGGTACTATACTTTTATTGATATAAACTAGAATGCTGTAAGAGTTCTGAATCTGTTTTTGTTTTTTTTGGAGCTGAAACATCTTTAAATAAATTGAAATATCCCGGGGGTTCCCTGAAGACTAATATTTCTTGAAAGACGTGGGTTTGTCGTCCGGCCGTCCGATAACGACCAAACCTAATTCGTCGAGGATGCGTTTTTTTCGGTGGGTAAATCATCCAATGACATGCCCCGCTCTTGGGCGGAGCGGGAGATAGTGTCAGACTTTAACTGACTAAAAATCCACTCCTGTTCCTTCGTTGCCTTTCGTACCGGGGCCAAACCTTCCTTCTAGAAACAGATCCTTGGCCCCAGTAGGCTTCGACCCTGCTGGGCCCCTACGGTATGCTGATAACTCCTTGAGGCGCGTGTGGGACAGAACGCACCGTCGACGTCTTGGGCTCGGTCCGGACAATTACCGGACGGTCGCAGCTACCCATTGCTCACCGTGCGCAAGCCCGCGCCTAAGGTGGCTGGAAATCGGGATCGGAATCAGAATTTATTACACTCACGCCTCAAAGAGATGTCAGCAAGACCGTAGGGTCCCAGCAGGGCTGATACCTGTTAGAAATATTTAAAGGAGTTCCCGTGGCCCTGACACAAAGAGCAACTGAAGGTCACAGGTAAGTTTTAGTCAGTAAAAGTCTGATATGCCGTCTGGCTCCACCCTACAGTATTCACACTTCAAGAACCGGGCAAGTGCGAGTCGGACTCGCGCCCTGAGAATTTCGTACAAACTTATGTAAATATTCCCGAATAGAGTCTCGGAAGATTTTTCCGAATCGCAAAAAAGTTTTTTTTTGTACGTATCAACACATTTACTGTTTTTAGATTTATTCCTATAACTGTGCTATAATACCTTGATTTATACCAAATTTCAGGATTCTGGGTCAACGCGAAGTACCCTAAGAATTTTGATTCCCCTGAGAGTGTCTAAATATATGCTTTTTGTGACATAAGCGACCGTATCTTTTTTTTTTCGTTAATTTAGAATTTTGAATTTTTCACAGCTTCAAGGCACCGCAGACCTAAGTATATGGTTTTAATTTCAACTCGATACCTCCACGCGTTCCCGAGATAAAAGGTCTTGACAGACTGACGGACGGACAACAAAGTGATCCTATAAGGGTTCCGCTTTTTCCTTTTAAGGTACGGAACCCTAAAAAAAGACGTGCCAAAAGCGTATGCTCAGCTCCGTGCAAGAATACGTACCAACAAATACGAAATACACCAATTATTTCTTTCATTTCACCCAACATATTCCAATCCTACAATTCAATTTCTCAAGGTAACAGAAAAGCCTCCGATCAAGACACTGCGAGTATCCGTAGCGTTGCTACGCCGTAGCGCAGTAGGCAAAGCGTAGGCGGCTACGAGCATCGACCAAATTGTTTGGTGTTAATGGAGAACGGTCATTTGTAGGTGAAACAACAGTTTAGTGTGGGAATTACTACTGAGCTGTTTGGTAAGGCCTTTTAACTGAAATCGAGATTCCTGTGGTAGGTGTGAGGACCATTTGCCTGTGACTTGGTTGGGGTATAGTGACACATTTTTTTAAATATCCATGTGCTGAGATACAGAGCCGTAACTAGCCTTTTATACGCCCGGTGCCAGTTTCTGAATAAGCGCCCCTAAAAAAACCGGAGCTGGGTAAGTATAATCAGCCCGACGCTGGTCCTCACCAGACATTAATGTTTCGGGAGGTGCCTGTTTCGGATTTGGTGGGAAGAAATGCCCGTGTGTAACTTTTGTGCGGATCGTCCGGAGCACACGGTGATGCATATGTACTGATGATAATAGCCGACAGGCTCAACTGTTCCAATATAAGGCGCTGCAGTGACTGCATGTTACCTGTACTCGTCGGTTATGATTGTAACTGCGTGTTTGAAATATTTAAATGTTTTTTGTTTGTTGGTGTTATATTCTATGTTATGTGTAATTATGAGTCTTAGTTACTTGAATAAATAACTATTACATGGAGGATGTTTGCTCCACACGAGCGGAGCGCCGCTATGTCTTCGTGAAGGCATGACGGTGGCGACCTGAGTGTCCGGCCCTGGTTCAGGCCGTGGTTGATGATTGGGTGTGACATGTCTGCAGCATGTCAGATGAGTTGCGAGCTGAAAAAACCACTTATTGGGTCGCAATAAACACAAGGCGACATCGCAGCAAGGTGGAGAGATGTGCTTGACAATACCAGCGGGACTGGCTCTCAACAGCTGAGAACAGACAGGGAGACGGAGGCAGCAGGACATAAAAGGCTTACTACTACTATATTTGCTGATATCTAAACCCATTTAGCTTATAATCTCTCAAAAGCAAAAAGCATGAACACAAACATAAATTCCCAGTTGATACCTTAGTGAGCAACACTCGCTGACATGATTAATAGCCGCGCACACTTGTTCCAAAACTGTAGTTGTAACAGCTAGCCTTGTTACCTTGTTTTGTCTACCAACTGAAGATAATTAACTGAATATTTCTTGGCAGGTAAATATGTGGCGGTATATCTTGTTGTGTTTGTTATGTGTTATTGTTTTTAGGGTTCTGTGGCCAAAAAACGGGACCCTGTTACTAAGACTATGCTGTCATTTTCACAGATGATGTTTTTTTGTTGCCGCTATAATAACAAATACTAAAAAACAGAATAAAATAAATATTTAAGGGGGCTCTCATAAAACAGACACGATTTTTTTTTCCGCTTTTATAGAACGGAACCCTTCGTGCGCGAATCCGATTCACATTTGGCCGGATTTTTAACCTCGTTAAGTCGATTGTCAAATTCAAATTTATTTATTTAAGGACAATTAACAAAGCATACACCATTCATAATACAGGCTAAAGATTCAGTATTTTTACATTTTATAGTGTAACCTTAATTAAAGGCTGTCACGGCATGCATTAAACATAAAAAGAAGGAGTTATGAAATAATGTATAGCATAATCAACCTTTTAATGTTCCCACTGCTGGGACTCAGGCCTCCTCTCTAGGAGAGGGAATGGGCCGTAATCCACCACGTGGGCCCAGTGCGGGTTGGTGAATGTCACATGTCTTCGAATGCTTGGTTCTAGAACATGCCGGTTTCCTCACGATGTTTTCCTTCACCGTTTTGAGAGCAGTGGTGATGAAATAAATAACACAAATTAATGCGCCTGGCTGGGTTTGAATCCGCGACCTACAACTCGTAAGTAGGGGCCGTTAACACTCGGCCATCATTGCTCTCCCTAAAATAATGTATACTAAAAAATATTAAAAACATATTCTAAATCTTTAAGTTTATGTAAGTGAAAATGAAAAAAGTACATTATTCACTCTTACGATAATTCCTTATGCAAAAGACAGACTTGACCTTATGCAAAGAGTTAGATATATAAATTAACAATGACAAATGGATTCCCTCCAATCCAGGCTATCAAAACTTTGTTAAGTTGGTAGGTAATATATATACTGAGCATGCGCCTACCTCCACTTCCAAATAAAATGTAGGTGTTGTAGATTTTACTACTTTAAGTATGAAAATCACTCGCAATTAGCGATCTTACGTTACTGAATACTTTACGGTTAAATTCACATCACTAAATTAGTTACCATAGTGAAATATTTGATCATGGATTGAACACTATGACATTTTAATTTAATATTTTTTATATTTTTTTATTTTTTCAAAAAAAAAATAACAAAAAGACACTTGAGTATAATTATCACAATATATCATTGACATTAAATAGGCGAAAGTTTGTGTGTTTGTTTGTTACATCTTCACGCTGGGACGGCTGAACGAATTTGGATGAAACTTAGTAAAAGAATAGATCGTGTCCTAGAATAGCACATAGGATATTTTTTATCCCAGGAGTATGTTCCCTTGGGATAATTTTCAACAACCACTTAAGCAAAGTCGCCGGCAGCAGCCACATGATTACTGTACAAACTTTCGACGTAGGATTTGAGATAAACACATTATCAAACAGTGCTATGTAAGGGAAACTAAATATTCCACACCATACACGTGTAAAACCGATCTATTTTAAACTATCTATTGTAGAACAGCCTAAAACTCAAACTAAAAGGTCGGCCCCCGCCGTCGACGACACAATATCTCGGGATCTCACGAATTTGCATATCTTCATCTGTAAAACGCGGGGTGAAGATGATTTGCCGGAATTGTGCGGGTCCCCCCTTCGAAGGGGGGCTAGACCCTCCCCTCGGGGGCTAGGGGCTAATTGCTTGAAGAGAGAACATGTCTTCATACTTCTCTGATGTTAAAGTAATTCGATTGCTTCGGGATAATTACTTGAGCTGCGTGAAGGGAATTGTCGCGTGATGTGGGTGTCCCGTAGAACTTATTTAGATCTGCCCGGGGTACGGCATCTAATTTGTTTCGTTCTATTTTTTTGATTGATGTTGAGTATCTTTATATATATAATTCTGGAACACGTTCAGTTTGTCACCTAACACCGAAACGGATTGAACGATTTTCGAAGAAATTTTCTATAAATATTTGAATGGACGCCCTGAATGGTTTGAAAATACAATTGAACACGGTAGGTGGTGCTGTAATCGGGGGTCTTAATTTTTTTCCCAAGGAAATGCCAGCTTTCGGGCAGCGCAATGTCTGTTGACCGCTAGTCTAGTTATGAGATTTTTGCTGTGTTCAGTTTTGGCTACTGTTTTTCTATATTCAGAAATGAATACTGTTCGTATGCTTCCAGTTACTCGGTAATCTTCGGCTGCTGTCGTGAGACAATAGAAGGCCGCGAGCAGCGGCGAGAGGTGCGGGACGCGTGCTTTCGGATCACTTCGCTACCGATCTCTGAAGTCATGGTTTACCCATATGGCAAATTTCATTACTATTTTTTTTTTTTAATTATGTCTTTTTCTGATTTTCGGATAGCGAAGTCGGGGGCAAGTTAATATTTAAAATTACTCGCACCTATGGTATACAAGATCCTTGCTCGCACCTGTTAGCCTTACAGACGTCCTAATATCATCAGCTGATATTTTTTTTATTATTTTAAAAATCTACTATGTATTTATTTATTTTATTTATAATGTGCCAGTTTTGAACTCTAAAGAGGTACTGATGAAAGAGGCTCTACATTTTTTTCCACGTTTCTGATGACTTGCCATTCTGAAAAGCTTGTATTTATATTTTCAATGAAGATAAAACTAACGACGTATATCTATACTAGTTGTCTGGGGGTGATTGTACTGTGATGGGTGGCCAGTTGCCGTGCTTACAAGCGAGCCTCGGAAACTTATGCAATATCCACGAGGAACGAGTTTCAACCCACTTATTAGAGAAGGGGGGCAATCGTACAACTTGTATGGTATATCGATCTTGTCTAAGGAAATTGAGAATGGTTATTAAAATTCAATACTGACCCCTTTGCACTATAAAGAGTGTAACTTCAAATTTCTGCGCTGGTTAAGAGCAAAAAATTAAACGAAGTGAAAAAAAGTTTGATTTCTAGCTTTCAGAGCGGTCAACTCGAAGTGCATTTCCTAACAACCCCTCTTACGTGATTATGACGTTATTACATATCTTTTGAGAGCAGTGGTGGGCGAGTGGTAACGGCCTCGACTTGCGAGTTGTAGTTCGCGGGTTCAAAACCCAGCCAGGTGCATTACTTTGTGTAATTTATTTAATTACCACCGCTCTCAAAACGGAGAAGGATAACATCGTGAGGAAACCGGCACATCATAGAACCAAAAATTTGTAGACATCCACCAACCCGCACTGGGCTCGCGTGGTGGATTACGGCCCATTCCCTCTTCTAGAGAGAAGGCCTGAGTCCCAGCAGTGGGAAAATTATAAGGCCGACCATCTAGAGAAAGATGTATATAACGTAGCATACGCAATATACATCTTTCTCTAGATATTTTGGATACACCGATCTTGTGGATATTACGAGTATCTAGGCTTCTATAGAAGTCAAAACGTGGAAAACAAACCTAGTAAAAAGCTCTAAAAATCTGCTATTATATTTAAATTATAAAAAAGTACATCCATAAAAGCCTTGCTAATTTAATCAAGATTCTGAATGATGAAAATTAAAAAAAAAAAAAAAACTTTTAAGGGTTTAAAAAAAAAACACGTATTTCCTAGAATAAGTTTTGTAAAATCACGGAATTACCGAATGCTAACAGAGTTTTTAGGCATTATCTCTCTTTTTTCGCGTTGCCTTTTCGTCAAACATCGCGTTGGATTGCGTTAGGTGAAGCACCAAGCTTTTAAACCATGCTCGACTTTGACGATAGGGGAGTGATGGAAAAATATTGGGTAGTAAAAACTATGTATTTCATCGTAGCGTAATTTTGGATATACAGATCGAAAGAGCGTAAAAAAACTGAGTAAAAATGCATCAAAAATCAATCAACCAATTCAAAATAGTCTACGCCCTTAGTGGCCCTTTTCGTTCCAGGGCCTCGGTGTCTCATTCGAGGAAATACCGGCGCTGATGCAAGAGGATCTCCGGTTTCTTTGAAATATTTACCTATTTGTTTATGTGTACTCATAAAACAGAAAAATATAATACATTATAAACATTAGAAAGTATAAAGGTACTGCTTATTTCAAACGAAATTTCTTCTAGCAGATTAGTGAAAAGAGAGATTTAAAAATGTAAAATTCAAAATTCAAATGTTTTTATTTCACATAGGCTTACTTATGCACTAATAAAATTTCAGAAGCAAGTGCACGTGACAATAGTGTCTAGGAAACAAGAAAATACACATCTTTTGAGAGCAGTGGGAACGATATGTTCTAATATACCTATCTTAGAACATATCGACTGTTCCCGCCACTACGGGCGTAGAGACTATTTTGAAAATTGATCTAAGATGCATTCTTGTTCAAAAAAATCTGACACAAAGAATTAAATTATGTAAACGTCTAATATTAACTGCTTCATATGATATATTATTTTTTTTTAAATTCATGACATTGTTTTAGCCATATTTCTACATTATTTTGACCACTGAATAACTTCATAATAACGCCATTTATTAATTGGTTTATTGAATTTATGATTCAAGTAAAGGTGATTACAAATAATTTAATTGCGATATTTTGAAAGATAATTGTAAACTTTATAACTATTAAAAAAAAAAGACAGTAAACCGTTTTTTAAATCCTTGCCTTGACTTCATGCTTACCTATCAGAAAACTTCTGATTCAAATCATAATATTTCTAACCGCCAGAAATACACTAATTTACTTTGAAATAACATCAACTATCATAAAATAAAATGGAATGGTATCCAAATGTTTACAGAAAACGTTTACAAATCAACAAAAATAAAGAAACCATAATCCTATTTTTGTTTAGAACACCAATGCGAGATATAGTCGAGTGATTCAATATCTGTTCGCACTCGGTTTGTTTACGAACCCGACAGACTCCAATAAGAAATATAAGAATAGGTGCTACTGCTATCGCCATCTGGCGTTGAGTAGCAGCTACCTCTTTATAACCTGTGGAGTGAATGAAATAAGTTTAAATGTTTTTAAAAACATAATAACAATATTCCTTGTTTATTTTATTAAACTAATGATTTCTCTGTTAATATAGTGGAATTGGAAATTATCTAAAAAGTTTTTTTTTTCAATTATAAAAATCTAGTAAAGCTCGAAAAACCACTTCATATTAAGAAAAATATCTCTGAAATCATTCTTGTATCATAGTCTGACATAATAATGAATTAATTTTGTGTTTTACATTAAAAACAAGGCTTTGTTTATTTAAATTAATTCTGCTACTCAACAACAGATGGCGTTGCCTCTTCAAAACAAGCATCGGTTCATTGCACTTCGCCGTTAAAAGAACGTGAAGTTTTATTGAAATTTTTTGTTTGGACTAAACTGGAGAGCATGAAATGCGAGATGATAGTGGTCAAATGTAACGATTTCTCACGAAATGTTCGCCATTTTTTCGATTTTATGAAGTAACTTTTTGAAATGTGAATAGCGTTTTGGTTAGAGACAGCAGATTTTGATTTTTTCAACGATTCGTTTGAATTTGTTTTTTAAAAAAACAGATTTGGTGGGTGTCACTTAGAAATTCGCGTTCCTCAACAAAATATTATGTGATTTTTCGATTTGTTTTAATCCATTCGTGAAAGAACTACTATTTTAATTTATAACACTATTTTGTACGGTGCATAATTTTCTCTGGTTGAAATAGAGCTAATACGTCTCTAAGGTAAGTAGGTAGGTAAATGCAGAAACTTGGTTTATTATATTTTAATCGATTTAAAAATAAGAGTTCACTTTTCTCATTCATACCAAACTTTAGCAAACGAATTTTGCCAACTAATTTTTTATTCAAATTGGTACAACATCGAATTGTAATTTAGGAAATAGCTTTGGTAAAAAACGATTGTTTTTTTTTCGAATCGTGAACGGCATTGATAAAATCACAGACATTGATCTAAAAAAAGAAAAAAAGCCTTAGAGCTAGTCTAATCTATTGAATGCAGTATTTAATCAAAATCAGATTTTTAATCGAAGTTAAATTTATTTGTGATGCATTTAAATAAAAGTGAGGGTCGCAGGAATCCGATGGATGCGAGACGCACAGGACCGGTCATAATGGCGACCCTTGAGGGAGGCCTATGTCCAACAGTGGACGTCTTTCGGCTGAAATGTTTGATTTGATTTCATATGAATATAATGGTTGGTAAGATTTAAAGTTATAAGCGCCCTATAATCAACCAATGCAAAGCGCTTAAGAATTATAAATATCCAGTTACTGGGTTGTGATTCAGATGCATCTGGTCAGACTGGCAGCCAGCCTCAACATGACCAGGAAGAGATTAGGTAGATGACGAGATGATGATGGCAGTCTTGTGATGTCAAATCGATTTTGATCGTGGCCCTAGAACGCCAAGAGCCAAGTGAAGGACACAGGGAAGAGAGAAGAACGAGAGAAGTCATTTGATGATTGAGAGGTAAGTAACTAATATTAAGCCTCTAAAATATTCTAAATTTTAAATAGGAATCAAAATTGTGCCCGTGACTTCATGTGCGCAGGATTTGTAATTCAAGTAGCATTCACAGAATATCTTTATAAATTTATAGCATATGTGTTATTCTGATATATAAGTTATATTATTGTAAAGTTAATTACAATCCATTTTCCAGTAGTTTTTGCGTGAAAGAGAACATCCATACGAAGAGAAACATCCATACTTAGAAAAATTCGCGTTTGTAATATTAGTCAATATTATTTGGTGATTTTGTGACGTCATGTGATCGACAAGAGTTTATCATACTTATATTCTGTTGATTTAAAAAAAAATATTGCAATATAATAAGTTATTTTCAATACTACATTCCAGAAAAGATTTAAGTATTTTGGTTTGGTAGTATTCATAATACATAAATTTGTAAGTCCACGTTTTGAAATTGAATCAAGAAAATTTATTAAGTAGTTACGTGTTCTAGGAATGAACTGCATAATTAAAAAAGCTTCACCTTTCACATTTCAAAATGAAATAGAAATTTACAGAGTAAAAACTATATTTTTCATCGTAGCTCTGTTTTAAATAAAGGTACAATTTATTAATCCAAAGAGCTCAATTGAGTAAGACTGTATCAAAAAAACAATTACTCCAAAATGGTCTTCTGAGATAGGTAAATATTTTAAGGAAACCGGAGAGGTTATGCATCTGTGGAAAGTGTCATAGTGTCTTTAGAATGCAGAGGGTAACTAAAGGAACACCGGTGGGTTTTAGCCAGTAAAAGTCTGAAACTCCATCTTGCTTAACCTAAAAAAAATATATTAATATTCTTTGCAAATAAATGGGAATACATGTAAGGCAGGCGCCAGATAAACTTGGATTAACGGTCATTGACCCTCCTAGATTTGTTGACATACCATGCCATAGTTGGCCTTATAATGTTCCCACTGTTGGGACTCAGGCCTCCTCTCTAGGAGAGGGAAAAATAACGATAATGTTGACATTTTTAATTTTAAAGCTGTCTTGACGCGACATCTATTGCGAGCCCATACATTTTCTAGTAATGAAAAACAGTTTGTTTTTCGGGTTCTGACGCAGAGATGTAATCAGATCAATTTTCTTTATTCTTCATTTATGTAGCATCTTGTATAGTAGGTAAGTTATTAAGTGAAGCAGTATCAGAGTCATCCAGTTTTTTAATCGCGAGTTTTAACTGAGATTTCGTTCGACGTTACTATTGGATGGGATAGGATGTGGCATATTTATGGTGCTCTATTATTGCTTCCTTTTTTATACTTTGCTTCCACATAGTATTATTATTAGCTTATATAGAAATGATTTGAATTAAATAAAAATATTTTAGTTTGGACAGAGATAAACTACGACTTAGTAAGATGCTTTATAAGGGTAGGTAGGTTTTTTTTTTCGGTGGGAAAATCATCTTATGATATTCCCCGCTCTTGGGTGGAGCGAGAGATAGTGTCAGACTTTTACTGACTAAAAACCCACTCCTGTTCCTTCGTTGCCTTTCGTACCAGGGCCGAGTCTTCCTTTCAGACATCAGACCCTTGGCCCCAGTTGGCTTCGGTCCGGACGGTTACCGGACGGTCGGACGGCGAGCTACCCATTGCTCGCCGTCCGCAAGCCCGCGCCTACGGTGGCCGATAATCTGGATCGGAATCCCGGCGGCGGTTGGGGCGTGAGGACCGAAGAGTAGGTAGGTGGGTCTTAAATTATTCGAAAGACTGGTTTTTACCTTAGACAGAGGACAAGCTTTGACTTACACCACGGCAATGTCGCCAGGCTTCTGAACACATTACCAGTCAACAGCGATGCGGAGAAGATTTTAGACGCCATATTTTAGATTTAATTGCTTTTTATAAGTTAAATGTTTTAATTTTTTATTTTATGGTTATAGAACATTTAAGATAATAAACAAACTCAGCCGATTCAATGATTCGATTTTCTGTTATCCTGAAAGTACTAGTGTTGAATCGGCTACTGAATCGATTTCAGCTATATTTAAGTAGGTATTTTTTTATTCGAAAATAATACTTGATTATTTTAAGATCATTTTTTTTTACCTATTTTTATAAATCTTGATTGCGTCACTAAGTGTGTACCTACGTCGACTCCCATATAACCTACATTTAGGATAACTAACTTAAAAAAGAAAACACTATTTAGGTACATTCAAGTAAAATTTCAGTGCTTCAATTATAAATTAATTTTCTGATTGGAATGTTTAAGGGTATTTTTTTTCGGTGGAAAAATTATCTAATTACATCCCCCACTCTTGGGCGGAACGGTAGATAGTGTCAGACTTTTACTGACTAAAAACCCACTCCCGTTCCTTCGTTGCTTTTCGTACCAGGGCCGCGTCTTCCTTTCAGAATCAGACCCTTGGCCCCAGTAGGCTTCGACCCTGCTGGACCCCTACGGTCTGTGTATAAGTGTATTCATTATTCCAGATGCATGTTGTTTAAGTATAAATATAGATGGTTAAGAATTTTATAAGTATGCAAGACTAGCTTCTGCCAGCAGCTTCACTCGCGTGAAAGTATGTTTCTTCATACAAACTTTGGAGCCCCATTTCGCCCTCTCAAATGTTGAATTACCAAAAGTCCGCGATTAGTGCTCGCCTACGTCATAAAAAGAAAACCGTGTGCAAATTGTCACGCTCCTAGTCCCAGTAGTTTCAGCTGTGTGTTGATATGTCAGTCAGTCAGTATCTCCTTTTATAAATACATAAAGACCCGATGAATCGATAGCATTCCAATTAGAAAAGTATATCGGCTTAGCAGTCATGTTATCATCATCATCATCATCTTCATGCCCTTGTCCCGTGTTATTTGGGGTCGGCGCAACATGTTTTTTTCTTCTATTCTGCCCTGTCACTCGTCATGCTATCATTAACTTCCTTTTCTTTCATATCACTCTTCACACAATCCATCCATCTTTTCTTTGGTCTCCCTC
Organism: Mythimna pallens; assembly: GCA_961205895.1. NCBI lineage: Eukaryota > Metazoa > Arthropoda > Insecta > Lepidoptera > Noctuidae > Mythimna > Mythimna pallens. Next base: position 16,642,477 of record OY540844.1, on the reverse strand, counting down.
TCCCTCTCCATCCATCCACATGTAAAGTCGTAACTCTTTTAGTAACATGCGTTTCATCCCTCCTCTTCACATGACCATACCAAGACAAACGATTCCCTTTCAATTTTTCAGTCACTGCTGCCACTTTCAAACTTCCCCTAATATACTCATTGCTCACTTTATCCATTCTCGTCACACCACACATCCATCTTAACATTCTCATCTCCGCTACGTGCAATCTTTTTTCATCCGTCTTTTTCACAGCCCAACATTCTGATCCATACAGTATCATATGACAGGTCTTATCACGGACTTGTAGATTTTACCCTTCAACATGTCATGCAGTCATGTTATCATATAACAAATATCTTTCTATTCTTATTTTGCTATTGGAATTATTGATTGCTGTCTTATGTGATTGCAATATTTGAATGATGATCACATGTGAAGAGAAATAAAAAATATGATGAAATTGGCTTTTTCTAATATTTTTTAAGCGTGATGAAATATTAAGCCCATGTTTTATTTGTTTTATTGTAAGCAATTAATTCTACCTCATTAGTTCAACCGTTGGTTGAAAGAACCTGGTAAACTTTGACATTATATATAATTTATTTTATCCGTTTTTTTTTATTTTATTTAATTGACTTGACTTTAATTTTAATTTATTTTATGTGATTTAATTTGATTTCCATTTATTTAATTTGATTTTAATTTAATTGTAATTTATATTGTCAGTCTTATTAATTTTAGTTTTAATGTATTAATGTGTTTTGATTTTTTAAAAGGGTATATTTGACCTGAGTAAAAATATTTTTATTGTTATATAACTCTGAATACACATAGGTACCACGTAAAATCTTTGTGAGTTTTTTTTTATTAATACCTGCCTAGTTTTAACACCTCGGCTCTGCTAATATCTGAAACATAATTTTTTCATAAACAGATCAGGCAATTAGAACTAAATTTTACTTGATTAATGTAGGTAAATCATAATTTTAATTTATACTTGACTTTTTTTTATTAAAAGCTATAATTTATATTAAAAAAAAGTAGCATTTAGGGTTCCGTACCCAAAGGGTAAAAACGGGACCCTATCACTAAGACTTCCACTGTTCGTCTGTCTGTCACCCGGCTGTATCGTACCGCGATAGCTACCCAGTTGAAATTCTCACATGTGTGATGTATTTTCGTTGCCGCTATAACACCAAATACCAAAAACATAATAAAATAAATATTTAAGTGGGGTTCTCGTACAACAAACGTGACTTATGCTGTTTTTTTGCTCGATATTGATAATAGTTATAATATAGTGTCTAATCTTGTATAAGATAGATAATGGTACGGAATCCTGCGTGCGCGAGTTCGACTCGCACTTGGCCGGTTTTTTAACCTCGTAAGTCGATTGTCAAATTGTCGAATTTATTTATTTAAGGACAACCAACAAAGCATACACATCAGTTAAAGTGCGTTTTCGACCAATCAGCGCAGGGGGGCATTTACGGCGATATTGTCGGGCTTCTTTTCTACCCATCTTCGTAGTGTGAATACCATTATGTGTGTCAGTGTTAATATCGTGGAGTATGAAATTCGTTTTGAGGTTTAACGATGGAGTCTTGTTATTGATTGGGGTTAGTCGGAGTTTTGTTGTGGCTATACTGGCAGCGTTCAGTGCCCAATAAGTTCTGTTTTACCTGTTTGTAAATATTATTGTTTATTAGTTTAGAAATTTATAAGTAGCACCGAGTATCTGACACTTAAGCTATAATAAAAAAATAAAAAAATGTTAGTAATAGAATTATTTGTTTATTTAAGTTTATTGTACTCTTAAATATTTACGTAATCATAACATAGATAGAATCAGTCTCAAATATTACTTTATATGTATTAGATAATGAGGAACAAAAAAAGTTTTTTTTCTTTCCATGTTGAATTTAAAAAAAAAAAAACAAAAATTTAAACCAAAAAACCTTACTTAAAATTGTCTGGTTTTACGGGACATTTAGAGTGTCCGATCTTAGGGACCCTTAGATGTATACAAAAAAAAAAATGTCACTCACATTGTGAGTTAGATCCCAAAATATAACTTTGAACAAATTTTTTACTAATCTCAAAAATCGCACCACGCTCTACGACGATCAGTACTGTTTGATGCACGACCCCCGCACTTCACTTGGGTGTAGCTTTCTAAACGTAGCACAAGTAACAAATTGGCGCGCTTTCTCAGACAGATTTAAATTGTGTCCGGCTTTAGGAGCTGTCCGAGGTTACAGGCATAGTCGGCCTTATAATGTTCCCACTGTTGGGACTCAGTCCTCCTCTCTGGAAGAGGGGATGGGCCGTAATCCACCACGTGGGCCCAGTGCGGGTTGGTGGATGCCACATGTCTTCGAATTTTTGGTTCTAGGACATGCCGGTTTCACCGTTTTGAGAGTAGTGGTGATGAAATAAATTACACAAAGTAATGCGCCTGACTGGGTTTGAACCCGCGACCTAAAACTCGTAAGTCGGGGCTGTTACCACTCGGCCACCACTGCTCTAAAGGTTACAGGACTTCCCCCTATATATACATGTATGTATCGTGCGTGACGGCACGTGCCTACCTGGTCTCTATATCTTCGTTTTTTCTAGAAAAATCCAGAAGAAGTTCCTACATTCAACTACATTATTATTAAGATTTTACAGTTACCTACGATAATAATTGTATTAATTAATACTTTCATTCCATTTAATAATTTTTAAAAATAATTTAATAATTTTTCATAGTATGAAAACCTCAGTATTTCACAAACATTACGAGAAATCAGTTTACAGAATATTTTTTTCAGTGCTTACAGATCGGAATGCCAATTGCCAGTTTAAAATACCGTGTAATTAATGAAACACTTTTTTCAGAGTTATTTCGTAATTGTTTTTTGTTTTAAAGAGGTGTGATAATGAACTGATGAAATGAAGAATGAATTTACCGCTGAATCACGTAAAAAATCAAGTTAATTTTTGTTCAACTGTCGCTTTTATTTTTTATGCTAGCGGTTTCGCTCCAGAAAATTATGTCCAAGGAGCATACTCCTGGGATAAAAATTACGAGTATGTGCTATTTCAGGACATGGTCTGTCCGTGTACCAAGTTTAATCGAAATCCATTCAGCCGTTCGAGCGTGATGAAGTAACAAACAAACACACACACACACGCTACTAAATTTTGCCTTTATAGTTTGAGTGTCTTCAAGGCTAGAGTGAATAGGCTCTTAATAAACTAGTGCGCCTAACCATCAACGATTGGATCACTGCTTACCATCAGGTGGGATGGCAGTCAAACACTAGCTAAACCAAATTTAAAAAAAAATAGTGTGATGAAAGCATTTAATTTTTCTTCAGAATTCAGGGTCCGATTCATGTAATGTGTACTAGATTAGTTTACTATAAAGCTTTTATATTATAATTAATTTAACGTATCATCATCTCATCATCTTCCTGCCCTTGTCCCGTTTTATTTAGGGTCGGCGCAACACGTTTTTTTTTCCATTCTATCCTGTCATTCGTCATGCTATCGCTAACTTCCTTTTCTTTCATATCACTCTTCACACAATCCATCCTTCTTTTCTTTGGCCTCCCTCTCCCTCTCCACCCATCCACATGTATACCTATTCAAATTTAATTTTAGTAACATGCGTGTCATCCGTCCTCTTTACATGACCATACCAAGACAAACGATTCCCCTTCAACTGTTCAGTCACTGGCGGCACTTTCAAACTTAATTAATAATAAATAATTTATAATTAATTTAACGTTTATATTAACACAATATATTTATATAAATACAAAATTTTGGAAACATCAAAACTAATAAATATTAATAACTTAATAGGTAAATATACAAATTAAAAATAATAATATTTACAAACGGGTAGAAAAAGAAATTATTGGGCATCAAAAAATTCGTCCACATCGATATCAATGGGAAAAGTGCCCAGAACGCGGGCAGCATTGCAACGTTGGATAGGAAGTTGTGATTTATTTTTTCATTTTACCTTTTTTACCTAAATGTTGTTTCTTCTATATGTTATAATTTTTCATGCCTTTGCCTATTTAAAATTGCCACGCAAGCAGTCCAAATCATATTATGAACTTGGTGTAATTTTTGGTCAACCTGTAAGGCGCAGCTTGTGTTGTCCGACCGACCGGCATGTCCTAGAACCAAGCATTCGAAGACATGTGACATCCACCAACCCGCACTGGGCCCGCGAGGTGGATTACGACCCATTCCCTCTCCTAGAGAGGAGGCCTGAGTCCCAACAGTGGGAACATTATAAGGCCAACTATGCTATGCTAGTTTGGGAAACGGGTCCTAAAGTAGTCGCAGCCTGTATTTTATTGTATTTTGATAATTTTATAAGGTCATTGTTAGTTCAATCTTTATCATATTAGTGCATTAATATGTAAATAACTGTGTATGTTAAATAAATTATTATTTCTTAACTCATAAAAAAATATACCTACCTGTATTAATATAATATATAATAATATAATATAATATTTTACAACTATGACACAACGCCGTCTAGTCTCAAGCTAAGCAGAGCTTGTGTTATGAGTACTTGACAACTGATAAACATACATATATATTTCTAAATACATACAAGCTTGTAAGACTGCTTAAAGTCTAGCTGAAGGCAATGAGTCAAATGCTCGTTCTTAATTTTTTTTATTAATATATATATTTCTTTTATCTGTTTACGCTACCAAATTATGAGTTTTATTTTGACTTAATTTATGAAATCGAGTAAGTAGTAATCAGTTTCTGTTTATTTTTAAAACTGGTGCACCTATAATAATATTTAAAAAAAAAAAAAATAATTCCACAACTATCACACAACGCCGTCTAGTCTTAAGCTAAGCAGAGCTTGTGTTATGGGTACTAGCCAACTGATAAACATACTTATATATTTCTAAATACATACATATATAGATAAATTACAGCAAGACACAGAACAAATGATCATGCTCATCACACAAACATTTGTCCTGGGTGGGAATCGAACCCACGACCTCAGCAGTAGCAGTCAGGGCCACTAACCACTAGACCAACAGGCCAGTCAAAGTCAATATATAATGTATCACAATGTCAAAGCAAAATTCAATATTTTGTTTCTTTCCACAAAGAATTTCTGAAAGGGAGACTTATATATTTCTAAATAATTTAAATTATAACAATTCTACCCAGGCATTGAATTAGGTAGTGAAATTATCTACATTTCACCAGTGGAGTTTTTGTTTCCAGGTAATATGATGTATATAATAGAAGCATAGTATAATTAGCCTTATAATGTTCCCACTGCTGGGACTCAGGCCTCCTCTCTAGGAGAGGGAATGGGCCGTAATCCACCACGCGGGCCCAGTGCGGTTTGATGAATGTCACATGTCTTCGAATTATGACATTCACTAACCCGCCATTCACCAACCAACCATTCTTATGCAATTACAGCAAATACTATAAAGAATAATGAAATATAATTTTATTGAAATCATTATTAATCTATTGTGGAGTGTATTGTTTTTTTTTTAATATCTTAGAAAGCTCCCTTTGTTCAAATTCTTTAAAATAATGTCGTAGAGCTCTTCTCATAGTTTTAAATTATCAATTATAATTTATTGCTAAATTATATAGTTTTTTGAACAAATAACTATTTTTCTACAGTTTTCAGAACTAAAACAAAGGCAAAATAATCATATTACGAGTTGCGTTAACTGTGAATTGTTAAAACAATTTTTTTTTTCAGTCATGATTTATTGAAACAAAAAAATAACCTGACAAAAACAAAAGTAATTGTAAAAAAATACTTATTTTTTTATCAATTTTCATTTTTCAATAGTACTTTTGGATAGCATTAGCAATAAAATACTTGAAATCAACGAACGAATTAAGCCGAAATTAATACCAGTCTTGGTCCGCCGTCGGCGACCATCATGGCGGCCACTATCCGCACCCCCCCCCCCCCGCGCCGTCTAACCCTCTCCCCCGACCGTGTACAGCTTTTTTGCGAGCGAGAGAGACCTTCCACTCCCTAACGCTTTCATTCTAAAATATTTTCTGATCGATGTTAGCACAAAGTGATTTTTAACTCTTTGCTAGTGAACATAAAGTTGATGTTAGCTTAGGATTTTAGCGTCACTTCCTACGTTTTAGTAGCAAAGTTATCAGATGAAAAGTGTGAAAAAGTGAGAGAGACGGATAGAGGCGGCCGTCTCGGGCGGGGCCCAAGTTTTCGTGAGTCATTCGTAGCTTAGATGTCGCACTATTCGCACCACCGTGTTATGCGCGCGCTAAAAAGAGACAGAGGGATTTTTCACGTTTTCTTTTTTTATTTGGTCTTTATCTTGCCGGGGAGAAAAACGTTGCGTTTGGGGGGTGTTTGGGGTGAGTCGGGGTGTAACGACCGTGCGTGTAATGTTTTAGGGGTGGTTTATACTCGTGCTATTCTATAGATAATGAATAGTGGTGTAGCATATTTAATCACGGTTTTTGGAGTACTTAGTTTGCGCGCTGTAGAAATATGAGATAATTACTGACAAAAATGATTTTCGATTACGTTGATGGAAATGATGAGCGCTCTGATTGGTGCATGGCGGCTTGTTGCCTAATTAATTAGCTGGAAATTTTACTTCACATCTAGTTTTATGAAAATAATTTGGTCAATAGTACCTACCGGAAATGTATTAAAATTGGTTTATGATTTCGTTGTGGTGGTTTGCAAATAGCGAAGTAATTAAATATTATTGAAGAGTTAGACCGCATTTTATATACTCACTTTGTTTATCTGAATTTAAACACATCATCAAGTGTTTTTTTTATTTTGTTTATCTGAAATAAAAAAAAAACATTGAATCACTGCTTACCATCTGATGGGATCGCAGTCAAGCAGTTTATATAATTTACAAAAAAAAAACCCTCTACAGATAAAAGAGTGTATGTATCACCCGCCTCACATGACGGAAACTGAGAAAATAACAATGTGAATTATTCAATTTACACATATGAACTTTCCTATGTTTATCTAGGACATTTGAACTAAGTAAGTATGTAAAGCCGTTAGTCCCGATTGTCATTTATTTATTTATTTCTTTATTGCATACATTATCTTATCACAGGACAAACATTTATAAATAAAATAAGTGTACAATAGGCGGTCTTGTTGCACAGGGCAATTTCTACCAGACAACCTTTGGATGGACTGAACGCAAGGAAAATATTTGGGGCTTTCAGTGTACAACAACATAAATAGATAATTAAAATACAATAAAATATATATACATAAATAGGTACATTATCAAATAATCGTCATTTGTAGATCTTTTTTTATTTGTAGACTGTTGACATACGTTAGATACAGGTAATCAGACGCCAGAAAGTCTGACCATCATTCTATTCAAAAGTATCGTGTTGCCCAGTAACTGGGTTGTGGAAGTCTGGTAGGCAGTCGCTCCATGTAAAACACAGCGCCTCAAAAAGATGCTAGTAAACCGTAAGGGCCCAGCAGGATCCATACCTGTAAGGGCTATGGAATTGGTTCTGAAAAGGATATACATGAGTAAGTATATCCTTTTAGGACCATGAGGTCCTGGAACGCAAAAGGCAACTGACGGAAAATAGGAGTGCTCCCGCTCCGCCCAGAGCGCGAGAAGTCATTAGATGATTTCCATACTTAAAAGGAGAATATTCGACAGGAACGCGAACAGGAGAGGTACTTAACTACGTAATCTACGTAAATCTTGCGGAGTTATGGAAAATGCGATAAAAAGGGCATAAATTTGTAGCAATACTGACGGTAGCCACTTTACCGATATCATTATTTCCATTTAACAAAAAGCATTGTAAAGGTCCTAATAAAGGTTACCATCTCACTCAAAATCATTCTTTTTTATTTAGAGAATAAGTCATACTTACAAAAAAATAATTGAAAGATTAATTTTGCGCCGCCTTGGACGTTTTAAGTCAAGAGTGAATTGGTTATTTCTAGGCAAGCGTGCTTCAACGTCGACTACTTTCAATGCTTACCATTAGGTGCGAGCCTATAGTTAAAAAATAATAATTACTCACTCATCAAAGATTTAACGTATTTTTTTAATCATGTATTTATGTACCTATACTAATATGTATTATAAAGAGGTAAATTTTATAAGTATTTATGTATGGGGTAATCGCTGAAACTACTGAACCGATTTTGAAACTTTTTTCACTAGTTGAATGCTCAGACCTCATTCTTCATCTTTGAAATTTTTCTTCATTGAATGTACACGCGGTGCCGCGAAAAAAGAGATACGGAGAAGTCTGACAAAAGCCACACAATATGAACTAAAAAAAAATACAAATAAATGTTTTTCTTACTTTCTTTCTTTTTTCAACTATCGTCTATTGGTTACCGTCCTTTTGTTTTAATTGTTATAAACCAGTGCTTGACTGCGATCCCACCTGAAGGTAAGTAGTAATGCAATCGCTGATGGTGAGACGCACTAGTTTATTAAGAGCCTATTCACTTTTTCTAAGGTGTACCCAATTGTTGTAAGAGGTGTACCCAATTGAGGCAGCTGTCTCTACCTACATATATGTGCAATTGTGCATAAAAAAGTCTTAAAATAAATACAAAAAAAAATAATCCCGAAAAAGTTACGTTAACATTCCGAAAAACCGTTAAATAAAAAACAAGAATGTCGGTATTCTCACCATCAATACAGAAACGAATACAATTTAAAAGTTCCGGAAGAAAATATCCGAATGAAAATATTAAAAACCGAACGATTTCGAGACTCGCCTCGATACTCGATACTGAGTAAATTGTCGGTATAATGATACCACCGTAACGTATGGAATGGATACAGGAGGGTCCCTAGTTAAAAAACTACGTCATATTGATACGCTTAGGAAGTACATAGATAATTTAAACTAATACCAATCAAAAACCGGCCAAGTGCGAGTCGGGATCGCGCACGAAGGGTGCCGTAGTTCTATATATCATGTACCATGTGCCCCCACTTCCAAAACTCAGACACGTATATTCATTAAACGCCCAAGCGAACGCCGGCGTTCGCTCGCTCATTGCCTTTCTATTGTGCCTCTAATTACGGTACTCAAAAGGTCAAAATTTGGTGCTTATTTGAGCCGATCTGGTTTGTTTATTAGTATGACGGCGATATAAACTATAAACACAAGCTATAATACGTGATGGCTGGTTTACCCTAGACACAATTTATAGGCAAAAAAAACACGTTTGTTGTATGGGGGCTCCCCTTAAATATTTATTTTATTTTAATTTAATTATTTATTTTTAAAGCGAATATGCAACTGAATATTTTGTGAATATTTCAAGCACTTACCTGTTGCCGTTTTTATAATATCGAGTAATAAAAAAAATCCGCTAAAAAATTACGTTTGTTGCAAGGGAGTTCCACTTGAATATTTATTTTATTCTGTTTTAGTAGATGTTTGTTTTTATAGCGGCTATAGAAAAACATCATCTGTGAAAGTTTTAACTGTCTAGCTATCACAGTTCATGAGATACAGTCTGGTGACAGACAGACGGACAGTGGAGTCTTAGTTATTAGTAATAGGGTCCCATTTTTACGCTTTGAGTACGGAACCCTGAAAAGCGATAAAAGTGGTTTCTTATATAAAAATGATTTAAAATACATTAACAAAATAGTAGCCCACCGGTATCGCGAACAGGGTCCATACCGGTGTCGTGACGGTCTGGACTCCAAAGAAAGGAAACCTCCTAACTATAAGAGTCGTGTCCAGGAGTACCGCTTTCCATTATTATTAGGTATAGAAAAAAATAAATACAGCTACATACCTTTTGGGAACACATTCATTGTGCGTACAGCTAAGGAGTGAAATTCATTGCCGGAATCTGTGTTTCCTGATGACTACAACACGGGAGTCTTTAGGTCAAGAATGAATAGGTTACTTCTAGGTAAGCGCGCTCCATTGTCGACCGCATCGTCACTTTCCAGTGAGATCCTGGTGAGATCGCGGACAAGTGCGAACCTATCAAGAATAAAAAAAAATACCTGCCTATTCAGCACTTAGGTAGGTACCTTTTATCAACCGTCATTTAGGCTGATCTAATTAATAGCCACCATTTGCCATTTCTTCCTTAGTGATACAACACACACGTCCCAAATCTTGTGAGTCTACTGCCATAAAAATAAACTAGAACAAGCTCGCTCATAAAGTTATGCAAACTGTCAACATCGCTTTTTTATTTAAAACGCCAAACTAGATTTTTAAACACTCACCTTAACCCAATTAAGAATTCTTAAAAATAAACGCGCCTCATCTTACGAGGGTTAACCGTGAGAACGCGAGGTTAAAGGTCAATTCGACCTGTCTCACAATGACAAAAGTGACCCCACAGAAAAGTCGAGACCTCTGACCCTACGTGTGCCAGATTAACATAAAGATACTTTTTAAGGATCATTTTGACACAATAGGACCAGTTGAGATCATCACAATACACGGTCCAGTTAGATTCTCGATCGCAAGATGACCCTTTGTCAAATAAGCCTTGAGAAGCGTATTTGCATAAAGCGAAATTTTAGTAGCGAATTAAAAATTTAAATTTCTTGCATGGAGCTAGGGTTAAGTATGAGAAGATTTTGCTGGCTCGGCAGTTGGAAAGGATTATGCATATTAATATAAGCTTGTAAGACTGCTTAAAGTCTAGCTGGAGGCAATGAGTCAAATGCTCGTTCTTAATTTTTTTTATTAATATACATATTTCTTTTACCTGTTTACGCTACAAAATTATGAGTTTTATTTTGACTTAATGTATGAAATCGATGAAGTAGTACTGGTGCACCTATAATAATATTTTTTTTTATTTTTTTTATTCCACAACTATCACACAACGCCGTCTAGTCCCAAGCTAAGCAGAGCTTGTGTTATGGGTACTAGCCAACTAATAAACATACTTATATATTTCTAAATACATACATATATAGATAAATTACACCCAGACACAGAACAAATGATCGTGCTCATCATACAAACATTTGTCCTGGGTGGGAATCGAACCCACCACCTCCGGTATAGCAGTCAGGGCCACTAACTACTAGACCAACAGGCCAGTCTATATAGGTTTAAGTTTAGGTTTAAGTAAGTTAGAAGTAATTTTTTCTTGCATTTTTTTCTAAAATGTTAGGAGCAGTCAATAAACTGTTTATTATTTCATTTATTAATTCTCTGTTACTGATTATAAAGTAATAGTGAATTTAAATGCGAATCTTCTTTTTAAGTGAAAATTAAAGTATTAAACCTAGCTTAAGTTGTCTGAGAAAAGTAGTTTAAGTTATGTTATGAGTGACTGCGGCCCTAGTACGCAAGGGATATCTGAAGGAACATAGGTGGGTTTCAGTCAGCAAAAAATGACAAACCCTCCCGCACCACCCAGAGCAGGAAGAATTATTTTATGACCGTGATTTGTGTTTTTTTTTTTATATTTTATTGTAATATAGTAATGACTCTCTGCACGTGTTGGTTTCGAATGTTAGTGCAGAAAGTACCTGTCATAAAATAAATAAATAAATGACCCAAAAAAGCATAATTAAGTTACCTAGGTATTCTACTAACAAAGCAGTCAGAAGTACGCTTTCCTTCGTTTAATTCAGAAAGGTTTTATATTTTAAGCAAATCTAAATAAGAGAATCTCTCACGTCTACAGTCCAAATGCAATGGACCAACACTATATAGAAGCAACAGTGATTCCCACAATACAGTATAAATATGCACATCTCATTCCAGTCTCCGACTCTATGCATAAAGATAAAACTAAAATCATTAACAAATCGTTCCGTGTGAAACCTTACATCATCTGCAAGTCTAATTAGAACGACAATAACAAGCGAAAATAAGGTCCAAGATGACCCCTTTAGCAAAGTGAGATGACCTCACCTGTTACTTGCATACTTAATTTAATAATTAACATAACTATTGTAAAAAATACACAAAATACAAATAAATCTTTCTCTCTCGCAGTTTATTAGCATTTCCTTTAAATGTTTTTGCTCGGGTTTGTTTTGTCGTGTGAAAATTTTTAACGTTATTTTTTTGGACGTGGCCGTTGAAGGGTTGAGTCTGTTGAGTCGTTGAGTAATTAAAATTCGCTTCTTTTGTCGCGATTAAGTTTTAGTTGTCAGGGAAAAGGTTGAGTGTAGTGGAGTCTGAAGATGAGTACAGTCGTTATTTTTTTATTACGATTATGTGTTTTAGTGACCAGTTAGTGTTGTGGGTTATGTGTTGTGATTTGAAAATGCGATTGGATACTATGTGATACCTACATATTTGAATGAGTATAATTAGTAATTGTAGTAAGTATAGTGAATCTTAAGGTAAGTTTTCCTTGCTTTCAGTTGGAATAAATTATTGAGTTTTTCTTTAAATTTCCTTGATTTTCAATTGGAGAATACGAAAATAACAAAGAAGAGAGTGGAGTATTATAGGTATTAAAAAAGTAACATCGTTTTTTAATCGATAATATAATCATGGTGATGATTTTTTATTATATTTATTATAAAAAATTATGTCTTTTTTATTTATGATATTGGGTAGATAGACAGTATTCTACCTAAAATGAAATTATTATTGTTATTTTTGTTTTTTTTGGGTAAAATTTTGACCGGTCTGCGCTGTCCTCTCATACCTTTTACAATTGTAATATGGAAACATTGTAGAATGATTTGTTTTTTTTTTTTTAAACATGGAATTTCTTGCCGGTTCTTCTCTATAGGAAACGACCAATTGGAACCGTGCACTAGCTTCTGTCATTTTATAAATGCTCATGTAGGCTTTTAGGTGAAATATAACTATTTGAATTGAAATCTTCCACTGATAAGTGTTTTTCTACTAAATAATTCAGTAGAAGTTTTAGAAAATTAATCTAGAAAATGCAACATAAAAACTCACTTTTAATCAATTTGTTATAATTACAAAATCGCACACATTTTCACTTAAAAATTTGTTCCTGAAAATATTTTTCGAGAACCGTTATTGTTTTTTAATGTTACTCTTTTATTCGTGAAACCAGTTATCATTATTTGAAATTATCACGAGTTTCTTCAGTGGAAATAAAACAAAATATCTGCGTTTAAAATGAGATTTATTTTTGTAATTGCAAATGCTTTAAAGGGTGACATCCTTTGCTTTTAGGGTTTCGTACTTCAAAAGGAAAAATCTGTCAATCTTTATAGGACCACCTTGTTATCCGTCCGTCTGTCTGTCAAGATCCTTTATCTCGGAAACGCGTGGAGGTATCTATATTGAAATTAAAACCATGTACTCAGATCTGCAGTCCTATGAAGCTATGAAAAAAATAAACTTCAAAGTTAATACGTATATTTCGACAATCTCAAGGGAATCAAAATTCATAGGGTACTTCGCGTTGACCTAGAATCCTGAAATATTTGGCATGAAGCAAGGTCTCATACCATTTTCACTGTTTTTCATACAACCCCTCTTACGCGATTATGACGTTATTACACAGATATTTTGGAAACACAGAATCTTGAGGATATTATCTGGGCTTCTACTGAAATCAATTTATAAATTTGTTTTTTTTTTTTTTATAAAAATGACTACAATTTTTTTTCAAAAACATTTTCAAGGGTTTAGAAAAAAGACTTATTTCTTGGAACAAGTTTTGTGAAATATTCGAGTAAATTACAGAATTACCGAATGCTAACAGAGTTTTTAAGCGTTATCTCTCTTTTTTCGCGTTGCTTTTTGGTCAAACATCGGGTTGGATTGCTTTAGATGAGACGTAACAAGCTTTTAAATCATGCTCGATGTTGACGATAGGCGAGTGGGAAGGACCCACCCTCTTAAAAGAACTTTTCAATTCGAACTAATAGTTCCTAAGATTAACGCGTTCAAACAAACTAACTCTTCAGCTTTAAAATATTAAGTACAGATATCGATAAATTTATACGGTAAATACAAATGTGTTAAGACACTATATTAAATTATTAACCGGTTTCCATCCGAAGCGAGGCTGGAAACCGTAGACGCTGCTAAATAGCCAATAAAGTATTTACGCGGGGAGGTAACTACCATTACCGACAGATTTGCTGCGTCCACGCAATAGCCTGTGTTCACACTAGAGGGAAATTCGCGGCTATTTTTATTTTTTATCTAGGTCTTACTGTCCCACTGCTGGGCAAGGGCCTGCCAGACTTCTCTCTCGCACTGTCTCAAACCAGTCATCGCCGTACGCGTCCAGATCATCCCGCCACCTTTTATGCCGCTTTCTGGCTGCGAACACACTGCTTTTTTAAGTTATTAGTTGCGGTTAAAATTGAAATAAAAAATACTTCTAGTCTAGCTTACTCTATCGTTCAACATGTAAACGCTAGCAATAGTGAAATATTGTTCCAATTAGAGAGTATCAGTAAGTACTATAATGAAAAAGGTTGAATAAAAAAGTTTTTATATAGGAAACTGTGGGTTATTTTTGAGTTGTGAAATCATTTAATATTTTCTCCTACTCTAGGGTGGATTGGAAGGATCACATTTTTACTGATTCAAACCCACCTGTCTCCTTTAGTTGCTCTTTGCGTTCCAGGAAACGGTAGCTCTTTCAAAAATTTCAGTGTAAACTGCAGACTGTGTTTTTTTTGTAGGTGGGAAAATCATCCAATGCCATCCTGCGCTCTTGGGCGGGAGGGCGTGTCAGACTTTTACTGACTGAAAACCCACTCCAGTTCCTTCTTTGCCTTCGTCCCAGGGCCGAGTTTTCCTTTCAGAAACAAACCGTTAGTCCCGGTAGGCTTCGACTCTGCTGGTATCTACGGTTTGTTGATATCTCCTTTGCCACACACTTTGGACAGTTGCCGGACAAAATGTAGGTAATATTTGAATTTTAATGAGACGCACTTTGAAAATAATTAACGTAGATCATCGTGTAAAAAAAATTAGAGCAATATGAAATAAATAAATTAGATTTGATTAATGGAAAAAATTGTTTATACTTTAGGTTTTTATAGTTGGTAAATCGTCTAACAACTTCTTTTATTTGCATTTTGTGTTCTAGGGCCACGGCATCTCTCTTGAAAAATCCAGCAAATATTTTTTATACTACAGTGTTAAGCGAAATACGCTCAAAAACACAGCAAATATTGATTCACATTTGAACTATTAGTGCAGTCAGTTTGTACAACTCGACGACATGTTACAGAGTTACCTCACTCAGTTATTTAACCCAAAAAAATAATTTGATTTAATATTCGACCGCGCGTATTGGCGGCTTCCTGGCCGCGACTACCCCGCTATTGTGGACACAGCCTAACTATTTATATCGGATTTGTCTCAATTTAAAGTTAATTGGTACGACAAAACGATTAGTTAGTGCCGTTTTCCACGATTCCTTTTCAATTATTCGGATATAATCGACGGGCGTGTTAATTTATTAGATAATTTCATTTTCGATTGGTGCGGGCGATGCTAGTAATTAGGTTTTATGATTACAGCCTTTAATGAGTAGAGGAGCATAGTTTTGTGCTGATATAAAAATGGGAAGAGGTTTTCAATTTGTCGTTTGTTCAATACTTCCTTGCTTACGACAACGAAAATTTAAAAAATAATAAAGAAAATCGAATAAAGAAATTCGACGGGTTTGGTCGACGCTACGGTTTCCTATATGAGAATTTTTAAAATCACACATATCTACAATAATATTATAAAGAGGTAAAATTTGTATTTTTGTTTTTAGGTTTTTTTGTTTGTAGGAGGTAATCTCTTAAAGTACTGGTCCAATTGCGAAAATTTTTTCACCGATAGAAAGCTGCTTTATTCCTGAGTGACTTAGACTATATTTTATGTGTGCGGGCAAAGCCGCGGGCAAAAGCTAGTAATATTATAAAGGCGAAAGTTTGTGACTGTGTATGTTTGTTACTTTTTCACACTCGAATAGATTTCAATTAAATTTGTTACACGACACACATGAGCATGTCCTGGCATTGCTTAAGGATACTTTTTCTAATAAATATCACGCGGGGGAAGCCGTTGCCAGAAGCTAGTTGAGTATATTTAGACCAGTAACCTAAATATTACACCGATTTACAATTTCCAAAACTGTTTCACAAATTGTCGCCATATTTTTTCGTATGCAGTTTAAGTTTGTTTCGGTTAGATGTTTAATACTCAGCCTGCATCAGTCGGCGGGGTGGATGCCAAATATTTGTGCGCGCTAATCGTAGTTCTAACGTCAATAGTTAGGCTGAAATGTGCCAGACAGCATTCTCCCAATGTGTATCGCATCATACGATTCCATAAATTCGATATTTAACGCTGAAAATGACTTTATGACTGAGCGTTGCTTCAGTTTTCATATTTTGAGGATTATTCTGAGCAAATGAGTCGTAAATAGCCTAAACTTTCGTTAAGTAGGTACTAAGAAACACAGCGTCTCATCAAGTGAAGTGTCAAGTTCTGAAAGCTCAGTATAAAGTGCTCTAAATCCGAATATAGTTGAGATAGCAAGCACGTGTAGACGTTAACCAGCAGTGAGTTAATCTAAGCCGCAATCAATCGCGTTGGTCGGACGTCCATTCATCTTGGCTGCCGGCAGGACACTGTCCCACTGAACTGCACAAAGCGACACAAGCAACATTTCTGAACGCAATCATTCTCCATTCAATATCCGATTTTGAAAAAAGAACTTGTAGTGATGTGACCTTGCTTTTACTCGATTCGTTTTTCGTTCAACACGCAGGCGCGTTGGTGTTCGGATCAATGCCGAAAAACGGGGGCTTGTGTCCCCCGCCGCGGGTTGGCCGCAAAGTAAGCGGTCGCGGCATCTGAAGGGTTAGGCCCGTTGGTCCTGGTTGCTAGGCAACGCCGCCTTCGTACTGTGGGTCGATAATGCCCGCGTTATAATTTTCTTTAATCGCAGGCGGGGACTTTGCCGGGTTGATTCGGTTTAGATATCTTTGTTAGGGAAATTTGGGTAACGATTTTGTGTAATCTGAATTGGAGTAACTAAGGGCCTATGTGAAATAGGTATTTTTATTTGTGGCTTATAAATAAAAACAATACGTTACAGGCATCTAATCTAAGCTAGGTATGTGTTGATATATTTATACTAATATTATAATGAGAAAAGATTGGATTTTTGTTTGTAATGGATGAACTCAAAAACAATTGGACCAACTTTGAAAAATGTTGCATCAAGAGAATGCTACTTTATCACTGAGTGACATAGATTATATATTTTCTACTCTCACGTGGGCAAAGCCGCTGGCAGAAGCTAGTATACGATATTTATTTTAGGATTAAACGTGGGTAAGGACTTATAATTAAAAGTTTTTACTTTTAATTATAAGCCTACGTTTTTAACAAAATTTGTTATTAGAAGAGCTTTATAAAACAATTAATACACAACACAATCTATCAAAGAACAATTCCTGATCAATCTGTGTTTTATTAATGCATAATTTTAATAACATTGGCTATCATTTCCTTGGCAGGATTCGTTAAAAACAAAATAAAGCTAAAATCAAATTTCAAGAATTATATTATTTACCTGTTAATGCATCGCAGAAATGAAAGAATCCATAAACTCGAAAATTCAACATTCAAAAAAAGAACATAGTCACGGAGCTAGACTTTTTTTTCCGACACTCATCTCACTACATCATTCCAATCTCCCAACATATAGAGACATAGTCCCCCAACTCACGAAGACAGAGTCCCCCATCTTACTCCGTTGCACTAATCAAAGACAGTGAAAGCGGTCAGTGCCTTGACCCACTAGTTAATAGCTGTACAAATACGGGCAGCGTACTAGTACAGTTACTAGCGCTAGTGAGAGTGCCATTAGACCACGTTAGACAGCACATGCGTTCATTGATGACAGCTATATGTTAGTGAATCAATTCGAGGGGCAATTATGCTGTGGTCTGTGGTGTCAGTACTGTTTGTTGTGGAGGATAGTAATAGTGAATGAAATGTTAGAAAATTAGTGATAAATGGTCAGTGTGTAAACATATTCGGTTTTGGGGTTGGTATTTTGTGGTTAGGGCTTAGAAGGAAGAATAAATTAAACCATGAATCGCTGGTTAATTTAGTCGATGGCCGCTTACATGTATGTGGTTTGAAACTAAATCGGTTTGGACTATTAGACACCATCTTTACCACAAAATTGATTTAGGAAGCACCTTTTGCTTATTTCTTTGTTGGCGCAGTGGCTGAGTGATTGGCTGCTGATCTGCGTCTCGTGGATCCGATTCCCGCAAGAACCAACATTTTGTATGGCCTACAGATCGGGGTGTACGGTGTATGTAAGTTTACATGGTTGTGAACCCGATCCTGATAAATTAATAAGATCTACTATGAGGCAAGATTATTTATTGAAAAAAAAGAGCGTTCCAAGTGTACAAAAACATACCTATGAAAACGGTTCAATTCCCGAATTGAGTTACAAAGATTTTTACGAATCGCAAAAAAAGTATTTTTGTGACGTAACTACAAATTTACAGTTACAGGAACCGTAGACCTGAGTATACTGTTTTTAATTTCGATTCGATACCATCTACGTGTTCCTGAGATAAAGGGTCTTGACAAACAGATAGACAGACGGACAACAAACTGATTCTATAAGAGTTCTGTTTTTTTCCTTTTAAGGTACGGAACCATAAAAAGAAAATAAGTGATTTCCGATTTTAATTACATTCACTGATGAAAATCCATTTTTATTTTTCAAGAATTTTTGTTGCCTCGTTTAAAAAAGAGGTTCTCCTAAAAAAATACAATTTTATACCCCACGAAGACAGAAATAACTCAACGACGACCTTTTGTTGTCACATAAAATTATGCTTTTAGAAAAAGCCTTATCTATACTATACTATCACACTTATTACCGCTCCTATAGATCTTAGCGTAATGTTATCATCACATTTCTATTCTGAACCTAAAAGCTTCTGCCCGCAAGCGTAAAAGTAGGTTTCTCCATACAAAATTTGGACCCCCGTTTCATCCCCTTAGGGACTGAATTTTGTAATATCCTCTCTAAGTGCTCACCTACGTCGTAAAAGGAAAAATTTTGCAAAATTTCACGCTCCTAGTCCCAGTAGTTTCGGCTGTGCGATGATATGTCAGTCAGTCAGTTTCTCCTTTTATAAGTATATAGATATAGCCTTCGTCGAAAAATGGTCTATTTGCACTAAATTATTTTTTCAATTCGAACTTCTACTTCAGTATTTTACGACATTTTGATATGACAATCATTTAAAATAACTTAAAATTCAAAATTTGACTATGATGTAGCAACAAAATCAATATTGTGACAAAGCTCCTTAGTTAAGATTTCAAAAAAATGCGTGTTCAACTAAACAAATAAACACACGCTTCAGCTTTATAAATTTAGTATATGTATATATACCTATTATCACACTAATATCATAAAGACGATAGTTTGTGAGTCCCGAGAGTAAGTATCCTTGGTATCTATGGGTCGTCCGTAAGGGAATCCCGGGGTGCCGGGACGTAAGGCAAAGAAGCCTACTGGGGCCATCGGTTCGCTTCTGAAAGAAAAAGCCGGCCCTGGTATAAAAGGCAAAGAAGCTACAGGAGTGGGTTTGTAGTCAGTAAAAGTCTGACACGCCCTCCCGCTACACCCTGGAGAGCGAAAAGTCAGTGGATGTTTTTCTACCTAAAAGAAAAAGTATCCTTGGGATAATTTTCTACTATTAACCACAGGCAGCAGACACAAATATTTTTAAGAAAATATTATACTTCTACGAGCAAAACAATTCAAGCGGGGCCTTCCTTATCTCCCTAGCTCTCAGACTATAATTACACTAAACAAGCCAAGGCATTTCGATACTCGGCCGGTTCAAAGGTTCTGAGGTCAGTAGCAGCGAGAGTGAAGCGTAATGTATTTACATATGCGTATGTGCACAATGTTGCAAGATTCAGGGTTACGGACGCACGTGGCTAGGTATGTGGTCTGCAGTCTAGGTCATAGGATGACTTAGTTTACTGTATTGATATTGTTTGGCCTATTATTAAGGTGGGAACCATTGGAAAGCATAAGGCTACTTCAGCACGTATGCTTTGTTATTTTGTAGCCTCTTTTATAGATTTTTATGTAACTTGTGTTCTTAGTAATATAACTTTGATTTGTTGTTAATAGGACAATAAGTTAATTATGATTACATCACTGCTTACTGTGGTATCGAAAGAGATTGCATGAGAGTAGGTAAACGAACTGGCATGTTAAATGTACTTCTAAGGATTTTGTATGTTCTAGAATAGGTTTGAAAATTGAATAGAACAAAATAATGTCTAGTTTTGTGAGTCAGGACGCAACCGTTGTAACGTGATGTTATAATATTGAAATCCAGTAAAAATAGTCAATCAAGATAAAAGTTTTATTTCTTCCTGAGAGTGTCGCCAAGCGCGACATTACCATCAGGTGGGATCGCAGTCAAGCACTAGTGTATATTAATTTAAAAAAAATAATCTTATAGTTATTTTTATCCATTCTAAGTTTATAAATGTAAAAGTAACTCTGTCTGTCTGTCTGTTACGCCTGCGCGGTTAAACTACTGAACTAATTTTGAGTAAATTTAGTGTGGAGTAAACTTGAGCGCCAAGGAAGGACATAGGTTGCTTTTTATCTGGTTTCGATTTCGCGTCCGGTATTCACTTGGACAATGCCGCCGGCAGAAGCTAGTATGTTTTAAAACGTAGTCCCCCTCATCGCCTCTGTCGGTATGTTCGCGATAAACTCAAAAATTACTGAACGGATTTTAAGGCGGTGTTCATCAATAGATAGACTGATTTATGTGGAAGGTTTATGTGTATAATAAATGCATGTTATTGTAGAAACAAGTCAAGAATTTCAAGGATTTGAAACACTCGAGCGAAGCTGGGTCGTGTCGCTAGCTGTGCAAATAAAGTAACATTTATTGGGTTTTTTTTTATGATACTAAAAACAAATTCTGAATATAAGTGCAAATCGGACTCGCGCACTGAGGGTTCAAAACAGTTCAATTCTCAAATTGAGTTACGCAGATTTTTCGCAAAAAAGTTTCTTTTGTGACGTAATTACAAATTTTTATTTTTCAGGTTTTTTCCTATACTTGTGCTATGAGACCTGGCTTTATGCCAAATTTTAGGATTTTAGGTCAACGGGAAGTACCCTATGAATTTTGATTCCCTTGAGATTGTCGAAATATACGTTTTTTGCGACATAAACGGCAGTATCTTTTTTTTTCGTAAACTCAGAAATTCGATTTTTTTTTCATAGCATTTTATTTTTTAGATCGATACCTCTGCGAATTCCCAAGATAAAGAGTCTTGACAGACAGACAGACAGTCAGGGACAACAAAGTGATCCTATACGCGATTCTTTTTATACTTTTGAGGTACGGAAACCTAAAATTAAACGCTGCTTTTATTCTGCTTTACATTTCGAATTAAAAAAAATACACAGAAATTCCTAGTATTTTATTCCAAATATTTTTTATAAATCTTTATGTTTAGGTTTATTTTATATTCCATCATATTGTAATGTTAATATCAAATTATCACTTGATATTAATTTTAAAGTAATACCTAATATGATACTGGGGCATACGGTGCTAAGCTGTAAGTACTTTAAATATTAAAATAAAAAATAAAAAACAAATTAAATAATAATTAATTAGTAATTAATTAATTTAAAAAAACAGGTTTTTAATTAATTTATTTTTTTAATAATTTAGCATAGCATAGCATAGTCGGCCTTTTGTTCCCACTGTTGGGACTCAGGCCTCCTCTCTAGGAGAGGGAATGGGCCGTAATCCACCACGCGGGCCCAGTGCGGGTTGGTGGATGTCACATATCTTTGAATTTTTGGTTCTAGGACATGCCGGTTTTCTCGCGATGTTTTCCTTCACCGTTTTGAGAGCAGTGGTGATGAAATAAATTACACAAAGTAATGCGCCTGGCTGGGTTTGAACCCGCGACCTACAACTCGTAAGTCGGGGCCGTTACCACTCGGCCACCACTGCTCTACTGTTAATAATTTACAGTATAAAAAATAGTTGCAAAAGGAAAAAAAAGATTCCTGAGTATAGTGAGTATAAAATCCTTGAATGAAACACCTAACGCGGAGTTCTATTTTTTAGTTGAAACATTCAATATTAGATTGAATAAAAAATAGGTATTTTATTGCTCAGTAATTAATTGCTATTGGTTTTTCTCTTCTTTTTCAATTCTCTTCAAATAATTTCTAAAACCCCAGGTGCAGCGACGGTTACAGACTTTTGCTGATTGAAACCCACCCTTGTTCCTTCTGTGGCCCTTGGTGTTCAAAGGCCACGGTAACTCATCGTCATCATTTCAGCCGAAAGACGTCTACTGTTGGACAATGGCCTCCCCCACAATGAACGGCTCTGTTCGTTTCGCATCCATTCGATTCCCGCAACCTTTACCATTACCATACTGCTGCTATGGCAGTTATTGGCCCAGGCGGGCACCGCCAAGTCGAGTTACATAGTGTCCATGATGTTGCCGTACGTAATTTTAATGTTAGCTAAGTCAAATCTATTTACAAAATAATTACTACGTAGCTAGGTCTATACATACGACTCAAAAAATTCTTTTTCAATACACTTAAACGGAAAACCCGCTCTCTTACCTACCGCTTTTAGGTAGTGCAGAAAACTGTGCGAGTTAACCCCGCTACAATTTATTGTATCAGGCTAGGCGCTAAGCGACCCCCACGAGTCGTTGTAAGTGTATTGAAAATCGTCTTTCGATACACGTGGAAATTTGTCGCTGCTGCACTCGGTTCCGTAACACCCTCGCTCGAGAATTCCGTCTCGGTCGCGTTGACCAACTTACTCCATTTGTATCAAAACGTATTTACTATTACCGTGATACGGAACCCTGCTTTCCTGGATAGGTAATCCTACTAGCTCTATAGCACCAACTCCTATTCGAGTCTGTCTACGCCGCTTACAAACCAATCTAACACTAAACGCTTAGACCGTAAACCATAATAGGTATCATAATCTGTCGGTACTCTACCCATACCCGGTACCAGTATTCGGTACCGCAATTTGTCGGTCCACGGTATACTGTTGGTATTTACGCATGTTACTGTTTGTGGTGAGGTGAAAGTGAACCTTTATGTGACGTCACTTCACGTCCGTGCGACACTATTAACCATGTAACGCCGCTGTGAGATATAGGGATAGCAGATTAGAGAGCGGAGTTTGAAATTTTCAAGTCAGATTTTTTTTTGGTAGAGTTGAAACTTTTAAGATATCCCTACAAGCAAATTCAGAGTACGAAGTTAGGTAAGGAAATAAAAATTTAACAGAGTTAATTTAAATTTAAAAAAAATAATTTCTCAGTTTGGTATACTAATCAAAAATTATTTGATCTCATCACAGATTCAGTGTTCAAACATAAACTTTACTTAACGAACAAAACTGCTGAACATTATCTTTATATATAGGGTGACTGGCAATTAGTGCGCGATACTTAACACGTAACAACAGCAAAGCCGAAATCGCGAAAAATTATCAGCTGTTCAGTACATGGCAAATATAAATGTACTGCACAACTGATTTTTTTTTCGCGATTTCGGGTTTGTTCCCATAGTAAAAGTTGTTGGTTATCATGAGCACAATCACGTGTTTAAGTATCGTACACTAATTACCAGTCACCCTATATATCATTCTTCTGTACGTGTGTTTGTCACCTAACTCCTCCTAAACGGCTTGACCGATTTGGACCAAATTTTGTGTATATGTTTGAGTGGATTTCTGGACGGTATGAAAATACATTTGAAGTCGGTAGGTGGCGATGCAATCGAATTTTATTTTTTTTTTGACAAAATGTCAGCATATTAGTGTTTCTTTTTATACGCTGTTCTGCCCGATAGCTGGCATTTTGTCAAAAAAAAATTAAAACCCGATTGACAGTAGTCTCAAACTATCAAATAATTAAAATAAATATTCGCAATCAAAATTTCTAATCTCTCTTTTTTGTCTAACCGTACAGTTTATTCTAGGTATTCTCATACGGGCCGCTAATGTGTATCGACAATGCCCTCCTCATTTAGCCCAACACTACGGCAACAGTAGCGACTTTATCACTATCGATGCGTATATTAATTACCTACAAATGTGCGACAACACTACGAACAGGTGGCAATTGATTTAGAATAAAATCCTGTGGTTTAGGGGAGTATTGACTGGAATGGAACTGTTTTAGAATTTGGAACCAGTTTTTGTTATTATTGCCTGTTTTTTAATAATGTTCAAACTTAAAATCTGAAGAAATACTTTTCAAAATATTCAAAAATTATGTAGCTAATATATATTTATTTAATTGGAACTATCGACCTATGCCCTGTACTAGATCAGTGTAGGCAGAATATTAAATCTTTATACTCTCATATAAAATTCAAAAAATATTTATACTTTTTATGTTTTTTTTTTTTTGTTTTTTTTTTTTTTTGTTGTATGGATACAGTTACTTTGTTGTTTACCTCTAGAATACGGATCTAACACATTCTAATATATTTGTAGTATTTGGCAGCAAATGTATCGAGTCAGCCTTCTTGGCAAACTTCGCTGAGGTAGTCAACCCAACAATAAAATTCTCAGCTCTATTTTACCGAGATCGCACCTGTTTCAATGATTCCACATATAGTCCATTTGTGCAGACACTTGAGATATAAAACTACACCAATTTTACATCACAATATCCATTAGGAATCAAATCGCTGATTAATCAAAACTGTCACTGAACTTCACTCGGAAAAATCCCGCGATAAACTCACAAATCGTAAGTTATGGATATTGATAGCCCCCATCCTTAGACAATCCTTATAAGATTAAAAAGTTATTTTAAAACAGACCATCCTGAAACCCATCTTTGAAAATAATGCTGCATAATATCTTTTTTTAATGGGTTTTCCTTTTTTTATATTGTCCGACCGAAACCGAAACCGAATTTCGTCGCTTACTCACTTGGATGGAATTTAACGCGCCGAACATGACTGATTACAGTGCTAGAACTCCCGAATGCAGTTTCAGTTTCGGTCATAGTTTCGGCAAGTTTGCTGCCGAAACAGAAACTAAACCGAAACTCGTTTTTTCGCCGAAACTCAACCGAAACCGAAACCGGACATTCGGTAGGACGCCATTTTTTTATATCTATTAAAGTTTAGCTCGACTGTAGAGTTTCTAAATCACAAGTATAATCAAAACTAACTCAGGCGAAAAAAATAATGAAATTATGACACGTAAGTGTTATTAACAGTGAGCAGTGGTAGTCGAGCACAAAAGATCCAGAAGGGTCGAAGTGCTCTGGTTTAAGGCCAGCCCCACATCAAGATAAGATAAGTGGTAGTCGAGTGGTAACGGCCCCGACTTACGAGTTGTTGGTTGCGGGTTCAAACCCAGCCAGGCGCATAACTTTGTGTAAATTATTTCATCACCACTGCTCTCAAAACGGTGAAGGTAAACATCTTGAGGAAATCGGCATGTCCTAAAACCAAAAATTCGAAGACATGTGACAACCACCAACCTACACTGGGCTCGCGTGGTGGATTACGGCCCATCCCCTCTCCTGGAGAGGAGGCCTGAGTCCCAACAGTGGGAACATTATAAGGACGACAATACTATGCTTTATGTGGTATTAACAGTATTATATAAAATAAATATTATGATAAGCAGTTGATCGATTTATGTCGTTTATCAAGACGGAAATATCAGATATATCCCCTTATTTAGATAGAAAGTATGAAGAAAATTGTGTTTTAGATGAGATTAGATAAAGTAGTGTATGACACTGCTCATAACTTGGTGTTAAAACATTAACAACAACGCCAACGACTTTATGAGACATATCTCAGTATCATAAACTACTATTTTATTATAAGTTTCGACACACCATTTATGTAGGTATTACAGTTTCAGAGGGTACGTAGTAATTATAAAAGGTACAACATTACAAATGTATCCAGTTTTATATAAAAGTTCAAGTGAGAAGATATTATTGTCAAATCTCTTTTGGACTTTACCTTTGAAAGTTACCGCGGCCCTGGAAAATAAAGGGCAAGTAAAGGAATACAGGTAGGTTTTGGTCAGTGAAATTTTAACATTCCCTCTCGCTCCACCAGAGCAGGAGGAGTTATTCGATAATTTTTACTTTGACATACCATGAGTATATCGATCCTGCTTGTATAGATTAAGCTTTCATCTACTTAAACAAGCCGATTTTGTAGCCCACATAAAAGCTTAGGTACTCAGTCATCTTTGTAAGCAAAACCTGCCGTAATTTGCATACTCCCCTAAGACAGGCCAACGCCCACATAATACTGATATTAGGCACAGAACCCTCAACGGGGCCCGTTAATATAATATCCGTATATCCGAATATCCCAAAGTATCATCAATCACTGAGCAAGGGCGCGTTAAGTCGACACATGTAAATTTTTCGCACAAATTATACGGTAGGCCGGTACTGGCAGAGTTGCCAGAGGAAAAATTTGTAGCTTTGAATGTTGCCTGTAAAAAAAATAATGTGCTGCTCATTAGGATTGATCGAGTTAGAAGTTGGAGCTGTAATCAAGAAACATATTCAAGCGTTGATCTCTGAATGCTGTTACATTTGAGAAGGTACAGATCAATGCTTCAAAAATGCTTCTAAACTCTCAAGCAAGGTAAAACTAATACTTTTGCAAGCCTTAGAGTAACTGAAGACTTTCAATGGAAAGACATCTACTTTTGGACATAGGCAAGTGTCACCACAATGAACGGACTCGTGCGTCTCGCATCTATCGGATTCCCGCAACCCTTACTAGGTCATTGGTCCACCTTGTAGGAGGCCTGCGTCTTCCGGTACGCGGTTGCTACTCCAGAACCTTTTGGTCCTAATAGCCATCTGTTCTGCGAGCAATGTGCCATGCCTACTGCTACTTAAGTTTGGCGTATTTTCGGGCTCTGTCTGTAACCTTAGTTCTGCGGATATTTTCATTGCTGATTCGACTGAAGACTTTATTTCTCCGCAATCTCCAGCGTAAAGCAACGAGATATTAACAAATCTACATAGCATAGTCGGCCTTACAACGTTCCCACTGTTGGGACTCAGGCCTCCTCTCTAGGAGAGGAAATGGGCCGTAATCCACCACGCGGGCCCAGTGCGGGTTGGTGGATGTCACATGTCTTCGAATTTTTGGTTCTAGGACATGCCGGTTTCCTCACGATGTTTTCCTTCACCGTTTTGAGAGCAGTGATGATGAAATAAATTACACAAAGTAATGCGCCTGGCTGGGTTTGAACCTGCAACCTACAACTTGTAAGTCGGGGCCGTTACCACTCGGTCACCACTGCTGACATCAAATCTACACTAAAATTATATTTTGTTTGTAGGAGGTAATCTCTTAAAGTACTGGTCCGATTGCTAAAACTTTTGCACCGATAGAAAGCTGCTTTATTCATGAGTGACATAGGCTATATTTTATGTAGTACGTGGACGAAGCTGCGGGCAAAAGCTAGTAGTTTATAATTTTGGGACTATTTGCCTATGTTCCCAGCCTTATCCCAAATACAGTGTGATCTGATTCAATAGTAATTTGAAAATACAAGCTATTTTCAGTGAATCTTTTTCTACAAATTAGAATACAATTTGTTAGCATTAATTGCACGTTCAGATGAATTGGTACAAATGTTATCCTATAAAATTGTTAACCCTCCTCTCGCCCGTTTCACTTATGTTACACTATATTGCTTTTAATTAATCCTATTCATTAAATCCGTCGCTATAACGCTGCTAAATTTACAGCAACATTAGGGGAGGCTCGGGTCAAAAGTAACCTTTCCACAACTGATTACAGTAATTCCATAAGTATACATTCTGCCTCCACGTACCCTTTACCCAAAAAGGGGTCCGGGAAAAAAATACAAAAAACCGAAAAAGATATTTCACTCCAAAGAGCCCTATTACATTGGTCTTGGCAAAAAAGCCTCCGCACCAACGGCTCGCATCAATTAGTGGAGGAGGCGCGGGTAAACAGGCCCGGTTTAGGGGCAAATAATCGGCGCCTCATTTACGGAACGTTCCCGAATACCCGCCTCCACCCTGTGTTTACTAGTCATTAAGCACGAAGATACTCTGCCGAACATTATTTGGTGCTTAGCTATGAGGGTTTTTAAGCCAGCCATCTGCCAATTAGTTATAGAAAATAGGATGAAGGAAAATGATGAGAAATTCACTATGATGGCGCTAAGTCATCGCAACTGTATTAAACGAAGAATAATGATTCCGTTTTCATTTTCTTAATCAGTGAAAAATGATCACACATTATCTACCTACTGACCGCAGGACATTCTCTATGTAGGATAGTTTCATAGACAATTTCAGACCACAAAATAATAATTATGACATAAAAACATTTTCGCAACAGATTAACCCTAAGAATGCGACATTCGCGCAGCAATTCCGGAAAAATTCCGCACAACACTTAAAAATTACGCCGCGTCCTCAATTTCCGCTAGCGTGTGCGCGACGGGCGTTATTTTTCTCGCGCCATTTACTCAGATGTCCGTCATAGCAGAGATTTTTCCGCACCAGACTCCCGGGGAACTGGAGCCAAGTGCTAAAATGCAAATCACGAGTATTAATATTAATATGGACGGAGAGATGAATTCTCTGAGCTCGTATTTATGCATGGCTACTTTAGGCTTTCATGGGATACGAAATCTCTTGAATATTTTTCGTCAGTGACTGTTGAGACAGCCGGGATTCTAATTTGGTGTTAGGGTAGAATAAATTATATAGTTTTTTTTTTAATAGTCAGATTTTTATACTTGGTACGTGTTTATAGAATCAACTGTTGTGTCAACGTTTGGTGAGTGCGTTTTTAGTAGGTATTTTTGAACGACTTTGAAAAAGAATTTTCGACGACTAAATCCTGAATTATTCCCGCAAGTTATTAAAAGCTGGGTAATATTTTCGTCTGCACAAAACCTACTTAATTTCCCCAGGCTCTGAACGCTATCCGTGTTATTCCAGACCCTTTCCCGTCCATTTAGCTCGGGAAGATGCATGCACAGATAGTGACGCCGTAATGGCGGACGTTAAATGCCTTCAATGGCGTCGTTAGGGTTAAAATTAAAAATGACCGTGATGCAGCGTTTTCTTTTTTGTTCCGAAGGGACGCCCGAGTTTTGTTGAAAGAATATTTTGAAGGGACGGGCCGTTATGACCCTGGGAGGTGTGGGAGGGTTATTATATAAGAGGGTGGGCTAAAGGGAACAGTAGCTGACGATGTTGGCTCATAATGAGTTCCTTTTTGTATTTTTTTATCGTGTTATTTTACCTTTTTTCTAGCTCTAAAGTAATTTTTACTTTGTTTATATTTTTACTAAGTGGGTGCGGCTTAGAAATGGATGAGTATTTAATTTACATATTTTATCAATATTTTTGTAATGTTTTTTTTTTCATATATTTCGTGTCAAAAAGCCCTCGAGCTTTACAAATATTCCGAATTAGTTTGGAGAGTTATAATTTAGTGCTTCATTTAGGGACAAATATACAATTAGACTAGACTAAAACACAGAAAACGCCTCGTTCATCTAGATTATCTAAATTTCATTCTACATTTTACAAAAGCTAGGTAAGCATAAAATAAAAGACCAGTTTTAAGGATTAAACGTTTACATAATCAACTGTTTTTTGGGCTTTAATAAAAATGAAGCGCTAGGAGTTGGTGGACTCTCGTATATATTTTTATTTATGGAGTGTTCAAAGAATATTTTTGTCGGAGGCCGGGCTAAGCTCTTTACCGCTACACAAAACTGGGCAATTTAGTCTGTCGCACCGCACCTGTTAATTAGTATTTTAATTAAAATTAATAGGCGATTACTCCGTACAATTTTCAAGGAGATAAACTTTTAATAGGTCGTTGAGCTTGTTTTGTTAACGGGTTACATTATTAAGGGATGTTTGTGTTAGATCGTTTTAGAATATTTTTAAAATGTTATGAAATTTTCCTGGTTATAGACAACTTACGAACCATACTGATCGCCAAACTTTAGTGGCAGTGGGTAGGGTAGAGAGTCGATGAGGTCGAAAGGTTCTGGCCACTCCAGTAACCGAACCTGATGCGAAGCGAAAGATGCAACTTTGAAAGGCCTATCGCAAGGTGGACCAGCCGACACACAACATGGTGGCCATCCCGCCGCCCAAAACTCCTCCTTCACAAAAGTCTCTAAAATATTTTTGTTCCTAGGGCTGGAAGATACGGCGTTGGTAGGCGTCCCGCAATGTAAATTGATGACCTGGTAAGGGTCGTGGGAATTCGAAGGCTGCGAGACGCACGTATAGGACCGGTAATTTTGGCGATTATAGGGCTCCCCATACCTAGGCCTCTGCCTAGGTCCACCGGTGGACGTCTTTCGGCTGAAATGCTGGTGATGAGTGTCTCGTAAGAAAAAGTGAGTTGTCTTTCTCTGAGGCTTTAATGCGATTTGTTTAACGTACTCGAGCGCGTTAACGTAAACAATCGTGTTAACGTAAACGATCGTTTATGTCAAATTGTATGGAAAAAAAGGTTTTACGTTGTTGTCATCAGACGGTGCTTATTCAGTTTTAGTACATACTAACATTTAATTGTGTATGGAGAACCAAGAACAAAAACCTCCAAAGAAAATAATTAACTCAAACCGAAATTCTGTCAACAACACCTTGTTGACAGAATTTCGGTTTAAGTTAATTATATACCCTGATTAATAGTATAATGGTGCGTCCACACACATACGTGGACTTATGTGGACTTATGTAGATTTTATACATAGACATTTCTTTGCACTGCTAGGTTGCACACACTAAATTCTATAAAAATCTATTTAAGTGTGTACTGTGTGGACGTAAGATGATATAAAAAGACCCGACTGACATCGGTGGGCAGGACGAGGTATCGGATCAAGGACACAGCTACATCTAAAATAAAAACAGTCGAAGCTTGCATTGCCCTTTACTACTTGTCTTATTAACCCTTTAAAACACAAACGGTTCTGCGGTGACGCCGAAGCCGCTCCGATGCCGAAAAAAGCCGAAATTCTCACGCGTGAAAGTGCCACTCCTCGTTTACCTTTTTCCCAATGGCTATCGACGAACCGCCTTTCGATTTCATTACGGACGTCCGACGTTTTTTATTTTTAAATCACGGCGTGCTCCACGCGGCTCAGTTTTTTATTTCCCCAAAGTTTCGTATGTATTTTTTTCCACGGTCCCGTTTCTTTTTTATGCACGCGCCCCGCAAACAATGCCATCGCGGCCACCGAATTAACTCCCGACTTTTTGCCTTTTGGCGCCAATAAAAATATTTTAATTCGACGCAAGCGTGTTAATTAATAATTAATATTTTTCGACGGGCAGTCGTTTAATGGCATCGTTTAACACGTGTTCCGATGCGATTGTTTTTTCGCGCATCGTTTTCATGAATGGAATGATGACGTAATAGGATAATGTCAGTGGCAATTTTACGTTTTTATTGGACTGCGTGTTGTTGATTTTTTTTTCGGTTACGAGCGCTCGGTCAATGGGACGAGTGCATCGTGTTTTAATTTTCAATGTCATTATCACTTTCACAATGAGTACCTACTCATATCTTTATTACGTGTTGTAGTGTTGGTGATATCAACATGTTGTTTTTATTTTATTATGCGTTTGATTATTTAAACGGATTTTTATGCATGGCCTTTTCTTATACGGTCTAGAGCGTTTAAAAGGGTCGATCTTAAACTGATTTCTGACCCTTGCCGTACCAAACTGGTCACTTGTAAACTCGTTATGGCCACGGGGCGACGATGTCGGGTCACAGGTCACGTGGTTGACCTTCGAACACGTTTGATTTGATTTGGTTATTTTTGACACGCGCTGCAGCGATAGGGTTAGACACGTAGTTATATTTAAACCAGTTTTATTGTTCAGTGAGTCGATTTTCGGAAGCCATTAGGTTATTTTTACAGTTGGTTTATAAGTTTGTCACAACTTTATGAGTTTTTTCTTCGCCATAATATTAAAGATTACCTACACATTTGTTCGATTTACTTATTGGTTATTTATGTATACACGTTTTTGTTTTAAACTCCTTGGTCTTAATTTTCCTTTGTCTTTGAGCAAAAAGTGCCAATAAACGTTTCAATTTGAGCTCAGGATTTACCATCTCTTCCGATTATGTATCTATATGACTCAGTCGGTTCTGCGCCTCCAGTCGAAGTCGTCCAACGACCCAGCGAAAAGTCGAGCAAGTCATCTGATAAAATCTACAATCGAAGTTGATCAGGTGTGACCCGTAACATGTGATTTGGTTGTAGCTTGTGCCGTGAAGAATAATATATATATATACTTTCTTTATTTGGTATCTCAAAACCGAAGACAGCAATTGTGTCAATGTCGATGCCGGGCGGTATATTATTTCCTATGATTTGCCTACTATCGCCTTTAGGTAATATTATTATAAGTCATAATTAAGCGCCTACCTGGATCAATCAATCTGCTTACATGTAGCGACTATGCCTATCTGACCTCCACAGCCCAGAAACTGGGAAACACGATACCCTTTGGTAAGACTAGGAGTCAAATTTTCAGGCTCCTAACTACCTGTAACTTTCAAAGATTTATCTATGTGTTTGTGCCAAAGGTTTAGTGTGCTTTCCGTGGTATGGAAGAATTTTGGTATTTAATAGATGGTCACCCATCTACGAGAGATGAGAGCTGTGGTGGCCGAGTGGTAACGGCACCGACTTACGGGTTTTAGGTCGCGGGTTCAAACCCAGCCTGGCGGATTACTTTCTGTAAATTATTTCATTACCACTGCTCTCAAAATGGTGAAGAAAAACATCGTGAGGAAACCGGCATGTACCAAAAATTCGAAGACATGTGACATTCACCAACCCGCACTGGGCCCGCGTGGTGGATTACGGCCCATTCCCTTTCCTAGAGAAAGGAGGCCTGAGTCTCAGCAGTGGGAACATTAAAAGGCCGATTATGCTTATGCTTACATGATAGGGTACTACTTTTTATCTTGTCTGTAGGAACAATTTTCTATTTTTTTTGACACGGCCGAAGTCGATAGCTGTAGCTAGTATACCTATTTATAAAGATGAAGTAATATCAGCCGCCATATCTGACAATTACGTGCGCTCAGCGCGCGTGCAGCGGCTCCTGTTAGCGCGAGGGCGCGTCGCTATCGACCACCTTTTACGACGTAAACAAGCTCTGCAAATGAGATAGCCAAAGTGTTGAGCTAAATATTATTAGGGCCCTTTTTTTTGTAGAAATTCACGACTGAGCGTCGTTAGTCAGATATGAGACTAATAATGTGACTGGCCTGTTGGTTTAGTGGTTAGTGGCCCTGACTGCTATCCCGGAGGTCGTGGGTTCGATTCCCACCCTGGACAAATGTTTGTGTGATGAGCACGATCATTTGTTCTGTGTCTGGGTGTAATTTATCTATATATGTATGTATTTAGAAATATATAAGTATGTTTATCAGTTGTCTAGTACCCATAACACAAGCTCTGCTTAGCTTGGGACTAGACGGCGTTGTGAGATAGTTGTGGAATATTATTATTATTATTAATTTTCTTTTCCTGTCTTAATTATATTTTGATATTTATTTGTAGATATATTATTTGGTATTGTATGTAAGTACAGTCAGGTATCAAAAGTGCAATTGCACTGTGTCAATGCTAAAGTATCTAAAATTTATTTTTAGAAGAGGTTCAATAGTTCCTGACTAATTAAATTTGTAGCATAGAATCTAAAGTATTAAATAAACTAGTTGTAGACCATTAAACGTTTACTATAAAGCAATTTTGGACTCTTTAGAATTGGTAGCGTGTATCTGCATTAGTATTACTTTTGATGTTTATACACTGACAACCCTAAATCTGTCTCCTTTCCTTCAGTCCATCTAAAGGTTGTCTGTAAAACCTTACCATGTGCGATAAGACCGCCCAAAATACACTTGTTTTTGTAAATGTTTGACCTGTATTTTTTCTTATATGGTGTACAATAAAGGTGCCATTCAAACCTCAGCTGCAGGCAGCGGATGCAGGCAGCACGTGCGGCGGCTGCACCTGCACGACTGGTTTTCTATGTAGTAGTATGGATTTTGTGAAAACCATTCCGACCGCAACCAATTGATATCACAAAGCTAAAATATGTTTTTTTTTATCTGTCAATAAATTTAGTTTCCCCGGTATATGGAAGAAAAGAATCTTCTCGCCAACCCTTCGATTTTTACTATTACACTTAACTACTGGTCCATTATAAGTAGGTACGATCATTTAGAAACATTTCTGAAAATAATAATATATGGGTAAATTACTGTTTATAGTTTTGACGTTTTAAACCTTCATGAACTTCCAGCAAATACAAATGACACAGAAATAACTGCTTCATAAACAAACCCTCCACAAATCCTTACATTTATCAAGTTTAAAACAGAACACTTTGAGCACCGCTGTCACCCGCAAGGGTAGACCGGGGATGTAAGGGACAAATCGCTGCTGCCCGTGGCCAGGCACGCAGACCCGTTTGCAAGACGCACCCTCGTAATCCCCTCTCTACCCTAACACCCGCGCCCACCCTCATTACATATAAGGATAGTTAAAATTGCCCCCTTCTCCCCTCGCGTGGTGAATTGCACGGTTTTACGTCTTTAATAAAACGAGGTAGAACGCTTAAATTTGAGCGTAACGCTTACGTACTGAGTATTAATATTTGAGTTTATATGTACTTAAATTGAGACAGGGAAATGTAGGAATTTGTTCGGTTATAGTTTTGCGTCATGAAAGTATTTTGACAGTTACTAATAAATGCACTAGCTGTACCCGCGTCTTTGGTTACTGCTCCGTTTTCGTGAGTTTTAGCATGATGTTATATAGTGCAAATTCTTATTAATACACCTAGCTATTCCATACAGAAAGATTTTTCTAATCCGACTGGTAGTCTCAGAGATTCATATGTTTAAGCCAACAAAAAATTCTCCTGTTTTTATATAATTATTATTAATGTAGTATAGATAAATTTAGGAATCATAGAAGCTGCATAGTTTAGATTTGGAGTTGAGGGACATTTAAAAAGAGTTACTGGAAAGTAAATGGTAAATCAGAAACGAAGGTGTGCAAGTCAATAAAAGCCTGACACTCAATTTCGCTCCACTCAGAACGACAGGAGATAATATTTGAATTAAAAATCCTAACTTGAAAAAAATATAGGTGTGTAGATAATGGCCGTTTATGTATACTTTCAATAGCTCTAGTTAGTTAAAATATCTTGAAATGGATACAGTAATATTTTTCTAAAACAGTTATCTATTTCTTTTTTATGCTGCTGGTGACAAACAAAAGAAATTCCACATTCCTTTAATAAAAAAAAAACATAGGTAACTTGCTGAAAACAAGCGTTGAGAATTTAATATAATTTCCAACCGAAAACTGCTCCAATTTCAAAGCTACAGATAAGTCTCCCCAAAAGGGAGAGGACACCATCCAACCCAACAAACAACCTTCCCCCACCTCCCCTTGGATTATGTAGGCACGGAAGATAGTTAAAACCCACCCTGTATAAATTTCGCTCGTCAATAAAAGGGCTTTTGTCCCTTAGAATAAAGGGATGTTTTGTTATCTTGAGTATCGGCTAATTTGACAATAACAAAAGGGTATTCCGCTTTGGGAATTGGGCCCAGATGATAATCAACTTTTTTGTATGTTTATGTGAAAGGATTTCGCCCACAATTTCGTTGGACGGTAGGATAAAGGTCTAATATGTTTTGAGGCGAAATTTTCTCGTCCTCACTCCATTTGCGTGGTTGTATTTTTAAAACACTTTTTGTTACATGTTTTAGTAGTAAGAGTGCCTCTCCGTATTGCTAGGGACCTACGAGCACTTTATTTTTCATTTAGCATATATACCTACTTTCCCAGAGCTGGGCAAAGGCCTTCGAGTACTACACTTTTAAAATTTAGACCCTACTTAAAGCCTATCCTTTGTTGTTTCATTTCAAGTAATTATTACAAGCCCCGAACAGAGCTGTACCAACATCGAAAGTACCTGCTTAAGTGCTTACGCTTTTAGTATGGGATATACAGGGTTATTAATAACTCGACATATCCAAGCAGGACGTGATAGTGTCTTCATTTCAGCCGAAAGACGTCCACTGCTGGACGTAGGCCTCCCAAAAGTGTCGCCACAATGAACGGTCCTGTGCGACTCGCATCCATCGGACTCCCGCAACCGTTACCAAGTCATCGATCCACCTTGTAGGAGGCCTTCCAACGCTATGTCTTCCGGTACATGGTCGCCATTCCAGAATCTTTCGGCCCCAACGGCCATCCGTTCTCCGAGCAATGTGCCCTGCCCAATGCCACTTAAGTTTGGCGACTCTTCGTGTTATGTCGGTGACCTTGGTTCTCCTGCGGATCCTCATTCCTGATTCGATCACGCAAGGAAACATAGTATGGTGTCTTATTTGCTATTTGCAACAATTTAGCACCCGGAGAAACTTGGGGAAACCCATGGGTTTTTGACAGAATTCATTTCAAAATAACATTAATTTCTCTTCTCTCTTCATTGCTTTTTAAAATGTTAAATATTTTTTTTTTTACAAAGCTCATGACACGACGTTGAAAAATAAACTAAAACATGAACAAGATATATATAATTGTAAAAAGGTTGGTAAATGATTCTTTAAAACAACTTTAAAAGATTATAGTCATAGTGGGGATTTAAATATTAACTATAAATTTTACTAAACCTAACTATGTACATTTATAATACAAAAACACCTATTACACTCAGGCGTCGAAGTATAGTACTCCTCCACATCGCTGTCATCCGGAAATGTGCCCAGAAGGCTGGCAGCATTGCCACGTTGAATGACAATGCTAATTCTTTGGGCGAAGAACGAGCCAGCCCTCTGGTCACGAAAAGTGTCGATCAGACTGTGTGAAATGTAAAAGAAACATCAAAATCACCGGAACTTCAATATCATTTACCTCAAAATTGTACTATAGCATTATGCGTCCGGAAGACGTAGTGTTGGAAGGCTTCCCACAAGGTGGACCGATGAACTGCTTAAGGTCGCGGGAATCCGATGGATGCTAGACACTACTACTTGGGGGAGGGCTATGTCCAACAGTGGCCGTCTTTCGGTTGAAATGATGATGATGAAAAGGTTTATATGTTCAAACAGCATTTAACCCATGGGTTACCTAGACTTATTTGGATGCTTAATTGTTGCTAATAGGTCATACTATCACATCTTACTGAGAATAATAAGTTACTATTAATCACCCTGTATAGGTATTTTATGGGGGTTCAGGTCAGGCTTCAGTAGCACGCAATTTATGGTTTTTCGCACTAGTACGGAAAAGTGCGCGTGCTCGCCTCACCACAATTTTATTATATTTATCTTATAAGGCTGGGTGCTAAGCGACCCTCACGAGTGGTTCGTCTATCCCCTTTTATTGATTGTCTTCGTAACTATTGATAAAACGTCGTTTGGTACACGTGAAAATTGGTCACTACAGCCCTCGGCTCCATAATACCCTCACCTACGGCTCGGGCGTATGCCGCCTCAGTAGCAACGATAAACTTCCTCCATGTGTATCAAAATTTACTATTTCCAAAGCCTTTTTAATCACAATTCCGTGACTAAATCTAGATTCTATACAGTCACATTAGCATCTGCTTTGCCTACGAACTCTACTTACCCTGCGACAGTTTTCAATTCAGCCTGGCTTCACAAAAGTGCAGTGATGGTCAAGTGTTATGGAGCGGGCGACCGAGAGCCCGACTTCCGTGGATTCAACACTTCGACTACGATTCTATCGCTTTCTTGTTCCTCGTTTTCGACCGCCATTGTCCGCAGTATTTTATGGGCTTTCGTGATAGGAATATCGATTGGATTGGAGTTTGTTTATGTTGAAAAGATTTCTATTGTTATGTCGTGAATATTCTTATTGTTTTTTTTTAAAAATTGGTATAAACTAGTGCTTGACTGCGGTTCCACCTGATGGGTAAGCAGTGATGCAATCGTTGATGGTGAGGTGCACTATTTTATTAAAAGCCTATTCACTAGCTTTGAAGACACCTAAATTATAATCGGACGGGAAGACCGCGGCAAAATTGTTCCAATCCTTCGATGTACTCGGTATAAACGACGAGGCGAAACGCTTAGTCTGGACCGTAGAGGTTTCAACAACGTAAGGCGCCGTAAGTCAGGTTTTCCGATAGTAGTAAGGAGATGGCGGAATCAAGTCATGCAATTCCATTGGGATCCAAGGGTTCATTATTTTTGTGGTCGTAGAACGCTAAAGGCATCTGAAGGAAAATAGGTGTGGTTTTAGTCAGTAAAAGTCTGACACACCCTCCAGCTAGAGCGGGCGAAGGCATTATATGATTACCCACCTAAAAAAAAAAACGCGATAACTTATTGAATAATAATGTTTGTTGGCACCCTGGGGACACCATGGGCTCCACTTCATCGAACAGTTATTAGCTTCTCCTTCTAACCAATTGGGTACCCATACCCGCTATTTACCCGCAAGCTGTTTAGGGTGCCAAACACTTTCACTGCTTCAGGCTAAGGTCGTGTTCGCTTGTGAGCGGGTAACGTGACGATTACAGAACGGAAGCGAGTTGGAGGCGAAACAGATGGGAGTGGAAACTGATAGTAAAATATGGTAAAGGTTATCTATATGTATATTTTTATTATATTAGGTAATATCACTTACACTTAAAAAATTTTATCAATACAGTCGAACGGGCACGGCTGAAAGTTATCAATAAAAAAACAAATGTGCACCTTCAAGGTTAAGTAAAGCGTGAGGGAACGGTCATCCTCACGGCCCACCTGCGGTGACCCCGTCCCAACTACCAGCCACCGTAAATGTGGGCCTACCAACAATGGGTAGCTCGCCGTCCGGCCGTCCGGTTACCGTCCGGAACGAGCCCGAGTCGTCAAAGGCTCGTAGTGTTCCACGCGCGCCTCAAAGCGATGTCGGTAAAACCGTAGGGGCCCAGCGGGGCCGAACTCTACTGGGGCCATGGGTTGACTTCTGAAAGGAAAACCCGTGGTCCTGGAACGCAAAGGGTAACTGTAAGAACATAGGTGTGGTTTTAATTAGTAAAAGTCTGACCCGCCCTTCCGCCCCGGTCTAGGGCAGCAGAAGTAATTAAATGGTGACCATCTTAACATACCGAGATTCTTCCGTGCCTCGGAAAGCACCTTTAGGTGCCTCGGAAAGCAACTAAAGCCGTTGGTGTCAGCTGTCATTTGTGGATCTTTGACAGTCGAATCGTTACGGATAGTCAGAAGCCAGAAAAGCTGACTCCAGTCTGGTCAAGGGGTATCATGTTGCCCAATTACTGGGTTGTGGATGTCAAATTGACAGTCGTTCCATATGAAATACGAGTATTCAGCTGCATCTCGTTAGGCCTATGATTGCCAAGCACTTAATAACGACAATGAAAATGAAAAAAATTACTTTGAGTAATTTATTTCATCATCACTGCTCTCAGAACGGCGAAGGAAAACAACGTGAGGAAACCGGCATGTCCTAGAACCAAAAAAATCGAAGACATGTGACATTCGCCAACCCGCACTGGGCCCGCGTGGTGGATTACAGCCCTTTCCCTTTAGCAGTGAGAACATTAAAAAGGCTGATTATGCTATTATGCTACGCGTCTATCAAGCTACTGTCCACGGATTTCGTAGACGCATATTCGTCATTATACGCTTGATGTACGCCTACTCACAGCTTAGGTACATACAAAAATATCAAACTCTGTCGACGAAGGTGTAACGACACGACGGCGGCACGACGTTGCTGCTTTGAAGCTACGTATCCGTGGACCGTAGGTCTAAGAGAATTAATTTACGAAAATCCTTACTTAATGCTGACTGACTAGATTCTGTGCGGAAAGAGAATTGTCATAATATTTGAAAGCGCAGCTGTATATAAATGACGTTTTTGTTATGCTAAGAACACTGTTACGCCATTACAGTGCGATAGTAACATCTTGGTATTTTTAAACTATATTAGATTATTAGATTCTACCAACGACTCCATCCGCAAACAAAAAGCAGCCTTCTTATAGTTACATATTAGGGCCCTCGCCCACGGTGACTTTTTGTAGCGATGCTGTACCGCGTTTTGTAAGCATCTCTACTAACGCGCGTTAGTCGCATTTGCAAGCGCTATAGAAAAGATGGCAACGCGCTACTAACGCGCTACAGCACCGTGACTGTATCGATGCAGACGCGCGACAGCAATGCTACAAAAAGTCCGAGGGCCCTTAGTTCCATTTCGATAGTTATCTTTCTGCACAGATTATATTTACAAAGAGCTTTTTGTCATATTTAAATGTTCTAGACTCAGAGCTGAGAGGTTTTTTTTGTAGGTGGGAAAATCTTCCAATGACATCCCCCGTTCTAGGGCCGAGCGAGAGGACGTTTCAGACTTTTACTGACTAAAAACCCACTCCTGTTCCTTCGTTGCCTTTTATAGGCCGAGTCTTCTTTGACTGAGAGGTTTAACTTGTGAATCTAAGATTTTTCATTAGCATATTCAGGACCTGTAAATAATTGCGTATACCATCTAGAATTCTAGATCGACACCAATCTCTGTTTACAAACAACCCTAACTCAAAATTAGAACAGCAACAGAAAAATCTAGACCTACACCGCACCACATACCGAAATCATAACCTCCCCCAAAAACAAAGACAGAATCGCTCCCCCCACTTCAGCGGAAGCCGGGCGTCCGATAGTTTACAAACGCCCGTAGCGACTTCTTTTTTCTTTGACCGGTGTAGGGTTCAAGAGCGTCCGTTTGACCCCAGTCTGACCGTGCCGATGTGTTGATCAATATTGACTGGTTCATGCCTGTGACGTGTGAAGTTTGTCCTTTTGGAATAAGTAAGAGTGGAGTGTCATTATGGATTTTGAGTTCCGGGTTTTTGTGCGATGTGATTTTTATTGATGGCTTTATGGCGATTGTGATGCACCAGTAATTTATGGTGTGTATCCGTAAAGGACTCGCAAGAAATGCAACTGTAGTGTTATGGCAAACGGAATGTGAAAAGCTTTTGTAATTCTGATTTACAAGTATTTCTAAATCTTTGTAGATTGGATTTTTGTTTTTTTTTTCTTAGTTTGGTTTGTAGATACCAATATTATTACGGTCTTACTTTCATATTAAGGGCGGAATTCACCAATAAAAGTAATCGCGTTCGACGACGACGACGACGGCGTTTGACTCGCATAATCGCATTTAGCCGCTGTCACTAGTGTCATTTGTCTGTATTTTTCTTTTGTTGTAGTGAAGTACAAGTGACACTAGTGACAGCGGCTAAGCGCGATTATGCGAGCCAAATGTTAAAACGCGATTAGTTTTATTGGTGAATTCCGCCCCAGGCCAAGTAACCAAACAACTCTTCCCGTTTTGAACAACAGCTTCGCATGGGTGTTACAAATCTTTGAAATTCTCCACTTTTGGCTACTACAATATATATCTAAGCCTTCCTCATGAATCTCTGACTATTGCTGAAAATCCAGTCTGAAATCCAGCCAGACTTTGTTTTGTAATATGTACCTAAGAATGCAAGGACATAGTACGGCCCTCGCACATTAAAGCTTTGTTAACTGTAACTTTATACAAATGAAACAGTTTCTTTTCAGGAATAGCATAGGCATAGTATAATCAGCCTTTTAATGTTCCCACTGCTGGGAGTCAGGCCTCCTCTCTCCAGGAGAGGGAATGGGCCGTAATCCACCACGCGGGCCCAGTGCGGGTTGGTGAATGTCACATGTCTTCGAATTTTTGGTTCTAGTAAATGCCGGTTTCCTCACGATGTTTTCCTTCACCGTTTTGAGAGCAGTGGTGATGAAATAAATTACACAAAGTAATGCGCCTGGCTGGGTTCGAACCCGCGACCTACAATTCCTAAGTCGGGGCCGTTATCACTCGGCCACCACTGCTCACATCACACTTTTTAGGAATATAAACAATTATTTCAAAATACGTTCTCTGTTGGAACACCACCAACCTCCTGTCTTATTAAAAACATCTAACCCTTCACAAAATAAAGGTAATTTGTGTGATTTTTTAAATAGTTTTTTTTTTGTGATTTGGATTGTACCGGCGAGCAATGGGTAGATCGCTGTTCGGTAAGGATCAGCTCGGGTTGACAGAGCAGCATTGAAGATTTACGGCCGGTTAGGGCCAAATCCTGTCAGGGCTGCGTGATCATTCGTAAGAGTTTTTGACATGGCCTGTTGATCTAGTAGTGGTAGTGACCCTGACTGCTATGCCGGAGGTCATGGGTTCGAATCTCACCCAGGACTAATGTAACCACCCAGTCTGGGTGTAATTTATCTATAATATGTATGTATTTAGAAATATATAAGTATGTACACAAGCTCTGCTTAGTTTGTGAACTAGACGGCGTTGTGTGACTATGGCCCTCGCAAATGGCAACTGAAGGTACACACATAGGTTATGGTCAGTAAACGTATACAAAATTCATACGCACAAAACGTTTTGGGAACACATTCATCGTGTCTACAGATAAGGAGTAGAATTCCCTGCCTAGGTCAGTGTTTCCTGACGGCTATAACCTAGCGGTCTTAAAGTTAAGAGTGAATAGGTTACTTCTGGGCAAGCCTGCTCTTCAGTTGACCACATCGTTGCTTAACCTCATGTGAAATAGCCAAACGCAAGCCTATCCATTTGATGAGTTCTCATTTAAAAAAAGTATCTACCTACATAAAAAAAATCTCCTTTATAATAAATCCTACATCCCACATAAGTAGGTGCACATAAGACAAATTAATTAATTGTACGGTACCCACGTAGCTACCCGTGCAGGTCAATTTGGTCCGTTCATCACACTTGAGGAGGGTTGGCAGACCTGTGTTAGACACCTGACATCTTCGATAACACTCACCTTCGCCCGTGACAACCCTATTGGTACCTTGGATTATACCTCAGGATTATTGGTACGTAGATGATTGGGTAAAGGGTGGAGAAAGTTATTGGTATGGAATTTTGGGAGTTAGGGTTAGGAAAAGTGGTGCTTTTTTTTATTTAGAATTTAATAAACTTTATTGTACACCAAAATAGTAACAAAACTTTTACATTAGGTAGGTAACTTATTCCGTTATAATACCAAAAACTAATACCACTTGTATTTGTTTGAAATCATATTTATTATCCATTCCGAACGAATACCAACAGCTTGAATTTGGTACAGTCGCCTCAGTCAAACCTAACTTGGTTTTCTGATATTTTTTGTGATCGTAATATGACGCTAATTAATTGTTTTGTTTTGGATTTCACTCTTACGGTAACACACAAAGCATTTTTACTGACTGTACCATATACTCGTATATTTAAACATGGTTTTAAATATGAGTTGAAACAAATACCAGTGGTATTTCGTCGTTGCGACTTTAAGACTTCTTATGTGTAAAATTCAACTTTGTGAGAAAATCGATAAAAACCGACTACTGAAAAAAAATATAAAGAAACCAACTATTTACAACAAAAAATATAGATATCAACCATATGATTTCCTGTTTTTGATTTTGCTATTGTTAGTTGAAATTAAAAGTGGTATGATAGTAAAAAAAAACAGTTTACATGTAAAAGTAGTTTAAATGTAAAAGTAGTATTTTATTAGGAAGCACATTGTTGATCTTGAAATTGGTAAACAAATGACGATTAAATGATAGTTTTTTCATACGATAGAGCTTCAAAATGATAAAAAAAGTGATTTTGCCAAAAGTGACACATAAGAGGTCTTAAAGTCGCAACGACGGTTTATTGTTATTATTAGAACGGAATAAATCCTTTTTATGAGTGTTTTCTTGCTTACAAATTTTCATTGTAAATTTTTATCTTTAATCATCTAGGGCTTTACCATGACGTGTCAAAATGTCAGTCGTTCAAGCGGGAAAAAGTGATGGAGGTATATAGCACCATCTCTTTAAC
Organism: Mythimna pallens; assembly: GCA_961205895.1. NCBI lineage: Eukaryota > Metazoa > Arthropoda > Insecta > Lepidoptera > Noctuidae > Mythimna > Mythimna pallens. Next base: position 16,598,432 of record OY540844.1, on the reverse strand, counting down.
AGTCTAGCTTAGGTCGTAAAATGGATTTATTTATTTATTCATTTATTTATTTATTTATTGGCACACCAACAGCATTACATACATGATTTTTAGCGAAAAATAATATTAAAACGTATTATCTGGTATGCATGCCCATTATAGGTATGCACAGCTTACACCATTAAATTATTACCACAAAAATTAAACATACAAAATGGATAAAAACATACAATTATAAAAATAAAATGAAAGTAGAAAGTAGACAAAAAAAATTTAAAATGAATCGTTACAAAAAAAAGAGGATAGTGTATTGAAATTTATGCTTAAATTAACAATTGATTGGAATATTTATACAATATACATGGATTGCGTTAAGAGATCCGTTATAAGGGCCCTGATTTTTTAATAGTCAAATAAGTGTGGCGGTTCGACGTGTTTTCTTTACCAAAGCTGTCAAACCGCCATTTTTTTTTCTGAGTTAAAAATGTCTTTCATAGGAAAGATATTTTCTTAAAAATAGAAAAAGCCCTAAAAATCATCCGTTAATTTGCAATATAGTTTTTATTCAGTAAAAGTCAAGGCCGTGAGATGTCATTGTATGATTTTCCCACCTAAAAAAATGGTGGTGACGCCATATTTCAGTGTCTGCAGCGTTATTCTGCTACTAGACCCGTGCTATCAGATTTGAAAGGCTAACTTACTTAATATTTAATGGATTAGAAAACTTCTTCCTATTTGCGTTTTTGGATAGTTATATATAAATAAAATTTAGTCAATTACCTAATTTTAAAATGTACATGTTCTGTAAACCTCGTATAAACAGATACATTTTGCAAAGATGAGCTTCCATTTGGGTTTCGAAGGTGATCATTTCTCATATACATAATACGCCTCATATACATCTATATACAGGGATTAAATAAACAAAGTTTTGTAGAAATCCCGTGAGTTAAAACATCAAACAGTTTAGGTGGGCCGTGGCGGTCCGGCCCGGGCGGTACATTTGCCTAGATTACCGGCACGCGTAAGGGATCGTACCTAAACGGGGCCATCTTGATGAACGGTTTTGATACGTTTATTTTTACGATAATTAAATTTGAAAACGTTTTTTTACAAACGTTTTTTTATATATACATTTCATTTTATTTTTAGGAAGAATTTTAGGATTGGTTGGTATGTAATAATATAATCTATACGTGATGACTTTAAAAATAGTAATGGCCAGTACAAAATTGGCAGTTGTTTTTGATCTTGTAGATAGACGGATCTTTTCACTTTGGTGGGGTAAAATAATTTTTACGAGCTAAGCGTGGCAACTGAGAGAAAATATAGGTAGTGTATATTTGTTCTGTCTTCAGATCGTTTTTTCCTTTACTCTTTTTTTTCTTTTTGACACAGTTATACATATTTTCCTCAAATGATTTTCGAAAATCGTGAAAAAGTGCCTATAAAGTTTCGTTATTTGTGACAAAAAAAAAAAACAAAAAATCATTTTGTCGAAATAACCTCTAATTATAAGAAGGCCATTTGATAACGCTCATGAATAACAAAAGTTAACGAACCTTACACAGAAGCATTGATATCAACCAATGATACCTATTATTCAAAGGCTGTTTACCGACTAGACCAAGCCGAAATTCCATTAAAGGCTTACCTACATACAAAACGTAATTGACGTTATCGTCCCTCGACATTTGAGCCCAAAAAAAAACTGGGCCGAGTTTAAATCTTGTCTGTTTTTCGAGCTATTTTTCTCAAGGGCCGCACTCAGGGGGGTGAGTTATCGCACGGCCCGGGGGGTGGTAAGGGTCGAAAGGGGGGATGCCCTAATTTTTTTACGCAGAGGTTAGTTGAAAAGAGGTTGGGTCTCTGTATAATGGAATTATCTGTATTCGGGATCTCATTGACGTCAATTGACTTGTACGTGTTTAGGCACGTTTTTAGCCCAGGGTCCTTTTTTAAATAAAAATATATCGGAAATGTATTTTTGTTTTAAATACAAGTTAGTATAAAGAATATTCAACGCTATCTTTATTTTAATTCGCGTTCATTTTGAATTAGAAAATGGTGGAGTATTTTTGAGACGTTTTTTTTTATTTCTGTTTCATTATTATTTTATAGTCAGCTTAGATATTATTGAAAAAGCATCTTTTTCAAATTACATCAAAGAATGCTGACGCACTCTTTTGTGTGTTGCCACTTAAGTTTTAGTTAACTTAAGTAGTAAGTTTATGCTCATGAAAATGAACAAATTTCTTTTTTTAAATTTCTATTTCAAATTTCTAATAAATAGTAAATTCTCAAAAAAAATGAACTCGCCGTCCTAATTATCTTCAGAGTGTGATCAAAATTATTATGAGTCCTCCATTTTTTTTTCGGTATTCGATCCGATTTTCTTCAAGAAAATCAATTCAATTCAATTCAATTCATTTATTAATTTTGTTATTATTTAGTTATTAATCTGTTCATTTCTATGGACTACTCATTTCTGTTACGCCATGTATTAGTAATGATTCCCTAGATACTTCGCTATATGTATGTTCAAGATTATTTCCGAATCAGCTTAATGTAAAATTAATACAACAAAAACGATAAATCATGAACACCACATGGTACACGGGACGATCATAAATTACGAAGATTTAATTAATATAACCGAACAAAATCTTACGCGCGGCCATATTGGATCCCTTATCCCACCCTCTCCTGCTCGAAACAGACGATTACATTTCGACAACGTAATTTTTTAATTTGACAAATAAAATGGCGGATGAAAAAAGGTCCATATTGTTTATGCGTAGAGGACGCGCTCGTTCTATTTTCGAATTTTGCGCGCGCAAATCTAACTTTGTCCTTCCCTACCCCTGTCCTTCCGCGGGCATAATTAGGGACGTACCCTACGAGATGAGATTCGGTTGAAGTTTAAATTGATTCAATCGAGTACCGATGTTTCGCTCGAGAGGCTTCAACGTGCGTATGTTTATATTTTTTTTGTTTTATTTTTTTTTCAATGTTTACACGGGACAAGGAATTAATTAGACCTCGGATTGATGTTCGTTCGATTAGCTTTTGAGGCAGTTAGGATTTAGATTTTTTGACTCGTGCCCGAGACTGAGGTTTTAAAAAAAGAAGAGTGTGTCGTTTCGCGCCATACCTTTTGACATGTATTTCATTTTTTTAACTGTATCAATACGGTTTAGGTAACCGTATAAATAATAAATAACCCTTAAGTAGGTTATCCCTTCTGTTGAGCGAGGGTAGCGTACAATAGGTTACAAACGGGGTCGGCTTCAACTATATTTAATAGGAAGTCTGCTACTGACAAAGCGACTTGGCGTACAACTCGCTATTCTCAGATTTTCTCTTTAACATTCGTGTGTTAGTCAGGTAGCTGCTCATTTTAGTTTAACTATGTATGTGGTTCTCTTTCAAATTTCATTTGTTGAAATTTAAGTACTTGTCTGTATTTAATACATTGTAATAGGTATTATTAAAAGAGTCAGACACGCGCACGTAGGGTTCCGTACAACTACACAATTGATTTTATTCTGTTTTTAGCATTTGTTGTTGCATAGTGGCAACAGAAATACATAATTTATGAACATTTCAACCCTAGTAGTACTAGTAGTCTAGATATCACAGTTTATGAGATACAGCCAGGTGATAGACAGACGGACAATTGAGTCTTAGAAATACGGCCCCGTTTTTATCCTTTGGGTGTGAAAACAGAAAAAATGAGATTTTCTGAATAAGAAAATAAGTTGTCAAAAAGATTGTGGTCACTTTTGAACCCTATAAAATCGATCAAACTTAAAATCCACGTTTCTGTTTGATTGATTAACATGTGGTTAACACTTTATACACATGGGATTATTTTATCAACACAACATTTATTTTATCAACACAACATTTATTTTATCAACACAACATTTATTTTATCAACACAACATTTATTTTATTTATTAACAGCTAACATCGAGAGAGACCTCAAGAAAGCCCAATTGCCAAAATCGACAACCCAGGACAGACTGTCCTGGCGCAGAATTGTGAGGAGACCCGACTCCAAATAATGGGAGCAGGGATGAACAAAGAAAAAGAACAACAGCAAGATAGTACATTAAATAAATCAAATATGCCAAAGAAACAGTACATGAACAATATAATCTACATATATAAAAGCGAAATACCACTCACTGATTAATCACGAAATCTCAGAAACTATAACATCTACAAACTTAAAATTTGGCAGGTAGGTTCCTTATAGGGTGTAGACATCCGCTAAGATCGGATTTTACGAAACTCATTCCCTAAGGGGGTAAAACGGGGGTTCGAAGTCTGTATGGAGAAATCTACTTTCACGCAGGCGATGCCGCTGGCAGAAGCTAGTATCTATTTAATAACAGAAAATACGGCAATAAACAAGTCTTAGAGCGCGTTCAACCCCCCCACATTCCGCCTCACCAATTGCACCATGTACATAGAAAATATATTACTCCCACACCCCCCCATAGAAGCTAACATACAGCTAGACGAGCACTCAACAGTATTAGATAATTAAGCGCACAGCTGCGTCTTACGCTCATCCATCACCGTCGTGTTTTTACCCGACCAGCCAACAATGGAGGATAGCCATGTTTACTGAGGACACAGAGTAATGTAGAACACAGAGACTTAAGTTCGTACCGGCAGAAAAGAAAGAAAACATTTTCATCATCTTCCTGTCCTTTTCCCATTTTATTCGGGGTCGGCCAAACACGTTTTTTTCTTTCATTCTGTCCTGTCTCCACACTATCACTAACTGCCTTTTCTTTCATATCAGTTCTCACACAATCCATCCATCTTTTCTTTGGCTTTCCTCTCCCTCTGCATACATTTACATGTATACTCATAATACATGACCGTACTAAGACAAACGGTTCCCTTTCAACTTTTCAGTCGCTGGCGCAATTTTCAAACATCCTCTAATTTTTTTTTATTTCTCACTTTATCTATTCTCGTTACACCACACATCCATCTCAACATTCTCATCTCAAAGAAAGAAAAACATTTTTCAACACACTTACTTGCTCAGAAAGTGACTATAAATACATTTAGGTATGTAATGGCACTGGCACTAGTAACCAAGCTGTGACTTTTACATTGTATACCATTATGCACTGTTTTTAAGGTGAGAAATTATCCAAATGACTTCTCGCACTCTTCGTGTCAGACTTTTACTGACTAAAACCACACCTGTATCCTTCAATTACCCTTTGCGTTCTAGGACTACGGGTTTCCCTTTCAGAAATTCTCCGCGGTCCGATCCGAGAGTTTTAACCCCAAACGGCTCGAAAATATAACTACAACTAGATTATTTTGAGTTCTCGCAATATGGATACGTTAGTCCAAAATGCTGTCCAAAGTATACCGGAGCATCCTACAGATAAGATTACTGTAAATTCTGTTCGGTACTATATGTGATGTAGTAATTAACTAAGAATATAAATTATATGACGCACATGAAGTAGTAATAATGCAGCGCTATTCTATAAGATTCGGGCTCTGTTCCATATTTACTCTTGTACAATCTCCTGCTCCCAAGCGCAGTGGCGAAATAATCGTATTTTATTCTAGACAAATGGAGTTCTTGATTGAAGTAATTACATTCATACATAACTGTTAATGTAGGTTTTATTTTTGTATTAAATTATTGTATATATACATAAACACTTAAAAACGAAAAGAACTAGTTCAGATAGAAGAGCACAAAATTACTGTTTATTTCAAAAGATATTTCTCCAATCTGACCTCGATATGAAAGTTGGTTCAATACACATGTATTTCGGAGTTTTTTTTTTCTCTAAGATATCAAGTTTTCTTTCATCGTGAGGTGCCTTCTCTAAAGAGTTTTTTATAACATTTCTAAATTTAAAAAAATGTCCTTCTAATAAATAAATTAATCATTTAATTTCACACTAGCCAAACCGACAGACGTCGTCCTGTCAAAAGCTTAGTCTGGAAGTGACAGTTAATCCTAATATCAATATAATTATTCCATAACTATTACACAATGCCGTCTAGTCTCGAGCTAAGCAGAACTAGTGTTATGAGTACTAGACAACTGATAAACATACTTATATATTTCTAAATACATACATCATCATCATCTTCCTGCCCTTGTCCCGTGTTATTTGGGGTCGGCGCAACATGTTTTTTTCTTCCATTCTGCCCTGTCACTCGTCATGCTATCATTAACTTCCTTTTCTTTCTTAATACATACATATTACATACAATACATACTTATTTCTAAATACATACATATTATAGATAAATTACACCCAGACACAGAACAAATGATCGTGCTCATCACACAAGCATTTGTCCTGGGTGGGAATCGAACCCACGACTTCTGGCATAGCAGTCAGGGCCACTAACCAATAGACCCACATGCCAGTCAACTGGCCAGTATTGACGGCTTGGAACAAATTTCATATAAAACAAGGAAGTACTTTAATATGAGACGATGCTTACAGGTTCGTCCTGGCTTTGCTCAGGTGCTAAATTATATACATAAACCTTCCTCGTTTATTGTTTTTTATATTAGTGAAAACTACATTAAAAAAAAACGTGGTTTAAGAAAAGTTTGTTTTATACTATGTAATAAAATAAAGATTTTCAACTCGAAAACTATAAAAACATAACCTTAACCATTTCCAACTGGCATCTCACACAAAAATTCTTATCAAATCTCGCATTAAAACTAAACCGGATGCATTTACGTATTTAACCGGTTCGTCTACGGTTAACTAGAGCCGGGCCGGATAAATTATTTAACTGTGGACTCTCCGCCATTTCCCAGCGGAACAAAAGCTTGCTTTAGAATTATACATGAGTAGAGCTTAAAGTTTAGAGGCTCGATGTGCAAGTCTAAAAGCTTAGGTCCTGAAGAGTTAGGAAATGGCTACAGGTGGCAAGTTTATATTTATATAACGGCAAGTTTTTTTTTTAAGTTTGAAATTACCTAATGATTTCTCGCGCTCTAGGTGTAGCGGGAGGGCGTGTTAGCCTTTTACTGACTAAAACCATACCCGTGGCCTTCAATTATTCTTTGCGTTCTAGGACTACGGATTTCCTTTTCAGAAATTCCCCGCGGTCGGTTTGCTGACATCTCTTTGAGGAGCGCGTGAATCATTACGCGCCGTTGACGACTGGGCTCGGTCTGGTCAATTACCGGACGGCCGGACGGCGAGCTACCCATTGCTCGACGTCCGCAAACCGGCGTCTGCTGTGGCTGGTAGTCGGAGTCGGAATTACGGCAACTGGGGCCTGAGGACAAGTGGAGCGTGGGGGCAAGTTTATTTTTATATAACGCTACGGATGGCGCAGTGGTTGAGCAATTGGGAGTTGTGCTACGTATCGCGTATTCAATTCCCGTACGGAACAAATATTTGTATGACTTATAGATAGTTATAGTTCCGGTTCTGGGTGTCTTACGAATGTGAGCTTACACGTTTCTAAACTTATCCACGGTACAGGAGGTATTCATATAGTATGTGACAACATAAAGAATGTAATAAAAATATCCAAATTTAATTTTAAGTTTCCACTATTTAAGCGACATTTATCATTTTCGTAAATAGAGAAAATGGCACAAGATTTTCACTCAAAATCACTATTTACTTACTACCACTTAATCACTACTTACTTGTTCGAACTTAAACAGACGCCTTCTAGCCGGAACGTACATCATGAGACGTACCTGCGAGAATTGGGAGGGAGGCTTCTTGCAGCAAATGGGTCGGGAATAGTTGCACTCCTAAAACGAATGGAGCATATCAGCGAGGAGATGGGGCTTTCCGTAAACAGGTCCAAAACCAAGGTCATGGTGGTGGATAGATTTGAAAAATTAGAGCTGCCTGATGCGTAGGACCTAGAAACAGTAGACAACTCCTGGGCTCCAATGTAAGTAACGATAGGTCATGCGAGAGGGAAGTTTGCAGGAGAATTGGCATGGCTAAGAGCGCTATGTCTCAGCTTAATAAAGTCTGGAGGGATTGCAACATCTCCGTAAAGACCAAAACCAAACTGGCATGGACACTAGTGTTCTCGATATTTTCGTATGGCGCTGAGACTTGTCGCTGAAAGCTGCAGACCGCAAACGCATCGACGCCTTTGAGACGTGGTGCTGGAGAAGGATGCTCCGTATCCCTTGGACAGCATTTCGGACCAACGTATCCATTTTGCAAGAACTCAAAATCTCCTCACGGCTGTCGTCCGAGTGTCTTCGCAAGTTTCTACAATACTTCGATCACATTGCAAGGAAAGACGGTGGCAACCTCGAAAGGCTCATTATGACCGGTAAAGTGGATGGGAGAAGGCATTGCGGGCGCCGCCCAATACGTCGGTCCGATCAGATCCGCACCGCTCTTGACTCTACTATATACAATGCCCTTCACACAACCAGAGACAGAAACAGATGGAGAAATATCATAAAAGTTAAAGTTATGACCCTCAGCTCTGAAAAATACGTTAATAATTAAGGGCTCTGGAACTAAATTTACTCTAAAACCTCCATCCACTTCAGGTAAACGAGCCTTAAAGTCTAAATATCCTCGTGTCTTTATAAGAATGCAGTCAGTACAATGTTGATTGAAGGCTAGAGTGTATTGTAGGTTTAAAGACGAATATAAGAACGTCCCTGTCTAAGTATTCTGAGGTCTATAGAGGGGTACAGTCAGCACAACATTAGTGGACGCCGCGAGCCGCCTGTCAAGAGCTAAACGCGCTCTAAATGTGAATCACTACTTATCTGAACTCAAATAGACGCCTTCTAGCCGGAACGTTAATATGTTTTATATTATGGTCTCTGGAACTAAACTTACTCTAAAACCTCCATCCACCTCAGGTAAAAAATCTTAAAGTCTAAATATCCTCGTATCTAGTCAGTATAACATTAATTGACGGCCTAGATGGTGTTATAGGTTTAAAGATGAATATAAGACCGTCCCTGTCTAAGTATTCTGAGGTCTATAGAGGGGTGCAGTCAGCACAACATTAGTGGACGCCGCGAGCCGCCTGTCAAGAGCTAAACGCGCTCTAAATGTGAATCACTACTTGTCTGAACTCAAATAGACGCCTTCTAGCCGGAACGTTAATATGTTTTATATTATGGTCTCTGGAACTAAACTTACTCTAAAACCTCCATCCACCTCAGGTAAAAAAATGTTAAAGTCTAAATATCCTCGTATCTAGTCAGTATAACATTAATTGACGGCCTAGATGGTGTTATAGGTTTAAAGATGAATATAAGACCGTCCCTGTCTAAGTATTCTAAGGTCTATAGAGGGGTGCAGTCAGCACAACATTAGTGGACGCCGCGAGCCGCCTGTCAAGAGCTAAACGCGCTCTAAATGTGAATCACTACTTGTCTGAACTCAAATAGACGCCTTCTAGCCGGAACGTTAATACTTCACTACAACAATAAATGCGCTCTGAAACTATACGGGACAAGTTGAGAGATTATTTTTACTTTAGTTTCGTCTGGGTTCTTTGAATAGATGATCTTTTTTCTAGAATTGATGGTTCGATTCTCATTTTGTGACGCTAAATATTGAGACTTGTTTGGTTAAAAGATTATACCATGCTCTGAGATAATATTCACATGATCTTCTATATATATATAAATCAATAGCTGTTCGTTAGTCTCGCTAAAACTCGAGAACGGCTGGACCGATTGGGTTAATTTTGCCCCCGACTTACGACTTGGAGGTCGCGGATTCAAACCCAGCCAGGCGCATTTCTTTCTGTGAATTATCTCATCAACACTGCTCTGAAAGAAAACATCATGAGGAAGGTAGACTTGTTGAATTTTCCGTGTGGTCACGGCATTATGCTGAACGTTCTGCCGTTTTGCGCGGACATGGCGCATATTTTTTCACAAAGAATACTTATAATTTGTAAGTTAGCCCTAAGATTGCGTTTTTTTTCGCCAAATAAAATGTTTTTCTTTCTTTTTTTCTTGCATGTCCATGAACCAAAAATTCGATGATATGTGACATCCACCAACACGCACTAGTTCCGCGCAAATTACGGCCCATTCCCTATTCTAGAGTGGAGGCCTGATACACGAACCAATACCGGTTTGGTACACGCAGGCAAACCCATTGGCAGATACTAGTGAGATAATATGTAAATAACTATGGATGCAATATTTTTATACAGTGTCTTTTTTGTACTATAATATTAAGAATATATTTATTATATTATTGTCTACATTTCTTCCTTATTGAACAAACAAACTTAATAATTGATTAAAATCTAGCCTTAAAGATTAATAAGAAATTTAATTCTAACAAAAACTTTTTATTATATTTGATTATTTTAAAACTAAGAATAACGTATTTTTATTTTTCAATTTTACACAAGTCTTTTTCGAATTTGAAGCAATGTCTATTTGAAATCATACCAACTCCAATCTTAGTAATTTGTTTATTATATATTATTATTTTTATTGTGGTTTTGGGTACAATATTGACTGGACACTGCCCTCATATACCTACCTATTAACATTGTAATATATAAAGATTGTAAATCATTTTTTTTTTTAAAGAGTAACCGTTTAGTGTTATGCTGGTTCTTCTCATTAGGAAACGAACATTTGGAACCGTGCATCTTCTGATGTTTTATAAGTGTCCATGTAGGTCATTTAAAAATATATATTTTGACCCTAGGCTAATAAGCTACCACTAAATGGTTTACTCGAAACAAAAATACAAAAAAATTAAGAAGCTCTGCACAAAGCTGGTTTATTTTAAAAACCGTCGTCCAGGTCGACCAAGATAAGAATTAATGTTGGCTCCGTAATAACCTAATCCGTTAAATAACAGCGCTAAAGCAAAGACTTGGAACAAACCTCGCCCTCGTGTCTGGGGCTTTACTTAGGGCTGTCCCATGAAAATACGACATTAGCAAAAAACAAATGCGAGTCGAACTTGCACACTGAAGGTACCATACAAATTTACATGTGTGAATATTTCAATTCCCGAATGAAGTCTCAAAAATTTAACCGAACAGCAAAAAAGTTTTTTTTTGTATGTACGTAACAACATATTTACTGTTTTCAGATTTATTCTTATACCTGCGCTATAAGACTTTGCTTTATAGCATATTTAAAGATTCTGGGTCAACGAGAAGTACCCTATGAATTTTGATTCACTTGAGAGTGTCGAAATAGATACGTTTTTTACGACATAAACGGCCGTATCTTTTTGTGCGTTCATTTAGAAGTTTGATTTTTTCGTAGATTTAAAGGACCGCAGACTAGAGTGTATAGTTTTAATTTCAACTTAATAACTCCACGCGTTCCCGAGACAAAGGGTCTTGACAGTCAGACAGACGGACAACAAAGTGATCCTATAAGGGTTCCGATTTTTCCTGTTGAGGTACGGAACCCTAAAAAAGGTTGAATATAATGTAAAAACGTAGCAAAAGTAGTAAGTAATATAATAGAAGTAGCTTGTACCTAAATATTGCAGAGGCTATAAACAAATTACACGACATCAATTTAACTATTGATGAAATGCATGATTCTGATATAAATATTGACGTTTTATACGAGGGGAAGAAAAATACCTTAAACTGAATAATTTCTATGTTTGGGCAATCTATTCACGACCTGCCCCCCTAGCCAAGTTACAACCGTTTCGTTTTGATTCTCTTTTCGTCGATCGCCTCGAGTAGGCCACGCCTCCGATTCCTTTATTTTGACGTCATCTCTACGCTCAGTCACGTGGCCAGAATATAGGAATAGGAGGCAGGGCCGACTCGAGGCGATTAACGAAAAGAGAATCGAAACAAAACGGTTGTAACTTGCCTAGGGGGGCTCGTCTGGGGAGAGGGACATGTATATTATGCAAAAATCATCTTCAAAGTACTGACTTAAAGGAATTAATAATAATAAAACAGTACTCCTGGGCACGTCACATATTGTTCGGCGATTCCTCTCTCAAGAGCCCTGACCACCGGTAGCCTATTCCCGATGCTGGTGGGCTACTACTTTTTACATTTTTAAATGTTTTTTTAAAAGAAATATTTAAAAATGAAAATTATAATTATGTATAGAAAAAATATATAATAACAATAAAAAAAATGAATTGAAATGTTTTTTTTAAGAGAAATCATCAAATGACTTCTCCCGCTTTGAGTGGAGCAAGCAAAAGTGTCAGACTTTTATTGATTAAACTCCACCCGTGTTCCTCTTTCCGGTGAGTTTTTCGAACAAGTCCGCAGTTTGTGGCAACCCTGGGCTTAGTAAACGAAGTGGATTTGTTTGTTCGTTTTATGCAGCTGCAAGACTTAGCGTAAGCTTGTCTGGTGGTCTACTTGAAATATTGCCACCTCACCTTGTTTACGTCTTTACCTAACAATGTTACTTGCGAACGTAAAACTGCCTTATCTTCAAGCTCCTGTAGGGTTGAAAGTGTCTTGATTGTATAAGGAATACTAAAAATAAAACACGGAATAACTACCAATATTATATTTAAACAAAATAAGGAACAACGGTAGAACATAATTTTATTACAGTAATATTTGAATATTACTTATTGTTTTACATAAATCAAAATGTACTCGTGTGACAGTATTTTAACCTCAAAACCGAACAAAAAAATCACACCATTATACTTAAAAATGACAACTGTGGAGATAGTACTCGCACTATATTAGTTAAACAACTGAACGTTCTGTCGATCACAGTTTAAAAAAAATGTGCAATAGGTTAGTATCACCCCACCATTGCTCCGGAAGTTCGCAACGGACCAATAGCAGCAAAACAAAAGTGTTGCTAACCTAAATAAATAACGTATTTAAATTTAAATAGAAATCTTTAAGCAAATACTGTTATTAAAAGCAAAATATATCTATCTAAAAATGTGTGTTAATTTGCGAAGCGATAACAACACTACCTACTACTTATATCAATTTAGTTTTCTAATGCAGTAAACCCGGAGAACATGACCCGGGGAGATTGTTTAGAAATGAAGTCATTTTTTTTTTTAATTTGTGTAACTAACAAGTAAATTCTTTCATTCTGGAAAGAGTGAGAAGGAGTGTCATACTCTCACTGACTAAAACCCCGCTATGATCCTTTCAAACAAACCTGCAAAGTCTGAATCATCTATTTTTACCTATTCATTATGTCTATAGAGATGCGTAGAGAACATAAATTATTTATTGCTTACTTATTTATTGCTTGGTAACTGGTAGGAAATGCCTTGTTGCAATTTAAGTAAGTAACACTAATGTACTTAAGTAGAAATATGAAGTTTAAATAAATAAATAAGATTCTCTATTCATATTTTGCCATATACAAGTGAATATTTAACTAGAACTCCCTGCATATAACCTCACGCCTTCATCAAAAATGCAGTCCGTCATATCCAGAAATAAGATGTCATTATCGATGTGACGACTGGCTGAATATCGTCATGAGCTTATTTCTGGCCAAGCGTTATGAGTCTTATGAAATTATTCATAGACAGTCGGAGAGCCTGCGAGCGAGCCTGTCAATCCTAATACTAGTCAGTGCTAGATATAAGTCAAATGGTGTCTCAGGTTCATTTAAAATATAGTGGCGGTAGAGAATAAGTATTTATGATCTTTGTGTTAGTTTCGTTGTTTCTTCTCTGGGTACCCATCTAGGAAACACGGGTTCATCTTGTTTAAATAACCGAAAAAATAGGCGTGTGAAAGTGTTATTTTAATGTTTCTGCAAAATATTTTATTTTATCATTTCAAATTATCTCCAAATATAAAATTCTTACAATAATTTAATAATAATTTTACATCACAATATCCACTAGGAATTAATTTGTGAATAATTAAAACAGCCACTGAGTTTTACTTGGAAAAATCCCGCTAAATACTTTTTTTTAATTAATTGATATAAACCTGTGTTTGACTGCGATCCCACCTGCGGTAAGCAGAGATGCAATCATTGATGGTGAGGCGCACTAGTTTATTAAGAGCCTATTCACTCTAGCCTTGAAGACACATAAATTATAGTTGGATGGGAAGACCGCAGCAGGCAAATTGTTCCTGTCCTTCGATGTACGCGGTATAAACGACGAAGCGAAACGCTTAGTCCGTACCGTTGAAGTTTCAACAACGTACGGGTGGACACTCGCCATACGTCGGGTTGTCCGATGGTATAAAGGAGATGAAGGAATCAAAATGCAATCTGTAAAATACTGATAGGCAGGCTACCCTGCGCCTGTGCTCGAGGCTTTGGTACTCCCCGATGATAGTTATTCCAAGTTTGAGGCAAAGTATTAAAAAAAAAAAAGATAAGAAAGAAGTCTTGTGCCTATTACTGTAACTTTTTAATTAAAAACACTACGTTGCCCATCGAAACAACCAAATAAATCCTAAAACAGTCTGTACCCAAATAAATAAATTACCTCCACGTTTTATTTTTCAATCCATACGTCTAGCGGTGGCCTCAGATGCCCAGATGCAGCTAGATTAAATGAGAGTGGCCATAATTGGTGGATGCGGGCTGAGAATGGGTATAATTGGTGGATGCTGGTCCATGCTGGCCGAGTAATAGTGCTGTATTTATTCACGTCTTGTGTTTACTCCCTTATTTACGAGCTGGGTGCTTGTGGTCCAATGAGGGTGTTCGCGTGGTAGAGAGGGTTTATTATTTGTATTAGAAAAAAGACCTAGAACTTTTCACTCGACTGTGCCAGAAGAAGGGTCATGTTTTTCGAGTGTATGTGTTTTTCTTCGCCCTAGACGTCCGAATTTATCCCAAAGAGATTCAACATATTATTAGAGTCAGGTATATTTACCTTAACCTATGCTGAGTTCGATTTCTATTTTATTGAACTTTTTTCCGACTGTGACAGAAGGAGAATTATTTATTTTTCGAGTGTATGTAGGTATGTATGTATATTTCTTTGGCATACCCTAGAGGTCCATGTGGGCCACAGGAATTTAGCAGAATATCAGCGTCAAGTATGTTTGCCTGACACATGCTGAGTTCGATTACCATTTTATGGAACTTTTATCCCGACTGTGCCAGAAGGAGAGTTAAGTTTTTCGAATGTTTGTGTTTTTCTTTGGCACGCCCTAGAGGTCCGTATTATGACTCACAGGTATTCCGCAGAATATCAAAGTCAGGTAAATTCACCATGACATATGCTGAGTTCGATTCCCATTTAATGGAACTTTTTGTCCGACTGCCCCAGAAAGAGGGTTATGTTATTCGAGTGTGGGTATATTTTTTTGGCATGAGTTTGATGTCCGTATATGGCCTACAGGGATTGAGGAGATTATTCTGGCGATAAAAGCGTCAAGTATTTTTGCCTGACACATGCCGAGTTCAACTCCCATTGGATGTCCACCGCGCTATGTTTCTCACCTATCTACAAGTATAGTGTGACTTTCTTGATTTTAACGTGTCTGTTTTTTTATTTTATTATTCTATTATACTAGTAAGATTGATGTTTTATTTAGGTACTTTAACGTAATTGTGATTTTGTGTCATATCTGTTTTGTTTTGCATCAAATAAATGTTTTCTAGAGTCTAAACGGTTCGTTGAATTTAAGATTTTTTAAATAACTCGTTCTTCATGACACGTTTGTATGACGTTAACCATAAGCAGAGATCCCTAGAACTGTGTTACGAACTTGAGTACATTGTAATCATTACGTTGTACATATAGATAAATAGTTGCTCAAACAAACAATTTAGGTTTTAATAAAAAATAGAAACTTATTATTCTACAAAACCCAATTAAAAAAATAAAACAAATTCATTTAAAAAATCTTACTCCAAAAGTCTAAATTAGAAAGTCTACCCTAATAGAAAGTACTCGAATTTCCTCTGAAACTGAATTTCCTACCGTGTCTGAAGTTACAAATAAAATTAATTAGAAGTCGGTCTAAACAATTGCTGCGCGACAGATCCATCTGCCACCGGGCAAAAAGCTGGGTATTGGGCAGACGGGCGCTGGGCATCTGGGCATGGGCAGCTGCAAAACGAAATTGAAACATTGCCTGTGCTCATTAGGAGAGCCTGACCACGCGACTTGCTCCACGTAATTAGAAATAGAATAATTATTTCCGAGCGTTCTAGATTTTAATTTTAAAAATTGGTTTGTTTAAATTTTGGTTAGAAGAGTAATGGCCTTGTGGAAACAGCCCTGACTTACGACTCGTTCGTCGCGTGTTCCAACCCAGGCAAGCACTGTACGAGTACCTACTTAGTGTAAATTATTTAATTATCACTGTTCTCAAAATGGTAAAGGGAAATATCGTGAAGAAATCTAGAACCATAAATTTTTAGACATGTGTCGTCCATCAACCCACCAGGGCCCGCGTGGTGGATTACAGACCATTCTTTCCCATAGAGAGGAGGCCTGAGTGTAAAATACCTAATCCTGGGACCCGGGCCTCTTCTTAGCCTTAGCTGCTTATACTTCTAAGTTAAGTAATTTTGGTTTGGAAAAAGGAATGGAGATATATTTGAAATATTGTTTTTTTAGTTTATCTTGGACATTACACTTAATTTATATCCGAAATCGTCACCCGAACCCGCCTTGAATAAGGCTGCTTTTATTATTATATAGATTCTGATGCCATTGTATTTACTGTTTATTTTATTGTCAATCAGATTCAAAGATAATTTCAAGAAAAACAAAACATAAATTTGTATAAAACTAATCCAGTAAAGACCTCTGAAAATTTGCTGTTTTACACAAATTTTACGTGAACTCTGATCCTTTATAATTTACTCATAAATTTAAAAAAAAACTAAAGAAAATATATTTATAGAAACAAACTTTTAGACCATGCTCACGTTGACAAAAGACGGACCAGGATGGGCCCTCTGAACATCAAGAGACACGACCAAACGGTGACGTCATTAAAATTAATGTATAGAAAAAAAAAACTTCATTTTCCAATTTGCTCAACAACTTACTCTGAACATATATAATAACCTAAACCGAATTCTCTAAAAACTTCAATCTCATAATTACACATTTCTAGATAAAAGCTGATGAAACTTGGCCAGCCAAAATGAGTTGCGGCGGTTTCCCGCCAGGCGGCGTACACTGTAAGCACTTTCTTTTGTGCCAAGAGGAAATTGAACAAAGTAATCATCTACCTCTTGTTTTAATTAAGCATTCAATGGATAGATTCAGGCGAGTTTCAAGTAAATTAAAGTGTGGAGCTGGTTGAAAAGGTGCTGACTGCGAATTTCAGTGACCACTTTTATGTAGTACTGGCTCCTGTCGACGGCTTCGTCCACGGTAAAGCAGGGTTCTCGATACAAACTTTGGACCCCCCCTTTCATCCCTTTAGGGTGTGAATTTTGGAAAATCCTTTCTTAGTGCTCACCTACGTTATAAAAAGAAACCTTATGCAAAATTTCACACTTCTAGTCCCAGTAATTTCGGCTGTGCGTTGATATGTCATTAGATAATATATATATTATCTATTTATTGAAGGTATATAAAATTATAGATCACAGCTTCAAGGGACCGCAGACTTGAGTATATGGTTTTAATTTCAACTCAATACCGCTACGAGTTTCCATGAGTTCAAGGGTCTTGACAGACAGACAGACAGACGGACAACAAAGTGATCCTATAATAGTTCCGTTTTTTTGAGGTATGGAACCCTAAAAACGGTTTGAGGATTTCTAATAAAATTAGTTTTAATACAAAATAATTATTGGTAGGGCGAAATAAGTAACACATAAAAAAAAAATTGTAGGAATAAGACATTTCCCGGGAAGTAGGCCCTATGTTATCAATAAGGCGAATCAGTAATAAATCGAGAAATAAAAATTTATTTCTCCATGACTGTTATCAATTTTGATAACATGAAGTAAACACGAAATAAATGGACAACATGGGGCAAATCTGAAATAAATCGAGAAATAAAATCTAGCACGTGTATCGAAGTATTTAAAAATAATCACTTTTCAATTAACCAATCGACGGCACGGCTTGCGCAGTGGTTGAGCGGTTGACTACTGCGCTGCGTGTGGCAGGTTCTATTCCTACACGGAACAAATATTATATGGCCTACATAGGCTACAGATAGTTGTTCTAGGTCTGGGTGTCTTGTTTACAAGTCAAATTTTTTTTTATCCCGAATTCCTAATTATTTAAATAAAATCTTGAACACAGTCACATGAACTACTCGCTGTTATGTTGAAATAAATATAGATAGATATTCTTTATTGTACACCAAAAATACAAATTACATTAGAAACTTAATATTAATATGGTGTCACAATGGGCGGTCTTATCGCTAAAAGCGATTTTTTACAGATTTGACAGAGACGGAGAAAAAAGATACGCAGGTAGTTCGTGGTGTACTATTCACATATATACAATATATAAACTAATAAATTTCATATAATACATAAACCAATACATCAAAATATCTATCCACATAAATACATACAAGTACTGAAATAATAAAAGAACTATCTACCGCCATTTCAGTTTATTCCACAAACACGGATCAATAAAAACAAACCAGTAAATTGAACAAAACTGGAATGTTTATCATCCCGCAGTGGCTATTTTACTCACAAAATTGCTAATTAGCGTATCCAAATTTCTATAGCCGTGTATGTATATGTTGAGCGTCCCTATACATCGGCGTGTTGGTTTGGGAGCTAGGGTCAAAACAGAAATTGCAAGTCATTCATGAATATTAGAAAACAAAATGTGCGTTTAATTTTTTCGCACGGTTTTTAGCGTTCCGCATCTGAAGGATCAAAACGGGACTCTATTACTACGCCTCCGCTGTTCGTCCGTCCGTCTGTCTGTCCGTCTGACATCGGGCTGTATCTCATAAACCGTAATGGGTAGACAGTTGAGAAAGTGTATTTCTATTTCCTCTAAAAACTAAACAAAATAAAAATGAAGTCAAAAATTTATGGAGTCTCCTTATAAGAGATGTTATTTTGTCGGCGGCGTTTTAATATTGTAGTACGGAACCCTTCATGTGCGAGTCCGACTCGCACTTGGTCAATTTTTATTTTATAGTTTAAAGTGGACTGCGTGATTGTTCGAAAAATTTATTACGGCCCCTGGAACGTAAAGGGCAACTAAAGGAACACAGGTGGGTTTAGTTAGTATAGTCATCAGAATGCATTTCACGATGTTAGAAATAAAAAGAACTCAAAGAGACAAATTAATTACATTTCGAAAAAAGATTAACATGCCTTAAATCTCTGCCGGAGTATTTTCTGTTACCTACAACCTAGGGGTTTTTTAGTCAAGAGTGAATAGGTTACTTTTAAACAAGCGTGCTCCATCGTCGACCACATCATCGCTAGTCGAAATAAAGGTGGATTTTACTCATTAAAACTCTGACACTATTCTCTTTTAAAAGAGTAACCATGGAGTTACAGTTTCTTGCCGGTTCTTCTCCATAGGAAACGACCAATTTGGAACCGTGCATTAGCTTCTGACGTTTTATAAGAGCCCATGTAGGCCCATGTGAAAAAAAAAATTGATTTTCATTTTTTGACTCCCTCTCGCTCCACCCAGAGCAGGAGAAAACATTTGATGATTAGCCAAGAAAAAAAGGTGAAGATAAATCATAAAGAGGAAAAAGTAAGTTTGTATGTAGGGGGTAATCATTGAAATTACTGAACAGATTTTGAAAGTTGTTTCACTAATTTAATATGTGCTCTGAGTGCTATAGGCTAGTTAATAACTTATTTTCATATCGTGAGTTCAGCAGAATCTGATCCGGTCTAATTAAGTCATCAAATCATCGGCAATGACGCACTCATCGAGTCAAAACTCCAAATTCTTGAGCAGTGACACCGAGTTGCTAGCTTGTTTTCTTTCGTTTACATTTCGGGTAGTGTGCATCGGAATTGGACAATACAGTTTCGTCAAACACAGGTACGAAAGCAGTGGCTGCCCAATAATAACGGCTCCGATTAACGAGTTGTATACCGCGGGTTCAAACCTAGCTAGGCATTACTTTTAGTAATATATTTCATCACCGCTGCTCTCAAAACGGTAAAGTAAAAAATCGTGAGAAACTTGTCCTAGAACCAAATATTCGAAGAGTGACATTCACCAATTCGTACTGGGCCCGCGTGGTAGATTACGGCCTATTCCCTTATCTAGAGAAGAGGTCTGAGTCCTAGCAGGGCGAAAATTATAACGGCTGATTATACAACATAATCAACCAGGCTAAACTTAGACATTGTATATTACAATCTCAGCCAAACTTAAGAATCTCGTTTCAAAATCCAGCTAGGTATTATTCCACGTGACTGTACCCCGGCTCCCTGGCTACCCCCTCCGCCATCGCTTGTACCACTTGTTTATAATTCCTTTTGTCTCATCACAAAGCCTTTGCCAGCAACGAAGGCTCGACGGGAAATTCATATCAATTATCCCTTTTCAACAGCTCATTATAAATTCTTTCATAAGATATTTTCAGGCTGGAGGGACACTCTTTATGGCAGAATTTTGTGATAATGGAAAATTAGGGGAGCTTGGGCTTTTTGCTGGCTTCTCCGGTTTCATTGTTTTGGTAACATTATGTAGATTAGTGCGAAATATTCCGAATAGGTTTGTGAATCGTTATGCTTTGTTAAGGGTGCTTTCCTACCGCTAAAATCTATGTCTATTTATTTATTTATTAAATGCTTTATGAATACAAAAGTGCAGCAGCGAACTTAATGCCTTAGGCATCTACCTATTTAGGTAAGTACTACATTTTACGCAGTGTAAGGCGTCCAGTACACGGTCATGCAAGCGTCTGTCAAAACCATCAATAATAAATTAAACTTGACTGATAGTGAGTAAGTTCATTCATTAATATTCCTTCATCAATATATTGTATGATCTGCCTGGTCTAATAGTAGCAACTAGCACTGGACCTGGATTACGGTCCATCTCTCTCCTAGAGATCAGGCCTGAGCCCCAGCAGTGGGAACATTACAAGGCTGATTAATATGCTTGTTTTTTTTTTTTTTTATTAAGGTGGGAAAATCATCCAATGACAAATCCCGGTCTTGGGTGGAGCGAGAGATAGTGTCAGACTTTTACTGACTAAAAACCCACTCCTGTTCCCTCTTTGCCTTCATCCCGGGGCTCCGGGCTTCGCTTTCACACTACCCGTGGAATATGCTTATGATAAGAGCCTATTTTACGTGATAAATCAATAAATATCTGTTCCCGCCCTGAGTTGAGCGAGAGGGAGTGTCAGACTTTTAGTGACTAAAACCCACCTATGTTCTTTCAGCTGGCCTTTGCGTTCCAGGTCTGCGGTAATTGTTTCAAATAATCCCTCTACTAGTAAGTGCTCTGAAAATGAGATCTTGAGTTGGGCAGTGTGTTATTGGATGCCATATAGCACAGTGGTTTGCAAGCTTTTTTTGACCAAAGCCGATTCGGTAATTTAAATAACATGTACTGTTTAAAGAGGATTTCTGTTTAAAAAACCCTTTCTGGAAATGAAGAAATCAGTCAGTATTTATCTAAGAATTTTTGTTACGAAAATATACCCTTTTCTGACCCTGTATATTGATGAGATTCTGGGTTGGTGAAATTAAATGTAACAAAACAACATGTGTAAGCATGTACCCCTCAAAAGTTGTCCATAAAACGGGATTTACGCATATGAAACATAAAACATTGGTGCCAGCGACTTTTATCGTGAGTGGCCACTAAAAGTCACCACACAGGCAGTGCTTACGAACGTAATGTTAAGGGGTAACGTAGACCACAGACTTTTTTGTGCGATTAAGTTAAAAATAATTGCGACTTTTTCGAGCTCTGTGCGTCAGTTTATAGGCCATTTACGACACACTTTTATGGTCATCTACATCTACACCAATCTGGTAAAGACCACTGTTTAAAATAATCCACTTTTACATTACTGACACTCAGTGCCTCGGAAAACACCTACATCCATTGGTCCCGCTTGTCATTCTCTAATCTTCTGACGTCAGAGATGACCATCAATCTATTCAAGGAGTATCGTGTTGCTCAGTAATTGGATTATGGAGGTCTGATGGGCAGTCCCTCGCTAAAATGCTTTATATGTTGTAAGCAGTATTCGTAGACGTGTGACATCTACCTACCCGCACTGGGCCCGCGTGGTGGATTACGGCCCATTTCCTCTCCTAAGGAGGAGGCCTTAGTCCCAGCAGTGGGAACATTATAAGGCTGATTATGCTATGCTTTATATACCTAGCTTTAGCCTCTCGCCCTTCTAAGTCTGTCGTCTACGCAGGTCCTAATAGTTGCAGCATTTTCGCAGTCGGTACGTGGAGCAAGGTACAAATGGGTTCAATGCGAGTTTGGTACGAATTATCGCCGTAATGCGGAACGTGCGTCGTGTCCCGTTTAATGAGGGATTGTGTGCGACATCACGGTGGGGGGGTGGGACGGGCGATAAACGGCAGCGGATTGAGCGTTTAGCGTTTACATTTAAAATAATAATAATAATTCATTTAATACACTATAGACACAAACATCGGGGGCGCTCTGGCTCTTGCATTAAGATATCCTGTATCACAAGACCCGGAACTCTCAGTATAGAAGGTGTTTAGTATAAAAATAAGCATGATAGACAACAAAAAAAAAAAAAACGATTAGGTATACTTAGCAAGTAAAAAGTCATGCCGCCATGGGATCTGGAGGCAACAGTCCTTGCACGGATGCACGATTTGCGCGTGGAGATGCAATGCGATTCCGCTGCCGATGCAAGTCGCGGCATGGTGGACAGAGTTACGGCGGGATCTCATAGTTAAATGGGGACAACGACTGTCGCAACCCAGTGCTGGGCACGCTATAATTATGACGGTAAGTCCCCTCTTTGAGGAGTGGCTCGAAAGACCTCACGGCGTCCTCACCTTCCGCATGACGCAGGTTCTCACCGAACATGGTCAGTTCGGGAAGTTCCTGCACCGGATCCGTGCGGGAGTAACGTCCGGGTGCCACCACTGTGATTTTCCTACCCAAAAAAGTAATTAAAAAGTCATAATAATAGTAATAATACGAAAACAAAACCGGGCAAGTGCGAGTCGGACTCACGCTCTGAGGGTTCCGTACAAACATACCTATGAAAACAGTTCAATTCCCGAATTAAATTACCTACGAAGATTTTTCAGAATTGCAAAAAAGATTTTTTTGACGTAACAACAAAACTACAGTTTTCAGATTTTTTCCTGTACGTGTGCTATGAGACATTGCTTCATGCCAAATTTCAGTCATGTAAAATTTTCGCCTTTGTAACATTAGTTACCCAATGAAGGTCATTACTCTAACTAGTTTGTACGCATTCATCCTTATGTTTTCTGATCTTCAACCCCCACTCACAAAAAAAGGTTCATCCAAATGATTAGGTATCGGTTGTACAGCTAATACGGCGGGTCCATTGAAACGTTAACTTGCTTAATATAACGCTAACGTTAACGTTATAACGTTTTAGTTTATTATATAATTGAAACAATTCAGCCTAGAAAAGTTATAACGAAGTTTAAAATCTCACCAAATCTCTCTTCACTTGTACCATACCTCATATTTTTAGTGAAGTGCGTACTTTACGGATGGGCTTACGAGTTATGACGAATTCGCGTGTTTTTCGCAGATTACGGCTACCTATGTACCTGTGTAAACTTCGCCTAAGCACATTTAGACGATTCTGTGCCGACTCAGGGGTTTGTGGATATATTCGTATTATGACTGCTAGCTTTTTTACTGCGAGCCCGTTTATATGAAGCTTGAAGACCTATTTGACCTCTATAACTTGACTGGCCTATAATTGGTCTAGTGGTTAGTGGCCCTGACCGCTGAGCCGAAGGTTGTGGGTTCTATTCCCACCCAGGACAAATGTTTGTGTTATGAGCACAATCGTTTGTTCTGCATCTGGGTGTAATTTATATCTCTATTATGTATGTATTTAGAAATATATAAGTATGTTTATCAGTTGTCTAGTACTCATAGCACAAGCTCTGCTTAGTTTGGGACTAGATGGCGTTGTGTGATGGTTATGGAATGTTATTATTATTATTATTATACTTAACTTTAAATTAAAAAAAAACATAGTATGTACCAAAGGTTTTTTTTTGAGGTGAGAAGTCTTCAAAAACGTTCTCTCGCTCTGGGCGTAGCGAGAAGGAGAGTGAGACTTTAACTAACTAAAATTCATCTCTGTTCCTCCGGTGGTCTTTGCGTTTCAACGCCATAATAACTCTTTCGGACAATCCCACAGCTTGATTCTGCCTAAGCAGACTAAAACAATTATTATAAGTATACATGTGAATGGATAGTGAGGGCGAGGGAAATATGCAAGAAAACGGAGTCAGTGATAGCGAGACGGTTGTCAGGACAGAATTGAAGCTGAAACATATTGTGCCGACCCCAAATGATACGGGACCGGGGCAAAAAGATGATGTGCCAGCTCTCAATCTTCAGCCGCCTTAGCCAAGTCACGATCGTTTCGTTTACGTCGAACGCCTCGTTTAGGCCATGCCTCCGATTCTTTTGTTCTGATGTCGTCTCAACGCTCTGTCACGTGGTCAGAACAAAGGAATCGGAGGCGTGGCCTACTCGAGGCGTTCGACGCAAACGAAACGATCGTAACTTGGCTAGGGCGGCTGATCTGCCCTTTAAGGTTGCTTTTCCACCAGAGATGTGCTATGCAGCTATGTTGCAATGATTTAATAGCTAAGCTGTGAAACTATGTGACTGTTTCCACTGATACTAAGCTATGTAGCGGTGCGAGTAAGATCTGCTATGAAGATGCGCTGCCACATAGTAGCTGCGTGAGGAAGATGCGCAGCATGAACTAAGCAATGTATGTATAGTAGGGAAGCGGCACATAGCTACACCACATAGCACGCGTTCTTCCATGTAAAAAACATATCTTAGTTGAATTCGTTTCCACCAGTGCTAAACTATGTGCACCAATGAATATGATTGGTGGATATCAAACGCATCCATAGCAACGTAGCATAGCACATCTCAGGTGGAAAAGCACCCTAAAGAGGTACTGAAGAAAGAGGCTCTGCAATGTTTAACTTTATTATACAACATGGAGCATAGTTCACTTAGCGTCATTACAACACACTCGACATTGAAAAGCAAACTTTGTTTAGTTGCAAAAACGCTAGGTTGATGAGCGCCGAAAATATTTTTTGTTTTCATTTTGTTTTTCTTGTTTGTGCAGAGTTGATGAAATGTGATATGAAATCCTGCCATGTCAGAATATTATTTGTTTTAGAGATTGTTTAAAGTAAAAACTGTTAGGATTGTTTGATTAATGTCCACGGTTTAATAGGAAAGGTATCGAAAAACTATGAATGACGGTTTGTGAAAATCTAAACATTTTGAATTTTTGAGATTAGTCATACTATCTAAGTAATATTTTTTGTTAATTTTATGTTATCGATGTACATTTTATACGCATAGTTTAATAGGTATGTGAAAAAAAAAGCTACAAAGGGCGAAAAGTTATTTTAAAATTATAGTTTTGAGAGTTTCAAAAATATATCTAAATATTATAGGGTACATATTAAATTAAATTTACGAAAAAAAAAAGATTCTTCAAGCAAGTATTTAAGATAGAAAAAAAAAATTAAACACCAAAGCACAACAAAATTATTTTCGGAAAATAATAATTTAGGAAGGTTATTATACTTTTTACTTGTGAATTCATTCAGTTCCCATATCGGACGTTAGATTCACATCACATTAACATAATATAATGAGAATGAAAAATGTAACTTGACCCCAAAAGGGAAAACTTCGGTCACCAGACCCACCCTTAACATTAATCTTTAAAGGGGTTGAAACATAGCATAGCCGTTATATTAGATACCAAAGAAGAGGCGTCCTTTAAAAAAAAAAATTGATTGGTTGAATATAATATATCATGTACATTTATGGCATTGAGTAATATACCAATGATGAACTTTTTGAGTCCCCACGACTTAAAAAGTTTATCATTGATAATTGGCTCTTTGGACTGCGACTGCGGTTCCAACATCCACAATTTTTTTTATTGTTTTTGGGACCACAAATAAAATAATACTGTTTTTTTGGAAACTGTACTTTACTGCCTTTTTCCATGTGGTCCCAAAACACTACTCAAAAAAATTAATTATTTTTATAGGTGGAATTTGGGACCGCAGTCCCGGTCCAAACAGCCCCACGACCCAACTTTTTTGTATTGAATTGTAGGTAGGTATTATAGAGGTGGACCGACTCTAGAAGAGCCGAGCACGAACGATACCTTACGAATTTTGAGCTCGGCTCGTGCTTGGCTCTTCTAAAGTCGGACCACCTCTAACAAGGCTAAGGTGCAGAGTCGAAGCGTCGCGACACATTATTATATATTCTCCCGCTCTGGATAAAGCGCGTTTTCGAAAAATCCTGTATCTCTAGAGGGCATCAGCCCTGCTAGGAACCTAGGAC
Source organism: Mythimna pallens (assembly GCA_961205895.1). Lineage (NCBI taxonomy): Eukaryota > Metazoa > Arthropoda > Insecta > Lepidoptera > Noctuidae > Mythimna > Mythimna pallens. The sequence continues at coordinate 16,571,997 of OY540844.1, read as the reverse complement.
TATGGAATTATTCGCAAGGATTTCCGCAGCCCCGGAACCCAAAGAGCAACTAAAGGACACAAGTGGGGTTTTTGTCAGTAAAAGTCTGACAAGCTCTTTCTCTCCATCCTAAACCAGAAGAAACCACTTGATGATAAACCGCCCCCCCCCCAAAAAAAAAAACAACCCTACAGTACCACAAACATGCAAAATGAGTCACCTGCTTTATTTCCTAACTTAATACTTAGGTTATGTACCATCAACACCTACCACATACCTAAGCCATATACCTCCTAAATTAAACAACGTACCTACGGTCCCTGGGTTTTAAATTCGTCCCTTTTCCGTTCTTATTTTACATTTAAAGTCTTTGCCAGCCCCAGGATTTATATTCAGCGGGCACTTCACTGGACTCGAGAGACCCATAAATAACACCGCAGAGGTCTGTTCCCCAACTTTTCCCGGGTTTTTACCCCCCTTTGGGGTACGAGGGACCCGCCCCTAACCCGCAAACGACTAAGGTAAGGTCACCGCTTGGGAAAGATGAAAGAACACCCCCATATATCTTTTTCAAAGTGAGTGCTGTTTGAGAATTTTAATTTTGTGAGGGGTCGTTTATTTTGGTCGGTAATGTTCAACTGTATTGTGTTTTATTATTTTGTGAATTGATGAGGTTCATTGTCTCAAGTTGGCTTAAAATGTAAAAGTGAGGTTTATATTATAGAGAAACGCACATTCAGTTGCCTTCGTTTGCTGATTTAAGCATTTAAAGTTAAGTAATGTCAAACTACCTTAACCTGCCAACACTTGACATTTAAGTAGGGCTTGAGATGTACTTAATTCTTATTACTCAATTCCTGCCCTTCTGCTAGTAAGTGATGATATCTAGAGTTATCGCAATACCAGGGCTTTGGAGCTTTTCGAAACTACTACCGCGGCCGTAAAACGCAAAGGGCAACTAAAGGAACAAGGATGGATTTAAGTCAGTAAAAGTCAGACACTATCTGACGGCCCGTCCAGAGCGAAATATTTGATGATTTCCCACTTCATAAAAAGGGTTATCACAGTACTGTTAAATTTTTCTTTGAAGCTTTCTGTATAGTAGCTCCACAGAAATGCCCAAAAAATATAGTTCATTACAATTATATAAACTATATAACTTATTGCGTTTACGTTTCCGGTCATAATTAAGAGGAGGATTCTGACATAATTAATTGTAAATTTCCAGGAAAATGTTCACATGATCTGAAATTACAATTATTGACAATTACCTACTCAGTATACTTCACACTGAGTAATTCAATGAAAAGTATTTCAAGCTCCATAAATAATTTTTAAATTAATGACTGTTTTGTTATGAATAATATAGTAATGTTGTCCAAATACTGTATACATATAATAATTTCTGTAGACAAGCGTGGCACGACAATGCTACAACGGTGCAATTTATTATTACGCTTATTATTATTATATAATCATCAAATCATCGGCAATGATGCACTCGTCGAATGCGACAGAAAAAAGTTGTCGCGTTTTGAAGGCACGAGCATTAATCGCGAGCGGCTTAATGACCCTTAATATGTAGACACTCGAATTTGATGATATTATTACTCCCCTCTGCGGCAGCGATCTCTCGCGCCGGGCCTTGGTACAGGCCATGGTCTGGAGAGAGGAGTGGCAGGGTTAGCAAAGCCGCAGGTGCACGCGCGAGTGCGCCCTCAATTCCCGGCCACCGGGATCCCGATCCCGATTTCCGGCCATCGTAGGCGCATGCTTGCGGACGGCGAGATGGGTAGCTCGTCGTCCGATCGTCCGGTAACTGTCCGGACCAAGCCCAAGTCGTCGACGGCGTGTACTGTTCCATACGTGCCTCTAGGAGATGTCAGCAAACCATAGGGGCCTAGCAGGCCCAGCTTCTGAAAGGAAGACTCGGCCCTAGTATGAAAGGCAACGAAGGAACAGTAAAAGTCTGACACAAAGAGCGGGGGATGTCAAAGGATGATTTTCCCAAAGAAAAAAAAATTCCACTCTGAGTGTCTAGTACCCGTAGGTCGTAGTTTTTGGTTTTAAGAAGCCCTTCTGAAAAACGAAGATTTCATCGCTAAATATTAACACACTGTTTTTTTTTGTAGGTGGGAAAATCATCTTATGACAAATCTCGCTCTTGGGCGGAGCGAGAAATACTGTCAGACTTTTACTGATTAAAAACCCACTCCCGTTCCTTCTTTGCCTTCGTCCCAGGGCCCCGGGTTTCACTTTCACACTACCCGTGTTTCACTTTCACACTACCCGTGTTTCACTTTCACACTACCCGTGTTTCACTTTAACACTACCCGTGTTTCACTTTCACACTACCCGTGTTTCACTTTCACACTACCCGTGATAAACACAGTGTACAATAAACTTAAAAAAAATAGTGACCAATGGTGACCGAATAGCTATGTGACTATGGGTGTACAACGACAAATCGTCTTGTTCTTCTAACGTACATTATTACACGGATGTTTGTAAGGACGAGTGACGGTTTAAAAAACTAAAATTTTTTTACTACAACCATAAAATGTCTTGTGTAAGTTAAGCATATACGCAGCAAAAATCCGTAGGGGCCTAGGGCCGAAGTCTACTTGGACTATGGGTTCGCTTCTGAGGAAAATCCCGGGGTCCTGGAACGCAAGGTAAAGAAGGAACATAGGAGTAGATTTTAGTCAGTAAAAGTCTGACACGCCCTCTCGCCCGCCCTAGAGTGAGAGAAGTCATTAGACGATTTCCCACCTAAAAAAAAACCAATTTGTCGCGTTTTTCTAATGAGTATGTTCATAAGGACGAGCGACGGGTTAAAGAACTAATTTATTTTACTTACTATTTCATTTTACTACAGCAATAAAATCCTTATACAAGGGATTTTATTGCTGTAGTAAAAAAAATGGTATAATAATGTTACACTTATACCCAGCAAAAACAAGCCAGCTTTATTTCACAAACTAACACAATACTTCTTCAACCGCACCTATTTACTAACAAAACTACTTCAACTATATTAAAAACGGCCACAAGTTACATACGTAGGTACGTGAACCTAATCAACTTAAGTAATTAAGTGTAGGTCCTACGTTTCTGACAGGGTCACTTGATTAAAATGTATGTTGGCGTAGACCAAATAAAGAGGGTTTTATTTGCTCTCCGTCCCTGAGGCAATGGGGCCGAATAAATAAGGGCCTATACTCATTACCGTGGATTCTTTGTGAGGTAATGACGGTGAGAGAGAAATGGTAATGACGTGGGTTTTTATGAGTTGGTGTAGTCAAGGCTTTACAGAAAAAAAACTAATTTTTTTTTTATATAATTAAAAATGATCTCAATTTTTTAAGTGTGTTTAATCAAGTGACCTCGTACAATAAATAGTGATGACTTATGTACTCATAAAAAAACTAAATGTCACTTCTTTGTGGATTATGTGAACTCATGTGAATTACATTACCATTCTGAGGAAGTTTCAAAATTAAAATCACAGCCGATAACTCGCGTTTGACAATTTGTTACTTTAATTTTGCAATCATCATCATTTCAACTGAAAGACGTTTGTTGGACTTTTTTTTCGGTGAGAAAGTCATGATGAGTAAACAGTGTTATTTATTTATTTATTGAACTTTTTCTTTTGCTTTGCATGTGGGTATTATGTCAATAGGGGTCAATTTTTCTAAAGAGTTACTGCGGCCATCTTCACTAATATTATAAAGAGGTAAAGACTGTTTTTTTTGTTTGTAGAAGGCAATCTCTGAAATTACTGGTCTGATTGTTAAATTTTTTTCACCGATAGAAAGCGTCTTGGGTCCTGAGTGACATAGGCTATATTTTATGTAAGCGGGTGAAGCCGTGGGCAAAAGCTAGTAGAAGATAAAGGCAAGGAAGACAGGTGGGATATAATAGTATAATAGTGGATCTTATTAGATTATGATTTCTGTATTATTATTTTTGTTATTGGGTTAGAAAATGTTTATATTGGCATTTGGATTGGACTAGAAGATTAATTTAAATGTAAGAATTCATAAATTAACAAAACGCAAATAAAACCTTAATTTTAATAAAGTAAGAACTTAATTTATCAACCACAAACAAACAAAAAAAAAAACTAGAACAAAGCCAAACAAACCACGGTCCTTATCACCGGCACTTGGAATAACAAAAAACAATTCCTACGCCAAAAAAAAAAACATTCATGAAAAAAAACAAAAGGTTAAAAGTTGTCCTTATTTGAATTTTCATTAAAAGTTTCTGCCGTCAGGAACAAAGAACATTTATATTAAAAAAGTCCAGCCACGGCCAGATATTTATCTGTAGTCTCGAGAGCGGGCCGAATTTCAACTTTCCACCAAAGAGTTTAAAGAAAAAAATATAGATGAGACAGGCTTTTGTTTTTGAAAGAAAAATGAGTATTACAAAAACAAAACAATCTGTGCAAAGCCAAAAAGGCGCCAATCTTAGCTTAAGCTACCTATACCTATTTACTTTTTGTGCGGTAAAACCGCACATTAATGCAACTTCAGCATTTTCATACGCACAACCATTTAGTACACATGGTTACTAAATCAGTGATTTTTCTACACTAAACACGAGCGGTATTATTATTATTATTATCATCTCCGGTTTCTATAATTTTACCATATCTATGCAGACTATCGTTGTACATAAATTATTATTTTGGACACGCCATAATTATGGTGGTAAATCCTCTCTTTAGTGGCTGGAAAGACAACACAGCGTCCTTACTTTCCGCATGACGCAGGTCCTCACCGAACATGGTCCTCACCGAAGTTCGGGAGGTTCTTGCACCATTCGTGCGGAAGAACCGCCCAGGTGTCACCATTGTGTGGACCGACCGGAAGACACAGTGGAGCATACGGTAGAGGTGTGGGCCCGCCTGGGCAGAGCACCGCCGTGTCCTCTCTGTCTCTGTGGGGGCGATCAGCGGCAACGATCTCTCACGGGCCTTGCGAGCGAAGAGGATTGGCAGACGGTCAACTCTTTCTGCGAAGCAGTAATACTAGCAAAGTAGGCGGCCGCATGCGCGAGGGAACGGCCCTCATGCCTCAGCCGCCGGAGTCCCGATCCAAATTTCCAGCCACCGTAGGCGCGGGCTTGCGGACGGCGAGCAATAGAACCCCCAGGCCTTGGAACGAAGGCAAAGAAGGAATAGGAGTGGGTTTTAGTCAGTAAAAGTCTGACATAGCCACTCGCTCCGCCCAAGGGCGGGAGATGTCATTAGATGATTTTCCCCTAAAAAATACAATACTGATCTAACACAATAACTATTGTATGAGATGAATATTATGTTATATGAAGTAGTTGCTATTAACATATTTTCATAAATACCTACCACATTATTTTCTTTTTAACCCAAAGGTTGACTGGTAGAGAATGCCTTGTTGCATTAAGTCCGCCTATGTACCACTACTGTACATGAAGTTTAAATAAATAAATAAATAAATATTTTCAATAATGAAGGAGAAAACCCATTACTGTAAAACAGTTACTGCCTGCTGGGCGTAGCCGTTTTGGTGGCACCGTACTTCATATGGAGGAGGTGTCGAGCAGTTTCTTCAGTGGAACTATCTCAAAGTGTGGCAAATAGTGTTGTGTTTTCGCGAAAGCAGAGTACGGCTGACCATCAGCCAAGTGAAGTGGATATAACTAGTGTGAACACCGATTGTAAACGGGATACAGCTACGTCACCTATACCTATAACGTGTCGCTTTAGATTTAAAGACGTGTAACATTTTTGTATCTTTTTTGGCCCGGGAGCATGTACGGTGAAATCACAATATAATGCACTAATGCTTATTCGTGTTACCTCTTTTCAACAATTTATATTAGTCAAGCATTCAGTACCGTTACCAGTAACCGTTGATCCGATAAATATATCTATATAGTATAACTATTTAAGCAGCAGTATCATTCCATCAACCACCTAACTTCTACAAAACGCAAACTGTCACTTACGATGTTCTTTCAGAAAAGACTCGTTATTTGTTTTACAGAGCACCCGTCTAAATAATAATTTAGAAGATTTGATTGCCTTATGTAGACTGGACACCTAAATAAATGGGTGCTATTATAGAATAGTATCATCACTATGACCGTTACCAACAACATTCAGGAATCAATAACATCCATTATAAAACACCTGACAATACAAATGAAAACGCTAAAACATGTCCGCGCCGTAGTCAATAATGGTTCCCCGTGATCAATCAGTGTCATCTACCAAATGGATAATGTGCTTACATTGTATAGTTCGCCAATAATCTAGGTAATGCACTAATGAAAGAGAGTAACACACAGGTTTTTATGGGAAAAGATCATCAATTTGAATGTCGTGTTTTTTCTACGTGGGTAATCATCCAATGACTTCTCGCACTCTAGGGCGGAGTGGGAGTGTCAAACTTTTACTGACTAAAACCCACACCTATGTTCCTTCTTTGCCTTTGTTCCGGGGCCCGGGGTTCTCTTTCGCACAATTCAGTAGGCTGATGTTAAATGTTATCATTTATTTAGTAAAATAACATTGACATAATCATCATCAACCTCTCAGCTGAAAGACGTCCATTGCTGGACACAGGCCTCCCCTAAGTGTCGCCACAACGACCGCTCCTTTGCGGTTCGCTTCCATCGGATTCTTGCAAACCGCCACCAGGATATCGGTCCACCCTGTGGGAAGAAGCTGCGTTCTCCAATACGCGGTTGCCACTTCAGAAACTTTCGGCCGAATCGACCATCTGTTCTGCGAGCAATGTGCCCTGTCCACTGCTAATGACGGTAAGAGGCAATTCGTTTGATGATAGATTTAAAAAAGGATCAGTCTATGTGGTGTGGTGTGGTTTGGTGTGGTGTGGTGACTGATCCTTTTTCCTTTTTTTTTGTTTCTTTTTTTTGTATATCGCATCATTAGACTGACAGTGACCTAACTCATTTGTAAATGGGCACGCCACAATTATGGCGGTAAGTTCCCTCTTTGAGGAGTGGCTGGAGCGACAACACGGTGTTCTCACATTCCGCATGACGAAGGTCCTCACCGGACATGGCAAGTTCGGGAGGTTCCTGCATAGGATTCAGGTGGAAGAAACGCCCGGGTGTCACCATTGTGTGGACCGCACGGAGGACACGGTGGAGCATACGGTGGAGGTGTGCCCTGTTTGGGCGGAGCACCGTCATGTCCTCGTGGAGGCAATCGGTGGCAGCGACCTCTCGCGCCGAGCCATGCTTCGGGTTATGATCAGAAGCGAGGAGGAATGGCTGGCTCCTTCTGTGAAGCAGTAATGCTAGCGAAGGAGGAGGCCGCACGAGTGAGGGACGAATGTCCTCACGCCACAGCCGCCGGGATTCTGACCCCGACTATCAGCCACGGTAGACGCGGCCTTGCGGACGTCGAGCAATGGGTAGCTCGCCGTCTGGTCGTCCGGTAATTAACCGGACTGAGCCCAGTCATCAACAGCGCGTAGTGATCCACGTGCTCCTCAAAGATATGTTAGCAAACCATGAGGGGCCCAGCAGGGCCGATGCCCGCTAGCTAGGACCGCGGGGAATTTCTGAAAAGGAACGCTCTCACGCTCCACCCTGAGTGAGAGAATTCATTGGATGATTACCACTCTTAAAAAAAAAACTCATTTGTAAAAAATGAGCAAGAAAACTTTAATTTATGGTGTTGTTAATTTAAATGTATCTCATCCGTGTTACTCATAATTCAAAGGAACTTTGACGTAATCAGAATAGGAAGTGTTAGAAGGCCTACCAAGTTGTGAACTGATAAACTGGTGAGGGTCACAGGTATCCAGTGGATGCGAGACGCACGGGACAGGTTTTTATGGCTACGCCTGGGTGAGGCTTATGTCTAGCAGGACGTTTACCTTTGTAATTTCAAGCAAGACTGAAACCACTTTGAACTTCTCTTCAAACTATTAATTTAAGCAATTTGTCTGACTTAGCAAGTTTCCAAACTCTCGACCAACCACGCCCGCCCAAACTTTAATGCCTATGTCCGCCTCTGCGAATGCTCCGTTCAGCCGCCCAACTCATTACCGCCCGCCCTGCGCCGCAAGACCCGCCCCGGCTACCGCTTGCCTAACTTGTGGGAGCTACAGGGCTGGCTAGGAACTAAGGTCTTAATTTGTAAAATATAAAAAAAAAACTTTGAAAAACAGTATAGAACTTTATCTAATATTATAAAAAGGAAAAATTTGTAAGATCGGTTCATTAGCTTTACAGATCCGAACTTACAATTTTTTCTGTTTTTTTTTTTTTTTGATTCAGATAACTGTTTGCACCACTAGAATGCTAATTTATCACTGAGTGACTAGGGTTGCCAACTTTTATTAGAAGTAATAGAGTATATCTGATTTCAAAAGAGATAATAAAGAGTACGGGCTTATAAAAAAGATTATAATTTATTAAAAAAAAATAAAAAAGGTATTTTTTGGAACTTTTTGCAACACATAACAAAAGAATTGTACGACTTTTAATAAATTTCAATAAAGCCCTGTTCCTCCTCTCTTCCCGCCACTTCACATTTATGAACGTAAAGACTCTCACAAGGAAGTCAACTTTTTTGGTTATGATACTATTATCATAACCAAAAAAACTGACTTTATTGTGCACCACTGCTTCTGTATGATGCACCTATGCATCACACAGAAGCAGTGGTGGCCGAATGGTAACGGCCCCGACTTACGAATTGTAAGTCGCGGGTTCAAACCCAGCCAGGCGCATTATTTTGTGTAATTTATTTCACCATCACTGCTCTCAAAACGGTAAAGGAAAAAAAAACATCGTGAGGAAACCGGCATGTCATAGAACCAAAAATTCGATATTTTTAAATACAATATTTTTAAATACGTATACATAATATTATAGCTAAATTACACCCAGATACAGAAAAAAAATATAGTGCTCATCACACAAACATTTGTTTTTGGGTGGGAATCGAACCCACGACCTCCGGTATAGCAGTCAGAGCCACTAACCACTAGACCAACAAGTCAGTCAATGTAAGTTATATCGCCTATGAACATGAATTCTATTTTCACTGTATGTTACATGTTTTGTGGCACGATAAAGAATATATATTTTTATTTATTTATTTATTATTAATACATAAGAATACAGGATAGTCTAAGTTAAAATAGCAACTTAAAACCACTAAGGTTTAAACTTGTGCTATCATGAATCCATCTCAACATCGAAACTATACAAAATGAGTTTTTTATATTTGTACGTTATTGTCGATAATTTTTTTTTTTTTATATATATTGCTTGTTCCAAGTTTCTTTTATGTGTCATATATGAAAAAGAGGTTTGATTTGGATACGTCGGGCTGATTTCAAGAAATCGCCAGGACAACAAAATTTCCTAATTTTCCGAAAGTGAAATACTTAATTAATAAATTAGATATTCGGAAATTCATGTTTTAGGAGTTCATAAAGTTAGTTTAAATAAAATCAATAGATTTTTTTAGGTTTCCGTACCTCAAAAGGAAAAAACGGTACCCTTATAGGATCACTTTATTGTCCGTCTGTCAGTCAAGACCTTTTATATCAAGCACGCGTTGAGATATTAAGTTGAAATTAAAACCTGCGGTACCTTGAAGCTGTGAAAAAACCAAACTTTTAAGTTGACGAAAAAAAACGATACGGCCGTTTATGTCGCAAAAATCGTTAATTCGACACTTCTAAGAAAATCGAAATTCAATGAGTACTTCCCGTTGGCCTAGAACCCTGAAATTTGGAGATCTTATTGTACAAGTTTATAAATCTGAAAACTGAAAAGTTGTAGTTACACAATTTTTTTTTTTGTATTCGTTAAAATCTTCGAGACTTGAACTGACTTTGACTTGAATTGAACCATTTACATAAATTAGTTTGTACGGAACCCTCAGTTTGCGAGTCATACTCGCACTTGTTTTTTTTTTAAAGAGTAACTATGGAGTTCTTCTCCTTCTTGAAGCTAGCGGAACCATGCGCTAGCTTCAGACGTTTTATAAGTGCCCATGTAGGTCTACATGAAATAAAATAATTTTGAGCTTTGAGTTTGGATTTGAGGAATTTAATATGCATTTCGAATTTATTGTTAATGATGTTTAAGAGTACTTTGAAGTTCATATAACCGTGTATAATTAAAATGATCGATATTGCATAAAACCACAATGATAGCAACGTATGAAAGTATAAAGTACATAATTAGTGAAAATACATAATTAAAGAGTTTAACAAGTTCCATAATTGTTTTTTTTTTTTTAATAAACATTTAAACCAGTGCTTGACTGCGATCCCAACTAATTATGTACCATTCTATGGAATTGATACATATTAATCATAAACATTTATCTATATATATAAAAGGGTAAACTGACTGACTGACATATCAACACACAGCCGAAACTACTGGGACTAGAAGCGTCAAATTTTGCACAAGGTTTCCTTTTATGACGCAGGCGAGCACTAAGAAAGGATTTTCCAAAATTCACTCCCTAAGGGGATGAAGCTGGGTCCAAAGTTTGTATGGAGAAACCTATATTTACGCGGGCGAAGCCGCGGGCAGAAGCTAGTAGTAAATATAATTATAATGAAAGCTTGTTAGTCTAGTGGTTAGTGGCCCTAACTGCTATGCCGGAGGTCGTCGGTTCGGTTCCCACTCATGACAAATGTTTGTGTGATGAACACGATCATTTGTTCTGTGTCTGGGTGTAATTTATATATTATATGTATGTATTTAGATATATATAAATATGTCTATCAGTGGTCTAGTGCTCAAAGTACAAGCTCTGCTTAGTTTGGGACTAGATGAAGCTGTGTGAAAGTTGAAAAAAAAAATTAATAGTTATAGAAATGTTTTAAATGAAGCATGCTTAATAAAAAACTTAAATTGTTTTGTGGGCCAGATAAAAACATTACATGAAATCTGTATTGTAGTGTATTCCAATTATCATGTAACGGCGAGTCGACTCCAGGCTGCCTACAATCAAAAACATAGGAAAAATAAAAGAAAATCACAAAAAGAATACTCCTTTACGTTTTTAGCTCTGGCAACCCTACTCCCCTCGCACTCAACAAAAACCGTCAACTTTAAGCATTCCCTCTTGAATAAAAACTTTTCGAAACCAGGACCCCAGATTAAAATGTTCTAATTTTAAAACATAATTTAGATTTTTAATCACGCTCGCCAGCCAGCCCTACGCCGATGGCAATCTGTAAGCGGTAATTAGATTTTACTTTTACGATTCGTAGACGGTTGATTGAAGAAAAGTTACGGTTCGGGGCCCGGGACGGAAATCGAACGTTACGGTTTTGGGGAAAGGGAGTGTGAAATGACTTGGAAAGTATGTGATTAAGTTCGGAAAATGGGCTCATCCTGATGGGGAATTAAGCTGGGTAATTTTTAAGGTGTTAATTGTTGTTTTTTTTTTACTTTTTTTTTTGTCAGAGATACTTTAAAATGATATTGTGATATCGTTGGAGATTGCATGCGCAACTTTCCTTGCTAGCATGCTGGCTGATTAGAAAAAATATTTTTAACTAGCGTACCCGTGAACTTCGTACCGCCTACGAAGACTTCAAGCAGTCAATAAATGTGGTATATGTTTCGATGTAGTCAACCGATTGCGATGAAACAAAACCTAAATATAATTGCTTGATATAATTTGAAATTATCAAGTATTTCTTCGTTGTTATGGCGACTGAAACGGATGCTTTTTCTTCGACCGAAATTTGAAAAAGGGCTTTTTTTTAAATATTTTTTTAAAATACGTTGTCTCACACTCGAAATTACTCCAGTGTCATAGGTGCTTTCACAATCATGTAAACTTACATACACAAGACATCCAGACCAGGAACAACTATCTGTGAGTCATACAACTATTTGTTCCGAGCGGAAATCGAACCGGTGACACGCAGCGCAGCAGACTATCACTTAACCACTCAACCACTGCGACAACCATCTTGTCTCTTTAGCTGAATGATGATACTTAAAAAGGTTAAGGAATTTCCTTTCTCTCTTCATTACTTGAAAAAAAAAATAACGTTGTCCAACACTAGGGAAATTACTAGGCTAGTTGTGGGTGCGGTCAAAATATTTAAATTTATATACAAAACTCCTAACCACGGAATAACGATCTGTAAATGTGCAGTATGAATACCATACGTATATTTTGCACTTGTCAAGTCAAAACTCCAAAACCTTGAGCATCGACGCCGAGTTGCTGGCCTGTCGGTTTTCTATCGATTACATTTCGGGGAGTATATGCGTTGGAATTGCACTATTTAATCCCACCAAATTCGAGGACAGAATGGAAGAACGTTTTTTTCTTATTTGTAGCGCCGACCCCAAAGAAAACGGGACAAGGGCAGGAAGATGATGATGATGGTGAAGTTCGTTCCATCATTTGACAACTAGACGTACGGCGTTGCGCCATCGGTACATGGTGGACATCCCACCCATACGTACAAAGCGTTTTGGAAATATATGCATTATGCGTACATCTAAGGAGTGGAATTCCCTGCCGGAGTCTGGAGGAGAGGATGTTTAGGAGCTACAACCTAGGGGTCTTTAAATCAAGAATGTAGGCAAGCGTGCTCCATCATCGGCAATATCATCGCTTACGAGAGATTAAACGCGAGTCTATCAATTATAATTTTAAAAAAATGCATGAATCGTAGAATAATCGAAGCCGCGACATGCAACGCAGCAGTTAATCGCTGTACCACTGCCGCAATCGATGTGCCGTCGGTTTAAATTGGCCTTCATTTCTAATGTTTCTGACAACAGAAGCACAGATCTCCTACCTATTTTTGTATTACTGAAAACAGTTACTGAAAAAATAAACCCTGAATATTTAATGCCAAAATTTTATAGGTTTTCAAGCTATAGTAGAGTTTGGAAAAACTCAACTTCAAATCTTTATTAAAAAATCGTGAGTAAAACGTGAGAATACATTATTTCCCCAGAGCATTAGGGCGTCAAAACCGCAGCGTTTCACCCGCCCGTCTGTTTCCTACGTTTAAGGAAGCGTGAACGAATCCACCGTAGCTGAGGATGGTAACTTTTGTACAATTACCGCTCACTGCCTCTCCCTCCTCACGCGAGCCCCGCAGCTTCGCGCACGGTCTGCAAAATAAGGCATAGAGGTTTTATTGAAGTATGAGGTCTTTGGATTCTATCGCCTGAAAAAGAGTTGCCGACTTCACAAAAAAAAAAAACACGGAAAAGATCAAAATTTATTTTTTGCAAATCGGTCCATAAATAACGGAGTTCTGAAGTAACAAATTAAAAAAAAAATCAACCAAAAGCTGATCCACTGATCCTATTTTTAAAAGTCAGTTAAAAATTGTTATAGTAGTCAGTTAAAAGAAAAATACGTTCTTATATAATCCGGCTGTTGCTTTGAATAATGACTCTATCTATACTATATCATCATCTTCCTGCCCTTGTCCCGTGTTATTTGGGGTCGGCGCAACACGGTTTTTTCTTCCATTCTGACCTGCCACTCGTCATGCTATCACAAACTTCCTTTTCTTTCTTTCTTTATATTATAAAGTGGTTTTTTATTTGTTTCAATTCGCTGATCTCTGAAACCTACCGCCATATTGGATAAATGCAACACTAAAAGATTTCTTCAAATCGCATCAAACAAACTCTATAGCATTCCTTTGTAAAAACTCTTTTTTTTTAATGCCTAAGTAATTTAAACTAGTGCTTGACTGCGATCCCACCTGATGCCAAGCAGTGAGGCAATCGTTCATAATGAGGCGCACTAGTTTATTACGAGCCTAAAAGGCAAAAAAATAATTTTAGGTGACAATTCTTGAATACCTAAATGAAAACTCAGATTTACATAGCTGAAAGTTTCTGCAGCAGCTATAATAATGGTAACATTAACACAACTACCATCTCATAAAGCACAATACACATAAAACCTCTAACAAAAGTTCTGCAATCAAAAAAACGCAAAAACTATTAACCCTATCCTGCGCACGGTACTCTCAGAAGTTGACCACACATGATATATAGCCTCACAAGGATAGAAACCCTGTCTAACTTTGCACTTTACCCGTATTTTACACATAATGGTTATGTATGAGCGGTTAAACTTTCATACGGGACTCACTAATTGAGAGTGCGTTGCGTCTGGGACTTCGAGACTATCTGAACTAACTTCGGTTTAAATAGTTGGAGCTACCGAGGTCGGAAATTAGATTCGTTCGCTTTTAGAGGGTTGGACGCGAAGTTTGCTGTCGATGGGTTAAGGATAACTTTGAAATTGGAATTATTTTGGAACTCGTTGAAAATATCGGTAGCGAGGAGATGCCTTGACGGAATTGTAATGTAAATTGCAAAGCAATATTACTGGAACGCAAAGGGCAAAAAAGGGACATAGGTGTGGTTTTAGTTACGTCTGATACGTCCTCCCGCACCGACTAAGAGTGGGAGAAGTCATTAGATGATTTCACACCTCAAAAAAAACATGGATGGGTTTTAGTCAGTAAAAGTCTGACACTCTCTATATCACTCTTCCCAGAATAGCAGGAGATAATTGACAATAACGAAGAAAAAAAAAATTGTGATTGTTTTATAAATGGTCTCCTTCTTGTAATTTCAAACTTTACTCAGAATGTTAACAGTCACATGTTTCACAGTTCGACTTTGACGCTAAACTTGCCCTCCAGTCAAAATAAATGGAGTCCAAGTCCCACAAGCTGATGAGGCAAAATAATTAGGTATTATTTATTTATTTATTTATTTATTAAAACTTCATGCAACATAAAGGTGCAAAGTCACGGCTATCACTGACACACAAACTGCTACTCCTCTATAAAGCCATATTGAAACCCATATGGTGTTGTGGATTGCAGTTATGGGGCACATCAGCCAACTGTGATTGCAAATATTGCTTATAACCAATAAAAGATTACACTACGACCTTAATACGAAAACAGTTCAGCAAGAAATAAAAACCAGAATAGAAAATTATAGATCAAGGATTACACGCCACCCCAATGTACTTCCGGACGGCGAACGATGGGTGGCTTGCCCTCCGATCGTCCGGTAACTGTCCGGACCGAACCCTAGTCGTCGACGGCGTGTAGTGTTCCACGCGCGCCTCAAGGAGATGTCAGCAACCGTAGGGGCCCAGCTGGGTCGAGGCCTACTGGGGCCATGGGTGATGCGAAAGTGCCCCCGGGGCCCTGGAAAAATAAAAAATAACCCAGTGTACTTGAAAACAGCTAATGAGCGACGCAATCATGCCACGAGGGCTAAAACAAAAAACCCCACAGGACCAATTATTGTAGACTATGATTGAGATAAAGCGCACTTGCCATTGGACATGTACCACGCAAACCTGATTTATATAAATACCAAACTATTGCTGAATATCGTTTGGATAGATTGCAATACAAAATATAATTTAAAAAAAATGATTTCACCGTTCTCAGGAGGATTCATTTACAGCTGAAAGCCAAGGCAGCACTAAAATTGAGACGTGATTAAAACTATACTAACTATTTCTTTATTACATTTTTGTAGTGTCAAAATGTGAGAAAGATACGCCCGTGTATAATATATAAAATAAATATTTAATATATAAAAACGGAATAATAAATAATAAAAATATCGGTGAAAACGATATCAAAGTTGATAGAAAAGTAAACGAAATATAGTTTTAAAGTTAGTTTTAAACAAATTTATCTGTCTCTCCCCAAAACACCATTTTCTATGGCATTTTTTTACGAACTTTGATATCAAAGTATATGTCAAACTTGTCCTTCTGATTAACAGCTTTGACGCATTATAACTTGACTGTTAATGAAGATATTTTAATTTATTTTGTTTGTTTACTAAAACAAAAAATTAATATCTAATTTTACAAAAAATAAAAAAAATATAAAAACCCTATACTAACACTACTACACACAACTAACTAAAATTATTATTTTTATTTTATTGTAATTATATTTCACAAATGAAAAAATTGGATACATGTCACATCTTTCTTTCACTCACAACTTTCTGTTCCTTAAAAATTCCTTACAAAAACAAACGCAGGTACTAACATTTTAATTAAATTTAATTCCAAACTGTCTGCGTTCCGCCTTAATAATCTCGTCTGCATTAGAAGCAGGAACTAAACGAATAAAGTACCAGCTTTCAACATTCTAATTTTAATTTCGCATATTACACGAAAGCGTACAGAATTTGCAACGATTAACAAGCTAACATTCCGAGTTTCAGACTTCAACACGACGAGAGCGTTGCAAAACTAAAATCATAATAATTTCTACAACTAATAAAGTGAGCAGTTGGTTTAATTTAGCTTAGTTCCACCCCTAGCCCTATTAAATATTTCGGTGTAAGCAGAATAATTTGTGTGCGGTCTGTAACTTCCTGTTACGTGCATTTCAAAATTGGCGATTTTATTCGGTTGTATTTTTGTTGGGTGGCGCCATCTGTGGCGTTTGTTAGGAATTATTTTTTGAAAAATATGCTGGTGTGATGATTTATTTGTGTGATTTTATAATATACAGTTGTACGTGTAACTGTTGTTGGAAATAGAAATATGTTACTAAAAAAAACTTTTTATAAAAATACAACTGGAAAAAACCCAGTAAAAAGTGCAGAATAACTAGTTTTATCTGTTCGTTATTTAACACCGACTTCTGAAATTAAATCTCCTCTTTCTTGAAGTCGGTTAAAAAAACACTAAGGTTAACACTAGGAAGTAACTATAATTATTACAACTAATGCATTCATGAAAAATTTATAGAAGGAACTGATGAATGAATTAATAATTGGCAGATTTGCGATTTTTTTTTCTTTTTCTTCATTACTTGAACTGTTAAAACTAACCTTCACTGCAAATAACGAGATTCATAGCTCCCAATCGTCCTACAATACCAACTCATACCTCATTTAAACATCTACATATACTAACCCTCCAACACTCGTATGTAACGTAATCGTATATTCCAATTTAAAAATGGCAACGTCGACGACCGTTTGCCTCGTGGCGCCACCGTCGCGTCGACTGTCGCCACCTAGTGGCATTCTCTGGAACTTCGTACTCGAAGGGTCTCCGCCACTCGACTATTAATTTCCTAAGGGAACTCTACACCCCGACCCGCGTACCAAGGAATGAGGCGACGAATGGCTTGAGTGAAAAAAAAATTGTTTTTTTTTTGTGTATCTGTTTTTTTGGCTAAAAAATGGCAAGTTTTATGAAAAATCTAGTTGGAATGTGATTTTGATTAGTTTTTATTTTTAAGTAAGAGGTTTGCGTTGTAACGTAGAACGACACAATAATTCATTGAAATGGTTCAAATAAAATAGATATTTTTAGTTTCTTATAAATGTGTTTTTTTTAACAATTTAATATATTAAAATAAAAGGAATGATTGTTATTATTGCAGTAGATGGAGCTTCGCCACACGAACTTCGTCTTCGCCACATCCCATCTACAATCTTCAGGAGAAAGATTGGTTAGATGGATGGATCTCTGACATGAAGAAATAAACCACGGAGCATGCAGCTAAAGATGAAACCAAGTGTGACCATATGCCACCGTAGACGTGGGTTTGCGGACGGCGAGCAATGGGTAGCTCGCCGTCCGGCTGTCCCATAACCGTCCGGTCCAAGCCTGAGTCGTCAACGGTGCGCAGTGTTTAATGTGCACCTCAAGGGGATGTCAGCAAAATGGTAGGGGCCCAGCAGGATCGAAGCCTACTGGGGGCATGGTTTTTATTTTTTTAAACTTTATTTAAAGAGTTTTTCGCTATGGGTTGTGCGAAAGAGAGCGAAGTCCGAAAGTCCTAGAACGAAGACAAAGAAGGAACATAGGAGTGGGTTTTAGAAAGTAAAAGTCTGACACGCCCTCTCACTCTACCCTAGAGCGTTTCAAGAGTTGTGGATGACTAAAAAAAAGGTGTCAATGGCGTATGTAGAAAAATCGCATTAATTCAATAGTTTGCGTAGCTGTGTTAATATACGCTACCCACAATACACAAAGGAGAAAGTTTGTGATTATATGTGTTTGTGTATGTTTGTTACTTCTTTACGCTCCAACGGCTGAGCAGCTGTAAAAGCACTTAGTTATTATATTTTATCCTGGGAATAAGTTCTCTTAGGACAAATTTCTACTTTCACGTGTTCACGTGGGCGAAGCCGCTAGCTACGGCTAGCGCGTGGCTTACGTACCAATAAAACTAAGCCAGCGATAAAAATTATGTGGTTGCGGAATTTTTCGAAAGAATTACCGTGAACGTAAATAGCCACTAAAGGAGCAAAAGTGGGTCTTAGTCAGCAATAGTCTGACACGCTCTCTCGTCAAAAAAAGTAACACTAAACGCCTCGAAGAAATCGCCGAGTGTGATAAGTTCGCCAATTGTTTTTTTTTATTATAAGGTTTCCTTTTTGTTAATTGTAAGCTAAATAAATAAATCATTCAACTTTTTTCTTTTCATTTTGGATTAACTTTCTTTCTAGTAACTGGACATAAGAAGCGAACTCAATATTTAAGCAAGATGGCCTTAAATTCATAAGCAGTAAAGTCGCGGGTAGAGCTTAGTATCACAAACAAAAAACTCCGTGTGTCGTATCGCTATCGTTCCCTGCTCCCGTCTCGCAGTAGCGGGTTAGGGACGAGGTTTTATCTTCACGCGCGCGTGGCCATCCTATGGTAATGTGATGAAAAATTACGTCCATCTGATACCGACGTTGTCTCCGTGCTTTTTGTTCAGCTACCCACACCTGGGTGGGCAGATAGAGGTTGGAAGGACTGAATTATATGGCGAGTAAGTTACAATCTTAGCTGCTTTTATAATAAAAAATTGGCCCATGGCACTAATGCGAGTAGATAGGTTTTGGAACTGAAGTATATCAAAACCTATATGTTAGGTGCTTTCTATAAAATACAGTAAATTTTAATATATCAGAAATAATTTGAGTATTTTTTCTGTAAATACAGTATTTCTGCATGTTTTTTTATCTTTGATAGGCTCATGCTAGACCGCTATCTCACCTGATGGAAAGCGACGATGTGATCGATGACGAAACACGCTTGCCTAGAAGTAACCACTTTTGACTTAAAGATCCCCTAAGTTGTAGCTATCAGGAAACACAGACTTCGGCAGGGAATTCCACTCCTCAGCTGTACGCACAACGAATATGTTCCCAAAACGTTTTGTGCGTATAAAACAAAAGAAATAATTATATTTTAAAAGAAATAATTATATAATTATATTTTAGACTTAGTATGTAGGTTTATATTGTGCACTGGATCCTACCCTCGAATATGTTCTCTCTCTATATTTCAAAGGTTTGCTGGGAGAAAACTCATTGCTGAGTTAAGCTCGCCTTTGTACATGAACTGTCTGTATGTCAATTTATTATGTTTGTTTTTGTGTACAATAAAGAATTAAGAATTAAGAAAGAAAGAAAAAGAATTAGAAAATAAAATAAAAATTAAAAAATGAAATTAGTGTATGGGTGGAATGTCCACCATATTACTATATCTTGATAATTACAAAATCAATATAAGTTTTTACGATGATCCAAGTCCATTATGGAATGCAACAAGGCGTTTATGAAAGAGCTGGTGTCTAAGAGAGAGACTTTTACCCAGAAAATAAAATAGCGGCAAAAAAAATTGCCGTAGGGGGAATCCACGCGGGTCATCTGCAAAATTAAAATGTTCTTAAGTTTTGTGCATTTTACAGGTCAATGTTATGTTCTATATTCATTATAATATGATTTGCAACCGTAACAAATATATAACCTGATGTGTTTATGGTCTGCCACAATGATTTGTCATTCATGTGTCATTCATGAGAAAATCACGCCACTTTTGATTAGAAGATTAATAATTTCAGTTACTTATTTTAATAATAGGCTTATGACATAAACTCTAAATTGGTGAGAATAAATTCATGGTTACGCTTTTATGCACAGTATTTTTTTTTAATGATGAGCCAGCATTAAAAAATTATGTAGCCTGATAGAAAATTATGTAGCCTGATAGAAAAAATAATGTAGCCTGATAGAACTAAAATATGTAGACTGATAGAAAATTATGTAGCCTGACAGAAAATTATGTAGCCTGATAGAAAATGATGTAGGCTGATAGAAAATGATGATGAGGTCTATAATGGAACGAGCACGAGTGAGTATACATGTTCATAAAAGCATCCACGATACAGGAGTTATTTTTAGTGTGTGGATCTATCCGTTTATTGTTGCAGATGTTGATGAAGCAGGGTCAGATTTCGGTGGCGAGAAGATTTGAACGCATTCTACGAAGACTTGTTTGAGTTTGCCCTAAAAAAGGCTTTGTAAAGATACGGGGGGAGGTCTTTGCTCAGCAGTAGAACAAACAAGACTCACAAAAAGAAATGAACAAAAGACTTTGAAATACTTAGTTCATAGGCGGTGAATTGGTCAGCATTCATGATTTTTATTGGAATAATTTAGACTCCAGTACTTTCAGACTAATATATCAAACTTTTTCTTTATACGCACCGTCCATACCCGCATGCTACGCTCGGGAACAAAAATAAAATCGACAATAGTGTTGTTGATACTAGCCGTTTAGACGAATTGATCCCTATGTAGATATACGTCGTTTTAGAACCATCGTATCTACATGGTGAAAAACTGGGCAAGAGCGAGTCGGACTCGCGCCCTGAGGATTCCGTACAAACTTATGTATGTAAATAGTACGATTCCCGAATGGATTATTGAAGATTTTTCCGAATTGCAAAAAAAAAACAAATAATTGTGACGTAACAACAAATTTACAGAAAAAATTGAAAAAAAAGAAAAGAAATTAACCTGTGCTATAAGACCTTGCTTTATGCCAAATTTCAGGATTCTGGGTCAACGGGAAGTACCCTATGAATTTTGATTACATCGAGAGTGTCGAAATATACGTTTTTTGCGACATAAACGGCCGTATCTTTTTTTTTTGTCAACTTAGAAGTCTGATTTTTTCCTCCTTCTCCTCCATGTGTTCTCGAGATAAAGGGTCTTGACCGACAGACAGACAGACAGACGACAAAGTCATCCTACAAGGGTTCCATTTTTCCTTTTGAGATACGGAACCCTAAAAATCAGGTAAGTACGAACAAAACAGATACGTTATAAGTTTTTTTTACAGAAAAAATGTTATTAGTCTAAATTAACTGGGCAATTTCCTCCCCTTCTCCTTTCAAACCATTCTGTCTTAGGTGATTAATGGTCCAGTTCGCTCCGCGAACATGGTCATAGCACCTTCGCCGTAGTCGATCTTGACGGATTGATTATTTATGAGTAGATTATTGTAGTACGCAAAAATCTTTTTCAAATCATTCGTAATGTTATGAAGAAAAAAAAAACGATCTTTCGATTCCACCTGGTGGTAAGCAGTGATACAATCATGAATGGTGAATCGCAGTAGTTTATTAAGAGCCTATTCACTCTAGCCTTGAAGACAGCTACATTTTATTATAATCTTACTTAGTTGGGACCTGGACATAACTGCAGTGACACCATTGTAATCGAAGTCACTATAAGTGATTAGCAGAGGTCGCGGAATTAGGTAGAGTTATTGATGTACTTATACTGATTTCATACAGCGAAAGAATAAAGTCGAAATGCCCCAAGTCCCGAGATTAATTTTAAAGAGCAGATTTTTTCATGACACTATTAGAAATATACCAGAAAAAATATCTTCCTGCATTAATGACGAGGAGGAGGAAGTGTATAAATTTGTAACCGTCACCTCAGTTGACGTAGAGAGATCTTTTTCAATGAAAAATTGCATGTTAATTATCTTTGTTATATTTGTTTTATCTATCTCTGAGATTTTCATTATTATTTATTTGTAATATTATTGGCCACACGGGATTGTCCATTGGAAATCCCGGGAAGATTCATATTAATATCAACATTTCGATGCAAGTACATGAATAACTCTACCTAATTCCGAGCTCTGGTGATTAGGGTTGACAAGTACCGTTTTAACTCCCTTATAAGTTCCACTGCAATACCATTGTGAATTGATGGAAAATTATCAAATAACTTCTCCCACTCAAGGTAACTACAACCCACCTGTGTTCCTTCAGTTGCCCTTTGCGTTTGCCTCGGTAATTATTGCGAACAACCACACCACCCTCCTCTGTAATACGTGTCTCATAAAAAAAATTGATGATTTAATTTGAAATAAATTCAAAAATAACAACACCTTACTGGCAAATTGAAATAAACTATATTCAAACAGAATTATTTTATCTGTTTAATTAAATCATTGAGAAATCATCATCATTAACTGGCTTGTTGGTCTAGAGGTTAGTGGTCCTGACCGCTATGCCAGAGGTCGTGGGTTCGATTCCCACCAAGGACAAATGTTTATGTGATGAGCACGATCATTCGTTCTGTGTTTGAGTGTAATTTACTTATTTATAATTTGTATGTATTTAGAAATATTTAAGTATGTTTATCAGTTGTCTAGTACTCATAATACAAGCTCTGCGTAGTCTAGTTGTGGAATATTATTATTATTATCATCAAAGTCATCATCATCAGTCAATCATTTCAAAGTTTGTATGTAGGTATTTATGTATAATTGTATATACAAACTAAAATATAAAATTGAACTATTTACATAGGTAAGTTTGTACGGAACCCTCAGTGCGCGAGTCACACTTGCCCAGTTTTTTTTCAGGACACGTTTTACTATTTAGGTCTATCGAGTTAACTAAATGTCCATCTGTCCACTTCATACATCCAAACATCTCAAATAGTACGGTAAGCAAAAAAATGAAACGACTACCTATTCAAAAAACCTATGTTTAATGTCATCAAGCTAAAAATTTAAGCGATCGACGTCTTCTCATGCCGATGGTTTCCCGAGCAATGCGTCTTTATTCTCGGGCATGCCAACTACCCTTATCCCCACCCTTAATTCTACCTCACTCCCTAAACTACCACCCCTGGGTGGCCTTTTTAATGCCCTCCGCCTTTGTTCCCGATTCTTAAAAGACGAATTTTACACAAAAAAGAACAAACAACTCTGTGTTCTAAGACTGAACGATAAGGTATACAATTGCTTAAAAATAAAATTAACGTTAGATCAGTATCTAATGGGATATCAGATCATCACTGTACGTTCTTTGGAGAAATTCGTTCTTACAATTGTGTGTAACGACCTTATTTCAACCCTATACTGAATGACTTATGGTATATTTTTCTATGCCCGGTTTTCTGGTGGTTTCAGCCTTTCGTACGGGGTCGGATCAGAGGTGCAATAATTTAAGCGAAGGGTGGAAAGCGACGGAGAGTTCTTTTTGTAGCTGTGCGAGTGAGACGTGCGTAGGTCGAGAGGGTGCGGGGTTAAACGCGTCGCAGGGCCGGACTAGGGCGGCTGGGGTGCTAATGTGACGATGATTACTTTTGGCGCAGTGCAGCGGGTTGTGTAAGAAAAATATCATAATGGGAGGTAAGTAGTTAGTCGAAAAAGGTTTCTGAATTTTTTTTCGTTGCTTTGAGAAATTCTATTGTCACAAAAATCTCTGAAATCTGTTATGCACCCATTAAATACATAACTGATTTAGTTTTTTAGCGGGTATTTTTCGAGTGAAATTCAGTGCCTGTTTTAATTATACGCAAATTGATTCTTAGTGGATGCTGTAATTTGAAATTAGTACAGATATTTATCTTAATTGTCAACACAACTGGATATATTGTCCAATAAAATCACAGAAATCTGAACTATCTCGATAAATTGGAGCTGACAATTTCATTGTAGTATTTGACTACTTCAGTGAAGCTTACTCTATTATTTTATTACTATTAGTTCTATAATATATCGAGTCAGCGTTGCTGAGAAGGCCAACTTTCTCGGCAAGGCTGACTCGATATATTTGCCACCAAAGCGCCAAATACTGCAAAAACATTATAATACGGTATATCAGATAATGAAATTATACGTTATTATAATTATATATGATACTGTAAAAACTATATACTTTCGAAACTTGACGCTGCCTAAATATATACATTTTTGGGATTTTCACTTTTTTTGCAAAAATTACATCTCAAGGGGCTAATGTATACATAAAAATATTACTTTTATATTCTTTTGGTACACTTTTAAAATTATATAACTAAGACTTGTTTGTTTAGATATCAAAAAACATTTACCGCGTTCATCTCCGAATCACGCCATTTTGCAAGTACCTACTGCATTTGCAATAAGTAGGGCAGACTTAACTGATCAGATTTTTTTTTAATAGAGAATCCTGAGTAATTAATACTTACTAGGGATTTCCTATTAATATGTAACAAATAAAAAAAGGATTTACTTAACTTCGGCACGCTAGGTAAGAAATATGAGTAAGTTACCTTATTGAGTAGCAACGATAATTTTCGCTGTTCTGCATAATGCAATCCAGATTATCCTTACATTTCCAGCACACAGGGAACCTGAAATTAGTATAATACTACTATGAGGTATTTGAAAAAATAATGTTTCAGTAAAATAATATAATTATAAGAAGTAATCTAAGAAGATCGTATGTAAAATAATACCATTTAGTATTAAATTATTGCAGTTTTTTTGTAGGTGCGATAATCATCTATTAACATTTCTCGCTCTGGGCGGAGCGGGAGGGTTGTCAGACTTTTACTGAATAAAAATCTACTCCTGTTCCTTCGTTACCAGGACCGAGTCTTCCTTTCAGAAGCAGACCCTTGGCCCCAGTAGTCTTCGACCCTGCTGGGCCCCTACGGTTTGCTGGCATCTCCTTGAGGCGCGCGTGGAACAGTACGCGCCATCCGGTAACCGTCCAGTCCGGACGGTTACCAGACGATTGGACGGCGGCTACCCATTGCTCGCCGTCCGCAAGCCCAAAATAGTGCACTTGGGAGAGGCCTATGTCCAACAATGGACGTCATTCAGCTGAAATGATGATTATCATCATTTGATGGATGATTTAATAAATAAATATTTTAAAACTAGCATTTCATAAATTAATTTAGTAATTATTTACTTAAAATCAATTGAAATGTCTTGTTCCTATTTCTTAAATATCAGCACATCCTGGACTAAAGCACGAGTTTTCTCTACAAATAATTTGAAACACATCAAGTCCGTCCCTGTAGGCCGTCAACACCCCAAATAGGCCGACGCGCTGCGAACGCTAAAAACGTACCCCTTTACCCCTTTCCCCGATTTTTAAGCCTACTTCCCCACCCCCTAACTCCCGGGTTAGCCAGAGCACATTTACGCGCAATAAATTTTGACCGCTCCTGACTAGCCAGAACAGTCCGTATACTACATATCATACCATGCAAATTTGGACTCTATTTTGAAAACAGTAAAGTATCTTTCCCAATGAGTTCGATGCAGTAACATAGTATATGTAAACGAAGCGGTCTCAGAGTTTTGAAGCGGCGTTTGACGTTTAGCAAAAAAACGCTCTATTTTTGCAATATAAAGACGGTTTTCGTTTGAATTGTATTTTGTGAAAAGAAGGTACCAGTTTTGCGTGGCCAGGACAAAGCTATCCTATTTACCTAGGCTTTAGATATTGTGTATTTCTCATTTGTCTTAGTTGTGGGGACCATTGTGAGAGCCTATGGCAATGAAGGCCGGGAAATAATGTGGTTTTCAACGAATGGCTTTTGTTTAAAGAATGAGATGATCTTGCGCTGAATTGCCGCATTATTTTGGTAGTTCTTTGTTTACTTCGTGTGGTCTACTGCAGATGTGGCAATGGTGATTGCTTGAAGAAACTCTTGAATGTAATGATAACTACATAAAGTACAAGAATAAGTAACTTGTACTAAAATATAAACTTAGCATTATCAGTCTTATAATGTTCCCAGAGCTGGGACTTAGGCGTCTGCGAGAGGGAATGGATCAAAATCCACCACGCGGATTGGTGGATGTCACATGTCTTCGATATTTTGGTTCTAGGACATGCCGGTTTCCTCACTATGTTTTCTTTCACCATTTTGGGAGTGGTGATGAAATAAGTTACACAAAGTAAAGCGCCTGGCTGAGTTTGAACTCGCGTTCTAAAGCTCGTAAGTCAGGTCAAAAGAGAACGATGAGAATGCATGTAATGTGATGGAGAGACGACTTTTCTCTACCCGTGGAACAGTATGCAAGTATGTATGATATTTGATGTGGGGTTGTTGGGTCCTGAAATGCAAAGGGCAACAGAAAGAACACAGGCGGGTTTAAGGCAGTAAAAGTCTGCCACTCAATCACGCTCCACCCAGAGCGAGAGAGAGATTTTTACTGCCCTTTTCGTTCCAATCTGTGGAATGAGGAAGAGAAAATGATTATGGCTGAAATCATCATTCAATTTCGAAATTATGTGGCTTCAAAGACCAGACAAACAACCGATTTCTTCTTTATTTCCAATGATTAAGAACGACGCTAAGAAAGCACTAAGTCTGCATAGGCATGTTTTGTGATACGTGAAGTTTAATAAAAATATATACTGTATTTTTTTCCGACGCACGTTATTCGGAATCAATCGTCTTTCAGTCAATAAATCATCACATCACACTATCGACACAAATTATTTGAAGTCAATCGTTCATCAATCATGAATTATCACATTATATAACACTGGTTATAGAGGCGAAAGTTTGTATATATATATTCGTGACTCCATCACGTTGAAACGGCTGAACGATAATTTTGGATATTTTTGGGATAATTTTCTGCTTTTACGCGACCGAAGCTTTTGACAAAAGCTAATGATGAGACACCAGAAAATCAAAGCAATAAATACATATGTCTTGGCCAGATCTTAGAAATTGATCACTTCATGATATGGCCAAGTAAAACTGGCCAGATCGTTTTAAACGTCAAAGTTTGATGATATTTTAATCCCCGTTAAATTCCCCATAGAAATCCCACGTCAATGATATGGCCAAAAGAGGATTGACATATCAACAATGGCCAGTCTTAGATATCATGAAGTAATCAATTAAGAACTGGCCACGATATATACATCCACATTTCCCTTTTCTACTTTGACATTATAATTTGACTATTATTTAATCTTAGTAATAACTTAATTTTTATTTTTAATTTTTATAATCTAATCAAAAACATATATTTCAAACTATTATATATATTATTGAATTGTCAAAATGTCGATCAATCAAAAAAGTGAAGCGAACTTTGGAACGTGCAATTTTTGCACGTTCCAAAGCGATCTAAGCTCTATGGAGAAGAACGTACAAGAAACTTCATGGACACTTTTAGATCATAAAAATCATCCTAACATATTTCTATTTTTAGTTCAATTTTGTATGCCGAAATTGATAGATCGTAATGAACTACGCAATCACATCTCATAGAAATGTTTTTTTATGTATTTGTGATCAGCAAGTTAAACTTTGACTTTAACTATTTTCTAAGCAACAGATTTCCTGACCATTTCCTCTAATAATAACACCACAAATGAAATTATAATATTATCAAACAATGATGCGACGCTTAGTGAACCTAATTTGATGGCAATATTGTCGCACCGAGCTCGACTAAACGGCTGGGGCGTCTATAATGCAGTAGCCATTTGTAGGCGAGCCGTCACTTCGGGACATTTCATCCGAGAGAAACGACAGATGAACGTTTGGACCACTCTTATTGACATGTTTTGGGTTCACATTTACATTTATTTTCGACGATTTCTTTTTAGTTTTTTTCAATCAGATTTAAATTTATGACCATCACGTCAAAAAAGCAAAAGCGTGCTCTAGGCGATTTTATTAACAATATTTAAAATATGAAAAACAATACTTTCTTCTAAAATTTATGAGTGTTCAAGTCTGTCATGTCAAGTCACTCATTTTACTTTGTTATTGTCTTTAGTTCCGCTGCAGTCGCTTCTTTCAAAATAGATGTTGATCCTAGCAAAATAGATGGTTGCAGTCGTAAGGGATCGGATATCTTCGTATGCCGCCGCCCCAGGAGACGCCCCGGGCGTCAGGAGTCGCAGGGCGATCCCCGGCCACCGTTGGTGCGGGCTTGCGGATGACAAGCAATGAGTAGCTCGCCGTTCGGCCGTCCGGATCAAGCCCGAGTCGTTGACTGCGTCTAGTGTTCAACACGCTCCTCAAAACGATATCAGCAAACAGCAACAGATTTTGTTATTTTTTTTTCTTTGGAGGTGTTCTTTCCTTAGGGATGAAATTTCCACAAAATTTTCGTGTCTAATTATTGTAGTTAACCGTTCCAAAATGTTTTTTTTTTTGGTTTGAGAAATCTTCAAATAGCTTCTCCCTAGATGGAGCAAAAGCTCGCCTGAGTGCCTTCAATAACCCTTTGTGATCCAGGGTTATAACTGCTTCGAACGATCTCGCACAGCCGTTGTAAACTTAAATATTGATCAATGCTTGTAAAAACTCATATAAGAGACTAAAAATGTATGTAGGATACTTATCTACATAAACTTAAAAAAAAAAACTTTTCCATCATACACTCTCAATAAGGTTCAGTTGAAAACCAGCGTCAGGCAACTACCACGAAGTTATCTGGTATTTTTGTTGAACTTGACCTATTTGGTGCAGACGCCAGACACACAATTTTAGTTATTGTTTTATTGTTTTATCTTGAGTGTTTACATGTTGTTTCTGCATTGTGTGTATCTGTGTACGTGTGCCAAATAAAATATTTTTCTTTCTTTATTTCTTTCACTTTTCAATTTTCAAAAACCAATCTCACCCTATAATTGCGCGTAGTAGGAATACATACTTATACCCCCGTGTCTGCTTTGTCACACAGAACCCCATGAATTCACGGTTGCAATCCACAAATTGGTGGGATAAAGCTTACTATATATCTTTGCGCTCATTCCGATTATGGGGTAGCCAGGCCTAGAGGCATTAGCTGCTAGTGTGGTAATCACGTTAACAAGTTTTGGGTGTGAATGGTGAAGCGGTTCTCGCGGTCGGGAGTTTGATTCTTGGTTTATGTAGATAATATGCAGATGATGGAGACACGTGTGAATGACTTTTATTATCATTTTCTGATGATTAGAGAATATATCGTCCCCTTAGAATCGAAAGCAGCCGTGAGACACACATTTCTTGTGTTCTTCAGTGTTATCTTTAGTTTTTTTTTAATTTTGCAGTGTGTGTGCCAAATAAAATATTTTTTTTCTTTCTTTCTTTCTTTCTTTCTTTCTTTCTTTCTTTCTTTCTTTCTTCCTTTATTACTAAAGAGTAAGGCTACTTTTCCAATGACGCGGAACGAGGGAGCGAAGCAGAGCAACGGAATAATTCTTAGCGTAGTAGCGGACTGTGACATGGCTAGTTCACCGCTTCCGACTCTGCTTTTCCACTTCGCTTCTGGGTTTATCATAATTTTTTAAACTAGTTCGTGTCCACTGAATTGGAGCGGAGATTTTATCCAACTCTATTGGATAATATTAGTACAGCTTCGCTCCACTCTGCTCCTCTCCACTCAAGTGGACAGGCAGCCTTACCGTGGCCCTCGCAAAGGGCAACTGAAGGAACAAAGTCAGAGAGATGATTTTCCACATTAGAAACAAGGATGTATGAGGTTGCAAAGATTATAGTAGGGTTGTATAATATCTACTTACCCCCGTGGAAAGAAGGCTTATGTATGTATGTGACTAAAATGTAACAACCAGGCAGCGCTTTTCGTATTTTGATTTTAGGGTACCGTACCAGAAGAGTTACCAATGCAATCCTACTACTTCGCCTTCACTGTTCGTATAAATATAAATAATATAATATAATATAATATAATAAATTCTCATAAGTATATAGTTTAAATTTTCAGTGTATATTTTTATTGCAGCTCCTGCAACAAATATGGAAGGGAAGCCCCTTCTAATTTTACGTAATACGAGAAATGTGTCTTTTTCACCGGTTTTTATTAAGTTTTTTTGGGGTTTTGGCGGGATTTTTATCAAAATTGGCTTTTGGTCTTAGCTCTTCAAGTACACAACGATATAAGAATTTCACAGCCCGACAAAATTTAAAGTTGAAATTGATACAGTTTTACTTTGTACTGTTATTGATAAAGTAGCAAAAAGAGATAACCTAATATACTGCGGTGATCTCTTCTTTATACAACGTGTTGTTTTTGATATCCCATAACTCAAGGTTTATATTCTATAAGGAAAAATAATGTTGAAAGTCCTAGAATAAGTGATCTAAAAATGCATAGTTTCGAAGATATCATCAATCTATATGTATAAAAGGGGAAACTGACTGACTGACATATCAACGCACAGACGAAACTACTGGGATTAGGAGCGTGAAATTATGCACAAGGTTTCCTTTTATGACACAGGCGAGCACTAAGAAAGGATTTTCTGAAATTCACTTCCTAAGGGAATGAAGCGGGGGTCCAAAGTATGTATGGAGAACCTACGTTCCCGAGAGCGAAGCCGCGGGCAGCAGCTAGTGTTAATTAATTTAGATCAAAAATTGTCACCCACATGACAAATTTTTACTTTTGCGATGTTGTCAAACTTTGCATTAATGTAGTAGAGTTATAAAAAAATATGACAGCGTAAATAATGACATTACATATTTACGCTGTCATATTTCACGTAAGGGTGTTTTACATTAATAATCAGGGACTTATCAAATTATTATGTATGGAAAATGAAAACAAAAAAAAAAGATGATTGAAAAATAATTCGTATGCCAGTCAATTCTTTGATATGGTCTCATTCATAACCCAGAGTTATGGGATATCAAAAAAAAACACGTTGTATTCATATACTAACATATAAAAAAAAAAATGACCATAGATTACGTAAATGATTAATTAATCTACTGCCTGCAGCCACAGGAAACCTGCCTATGTGCCTACCCCTTTTAAAAAAGGGGGAAAAACAGAGGGCCATTAGTAGAGGAAGTGAGGCCTCATCAAGATAAATGGAAACGACACTATGATGGATCACCGACCTAAGCGGGGAAGTAAAACCATCTTCCCTTAAACTTCACACCTTTATCTCAAACCTATAAGGTTCAAAATCGCATACCACTATCTCGGTCACTCAAGCAATGGGTATTTCTTCTGAAGCCTTAACTCAAAGGGTTAAAGTTCAAAATTAATTAAGTAGCAATTGTCCTGCAAGACTGTGTTTGTCATTATCGGTAAGTAAATAGGCGAGGGTTTGTTTGTAAAGGAAATAAGGGTGGAAGTATTTGTTTTAGGTAATTGATGCGTTAATATCTAATGGATGGATTTTTTTTTTATTTTTGTGAGTTTGTCTGGGCTGCTGTTGATTAGCTATAATTAGCTTAAAGGCATATAGAACTGATGGTACAACACGTTTGGCGCAGTGGTTGAGCGATCGGCTGCTGTGTTGCGTGTCGCGGCTTCCATTCCCGCACGAAACAAATATATTTTTATGGCCTACAGAAGGGTTTCGGGTCTGGGTGTTTTGTGCATGTGAGTTTTTACGCACGATACAGGAGTCCTTTCTAGAGTGGGACACTGTTTTATAGGGTTTCATACCTTAAAAGGAAAAAATGGAACCCTCATAGGATCAATTTGTTGTCCGTCTGTCTGTCAAGAACCTTTATCTCGGGAAGGCGTGGAGGTATCGAGTTGAAATTTAAACCATATACTCAAGCCTGCGGTCCCTTGAAACTGTGAAAAAATCAAATTTCTGATTTAACAAAAAAAAAGATACGGCCGTTTATGTCGTAAAAAACAAATATTTCGACACTGATATGGGAATCAAAATTCATAGGGTACTTCCCGTTGCTCTAGAATCCTGAAATTTGGAATGAAGGAAAGTCTCATAGTACAAGTATAGGAAAAAATCTGAAAAATGT
Organism: Mythimna pallens; assembly: GCA_961205895.1. NCBI lineage: Eukaryota > Metazoa > Arthropoda > Insecta > Lepidoptera > Noctuidae > Mythimna > Mythimna pallens. The sequence goes on along the minus strand of OY540844.1, from coordinate 16,540,161 downwards.
AAATTTATAGTTATGTCACAAAAAATTGGGCGATTCGGAAAAAATTTCGTAACTTACTTTTTTCTAAATATATCAAAGTCGTATTATCATCGTCAGTGCAAATAAGAATCGTCAAGCTCTTCGGGCATATCATACGTAACGAGGACTCGATGGAGCGATTGGTAGTGGAAGGGAAAGTCAAGTCTCGTGGGTGCTCTCCAACACGGTGGACGGACCTCATCAAATCTGTGAACCACTCCAGCATTAAAAACAACTTCCAAACCACCAAACACAGAGCTGCATGGCGTCACATCGCGAGAGAGGCGTCGGCGCAGGACTCGACCGAGACATGACCACGACCACTCTGTCAAGAGTTCACGTCTAAGAAGAACTATGTATTTAAGATTTAAAAATTTAAAGCATTTTATTTAAAATAAACCATTTATAGGCACTTTCGAAATGTCAAGAAGTCAGTCTTTCAGAGAAAATGATGCTAATTTCACATTCCAAAGCGTAAATGCGTCTATGGAGAAGAATGTGCAAGAAACTCCATGGAAACTTTCACAATACTTTACCACAACAGTCTCCATCAAAGTTAGTAACCTTTTTCTGACAAGAGAATTGAAGAAAGATTTTTTTTATTATTATTGATAGGCTCGCGTTTGACCACTATCTCAACTGATGGCACGCTTGCCTAGAAGTAACCTATTCACTCTTGACTTAAAGACCCCTAGGTTGTAGCTATCAGGAAACACAGACTCCGGCAGGGAATTCCACTCCTTAGCTGTACATAATAATAATGATTGTGTTCCCAAAACGCTTTAGTAATAAGCTAAGGATTATCATTGAAAACATGTTTAGCCATCAAATAAATGTACCAGTAACATTTTAAGTAGGCACTTTTCGTTACAATTATTTTTCTTACCGGTTACGAAACAATGAAAAGGCGTAGATTCTCAGTGCGACGCGAATAGCATAGACAATTTAAAAAAAAATATTTATGGTACATACCATTTTTGTGTATTTTCTTTTCTGCATTTTCTCGACTGCATTGCATACAGGGTGTATGTTGGGGCTGAAGTTTCATTTTATGAAGTTTTCCATTTTTTGGCTCCTGAAATAGATTTGTAGACGTTTAGAAGATTTTATGGTCGATGTGGCAACACTTGGGGGTGGCATAATGTCCAACAGGGAACGTCTTTCTGCTGAAATGACGATGATGATGATGATAAGATTTTAGAAGTTATTTTTAAACGCGCCTTTTGTTAAATAATTATTTGGGATTACATTGAACACAAGGCGAATTTGAGGCAGACCAAGGCGAAGGGACTGGCCCGCAATAGCTGAGGACAAACATGTGTGGAAAAGCGAGAGGGAGGACTTCGCCTAGCAGTGGAATATAATAGAAAGAAGAAAGAAAGAAAAGTTGGGGAAAAGCTAAGGAGATTATGATGACCTTGAGTAGAAGCCAACACTAAAAATTAAGACTTTTCAGTTCGTAAAGTGATCTAAAAACTGAATGCTTTTTTTCGGTGGGAAAAACATCCAATGACATTCCCCGCTCTTGGGCGGAGCGAGAGATAGTGAGTTCCTTCGTTGCCTTTTATACCAGGGCCGAGTCTTCCTTTCAGAATCAGACCCTTGAATGCTAAGAGTATGCGGTCCTGTGCGTCTTGCATCCATCGATTATTGTAATAACTGTACTTACCAAACCTTTATCAAGCCATGCATAGGACTGAATTATGAAATTTTCTATTAAAGAAAACAAAAGTAGCTACGCAAAGCTAATTAGTTTATTAGGGAGGGGAACGGTGATTGTAGAAGAAAAAAAAAAACACGTGCTAGTTTTTTTATTAAGTATGTTTTTACGTTTCCTTGCCAGGTGTAAAACTAATGCTGTGTTCTCAGAACAAAACTTTAATTACCATAATCTAAACCTACCTATCAGGAATCCATAACGAACAGTAATTATCATTACAACCGTCCTTCTATTAAAACAGTTGTCTAGCGTAACTAAAATGGGGGAAAAACGAAACGCAAAAACAAAATGGAAGGCTGGCTTAGAGTGGGGGCGGCAAAATACGCATGTGCGTGCCACAGCCTCCCCCGAGGCAGGGGAGACGCGGCCGCTGCGACCCGCGGGTAGGGCGGGGTTTTGTTTCAGTAGGTACGGTTTTTTCGCCTATCTTTCTTGAGCATCCCTTTGATATGCGGATATTTTTTTGATGTGGTCATTTACTCGTATATCTATAGATCTTTATGTCTGTGTGTGTGGCTTGTAGAATTAATTAGTACCCTTTCATTTTCGCCGCTCGTGTTAGGTGGTTGTTATAAAACATGGATGCTTTCCTTTTGTTTTTTTTTGCATGGCCCGGGCGAAAGAATTTTAATGTGTAGGTGTTGGTACTTGCGTGGACATAAATTTAAATGCTTTTGTAGATATGTATAAGGCACTTGATAAAAGCCTATGTGCTTTAAAGATTATTGGGATTTTCATGAATAGAATATATTTTTTGTTTTTTACACTAGATACAATTGCTATAGGTGTGGGTGACAGCTGTGGGATTCATACATTGGCCTACCTATCTTTTTTTCTTTTCTGAAAGTGTATATTTTCGTTCTGCTGTCACCCTATCCATGCTTTGTAAAAAAGACCTTAGCTGGAGAGTGTGTTAAAAAAGCATGATTGCTTTTAAGTAGACAGCATTTGCAAAAAATGAGCACACATTTTTTTTTGGTTCATTGCCTATAAACAGTTACATAACACATTTTCATCACCTGTAACAGGTCAAAGCATTGCTAGTTCAAATGACTAAAAAACACCCGCCGTCCGACACTACAATATAATCAACGAGCGCGCCGTATCGAGCTACCATAAAGTCCAAAAACATGCCTATTCTAAATTCCAATTATTCACTTTGACGTCGCCCGTAGATAATCATCTGTCATACGACGCTGCCGGGGAAACTGTCCATTTTACCCCGACCTCCCTCTTTTTATACTTCACCCCCGATTTGAGCACTTTTGCCTCGAAAGTAGGGGGTGAAGGGGTCCTTTGTTTGTTGGTACTGGAAAATGGAAAGCAAAGGCTGGGATAGATTTTAAGCAGGGCTCTGTTTGTGCGTAACGTAAGATTGTGTGACGTTTTTTTGGTCCACAGATAATAAATGAAATTTCTGTTTATTTTTAGGTTAAAGGCTGGCGGGCTCAAAACGGGAGATAGGGGTTAACGCTGAAATTGTGTTAGGTATTTTTTTTTGGTGTGACAAATTCGTGGTAAATAAAAATTAACGGTGGTATGGGTAATGAAAGTAGTAATGAAAAATCTTTTTGATTTTGATTTTCATACTTATGTTTTTGGTTTAGTGAACAGTGGTGGCCGAGTGGTAACGGCCCCGAATTACGAGTTGTAGGTCGCGGTTTCAAACCCAGCCAGGCGCATTACTTTGTGTGATTTATTTCATCACCGCTGCTCTAAAAACGGAGAATAAAACATCGTGATGAAACCGGCATGTTCTAGAACGAAAAAAATCGAATACATGTGACATTCACCAACCCGCAATGGGCCCGCGTGGTGGATTACGGCCCATTCCCTCTCCTAGAGAGAACGCCTGAGTTCCAGCAGTGGGAACATTAAAAGGCTGATTAAGCTATGCTTTATTTATGTTTTTACAGCCAATTATTCTCACATGTTTTGTTTGACATTGGAAATCTTCAAATAACTTATATATGAATAAATTAAAATAAAAAAAAAAACCCAACATATTACTACTAATATGTTGGGTTGGGTATGTTGAGTCACTAATAGACTTAGGTGAATATATATGTGTCGGCGCAGGGATGCCGATCATCATTGAAGCTTTGTCTAGGGACTCTGTTTTGTAGGCGATGGCTGGGTATCGAGCAATAAACAAACTATTCCAGATCACACAACTGATTTATTATGATTTACAAAGTACTTTGTGATTATGTTGCAAACTTTAGGTATTCACTTCACAACGAGCCGTGAAACAGTCTCCGAGACTCGATGTTGTTCGCACAGTTGCCGACAGAGGAAAGAGCACCGCACCTCTGCGGTCGGCACTTTTATCTGTTCGGTTCGTGCAAACGTCAGCACGGATTCTGTCAAAGCGACATGTGTCACTTTTCACTTAGCTCGTTCATTCGTTCTTAAGCTTCCGTACTATTGACTTCTCCGACATATGTATGTTTATTCTAACTATATGTATACTTTTACTCTAAATAACATTTACTTTTTTATGCACCTACCATATTGTCTCTTCACCACCCTAGGTTGATTGGTAGAGAATGCCTAAGGCATTAAGTCCGCCTTTGTACATTGTGTTGCATGAAGATTAAAAAAATAAATAAATAAGTGACTCTATGCCGTTTTGTCTCTCTTGTAAGTTCCACTGCAATACCATTTTTTTTTTGGTCGGAAATCATCAAATATCTTCTCTCGCTCTGGGTAGAGCGAAAGAGAGTATCAGACTATTACTGGCTAAACCCATATGTGTTCCTTCAGTTACCCTTCGCGTTCCAGGGCCACGGTGACTCTTCTGAACATTCCCAGATTTGAGAAATTGTAAATTGCACTAACTTTTTTTATTTTTTATAAACTAGTGCTTGACTGCGATCCCACCTGATGGTAAGCACTGATGCAATCGTTGATGGTGAGGCGCACTAGTTTATTAAGAGCCTATTCACTCTAGCCTTGAAGGCACCTAAATTATAGTTGGAGGGGAATACCCCAGCAGGCAAATTATTCCAGTCCTTCGATGTGCGCGGCATAAACGACGAAGCGAAACGCTTAGTCCGGACCGTTGAAGTTTCAACAACGTAAGGGTGGATACTCGCCTTGCGTCGTGTTGTCCGATGGTAGAAAGGAGATAGCGGAATCAAGTAATGCAATTCCCGCGCACACTCTCCAAAAAAAGGTTTGACAATTTCTCAACATCAAATTCTCAATTCAAAAACCTCAGGATTTTGAATTGAGAATACACTGTTTTGAAAGATTTTATTGGTAAAAATTCTTCATCAAACAAGTAAAGTATCCCTTGAGCTAAGTGATTGGTTATTGAGTGGGCAAACATACATAATGCATTCCGTGTATTAGGTTAGTCTTGAATCAATAAAGGTTGCTATTCGATATCAACTTTCCTTTTTCCACTTAAAGAAATTAACAGATCGAGTTCAATTCTGTTTTGAGCCGCTATCTGTACTTTTTAAGGTTGATTTCTCAAGTCATCTAGTTTAAAAATGACAAAAAAAAAATTGACGTGTAAAAGTGTTTTTTTTAAACCTATTTATTACAAAATAAATATCATTTATCATTTTTCATGTGCGTGTTGTGATGACATAATAATATGGGCCTCATCAGAAGGCTTAAAGTCACCCACAGGGCAATGGAAAGGGTTATGCTTAGTGTTTCCTTGCGTGATCGAATCAGGAATGAAGATATCTACAGGAGAACCAAGGTTACTGACATAGCACGAACAATCGCCAAAGTTGGGTTGTTTTTTTTATTTTTTCGGTGGGAAAATCATCTTATGACATCCCCCGCTCTTGGGCGGGCCGGGAGATAGTATCAGACTTTTACTGACTAAAAACCCACTCCTGTTCCTTCGTTGCCTTTCGTACCAAGGCCGAGTCTTCCTTTCAGAATCAGACCCTTGGCCCCAGTAGGCTTCGACCCTGCTGGGTTACAGTTGCTGAAAACTCCTTGAGGCGCGCGTGGAACAGCACGCGCCTTCGACGACTTGGGCTCGGTCCCGCCAAAGTTAGGTGGCAATGGGCAGGACACATTGCTCACAGGGCAGATGGCCGTTGGGGCCGAAAGGTTCTGGAGTGGTGACTGCGTACTGGAAGACGCAGCGTTGGAAGGCTTCCTACAAGGTGGACCGATGACCTGGTAAGAGTTGCGAGAATCCGATGGATGCAAGACGCACAGGACCGTTCATTGTGGCGACAACAGTGGACGTCTTTCGGCTGAAATGATGATGATGATGATGATTTGGTTTGTTAACCTAACCTGTTTTAAAATCACTTAGCCAAATGACCTGAAAATTATATCGACAGCTATGTCAAAAAATCATTGTAAAAACAGAGAGATTGATAGAAAGAAATTTCATTTATTTGAACATCGAAGGACTGGAACAATTTGTCTTCCCTTCCAACTATAATTTAGGTACCTTCAAGGCTAGAGTGAATAGGCTCTTAATAAACTAGTGCGCCTCACCATCAATAATTGCATCACTGCTTACCATCAGGTGGGATCGCAGACAAACACTAGTTTATATCAATAAAAAAAACGAATGTTTGACCTCCTTGTTTCGAGCGTTTTTTACTTAGTTGTGCGTGCATCATGCAAAATACACGAAATCTGTGTTAATAACTTTTATACAATAAAGTTATGTGTAACTTGATATAATACTTAGGCTTTGTTTCATCGCAATCGGTTGACTATATCGAAAGATACTACATTCATTGATTGTTTGGCAGTACAAAGTTCGCCGGGTCAACTAGTGAAGAATAAAGGAAGAAAACTTATCACCAACTATGGCAAAAAATGCGTACATTTGAAGGAGCATAGCAATACAATAAAATACCCTTATACTTCCTTCTCTCATGCAATGCATTCAAAACCCAGTTTAGTCTTTATTTACTCGTCAACCGGATATTACTCAAAAATGAATGCGTTGGGTGGGTCGAGTTTCGAGTAGTTTTAATTAGTTTGTAAAGGATGTAGTCGAACCTTAGTATTTAAGTAATCATTATTGTTTTCAAGTAAGCAACATTGTTATGTTTTTATTGAGAATAAAGTTTCTTTAAACCTAAACTTTTTGCGAGATACTAATTGTGTTGAAGGGCCATGATATAACTTTCCAACATTCCCCACAGCGCCTATATAGACCTACGCAGGTTTGCAGACGTCGAGCAATGGGTAGCTCATCATCTAGGAGTCCGGTAATCGACCGGACCGAGCTCCAGTCGTCGACGGTCACAAACAGTCCACGCGCTCCTCAAAGAGATGTCAGCAAACCCTAGGGGTTCAGCAGGGCCGATGCCCCTAGGACCGCGGGGATCTTCTGAAAAGGAAACTTGTAGTTCTAGAAGGCAAAGGGCAACGGGACACAGGTGTGGATTTAGTAAGTAACAGTCTGACGAGCCCTCTCGCTCCACCTAGACTGGGAGAAGTCATTGGATGATTTTCTACCTTAAAAAAAACCTATATAGACCTTGTGATCGAATAAAATATCACGCCATCGAGTTACATCAATGTGCCAGTAACAAACAACAGATCAACAAAATTCCAAAAATAAATCGCCACGAATTTTTTTATAAAACTTAATACAAAATAATTAAATATACCTGTTCTCTACGCCATTTTAAAGAGTGTCATCGTTTTTTTTTACCAAAGATAAAAAGGGGTTATGTATTTCAAACGTACATATATAATCCGGAAAGCCCGAATTAAATTTTAGCACGTAGGCTGAAAAAAGGAGGCCCAAACAACCCTTACGCCGGTAAAAAATGGAATATTTCTTTTTGATTACAACAATATAATTTGTATCTTGTGTAGCGATGTGAGTGAGAGGCGAATAGCGGAACTTAAGAGCTTCATTTTGGGTATTTGAAATCTTCCACTAGCTAATAAAAAGATTCTAGAGTGGCTATCACGTACCTTTACTGGAGCGTTGGAGAGCCTCCCACATGGTGGACCGACGACCTGCGTAGGGGCGCGGGATTCCCGATGGTTGCGAGACAGGACCGGTCATTGTTGCGTTATCTTGGGGGAGGCCTATGTCCAGCAGTGGTTGTTTTTTACCTGAAATTATGATGATAACTAACTAATGCAGTTTTGAAAACTTTATATAATTAGAAGTCTAGTGGTTAGAATCTAAACCACGTTGTAGTTCAATTCAAACTGCTGTTTCTTTTACAAACACTAGAAACTTCCAGCTCAAGTTCCTTCACAACATCGAGCATTTCTAATTGTACAGGTAGACATTCCTAAACCTCCTTATTCCGCGCCCGCTCACCATAGACACCACATTCATCAACCCTTTACCGCGCACGACAAATTAAGCAGCCGGCCCTTTGCGGGCTCCAGGCAAAAATTCAATTACAAACTTCAGTTCCATCCCAAGAGTACATCCAAAGGGATGTACACGTTTTTCCCTCTAAATTTTTATGCCAGCCCTTTACAAGGTCGTAAACGGGACGATTGTATGAATATTCCATTTGCTCTGAAACTCTCCGCTTATGTATTGAAAGTTTACGAAGGGGAGTCGTGGGTCTATGTTTATAATTCTGTACGTGTGTTTTGCTTGATTAAAATGCATTGAAATAGAATTGGGTTGGTATGTATTAAAAGGTAAGTAGGTATGTGTTTTTGATTGTTTACGTATGGTTTTATATGCGAGCGTAATTTTGGGGTGTTCGATTAGTTTTGGTATGAACTGGTTATGTATGCTTGCATAGTGTGGCAACGAAAGAGTTCCTATTAATTGCTATTAATCTTATCAACTGGCAAACTTACAAGATAATTATACATTTCAAGGTTTATGCTTTATATAGGATATGTGTCCGTACTTTGATTAGAAGTAAAGAAGATGGTATTTTAATGTCAGATAAATCAGGACGGCTGTCAAGTCGATAGGCGGATACTAGTAATAATTAACAACCTAGTAATAATTAACGCCTTTTTATTGTACTTTAGCTTTCATAATAGCTAGGTAGTTGAAATAAGCTAGTGGTAAATAACGATACTTTTAAGGAGTTAAGAATTTACTTGACCACGTTTGATACTGCTTCAAAGTCTTGTTTAAAGCCCATGTTAAGCACTTCAATGCTAGCAAAGGAGAAGGCCGCACGTGCACGCGTGAGAGCGCGACCCTCACGCCCCAGCTGCCGGGATCCCGATCCCGATTTCAACCCAATGTAGGCGCAGGCTTGCAGGGTCTGACCGTCCGGTAACCGTTCGGCCTCAAGGAGAGGTCAGCAAACCGTATGGACCCAGCAGGATCGAAGCCTACTGGGGCCAAGGAGCTGCTTTCGAAAGGATCACTCGGCCCTGGTATGAAAGGCAACGAAGGAACAGGAGTGGATTTTTAGTCAGTAAAAGTCTGACACGCCCTCTCACCGCCCAAGAGCGAGGAGATGTCATTAGATGATTTCCCAACTAAAAAATATTATTAAAATTAATTATTTTCGTAGCCATTTAATAACCATTAATTATTTTGGTCAATGATTTATCTAAAGGCCAAAGAGGTGTACATTTATGAATAAGGACTAAAAAATATTGCAGAATTTGCAAAAACAATAACTAGTTTCTCCTGTACACCTACTGAACAAAACCACACTATGAAGTGGATATAACATAATAAAAATAAAGGATTAAAAAAAGGACTTCTGAAGAATATTAAATGATCAATCATCGATATGGTCTTTCTGTACTATTAAAGTCAGAATAATTCATTGATTCGATTACGAGAAACACACGGAAACGAACCGAACCAATTTCCGAAAGACGTAAAAGTTCATAAGTCAATAGTAGGTACAGACAGCTGCGTCAACTGGGTAGCCCTCTCATATTACAATAACTTAGAAAATTGGGTAATTAGTTGATGACACTGTCCGTACGTATACCACTGGCAATTTACATAATAACTTGCAAGTAAATCAAGTGGGATATTAGTTTTTACTTTCGTATTTTAATTTGTTTGTGTATGTGTAGTATATTATGCTTGTGTAAATGTAATACGTTTGTGTAATTGCATTTTATTTCTGTATTGTAATTTGTTTCTGTATGTGTAATTTTTGTTTTCGTATTTGTAATTTGTTTTCTGTGTGTGTAATTTGTTTCTGTGTGTGTAATTTGTTTCTGTATGTGCAATGTTTTATGGAATCTTGATTGTCCGAAATAAAAATGTCTTATTATAATTATAATAAAAAACAAGAAGAAGGAAAATACGACACCCACATCGAGTAAGGCAGTATCTTGGATTACAGTCCAAACCAAATTCAAACATAAATCTATCAATTATTGGATCATTTAAAAAAAAAAATACTGAATTAATGTTACAACCTTGTTCGTTGCGAGTGTCGATATGTAAAAAGGTGACTCTTCTTTCTTTAGAAATCTCTTCCAGCATACTTGCAAAATGAGAGTTGGAAAAAATAGAGATGTAGACACCGTGTGTAAAAGTAATAGGAAAAAAACCGGGCAAGTGCGAGTAGGACTCGCGCACTGAGGATTCCGTACAAACTTACCTATGAAAACGGTTCAATTCCCGAATTGAGTTACGAAGATTTTTCCGAATCGCAAAACAGTTTTTTTTTTGTGACGTAACTACAAATTTACAGTTTTTTTCCTATACCTGTGCTATAAGACCTTGCTTCATACCAAATTTCAGGATTCTAAGTCATTGGAAAGTACCTTGAGTTTTGATTCTTTTGAGAGTGTCGAAATACACGTTTTTTGCGACATAAACGGCCTTATCTTTTTTTCCCGTTAACTTAGAGGTTTGATTTTTTCACAACTTCAAGGGACCGCAGACCTAAGTATATGGTTTTCTTTTCTTTCTTTAATTTTAACTCGATATCTCCATGCGTTCCCAAGATAAAAGGTCTTAATAGACAGACAGATAGATAGACTGACAACAAAGTGATCCTTTTAAGGTTCCGTTTTTTTCCTTTTGAGATACGGAACCCTAATATAAAAAGAATGAAATATTGTTTAGCATAATTAGCCTTATCATGTTCCCACTGCTAAGACTCAGGCCTCCTCTAGGAGAGGGAATGGTCCGTAATCCACCACGCCGAGCTGCTTCGAGCAGTGGTGGCCGAGTGGTAACGGCCCCGACTTACGAGTTGTAGGTTGCGGGTTCAAACCCAGTCAGGCGCATTACTTTGTGTAATTTATTTCATCTGCTCTTAAAACGGTGAAGGAAAACATCGTGAGGAAACCGGCATGTCCTAGAACCAAAAATTCGAAGACATGCGACATCCACCAACCCGCACTGGGCCCGCGTCGTGGATTACGGCCTATTCCCTCTCCTAGAGAAGAGGCCTGAGTCCCAGCAGTGGAAACATTATATAGCCGATTATGCTATGCTAAGTGTGCTGCATTATTCACCACAACATTGCTTACCTTTAGGTGAGGTAGTGGTTAAGCACGTCAATATCAATAATAAAAGAAAACTATTTTTCGTCAATGCTCAGTTACCAACCGTTCATATTCTGGCCAAAATATCATCATCATCATGTCAGCCGAAAGACGTCCACAGCTAGAAACAGGCTTCCCCCAAGTGTCGCCCTGTAGAACGGTCCTGTGCGTCTCACATCCATCGTATTCCCGCGACTCTCACCAGGTCATAGGTCCACCTTGTGGGAGACCTTCCAACGTAGCGGCCAAAACATATAATATAATCATTTGCGTCAACAAAGTCTCATTAAAAAACCTCATTACGTAGGAGCTCCACATTTACATAAAACAGCTATTATATAAAACAGGTATTATGTAAACAGACAAGGGTAAATCCCAGCGATTTACGTCATGTCGTTAGTCATTACGTGTTCCCACGAAGGCTTTGAAGGCAAAATTACTGGCCCTTGAGGGGTGGCCCTTCGGGGGGGCTTTCGTGGTGGACGGGGGTGGATAATAAATGACGCGGCCAGGCCCAAAGGGGCGAAGTTGCCAACTTTTTTTGACAAATTGCTGTAAAAGTGCGTGCCTCTAATCGTAAGGGGTTAATGTGGGGGCGAAAGGGGTGGCTTTCTATGCTAAATCGAGATGCTTTGTCCTAATTTTTGTCAGTAGCACATTAGGGGTGTTTTTTACTCGTATATTAGGTGGAATTTTGTTTTATTTTTGGGTATTTATAAAAATTATACTAGCAGTTTTGTGTTTCGTGAGTGCAAATTTGTGGAACGTGCACTTTTTTGGACTTGATGAACGTCACTGAAGCAACTATTAGCGTGATAATCTACTAGGCTCCAGAAATTTAGCAACTGATTTGAAAATCACACTAATATCATTAAAGCAAAAGTTTGTTTGTATAATTGTTACTCCTTCACTATATGAAGTGTTCATGCATCATGCAAAATAGCAATTTTTCAGGGGTCTTTACAGGATTAGTTTTACACAAATTAATAAATTGATTTCAATAGAAGCCTAGACAATATCCACAAGATACTGTGTTTCCAAAATATCAAATGAAAAATGTGTAATAACGTCATAATCGCGTAAGAGTGGTTGTATAAAAAACAGTGAAAATGTATGTCGAGTTGCATCCCCTGTAAGTTTGTGAGGTTTACAGTTCAACAAATATGAGTTTCCTAATGCTGGGACTTAAGCTTCCTCTCTAGGAGTGGGAATGGGCCGTAAACCGCCACGCGGGGCCAGTGCGGGTTGGTGGATGTCACATGTCACCGATTTTTTGAATCCAGGTTATGCCGGTTTTTCACGATGTTTTCCTTCACCGTTTTGAGAGCAGGGGTGAAAGTGGTGATCAAATAAATTACATAAAGCAATGTGCCTAGCTAGGTTTGACCCTGTGACCTACAACTCGTAAGTCAGGGCCGTTACCACAGGGCTATCACTGCAGGCTGTCATTATTTGGAATTTTGGTTTTTCTTGCAGATTTTCTGCTGCAGATTCACACGGTTATTATTTGTCTGTCATAGTTATATTCCAATGTAATTTAATGAAAAAAAAAACCTCTACAATATGTATTTATCCACGAAAACCACATTATCCTAAAAAGTCCTACACGAAAATTATGTATGTTTGCTTACATTAAAAACTCAAAAACGCTGCTCGGGTCATTAAAATTCTGCGCTGGAGTCGCGGGCATAATATAAAGTCATTATGCAAATGTTGCCAGCTTTTTACTGGAGTTTAGCCTATTTGTGTGGAGATGGGCGTGCGTTTTATATCATCGTGTGGTGTGCTGTGTTTTATGTGGGTGTGTTTATTGCTTACTTTGATTGTGCCGGGGAATGGTGCTATATAATGGTTATGGTTCGTAAAGGATGAACAATTTAATTGAAACTGTGTGTTTCTTTAGCATTTAAGATTTTTTTTCTTTAGCGTAGTTGAGATAAAGTAACGTGATCTAATACAAAATTTGTAACACCTTTTAAAGCGCAGGCTATTTAAACAAAATAAATGGTAAAGAAATATCTTTTAGTTGGACGAAGAAATGGATATATTTTTAGCTTTAAAAAGATCACATCGATTCGCAAGCTACAAATAAATCCGGGCCTTGGTACAGGCCATGGTCCGGAGCGAGGAGGAGTGGCAGGCGGTCGCCTCCTTCTGCGAAGCAGTATTGCTAGCAAAGGAGGCGGCCGATCGTGTGAGGCAACGGTCCTCACGCCCCAATCGCCGCCGGGATTCCGATCCCGATTTCCGGCCATCGTAGGCGCAGGCTTGCGGACGGCGAGCAATGGGTGGCTCACCGTCCGACCGTCCGGTAACCCTCCGGACCAAGCCCAAGTCGTCGACGGCGCGTGCTGTTCCACGCGCGCCTCAAGGAGATGTCAGCAACTGTAGGGGCCTAGCAGGGTCGAAGCCTACTGGGGCCAAGGGTCTGATTCTGAAAGGAAGACTCGGCCCTGGTACGAAAGGCAACGAAGGAACAGGAGTGGGTTTTTAGTCAGTAAAAGTCTGACACTATTTTCCGCCCCGCCCAAGGGCGGGGGATGTCATAAGATGATTTTCCCACCGAAAAAAAAAAAAAAAAAGCTACAAATAAATAAAATACAATGCCCTGCAAAAATAAGATAATGAATTACTTTGCATTGCTAAATGTTCTACCAAATATCAATGTAATTTCTTAATTTTAATGAGTCTTTCCAATTTCGCCGGTCGTCGTGTTGAAGAGGATGTGTCTTTTGGAACAAGTACTTTGTGTAATTTATTTCATCATCACTACTTTCAGTCCTAGGACCTAGTGCGTAGACTAAAGAGAACTAAACCCTTTGAGTTAGTGTAGTGTTTAAAGTTAGTGTATAATAGTGATCAATGCTGTGCTATGCATATAACACATGAAAAAAGTGTTTTTATCAATATGAGACTCTAAAAAACTGCTATGGTCTACTATAAAATTGCTAAAGGACGCTGTTCTTAGTTTTAACAAAATCTATAACGTATAATATTAAGTTAGAGTTAAATTACTTATTAGTCTTTTAGGCTAGATTGTAGTTAATTATTAAGAAATTTGTTCTTAATAATAAAAGAAAAAAAAAACTACTTTCAAAAAAGGATAACATTGTGAGAAAACTGGCACGTCCTAGAACCAAAATTCGAAGATGTGTGACACTAACTCACTTTATCCACGTGGTGGATCATAATCCATAAGGGCCATAGCCCCCTCTCATAGGGATGAGGCTGATTATAATAAGTATAATTGCTTCCGCATCGTGGTCTTTTATATAAACTATATGTCATAGATGTGTTGGATCATTCAGTTCCCTTCAAAATGGTTAAGTGTCGCGTCGAGTCGTCATGACTGGCCATCTTTTAACTGCCGCAGGCTTATTTAGATTTTTTTTAGGGTTCTGTACCTCAGAAGGAAAAAACGGAACCCTTAGAGGACTTGTTGTCTGTCTGTCTGTCTCTCTATCAAGACCCTTTATCTCGGGAACCCGTGGTGCTATCGAGTTGAAATTAAAACCATATACTCAGGGCTGAAACGGAGTGGAGGTTCTTGCATTTTCTTCTCCATAGAAACCTTATTTTTTCTGACATTTTCCGACTTCTGGACAATTCAAAAGCGAGGTAGTGCTTAATGTTTTTTTTATGCAATCGTAACATTACGATTCCTCCCCTTTTCGAAATAAATAAAGGTTAGCAATGCAACACTAGCACATGCAAAAAAGAGCGTTATGTGGCAACACTTATAACCACGTGCACCATAAAATTAGCTCGTAAATTACTTAGCATGGGCCTCCCCTATGGACCATAGACTAGGCTGCTATGAAACACCATAGGTTATAATAGGCTGGTATATGTATACAATATTACTTTTGCATGTGGATTAGGGTTTGTTTTGTATTTTCTGTGATATTATTTTGTTTTTGACTAAAAAGAGATCCTAAGGCCGCTTGTACACACACGTTTTTTCGCCGTAAAAATTTATGATTTATTGACCATGCGTAGTTGTTCACACACGTTTTGTCTCTGGCACGATAACTCCACCGCGGTTTATGCAACTTTTTGTCAACAAGCTTTTACAATGATCTATACAACACTGACGACCATACCTACACATGGCGAGTTAACAGTTGCTTTTCACGTCAAAAAAACGTGTGTGTACAAGCTGCTTTAAAGTCAAATGATTTTTAGATCAGTAACTAGATTATCAAATGACATGAGTCATATGCGTAAAGCTGAAAATATTATGTATAGATAAATAGATAGATATACCTTTTATTGTATACCGTAAAAATACAGTAGGAGCTTACAATTAATAGCAAGTTTGCACTCGAACATGATCAGAGGCCATCAAACATTGCGCCTACCATAAAAAATAACAATAACAACAGCTATAATATTGGAAAGGTATGCGTAACGTCCACGCAAAACGGCAAACGCTCAGCAAAATGCTGGGGCTGGTGTACTTAGAAGACAGAGCCAGTTACCATCGACGGCGACGGCTGGCACTGAAAATCAGCGCTGTAGTCGTCGTCGATGGTAAGACGTTAATCGACTAGCAAGGATAAGTATGTAGGTAGTTAAAATCAGCAGCGTCCCTTTTTCTCACTTGCACGACTGACATTTTACACGTCATAGTAAAGCCCCTGATCATCAGACCACCTTCGCTGCAGTCGGCCTCAATGGTGTCCAGTGAGTGACGATGTTCGCCTATTCGAACTAGCGCATCAAAATAATTCTGTTAACTAGTAGAGGTACGGGGAGCGGGGTACTATGTTATGAATTGTTCCGTTTGGTATGGGGGAGCGGGTACTGCGTTCTGATTGGTCGAGACATCAGATCTATAATCATATGTGTTGACAGACATGCGTTGCCTGTTATTAGACGTCTAGTGGCTGTAAGGTCGTTGGTTTGGGTGCAATCGTGTGCTAGCCCACTTCCAGTTCAGCCAAACCGTTTTTTATCCAACTCAAGTAATAAAAATATCGTCCATAAAATCTAATCCAAAGGCATCTACAGAGCGCGTTACCCTTCGGCTCCCTTCGTGTATTTTCGTTTCATCAACGAATCCGAGCTTGAGTTTGAAATCCCCTTAGCAAGTGCGGGTACAGTGGGAAGGAAAACAATGATTGATGAATTAATAATTTCATCAAATTGGTTTTTATTTTGATGATATTTGGGACTTAGGTACTATGGGTCTTATTAGAGTTGTGTGAAACTAATTAAATCACATGCAAATAATTAAGTCAGAACTTACCAAGACCACCTCCTAAAAATAATTGTTCCTCTCTTATAATAATGGTTTAGATGACTTTTTTTTTTAAACGGCAAATCATCTAATAACTTGTCTCGCACTAGGGTGGAGCAAGAGGGCGTGTCCGACCTTTACTGACTAAAACCACACTTATGTTCCTTCAATTGCCTTTTGAGTTCCAAGACCAGGAGTATATCCTTTTCAAAATCAATTCTCCCGAACTTATCATGTCCGGTAAGGACCTGTGTCATGCGGAAGTAGAGGACGCCCGCGCCGTGGCGCTTCTCCAGCCAGTCCTCAAAAAGGGGACTGACCGCAGCAATCGTGGCGTACCCAATGGTTGAAGGGACTATTACACTACGCGATATTCAGCACACGATATTCAGACTGTCTTATTTTTTGTTCCGAGTAAGACCGGTCTAACCCTTATTACACTACGCGATATCGACTAAGACCCGTATTACAGAACCTTACTCAAGTACTACTTAAACTGCGTTCAACCGATTACAGCTTGAGCGAAAATTTCGACTTATTTTAGATGCGTTCAATTTATTTTAGAACTATCCTCAAACTCAAATCAAACGAAATTACGCTTAAGTAGAGATTTTGATCTTTGATTTAAATCTACTACAATTTCCATGAGAATCTATGCTCAAGCGTGGTCTCGACTACACTTGCGAAAACAAAGATCA
This sequence comes from Mythimna pallens, assembly GCA_961205895.1. Taxonomy (NCBI): domain Eukaryota; kingdom Metazoa; phylum Arthropoda; class Insecta; order Lepidoptera; family Noctuidae; genus Mythimna; species Mythimna pallens. The sequence goes on along the minus strand of OY540844.1, from coordinate 16,523,072 downwards.
AAATATCTCGCCTCAAGCAGAGATTCTGAGCTGATTGTGATTTTAAAATAAGAACACATTGAGTGGAGCTCACTCAAGCACTGTTCTATAAAACGTAAAAATGTCATTTTAAAGTGACATTGCTCAGGTGATTATTGATTGTAGTTTCTCTGCTCAAGTTAAGTTCTAAAATGAAAACTCCAACTGAGACTCGTTTTAAGTAATGCTTGAGTCTTGATTGTAGTTCTGTAATACGGGCCTAAGACTGTCTGAATATCGAGTAGTGTAATAGGCCCTTTAGATCACTTGAATCTATTTTATATACTGTATATTTCAAACCATCAGTTTTTCCGACGTATTTCCCATAATGGCTTTATGACGTTTCAACATTTATTACTTAATTTTAATAAAACATTTACACCATTTTAGGCTTAAAACGTGGTTTTGAAAACCCACTATTGTTATGGAAAAAATATTACTCCTTGTTTTATCAAATAAAAATGCATTGTTGCCGCATTTTTTTTTAAAGTAATATTTTGTATTGAAAAAACTTGTTTGTGGGTTACATCTAGTATATATATATATAATAAATGTTTTAATACAAACAATGCTACGTAGTTCCACGACCCATATGCAAAGCTGGGGTTTATTATTTACTAGTTTCTGACAGCGGCGATGCCTGAGTGAAAGTAGAAAATTAACCCAAGGGAACATATTTTAGGAATAAAACGTGTTCTATGTACTATTCCAGGATATAAAAATAATAAAAATATTTCACAACTTACACACAAAGCCATGTAGACCCAAACTAAGCATACTTATATATTTCTAAATACATACTTAGGTACATTAAACCCAGACACAGAACAAATGATCGTGCTCATGACACAAACATTTGTCTTGGGTGGGAATCGAACCCACGACCTCCGGGACGTCTGAGTTGTACGTAGCGGCCAATTATATTAGACCGACGAACACGTGGGCGACGCCTGAGTTGCACGTAGCGGCCAATTATATTAGACCAACGAACACGTGGGCGACGCCTGAGTTGTACGTAGCGGCCAATTATATTAGACCGACGAACACGTGGGCGACGCCTGAGTTGTACGTAGCGGCCAACTATATTAGACCGACGAACACGTGGGCGACGCCTGAGTTGTACGTAGCGGCCAATTATATTAGACCGACGAACACGTGGGCGACGCCTGAGTTGTACGTAGCAACGCGTCGCGTGGCGTGCCTATTTAATGTAGCTCTACAAGTCTAGCTGCCATATAAAAATTTATGGAGACCGACGCGCCCAGATCGTCGCACGTGGCCCACATGTGCCCAATGTAGTTCTTACCTATACTGACAACCCGCCCCGGCTTGGCACGGGTGCAATTTATTTATATTGTTAAAAATAATAAATATTGTCTGTCGAAAGAGACTGGATCCTGCGACACAGGGTATCCTAGTGCGGGATCCAGTGTCACATTTAACTTTGTAACACTGTATGTAAACAAATAAACTTTATTATTATTATTATGTATTTATGCTTTATGCACAAAGGAGTACAAAGGCGGACTTAATGCCTTAAGGCATTTTCTACCAGTCAACCTTTGGGTGATGCAAAGACAAATTGTGGTAGGTGCAATATTTCCATTACATATAATAAAATTCTTTATGGAAGACATACCTCTAAACTACAAATACACTATATATAATATATACTCTTACTGACGAATATTTTTCTTTCACAATATTAAAGTAAAGTGTTAGGTATATTTTTATTTTTTATTTTTATTTTATTTTATTAGGGTTTTTCCCTAATTGGCCAAAATTGGCAAACAATTGTACATTTTTTCTTACGTCTAAGTTAACAATTTAGTAGGTAAACGTACAATCAACAACGTTTCCACTTATTACTAGTATAGTTTTACATTCATAGGTACAGTATGGATGAAAGGTGGGGCTAAATCTTAACATAATACAAAATTATTAATTGGTTCTGAGTGCAATAACCAATTCTTTTTTAAAAACATTGTGAGACGGCGCAAATAAGTCTATGTTTACAAAATACTGGTTGTAAATTTTATTTTATTATTATGAATGTGGAGGACTATAAGAATAATTTTTTCCTTTTCTGTAATTTTAGCATTTAAAGGTCTCACCGTTTTGAGTACTTTATGCGGCCTAACCAAATGTCCTTTTCCTAATAGCTACAACCTGGGCATCTTTAAGTCAAGGGTGACTAGCGTGCTCCATTGTTAACCACACCATCGATTTTCATCTGGTGAGAGAACGGTCGCCGAACGCCTAAAAACAATAAAAAAAAATAGATTTTGATGACGCTGTCCATACCATGGTTATCAAAGTGCCTTATATTAAAACGCCTTGCAGCCCCACGGGGTACCTACTACGTTTACATAAGGCCTCCCTCACAGAATTTACATAACATGATTCCAAAAACCAAACAGGGATACGAAAATCCTTTACCTCACCTCAGGGCTAATAGGAAATGAGAAAATTAATTAAGTGGGGACAAACACAACCAATAAATGTACTGTTTATTTAGGCGCCACGCCGAAACGAATTCGCGGCGCGTCTGTGTTTACCTTTATGTATATATAGATAATAGTATGTGTTTTTGAAGATTCTATTTTGATTTTATGTTTAATTGAATTAGGGATTGGTGCTTGAATTTGTATGGTAATATGGCGCCTTTATCGCTAATGTAAAATGTCTTTTTTTTTAATTATTTTCCACAATTATCACACAACGCCGTCTAGTCCCAAGCTAAGCAGGGCTTGTCTTATGAGTATTAGACAACTGATAAACATACTTATATATTTGTAAATACTCACATATTATAGATAAATTACACTCAGACACAGAACAAATGATCGTGCTCATCACACAAACATTTGCCCTGGGTGGGAATCGAACCCACGACCTCCGACATAGCAGTCTGGACTACTAACCACTAGACCAACAGGCCAGATTATAAATTGTTTGAGTCGAAACTCTAGTCTTTCTTGCTTGCTTGCTTGTCTATGTTATATCTACTTTTTTCTTAGGTGGAAAATCATCAAATTATATCTCCCGCTCTGTGTTGAGCGAGAGAGATTGTCAAAATTTTAGAATAGGATTTATTTTTGATTGGCTCAATGCTTTTGCGAAGTCAGAAAAAAATAGATATAGTCAGAACATTGTAGGTAAGTACTAAGTTTTTTCTTTTATTAAATAGGCAGCCTAAGAGTACTTTATTCAGGTTTCGGGAGTGAATAAATATTTTTTATTGCATAATACATATACTTACCTATAAAGTTGATATGTGCATTATATGGTGTATCTAAACCTGGCGAATGCGCCGCGCGCGCTTCGTACCAACATAAAATGCACGCTCGCAGTCGGCTCGCGAGCGGAGCATTCGCCAGATCTTGATGTATCATATTCTGCCGTTTCGCCGGAAAACTCAGTTCGCCGGAAAAGTCAGTAAAACTTGTTTGTATGCCGATACAAACAAGTTTTACTGACTAAACTGGCTCGTGTTTCTTCAGTTGCCTTACATTTCAGGGTCATGGTAACTCTTTCGAATAATCTCGCAGCCCAACATCACATGCTACCCCTAAGCGCAAAAAGCTAATCATTAAGTTAGTGGGGCATTCAAGGCACCCGACAATAATAATAATAAAACATTGTAATGGGTAAGTATATTTGACCTGAAATAAAATGTAATTTTATTTATAAGGCTACTGTTATGATTGTTAAGTACTATGATACCTACTAATAAGTGTAATTGTAATATTTTTTTTTTTCCAAATAAAAATAAAAATGATCATTGATTGCTAATCACTTACACTACTTACACACACAGTTACTTTGGCTAGAATGAACTTCAGAATCAGATGTTAGTAAATCCTTTTTTTTAACATTGCTTCGAAGTTTGAAAGTAGGTACAACGGGCCCGGTTCGAAATTTAAACTTGTTCTTACAGTTCGAATATCACTTTTACCGTCCTGTCCTCTAGGCAAGCTGCTATATCTAGTCACTGCAGTAGACCGCAGCCAATCATGCTGTATCACATTTGTTGTGTACTTTCATATAGTAACATCAACCACTTTTTTTTAAGAGTATCCATGGAGTTTCTTGCCAGGTCTTCTCCATAGGAAACGACCAATTTGCAACCGTGCACTAGCTTCTGACGTTTTACAAGTGCCCATGTAGGCCTATGTGAAATAAAAATATTTTGAATTTGAATTTGAGTGGTTGTTTTTAAATAATTATTATTTTATTATTTATATATTTTTTTAATATATTCACACTATGATTTCGATTGAGTAAAGTGGAATATGCATACTCAAAATTCACAAATTGTATTTAATTTATTCTTGAAGAGGCACTGATTTCTAAGACAAAGGGTTAAGAATTCAGGGTTTCACTGTTTTTAATAGCCTTACTCTTTAGGTACATCGTTCCACTCAAAACTGTTTTGTATGACTTTGATAAATAAAAAATAATATTTAAAAAAAATAGAGTTTACTTCCACGTTTTTTCCCTAATTCCCCGAAATTAGATAAAAAATTAAGTTAATTTCTTAAACAATGGTTCGCACATAAAACCTCGTGAGTCTGCATAGTATATACATCTAATTGCCGCCATTAGCATTCTCTCTAATGCGAGCCTTAAGCTCCGACGCTGGTCGTAATTGGACGACTCATAAAGGGGACGGAGGGACCGGAAAAGGGGACGAAAAACGGGCGAGGGGGCCTTCGGGGCGCGGGGGGGGACCAGGGAAATGTTATGGAAATGACGCACCGCCATTTCCACGTTTTTGTATTTGATTATCCTTTCAAGACAATATTTTGCAGGGTCCGGATATTAATGAAGGCAATTTATGCGACACAGAGCGTGGGCGCCGGGTTTTATTTAAATAACTTTTTTTTAATTTTTTTTTAAAGCCGAGGGTTTTCGGGGCGACTGCCTTTTATAATTGGAGCGGTCTCTGCGTACGTTTTTTTTTTTGTTTCTGAGGGCTTATGAGCAAGAGTTATGTTTTGAGGTTAGAATAGGCGGGATCCTGCCGCTTTGTTTTTGTTTATACTTTTATTTCTCTATGGGGATTATCACACGTACGATATTAAACGAGAGGGAACCAGTGAGTTACGCTTGGAAAAGTATTATAGAAAATGTAATGAAAAATGTTTTTCATATTACCTATCCTTTTTTGTTTTACTGGTTCAGGTGTTTAGATACCTATTATCTACCAAGTCTTTACAATATTTCTTCGAGTATAGGTATTTTTTTTAAAATAGATCATCCAATGGCTAATATTTCGACATTTGAACAAACATTGTCACATTACATAAAACTTTCCTGGGCTTAAATGCTTTTCATTTCGCTTCTCGTTTTCAAAACTTTGCCCAAAACTAGGAATAAAATTAATCTTTTAGGTATATTGGGTGCGTTTACATACGTGTATATCCGCAGGAGAACCAAGGTTACCGACATATCACGAAGAATCGCCAAACTTAAGTGGCAATGGGCAGGGCACATTGCTCGCAGAACAGATGGCCGTTGGGGCCGAAAGGTTCTGAATGGCGACCGTGTACTGGAAGACGCAGTGTTGGAAAGCCTCCTACAAGGTGGACCGATGACTTGGTAAGGGTTGCGGGAATCCGATGGATGCGAGACGCACGGGACCGTTCATCGGAGCGACACTTGGGGGACGCCTATGTCCAACTGTGGACGTCTTTCGGCAGGATTTATGAGATTAGATTGCACATCATTACACATGTATCGAAAAGTACGTGATACTGTTGGTCCCGATTGTCATTCAAAGATCTTTGAAAGTCTTGTTACAGGTAGGTAGACGCCAGAAAGTCTGACGATCAGTCTATCTGAAGGGTATCGTGTTGACCAGTAACTGGGTTGTGGAGGTGCGTTCGGTTAGACTGAAAACTGACCCCAAGTCAATTGGGAAAAAGCTAAGGATATGATGATGACCCATAATAATACATTTGTAGGACATTTATAGGAAAAACGGGCAAGTGCAAGTCGGACTCAAGCACTGAGAGTTTCGTACAAACTTACCTATGAAAACAGTTCGATTCCCGAATTGAGTTACGAAGATTTCTCCGAAACGCAAAAAAAATTTTTTTTCGTGACGTGACAAATTTCCAGTTTTCAGATTATTTCCTATACTTGTGCTATGAGACCTTGCTTCATGCCAAATTTCAGGATTCTAGATCAATGGGAAGTACCCTATGAATTTTGATTCTCTTAAGAGTGTCTAAATATACAAATAAACGGCCGTATCCTTTTTTTTCGTTAACTCAGAAGTTTGATTTTTTCACAGCTTCAAGGAACTGCAGACTTGAGTGTATAGTTTTAAATTTAACTCAATACCTCCACGAGTTCCCGAGATAAAAGTCTTTTCAGACAAACTGACAGACGAACAATAAAGTGATCCTGGGTGGGTGTATGGGTTCCGTTTTTTTCTTTTGAGGGATGGAATCCTAAAAATCATCTTTAATCATACCGTACGTATGATTTTATTCTTTCATATCATGTGTAAAACTGTAAACAAGCAAACCAAAAGACGTTTAGTAGAAACTAAACTTCATAATCTAAGAATGACAAAGCCCACTACAAAAATCTTGAAATACCAACACGGAATCGCGATCCGATCTAGTTACACATGTTCGGCAATCCAGTACAATTAGCGTATCGTATTGGTCTGGATTCGATGCCCGACGGGGGCCGATTACTGCACGTTGTCGTTAGTTCCTAGGCACGACGCTAGGGGCGCATCGATGCGTCTGCCTGCACTTTCACTTTCGATGCTATGTTTATGATGGAGGAATGTCGAGTGATCTAATGTGATACGGATGAAGATTGGACTTTGAGAATAGGGACTTGGTCTGTTTAGGTATACAACGCGTAACATAAGAAAAAAACATTACATCGTAGCTCATATTATTTGATAATAAAGAACAACAAGCGCCATATAACATTAAGTGTAGGTACCTTACGCATTGACCAATTATATGAAAAATGGTTTTTCAATAAGGAGTGCGGTTGATTTCAATAGACTTTCTAGGGACCTTAATGTCAACCTGTTTTGCACCAGTGTGGCGACCTTACACCTTCCTACCTTACCTTCGGTGATTAACTTCTCTCGTTAGTAATTAATTGACTTGTGTGTAATTTCTTTTTATCGATATATATATATATTTTATCTATGTGTGGAGGCTTGTAATTAGCTATTTGATAATATTACAATGTTTATATCATTTTATCTATTTGTCTGTGACCCTTCTAAAAATAAAATAAATAAGTATATAAATAATAAATAAATATTTTGACCATTACTGGATGCAGTTTGAGGCATCACTACCTCTTCCTTTGGGTGGTAATCTGCCCACGGGTAGTCTGAAAGTGAAACCCGGGGCTCTGGGACGAAGGCAAAGAAGGAACAGAAGTGGGTTTTTAGTCAGTAAAAGTCTGACACTATTTCTCGCTCCGCCCAAGAGCGCGATTTTTCATTAGATGATTTTCCCAACTAAAAAAAAGTGGTATAATTTGTGACTTTTTCGGAAACGCAACGAAGATATTGCCCCAACGAACACGACAGTTCACAGTATTGTCTCTTATAATTCTTCATCGTGTACGTTTTATGTCGAAAGTTTATTATTCACTAGCCTTATAATAATAATAATTTATTTCAGATTTCTCCATATAAATTGTTAGTAACACCAAAATACTTAAGAGCTAATGTTAGTAAACAAAACCAATGACATAAAACAAAATAGACATAATGAAAAAATTACATAAAACTGAATTATAGAGTTATGGTATCAAATTCACGCGCGAGGCTGACCGCTCTGACAGGATCGCCATATAATGTTAGGATAGAAATAGATTCAAACACAAGCTCGTATGAAATTATACTAACTTTATTATGGATAAACAATTGATAAACTAGCTTCTGCCAGTGGCTTCGCCCGCGTGAAAGTCGGTTTCTCCATATAAACTTTGGACCCCCGTTACATCTCCTTAGGGAAAATCCGTTCACACCCTATAAGGAACCTACCTGCCAAATTTTAAGTTTGTAGGTGTTATAGTTTCTGAGATTACGTGATTAATCAACTGTGAGTGGTATTTCGCTTTTATTTACATAGATATTGCTTACAACGATCGAAATATATTAGACACATGCTTGCTTATACGTACACTATAATCTAAGTGCAAGAAAGAAAGAAAGAAAACATTTATTTGAGACTCGCACAGGACAAATAACGATAAAATAAAAAAAAGTAACTACTTAGTCTATACATATTTAACTTAAAAATAATAATAGAAAATAATATTAAATAAAAGACCAGTGCGAGGCCAAAAAGGCTCCTATCTCAGCATATGCTACGATATTGTATTTAAGTGCTTTTATTATGTAAAATTTCAGTGTTTCAATTATGATTGTTAGTTAATTTCCTAATTGGGATGTAAAAGGGTGTGCAATATATGTTCATTATTCCAGTCAGGTACCAACGAGTGTGTAATATATGCCATAATAACAGATAATATATTATCACTTGAAATAACGTTCACATGATATAATTTTCATATGCTATAAAAACAAATAACCTAATTTCATGTGATCTATTTTTACATTTCATATAAACTTCTTTTGCTCTAATAACATTTAGTATAACGTTCATCTCATGTAATTTTCAATCAGTATATTGCTCTTTTTATATAACTGACTTGCCTTGACTTGACTTGCCTTGACTTGACTTGACTTGGCTTGACTGGCCTGTTGGTCTAGTGGTTAGTGGCCCTGACTGCTATGCCGGAGGTCGTGGGTTCGATTCCCACCCAGGACCAATTTTTGTGTGATGAGCACGATCATTTGTTCTGTGTCTGGGTGTAATTTATCTATAATATGTATGTATTTAGAAATATATAAGTATGTTTATCAGTTGTCTAGTACTCATAACACAAGCTCTGCTTAGCTTGGGACTAGATGGCGCTATGTGATAGTTGTGGAATATTATTATTATTATTTTATTATTATTATATAACGTTCAGTTGACCTAATTTTCATATTTACTCATTTTCATATATCAGAAAACATCATACTGTTACGAGTGAAACTTAAATTAAACTATTATCTACTTACCTCACTCCCACGTAAACATTAAAAGAGAGATACAGTTCAAGTTTCAACTCAAAACTTTTTAGAATCTCTCGAGTAAAACACACTTTTGTGTTTCACTCGAGAGATTCACTATTATCTGATCACTGAACTCTCACGTGAACTTCAAACCCTTGTCAACAACACTATCAGGACACACTTCCCCGATACATTTCCCGCCTACCACCACCGCGGATTTTTAGACTCATAACCCAATTACATTTGCCGGGATCGAAGCCGGGACCGTTAGCCAGAAGCGATAACGAGTGACGCTGATCTGTAACGATACTTGTTTCATGCGAGGGATACATAGAATTTTTATATTTTTAGTGCAGCCCGAAGCTACTCGTAGTTTTTTTTTTTTTTTTTCGGGTGGGAAAATCATCTAATGACAACCCCCGCTCTTGGGCGGAGCGGGAGATAGTGTCAGACTTTTACTGACTAAAAACCCACTCCTGTTCCTTCTTTGCCATTTTTATTTTTCCAGGGCCCCGGGGGTCACTTTCGCATCACCCATGGCCCCAGTAGGCTTCGACCCTGTTGGGCCCCTACGGTTGCTGACATCTCCTTAAGGCGCGCGTGGAACACTACGCGCCGTCGACGACTTGGGCTCGGTCCGGATGGTTACCGGACGATCGGACGGCGAGCCACCCATTGCTCGCCGTCCGAAGCTACTCGTAGTTATGACGCGTTTGATTATTGGAACAGGGTAACTTTCGGTTCCTATAGATTACCGGCTATATGGAGATGTGCTTGTACTACTTCTATGAAAAAAAAAAAAAAACAGAAGCAAAAAATATAGTTGTATGCCCCACACCTGCACCTAAATAAGTTCAGTTCAGCATGAATGCTAGGCAACTAGTGCCTGACGCTAGTTTTCAACTGAAAAAGGTTTTCATTCTTCGTTATTCAAAACTACCCAAATAAAACAATTAAGGGGTTTTTGGGTTGATAAAATTAAACATGACAGAAATATTTATTTGAATATGTATAAATAGAAAGACTGACGACAGAGGCACTGGCTTAGGCCAGGGTCTTGAGCGACAAGGAATAGAATGCGGTCACATCCTTCTGCGAAACAGTAATAGGGAGTCGCAGAGTGATCTCCGGCCAGCGTAACTGCGGACGACGAGCAATGGGTAGCTCGCCGTCCGGCCGTCCGGTGAGCAGTGCCTTGCTGTTAACAGCGCGTAATGTTCCACGCGCATCTCAAAGAGATGACACCAAAACCATACAGGCCCAGCAGGGCCGATGCCTGCTAGAGCCAATTAGAAATTTCTGAAAAGGATACACGAGGTTCTAGAACGCAAAGGTCAACTAAAGGAACACAGGTGGGGTTCAGTCAATAAAATACTGACACGCCCTCTCATTCCACCCTGGAGCCAAAGAAGGAAGTAGATGACCCCCGAAAAAAACCCGGGACCTGGTTATATGAATACCCACCCAAGAAAAGGTACCTATGAATTTGGAAACAGCCTTGATTGATCAAGTTGCAGACTGTCATGTTGTGTAAAGCCTCCACAGGTCAAGCCTGTATATAATATGTCATGGCCAGATTATGGAAATTGAACACTGCATGATGTGGCCAAGCAAAACTGGCCAGATCGTTTTAACTTTGATGATATTTCAATCCTTGTGTGGCCTACTTTTTTTAGACCTTTTTTACCATAGAAATCCTACATCAATGATATGGCCAAACAAGGATTGACATAATGACAAATGTTAACGTTTAAACGATCTGGCCAGGTTTAGTTGGCCATTTCATGAAGTGATTACTTCACGACATATACACTATTACTAATCTTTACAGAGACACGTGTCTCTGTAAAGATTTCAAGTAATAACAATGGAAAACAAAGAGAACCCTTCGTTCTCATAAACAATCACTGTATAAAAGATGGTTTTCATGCAGTGTTTTCTACCTACGAGCCGTAGTTCAGTTCGTAGGTACTATACAGAGGTACGTAAGCGACGAAAGCCACTGGGCTGTCGAGCGCTACCAAATCCCTCTGCTTAAAATTGTGCACCATACCTTTTTATATACAAAGCCCACCATCTGCCCTCACACCTCACCAACGAATATAGTCCTTATAACAAAGAAGGAAAGGTCCATTTGTAATTAACAAAAAACAGCATCAACATTCAAAAAAATCTACAATAGAAACTTGACTCTATATTCTAAACCCCAAAGACCATTTTTGCGTTACGGAGATTTAGAATGAGACTGAGAAAATTCGCATTATGTAATAAAAACATTTATTTTGTCCGTTTCCGAGTAAATAGGACTCCTCTTCCCCTTATATACAGTGATTTAGTGCGCGCGAGATTGTTTTGATAACTCCTTTCATATTTCGCTCGGCGGAGCGTTATCTTAGTAGGAAAATGTGAATATTACGCTGTTTTAAAAATGTCTGCCCGTTTTTTTTTAATTCGCTTCCGCATGCACAACACGTTCCTTTTCTTGGCATTCGGTGTTAGTTTAAAAAACAAAGCAATATGACGCCTTTGTGTAAAGAGCGTTCCATTTTTAAATTTAATTTTCAAATGGAACGCTGAAAGAAATGTTATTATCAAATTCTTGTTCCTAAATGTCGGTTGGAGATGCGACACGCAAATTCGTTGGATTATCTTTTAACAATATCATGAATTTGTACTGTATTAAATGGCTATTGAAATGCTACAATAAACGTAGACGGATCTTTTTAGAGTGGTACCAGTTTTTGCAACCTGCAGCTGCTGTATTTATTTGTGCGAATGATTGTTCGGTACCCCTTTCATTCTTGACGACAATGTCGAAAACACGTCGGGGAACCCGTTTGGTGATCTGCAGCTCAAAGTTTGCATTCTGCCGTACCTGTGCGCTGCAGAAACCCTCTTCCGAAAAACCTGTTCCATTCAAACTTTATTGGTGGCTTAATAAAATGATTTTATCCGTTTTTTAGAATCCGGTTTTTGCATGATTGCATTAGCTGCGTTTTGCACGGAGCTCGGTCGAAATGAGCGAATTAGACTGGGGAGCGTTTGAATTGCCAATTGTGATCCCGATATCGGTATAATAGCGTATATAAAAGAGCATAAGTCATTTTGTAGCGTTTTTGTGTGGCCTTTAAAACGTGTTCGTTAAAACGAATATTGGATTCTTTTTTATTACTGAAAGGGTTTTGTATTTTTTGTGACAGAAGGAGCTGGAATTTTGTACTTAGTAAGGATGATAAAATTCAATGCACTACCCTAACATTTTTTTTTTTACAAAATTTGACCATTTAACTCTCGATACATTTAACTAATTATTTGAATCTGGTTTTACGCGTTTTCGTGGAAGTGAACATTCAATCAGTTTCAAACATTTTGGAATTTTAGTCGATTATTTTTTGTTGTATTCCATGCTATCAAATTGAGTTTTATTTAAATCTAGGTATAGATATTATTTTCAATAATAGGAAGAAACAGAGTTTTGGCGGGATTTGTTCGAGTGAAGTTTAGTGGCTGATATAATTATTTGCAATTGTTTCCTAGAGGATATTGTGATGAAATTTGGCGTAGTTTTGTATCTCAAGTGTACATTACTGGACAATATGGAATCATTAAAATAGGTGTGATATCGGTAAAATGGAACTGAGAACTTTATTGTACTGTTAATTATCTCAGCTTGGCAAGATGGCTTACTCAATACATCAACTGCCAAGTAGGTAGGTACTACAAAAACATTAAAATGTGTTACATCTGCATTCTAATGGTAAACAAAGCAACTATCTTCATTCAAAGCTTAGAGGACTAAGCTAAAAAACCTATATAAAAAAAATAAGAAAATGCATAAAACTATTAAGTAGTTAGGTACCTAATTACTACCTAACTAGTCTTTACTAGTTAATTACTTTATTATTTCAATAAAGCATTTAAAGCGAATAAAATTATTTTGATTTATCAAATGTCCACACTTAATATTTTACAATAGGTTTCTCTCATAATATCTTGCTTATTTTGCAAGTTGCTATTTTTTAGGAAAACGTCCCATTATATAATAAATATATTATTATTATACCAACATTGTTTATAAGCTCCGATTGTTACTAACTATTATGGATCACTGTTATCTGAGTAAATAAATTATTATTATTAAAATATATTTTAATTAAAATACAAAACAGAAAAGGAAAACAGACGAAAATAAGGCAGTGCAGATATAAAACAGTCCTTTTCCGTACATTATAATATGCGTATGAAAGTACAAGTATTTTGAATGGGGTTCAATTTAGTCTGCTTAATGCAGATACTTGATTAGCATATAGATTAGTGGTGGGCCGCCACGGTTTTTGTGTTTGTAGATCGGATACTAAGCTAATGTAGTTTTTTTATTGAGAATTTATCATCATATTTCTGTGTATAGTCTATAATTGGCTTAAAGAACACTAACGCCATGAACTTAGAAAAATAACATCTAATAAAAAGAAAAAAAAAACTTTATTTTTATTTTTCTAACTGGCCTGTTGGTCAAATGGTTAAGGGCTGCTGGGTGCTATCCCAGAGGTTGTGGAATTGATTCCTACCCAAGACAATTGTTTGTATGATAAGCACAATAATTTGTTCTGTGTCTGGGTGTAATTTATCTATAATATGTATTTAGAAATACATATATGTTTATCAGTTACTCAGAGCTCAAGCACTGCTTAGTTTGGGACTAGATGGAAATATTAAGAAAAATAATTTTTCTTTCAATTATGGGCATAACAATGCGCTTTTAGGTAACTAACTTTTAATAAATAATCGGCTACGCCATAATAGTGACACATAATGAGCATAAAATCATCACACTTATCTCTAAAACGAAAATTGTTTACAGAGCTTACAACTCAAAAGCATTCTCTAATAAGCTTTCATATAAAACTGTTGAAAATTTCAAATGTAAATTACATAATTATGTTTTCTACAAACTTCACAGATGTTTATGATATGAATTTTAATATTTAATGAGTATTAACGGCTCATATTTCGTAGTTTTAGAAAAAAGCACAGAGTCTGCAAAATATTTCCTTTGGCCACAAATTATTTTAAATAGTTTTTTCTTATTCACACAATTCGCATGCAAAATTGGAAACCATCTTCCTATTCAATGTTTTCAATAATACCTCTAGAATTATTCAAAGTACAAAGCAAATTTTCTACCGAATTAAACGGGTTGGTTAAGCAAGTATGTACATACAAAACAAACCACTGGTTCCCTTGCAAAGATTGTCCAATATATACTTTACATAGGGAGACTATGGGACAAAGGGTAGCACCCTTCGCTTGAGCTCGATTCTGCAGCAAGATCGCTGCAACCTATTTACTCCCAACCATATAGCTGCAACGATTTTGAAACCAGTTCTTTTTCACAACACATTATAAAAACTGGCTGGCAAACTACAACCAAACTTTTTTTTGGTATCTCATTCTGAAATCTGCAAACGATTTTAGTCTTTATTCTTTTCAAGATAAAAGTTGAGATTTCTTTTCCGTTTGGTGGTCGATATTAATGGTCATTGTGGACAGGTAAATAGGTTTTATTAAAATTAGAGTGGGGATGCGAATCGTTAAAGGATTGCGAACACCGATCGAATTCAGTTCACTTCTGGCTGTCGATCGATAAGTTCGCTTGCAAAACAACTTCAAAATGTAACAGTGATAAAGTAATCTGACCATAAAATTCAAAAATGCTTCAAAAAGTCAGTGTTTAAAACATCTAAATCCAGCGCAGTCTAAAAAATGAGAGCATTTAGCCAATAAATCCAAAATCAAAACTTCGCTTTAATACCGAAGGATCTAAGGAAGAAAACAACATGATCCAGCTAGAATTTGAATCTCTACAAAAATACCAAAAACATCGACTCAGACGATCCACGCGGCAAGAGACCACAGGTAAAATAAAAAAAAATTGTTTATTTATCTGTTGAAAGTAGACGCACGCCATACGGTCGACGCGCACTCTACGCAAAATGACAACAATTGCTTGACAATTGTTGTTGTGTACCCCGTGCCATTGATGCGCGTTTTTTTACTTTTTTTGCTTATACCGCTTGCGAAGGCTGCGTCAATTTCATTTATTTATTAGACAATTTCTGCTTTTGTTTCCCCGTCTGTTTTCCGTCTATTGTTATTTTTACTTTCTGAACTATTTAGTTTAGGTGTTTTATTAGTCTTAAATCTTATTTTTTTACGTACATTTTTGTGTCAAGATTACTTTAAAATACTAAATTGAAATTAATTAAACTTAGCAGTCATTATGAAAGTCTGGCCCTGGGGCTGAGCAAAGGGTTCAATTCCCGCCCGGGCCAATATTTGTAAGTTCATCGTTCGTATTATTTGTTCAGGGTTCTTGCCAATGTGAGACTAGGCTGTTTATGTACTCCTAGTACCTACTATGTGAGAAATATTAAACAGGTCTTACATTACTTAGGCAGACTTTGTACCTATAAAAGTGGTCTGAATCTGAAATTAATTAAATAATCTAAAATAAATTAGCACTTAGAGTGATGGTAGATTTTTTTTCCCTACTTTTCTAATTTTTTTTTTTTTCAATAACTTCGTACCTCATTATAACAAAAAGCAATCATTATATTTCTTTCCTTATTCACAAGTGTAATAACATTTACAAAAGTCCTAACCATGTGAAATAACAACTCCAAAATCCGAGATGATTTATCAGCCATCTTCTTTTTCAGTGCAAACCAATACATCTGCAGACGAAAACAGTTTCAACGCGTGGCCATTACACGTCAAAAACAAAACAAAATTCGGCGGGAATTTCAAAAATGGAACAATAACCTCTAACTCGGCCACGGACGCCGTACGGTTAAAAAGAAAAAAATCGACCAATATTTACTCACGATCGGATGGCCGACACTTCGCTGGCGAATTCTTTCACCGATACCGATACAGGTATGAGTATCGAATCGAATCGATATGGAGAGAATCGATTGCTGTTTTAATGATTTGAGGTTGAGTTTTGATAAACGGTTTTCAATTGTATCTGATTTGTTGAGTGCTTGTTTTGTCACGATGAAGAAACGTTCTCTAAAATAATGAATATTATCGTGAAAAAAAGTAGAATCTGGTCTGTTATGTGATATTTTTTTCCTCATTTTTTTAATCACCCAGACTCTTTACAAAACGATTTTCCGGAAAAATATGCACTATGTCAAACTTTTTAAATGGTTTTAAAGAGATAAGACAGGCTCCTAATAAGGTAAAAATCATAAAAAAAATATTTTGCTGTTACTTCTAAAACATTCTGAAATAAGGACATTATCTTTGTTAAATGAATTCAAAAGTTTAAGAAATTTTATTTCGGATTAACATGAAATTGTAATACCAATTATGATTTTCAGTTCAAAACTGGATCAAAAGTTTGTACCTAACTATGAGATGTTGATATTTTTATTTGAGGTCATCCAATTTTAATTTGCAATACTATAAAATAGATAATGATTCCGGTACACAATTTACCGATTTTCAGTAAAATGATTTTCGTGAACTGTCGTTACTTTTAATTCAAGTTTGCATATTATTAAAACTTACATATCTGAATATTTTGTAAGCGAACTAAGTTAAAAACTAATATACTGTATACTAATACTAAATAAATTGCGAATATCTTCTGGCATTTGAATAATATTCAAAGTTAGTAATTTACTCCCAATTTCTGAATTTGAGTTTAAGAGCGTGTCAAACTATATTGCAGAATTTAGTCAGGTTTCAAGTTTGATTGACTAGTTCTCATGTTAAATTAATAATTCAGAAACCGGGAGTCCATAGAAATTAATATTGGCACTTCATTTTTCAACTATTTGAAATGTCATAAAATGTAATCGGCAGCCAATTCTAATATTTGTAATTTCATTCCAAATTTTTGTTGTTCTGTAAGTGATTATTTTGCAAAATCATTACAAGACTGTTAAAAAGAATTGTTATTTCAAAATACATAATTGGTCATTCTGAAAATTTACTGAAAGTTCGCTTCTAACTTTGACATCATATTTTTCATCAAATCATTTCAAATTCTAGTATAGATGTTTTTCTCCATAAAATAACCAATTTGCTTGAAAATTATGTTTTAATTCTGTTTTAAATGAGTAAATTATAGGTACTTCGTTGGTTCTAACAGTTGAAAATTTTGAAAGTATCAAAATTTTACAAAATTTGCCAAGCTGTTTTACTTTGTGCGATGATTAAATCATTTTTACGGCAATAATGATAGATTAATGATTAAATTACAATCATTCGAATCATGAAAATAAATTCATTGATTTATTTTTCTACCATACAACAATATTATTATTAAAAAACTTGCAAACTCACTAATGGTTCTACAATAATTTTCACAAAACTATTTCAAATCTACATACTTACCTAGTAACTTATTTCCAAAAAAATATATTCTATGTCAATGTTTGGTTAAAAAGCAGCTGACGTACAACAAACAGTTCTTTTTTACCGATATTGATTTCAACAAACACAAAGTCGATACACAATCAATACCGAACGTTTACTTTCTCTATTCTAAAACCACAAACTATCGATTTTCAGTTCGATTTTTAAAAACTAACAGATGTGAGGACATTTTGTTTGCTGTTGTCAAATTAGTTTAATTTTAGAACGTCAGCTGCTGGTGTCATATTTTTTTTTTAAAACCCCGCTTTGAAATTATTTGTTCCTGTTTGCTTTTTCTTTAAATAACAATTGTAATAATTTGTATCTTTTTAAATGTTGAGTCTGCATTTTTAAAAACGCTATTATTTGTGCCAGTTTTTTTTTTTAAATTCAATAGTATTTGTACGAGTTACTTTAAACATTTCAAATAGAATTAAATTCAAAATCAATAATAACAACAGAGTATTGAGTGAACTCATTTTATAATCCTTATTGATGTGCCTTATTTTATTTGCTATGCTTAGCGATTAAATTAGTGCCTACTCGCAGTGTAGTCTTATAATTATACAATTTTTACGAGATATATAGTTGCAGTATGACACTTCACACAATATCTACATATTATTACAAGCACTTAATCACACACATACCCAAACTAATAACAAATAAACTAAAACATCATTCAAGAATTAAATCTGTAATCTTATCTTCTAAATAATCTAATTTGTAAGAATTTATTGTAATCTAACGTAAAGCACGCACATTAATACAATATTAGACATTACAAACTTGTACCTAGCTTTTAGAAAAAACTGTAATTTTGTCTTCATAATCTAATTAATATCTACTTAATAACTACAGCTACTGCTAGGGTTGCCAACCGTACTGTAAAATAGAGTATTGTGCTCTATATCATGTAGGTGTAATCTATAATCTATAACACTAATAGAGGACGCTGAAATACTCTTTTTACGCAGGCGGGAAGGGAGGAACAGGGCTTCATTGAAACTGATTAAAAATGAGCTTCTGATCTATGACATGTAAACTTAAAGTTTGGAATCATAATAATTCTTTTAAAAACAATGAAAAAATGTTATGTGCTGTAAAAAGTATCAAAAATACCTTTTTAATTTTTTTAAAATAAATGATACTCTTATTTTATAAAATATGTCCGTACTCTTTATTTGCCTCCATTGAAATGAGTTGTACTCTATTTCTTCTAATTAAGTTGGCAACCCTAGTTACTGCCCTCGCAGCCCTCTCAATAAATGACGATATATATCTTCCTATATTATAAGACCGCCTTACATCTTAAACCTACATTGTCAAATCTTCTACCTATGATCTTTTTCTACATTTAAAATTTGATTTCGCGCGTTCACTTTAGGATTTCACCTTTAGTTAACCTGATGCTGTGCAGATCCTAAGTGGTTTTATGCTTGCTTGCTTTTTTCTCTTATTTAGTTATTAAGTCTCCATAACATCTACCTACCTCTTACCGATAAGCTTATTTATGAATCTGTATCTGCTCATCTACATTGTAAGATTTCATTGTAGGTATATCTGTAAGTTAACATACTTTTGGAATAATATTCTGATTGTTTGGTCTATCTTTATCATCTTTATAGTTTCCGCAAAAAAACCATGGTATGTAATAATTTTTCGTGTCAAAAAATAAACGTTTGTAACCTGCCAGTTTTTTTTCCATTTATTTTTCATTTCCCCTTCTTAATCTGATTTCGTTTCGCGCCCAAAAACAATAACATTCAAATTTCAAATGATTTCACTCGCTAAACAAACCCATTTAGAACAGTGAAGAGCACGTGATTACACGAAAACAAAACACGTATGGCGCGGCCATCTTGGATCCGCGAGGCGTCACAGTTTTTGTTAAAAAAGGCCTAAGTACGCGACCATTCTACATACATATTATGCGAGCGGCAGCGGTGATTAAGTGCTGGATTTTGGCAAACAAAAACACACCGTATAACCTTCGAAATGTAGTTGAAATTCGTTTGAGGAGTTTCGTAATTTTTTTTTGTCATGCCGCAAGGGATCGAGGAGCATTTAGCCGGCCCACCCTCGCGTTTGCGATTTCTTACAGTGCAATATATTATTAATATATGTGGGGTCCTGCGGAGAAAAATGGCGAGCTTTTGAAGTGAAACTGGGTGTTTTATAGTCGGCCTGGCGTGCTTAATGGGGTGGATTATAAAATTGTCTGCGCACCCACTTTTATGTAGAAAAGATATGGTTTAAATACGCCTGAATTATTTTTTGTCGTTTATCGTGTTTTTAATAGAGAGTGGGAGAGCATCAAAGTAATATGAATTCTGTCAGGGTTTTATTTATTGATGTAATGTTTTTGGCTTGGATACTAAGTCTTTTAAGCCATGTCTTTATATGAATATTAATTTCTTTACCATTAGAATATGTACCCATTTTTCAATGTTTTTGTAGTATTTGGCAACAAATGTCTCAAGTCAACCTTCGCTGGGTTACCTACTATGTACAATAAAATTCTCAGCTTCATTTAAACGAGATTGCGTCTAACTTTCAGAGTTAAAGTATGAATTAAAACATTTTTTTTGGGTGGTAGGAAATCATCTAAAGACTTCTCTCGCTCAAGAGTAGAGCGACAGGGTGTGTCGGACTTTTACTGACTGAAACCCTTTTTTCCTTTGCCTTCCAGGACCACGGGTTTCCTTTTCAGATTCCTCATGGCGCTAGCGGGCATCGTCCCTGCTAGGCCCCTACGCTTTTGCTGATATCAAACAAAGGTCAGCAAAACCGCGCGAGAGGCGCTCGTATATTTTAGATCTCTCCCTCTAACTGCATCCAGAGCGGGAGGAGGTATTTGATGGCTTACTACAAAAAAAAAAGCGTTTTCTTTCGGAGACACCGACAATTTAAAAGTAATGTAATATTTATTACAAACCAATCCCTTAAAAAGAAATCTAGACAATGTATCCACACATCAAATAACCATTCTTTCACATATCTTCATTCGCCATACATCATTTGTTTAATGGTTATGCACGAAATAGCGATACCTATTCATATAACCCAGGTTTATTTCCGTTATGTGCCGAATAAGGCCTTTATGTCCCAAATAAAGGACGTTTATTTTCGTTTCGGACTGCTTTAAGCTATAAAAATGGTGGGCAAGCTTAATTTGAATGCGTAAGAAATAAATCCGTTTTTTGTTTTTATTCAAACAACCCTGTATTGTGGGTTTATGGTACGTGATACAATTATAGGGGCCGTTACAAAAGATGTAGGCTTTTTAATGTTTTTAGGTTAGGAAGAGAGGAGGGCGTTATATAAAAGAATGGAATTCGTGCTTTGTTTCAAAATTATTATTTGGAAAGCCTTTATTATATTAAAAGTAAGTGACCCGGTAGACGTAGTACTGCTTTATAAATTTTCAGAGGAAAAAAAAGGGGGTGGGTGTAGGAGGGTATAAAATACCCTAGGGCCTATTCTCTGACGTACTAAATTTTTCATAAAAATCAATCAAGCTATTTAGGAGGAATTCGTTAAGAAACACTGACACGAAATTTTTATTTATTAGACCCCGTAGCTTTCAGCAATTTCCCGTGGCGACGTCATACGGTACATACGTATACATGTTTTTTAAGTTTAGGTTGAAATATTAATATTATCTTCCGGTAAATCATTGAACAGCTGCGCTCCTTCAACCAATGTGTTCCTTTTTTTTATTTGATATAAACTAGTGCTTGACTGCGATCCCACCTACTGGTAAGCAGTGATGCAATCGTTGATGGTGAGGCGCACTAGTTTATTAAGAGCCTATTCACTTTAGCCTTGAAGACACCCAAATTATAATCGGATGGGAAGACCGCAGCAGGTAAATTGTTCCAGTTCTTCGATGTACGTCGTATAAACGACGAGGCGAAACGCTGTCCTTTCTCTAAGTACCCACCCCATAAGTGTTACTTTGTATATGTCTTATTTTTTTTTTTCTTTATTTTGTTTTTGTGTGTATTATTGTGCTGGTCACCACTCCGTAATTTTTTTTTGTTGTTGTTTGTTTCGGTGTAAGTGCTTGGTTCTGTATAACTTAGTTGTGCTTTTGTGTGCGTTTTGTTTTGCAATGAATAAATTTTTAGGGTTCCGTACCTCAAAAAGAAAAAAAACGGAACCCTTTTATATTACTTTGTTGTCCGTCTGTCTGTCTCTCTGTCTGTCAACACCCTTTATCTGGGGAACGCGTGGAGGTATCGAGTGGAAATTAAAACCATATACTCAAACTGCGTTCCCTTGATGCTGAGAAAAATCAAACTTGTAAGTTAGCAAAAAAAAAAGATAGGTTTATATTGCAAAAAATGTATATTTTGACACTCTCAAGGGAATCAAATTTTATAAGGTACTGCCCGTTGTCCTAAAATCATGAAATTTGTCATGAAGCAACGTCTTATAGCATAAGTACAGGAAAAAATCTGAATTTTTTTTTGCGATTCGTAAAAATCTTTGAAACTCGGTTCGAAAATTGAAGTGTTTTTATAGGTAAGGTTGTACGGAACCCTCAGTTTGCGAGTCCGACTCGCACTTGCCCAGTTTTTTATCTATATATCTACCAATTGTTTTTTTTTCCGTAGTTAGTTCGAGCGAGTGCAGTCATAAGTCAAAACTAATGTTTTTATTTCTAGTATTATCTTTTTATGTAGTTATATGTTTGGTCCAAATAAATCAACTGTCTCTCAGACATCGACGCAAAACCATACGTACGGAGTATACGGTGGAGGTGTGCCTCGCTTGGGCGGAGCACCGCCGTGTCCTCCTCGGCCCCGATCTGCGGCAACGACCTCTCGCGCTGGTCACTGTTACAGACGATGGTCCGGAACGAGGAGGAATGACTGGCACTCCAACTTGCGGAGCAATGGGTAGCTCGCCGTTCGGACGGAGCCCGATTAGTCGACGGTGCGTAGTGCATGCCTCAAGGAGATGTCAGCAAAACCGTAGGGGCCCAGCAGGCTATGACTAGACTGGTCGTTAGACTGGGGCCATGGGTTCGCTTCTGAAAGGAAAACCCGGAGTCCATAGCAGCAAAGAAGGAACATAGAAGAGGGTTTTAGTCAGTAAAGGTCTGAAACACCCTCTGCTCCACCCTAGAGCGGGAGAAGATGATTTCCCAACTAGAGAAAAAAAGGTACCTGATTCTGGACCCCTCACTAGTGTTACTTTTTTTTTTTTAATTTTTGCTTTTTATATTTTAACCTTTATAAAATCGTTATCCTAATAAATGCAATTGGCATTTTTAATTAAAAAGTGATTAAATCACTTTTGCACGGTTTAAGTATATGTAAATTGCAGTAGACTTAAACTTTGAATGATCTTTCTAGGGCCTTCACCAAGATAGAAAAGAAATCTACTTAATATATTTTCTAAGCGTTATATTGCTGCAAGTTAGATTACTATTAGCTCCAGGCTTTATTTGCTTCCGAGAATAATAAACGCAAGTCACGAGAGTTTTATAGAACAGATAGGTCATAGAGTTTTTTTTTTTTTGAGGAGGGAAGTTATCAAATGACTTCTCCCGCTCTGGGAGAAGCGAGAGGGCGTGTCAGACTTTTACTGACTAAAACCCAACTGTGTTCTTCAGTTACCCTTTGCGTTCTGTGGCCACAGTAAACTGTTTCGAACATTCCCGCAGCCCTAGGTCATGAAGAGTTCAGCTAGAACTACATTAGACCCATGCTCCAGCCCCAAGCTATGGAAGTTACACTTGATCTACGCCACGCGACGTTACGCGAAGTCGTTCTACATAGAAATTAGCCCCCCTAGCCAAGTTAAGACCGTTTCGTTTCGATTCTCTTTTCGTTGATCGCCTCGATTCGGCCACGCCTCCTATTTCTTTGTTCTGACCACTTGACTGAGCGTTGAGATGACGACGGCCCTTTCGTAAAATCAGTTCTTAGCGGATGTCTACACTCTTTAAGGAACTTACCTGCCAAAGTTATAGTTTCTGTGATTTCGTGATTAATCAGTAAGTGGTATTTCGCTTTTATTTAAATAGATTTAAGATAGATAATACATAATTATGTTTTTCTTTTAAATTTAAAAAGGGTGTCGGACAGAGTGGACAGCCAAATCCTAGGGCAGTGGTCGCTCATGCATGTCCAAAATAATAAATAAATATAATAGTTATTTGTGCAACAAGAGAGCAAAGTTGTTTTTTGCTGCGAGTGCTAATTTTGAGTCCCGAGCAAGCGAAGGATTCTTTGATTGAGAGATTGAGCAAAATCGAGTTTTGCTCACTGTTTTCAAGCAGCAAAACCTACTTGTTTGAGCTGCTGTGGTGAAAAATAAATTTTACTAACATACTTGCAGTTAAAAGTATTAACATAATATGGACTTGTATCATTGCTGTGCACTTGGTCTGAAATAAATCGGGAGAAGCGTACGAAACTTATCACGTTAGCCCAGCGTAGCCCAGACCTCTGCGGTGTTATCGCTGCCACGTGGGACACCACGTGGGGGCCTATTGCGCAGCGGAGGTTGATCGCAGTGACCGCTGTTTTCAGTGCGGTCAGCCCGGTCACAAGGCCGTCACTTGCAGTGCAGCGCCGCATTGCTACGCATGTGCGGCGGCAGGCAAGCCGGCTGATCACCGGGCTGGGGGCAGGTCATGCGATCCCCCCACCAAGGCCAAGGGCAAGGCCCCGAGGCCCATTCCAGCGGATGTTCTCACTGCTGCGGCCGCCAAGTTAGCCACCACCGCTATCGCTTCCACAGACGCCGCCGCTGCAACCGCCGCAGCTGTGCCCTCACAGGGGGCTCGGGAGGAGACTATAATGGACTGCCAATAACGGCTCCATTACGTCTCCTCCAGGCGAACATCAACCACTGCTCCTCCGCTCAGGATCTGTTGCTCCAGAGCATGGCGCAGTGGTCGATCAACATCGCCGTTGTCTCCGAGCCGTACCATGTCCTACCCAGGGCTGACTGGGTGCAGGACCTGAACGGCTCGGTGACCTTAATTTCATCGGCCGCCGCTGGTACCCCGTCCCTCGAGGGTATCAAGAGAGGACGGGGTTGCGTGGCAGCACGGTTCGGGGAGATGGCTGTGGTCGGGGTGTACCTCTCCCCGAATAAAACTCTCGCCGAACTCCACAACTCCCTTATGGAGTTGAACGCCGTCGTCGCTGGGTTTGGATCCCTCCCCGTGGTCGTTTGCGGGGACTTCAATGCCAAGAACTTGGCTTGGGGTTCCCGGTTCACGAACCAGCGGGGTCGGATGGTGGAGGACTGGGCACTGGAGACAGGCCTGGTCGTCCTAAACCGGGGTTCTGTCCCCACGTGTGTGCGGATGCGGGGCGAGTCAGTGGTGGACATTTCGTTTGCCAGCCCCGCTTTGTCGCAGCGTGTCGTCGACTGGCGCGTCATGGAGGGGGTGGAGACGTTCTCAGACCACCGCTACATCCGGTTTGACGTCTCCACCCAGACCCCGACCGCGCCGGTCCAACAGACCCCGTGTGGTCCACGGTGGGCGCTGAAGCAGCTGGACCGGGAGCTTCTCCTGGAAGCCGCGATGGTACAGGCCTGGGTGCAAGCACCGGACAGGCCTGTCGACATCGACGTCGAGGCAGAGTGGCTCCGGGAGGCCATGTCACAAATCTGCGACGTGGCAATGCCCCGAGTCCGGCAAGAACGTGCTCGGCGCCAGGTGTACTGGTGGTCGCCGGAGATTGCTGCGCTGCGTAGTGCGTGCAATACCGCACGGCGCCGGTACGCCAGACATCGCAGGCGCCGCATCCGCCCGCCGGATGCAGAGGCTAGAGAGGCGGAGCTGTACGAGGGATACAGAGCGGCGAAGCGCACCCTCCGAGCGGAGATAAAGCGGGCCAAGTTGGAGGCCCGCAACGTGTGGCTGGGGACTCTAAACGAAGACCCATGGGGACGCCCCTACAAGTTGGTGCGAGACAAGCTCCGCCCTTGGGCTCCCCCGCTGACGCAGAGTCTCCGGCCCCAGCTTGTGGAGGGCGTGGTGAGCGCTCTGTTCCCCGCGCGAGGAGAATACTCTCCCCCGCCCATGGCTCCGCCACCTGCGGTGTCCGACGTGGGCCACGACGGCGACGGCGACGACAATGTTCCAGAGGTGACCGAGGTAGAGATGAGTGTGGCGGTACGAAGGCTGAATGCCAAGAATACCGCCCCGGGACCCGACGGCTTGCCTGGAAAAGCCTGGGTCCTGGCCATGGAGGAACTCGGGCCTCGACTAAGGGGGCTCTTAAGCGCATGCTTGGAGAGGGGCCAGTTCCCACTTCGCTGGAAGACGGGGAAACTGGTCCTCATCGCAAAGCAGGGGCGCCCTGCGGACTCACCGTCTGCGTACCGGCCCATCGTGCTGCTCGACGAGGTGGGCAAGCTCTTTGAAAGAGTTATTGCAGACCGCCTCGTCGCGCACCTAGCACGGGTGGGGCCGGATCTGGCGGACGGCCAGTTCGGCTTTCGCAGGGGACGCTCCACGGTGGACGCTATCATGCGCGTGCGAGCCCTCACGACGGGGGATGCGGTATCCCGGGGCAGGTGTGTCTTGGCGGTGTCTTTGGATATCGCCAACGCCTTCAATTCCCTGCCCTGGAGTAGCATTAGGAGGGCACTCAGGTATCACCGGGTGCCCGACTACCTCTGTCGTGTGATCGAGGCCTACCTGACGGACAGGTTCATCATCTACCCCGGTCACCAGGGAGAGTGGAAACGGCGAGAGATGTCGTGCGGTGTTCCGCAGGGATCGGTACTAGGACCGCCCTTGTGGAACATCGGGTACGACTGCGTGCTGCGCGGCGACCTCCCTGACGGGGTTAGCGTCGTCTGTTACGCGGACGACACGCTGGTTCTGGCACAGGGAGAGTCGTACCAGGCGGCGGTCGAACTAGCGACACGCGGGGTTGCGATAGTCGTGGAGAGGATCCAGCAGTTGGGACTCGAGGTGGCACTGCACAAGTCAGAGGCCATGTGCTTTCACGGCCCTCGGAATGCGCCACCACCGGGTTCCCAAATAACGGTAGGAGGAGTTCATATCGGCGTCGGGTCGACGATGAAGTACCTGGGACTCGTCCTCGACAGCCGATGGAATTTCGAAGAGCACTTCCGACGTCTGGCTCCCAAACTGGATCGGAATGGGGCTGCCCTTAAGCGGCTTCTGCCTAACCTAGGGGGTCCAGACGCCTCCTGCCGGAGGCTCTACGCAGGAATCGTTAGGTCCATGGCCCTTTATGGGGCGCCGGTATGGGCGCCGTCGCTGCGAAAACGACCGGCGGCCAAGCTGAACGCATGCCAGAGGGTCATGGCCATCCGAATGGTGCGGGGATATCGCACGGTTTCTCGCGAAGCGGCGAGCCTCCTTGCTGGCCAGCCACCATGGTATCTGGAGGCAACAGTCCTTGCACGCATGCACGATCTGCGCGTGGAGATGCAACGCCGGGGCGAAACTCCGCTGCCGCGCCAAGTTGCGGCATGGCGGGAAGAACTCCGGCGGGATATCATGGTGGAATGGCGACAGCGACTATCGCAACCCAGTGCTGGGCACGCCACAATTATGGCGGTAATTCCCCTCTTTGATGAATGGCTGGAGAGACCACATGGCGTCCTTACCTACCGCATGACGCAGATCCTCACCGGACATGGTAAGTTCGGGAGGTTCCTGCACCGAATTCGTGCGGAAGACACGCCCGGGTGTCGCCACTGTGTGGAACGCCCGGAGGGCATGGTGGAGCATACGGTGGAGGTGTGCCCCGCTTGGGCAGAGCAACGCCGTGTCCTCGTGGGGGCGATCGGTGGCAGTGATCTCTCGCGCCGGGCATTGGTACAGGCCATGGTCCGGAGTGAGGAGGAGTGGCAGGCGGTCGCCTCCTTCTGCGAAGCAGTAATGCTAGCAAAGGAGGCGGCCGATCGCGTGAGGCAACAGCAACGGTCCTCACGCCCCAACCGCCGCCGGGATTCCGATCCCGATTTCCGGCCACCGTAGGCGCAGGCTTGCGGACGGCGAGCAATGGGTGGCTCGCCGTCCGACCGTCCGGTAACTGTCCGGACCGAGCCCAAGCCGTCGACGGCGCGTATTGTTCCACGCGCGCCTCAGGGTGATGTCAGCAAATCGTAGGGGCCCGGCAGTGTCGAAGCCTACTGGGGCCACGGGTAGTGTGAAAGCGAAGCCCGGGGCCCCGGGATGAAGGCAAAGAGGGAACAGGAGTGGGTTTTTAGTCAGTAAAAGTCTGACACTATCTCTCGCTCCACCCAAGAGCGAGATTTGTCATTAGATGATTTTCCCACCTTAAAAAAAAAAAAAAAAAAAATCACGTTGCATAAAATATTCTATTATTTATCGACAACCTAACATAGTAAAAAACCACAATAGGTATCTGTCGATATAAACGAAGTACTAAAACCAAAAATGCTCTCGGCATATTCATTTTCATTTTACACTGACATGACATGCTATTTTCAGCCTACCTTCGTAATATAATTCCTCTAAAATTTTATAAACAATTTTCAGTGTGCCCTCGGCATACATAAAATAGACGAGGATTATACATAAGCTCAAATAAAAGTATATAATAAAAGAAAGCCGACGGGAAAAATGTCTTTAAAGCGCGTGAAATAAAGTTGAATTTTGTTTGAAAGGCATAATAGACACCCTCATCTATTACTAGTGGTGGGGTGACTCTATTCGCGGGAAAAGGGGGTACTCGGTGGTACTATTTTATAAATAATGAATGTATACAATATTTAATTTATTCGTAAATATATTTCGTGATTGGTTTGAACATTTATATAAAATTATAAAAGAGGGGTGGGGTTAAAAATAAATTATTTACCGATGTAACAATTTTGTAGTTTTCCGGATCGAATAGAACTCTGTTTAATTATTCACGTTAATGATTCTGTAATTACGTGCTTATGATAATCGCTGTTTGTGAGCCGTGTGGCGTCCGTTTGTTGATGAGTCGTACCTGCTTAATATAGCTCTCTATGTGTTTATCTTAGTACCTACGTGTTTTTTTTTAGTGATATACATGTTAGGTACGCGAACAACCTTCTCTACACTGTTATCTAGGGATAGCGATCTGAGATCGATTAATCTAAGAATCGATTTTATAGGCCAAGAACATCGATTATTAAATCGATTTGGATCTGAAAATTGATCGATTTTGTAAATCGATCTCAAAAGTTTGAAATCGAGATTCGATTTTTTTCAGTTCCGTTAAAGTTGGAGACAATTTTAAAATCCATTGTGTGTCACTTGTAATTTTACCAGCACGGGCACATCGCTCTTGAACACACGAATGCCATTTTTTTTTTCGGTGTGAAAATCATCCAATGACATCCCTCGCTCTTGGGCAAAGTTGTCGATAAGAAGTTCACTTGCCAATTTTTCATTTTCTCTGGTACCTAAAAGATCGATGGCACCAATACGATGGCATGGTAGCAAATCCATTTATATCAGCCATTCTCCTACCAAGGGTAGCTCGCCGTCCGACGTTAAAGGGATGTCAGCAAAATTGAAGGGTCCTACTAGGGCCAATGCCTGCTAGGGCTGTGGGATCGTTTAGAAGAGTGATCGTGGCTCTAGAACGGAAAGGGTAACTGAGGGATTTTTTTTAAGGTGGGGAATCATCCAATGACTTCTCCCGCCCTAAAGTGGAGCGTGAGGACATGTCAGGCTTTTACTAACTAAAACCCATTCCTATGTTACTTCTTTGCTTTGTGTTCCAGGGCCCCAGGTTTTCCTTTCGGAAGCGAACCCCCGGCTCCAGAAGGCTTCAGCTTTGCTGGGCCCCTTGCGGTTTTGCTGGCATATCTTTGAGGCGCGCGGGGAATGCGCGACTCGGGCTCGGTTCGGATAGTTGCCGGACGGCCGGACGGCGAGCTACCCATTGCTCGTCGTCCGCAAGTCCATGCCTACGGTGGTTGGAAATCGGGGTCGGGATCTCGACGGCCGGGGCGTGGGGAAGTCCATTCCCTCACGTGTGCGGCCGCAGCATTACTGCCATATCACCTCGCTCCGGACCATGGCCTGTACCTGGGCACACTTCTACCGTACCCTCCACCATGGAGCAAGTGGGGGATACAAGTGGGTTTTAGTCACTAAAAGTCTAACATCTCTCGCTCGTTCAATTCTAGTGTAGAGTGGTAGTCATTGGATGATTTTTCACAAAAAAAATCCAGGCGCCAGGGCACTTGACAATATCTTCTTAAAAAATACAGTGACGTTGTAATTAGGTACTGATTGATTGATGACTGAAGGGGTGCTGAGCTAGTCAAGCTAAAGTTGAATCACGGGAGTGGACTGCTGGGTTTACCATAGATTCAGATTATATTGGAAAAAGTTACCATGGCACTCTTAACGGGTAACTGAAGGATCACAGCTGAGTTTTAGCAGTTAAAATCTGACACTCCCTCTCGCCCCATCCAGAGCAGAAGCAGTTATTTAATGATTTCCCACTTAAAAAAAAACCTCCTTAGGTGTTCACCATTGCGTATTTAAAGGGTGTTTTTTTTTTTATATCGTGCGGATTTCATCACGCATGCGGATTGTCCCGCATGCAGAAAATTTCATCGAAGCATTTTTGCGTTATTTCATGTGGTTGTTATTCATCACGCATGTGGAAATGCTCCGCATGCGGGGCTGCCCGATAACACGCCCCGCATCGCGTGTGCATATTCCATGCATTACAATAAATACTTGTATGAAAAGGACATTTGCGGGGGCTACGCGTGCGGAGCAATCCCGCATGAGTGATGAAATCCGCACGATATTAAAAACACCCTAAGGTAGTATATGACACACTTTCGAGTACTCGGTTCTTAAGAAAACTTTAACCTAATAATTATAATAATAACATAGTTTATTTATCCGAATAATACAGACATACAGTTCAAAATAACGTAGCAGAAATACAAAAAGTTTTATTCACAAAAATAATGACGTACGGCGAGTATCCACCCTTACGTTGTTGAAACTCCAACGGTCCGGACTAAGCGATTCGCTTCGTCCTTTATACCGCGTACATCGAGAGACTGGAACAATTTGCCTGCTGCGGTCTTCCCGTCCAACTATAATTTAGGTGCCTTCAAGGCTAGAGTGAATAGGCTCTTAATAAACTATCGTGCGCCTCACCATCAATGATTGCATCACTGCTTACCATCAGGTGGGATCGCAGTCAAGCACTGGTTTATATCAAATAATAAAAAAAACGCTGTCTCTTAATCTTGAAGTGGACAGTATTATTGTATTTGATTGCATTTGCATTGAAGTGTGTAAATGTGCTAAAATGCTCAAGCATGATAATTACATTATACGCTATTTTGAACTTTATTTTAATGACTTTAAGTTCAATATCTATTCGTCAAAAACACGAATGCGCTGGCACTATATGCTAGGGTTGATTGGTGCAGTGGTAAGAGGGTCGACTTGCGACACAATAAGTTGTGAGTTCGATTCCCGCAGAGTACCTACAAATAATCTTTGTATCAAGTTATTTTTTAAAGTGAATATTTTGTTGTGTTTAGAAAATTTCTAAAAAAGATTGATTTAAAAAATATATCCGTTCGTACTGAGTAAGGTACTTATTTTTAGGACATTCATGAGAAATAAAGATAGAGCTCCTTTCATAAAAATCCTGTTTTTTATTGCATTCAAAATAAAAGTAGGGTAATCTTCACAAGACACAATAGATGCTCACCCTACTCAAGGCTACGCACGCAATGTTTGACACTCGTTCACAACTTTAATTCAAATTCGGCTACTCACTAATAGATGGCGCTGTTTTCAGTTCCACTGTGTTAGGAATTCTTAATATGAAATAGAACATTTACAAGCAACGTTAGATAACTTCATAAAAATATGTAAAAACCACAACAACTTAATTTATACGGTTCAATTTTTCTTCAGTTTTCTAAACAATATATTTTAGTACTCCTAAACATGTATAGATGGCGCTTGAAGCTAATCGCTACTATCGTTCTGGCGAAACATTTTCATAATAAGTTTTTGTTGAAAGTTTTGCGCTAACTTTTACGTGTACAAAATTTATATCGGCGATAAAATAAAAATAATTACTATTTGCTTCTAAACATTAAATATAACCTAGGTTCTCTTCTCCCAGCGGCTTTTACCGCGTGATAATCAAAATTATTTTAAAGAAACAGAGTGCTCCTGAGATAAAAAGATAAATAAAAAATAATAAGAGAGATATCATAATTATGTAAGGACATAATATGTCCTTAAATGTATAATAATATATACTATGTAAGAGAAATATCCCATGTAAGGATATAGGATATTGTCACGTATTGGACATAAATGAAAGCCCTCGGATATGGTTTAGCTTGTATTTCAAGAGTAATTGAATTTTTACAATAAATTTTGCACGGAGCGATATCGAATACGTTTTTTCTTTAGTGGATTTATATAAAAGGTACTGTAGGTAGACGTAACCACATATTACAAATAATAAAACTCCCTATAAAAGTTGACTGCTTGCTAGTGATGTGATACGGGCGCCAACAGATATCTCTATTTTTTATTTTTTTTATTTTGAATGAAACTGGGACTATGGATAAGTTCTATCCATAGTCCCAGTTTCATTCAACATCGTTCAGCCCCTAAGACCTGAAGAGGTAATAGACAGACAGAATTACGTTCACATTTATGATATTAGCACAGATAGATAATTATTAATTTTTTTTCGTAATTGTCGGATGTATCTATGTAATCTCTGGATGGTTATTTTAATTTTTAGAGGTTGGAAATCATCAAATGATTTTTTGCTCTCTAGGGTGGGACAATAGGACGTCACAGACTTTTACTGACTATAACACACCTGTGTTGCCCTTTACATTCTAGGGTTACTTTTTTAAAAGTTCCCGCAACATGGTGATCCATTTACGAAAAACGTATTCAATGACACCTCACTCAGCTCGAAATCCAAGGTTAAGCAAAGCTGCTCGAGGTCTGTCTGTAGATGGAAGACCATTCATTACATTTCAAAACTCCTCCGTGCCTCAGAAAGCACGTGAGAACCCGTTGCTCCCGGCTGTCATTTGTAGATCTTTGACAGTCGTTTCGGATAGTCAGAAGCCAGGAAAGAAAGAAACAAAAAAGAAAGAAAAATATTTTATTTGGCACACTTAGATACGCACAGCGTAGAAAAAATATGTTGAAACTTAAGAGAACAGAAAAACTAACATCGCGTATCTCACGTTTGCGCCAAAAAGGTTCACTTCGGCGAAAATGCCAGACAACTACCACGTAGTTGTCTGGCATGTCGTCAAATGTCAGCGTGAAATATTAGTATGTTTATCTATGAGAGAATTAATAAATTTATAAATATCTTACCAACAGTCGATCACTACCAAAAAGTGTGACGGAGGTGTAGGTACATAGGCCACTCTGTCACGCCACAAAAAAAAGTAAAATATTATTCCTAGTTTGAAGCCCTAAAATATTAGTGTGTATTTTACTAATCAACTTAATACAAAAAATAAAAAAAAACTTAAAAAAAAAAAACAATTTACATTCAATATTATTTTCAATTATTTTTTGAGGGGTTCGGTAGCAAGCGATTATCGGTAAAAATAGACGTCTAGTATAATAAAAAAGAGACCTTCAAAAACTTAATTAAAAGACTTAATATTCTTCTTACTTTAAAAGTGCGCATAATGACACATTCGAATAAATATTAAAAAAAAATTAATTAATTAATTCTTTGCTTTTGCTAATATAACAGCAACCAATAGTCAAAAAAATTGTCAAATGCGTGATAATTACACTCTTTTCATTTATTATAATCGTATGTATTTATTTTCATCGCTTACCATAAGGTGAGATTCACTATCTCACCTTATGGTAAGCGAGTCAGTCAAATGCGAGCCTATCCATAGTAAAAAATAAAAAAATCTTAAGTGCCGGTTGTAGTCATTGTGTTTTGTAGGGGTTTCGCGGCCCCGTAACAACGATTTTATTTTTATTATAAAAAAAACATAGTAACTATTAAAGATATATGTTTTTGTTAGACCCTTTTAAAGAACATGCTTTATTATTTTATGTAACTTTCAAATATTTCCGTGTCGTAATCTCGTAGATATACACGTTTAAAATCATAAGCTAGGGTCTGATTCCTGTTTTTTTTTTTATCGAGCCAACTTATTTATAACATGTTTTGATTTTTACCCAGCGGTTGGTTACATGGTCAATTTTAATAAAATAATTATTCCTGGTGATTTCTATTATATTTAGAGGTTCAAAAAAGTACAAAATGAGTATAACCTGGCCTTAATAAAAAAAATTGTACCTGTGTTCAAATTGCAACGACAATAACAACTCGACTATGTTCTCTGTGATATCTTGGGGTTTTTCCCTATATATATGTCATCAATACCTGCGACACTCGTCGATTTTTTGACACTTACCTTTTCAAAAGTTGTGTTTTTGGTTCTACGAAAATTGTCCTACTTTAGACTATTCGAAAGACTAATCGCGGCCCTGGAATGTACCGCAGGCTTAGACAAATGAGTTTCCTGTGAGCGTTACCACCAAACGCTAAGTACAAAATGTGTGGCATTGAAATTACCTGCGGAGAAGTCACGTGACAGCTGACGTGTCAGCAGGACTATTGGAAGAGATTTCTGTAGAAATAAGCATAACCTTTGTACCTGTTTTTCTGTTTTCTTTTTCTTGTTTCTCTCTTTAGGGTACCGTACGTCAAAAGGAAAAAGCGGAACCCTTATAGGATCACTTTGTTGTCCGTCCGTCTGTCTGTCTGTCTGTCAAGATCCTTTATCTCTGGGACGCGTAGAGGTATCGAGTTGAAATTAAAACCATTCAGATGCGCGATCCCTTGAAGCTGTGAAAAAATCAAACTTTTTTAAGTTAATGAATAAAAAAGATACGGCCGTTTATGTCGCAATAAACATATATTTCAATACTCAACCTAGAATCCTGAAATTTGCCATGAAGCAAGGTCTTATAGCACAAGTACAGGAAAAAATCTGAAAACTGTAAATTTGTAGTTACGTCACAAAAAAAACTTTTCTTGCGATTCGAAAAAATCTTCATAACTCAATTCGGGAATGAAATTGTTTTCATAGGTAAGTTTGTACGGAACCCTCAGTGCGCGATTGCGACTCGCAATTGCCCGGTTTTTTTTAATTATGTGTGTGTACATAAATTGTTAAATAATTAAATACGTAGCTGTCCATTTCCAAGTCGAGGCAGCTATTGTTTTTTTTCTTCTTCTTAATTGTCTTAAATTTTGTTTTTACAGTGTGTGTATCCACGTGGGCCAGATAAAATATTTTTCTTTCTTTCTTCTTTCTTTCTTTCTTTCTTCTCTCTTTCTTTCTTTCTTTTTTCTTTCTTTCTTTCTTTTCTTCCTTTCTTTAAGTGAAAATTTTACATTATGATATTAAAAAATATATACCTAGTTAGTACTTTTGTAACACCTTTTTATTAACACTATTTTCACTTTTAAAATGACTTAATTCAACTCATGACTATTTTTGTGTGGTGGAAAATCATCCTATGCTTTCTTTCGCTTTAGTGTGAAACGAGTGGGCGTGTCAGACTTTTACTGACTAAAACCAAACCTTTAGTTGCCCTTTGGGTTCTAGCATTATAGGTTTTTCAGAAATTCCTCGCAGTCCAAGCGGGCATCGGCCCTTCTGGGTCCCTACGTTAGTTATATTCTATGGTTACAAACTAGCAAACAGTTGATTAATTGAAACAATATTTACTTACCACATTCTAGATTTCCTTTTATTTTTTTACAAAATTTCTTTAATTTTTTTTTCGTTTGTTGGTTTTCTAGTATTACTTCAGGTTTTTTTTTTTTAGTTTTAATTTTAGGAAAATCATCAATTAAATTCCAGCTCTGAGTGAAGCAAGAGGGAGTGTCACACTTCTGCTGCTCACTTGTTTTTCTTAAGTTGCCCTTTGCCTTCCAGGGCCGCGGTAACTTTTTCGAACAATCCCGCAGCTCCAGATAGAAACTGGTTTTGTTTTTTAGCTGTAGATAGTAGACGGACTCATGTAGATAATAGGTCCCAAGTAGATAATAAGGGACCCATTTAGATAATAGAAGGTCCCATGTAGATAATAAGGGACCCATGTAGATAATAGAAGGTCCCCTGTAGATAATAAGGGACCCATGTAGATATAGAAGGTCCCATGTAGATAAATAGGGACCCATGAAGATAATAGAGGGACCCATTTGCATAATAGAGGGTCTCATGTGAATATTGAGGGATTCATGTAGATAATAGAGAGTCCTATGTAGATAATAAAAGGTCCCATGTAGATAATAGAAGGTCTCAAGTAGATAATAAGGGACTCATGTAGATAATAGAAGGTCCCATGTAGATAATAAGGGACCCATGAAGATAATAGAGGGACCCAGTTGGATAATAGAGGATCCCATGTGGATATTGAGGATCCATGTAGATAATAGAGAGTCCTATGTAGATAATAAAGGGTCCCATCTAGATAATAGAGCGTCCCATTTGAACAAGGTCCATATGTATAATTGAGGGCTTCCATGTCTATAATAGGGGGTCCCATGTGTATAATAGAGGGCCCCATGTAGATAATAGACGGTTCCATGTAGATAAAAGAGGGACCCATAGCGATAATAGAATTTCCAACGTAGATAATAAAAGGTAGGTCCATTTCCATCAATTATCTATAAACCTATACTCTAGGCTGCTATTGTGAATTCCTCTATCGTCCTCTTTGGGAAATTCAGACGCTGTGTTATTTGCTCTTCAGTTCTTTCCACACCGACTTTTTTGTCTATTTGTACTATAGTATTTTCTGTTAATACTTGTATTTTTTTCTATTTCCTTCAATAAGTAGCAACTTAAATACTTTTTGTTGTTCTTTGATATCAACAATTAGTATTTTGCATGAAGAATCCTCTCATCAGACCTCTTACCGTTCATCAATAAGACCAACACTTATACATAATTATATCCATGGTCATATACCACCTCCAGTATGACATATTTACAAAGGTCCTCTTCAAACCTCGCCTGACCAAGCTCTGCAGACAACTCGGTTTGAAAAACTAAGGAGAGAGTTATGGCATATCCATTCATAATACATATTTATATCTATGGTCATATACCACATCCAGTAGATTTATTATTCAATGGTGTTACCCTTGTGTTTACTTTTCTGTTGCCATAATAAAAATATCAGAAAATTGTATTTTTCGCCACCGTATTCCGCACGTAACCGCGGGATTCTTTAAAAAAAGAACACTGGACGCGTTGCCATGGCTACGTTTGGCGCCAATACAATAACATTTAATTCATTAAGAGCGTATCCGCGTATCGAGTCGAGCCGACAACAAAGGGCACTATAGTATATCTTTAGTTATTTAAAAACTACCTTCGCGTGTGCGACACAATTGTTGCGAGCTTATCCCCTTCCCTATCGAAATATTGAGATGAATAGCTATAATAATTAACAGAGACTAGTTTAATAGGTGGCATAAATTATCCAGTCTAAAAAGTTACCCTAAAATCTATCAAAAGTTAAAATACATCATTTGTTTCAAAAAACTACGCATACTTTTCATATTCATCCGAATAGGCAATTAGCAGTCAGTAGGTTGGCGCGCGGAATTATGAAAGACCACGATTAATCAGCGTCAACGTACATACGCTTTGTTCCACAGCTCTATTTACTATGTACATAGCGGTGACATCTCATTATATACCGCGACTATGTACACCTACCCGCCGATCACCTATCTAGGAAGTTTGCACGCAAAAATCTAGCGCTAGGTGCTTGCCCCCCGCACACACGCACGCCGCACCGCCGCACGCCCGTACGCCGCTAAAACATAGCGCTGCGAGTGAGACTGCGTGCTAGAAAAAGACAGCCATAAAAAACTCCCCGTGGTGTGAGGTGCTGCCCCCAAAAAAAGCACCAAAAACGCAATCTGCGCAACTTCCCGGCGCAGAATCGTTAACGACTCCGGCTCTCTTTATCGTACACGCCGTGCCTCCTATATTTCTATTTTTTCTCCGTCAAACATTAGACGTAAGACGATTTCCATTCAACACAAAAACTAACCCTATCCCCTTTCAGTAAAGTCGAAATTCGCAGCGCGGAAACTTGGCGTATATTTAGCACGCCGGCCGCTAGACGCACACACCCGCACCGGAACAGAAATAACGATCGCATTTTTGACCGAAAAGGACGGACAGATGGCTGAAAAGAGAAGAAAAAAATGACGACCATTTTGCTTTGCGCACCTACGAGGCGGCCGAGGTGAGTTTTATGTATGCTCTTTTTTCGAGAAAAAAACCCAACCAAAACAAATGCACGTGGTCGGGTGTTATGACCGAGCTCGTGAAAAATTCTGCCGCCCGCTAAGAGATGCCGTTACGGGCGCGATTTTTTCCGCTCGCCATTTAGTTATGAAAAAAATTACTCGGTGGCGCTTCAGTCGCCCGGTTTAACACGTAGGGGCTTCGGCGGCGACGGGTTACTTTTGATTTTTGGTAACTGATGGCTGTCGTAGGGTTACGTATTGACACGGCCATGTTTTATTGAACTGGAAGTATTGACTTGTGAACCGTATTAGGTTTCGGTTATAGAAATTGATCGGCAAAAATAGATTATGAAATGTGTTATGAATTTTTTTGGTCTGAACGTGGCTTAACTTTTTTTACAGTTTATCTTGGTTTTGTCTTTTGAATCTAATGTAATTTTAGAATGCTATCTCAATGGAATTAGTAAACCTACGATATTCCTTTACAGACCGATAAAATTATTAGGTAGGTAGGTACCTACCTATATATGTAGCCATAAATCTTTCTACAGATTCCATTTGAATACCTATTAAGCTTTCGGTGTACAATACTTCGAACTGTGAAAGGCTTAGTACGTATAGTAATAATAACTTTTAATGACATGTCAGACGTTCAAATGAACTCTAGTTCTCTAGAAAATTATCAGTTTCCCAGAGACTGGTAATACAGACCTACGAGGTCAAATGGTGCGAGGATAAAATTTTTGAAGCGATTTAACTTAGCATCATTCTGGAGCAGCTTATGAGGGCCCGACGGGAGGGCAAACTTTTGTAGTACCGTGTCACTAAAAGAGCTGAGGAAGTCAGAAAAGCTGCCGCTTTATATAAAATACTCTATTTAACAAACCTTTCATAATATCCTGCTTGTAGATCCACTAATTCAAGCGGTGCGTTGTTAGTTTTTAGGGTACAGATAAATACTTCCCTTTTCTGGATAATTTTGAGAGGAAAATTAAAGAGTACTTTCTTTCACAAATTTCGCAATTATCTAGTGTATAAAAGCAGCGTTGGAAGGCCTCCCACATGGTGGACTGACGATCTGATGAGAGTCGCAGGAATGCGATGGAAGCGAGACGCACGGCATCAGTCGTTGTGGAGACGCTTGGGGGAGGCTTATGTCCAAAATTGGACGTCTTTCGGCTGAAATGATGATGATGATGATGAATGTATAAAAATCTCGTGTCGCAGTTTTGGTTATCTAAATTCTCCCTGAAACTGCTTGACCGGTTTTTTTATGCACATTTTTGTGTACATATGGTAGGTCTGAGAATAGGTCGTAAGTTATTTTTCAGCCTCCTAGTCCCACCCCTCATTTTTTCTTTGATAATTTATATTATATGCCAGAAAATGTTTGCTGGGTCAGCTAGTATTAGTACGATATATTAGTATTCACTAGTACCTATTGTATTATTTATAAAAAAATAATACATAGGTATTGTTTTATGTTTTGTTATGACTTATTTATATAAGACTAAATCCTACCTTCGATGTGGTCTCTTTCTGTCACTCAAAAGTTTCCTGGTATAAAACTCTTTGTTGAGTTAAGCTCACCTTTGAACATGAATTGTCAAATCACTAAGTTAATGTTAAGTTTTGTGTACAATAAAAAAATTAGAAATACTTTGATAGACAAAATAATACAGATGACAAACACATTGTCCAAATGACACTTGTTTTCTCGTTTAATTTTCGTAGCGAAATCTTCTGTTTCCGGCAATACTGTTCATGACTTTAGGCTTCTACAAGCAGGCCCTTTTTATTTGAAGTTGGGAATTCATCCAATAACTGTAAGTGTAAGGATAAAAAGGGCCTGGAACTCACGACACAGGGAATCCTAGTGTGAGTTCCAGGGTCAAGAAAATCAACCCGTATACCTAAATGTCTTAATTATCACTTCAGCCGAAAAACGTCCAATGTTGGACGATAAGGCTCCCCCAATTGTCGCCATAACGAACGGTCCAGTTCGTCCCGCATCCATCGGATTTCTGCGACCCTCACCAGGTCATCGCCAACGGTAAAATTATTCAATTGAATACCTTGCAATGGCTGCCATAACCGTAAGCACTCAGTTAAATGTTTAAATGTAAGAAGCTGCATTAAATATAATATTACAAATTATTCTAAATGTTCCCAAAAGCAAAGCTCTACTTTGCAGTTTATACATAGCGTTTAAGGGTAATAAAACGGCCTTTTTTTCTGTTAAACCATTTATTTAAGTATAGGATATGATCTACTTATTGTTACATGACCCTACACCTGATTATAACAATAAAATTTTAACATTTAAATGCGGATGTAAGCAAAGTAGTTAACGTAGTACCTAATTGAACTGTACCTTGGCTGATAGATACTTGGCTTGGCTTGTGACGTTTGCAAATATTTGTATGTATTTATAAATCTGGTCCTACAGAGGTGAACGGGAGCGTTGACAAATTTAAATTAATGCGACTAGATATATGCATAATACAATCTATTTTTTTTGTTTTTTTTTTATATAGCCTCTTTTTTATAATGTGAATGTGAGAACACTGTAGACTCCGCAAATTCTTGGGTTACTTCCTATTACGAATCTTTAATATGATTATTTTTATTGTGCTTAAGGGTACAATATTGACTGGTCTACACTGCTCTTACATAATATCTATTAATACTGTAATATGAAAATATTGTAAACAACCACTTTGTTTAAAAGAGTAACCATGGAGTTTCTTGCCGGTTCTTCTCCATAGGAAACGATCAATTTGGTACCGTGCACTAGCTTCTGACGTTTTATAAGTGCCCATGTAGGCCTACGTGAAATAAAAACTTTTGACTTTGACTTTGTATTTGAATCTATCTTATGTGTACAGAGCACGCATACGAGCAGTGGTGGCCGAGTGGTAACGGCTCCGACTTACGAGTTGTAGGTCACGGGTTCAAACCCAGCCAGGCGCATTACTTTGTGTGATTTATTTCATCACCACTGCTCTCAAAACGATGAAGGAAAACATCGTGAGAAAACCGGCATGTCCTAGAACGAAAAATTTAAAGACATGTGACATTCACCAACCCGCAACGGGCCCACGTGGTGGATTACGGCCCACTCCCTCTCCTAGAGAGCCTCCTCTCTAAGTCCCAGCAGTGGGAACATTAAAAGGCTGAATATGCTATGCTATGCTATATGTGTACCATCATCAGAGATGA
The DNA here is from genome assembly GCA_961205895.1 of Mythimna pallens. Classification (NCBI taxonomy): domain Eukaryota; kingdom Metazoa; phylum Arthropoda; class Insecta; order Lepidoptera; family Noctuidae; genus Mythimna; species Mythimna pallens. The sequence continues at coordinate 16,481,981 of OY540844.1, read as the reverse complement.
CTAAAAAGTCGTGTCACTTAATTACGGTTCTTTATGTATAGCTCTAATATTCTTAATAAGAGCCGGTTGCAGTCACCGAATATTTTACGGGTACCAACCCAGGTGAATGTTAAATTCGCCGCCCCATAACAACGATTTTATTTTTATAAGAAAAAAAAAACATAATAACTATTCAAGAATTTTGTTTTAAAAAAACAAATTTTATTATTTTATGTAACTTTCAAATATTTCCGTGACGTAATCTCGTTGATATACAAGTTCGAAATCGTAAAAGTCCCTAAACATTTAAAGAAAAAAAAAAAAAAAAAAAAGTCAGGGTTAGATTCGTGATTTTTTTTATCGAGACAACTAATTTATATCTTGATTTAATAATTTTTACCCAGAGGTTGTGCATATGGTCAATTTTAGTAAAATATTTTTCCATGGTGTTCTCTTTTATATTTGTGGATTTCCAGAGGTTCAAAAAAAATATTGAATCAATTAGCTATACTATCAATCATATTTTTAAGTCACATGTAAAAAGGGAGATATCAAGCTGTCACAAATCTAAGCCATATTTCTGTTTACTATATTCACGAACCATAACCTAATAACTCTCTAATTCCTGCCCTCAGCACCGAAGCGTAAGCAGAAGCGAAGCTCTGGTGATGGCGAAGCATAGAAATAATGCTTACAGGTCTCCGATGATGCTTCGCTTCGTATATGCAGCTTGAGGACTCGGAGATGAAACTGGACCTGAAATGTTATAATTATAACTTTTAATTTCAATACTTTTTTTTGTAGGTTGGAAATCTTCCGATGACTTCGTCTACTCTAGGGTGGAGTGGGAGGTCGTGTCACAATTTTACTGACTAAAACCCACTCCTCGACTCGGCTCGGTCCGGAAGGTTACCGGACGACCGGACGGCGAGCTACCCATTGCTGGCCGTCCTGCGCCGTTTTTAGCGGATGTCTACACCCTTCAAGGAATCTACCTACCCTAAATAAGTTTGTAGATGTTATAGTTTCTGAGATTTCGTGATTAATCAGTGAGTAGTATTTCGCTTTTATATATGTCGCAGCAGGAGGCCGTAGATAAAGAAACTTCTAACATTTGTTAAAACATGGCGGTAGTGAGGTCATTTCAACCTTCTGTCGGTTGTCACTGTCAAGTTATGTCATTATCAAAAATGTCATTGTGTGACAAGTGTGAGTGGGGTGGGTGTTGTGACATTCATTCTGCGAAAGAACGTGCGCGTGAGCGAATGACCTCACAACCTTATTTTTTTTCCATCTCAGATATCCTTGAATATTTTGATTTAAAAGTTTATAAAAGAATTAAAAGAAGATTAACGCTATCTGTTCGTGGTATTATTTCCTGTTTTTTGAAGATGTACGAGGAGGAAGGCTTGCCCGAAAACAACATTCCTGATCTTTCGCCGTCGTATATATATATATATATACACAAGTAAATATATATAAATATAGATTAGTTAAGTGTTTTAATTTTTTTTGTTTTATTTATTTTTAATTAATACTCACAATTTTTTTGTCACATTGATTTCAATCGAGGTAGAGAGGTATCACAGAGCCCGTGACATTGTTCGAAAAAGACACTGCAGCCGTGGAACGCAAAAAGCAACTGAATTAACACGGCTGGTTTTAGTCAGTAAAGTTTGACACTCCTTTCCGCTCCACCCAAAGCGGGACAAGTTATTTGATGATTTTTCTCTCCCATGTCAAAAACTGGGCAAGTGTGAGTCGGACTCGTGCACTGAGGGTTCCGTACCAAATTACCTATGTAAATAGTTCAATTCCCGAATGAAGTTTCCAAGATTTTCCGAATCGCAAAAAATATTTGGTTTGTGACGTAACAACAATTTTGCTGTATTCAGATTTCTTCCTATACCTGTGCTATAAGACCTTGCTTTATGCCAAATTTAATAGAAGTTTGATTTTTTTACAGTTTGAAGAGACCGCAAACTTGAGTATATGGTTTTAATTTCAACTCGACAACTCCACGCGTTCCCGAGATAAAGGATCTTGACAGACAGACAGACAGACTGACAACAAAGTCATCCTATAAAGGTTCCGTTTTTTCTTTTGAGGTACTGAACCCTAAAAAGGGGTTACGGTAAGTCTTTCGAATACCGTAGCATCAGTGAAATACTTAATTTTCTTAATGCATATCTCCTGACCTGTTGGTCTAGTGGTTAGTGGACCTGACTGCTAGGCCGGAGGTCGTGGGTTTGATTCCCACCCAGGATAAATGTTTGTGAGATGAGCACAATCATTTGTTCTGTATCTGGGTGTTATTTATCTATATATGTATATATTTAGAAATATATAAGTATGTTTATCAGTTGTCTAGTACTCATAACACAAGCTCTGCTTAGCTTGGGACTAGACGGCGTTGTGTGATAGTTGTGGAATATATTACATATTTATATACTATGTGAAAGGAAAGGTAGTCAACTTGTACTCGGCAAAGGACTAATATTCCAAGACTAACTACTAACCTGTTGGTCTAGTGGTTAGTGGACCTGACTGCTAGGCCGGAGGTCGTGGGTTCGATTCCCACCCAAGACAATTAATGTTTTTGTGAGCACCATCATTTGTTCTGTGTTTGGGTGTAATTTATTTACATTATGTATGTATTTAAAAATTTATAAGTATGTTTATTAGTTGTCTAGAACTCATAGCACAAGCTCTGCTTAGTTTCAAACCAGACAGTGCTGTTTGAAAGTTGTAGAATATAATATCAGGTAGGTACTTCAACAAAAACACGTTGTAGTCAACTTGTACTCGGAAAAGGGCTATCATTTCAAGACTAACAAACAAACACACAAATTTAATCGACAAACCTAGAAGCTTTCACTATTCACAGAAAAGAATACAAATGTTTTATTATGGTTGCAGTACAGACCTTGTTTCTCTCGTTTTGGTTGTGCACGGATATGGCGCAGACACCAATATTCTCTGAAAACAAACAAATAAAACGCCAGTTTAGTTTGAACGGCACGACGGGTGATCTAATAAAAATATCTGGTTCTATCACAATGTCTACAGTTTACTTTTTGGAGTTTTTAGTAGAAACGTTTTTGGAAGTTTCGGATTGAAAATCGTGAAAATAACATTATGATCATTTTAGCCGAAAAACGTCAACGGCTGGACCTTTTTTTAACCTATACAGTCAAACGGGGTAAATAGGACCGCAGGGGTGAATAGGAACAAAAGTTTGAAGGGGATCTTCGCGGTAATTAACAATTTTTCCCAGCATTTAAGTCCTCCTATTTATTCATTAATTGTAATAAAAAGGGATGCTTTGATAGAAATCAATTATATAAATATATACCAATGTGAAAAACCTAACTAAAGTTTTGTTCCTATTCACCCCTGCATTCCTATTCACCCCGTTTGACGGTACTCGCAGTATCATAATGGACTCTGACGAAGAAGGTTTAGATGCGCGAGTGGCGTGTGAAGGCGTTTTGTATTGGCGTGTAGAGACCAGTGCGGGCCACAAGAAGCGACCAGCGGCGATTTGTAGCGTGTGGCGGCCACCGGCGTCAACCGTGTGCAATCCATATAAAATGTGTGAAACCTACAGGAAATATCCCAGTGGGCGGCCTGTGTGCGGCGGCCCTTAATGTGTTACTTACTTAAACTTACATCATTTTCCAGATCCATCAAGTCGCTTTCTTTATCTCTCAGGCTCCGCTGGTCACACCCAGTTTTTTTTTTTTACTGAAAATGTAAGGCAGATTTTGATTAAAAGAAAATTAAGTGTACTTATAAACAAATCAGTAGGTACGATAAGATTTATTTTTAATTTATTACTGTAATAGGTAATACTTATAGGATTTTTAAATGGATTTTTTTTAAGTTCTCGCGACACAAAATTACTTAAGCGGACTTAATACCTTAGGCAATTTTTACCAGTCCGCTAAGAGTGGTAGAGACATAACATGATAGGTACAAAAAAAAATATTGAGAGAAAAGAGGTGGAGATCAGACATCAATTTAAAAACTATACCCTCCCCACTTCCTCAAGTCCCAACCCACCCATAACTAAATTAGTTAAACTAAAACCGCAGAGAGATAATTAAAATATTAGCTATAAACAACAACTAACGGCAAAGTATAAGTTTTTAACGATAACTTTGACTGCCAGATATAAACAGATTTATTACTCTCAAGCGAGTTTTAATTGCAAAAAACTTTTAGAATTATATTCGTAGTATTATTAATGGAACATATATAGCGTCTGTATTCCCTGTGGGAATAAGCTGAGATATACCTATAATATATAACCATAGCCATATAAAGTTCCCACTGCTAGGACTCAGGTCTCCTCTCTAGAAAAGAGAAAGGGTCGTAATCCACCACGCGAGCCCAGTGCGGCTTGGTGGATGTCACATGTCTTCTAGGTTATGCCGGTTTCCTTACGATGTTCTCCTTCACCGTTTTGAGAGCAGTGGTGATGAATTTAATTACACGAAGTGAAGGGCCTGCCTGGGTGTGAACCCACGACGTAGATTTTGTAAGTCGAGGTCGTTACCAAGAACTGCACTCAAGTTTCACCATTTTGTTTAAGTGTTGTATAACAGGATGCGTGTTTAGTTGTATAAAGGTACAATTTCATTGAGTACACGTGGGCCACGTTCGCCGATCTAGGAGCGTCGAAATCGATACATTTTATATGGCAAATAGACTTGTAGAGCTACATTAGATCCACGCCACGCGACGCCATGCTACGTGCCGCTATGTACAAATCAAGCGTGGCCCACGTGTGCATCGGTCTAATGTAGTTCTCGCCTACTACTGTGTAAAACTATAACAATTCCTTTAATCTGAGAGATAGTGGTCAAACGCGAGCCTATCAATAATAATTTAAAAAAAAAGATAAAAAAATGTTGTTTAAACCCACTGGGTATGAATTAAGTAAAGTAAACTGCTGGTTTATTCAAAAGAGTTACTGTGGCCTTGGAACGCAAAGGGAAATTGAAGGAACACGGGTAGGTTTTAGCCAGTAAAAGTCTGACACTTCTTGTCGCTCCACTCAGAGCGGAAAACCCGGAGAACACGGTGGAGCATACGGTAAAGGTGTACCTCGTCTGAGCAGCGCACCACCGTGTCCTCGTGGGGGTGATCGGCGGCAGCGATCTCTCGCGCCGGGCCTTGGTACAGGCCATGGTCCGGAGCGAGGAGGAGTGGCAGGGTGTCGCCTCTTTCTGCAAAGCAGTAATGCTAGTAAAGGAGGCGGTTGCACGTGCGAGGTAACGGCCTTCGCGCCCCAGCCGCCAAGATTCCAGTCCCAATTTCCGCTCACCGTAGGCGCGGGATTGCGGACTGCGAGCAATGGGTAGCTCCCCGTCCGACCATACGGTAACCGTGCGGACCGAGCCCAAGTCATCGACGGCGCGTAGTGTCCCACGCATGCCTCCTGAGGCCATGTGTAATACGAAAGAAATTCCCCGGGGCCCTGGAACAATGGCAAAGAAAAAACAGGAGTGTGTTTTTATTCAGTAAAAGTCTGACACGCCCTCCCGTATCGCCCAAGAGCAGGGTATGTAATTAGATGATTTTCCCACCCAGAAAAAAAACCCAGCGCGGGAAGAGTTCTTTGATGGCCTTCAAGAAAAAAAAGACGGAATAGATTTTCCGTCAAGAAAAACATTCAGGTTTTCTCATGATGTTTTCCAAGTAAATATATCAACAAAGCGGTAAGAATTACATTATGATAACCCAACAAATTGTACATAAATCGTGATTATGTTTGCACAGATGTTTAAGTTCAAGAGAGGTTCAATATAGTTTAGTTTAAGTAAATATTAATTCTGACTATTGTAATAAGTTAAAGGTAAATTATCAAGTGATTGTTATATGTAAATATTTGGTTATGTATTGATTACTGATGCGTACGTAAGGTTCATCGACGCGAATAAGGGTCCAAAGTTTGAATGGAAAAACCTAATTTCACGAGGGCGAAGGCGCTGGCAGAAGCTAGTTATATATATTTCGACAGGCCTGTTGGTCTAGTGGTTAGTGGCCCTGACTGCTATGCCGGAGGTCGTGGGTTCTATTCCCACCCAGGACAAATGGTTGTGTGATGAGGACGAGCGTTTGTTCTGTGTCTGGGTGTGATTTATGAGTATCTATATATGTATGTATTTAGAAATATATAACTATGTTTATCAGTTGTATAGTACCCATAACACAAGCTCTGATTAGCTGATTAGTTGTGGAATATTATATTATTTTAGGCACTCACAAACTTTCATTTTTATGGTATTAGTGGGATTATATCACTCAATTTTAATCTAACATAACGCTGACAAATCAAATTACGCAGGGGAGGCTAATCGACTAACTCGATTAAAGTCACACCTCCACCAAAATTCTTTTACCGCTTGCACTGCCTACACTAATTGGGATAAATTACCGATCAAATCCGGAAAAATCCAGTTTGCGCCGCCCTAAACCGATTCGATTATCAACCGAAATTGACCGAAACATGTGTACTTTTTTATTTAAAATGGTTGCTGTGTTGTTTATAAGGATATAAGTGGATGAAATTAATTTCTGATTTGCATAGACATGACGTGGAACGGTGTCCGCGCAGCAATCTAAATTAGTGAGGACTGTGAATGACGTAACACGTTCATTACAAAATTTAATTGCGAGCAAAGAAATATGACAACATGTGTTTCTATTTCTAGTAATGTACGTAATGGATATGCATACATATACAATTTATGATGACACGTTCGTGTTATGAAACTATCTTAGAAATTAAAAAAAAAAACTGGTCAAGTGCAAGTCGGACTCGCGCACTGAGGGTTCCGTACAAACTTACCTATGAAAACAGTTCGATTCCCGAATTGATGAAGATTTTTTCGAATCGCAAAAAAAAGTATTTTTATTGTGACGTAACTACAAATTTGCAGTTTTTATATTTTTTTCCTATACTTGTGTTATGAGACCTTGCTTCAGGTTAAATTTCAGGATTAAAATTTTGGATTTTTTCACAGCTTCAAGGGACCGCAGACCGAGTATATGGTTTTAATTTCAACTCGATACCTCCTCGCGTTCTCGAGATACAGGGTCTTGACAAACATACGGACAACAAAGTGATCCTATAAGGGTTCCGTATTTTTTCCTTTTGAGGTGCAGAACCCTTAAAAACGGGCCAAGCACAAGTTGGTCAATAGAGGTAAATAGTTCAATTCCTAAATCGAGTCTCAAAGATTTTTCCGAATCTCTAAAAAGTAATTGTTTGTGATGATATGTAAAAAAAGTGTGCCCAACATCGGCATCATCATTGCTTACTATCAGGTAAGATAGTCGTCAAACGCAAATGTAACAAAGAAAAATTAAGAAAAATAGAAAGTGTTACTTAAAAACAAAATACCTACCCAAAATGAAACAATTTATTACATAATAAGTATGTATACATAACTCATTAGAACTGTTTAAAATTATTAGAGTCTTAAAATACAAAGAAAACTCAAAAATAAAAGCTCCCAAAAACGATACAAAAACAGGAGACAACTTCAAATATATCAGATATATAACTAGATCATCAATAAAACTAAAGATATACTTCAGTATCTAAAGAGACGACACATGACTTGCTTAAAGTACCCAGATTATACATACGCCATTGAAAAATTTCTGGTGCCTTCAAGGCTAGAGTGTGAGTTCTCACTATCAATGATTGCATCACTGCTTACCATCACGTGGGAACGCAGTCAAGCACTGGTTTATATCAGTTTAAAAAAAAAAAATCATAAACAACTGTGTTTCCTGATAGCTACAACCTAGGGGTCTTTAAGTCAAGAGTGAATAGGTTACTTCTAGGCAAGCGTGCTCCATTGTCGGCCACATCATCGCTTACTATCAGGTGAGATAGTGGCCAAACGCGAGCCTATCAATAATAAAAAATATATATAAAAAAATAAAATAAAGCAAGGCTGGAAACAACGTTTTTTTTCATCTTATGGTACGAAAACTCTAATTATATTGTAATAGTAATTTATTCAATAAGTACTATAGTATACGTACATGACATGCAGAAGTAGTATTACACATTAAAGAAAAAAAATCTAATACCCTAATCAATACCCGAGAATCTTTAAGTCAAGAGTGAATAGGTTAGTTCTAGGTAAGCGCGCTCCATCGTCGACCGGATCCTCGCTTTCATTTAGGTGAGATAGCGGCCAACTGCGAAACTATTAAGAATAAAAAAATAAAAATATTTAAAGTGGGTCATAGGACTCCCTTTCCAAAACATGGCAGAAAGCCTGTATGTATCTTAGGAAAGAGTTCCCAATTATAAGGAGTTGTATTGCAGTTAATTTGTAACTAGACAATCAAGTACTCAAGCCCCATTTAAATACTAGCTAGCAAAATACAAGAAAAACCGCAAATTAACTCAACTAAAACCATACAAAAACGTCTTTCTATCATACAAGGCTTGCCTAAAATCCGCTTTTATAACGTAGGTTGTCGCCGGACAGTACCCAGCACCTCAGTCGTCGCTGGGGGGAGTCGCATACAAGGCGACAAGTTTGGCATAAACCGTAAATATATCGGGGTGTGAGTGTAGTTTGGTCGAATTCGCGAGCGAGTGGGCGGCGGTCTTCTGTAGTATATGTTGGGTACGCAGATACATTTTTGCGTCTTGTGTTCGATTTTTACAAACAAAATGTCATGTTTTGTAAGTTTACGGGCCCAGTAAGGTCAATGCGTACTGAGGCCATGGGGAAAGTATGAAAAGGCTACCCGTGGTCCTAAAGCGCAAAGGGCAACTGAAGCAGCATAGATGTAGTTTTAGTCAGTAAAAGTCTAACTCGTTTCACCCTAGACCGAAAGATGATTTCCCACCTCAAAGAAAAGACTTTTCACTTATAAATTACGGATAGACTCCAGGACTCTACCAGCATGCGCAACTCATTAAATAAGGAATAAAATATGAAGATAAAACGAAAACTTACAAACAATTATTATTTTCTAAGTGTCACTTCACCTTTAACACAACACGACCTGCCTGTAGACATAATAAACGACAACTACCATTAAAATATTCTATTCAACCCCAGCATATCTCAAAAACACAAAATCTGAATAATTCTCACCGTTATCCTGAGAATTCCTCGATATTAAAAGGAACATCGTTAGATTTCCACAATTAATAAAATATATTAGAATAAAAATAGAATAAATTGGGAATCGTATAGGGAGATAGTCGGTAAGAACCGGTCATCGTGAGACTTACCGGTCAGAGATCAAAACGCATATTAATGAGGGCACAGTTCCCACAATATCGCATGCGCCTGCGCCGACCTCGGCCCTTTGGCTTGACCGTTGATCTTTTATCGAACTAGTTTTTTAATAGATACCGTGATCTTTGGGGATTTTTTATTAGACTTGTTTCTTAAAGGGTCGCGGGATTTGTGTAGTTTTAAAATTGTGAGGCCGAGATGGGTTAAAGAATTTATAAATTTTGAGTCTTCTTGTATCGTCGTCATCTTATTGATTCACAATTGTGCTTTAGTATAATATCTAGGAAAATATCGTAAAGAGACCGGCATATCCTAGAATCAAAAATTTGAACACATGTGACATTCACCAATCCGCACTGAGCTCGCGTGGTGGATTATGGCCTATTCCCTCTCCTAGGGAGGAGGCCTGAGTCCTAACAGTGAGAACATTATAAGGCCGACTATGCTATGCTTTAAAATATCAAGAGAAAGAGTTATCGAGGTGTAATATTTTTCATTACGGTATTTTAGATATTAATTTTGAAACGGTCTTCTAGAATTAATTTTTTTCATAATTAGCACTCAAATTAATTTATTGGTAATAGATTCTTACAACACATCATTAAAATATTGCAAATATTTATTAAAAAATAATCAAATAGATCATTTAAACATTTTCTTTAAAATTCAAAAAGGATCTTTAATTTTAGCATATCTTATAACAGATTGCTTGAATTCACATGATGGTGGTGGTGAAGGCGGATCACTTGAGGACGTGTTGTGTGTGTGTGTGGTATCGCTATGTGTGTGTTTCTAACAGTAATTATGTGTGTATGCGATACATTAGATATTTTAGTTTAATGTTCGTTATTTTGTTCGTTGTTAATAAGGATTGTAAGGGTACGAGTTGCAGCTTTTGGTAATTATTTTTGTCTTAGATTAAAATGTTTGCAGAAGATTTTTAAATGAAAAAATATATGTAGCAGTAATTAATTATGACAAATGAAGTTAAGAATTTGAAACATTTAAATATTACCGGACTAGTCTTAACGAACGTCTCTCAAAGACAAAAGTAAAAAAACAATACTTCGTTTAACGGTAAAAAATTACTACAAAACAAAATAAACATGTAATATTTCTAATTTCATGCACTGAGAATTTTGAGCCGTTTTCCAAAGCAGACACTGTCCAACACAGTGTCATTTCTCAAACAGTGTCGTGGCATTCTGCATATGATTTATGTAACACAGTGTCTAATGAAAAACTGTGTGAGTAGTGACGAATCTAATCCCATGTGAACTCGGCGTTACAGCCCGCGGCGTTACTGTGCCATGTGTGGGTATATGTGTGTGTGTACATGAGGGTGTGGGTGTGTGTGTGTAAGGCGAAGTTAGATCGTCCACACTTTACCGCGGGACTCGATAGGAGAGGTACACCTACAGGCAGAATTGGTCTAGGAATGGGTAATATTTTTGAGGGTGAAAAAATTCTAGAAGGATTATTATAAATAGGTAAAGTTTAGGAGTGGCAACCGCATGAAAGACGTACCGTTGGAAGTCCTCTTGATAACCTGGTGAGGGTCGCGGGTAAACGATTGATGCGAGACCCACAGGACCGGTCGTTCTGTTGATACTTCAGGGAGGCTTTGGACATAATTTCGGCTGAAATGATGATATTATACATTAGTATATATTACACTGGTTATAACAATGTGAGGAGTGATATGAAGGAAAATAGAGTTAGTGATAGCGTGACGAGTGACGGAAGAGAATTGAAGATAAAAACGTGTTGCGCCGACCATGAGTAATAGAAGACAAGGCAGGAAGATGATGACTAAACCTAGAATAGAATACCCTAATAATAATATTACATAATTGGTTAATTAACCTGCCAAATTCAAAAACTCGCCATCACGCTAACCAAACCTTTATCGCTAGTGCTTGTCGCATCTATGAAACACGGTAATATTTATTTCAATTTAAAAATTATTAGGTCAGTCGACACAAAGTGCCTGATATTTAATTTTTATTTTTATTTTATAGTAATAACAAACAGCGGGATACAATATAACAATATCGGCACTTAGTCAATAGGAGTAACATATACATATCGATATATGTGTACTACGCACTAGATTACGCGTGCCGAACACTCACTTCAATCGACTCAGGTGTAGTGTAATCTATACAGCTTGAACATTATACTATGTTGAACGAAACACGTTAGTGCCACGAAATTCATGGCGCTTAAGACATTTTGGTCGCGAAAAAAGTATCTTCTAAAAGCTATCTTAGCGGTGTATGTTTTAATTGTGCTGTTAAATGGCATAATGCTAATGTAGCGCCGCAACGAAATTTATTTTAACTTTTCAGTATTGTGACAAATATTTTTCATGAAAGTGCTTGTCTATCTCTAGAAGAATATAAGTCTATGTATATAGACTACTGACAACGTCATCCACAAATTATTATACAAAATAGCTGGCTGATAAAAGACAATATCAATTAAATTAAATTATTAGGTTGGAGAAAAAGGACAAAAAATCTTAAAAAAAGAAAAAATTGCTATATATGAACTCTGTAAGCAATATGGCGGCTCACAGAGTAAATATGCATATATTATATAATCCTCATTGACTTTGAGATTTTAAGATATTATAGATTTCTTTTTTAAACGACAGCTTATAGCGTTATAATCAGTTTGGGTATTTGTTGCGGGCTTGCCGACAAGGACCAAGGCTGGTTCAACGGTCGTCGTGTACCGCACACACCTTAAAGAGATGTCAGCATAATTGGGTAACGGAAACATTCGTGTTTGAGTCCGATTCGAGTAAAAAATCACGTTTGGTGTAGGGGAGCCTCACTTAAATATTTAGTTTATTCCGTTTTTAGTATTTTTTGTTAGAGCAGCAATAGAAATACATAATCTGTAAAAATTGCCTGGGGACAGACAGACGGTGGATTCTTAGTAAAAGCGTCCCGTTTTTATGCATTTGGGCGCAGAATCCAAAAAAAAAGAAAAATTGTTTGATTTTTTTTTTCTCTGAGGACTGATTGTAATCTTAATTATGTCACGAAGGATACCGTCTGAATCATCAAGTCATGTACAGTCAGGTGTCAAGAGTGCAGTTGCATAAATAAAATGTTAGTGTCAAAAATTTCATTGTAGAAAAGGGTCAATGGTTCATGACTGTTCAGTTTGTAGCATACAATCTAAAGTATTGACTCAACTAGTAGCGGACCAATGAACTTCTACTACAAAGAAATTTTAGACACTTTAGGATTGGCAGGGTGCATCTGCAATTTTGACCCCTGACTGTACGCAAATTCTAAGAAGCCAGAAGAAGAATAAGTTATTATTTAAAGAACCATCTTCTAATCTAAGAAAAATCCATCTAAATCCACTGTCCTCTTCCCCTGTACCCTGGTCAGCTCCTAACATCATTAATCTAACTTTCGTGCTACCCTTTATAATAGTTCGGTCCGTTCCCCCGTGGGTGGAGGCACCCGCCCCATCGTGGGGGTATGTATTAACATACGAATTTGGAGCCGTCCAACCTTCTTCTTATGGGGGGACGAAATTTAAGTTTTGCTTCATGTATTGATCCGGGCGGGTTTAGCTAGTGTAATGATGCATTAGCTATATGGTATAGTTTTGTTTTATGCTGGGCTTAGATATTATTTAATATAATGAAGGAGTTTTTTGGACGATAATGAATGTTTAATTATGTTTTTATTTGGTTGATGTGGTTAGAGTACCTAATTAAGGTCTGTGTAGTTATTCGAGTCAGAACGGATTTAAAATTTATGAATAACTAGTATTTTGCCAGTGACTTTGGTCGCGCGAAAGTTTTCTTTAAACCATAAAAAGAGAGAAAGTTCTCACAATCCTTTTTTTATAGGTGGGAAATCATACAATGGCTTCTCCCGCTCTTGGGCAGAGCAGGAGGGCGTGTTAGACTTTTACTGACTAAAATCCACTCCTATGATCCTTCTTTGCCTTAGTTCCAGGGCCCCGGGGTTCACATACCTTTGAGGTAAGTTTTAAAAAAGTGATAATGATAGTCTTAATTATGCATTTTACCAACCTAAGAAATAAGAGTTCTCCATACAATTAAATTGTCCTACTAAGGGTAGTTTTGAAAACAAATAATGGCAATCTTTATTGTTTACTTAGGTTACTATATTTGGTAACTTTAAAGTAAAAGTACACGGAATTAGATTTTGCATACTAACGAAATTCTCCCTTTCACCCCCTTGAAGGTTAAATTTCCAAAAAAATCTTTTTAGTACTCGTCTATGTCATAAAAGGAAGCCTAGTTAAAGTTTTCATGTTCTTAGTCCGATTAGTGGTGCTGGAGGAAAATGCTCGGAGTATCGTGGACTGAATTCCGTACCAACGAGTCTATACTTCGGGAACTTGGCATCAAGCAGCGTTTATCGTCTTTGGTACAGTCTCGTATTCTCACCTTTTTTGGTCACGTATGCCGCAGAGGGGAAGTGGCTATTGAGCGACTTGTAGTTCAGGGAAAGGTTGAGGGTACCAGGCCACGAGGAAGGTCGCCTATGAGGTGGACTGACCAGATTAAAGCGGCAGTAAGTGGCTCATCATCACTGCACGAATGCACGAGGAAGGCGGCCATCAGAGAGGAGTGGCGGCGCGTTGTGAAGCTTGCCACCAACACCTGAAGTGATGACCACGACCACTCTGTCAAGAGTGATATCGACAAGGAAGAAGAGTCCGATTAGTATCGGCCGTACGTTGAAAAGTCACTTTTCACTTTTATATACCTATCTATATTTATAAAAACAAATAGCTGTTCGTTAGTCTCACTAAAACTCAAAAACGGCTGGACCGATTTGGCTAATTTTGGTCTTCAAATATTCAATATAGTCCAGGGAAGGTTTAAACGATGAGAAATAATGGAAAAAATCACGAAAAAAAAAATCTGAATTCAACGCAATCTCTAATTAAAATGTCATTATCAAATGAATTATGCTGTTCTGGTATTGCCAGTAGATGGCGGTATTCTTATTATTAGGCAGTTTGCCGGGTCAGCTAGTAATAGATAGATTTTAAAATATTCAATTATCAATCGTACAAATTCTGAAACATTCCAGCGAAGGTATTCGAAACATCCAACAATACGTAATATATGCTTTAATTAAAGTCGAAATCAAAACACATAGGTATTTTGAAAACGCATCAAATGCAGGAAAATATTTCGCCTAAAATAAATATGGGTATATAAATGGCCGACAGCGCTCATCAGTCTACCAAATAAATAATACATATGTATGTTAAAACTAAAGCTTTGTACAAAAAACTAGGCAAGTGTGAGTCTGACTCGCGTACTGATGGTTCCGTACAAAAACTATGTAAATAGTTCAATTCTCAAATGGAGTCTCGAAGACTTTCGAAACGCAAAAAAAGTTTTTTTTTGTGACATTACAACAAATTTCCGTTTTGTTTATATACCTGTGTTATAAGAGCTTTCTTTATGCCAAATTTCAGGAAGTATCTTTGAGAGTGTCGAAATATACGTTTTTTTTTTTTGCGACAAGAACGGCCGTCTCTTGGTATAGTAGTAAGTAAGACCTGAGTATATCGTTTAAATATCAACTAAATACCTCCACGCATTCCCGAGATAAAGGGTCTTGATAGACCGACATACAGATAGACAGAAAGACGGACAACAAAGTGATCTTATAAGGGTTCAGTTTTTTCCTTTTGAAGTACGGAACCCTAAAAACGAGGAAATATTCCACTGTATCAAATATCGAGAGAAAGTTATGTATTATGTAGTTTTGTAGACTGGGGCTTTGTGCTATCATTGGACCGGTAACGTAATATGCTGCAAACTGAAATAATACAGCTTATAATTACTAAATGTACTCTCTACCTGTGTTTTATTTATTTTAGTCAATGAAAATGTAATTTTTCTTTGTACGGTTCCTTTTAGGCACACAACAGTAGTGTTAGAATGTATCATCATCATTTTAGACGAAAGACGTCCACTGTTGGACATAGGCCTCCACCAAGTGTCGCCATAATGACCGGCCCTGTGCGTCTCTCATCCATCGGATTCCCGCGATCCTCACCAGGTCATAAATCCATGCTGCGTCTTCCGGTACGTGGTCGCTATTCTAGAACCTTCCGTCCACATTCTCATCTTTTCTGCGAACAATGTGTCCTGGCCACTGCCACATAAGTTTAGTGATTCTTCGGGAAAAAAATGTCTGTAAGTACTATAAATCTGCTACAGCATGTGCTATTCCGGGATATGGTCTACCCCTGTACCAAGTTTCATTGAAATCTGTTCAGCTCTTCGAGTGTAATGAAGTAACAAACACACACACTCATTAACAAACTTTCGCCTTTATTACTAGCTTCTGTCAGCGGCTTCGCCCACATGAAAATAGAGTTCTCCATACAAACTTTGAACCCCTGTTTCATCCCAATAAGAGGTGAATTTTGGAGAACCCTCTCCTAGTGCTCGCCTGCGTCATAAAAGGAAGCTTTGTGCAAAATTTCACGTTCCTAGTCCGAGTAGTTTCAAATGATAGAGTGTTAATTCATTTATTGATCTTGTTCTAATTCATTTATTTAGCACAAAAGATCCAGAAGGGTCGAAGTGCTCTGGTTTTAAGGCCAGCCCCACACAAGATAATTCATTTATTTCAGACTGGAATACCCATAGTTAAATCCTTAGATTAAATTACCTACATTACATTTTATTTACAAATTGAAACGTTAAAATAAAAAATTCATAATAACGCAAGGTCAGATTTAATACAAAAAATAATACAATATACCTAATATCAACAAGTACCCTATAAAACGAATCAATCCCACAATCTAAGGCTAAGTTCAAACTTGTCATTTATAACTCATCACACACAAGCAATCAGGGGCGCCGGCTTTTAGATAACCTCATGGGTGCTCATGCTCATTCGATGGACTCGAAAAAGTGAAAAAGTCTGAGAAGAGAAAAGCACACTGATCGACTGACAAATAAATAAATGTCCTATTTACATACTGCGTACTTAATTACTAATTATGGTTGATAAATATATAAAATTAAACCATTATACAAAAATTAAACTTGTTTTTATTATAAAAAAAATATTTATTTATTTAAACTTCATGTATGGCACAGTAGTGGTACATAGGCGGACTTAATGCAACAAGGCATTCTCTACCAGTCAACCTTTTGGTTAAAAGAGACAACACAAATATTATAATTTATACGTAATCTAAAAGGTGATTACTGATCTGTTTCTTGATATCTATTCTCAGGGGTGCTCGGCACCTACTATTTATTTCTCATGGGTGCTCGAGCCCCCGAGCACCCATGGAGTCGGCGCCCCTGTTAGCAATCACCTCTCGCTCCCAGTTCCCAGCTCCGAGCGTTGTTGCACGTATTAGATAAAAGTGATTGGATCTCAGCAGAGAGGAAATGATGCAAAAGGACAGCGGCGATATGGAATCAATTAGTATGCACCGCAGACGGCCGAGTTCCTCCCGTTTGTACCTACCCTTACAGCAAGTTATAGGGCCTTTTGTAAGTACTTTTGGTCGCTTTGGTAGTACAGAACTATATCCACAAGAATTTTATTTGCATAATTTTTTTAGTTGTAGGTTTTTGAGTTACAGATTTCATGTTCCGATGTAAGTAATTTGATCTCCATTGGATCACATTTTTTTTTAGTTTAGTTAGTAATTTGTCTGTCTGTCGTCTAATATTTGGGTAATCTGAAATTATTAAAATATTAGACATGTATTTCTTCTTTTGTTGTACAATTGATTAAGAACTGTTATAGAAAATATGTCCACTCTGTTGAAAATAATATCCAGACAAATCCCAAAGCGTTCTGGTCTTTCGTCAAAACTAAAACTGCTAATTCTAACTCTATACCTTCCGAAATGACATTAAACGATTTGGTCGCAACAACGGGAGACGATATATGCCAACTTTTTGCTAATCAATTCTCGTCTACGTTTTCTAGTACTAGTGGAATAAATAGAACATCAACCAAGTCCCAAATATTCCCTCAATTTATACTCAATAAAATTACCTTTACTGAGAAGGAAGTTCTGAAATCGCTCAACAAAATCGATGTTACTAAAGGTGCTGGTCCGGACGAGTTGCCACCTTTCTTTATTAAAAAATGTGCTCGCAGTCTGGCATATCCCCTTATGGTAATTTTCAATAAATCTCTTGAAACCTCAAAATTTCCAACAGAATGGAAAAAGGCCAACGTTGTGCCAATTTTCAAAAAGGGTGATTGCGCAGATGTTAAAAATTACAGACCAATCTCTATTTTGTCCATTTTCTCAAAACTTTTCGAGTCTATGGTCTGCCCAATATTAACCTCCCATGTCAAAACGCAGATCTCCCCTCAACAGCATGGTTTCTGCAGCAACAAATCCACTGTCACTAATTTAGTTACGTATCTTGATGAGATCTGCATGAAAATTGACTCTGGTCAACAGATAGACTCTCTATATACTGACTTCAGTAGCGCTTTCGATAAGGTAGACCACAAAATCTTGCTGCTGAAACTACATCATTTTGGTATATATGGACCCCTT
Source organism: Mythimna pallens (assembly GCA_961205895.1). Taxonomy (NCBI): domain Eukaryota; kingdom Metazoa; phylum Arthropoda; class Insecta; order Lepidoptera; family Noctuidae; genus Mythimna; species Mythimna pallens. The sequence goes on along the minus strand of OY540844.1, from coordinate 16,464,141 downwards.
CTGGAATGGTTTCGATCGTATTTGTACAAACGAACACAAAGAGTGGTGGTGAATGGTTATCGGTCACCAGAGTACTTTGCGACCTCCGGTGTGCCCCAGGGATCTCATACCGGGCCTATACTCTTCATAGTGTTCATAAACGACATAGTCGACTGCATCAAACATAGTCAATGTTCCTTATTTGCCGATGATCTTAAGATCTACCGTCAAATAAAAAGTCCAGAAGACATTGCTCTGCTCCAATCCGATCTAAATTCGTTGCAGAACTGGTGTGTCGCAAATGGAATGGCTTTGAATGCCAGCAAATGTCATCATATTACATTTACACGGAAAAAGCACCCCATACCATCCACTTATTCCCTCAATGGAACATTATTGCAAAAAGTCACAAACATACGGGATCTAGGAGTAGTGCTTGGTAGCGATCTTTCTTTTACCGCGCACATCAATAATATCGTTGGAAAAGCTATGAAAATGGTGGGGTTCATTAATAGAATCGGTAAAGAATTTCAGGGAACCTCGGCTTTGAAAGTATTATATAATACCTTTGTGCGCAGTCTGGTGGAGTATGCGTCTCCTGTCTGGAGCCCAACCTATAATGTTTACATAGACCGTATTGAACGCGTTCAAAAAAAGTTCACTAGGTACCTGCGATTTAAAGATCAAAAAAGCCCTTACCGAGCCAATTACGAAGAACGACTAAGTTACTTCAAATTAGACTCATTGAAGCAACGAAGGGTTCTCAACGACCTATTGACACTTTACAAAACTATTAACGGGACATCGTCAACGCCAGACCTACTAAGTAGAGTCAACATAGACGTACCTCGTCATTCGCACCTTCGGACCAAGCGTGCCAATAGAACGTTTGCCACTAAGCCATGCCGAACCAACCTGGGTCGGCACGCCCCTCTAAATAGAATGTTGACCTTCTATAACAAGGCCTGCTCTGTCGACAGCAGCATTGACGTCTTTTTTGATAGTCTGCCAAGATTTAGAGCCAAAATCATTCAAATTGACCTGTGATCAGCCGCCTACTTTTACTTTTACTGTTACTTTAACTTAATTATTATTATTTTTTAATTTTATTTTTTTAACATTATAAAAATTGTAATTTTACACTTGATATTTTGATTAATCTAGATAATTGTTTGTTTTATGTAATTTTATTTTAATAATAATGTGATTGATTGATATGTTAATATGTTAATATTGTAATTTGAATTAATTTTAAATTGAGAATATTGTTATTTTAGTATTATTAATTATTTATTTTAAAGTTTGGACATAAGGTTTTTAATTTCTGTTATTTTATGTGTTCATTGTTTAACGGTTTGTCACCTATTTAATTAGTTAGACTTTTGTGAATGTTGTGCATACCTGTAAGTGACTTTTTTACACAGGATCACCTCATACTAATTATTATTATTGAATACAAATTGTAAACAAGTCGTTGGTGTGCCTATATAAATAAATAAATAAATAAATAAATAAATAAAAAAAAAAACAATACTAGAAGTAAAAATTTCGACAAACTGAGTGCTGTTAGAAGTCACACCTGTTTCAATAATAATAGAACAGAAAAAAAGTAAAGAAACTAAAATTTTATTTTATTCTATTACCTATTCGAAATGCTTATATGTTTTCCTTTCGCGGGCGAACCCACTAGCAGAAGCTAGCTAGATATAAAATTATATTGTCCTTAAATAATATTACGCCCGATCCATATACAAGTTGTCGCAATCCAAGCGGCCAACACTAGAGGCGCAAAATCCTATGTTCAGATCTTTTGATCGCAGATGCCTGCAACAGTTCAGTGGTTCTGTGACTCCAATGAACCGGCAACACCATCTCACTGCCACGAGCATACCGTCGCGGAAATAACGTTTGATAGTACCTATTGCTCATCCTAAAAGAGTAGCTGTAGGTACGTCTAATCTATACATCTATCTAGCTTGACGTGTTGTGACTGTAATTATTATAAGACGTTATTTTGTAAATAATATTATTCTATTCATAACGTAGTATTAACGTAGTTATCTATACATATGTAATATATACACCCCTATTTTTTAATTAGTACAGAAAAATTTGGGCTCTATCTGTACCCGTTACTGATCATATTTATGTAGTCAAAAGTAAAAAAAAAGAAATCCCAAAATAGTCCACGAAAATTTGTCATAATTGGTAAATTCATAATTAAATCAATTATGCGTAACAATTGATACTAGAAACTACTAAACTACGCGCAGTGTTTTCCATTGTTTTTCATTCATAATCAATAGTCTGTGCAATATTTCCATAAATTGAGTGACATTTCGAGATATAAAGAAACGCTAATAACTTTTCTGTTTATGAATATTATTTATTGAGACTTTACTTAAATAATAACAAGACCTTTTCTAATAAGCCCTTTAAGTATTTGTACTAATTAAAAACTAGTGGTGTGTATGTATAGAAAAGGAGAAACTACCTGACTGACATATCAACGCGCAGCCGATAATGGAACTATACTCCATTTGTTTATGTAGTTAACTAAGCGTAAACAATCTTGATATGTCTTTTTATTTAAAAAAAAAGTATAAAAGACATACAAAGATTATTTAAATTTAGTTAATTACCAAACATCTGTATAGGTTAATAACAATTTGTAAACATTTTTAGATAATATTTTTAGACAGCTTTCAGATAAAAAACATGTCAAGATTGTTTACATTTAGTCAATTACCTAAACAGATGGAGTATAGGAGCGTGAAATTTTGCACAAATGTTCCTTTTATGATATAGGCGAGCACTAAGATTTCGGAGGATTTTCTTAAATTCACCCCCAAAGGGATGAAACGGGGGTCCAAAGTTTGTATGGAGAAATTTACTTTCACGCGGGCGATGCCGCTGGTAAAAGCTAGTGTTATATAAAGCACATGTCAGACCGTGTGTTTTTTTTTCCGCCACATACGGGCTGGTGCTGCAAAATACCATCTAGCGGCTTTAGATAAAGTGGAGAGGCGTGCGAAGAGCCTAATTGGTGATCCAGATTTGGTTAAGACCAATCTACAAAGCCAGGCGTAAGGTAGTCAGCCTTTCGGTATTCTATAAGATGTATTTTGGAGATTGTGCGCGGAAATTACATCGCTTGATTCCGCTATTACCTTTCTACTATCGGACGTACTGCAAGTGTCCACCCTTAAATTGTTGACACTTCTGCGGCCCGGACTAAGCGTTTCACATCTTTGTTTATACCGCGTACATCGAAGGACTGGAAGAATTTGCCTGCAGCAATCTTCCCGACCGATTATAATTTAGGTGCCATTCAAACCCTTTCAAACATTTAGTTTAATCAAAATTGGAAGAAAGAAAGAAAACACGTTTATTTGGCACACAGATACACACAATAAGATAACAATTATAACATAGAAACTTAAATACTTAAACTTTAAATAAATCAACATTGTGTGTCTCACGGCTACGCCAAATAGGTCCAGTTCAGCGTAATGCCAGGCCACTACGTAGCAGTTGCAGCGACATGCCGATTTCCTCACTATGTTTTCCTTCGCCGTTTTGAGAGCAGTGGTGATGAAATAAATTACACAAAGTAATGCGCCTGGCTGGGTTTGAACCCGCGACCTACAACTCGTAAGACGGGACCGTTACCACTCGGCTATCACTGCTCTCGTGCAGTGGGATAATACGGGCTTAATATTAATAATAATTTAAAATGCGATGTTTAATCTTGCTGTCATAAATTACAAGTGTTTCTTTTGTATTTATTTGAAAATAAATAGTGTACAAAACTATTTTTGTTTGTTTTTTATTTGATGTATTAATCAGTCATCAACAACATTCTACTGTTTTACGAATTTATCACACTTTTTACTTGCGACCCGGATTTTTTGCGACACAGTGTACGTATTTCCACAGCTCTATATCTAAGTTTATAATAATAAATAACATTGTTTATATTAATTATTGTTTGTAACTTAATCTAGAAGCTTAATTGAATAGATACATTTAGGCCAGCTTAGAAGGTTAAATTCTGTATACCAATTTCAACACCAACATTCTACTAGGTGTAAAGTTCTTTGTTTTAGCTAAAAACAAAGAACTTTACACGAACATACCCAAAATTTAAACAACTTAAACATATACATATTATACATATATAAACAAATGACATAATCAACGGTCCCTCGTAAAGCTGAAATTAATTCGGTCGAGGAAGACAAGTGAATCCGCTGGGTCACCCTACTTGGACGTGTACTATTCAAGAAATTGCCAGCCTCGGGCGAAATAACACCGTTTTATCTAGCGGGTTGCCACCCTCCAACGACCCTTGCCACCCCACGAGGAATATGTAAGGGACGCGCTGTTTAGAATACGAAAATGCGACGGTTAAATATTGGCGATGAAAGAAATTGATGAAAATGGCAGATGTGTTTCGTGTTTTGAAGCAGGAGCTCAAAATAGGGAGTGTAATATAGAATAAATTAAGCATTTGAAGTTGAATATTTCTATTTAACATACATAAAATCATAATCAACCTTATAATGTCCCAAAAAGAAAAGATTCTAGGAGAGGGAATGAACTGTAGTCCACTACGCGGGCCCAGTGTGGGTTGGTTGGTCTTCGTATTTTTATCCAACACTACTGAATCCTAAAACCACACGGCGGTCCATCATGCACCACCGGTACATGATGGACGTCCCACCCACGCGTACGTACGTATAAAGCGTTTTGGGAATACATTCATTGTGCGTACAGCTAAGGAGTGCAATTTCCTGCCGGAGTCTGTTTCCTGATAGCTACAACCTAGGGGTCTTTAAGTCAAGAGTGAATAGGTTACTTCTAGGCAAGCGTGCTCCATCGCCGGCCACATCAATGCTTACTATCAGTTGAGATAGTGGTAAAATACGTCTCCTCAAGTCTACTATTACAATAGTGTCAGAATGGTTTATCATTGATTTCATAATGGTTGATTTTGATAACTTTGGTAATCTACTAATATAATGGCGTCATTATGACTTTCCAATGGTCAATCACTGACACTCCATTGAAAGAAATGGCAAAACTCGTACATAATGACGAATGCATTTCTGACATATGTGGTAATTTGCCAAAATTTTGACAGTTCCTTTAATCAGCGACCTATCATTAGAACGTCATTGTGCAGTCATTGCTTTTAATTTGATTAGATATTGTCATTCTACCACAAATCTATTAAGAGACTGTTGACGGATCAGTGATCAATCATTATGAATTAGCAGATTACAAACTTTTAGCAAAATAACTATAGGATCGTGTTGGAATGACGAATTTATAAAAATAGCAGACTTGGGCCTCTGGTGATTGTCGCAGGAATTCAATGGATGCGAGACGCACAGGAACGGTCATTATGGGGAGGCCTATGTCCAGCAGTGGACAGTCTTTCGGCTGAAATGATGATGATGCCCATAGATAGTAATTTATGGATAATGATGTTATAGGAGGCGATCTTCAGTATAATTGATTGGATTACGTGATTTTTTTACTGAAGGAAAACTAGCTGAATACTCTATGGTACCTACTCAATTTACTAGCCTGTTCCTCTAAATTCTTTTTCTTTCTTTCTTTTTCGCACTAGAGACCTATGTCTCTGCTGAACATCTGTCAAAAATTTTAGATGATTTGTTATTAAAAATGGAGTCATACAAATCTTGAGATGAACATTCTTGACTGGCCTGTTGGTCTAGTGATTAGTGTCCCTGACTGCTATGCCGGAGGTCGTGGGTTCGATTACCACCCAGGACAAATTTTTGTATGATGAGTACGATCATTTGTTCTGTGTCTTGGTGTAATTTATCTATAATATGTATGTTTTTAGAAATAAATTAGTATGTTTATCAGTTGTCTAGTACTCATAACACACACAAGCTCTGATTAGCTTGGGACTAGACGGCGTTGTGTGATAGCTGTTGAGTATTATTATTAATAATGAAAGGTTAGTTTTCATTTCGTCTATTATTTTTATTCCGTGAATTTGCAGTTCCTGTGGCACACTAGAAAAAACGAGTAACGTTTTATGTAATGTCATGAAAAAAACTTCCAAAATTCTTCAAGATCAAGAGAAAGACCTTCCATCTAATTTATTATAAACAAACAACGCCACCACTTCCAACTTTACATACAACACTACCCCATCTCAACCCTCCCCTAATTTTACCCCGTTTCTCCCCACCCCACCCCCAGATTACTCGAAGATCATCCGCACGCACTTCCCCTCTCTAATTGTGACTCCCAGATTCATTATTGCTGGTCCTTGCGACCCGCTTTTCCCTTATCTTTAGACGTTTCTTTATGAGGCCTATGGTTTGTGAAGGGTAGGTTTTTAGCGGCAATTATAACGTTAGATATGTTGTGTAGATTCTGGAGATAGAACGTATATCTGCAGAGGATTGAAGTAATAAAGGACGATGTTAAAATTGCCATAAACTAAAAAAAAACTGGGCAAGTGCGAGTTGGACTCGTGTATTATTTACATTGTTCTCACATGATAGTGACAAGAAACATGTAACAGAAATATTTGTAATTGCAAAACATGATTGAAAAGAGTGTCCATGTCCATTCTTGCACGTTCTTCTCCATAGAGATCTACGCTTTGGAATGTGCTATTAGCATCATTTTTTCTGACTGACTGACTTCTTGACATTTCAATAGTGCCTGTAAATGGTTTATTTGAAATAAATGCTTTTGAATCTTTGAATCTTTGTACTGAGGGTTCGGTACAAATTTATCCATGTAAATAGTTTAATTCAATGGAGTCTCGAAGATTTTTCCGAATAGCAATTTTTTTTTTTTTGTGGCGTAATAGCAAATTTACTGTTTTCAGATTTTTTCCTTTACTTGTGCTGTAAGACATTTTTTTATTTGAGCTTCACCGGTCTATGCAATTAGCCAGTGTCGAGGTAAGAAATCTGGCTGAAGGCTATTAATAAACCAGTGCGCCTCACCATCAATGATTGCATCACTGCTTGCCATCAGGTGGGATCGCAGTCAAGTACTGGATTATATCAAATAAAAAAAATAAAAAAGTATTTATTTTTCAATACCAAATATAGTCACTTTGTTTCCTATTAAAATGCAAACATAACACATTTTAATGTTTTTGTTGTATTTGCCAGTATCCAGTCAGCCTTCTCGGCAAGTTTCGCTGAGGTGCTGAGGTAGTCAATACTAGGTAAAATTCTATGCTCTTTTTTTTTTTTATTCCACTAAGTTGTCACACAACGCCGTCTAGTCCCAAGATAAGTACTAGACAACTGATAAACATACCTATTTATTTCTAAATATATATAGGTATATTATTTTACCGAGATCGTACCCGTTTCTATGATTTCACATAATGTCCAATTGTGATAAGAGATCATGGCTCTTTATATATAAAACTATACCAATTTGACTTCACAAAATCCACAAAGATCAATTTGCGAATAATTAAAAATGACACTAAATTCCTCTCAAAAATTTCCCGCACTAAAACTCCCGACGATTAATAATAATAAGACACTTTAGGTAGGCTCTAATGTGACACTTTAGAGCCTACCTAATGTATCTATTAATGCTATTGTAATGATGAATATACTGTAAAATTATACTATGACAAAATCTGGCATACATTTTAGTTTATGAAATAAATTCAATACGTCAACTTGAATTCCTATCACCCCCTAATATACCGAATCTTTCACGACACAACCCCCAATCCTACACATACAGTCTTCATTTTAATGTGGGTGTGTGTTAAGCGTGTGTGTGTGTGATTAATTACGTAATTCGGGTCTTGTGGGGGCGCTAGTTGTAGTGGTACCTATTGATATACATACAACGTTTTATTTACCTCCGGGGAATAACCAATTTACGCGTCCATGGACACAACCTATTTTATTACAAACTTCAAACATAAAATATTATTTTAACTGGTTCTATTTATACTTCTATACTCATATTATAAAGGAAATATTTGTATGTTTGTATTTTGGTTTGTAATGAATAAACTAAAAAAACTAATGAAACGATTTTAAAAAATCTTTCACCAATAAAATGCTATTTTATCACTGAATGACATTTGATTTATAGTTTAACTAGTTTCTGTCTGTCTTAAAATGAACATGGACAACCAAAGTCATGGTAAATAACCATGTAGCACCCACTCCGATCAAGTTCGGAGACTGCACTCGAAGTTGTAGACGATTTACGTTTACCTGGGACAGACAATCTAGTTGGGTAGGTCTGACTTTGAGAAAGAGGTCAATCGTCGAATCCGACTCGGCTGGGCAGCGTTCGGGAAGCTGCGCGGTATCTTCTCGTCCAACATACCACAGTGTCTCAAGACGAAAGTCTATCACCAGTGCGTGTTGCCAGTTATGATATATGGCTCTGAAACATGGTCGCTTACAATGGGCCTCATCTGAAGGCTTACAGTCACCCAAAGGGCAACGGAAAGGGCTATGCTCGGAGTTTCCTTGCGTGATCGTATAAAGAATGAAGATATCCGCAGGAGAACCAAGGTTGCTGACATAGCTCGAAGAATCGCCAAACTGAAGTGGCAGTCGGCAGGGCACATTTCTCGATGGTCGATGGGGCCGAAAGGTTCTAGAGTGGCGACCGCGCACCGGAAGACGCAGCTATGAAAGGCCTCCCACAAGGTGGACCGACGACCTGGTGAGGGTCGCGGGAGTGCGGTGGATGCGAGAAGCACAGGATCGATCGTTGTGGCGACGCTTGGGGGAGGCCTATGTCCAACAGTGGACGTCTTTCGGCTGAAATGATGATGATGATGATGAGTTTCTGTCGGGGCTCTGCTCGCGTGAAAGTACGTTTCTCTAAACAATCTTTGGAACCCCGTTTAATCCCCTTAGGCGAGCACTAAGAGAAAGAAAGGATTTTTAAAAATAGGGGTGCATTTTAAAAATCCTCTCTTAGTGCTCGACTACGTCATAAAAGGAAACTTTGAGCAAAATTTCAAGTTCTTAGTCCCAGTAGTTTAAACTGTGCGTTGATATGTCAGTCAATTTCTCCTTTTATATATATATATATATGTATATATATATATATGTATATATATATATAGAGTAACGTCTTCATACTCCAGGGAAAGCTTGCCGTCCGACCGTCCGGTAACCGTCCAGACCGAGCCCAAGGCGTCGACGGAGCGTACTGTTCCACGCGCGCCTCAAGGAGATGTCAGCGAACCGTAGGGGCCCAGCAGGGTCGAAGCCTACTGGGGCCAAGGGTCTGATTTTGAAAGGAAGACTCGGCCCTGGTACGAAAGGCAACGTAAGAACAGGAGTGGGTTTTTAGTCAGTAAAAAACTGACACTATCTCGCGCTCTGCCCAAGAGTGGGGGATGTCAATGGATGATTTTCCCGCCAACAAAAAATAATACTCCAGGGATAAAAAGTATCCTATATGCTGACCCCCGACAATATGCCAGTGGACCGCCAGCAAGCTAGTTCTTTTTAGATCACAAATAAATTCGGGCAATTACAATCATTTTCCAAATTACAAGAAAATGACTGAAAAATTCAATAAAACAGCTTTTAATCTTAGCTTTGTCGAAAAGTTAAAATAGAGAAAATACAATCTTTTTGGGAACGATTTTCTGAGTTTTAAAAAGTTGAGGTATAATTTTATTGGATATATTTAGCAATCCTTACACCATTTCAGCTGAAACTGCACGAGAGTCAATGCAGTTAGAATTAATCAATATTCAAAACGATCAAGATTTTCGCATCAAATTCAATGAAGGGGACTTGCTGAATTTTTCGCTGCATTGATAAAACTATGTACAAGGAGTTGCGCACAAATGCCCTGAAATGCGCCAGCTTATTTGGTTCTACTCATATGTTTAAGTGAACAAACTTCGGTATTGAATAATAATAAAACAAAAAATCGAAACCGCCTTGCAAATGAAAGTTTGAAAGCAATTATATGTGTAACTACAAGTAAATTTGAGTCACAAGTAATTTTTAAAAAGATGAGGATTGGACTAGGCATTAATGTCAATGGCGAGTACATCACTCACCTTCGGTTTACCGACGACATAGTAGTCATGGCTGAGACTACGGAGGAGCTCAGCGCAATGCTCAATGATCTCAGTAGAGCTTCCGAAAGAGTGGAACTAAAAATGAACATGAATAAAACCAAACTCATGATAAACAGTCATGTAGCATCCACTGCTATCAAGATTGGAGACATTACACCCTAGGTTGTGGACGTTTACGTTTACCTCGGACTGTCAGTCCAGTTAGATAGATCTAATTTTAAGAAAAAGGTCGACCGTCTAATCCGACTCGGCTGGGCTGCGCGGTATCTTCTCGTCCAACATACCACAGTGTCTCAAGACGAAAGTTTGTGATCAGTACGGGTTGCCAGTGATGACATAATATGGCTCCAAAACATTGTCGCTCATGATGGGCCTCATCAGACGGCTTAAATTCACCCAAAGGGCAATGGAAAGGACTATGCTCGGAGTTTCTTTGCGTGATCGAATCAGAAATAAAGATATCCGCAGGAGAACCAAGGTTGCCGACATGTACACCGTATAAGTACATAATACGGTTGTAGACACGCCGTACCAGGGTTGCCGATTCTGTAGGTGCTCAGGGCCCCAGCATTCACAAGAGGTAAATACTGGGTAGTGTGTTTGAAATATCACATCACAAGATTTTTTTTTTATATCTAGTCATTTTTCTTTACATTTTCTAAGCTGGGTAAGATTTTTTTTTAAAGGGCCCCTTTTTTATAAAAGTACGCACCGGGTGTTTAAAAATCTGGTTACAGTACTGAAGGTATATCAAGTCGAGCTATAAATAAGCCTCTATATTTAGTATAGTAGCAGGTATTTTTAGATTAGACTAAGTTTAGTTAAAACTGTGTAATTATGAGATCCAACATAATAGACAATGCAACATAGAAATGCATATGTGTTGTTATTCTATCTGAATTCCTAATTAAATCTTGATATTAAACTCAAAGAGAATTCCCCTCAGGGTCGAAACTTGCCCACTATTCGGACATTTTGGAAATTAACAAATTCCCTTTTATAACACTGAATGCGAAACAATGTGGGGAAATACTTAGTCCCCGGCATGTCAAATCGACTTAAAATGATTATATTCAGCTCTTCGATTCTGAGTTTTATTTAGTTGGAAATATGGTTTATTTTACGTTGTACCAATGGTCTTTTGTGGTAAGATTAGGACAAAGTAACACGTATTAGGGAGCTAATGAATACCACAAGTCAGACGTTCGCTCGAGTGAAATAGGAATGAGGTTACAACACAAACTTAATGGTAGTTCTTTTTGTTGATATTCGTATTGTAATGAGGATTTTGGGAATGTTTTTATGTATTACCGTCAATCTGTATAATTTAGCATTCCATATAATGGATAGGGATTTTATAAAATACATTCAGGCAAAGTATAAAATAACATTTATTCTATACTTTGTCTTAGCATTCTGTCTGGCATTCGGAAAAATTTAAACTATAGCATCAACTGCAAATAAAACAAGCAGAGCCAAAAGACGAACTCATATTAGGTAAAAAACTGGGCAAGTGCTAGTCGGACTCGCGCACTGAGGGTTCCGTACAAACTGACCTATGAAAATAGTAGAAGATTTTTCCGATTCGTAAAAAAGTGTTTTTTTTTGTGACGTAACAACAAATTTACTATTTTCAGATTTATTCCTAAACCTGTGCTATAAGACCTTACTTTATGCCAAATTTTAGGATTCTGGGTTAACTGGAAGTATATTAGTAAGTATGAATTTTAATTCTCTTGAAAGTGTCGAAATATACGTTTTTTGCGACATAAACGGCAGTACACGGTTTTAATTTCAACTCGATACTTCCACGCGTTCCTAAAATAAAGGGTCTTGACAGACAGACAGACAACAAAGTGATCCTATAAGGGTTCCGTTTTCTTCCTTTTGAGGTACGGAACCCAAAAAACAAAGTAACGTCTTTACTTTCAATTCAACCCTTTTTCTACAGCTTTTTCATAGTTTCACTGCAATTAGTTGGGTGAGCTTTTGATGTGCAGTAAGGTGTTGAGTCTGATGTCGAATGGCATGGCGATGGCACCGGTACGAGGGAAGGCACGCGGACACCGCCACGGTAGGGTTATGTCGAAACGGGAGTGAGGATAGTGTCGAAATTATTATATTAGGTCATCATCATACCGAGAAATGTAGGTACTGTAAGTTGTTGCGGCTGATGTCGCATGACCATATGAATAATAGGTGGTACCATGGTAGGATTATGTCGACACGGGAGTGCGGATAGTGTCGGATATATTGCACTACGTCATCATTATACCAAGAGATGTGCTGTAAGGTATTGCAGGTGATGTCGCAAGGTCTAGTCGCTGCAACAACAAAATTATTATGACACGGAAGGTGGCAATAGGAACTTAGATAACCCTGTCATCTTTGAGCTTTGTGGAATGGTTTTGATGAGTATTAATTAAATAGGTATATACCACGCTATTTATAAAAGCTTTCTAGAAAAAAAAAATTATTGAAAACTTGTTATCAATAAAAACTTTACACTTCAATGAACTAAGATCCTAGCTATAAAACCTACATTTTAATTTAACTTAAACCAAACCACGCCACATTTTCAAGCTCGCAGCCCTATTCGAGTCAAATATCTCGCGAGCCTCCTGTAATTGAAAACAGTGTATCCCGACAGTTTTAATGGTCCTCATGTAATGTTCAGATGTGCTGTGCTAGACAGTACTGGTCTGTGTATATGGATTTATTAGTTTTATGTTTCACCGTCGGTCAGTAGAATTTAGAATGTAAAAACGTTGATAGCTCTACGCTCCGGACTAAGCGTTTCACATCGGACATTGAAGGATTTGAACATTTTGCCTGCTGTGGTCTTACCGTCCGATTATAATTTTTGTGTCTTCAAGGTTAGAGTGAATAGGCTCTTAATAAACTATTGTGCTTCACCATCACCGATTGCAACACTACTTACCATCAGGTGGGATCGCAGTCAAGCACTAGTTTATGTCACAAAAAAAATCATTTTCAGCATAAAGGCCGAAATGCACATGCCTGTTGCTGGCTCACTTCCACTAGAATCCTCAAGGAAAACGTCAATGTGGTCGCCCTAAGCAGACCTGGCGAACAGTCACCACAGAGGTGAATAACATAGGGAAGACCTGGAGTGAAATAAAGCGCGAAGCTCAAGACGGAATGGGATGGTGGCACACTGTAGACGCCCAATATTCCATCTGGGGGACACAGGAACTTAAGTCAAGTAAGTAAGTATTGTAGCTGGCACGCGAAGTGCCTATTCAAGTAGCTTGCATGCCAATGAGCCATAACAAGTTTTAACAAGGCATGAATGCTACTTGCACACAAGCTACAGGTATGTGTTTTTCGGCCCTATAACTAAGGGATGAAAGGCCTCCCTTAAGGCGGACTGGTGAAGGTCGCGGGAACCTGATGAATGCGAGATGCACAAGAACGGTCATTGTGAAGTCACTTGGGGAGACCAATGTCCATCTGTAGACGTCTGTCGACTGCAATGATGATGATGATGTTAGCTATTATTTATTTATTTATAAAAATAAGGGTTTTCCTTAAATTTAGAAAAAGCCACATAATTAGACTCCTGGGGTCTGTCTCAGCGTGTCACAACCTGACAATTGATCAACGCGCTATAAACTGTCAAGGTCCAATTAACTGAATATAGTAACTTACTTTTTCAACTTACGCTTTATGTTTTTGTTATTAAATGAGCATCTGATGTCTAAGGAACAGGCCTAATTAAGAAATAGATTTCCCTGTCAAAGTCTGTGTTTCCTGATAGCTATTACAATCTGAGTTTGTTTAAGTCAATGGTGAATGAGTTAACGACCACATCACTGATTCCTTCCATCAGGTAAGATACTCAGTCAAGCCTGAGAGTATCAAAAATAATTTTAATAAAGTTTATTTTTAAATGTAGTAAATTCCTAATTTAAATCATTGAGAAGACAAAAAATATTATTTTTTCTTTTACTGATCTTTTTTGTGCATCTGCCGTATTGTTTTTTCCAACAACCGCGGTTGACAGTGTTTAGAGTGCCTAAGGCATTAAGTCCGCATTTGTACGTGTGTTTAACATATCGCTGTCTACTCGAGGTGTCATCAAAAGACTTACATGTAAGTCGTTGTTCATTTATTTGTTCAAAATATTGCATGAATTTTGAACAAATAAATGAACAACGACAAAAAAAAACGAAAAATTCAAACTAAAACTCAAAAATTTCAGCGGAACATCAAGCTGAATATTCTTAATTAAGCCTCCATATAAACAACAAAATACCTAATATACAGCTACCTAAACGCTGCAAACGCAACAACAACAAACTGCTGCGCAAAACTTTGTGGGCCCTGCTTAGGTAATTGTTAAACCTGCCATGAACGCTTTTTGCCGCAACATTACGCCAACTTCAGGAAAAGTTGCCAACTGGCAGAACACTAACGGTGCTACGGAACTACTGTAGGCAACTTTGTAGACTATATAGAACCCACAAAGGTACGCTATCGCGCCATCGCTACTATCTGCTTTTGCATGCAAATGAGTTGGAAAAGTCCTGATGGAGTAAGAAAACAAGTGCTGAGGTGCGGACCGGTAAAATGCTGCTGTTTGACGAATTGATGTACACAATTTTTTATAAAAGAGTATCCATGGAGTTTCTTGCCGGTTCTTCTCCATAGGAAACGATCAATTGGAGCCGTGCGCTAGCTTCTGACGTTTTATAAGTGCCCGTATAGGCCTATGTGAAATAAAATGATTTTAAGTTTGAGTTTTGAGTTTAACGGGCAGAACATTCTTTTTTTTTCTAAATTATTAGTTTAATAAGAGCCATCAAAAAGGTTCTATGATTGGAATGATCAGTGGTCTCTACTCGAAAAATAACACCATTATAGGCACCCTAATACAGGGTTATATCATTTCTTCTCGCTTTAAAATACTGGTTGAATTAAAAAAAAAACTGGGCAAGTGTGAGCCGGACTCACGCACCGAGGGTTTCGTACAAACTTTCCTATGAAAACAGTTCAATTCCCGAATTGAATTACGAAGATTTTTTCGAATAGCAATTTTTTTTTGACTTAACTACAAATTTACAGTTTTCAGGTTTTTTCCTATACTTGTGTTATGAGACCTTGCTTCAAGTCAAATTTCAGGATTCTAGGTCAACGGAAAGTACCCTATGAATTTTTATTCCCTTGAAAGTGACGAAAGACAGACGACAGACGGACGGACAACAAAGTGATCCTATAAGGGTTCCGTTTTTTCCTTTTGAGGTACGGAACCCTAAAAATGGCAAAGTAGCATTACCTTTCACTTTGATTTTTCTTCTCCTGTCTCAATTATTTATTTGATATTTATTAGCATATTATTGAATATTGTATGTATTTGTGTCATAAACTCTTACGAGTATTAGTAATATTTCTGATGTTTGTACTTGACAACCCTAAATCTGTCTTCTTTCTTTCAGTCCATCCAAAGGTTGTCTGTAAGAAATTGCCATGTGCGATAAGACCGCCCATTGTACACTTATTTTTATAAATGTTTGGCCTGTATTTTTTATGCACTGTATAATAAAGAATATATTATAATAATTGAATTTAATTTACTTCAGAATTATTTCGAATATGCTCTTTTTCTTCAACAGCGTGGCAACAGCAGCGTGAATGCATATATTCAAAATGGCTGTCAAATGTATTGTTAGGAAAGGCTAAATCAACAGCAGATTCGAATTTCAAAATGAAGTCAAGTCAAAAGCTTTTTCCAGTACACATAATTATCTAGAATCACTCCTGACGATGACGTCTCTTCGCCACTTGGCGGCATAAGGGCCGGGCCACACCGGGGCGGTGGGGTGCGGGGCGGGCTTGCAGAAGTTTGCCGCGATAGTTGCGGGCACAGCCTTTGTGGGCCCGCCCCACGCGTACCGCCGTCTACAATGGCGGTAATAGTCGTATTATACCGTCTTCATATAGGTCTAGCTAAACTTGAATTGATAATTTGATAGAATTTCCATCCATCCCACTTATTTACGTATACCTATATGTATGTCGACATTAGCGTTGTGTATTTTAAAATTGTTTTGCAATTATATTGTAAGGCTCTAAAAATTATTGGTTGTAATGAATTTTGGACTTTGTATTGCACGCCATAGAGTTTACTCTTCCAAATTTTGATACCATATCGAATTCTAATTTTAAATATGCGTGTCCCATACGTCAAAGTGCAAATGTGGTGTAACATGGATCTAGTACATAATTTTGAACCCTCCAATGGTAGAATTTTTCGTCAGACTATTCCTATTTTTTTTTAAGTCTGCACTTTTTTATTTTAAATTACCTATATGAAATCGTTATAATTAATTCGCTTAATGATGCTTCCTTACACTAAAAACAAAATAAATTAGAAATGTTGACTTCATAAAAAATAGGCACGCCATAGCTGGGCCCAACCATAGCTTTCACCTTAACTTATCTCAACCTTTTACAATAACTAAAAGATGAGTACCAAAAAGGGTGCAAATCTGTTATGTAATGTATCTAATGTTATACATCATCAACATTTCAACAGATAGGCCTCCCCCAAGTGTCGCCATAACGACCGGTCCTGTGCGTCTCGCATCCATCAGATACCCGCGACCCTCACCAGGTCATCGGTCCCCCTTGTAGGAGGCTTTCTCACGTTATGTCTTCCGTACGTGGCCGCCACACCAAGAAAGAAAGAAAATATTTATTTGAGACTCGCACAGGACAAACAACAATAAAATAAAAAGCAACTAGTTATTTATCTTAGCTATTAATACTTAACTTAAAATAAAAAAATAAATAAAAGAAAACAATATTAAAAGATACAAATAAAAGACCTGTGCACCAGAACCTTTCGTCCCCATCTATCATCCGTTCTGCGTGCAATATGCCCTGCCCACTGCCACTTAAGTTTGGCGATTCTTCGGACTATGTCAATAACATTGGTTCTCCTGCTCTAAAACGATTTAAGTAAATAATAAAATTATAATAATAAAACATAATTTATGCCATTTCTGCGTCCACTGTGGAACGGCCCACGCTATCTGAGAAAGTAATTTATAAAGTTGGATGGCTGGACGATAGCTCCGCATTATTTATCTTGTCCGAGCAGTATATAGCCCAGGCTATGTGCTGTTACAGCGCTATTTACTTGAGGTACATAGGTGTGATATCTTTGTAGATGAAATATTCTTTATTAATGATGTAAACCTCTTTAGGGGACGTCATTTAAGGAGGTTTGATGCACTTTGGGTCCGAATCTAGCTGATTGGCTAATCTTTACACTACAGCATAAGCTTTGGGCATTACCATGGCTGTGAAACGCAAAGGGCAAATGAAGCAACATAGGTGGGTTTTAGTCAATAAAAGACTGACACTTAATAACTTCTCCTGCTCAGGTTGGAGCGACCCCTTCGCTCCAACCTGACCAGGAGAAGTTATTAATTAATACCCATCTCAAAAAAAAAAAGTTTAAGCTTGACTCAAATAAATAAAAAGTTAAATTCTATCAGCGATAAACATTTTCTAAAAGTTCGAAGTTGATCATGATGATATCAATTTCGAACATCATCATTTCAGTCGAAAGGCGTCTAAAGCTGGACATAAACTTTCCCCAGTGTTGCTTAAATGACCGGTCTAGTGCTTGTCACATCTAGCAGATTCCAAAATTGACATGCGTTACGGAAATGTAAGGCTAGAGTGAATATAGGCTCTTAATAAACTAGTACACTTCACCATCAATGATTGCATCACTGCTTTCCATCAGGTGGGATCGCAGTCAAGCACTGATATAAATCAATAAAAAAAAAAACTAAAAAAAAAATGTCACGTGTCAACTTTAAACATTAAGGCCGTAAAAAATCGGAGACGTGGGTAATTCAGCCGCCAAACTAAAGTGGTACTAGGCAGGCCATATCTGCCGCCAGTCGCAACAGAATTGGCCCAAGGCAACCACTCCCGAACCGCTTTGAAGGAGATGGAGTAACGAGCTGGACTCTAACCTAATAGTTTTTCCGAATATAGCTGAAGCGTGGGCCACATGGATGTAATACAGCGTTACAACAGAGGTGACCGTGTTTGTTTCAATCCGTGTAAACAACAGATGTAATCCTACAATCCGGCAAACCGGTTTACGATCCACTAGCTCTCACCAAGGTGACCTCTGTTTGGACGCTGGATTACGGATGTATTGTGTAGCCCATGCTTTAGGGCAGAAAAAAAGTAGAAGTAAAGAAAGAAGGCCTTTTTCCTGCAGTGAGACACAACAAGTTCATAATAATAGGGCCGTTTTTATATTTCTCTAAGGGCCTCGTTCACCATCTCCAAGTACATCATTGATTACTCAAATTCAAAGCATTTATTTTCAAATATACCATTTACAGGCACTTTTAAAATGTCAAGAAGTCAGTCAGTCAGAAAAAATTATGCTAATTGCACATTCCAAAGCGTAGATCTCTATGGAGAAGAATGTGCAAAAAACTCTTTACAACAATTACTTACTTCCTAATTAAAGCTAATTGGAAAGTAAGCGTTATGAGTATCCTCTATCAATTTCACAAGCGAAAATAAAGCTTCGAGTAACTACTTACGGGTTAAGCGAATGACGTAACAAATCATTCGACACACTTGTTCAATTATACGTCAGTTACTCGCCAAACGTCATGAATTGATGCAATTCATGAACTTTCGCTTGTGATACTGATAGAGGATACTCATAACTTTTACTTGCCAATCAACTTTAATCGGGAAGTAACTAATCAACGCTTTACTTGAAGATGGTGAACGAGGCCCTAAGCCATTTAGTAACTGGCGGTTGCCTCCTTCTGCGTAGCAGCAATGTTATGGTTTTAATTTCCACTCGATACCTTTACGCGTTCCCAAGATAAAGGGTCTTGACAGACAGACAGGAAGACAACAAGTGATCCTATAAGGGTTCCGTTTGTTCCTTTTGAGGTAAGGAACCCTAAAAATATAATTATACAATAATATAAAATATGTACGTATAGAGAATTTCACTTTGACTAGAGCTCATTGTATAGATGCTTAGATAGGTAAATAGTCGGAAGGTAAATAAATCCCTAGCCGTGTTGTAAAAGTTGAATAAGAGATTATGTCAGGAGAATGGGCATCCTCTTGTTTATATAACTAATCTAAAATGCGGTGTAGGAATTATTGTTGGTTTTGAAAGATTGAATTAATGTAACTACAGCGTTTTATCTAGTGAAATACATATATCGACGGTTGAAAGGCTAATTGATCTAAGCGACATTTTTTCAAAAAAATATTGAAACCTGACTCAAACGACAGAGAAAATTTTGCTGATTCCGAATATTTATATAACTTAATATTGAAAAAAAATGTCGCTTAGATCAATTAGCCTTACAACCGTCGATATGAGAAATTGAAAATGGCAGTACAAAAGCAATACCTACTGCTGACAATACGAAGAATGAAAATAAGTGGTATAGTGGTAAAAAAATTGTAGTTTTTGTTTTTTAAGTAACACTGAAAATGTTGTTCCAATTGAACTGAATATTTTGGTTAATTGACATTTAAATATTTTTTTTATCGAATTGAACAGATTACACTACTTTACTCCTTCACGGTCATGCGTATCAATAAATTTAGGTGAAATTTAGTGCTCGGGTACTCTCCTCCTCTGAACAGTGGTGGCCGAGTGGTAACGGCCCCGACTTACAAGTTGTAGGTTGCGGGTTCAAACCCAGCCAGGCACATTACTTTTTGTAATTTATTCCATCAACATTGCTCTCAAAACGGTGAAGGAAAACATCGTGAGGAAACCGGCATGTTCTAGGGCCAAAAATTCGAAGACATGTAACATCCACCACTGGGCCCACGTGGTGGATTACGGCCCATTCCCTCTCCTAGAGAAAAGGCCTGAATCTCAACAGTGGGAACATTATAAGGCCGACTATGCTAGACTCTCCTAGAATAAAACATACGATTCAGATTTCGTATATTGAAAATATGTACCCTTGAGATAATTATCTACTTTCACGTAGACGAAGCCGTTGGCAGCAACTATGTTTGGAATAAACTTAATAAAATTTACACCACTACCGCTACGAAAGCCGATCTTCAAAACTACACAGCACACTAGTCGGATTTAACGATCGCCTCTTACCCCAAATTTCCATCTTAATTCTGCGGGTCGGTGACCCCTGGACCCTTCACGATTAATGTCCAGAGGGTCAGCACAAGACTCACTAATACGGCGAAATTAAGACGACCCCTCGTCGCCATCTGTAACCCCCTTCGCAAAATGGTTGCCATTATAGTCTTCGGAAGGATGTTATTTTGCATTTTATTTTAGGCCATGTTGTTAATTTGGCGTTGGAAAGTAATGGTGTTTTCTTTTTTAATGGATTGTCAAGTTAAATTGAATAAAGAGGAAGATTTTTCAATGATATTGTTGCAATAGCGTTCATGATTACTAGAAATATGTATCGAAGCACTATTATTTTGTATGTTCTAACGTTGCATAAGACTTCAACGCGTTCACTACCAGTCGGTATTGAATCGCATACGGACCATCAATTTAACATGTAAATGTAGGTAATATATAATGTATTGTATTATGCAGGAGAACCATAGTCACCGACATAGCCAAAGAATCGCCAATCTTAAACGGCACTGGGCAGGGCACATTGCTCGTAGAACGGTTCTAGAGTAGGACCGCGCACCCGAAAACACAACACTGGAAGGCCCAGGCCTTGTACTACTCTGGGCCAGCTACAATTATGGCGGTAAGTCCCCTCTTTGAAGAGTGGAGCGGCAACACGGCGTCCTCACCTTCCGCATGACGCAGGTCCTCACCGGGCATGGCAAGTTCGGGAGGTTCCTGCATTGGATTCAGGCGGAAGTGACGCCCGGGTGTCATCATTGGGCAAACCACCCAGAGGACACGGTGGAGCATACGGTGGAGTGCCCCGCTTGGGCGGAACACCGCGGTGTCCTCGTGGAGGCAATTGGTGGCAGCGACCTTTCGCGCCCTGTTTCAGGCTATGGTCCGGAGCGAGGAGGAATGGCAGGCGGTCGCCTTCTTCTGTGAAGCAGTAATGCTATCGAAGGAGGAGGCTGCACGCGTGAGGGAACGAAGGTCCTCACGCCCTAGCCGCCGTAATTCCGACCCCGACTACCAGCCACGGTAGACGCGGGCTTGCGGACGTCGAGAACTGGGTAGCTCGCGGTCCTGCTGTTCGGTGACTAACCGGACCGAGCTCAGTCGACAGCGCGTGGTGATCCCCGCACTCCTCAAAGAGATGTCAGCAAACCGTGGGGGCCCAGCAGGGCCGATGCCCGCTAGCTAGGACCGTGGAGAATTTCTGAAAGGGAAACCCGTAGTCCTAGGCAAAGGGTAATTGAAGGATACAGGTATGGTTTTAGTCAGTAAAAGTCTGACACGGCCTCCCGCTCCACCCAGAGCGCGAGAAGTCATTTTGATGAATTCCCAACGTAAAAAAAAAAATTGTACTACTTCAAAAAAAAATAATGTCCGTTTAAAAGGATAATTCGGATCAAGAATTATTTTCTCAATATGTAATACAATGCGTTCCAAATAAGAATAGGATCGATTGCCATATTGTAACGTCACGACATACTGTCAAATCGCAAGAAATTGGGCAAAATTAAAGAACTCAGAGAGGAGCAAAATTTAAGAACTGGATTCTGATTAAACTTTTTTCGTTCACAGTTAGTAAATAAATTAAATTTTAAAAAAAATCTTGTTTTGCTCACCATTATAATTCTTCAATTTGACAGTATGACGTGACGTCACAACATGGCAATCGATCCTATTCTTATTTGGAACGCATTGTATAGTCATAGATATTCTATTGGTGAGGTAGAACAACTACAACATCAGCCTTTTATTTGACCCAAATATGGCTGGCGGTTGGTACGCTATAAATAGGCCCAGTGCCCGCCTATTTTAGTCACGTCAGTCCCTTCCGGGATAAACAGAGAAAACCCGTACCCTTGGCTCTTTTACTAAAACCCGAACCGTCATTTAAGAATCTTATCTACCTACGTTTACTTAGTTTTAGTAATACTGTGATAGATCAATCCTATGTTCTTGAGATTCCATTTTATTTATGATAACAAGAAACCTTTATAGGGTCTTTTTTAATGTACTTGATTGGTTCGCTTTTGAACATTATCTCTTCTGATGGAGAGGGTATGTCAATCTTTTATCCACCCGTGTTCCTTTTTTTTAAAGTGGAAAGTCATCATGGTCGATGTGGACGAAAATTCTGGAGTGGCGACCATGTACCGGCAGACGCATCGTTGAAAAGCCACCCACCCACAAGGTGGACTGATGACCTGGTGAGGGTCGCGGGAATCTGATTGATGCGAGACGCACAGGATAGGTCGTTTTGGCGACGCTTGGGGGAGGCCTATGTCCAACAGTGGACGTCTTTCGGCTGAAATGATGATAATGATAAAATCATCCAATGACTTCTCGCTCTAAGGTGAAGCGGGAGTGCGTGTCAGACTTTAACTGACTAGAACTACACCTGTGTTCTTTATTCTTTATTTCTTTGCATTCCAAATCAAGGTAACTCTTTCGAACAATCACGCAGCTTTGGATTATATGTTAGCTTTTTTCTAGATTGGATATCATCACATGAGTTCTCTCCGTTTTTTGTGGAGCGAAAGGAAGTATCAGATTTTAAGGGTTATATTTCACTGGGACACCATGGCGGCGCGACCAGCCGCCGCTAGCAACAAAATGTATAAAGTTCTATAGAGAGTTAATCACCTGGTGTCCGTTTGGTTGCGCAACCAATTTAGTAGCGCTACCAGCTCGGACGCCAGTCCGGCCGCCAATGACGCCCCTACCAAAGAGTATGTAAGATGAAAATCTTTCTTATAAAAGGGGCTATATTTCACCTGGACAGCATGGCAGCGCGACCAGTTGCGCCGCTATGGTATCTCGGTGAAATATAGCCCTTACTGACTAATATCCACCAGTGTTCTTTCAGTTGTCCTTTGGGTTCCCGGATTATATGATAGCTGAACTCCTATTATTTTACAGGAAAACAGACCCACAAACTCAATAAGCAACAAAGTGGTTTCTAAAATCTAGTTCCACCTAATTACTGGGTAGACGCGCAGATATGTAAACGATAATTAAATTTTAGACTTACCGACGTCCCTCGCAGTACTTAGACAAACAGTCCTATGTGCCCGTACTATTACGATGTTTGCTTTTCAAACTAAAATTAGTTTTTGTCTGTGCCTTCGGCAATTGAATTAGATCCCCTTGTCTGACTCCCTGGTGTAAGTGTAGTGGAAGCCACTTGATAAGGCCTATTTTGCCAGCTAATTCAGTATAAAAAATTAACAGTTTAATTTTTTATACTGAAATAGCTGGTTTTGAGAAGGATTTTAGATTAAAAAAATACCGCTTATGAATGTCTAGAATGTGCATAGAAGCGACAAGAAACATGTAACCAAGATTTATGTAACTCATATATGATTTAAACGAGTATCAATAGAGTTTCTTGCACGTTCTTCTCCATAGAGATCTACGCTTTGGAACGTGCAATTTAGCGTCACTTTTTTTTTTTTTTGGCTGACTAACATTTTGACAATTCAAAAGTTCCTGTAATTGGTCTATTTGAAATAAACGTTTCTGGTTTCATTAATAATTTATCGTCAAAAGTATTTTATAGTTGAGCTTTCTGAACTAGTAAACGTTGTTCTGCTATATAAATTGTCAGAAAAAGAAATTGGGGGTAGGCATAGGAGGAAAAAAAATACCTACGATATATTCTCAGACCTATGTATATAAAAAATCGGTCAAGCCGTTTTTTTTAGGTGGAAAAATCATTTAAGTGTCAGTGTCAGACTTTTACTGACTAAAAACCCACTCCTGTTCCATCGTTGCCTTTCGTACCAGGGCCGAGTCTTCCTTTCAGGATCAGACCTCTTGGCCCCAATAGGCTTCGATACCCTGCTGGACCCCTACGGTTTTTGACATCTCCTTGAGGCGCTCGTGAAACAGTAGGTACGCGCCGTCGACGACTTGCGCTCGGTCCGGACGGTTACCGGACGGTCGGACGGCGACATGCGGGTCAATCCCGCATGCGTGATGAAATCCGCACGATATTAAAAACACGCTAAAACCCACTTGTGTTCCCTTAGTTACCCTTCGCGTTCCAGAACCGCGGTGATTCTTTTAAACAATCCCGCTGACCTGGAAGTAGGTTCCTTATAATATGATAGGTAATAATAACTTTCAAAAGCCTTCAACCCTTATCGAAGCTTCATTGAAAATATACACCACTAATTTTTAATTAGTATAAATACTTAATGGGTTTATTAGAAAAGGTCTTGTTATTATTTAAGTTAAGTCTCAATAAATAATATTCATAAACAGCAAATTTATTAGGAAATATTGTACAAGCTATTGATTAATAATGAATAAAAGACGATCAAAATGGAAAAAAACATTGCGGTTTTTCAAGGTTTTTCTAGTAGCAATTTTTATGAATGATTGATTAAATTATGAATTTACCAATTATGACGAATTTTCGTGGACAATTTTAGGATTTCTTTTTTTTACCTTTGACTATACAAATAACGTAACGGGTACGAATATAGCCCCATTTTTTTGTACTAATTAAAAAATAGTGGTGTATTTTACTAGTTTCAGAAGAACTGCCTGAAATTCCCAAACTTTGTTTTATCAAATCAGACATCAATCGGCAAAATCGCAAACCAGCAACCTCAAACTCTTCAAATGAAAGTCGACTAACAATACGATTTAAAATCTACCAGTAAACCTCATTAACGACCATTCCCTTTGAATGCCACATTATGAATACGGCAATCCAAATAGTGTACGTTCAAGTTGATAGCTAGCGAAGGCTAGCAATTAAAACTTCTTTGTGCGGCTGCTATCCGGCTCGAGGGACCGGGGAAGTACAGGGAGGGGGGGTGTTGAGGTAAGCAGGGTGGAGAGGTGGTCACTTGACGGTGTTCGTAATTGGAAAACTTTTCCTACAGGCCAGCAAGCTGTGATAAAGGTTACTTGTGACAATTCAGTGACGTTTATACGACGGTTTTCAAGTGATCTTTGGTTCTGGAATTCGCGATTGGATTGTGAGGC
Organism: Mythimna pallens; assembly: GCA_961205895.1. Classification (NCBI taxonomy): domain Eukaryota; kingdom Metazoa; phylum Arthropoda; class Insecta; order Lepidoptera; family Noctuidae; genus Mythimna; species Mythimna pallens. The sequence goes on along the minus strand of OY540844.1, from coordinate 16,438,912 downwards.
TTGCTTTCAATGTGAACGGTAATGGAAAATTCTTTTTTTATTCATGAGAAATCCAAATTCCTAAATGATTTCGAAATATATAACAAAATTATTAACTACCACTTTACTAGTTTAATATATATGACATACTTATATTTAATTTTATCACTGAGTGACACAGACTATTTCTTTTGTATTTTTTGTCTTTTTGAGGTCTAGGCTTGATACAGTAAAGACTCATTTAGATGGATTTTTAATTAATAATTTATTCTTTACTCTTATTACTGTGACTGTTAAGTGTTGCATGTTGGTTTGTTTATACATAAGTCGTGTCTGTTGTGTTGTTGTTATGTAAGCAATTGTGAGCTACAGTAAAAAGTGGAACAACAAATGAAAAATGTAATTTACTACAATAGTGATAGTGATGAAATTCCTTATAAAGAGATTTTTATCCATGTCCATGTAGTCATGTTTAGCGGTTGTTAAAATTTAACATCAATAAAATATAGGTAACTTAATCTCCATAAACTATTAAGATATGACTAAGATAGTTCCTTAACACAAAACACTACAACATGAACTGAACAACAGACTGAAGGTAACAATTGCTCTCGAAGAAAACCAACTATCTCCATTTCTCCAACATTTGAAACAATATCCATTGTTCTTATGTATAGTGGTGCTCAGATAGTGGTGGTATTCACACATTAAAGGCTTGTGTCCTTAAGACAATGGAGCTGCCGCCAATGAACTACCTTCATTTACAAAGGAGGTGGGTCTGAATGGTCCACATAATTAAAATGGTCTATAACTAGTGTTGCCAGGTTTGTAGTGCTGTCCCTTTCTGGGAAATAATGGAGGCTGTACAATGAACATAGCTGAAGATATTTCTGCGTCTTAGTTGGAGGGAGGTATTTAATTTTCAATGAATGTTACAAAGATGAAGTTGTAAAAATCTTCTTTTTTAATTTTTCATGTCTTAGATGTCGTTTCTTATACCGAAAACGACGGAGAAAAAAATACTATATATACCAGCTCGAAGTATCAGAAATCGGAAATGTTTATTTCAAAGAGACCAGTTACAGGCACTTTTGAATTGTAAAAATGTCGGTCAGTCAAAAAAAAAACAAGTGAAGCTAAATTGCAAGAAATTCCATGGACACAAGATAGAATGAATTGTTATCGTTTCTACAATGTTCAACCTTTGTTATAGTAAAACGAGCGGCCGACTCAGGCGCGTCAACATGGCTACCAACTTATCGTTTTCTACAATTGCTGACACCGAAGCGCGGTAACGCTTGTAGAACGGAATTCGACACGAAACGGTTGTAAATTGGCTGGTTTGTAGAACGACGTCGCGTAGTGTTGTGTGGCGTGGATCAAGTGTAGCTCTACAAGTCTAGTTTCCGTATAAAATGTATGGACACCGACGCGCTCATATCGGCGTGTGTAGCACACGTGTGCGCAGTTTTAATTTACGCAATCTAAGCACGTGGATGCCAATCAATACCTCCAATGATTTTTATTCCACCGTCAATTATTAACACCGGAATGCTTTGACAATATCCGAATTTTAAATTCTAAAAATAAAACATCTTGAAAAATGTACATAGTAACCAATTTCACAGTCAAATGCTAGCAACTGAACAAATTACAACGCTAACATGTATAACAGGAGACTAGGGAAAAATAGACTATGGACTAATAGAGATTTGGTAGATAAAAATATATTATAATAAGGTAAAAATACTTACTACTAAACGCAATCAAAGGCGTCAAAAAAATAAAATCCTGATAGCTACAACCTAGGAGTCTTTAAGTCAAGAGTGAATAGGTTACTTCTAGGTAAGCTCCATTGTCGATCACATCATCGCTTACCAGGTGAGATAGTGGTCAAACGCGAGCCTTTAAATAAAAATAAAATGCAATACAAATGTATAAACCCATCATTTCCATCATTTTCCTTCGATTGACTACTCGTATGATATAGCGTGCGAGCAATATAAAGATTTAAAGTGGAAAGAGATAAAGTTAGAAATGAGTATATTAGGGGAAGTTTGAAAGTGGCGCCAGTGACTGAAAAGTTGAAAGGGAATCGTTTGTTTTGGTATGGTCATGTGAAGAGGAGGGATGAAAAGCATGTTACTAAAAGAGTTATGAGTATACATGTGGATGGATGGAGAGTGAGAGGGAGACCAAAGAAGAGATGGATGGATTGTGTGAAGAGTGATATGAAAGAAAAGGAAGTTAGTGATAGTATGACGAGTGACAGGGCGGAATGGAAAAGAGAGACGTGTTGCGCCGACCCCAAATAACACGGGACAAGGGCAGGAAGATGATGATGATGAGCGTGCGAGTAATATGTATATATACAGCAAGAAAAATGCTTGAGATATCAGCTGAATATGGGTGCCTAGCATAATAAGCATAATCAGCCTTTTAATGTTCCCATTGCTGGGACTCAGGCCTCCTCTTTAGAAGAGGAAATGGGCCATAATCCACCACGCGGGCCCAGTGCGGGTTGGTGAATGTCACATGTCTTCGAATTTTTGGTTCTAGGACACCCTCCTTCACCGTTTTGAGAGCAGTGGTGATGAAATAAATTACACAAAGTAATGTGCCTGGCTGGGTTTGATTCCACGACCTACAACTCGTAAATCGGAGCCGTTATCACTCGGCCACCCCTGCTCGCTTTGCCACTACTGCTCTCTCTTGCTAGGTGCTTAGACTATATTGCAATTCAATGCTTTATTTTCTCATTTACCGTAATTTTCATAAAGATAATGATCATCATTTCATCATCAATATCATTATTTAAGCCGGAAGACTTCCACAGCTGAACATGTCTCCCAAATCGTCGACGTCACCATAGCGATCGGACAAAATAAATACCAAATTATGATTATCATTTATTTGTTTTTCGTTCTGTCATAATAAAATTAATTGCACAGCATTTTAAAATATTGTCTAGTAATAAAATAATAAATATAATGTTGTGAGTTATAAGTTTACATGTGGATGGATGGAGAGGGAGAGGGAGACCAAAGAAAAGGTGGATGGATTGTGTGAAGAGTGATATCAAAGAAAAGGAAGTTAGTGATAGCATGACGAGTAACAGGGCAGAATGGAAGAAAAAAACGTGTTGCGCCGACCCCAAATAACACGGGACAAGGGCAGGAAGATGATGATGATCATATTACAAATAGTACCTTATATACATAGCTATCGTCCGTCTGTCCGTCTGTCACCAGGCTGTATCTCATGAACCGTAATAGTTAGTCAGTTGGTATTTATTATATTATTTTGTTTTGTTGTTAGTGATTTAGAAGAACTTTCAGTAACACTTCACTTTGCACTATCTTTGTGCTGTCCTGTGGTACTAGTAATAGACCTTCATTTTATATTAGTCCAAGACCAATTCCCATACAATTTACCCAGTATCCCCTGAAACGTCATACAACACAACTAGTTAGAAATTTAGAACATGAAAATATTGTGTAGCAAACAGAATGCTGGGCAAACAACTTATTAACACATTATTTACATGGGCGAGCGTTAATTTTAAACATGTTTACTGTTACTGTGTGTTGCTGAGGGCGGCCGTACATAACAGTATTGGCGATAGTAAGCGTAAGCGAGTCTTGTGATGAAATGGAGCGATTCTTTCTTTTTTTTTTTGTTGTGGGAAATCATCAAATAATTTCTTCCGCTCTGGGCGGAGCGGGAGATAGTGTCAGACGATTTCTGATTGAAAGAGATCACTCTTTCGAACAATCCCACAAAAATGAAGTCATACCTTATCGTGTCTTAATATTTCAGATTAGCTTCTCGAATTCGCCCGCGTCCCTATTTCATTGATTTTTTATATAGAATTTTTTAAATCGGCCAAGTAGTTTTTGAGTTTATTAATTACAAACAAAAAAAAAACAAACAGGAATATTTCCACTTTATAATATTATTATAGAACTAGCATTTGCAAAATATAGCATATGTCACTCAAGAATAAAGCAGCTTTCTATCGGTGATAAAATTTTAGCAATCGGAGCAGTACTCCCAGAGATTACATCTTACAAACAAAAAAACAAACTTTACCGCTTTATAATATTAGTGTAGAAGTATAAATTATAGGTAAACACCTGCAACTTATGGTAAAAATGTAGAAAACTTCATGTGTCTTTAAAATAGAATGGTTTTAAAATGGGAAACCGGTTACTAAATATTGTTTACCACGTACTATGAATTTATATCTAATTATATTCAATAAAAAGATCTTTAAAATAGAATAAAGCGCAGTGGAAGCGTACTGCCCCCCTAGCCAAGTTACAATCTTTTCGCTCGCGCCGATCGCCTCGAGTAGGCCACGCCCCCGATTCCTTTGTTCTGACCACGTGACTGAGCGTTGAGATAACGTCAGAACAAAGGAATCGGAGGCGTGGCCTACTCGAGGCGTTCGGCGCCATCGATACGATTGTAACTTGGCTAGGGGGGCTGGGCCCATAAACTGTAAGTAAAAGCGGATGACTATAAGTGAAATTCATTATGAACCAGAGTGGCGCTAGTGTACAGTCTTTTTTAGGGTTCCGTACCTCAAAAGGAAAAAATGGAACCTTTATAGGATCACTTTGTTGTCCGTCCGTCTGTCTGTCTGTCAATCTGTTAAGACCCTTTATCTCGGGAACGCGTGGACGTAAAATTTAATTAAAAACCATATACTTAGCTCTACGGACTCTTGTAGCTGTAAAAGAAATCAAACTTATAAGTTAACGAGAAAAAAAGTTACTTCGGTTTCTGTGGCCAAAAACGTACACTTCGACACTCTCGAGGAAATCAAAATTCATCGGGTACTTCCCGTTGACCCAGAATCCTGAAATTTGGTATAAAGCAAGGTCTTGTAATACAAGTATGGGAATAAATCAGAAAACTGTAAATTTTTAGTTATGTCATTAAAAAAAAAACTTTTTGCGGTTCGGAAAAATCTTCGAGACTCCATTCGGGAATTGAACTATTTATATAGGTAAGTTTGTACGGAACCCTCAAGGCGCGAGTCCGACTCACTCTTTGCCAGTTATTTCGTTTTAATACATGACAGAACTTGATACTAATTTAAAAAAAAAAATTGGCGATCAAAACGATCTTTTAGATTTCAATAGCTTAGCTGTAAATGGACGGCAGACCCAACGGTTTCCCTTGGTATTACATTACACAATAAGTACACAATGTAATATTCTTGTATAAACTGTGAAATTTATTTAGTCTGACTTGACGGTCTAGTTGGCACGCCCCACGTGTAGAGCCTCTCAAACGGAAATAGTTTACTCACGTAGCAAATAAACCAATTTCTGGATAAACTCAGCATTCATGAGAGTGTTTCATGTTTTTAAAATTTTAGATTTTTGACTTTGCTCGAATTCTTGATACTACTCATGCAGTGTCCTTATACCAAAAATCACCAGAATCGGTTAATATTTAGAGGTTGCACAACGCCAATAAAGTTTTCTCATACAGTTCGTAAGTACGTCATCAGTGTAGGTTAGGTTAGGTTAGCAAGTGTTCCGGGGATCATGGATGGCGTATCAGCTCCCACGATCCCCGGTCCAAGTGTGGGAGGGAACACCGAGGTGGTTTTTAGTCAGTAAGAGTCTGACAGACCCCTTCGCCTGCCCCAGGCGAAGGACATCCATGAGGATTTTCCACACCGGCAACAAAAAAAAAAAAAAAGGTTAGCAAGTGTTACTAATGTGTTGTTGTGTCTAGTAAAACTTACTTCTCTCGTCTGTAAAAAATAATAATATGTATAAAAAATTTAATCTTCACTGATGTAGCACTAATAGACCAGTACGTAGGTACTTATTGGCGTTGTGCAACCTCTAAATATTAACCGATTATGCTGATTTTTGGTATATGAACACTGTGCGTGACTGGTATCAAGAATTCGAGCCAAATCAAATGAAAATCGAAAATTAAAAAAAAACCTAATGTTAGATAAAAATCATTAACTTCGATTTTCAGAATTTTGTCGGTGGCATGTTAATTTTTATAACAATATAAAACGTAACATAACATACATACATAATCAGCTTTGTAATGTTCCAACTGCTGGGCCTCAGGCCTCTCTGAGAGCAAATAAAAAACGTATTATAAGATAATTAACCAATATGAGCAATTCCCACCTTATAAAAAATATTAGAGAACGTTTTAAACCTTAGGGCCCTCGCCCACGGCCACTTTTTGTAGCGATGCTGGCGCGCGTTTGCATCGATACAGATGCTGTAGCGCGCTAGTAGCGCGTTGGCATCTTTTCTATAGCGCTTGCTAACGCGCTTTAGTAACGATGCTGTCGCACTCATACGAAACGCGCGACATCATCGCTACAAAAAACGCCGTGGGCGTGGGGCCTTAAGCCTATAACTACACAAAAGGTCCTCTGCCAAACGTCACCGGAAATTCAAAATGGCCGATGCTAGATGTCAAATTTATACTTTTCACACATCTTCCAACGGCACATTTTATAGTTTGGTCAGTACAATCGTTAAAGCCGGTACCAATTTCAAATTCTTGCTACTAAAGGTACTTCATACATATGTATTTCGTAAGGGAATCGTCTCCCATTCATCCGCGAATAAATCAGAATTCGAATTCAAATGCACAAGAGCGTTAAGAGTCGTGCGAGACCGAGGTATCGATGACTTTGAGTGTGATTTGAATAGAGTTATCGTTAAAATGAAGTAACATTTAGGGCGGAATTCACCAATAAAACTAATCGCGTTTTAACGTTTGGCTCGCATAATCGCGTTTAGCAGCTATCACTAGTGTCACTTGTCTGTATTTTTCTTTTGTTGTATTTTTACAAGTGACACTACGATTATGCAAGCCAAACGTTAAAACAAGATTAGTTTTATTGGTGAATTCCGCCCTAAATGGTAATCATCTAATAGAATAAACTATATTATACACAAGAATAGAATCACACTATATTTTACAAAATCCTTTAAACTTTTTTTTATTGTCGGGAATATTCAAATAAGTTCTTCCGCTCTGGGTGGAGAGAATCAGACTTTAACTGACTAAGACTAGCCTGTGTTCCTTCATTTGCACTTTGCATTTCAGAGCCGCTGTTTCTCCCTCGATCTATCCCAAGTCTAAGTTCTTGGTACCCTTGTAATTTTTTATCAGAAATGAAATAAGTGCTTACACTTAATTACATAGGGTACTTATTTATATCTATAGAGTACCAATGTATATCTTAACATTTCAGGCTGCCGTGCAATGTGCAGTAGGCTGATCGCATTATAATTTTTTTTTTTTAATTAAAAAATTGATAGAGTCGGGCTTGATCAATATTACAACTGGAATGGTAAGCGATGATGTTGTCGACGACAGGACACGCTTGCCGAGAAGTAATCTATTCGCGCTTTATTTAAATTTGTGTTAGACCATGTAAATACTCACAGAATGTACCCAGCCTTCAAGACCTTTACACACTGAATGCCAACAAACATTTACGAGGACATTTCCCAAGCTATGGAGAAATGCATTCAGAAAGAAGCCTTTGAAGCAATTCCTACCTAACCAAGACGTAAACGCATGGAACAGGCTCCTGGAAAGTGTTGTCAAAGCTCCCACATGTAATATAATAATAATATTCCACATCAATCACACAATGCCGTCTAGTCCCAACCTAAGCAGAGCTTGTGTTATGAGTACTAGACAACTGATAAACATACTTATATATTTCTAAATACTTACATATTATAGATAAATTACACCTAGACACGGAACAATTGATCGTGCTCATCACACAAACATTTGTCCTGGGTGGAAATAGAAAACTCGACCTCCGGCATAGCAGTCAGGGCCACTAAGCACTAGACCAATAGGCCAATCAAAATATAACTGTTTTTGGACAGACTAAATGTCTCCAAACTATTTGAAACACATGCATCAACTGCTGCTAGTGTATCTTACTAAATAATATCTAATGATAATGTAGCCAATCTCCTAAACTAATTTTAGAATAAATAAACGGGTCATGTAATTGACGGAGCAAAAGACGTCAAACCAGGCGGTCACTCAGTTACTACATAAGTATCAACTAAAACGTACATAGAGCGAAAACCTCCAGAATTTCGTTAAAATTAATTATCCCCAACCCTCGTTAAACTACGGTTTGAAACTAGCAAATTAATTATAAAACACGTCAAAACAAGATATGAAGTTCGAGCAACCCATCTGAGATTCACAAAGGGTGGGCCCTAATTCGGGGACAAGGGGGCCCTTTCTACCCTTATCGCAAAGTCTCATCTACTACCCTTCCATCGATCTTAAGTAGGGTGGATGACTTAACCCCCAGCGAGGGAGGGATGAAAGAAAATTGTGAGGGTGGTTGTAGGGATCATTTTTGGGGTGTTGGCGAAGTTTAAAGGGTTAGTTTTTGTTACGTCATGGTGTTTCTCGAAAATTCTGTTAACGTAATGGAATTAGTCGGGGTTAGTAATTATTTCACGCTTTTATTACATTATTTTAACGGTCGACGTTCGAGGGGTACCTTCTCGAGTTGAAAGTTAGCATGTTTTTTTCCAAACTTTTTGTAAGTCTTAATTACTTTATGTGATCCAAAAATCTTTATAAAGAATCCTGAGTTTGGAATTGTAAATTACTTTCATCTAAGTCAAAAATTCTTTTACAGAAAATATGTGAAGTAAGATTATGAAAATAGTTTCACTTTTAGTAAACACTATCGCTGAGTGTCATGAGCAACATTTTTTCTAAGTTTTTTTTACGATTTTAGTGGAATAGTCCGGGAACAAGGCTCGGGGAAAAACAAGAATTAATATTTCACATTAGACATTGAAATGATCTAGGACTTCGGAATTGATCGGAAGAGTCCCAGCGGCCCTGGAACGTTTTCCGCCAAAAAAGGAACAAAAAAAAACAATTAAAATGATCATATTATTCAGAAGAATATTATTTACTAAGTACCTACGTAAATTGATATATGCCAATTGAAATACCTTCGACCAATTAGATACTTAACCACTAGATAACTAAATTAACAAAATATCTACTAAAATCGACGACTAAACACCCGTTCCAATGTAAAATCTAAATCGGCGAGCGAGTCACGACTCTCGAATTGTCTACGGACGAAAATTGTCCAATGTACTGGACGTCATCTTAGTGTGGGTAGGGAGGGTTTTATTATAGGACGCGCTGCGGCTGCCCCGGGCGGGGGGACGCACTTCTTATAGCTAGCGTCAAGGGCTGCCATTTTGTATTTTCGCATTTTTTTATTGTTTTTTTTTTTTAATTTCTTTAAAGCTTACAGTTCCACAGATAATAAATACATATTTATTTTTGAGAATTCTTGGATTTAAAAATAAAAGACTGAATCTGTTACCTTATAATAAACTGTCAAAACAAAAGTGACTTGACAGCTTAAGTTTAAGACCTTTGCTTGTATTTATTGATTTAATGATAACGTAAGATGCGTGAAGATCTGTATCTAGTGCTTAACATCTGACTGGCCTGTTGGTCTAGTGGTTAGTGGCCCTGACTGCTATGCCGGAGGTCGTAGCTTCGATTCCCACCCAGGACAAATGTTTGTGTGATGAACACGATCATTTGTTCTGTGTCTTGGTGTAATTTATCTATAATATGTATGTATTTAAGAATATATAAGTATGTTTATCACTTGTCTAGTACTCATAAAACAAGCTCTGCTTATCTTGAGTCTAGACGGCGTTATGTGATAGTTGTTGAGTATTATTATAATTATGCAATAGTAAATAAATACATAAAGTGTGAAAATGAACTACAAATTAGTTCATTTTCACACTTTATGTACTTATTTAATATTTCATGGATACTATTGTTGTGGTATAGAGAGAGAATACCTCCTGTAGATAAGAGTGAAATTAAGTAACAAAATAAACACTCAATACGTATTAGTAATTACGTTCATAATAGAACGACGGTACAGTTGTCGTAGTGGCTGAGCCATTAGCTGCCACGCTGCTTGTTGAGGGTTCAATTATCGCATGGATCAAACATTTGTATAGTCTACAATTGTTCTGGATCTCGGTGAGTGGACGTGAGTTATATGTTTATGAACGAACCCACGATACAGGAGTCATTCCTAGTGTGGTAAATAAAAAAAAACTTGGTTAGTAACCATCCAAGACGATGTTTGGAAGGACAAGATGAAACTCTTTGCCCAGCTGTGGGACACAATCATTATAATCATTATTTCAGCCGAAAAACGTCCACTGCTGGACATATAGGCCACCTCCAAGTGTTGCCACAACAAACGGTCCTGTGCGTCTCGCATCCATCTGATTTCCATGACCCTCACTAATTCATCGGTCTACCTTGTGTAAGGCACAATGCAGAGTAACAAAAAAAATATAGTTAACCTCTAGCCTCTTGCGTCATTACCCCATTTTGTTTAGCTCTTCTGAACTTCTGAAGAGCTGACGAGATGGAGTATTTGGTAGTTGACGTGCTACCCTGACAGAATAAACGCTCACTCTCGGATTCCACGAGACAGGCTCGACCTAGTGTGGAGGTCAACAGTAATTTCTATTTCCTTTGTGTATTTTTAATATACTATATATTTGTAAATTTAGGCATAAGTAGTATGTTATAGAAATGTGAAGCGCGTGTTTTCTGGCAAATAAATCATATAATCACCAACCCGCACTGGGCCCGCGTGGTGGATTACGGCCCATTCCCTCTCCAAGAGAGGAGGCTTGAGTCCCAGCAGTGGGAACATTTAAAGGCTGATTATGCTATGCTAAATCATATAATTATTATTATAGTATTTAAAAGCGGTACAATAAAATAGACAGCTTAGAAATAGGACAGTATATCCTTAAATAGTACATATTATAAAACAAAGTCACCAACCGCGTCTATTCCAAACGTAAAAACTACTGAACGGATTTTCGTAAGTACAGTTTTTCCCCAATAGACAGAGTGATAGCCGTGAACCCAAATGATTTTCAATACACTTACTCGAAAACCCGCTCTTACCCCACCGCTTTTAGGCACGCAACAGACTGTTTTTCGCACTTGTGCAGAAAAGTGCGCGTGCTCTCCCCCGCCACAATGTTATTACATTTATTGTATCAGGCTGGGCGCGTGTCGACCTCCCGAGTCGCAAAAAGTTTTTTAGATTAAACCTTTTAACCGCTTTTAAATACTGTAATAATAATTATATGATAAATCTTTAAAAAAACAGACACTGGACAGCCCTACGAACACGTAGTGCGTACAAAACGCCTCTCACATTCGGACACAAGAAATTACATACTTTAATCTTATCGCCGGCATAAAATAGAATATTAAATCGGACTGGTGCCCAGCATCCCCGCTGTTGTGGAAAGGAATGTCTTTTGTTCCCTCTCTCCTCTCGGACTCTAGTGGTACGGGTTTCAAACATTTTCTCGAAAGGTACGCCCTTATTGGATTTTTGGTAAGATTAGTCTGCATTTTATTGGGGGAGATTGGTCTGAATTTTGTTGAGCAAGACTGGTCTGAATTCTTGTCTTGTCTTGATGGAATTATAAAGTGTGGTAATAAGTAAGACAATTCTTACAAGATTTAATGTAAAGTAGGTCTATCATGTTGGAATTATTTCTGCTTGGTATATTATTTTGCATAATGAGGTAACTATATCACTTTTATTTATTTTGGTTTAGTACTAACGATCCGCTTCAGTATCGCACGGGTGTTTGAAATCTTTGAAGTTCTCGGCTTTTCAAAACAAAAATACAAGTTTTTCCTCTTTATAATATTAGTATAGATAGTAGTTATAGGGTAGCGACCTGCCGCAGCATTACACGGGTGTTAAAATAGTATATTTTGATACATGTGCAGAAAGTTTGTCATTGCGACCGAGGTGGAATTCGCACGAGCCGTTGACGAGTGTGTTATGGAGCCGAGGGCTGCAGTGACAAATTTACACGTGTATCAACGACTTTTTTCAATTCTTCGTAAGTGAAGAAATGAATAAACGGGGGTTGATTGGCGACTAGTGGGGTCGACGCGCGCCTAGCTTGATACGATAAATGTAATAAAATTGTGACGAGGAGAGCACGCGCACTTTTCTGCACTAGTGCGAAAAACAGTCTATTGCGTGCCTAAAAGCGGTGGGATAAGAGCGGGTTTTCGAGTAAGTGTATTGAAAAACAATTAAGATTCACGACGAAAATCCGTTTAGTAGTTTAGAATAGACGCGGTGTGTGACTTTGTTTTATAATATGTACTATTTAAGGATATACTGTCCTATTTCTAAGCTGTCTTTTTTATTGTAGCGTTTTTTTTTGTAGCGGGATATTTTCGTGAGTAATTGTTTTAAACATTTGCAAATCGATTCCTAGTCGATATTGTAATGTTAAATTTATTTAGTTTTGTATTTTAAATGTACAACTGGGCAATACAAGGAATTAGTAATTAATTATTAGTACCGCTGAAAGGCGCACGGGTAGAAAGTATTCTGAAAAAGGATATATGATAACTTTTATCCTTTGAGATAATTTTCTACTACTATGCAGGTGTAACCTTTTGCCGAAGCTAGTGTATAATCATATAAATGATACACTAGCTTCTGCAAAAGGTAGATATATAAATTTCTTATGAACACAAAAGCTGCTTTTTTTTCTCGTAGATTTTTGTAACCATAGCAAGCTTATTAGTCTCTTTTATTAATCAGTAGAACAAGTTAAATGATTAGCAATCTTGTCAAAATACTATTCATTTTTTGTACTAAATAATGGCAATCCACTAATAAATTGACAAAACAAAAACCCCTTGAAATAACAACATAATATCTACAGTAATAAATCACAGCGGCATTGCAAACTCATTTATATAAGCGGAACCTAACCATTATCCAATTCCCAAGTTACAAAATCGCTATCGAACTATCTCGAACACCCGAAAGCAGTCGACAATCGAACAAATCCAATAAATTGGACGGAACCCGAGTTTCCTCCGAAACCGGCGTCTAATTACTAACCTTTAAATTAATTTCCGAATCGTAAATAACGTTTGGAAACATTCCTACAATGTTATCTTAACAAATTGACGTTAGAGAGAGACAGAAGTAAATGAATTTTACAATTTTGCGCGCTCGTGTTTAGCCGTGTTTATGAGGGGCGGGGAACGAAGGGGTTTGGGGGCTTATAGTGTCGAAAGGGGGAAAGGATAAGGAGAGAACTGACCTAAAACTCCGACACTTAGATATATTTGTACGATGTACCCCCAAGATACGGTTGTGTGGGTGCCCCGACGGTGTTTAGAAAGCTTTTGTAAAATAAGAGTAACTTATTGTGCTTAGTTCACGTAGATAGTGTAGGGGATGGAATAGACGTTAGTAAAGGGTGAATATTTTAAATTAGAACTGTATTGGAAGGATGGATCAGACCAACAGCAACGATTACATTTTTTCTCGTTTGTATTTTATGTAATACAATCAGACTTTCTTGAAACTGTCACACTAATATTAGAGAGAGAAAAAAAGAATTTATTTGGTACAGCACAAGGTACAAACACAATATAGGGTAAACACGAA